>CM063107.1:15964498-17214498 GCA_031841125.1 Acanthococcus lagerstroemiae
GTCCCTCCCCCTAATAATTTGGCAGTCGGCAAGTTTTGAAACTGTTCATTTGAATTAGTCATTTTTTAAGAACTTTTGTTTGTGTGTTTATTCATTTTTTTCGATTAAAATATATTTTGATTACAAACACGGCGAATTTTCAAATTTTTAAAAATTTTGTCGGTGAATTTTTAAGCTTTCAAAAAATATTTATCGGCCAATTTTTCTTATCCACTCCGCTCCCTCGCCAACTGAAAGTCAAGTTTCTCTCTGCCTCAGTGAAACATTATCAACGTTGACAGAAGCATCGACATTTATACCGACATAATTTTCCCCCAATTTTTTGAGTTTTAGTATACAAATACTTTGGAACCCATTGCATTAAAGCCAAACATATGGGAATTACGACAATCGACTTGATTAAACAAAAATTATTCAGCCCAAATTATTTATCGAGTAGACATGTCAGTGCAAATGTCGACTGTACAGCTGGGTTTACTTTTGCATACACTGATACAACACTGCTGATACGCAGTCTGAACCATTTGCCGAGTAGATATGTCTATGTAATTGTCGACTGTACAATTGGGTCTACTTATGGACACGCTGATACAACAATATTGATAAGTAAAGTCAATACTACTTGTCGACTATAATATCAACTGAAATGTCGACTAGGTATACAAAAATTTGATGTCTACTGAGCGCGAGTCAGTTCGCTGCACACTACAATGTTTATAGTAATGTGGATACATGTATGCAGATATTTATTGACTGAAATGTCAACTGCATTTTATATCCACTGAACACTTGTTCATCATTTTGTCTATGGAAACATAATATACTTCAGCAGAGCATTGGCATTATCTGTATATATGCACTGCACATGAAAATGTGTAAGTAGGTAATAAAAATGTCCTGGATTTCAATACTGACATTTAGTCGACATTTTCTTATCCACGTGTTGAAGGCAAATCCCTCATTTGGACTACGCTAGCGACAAAAATCATATGAGTGTCCACAATAAGTACTTCGCGTTTCCCCTTCATTAGTTCTAAGTAAATTACCTACTTTCATCATAAGAATTATAAATGTACTTACCCAGGCCATACTTGGAAAACAGTTCCTTAGGTCCAATTTCTCCTGATTTTTCTTTACGCCCTGGAAGTGATTCTTTCGATACGCCGGATGTTCGATTCGGACTCGTACTTTCGGGTTCAGGTGTTGGAATAAGAAGTTCCACATTGGGTGATAAATCGACCAGGCTGTTTTTCGGTTCAACGGATGCCGGCAAATCTTCGAGATCGTCAAAATTAATTGTTTTTGAAACCGAAGTCTGAGGTATCGGCGACAGACTTGGACTCGAATTCCCTGAATTATTCCCCAGGTTTTCCGAGTGTTCATCGTTAGACGCAGATCCAGAGTCAACGCGAATATCAGTGGTTGGCTCGTCTTCCTTAAATGATTGTACTCGGTCACAACTATAAGGTTCTGGAACATCTTTCAACTCGTTTACAGAGTTCGACACACTGCTGGATTTAAAGTCTGTATCTTCCGAATGAATCTGCTCTTTGGGGAAATTATATTCCGAGTCTCGATGGTCATCTTTACTAGGCGGAAACGAATCTAAATCTATCATTTTGGAGGGACTGCTGATTGTTTGTTTTTCAAAGGCGAGGAAGTCTTCTAGCTCATGCTTACTGGTTTCGGGCGAATGTTTAAAACTGCTAATTTCAACCAAAGAATCTGGATGATCTAAATTGGCTGTTCCATTCGCCACACCCGAATCGATCACTTCACTTTCGAATGAGAGGTGCTCGACATTTCTCCCAGATTCATTCGGACTCTTCTTTACATCGAATTCTTCCACGCGGGGTCTGTCGTATTTCAGAAAATCGGCGAGTTTTTCTTCCTCGTCGTATTTCGCGGCGTCACCGTGAAGAGCTGCCGCATCACCCTCGATATTCACCGTATCATGATCTTTCTTCATCGATTGAAAGGTATCCGGCGTGTTGTTAAACTCCATCGTTCACTTCGGTACTTCGTAAAACGTGCAAAATATGAACGCGAACACGACCACACAAGTTATCAGTAAAATAAACCGGCCGCTCGTTTTTCATTCAGCGTCTAAATTCAAGATCACACGTCGGCGTGCAATTTAGAAAAAGGAAAAAGTAATACCGTTTAGACTCACGCCGATGTTTAGGAGTACGCGAATCGGGACTCGGAGTGGATTCTAAAACAAGAACAGCTGATCACCCCGTCAACGAGAATGAGTGTTCCATCGTGAATTCCTAACGCAACGTAACATCTTTCCCTTCCCGTTCAACGACACTATGACTGCTGTATTCCTACTGCTGTTTGTTGAAGCGAAACCAAGTTTCGCAGAGTACACAAAAAACGATCGTTAAATTTCGGTCAAAAATAAGAAATAATTGATAATTTATAATTGAAGAGAAACGAGAGGACATACCAGCAAAAGGTTTCTCTCATAAACTCGATTCAGCGAAATTTCCCGCAACATAAAGATGCGTGTTACCGTTACCTAGCACGATTAGATGGACGCAGTTAAGCAAAAATCACCCAAGCGACATTTGTTGACAACATGAGTAGTACCGTACAAAAATGTATATCCACGTTGGAAAAAACTTATCAGTAAACGCTATGTCCCTAAACCGGCATTATTCAAGAGCTTTTAATGTTGCATTTTCTCAAAAACAGATTTTGTCGCTTGAGCAGTTTTTGCCTAACAGCGTCCAGGGTGGGTATTTCGCCGACGAAGTGCGACAAGGTACGCGTGCCCGGCATAAGTGGACACTATTCAGCGTAACAGAACCAACCAACAAAATTTGTTTTTAGAGAACACATGATTTGAAACTAAAGAGCCACATAGAAACTATATGACAGAGCATTTACTGATAAGCTTTTTCAACGTGAGTACACATTTTTGAATCGGGGGGCCCAATTTTGAAAAATTCTACTTTTTACCCTCCTTCCAACGACACTAATAACTCATTTTTGTTTACAAATGTTGGTTGATTCCCTTATGCTGAAGCGTCCATATTGGGGCTGCTCAAAGCAGTGGCACGCTGTTGTCGTTTACCTTGTAAGTTGTAACCCTGATCAAGGAGATATTTCATTTACAGGCATATGGACGCTGTTCAGCAAAAGGGAACTAACAAGCAAAATCCGCTTTTTTGAAGTTCAAGAGCCGTGTAGAAACTACATGGCATTGCGTTTACTGATAAGCTTTTTTCAACGTGAGTACACATTTTTGAATCGGGGGCCCAATTTTGAAAAATTTTACGTTTTACACTCTTTCCAACGATACTAATAACTTATTTTGTTTACAAATGTTAGTTGCTTCCCTTTTGTTGAACAGTGTCCATATGAAGAAATCTCAAAATATTAAGAAAACGAAAGCGTTTATCGAAAAAATGAATAGAACAAAATTTATAGTACATAAAATTGCCCTTCCATTGAGACCATTTCTACTTCAATCTTTTTTTTTTTCTTTTTTCCTCTTTATTGTTATTGAACTGCCAATTGGCATACACGAATAATTTTGATATAGGTAGTACAGAAATCGCAGTGTTTATGACTTAGATCAGCGTCTAAAAATCAAAAATGATGGAAAACGTCCTGATGTTACAACTTAGGCTAACTGTTAAAAAAAAAAAAAAAAAAAGTTTTTACTAATTACCCCGCAGTCTTGAAGTATCTTATTTTGGTTCAGTAATCAAAATTATTGATGTTGCGTCATGTGTATGTAGTATGTGTCATATTGTCGTATACCTACTTGTCAGTTTTGTGTATGAATGGCTTGTTACCTCGTATTGTTTCATTACTCTTATCAGTAGTGCATATTATGTAGTTCGTAGGGTTTTGTTCTTTTTAGCCGTCTTGTGTCTAAAGAGGTATCCAAAAGCTCGATCGCCGTTGTGTTGGGATGCTTGTGCAGCCTGTCTTCATGGCTTCTCACGTATATCTTTATCACATCGTCTACTTCTCTACTTCAATCTGATAAATTTTTCTAAAATGTGGAGGGTTTCAGCCTTTCAGCAGTTCCTTTTTTTCCCCCACGTGCCTAGAATTGTAGAGGGCGACTCTTTCGCGCTTGCAGTCCGAATATCAAAAATGGAATTTTGGAAATATTGCTTAATGTCTGGTCCAGTTAAGAAACATGATTTTTTCACGGCGCTGATGTGTTCGTGAACTCGTCCTACTAGTTCTACCCCTCCAACTTCTATACACAACTGAAGGAAAAGTGAAAAGGTAGGTAGAGTATGTAGAAGTTAAAATGCCCAGTATGGATGTGTACGGCGGGTTGCAAATTATGTTTCTCAACTGGACCAGGATTTACGCGTAAAGTTTCGTTATTTAAACAGGCTTATAAAATTTTATCCATCGATATATTCTACACAGCACTAATCAAACACTTTCAAAATTACATTATATTTAAACCGGACTCTGCTGGATTCAACAGCAAAATAAGAGACATCTACCGGATTTTATGAGAACTAATTCTAATCAGGACAAGATTCTTATTTTCAATGTTCCGAGTCAGGTTTGTTTGTATAATTTCAGTTTGCGTGGTGAAATAATTCAGATTTCAAAATATGCTCTCCTGTAATAAGCACAATTTTCGTATTAAGTATTTAGTAAAACAACAAAACTTCAATCAAGGAAACAACTTACTAAACAAAGCAAAATTTCAATTAACCTATAGGACGTGCATCAGTTTTATCCTGGTTAGACTTATCAGCATACACCTTTGAGCTTTGACTTTACTATTTATCTATATTATAGTCAAAGATATAAACATTAACGACGCTAGCGCTGCAGCGTGATCAGAAAAGGGCGTTGCTCTTGAAGAGCAAGTTGTTTACTTGCTTTTGTTCATTATTTGGTAAACTTAGTTCTGAACTAGTTCATCTCCCCAAAAAAAGAACAAGAACAAGAACTAGTTCACGATTTTTGGACCCGATCAACTTGTCCATTCTTTGTTCATCTATTTTTTCGTAATTTTTTAAAAGGTTTTCTCTTGTATATTTCCAATTCCAGCTTTAGTTTCAACATTCATAATGGTTTCAGAGTTACAGTTGCGAATTATAACATTACTGAATTTTTATTTGATGTTTAAATTTTAATCAACAATCTCATAGGATTTCAATAGGGAATTTAAAAAATTGTTCGGGTAATTGCCTAGTTTTCAGTTGTAGGCTATTACCCAAAAAAATTTTAGGCTCGCAATTTTTTTTAATACAAAAACCCTTTTTTTCAATGAGCAAGACCAAGACTAAAGGTTCTTTTTAATGAACAAAGGATGAACTAGATCAGTTGGAAGACCAAGTGAACAAGAGCAAGAACTAGTTCACTAAAAATAGAAAAGAGCAAGAGCAAGTTCATTAAATAGCGAACAACGCCCATCTCTGAGCGTGATCCCCTTGTGCAGAGTCAAAAATGGAAAAACGAGTTTGATTACAGATTCGTTCTGCGATATTAGCGCCCTGGTGGCTGTTGGACTCCCTATGCGGGTACGGCAAAATTGACGCAGTTTAACAAAATGGAACTAACCCACAAAATCCGCTTTTTGAGAACACGTGATTCGAAGTTCAAGAGCCATGTAGAAACTATATGGCATCGCGTTTATTGATAAGCTTTTTTCAACGTGAGTACACATTTTTGAATTTTGAAAAATTGTACGTTTTACGCTCTTTCCAACAATACTAATAACTCATCTTGTTTACAAATGTGGGTTAGTTCCCTTTTGTTAAACAGCGTCCAAATGAAGTAATAACCTGATTGGCTTAAACTTCCGCATTGGCTTACAAGCCATTGGTTGTTGGGAATCAGCGAATGTAGGAGCGCTAATGTGCACCTCATAATAGAAGGTTGAAGGTTTTTTTTTCAAAAAATCATTATAAGACAAAGAAATGATAAACATGCTTCAAATTTGAACTACAAGGAGCTACATATTCGAACTTGCGATTAAAAATTTAATATAACAGGTAACAAAATTAATAGAAGTGCAGTGAAAAGTTAAAAAATGAAAGGTACGTTATCAATTTCCGGTCGGACCCGCTCGACCTATTTATTTTTTCCCCATTGATCACTCAATGAGGGTTCACGAAACATCCGCTAGATGTCAGCCACTTTAATTCCAAATCCCAATGATTTTTCCCCCATGTTATCAGCTGCTACTAGCCGTTCATGATTGGCTTACTGCTTAGTTGGCAAGTTATATATCAATTCAGGATAGAATGAATCACGGAGTTCAAAAATGTCACTCTTTTGCATCATAGACTACACTGATTCACAGAAATCTCATCTCGGAAACATTAAATTTGACTACCACATTCCAAAAAGTAAGCCATAGAATACTGAAGCTAAAAGGTTGAAATCGAGACTCGAGAGTGGACAATCGTTCGCAACCCTGCCGGGGGGGGGATACCCCAGGCTCGAACTTTAAAGGGGTCAGATATTTTTAAAAGGCCTAAATTTCAATGCTTACGGCTACATCATACTATACATCAAATCAGCAATCACTCCTCACACCATGAAAGAAACCTCTTATCCCGTAGCTTATAGTTTTTTTCCATCTGACAAAAGAAAAAAATGAGGCCCGTAGAAATTCCCCCAGGCCCTCTTTTTCTCTCTACGGGGCTGATCGTTCGTGCTAACTGCGAAACCAAGAGGGAAAAAAATCCATCGGCTTTTGATTGGCTTACTGCTTCCGGAAAAGCTGGTTAACGGATAGCTTACAAAGCCGATCGAAGATGGCTGCTGCTGCTAAGCCATTCATCGGTTTCGGCTTATCAGGTTGCCAAAAAGTAGCATTTTCTCAGTAGTTAACTTTGGATACATCATACACGAATAGGATACGTTTCACTCACTGGCTGGTATATTCTCTAAACTGGTATTTTTGTAATGATTACTACATGGCACCTCATGATCATGGATATGGTACTATTATGAGAGACCGGACTCAGAGCTGGCATCAAACCAGAGTTACTTCAACTTGGCTCTAGCTCTGAAGGAGATTTGAATTTCACTCCGACTCCGGCAGCGGCGTAACTAGGATTTTTTAACGGGGGGGGGGGGCAGAAAGGGCCACGAAATTTTGAAGGGGGGCCCAGTTTTAAAAACTTTCGCTTTATTTTATCTAATACTATAAATTTTACAAAATTTTCAAATTCAGCGGGGGGGACACACGGGGGGCCAAGATTTTTTAGGGGGGCTGCCCCCCCTGGTTACGCGCCTGGACTCCGGCTAAAATTTTCGAAATTGACTTCGGTTCTGGTAAATAATTTTATGAAGGCGCTGTAGTATAATAGGTATGGTGGACTGATAACAGGGTGACAACTTCGTTATCACAACACTGTAACATCTACTGGAGTGGATACATTTATAGTGTCCGTTTTTTTTAAACTTACATATCCTATAATTATTGACATGGATATGTCTAATGTCTATTGGCTGGCCCTCAACAAAAAATGTACATATGTCACGTTTAGCCTTAACTCATTGATCATGACTTTTTTTATTCGCGTTTGAAAATTCTAAAAATGGGTTGCATGATCCGCAGGTGATGTGAATAAGTTATCCCCCAAGTTTCAGAATTTTTATTCCCCTCCGTAATAAGAGGTGGACCTGGGACAAATAGATACGTCCCATTTGTGTTTTATGTTTTAAGAAAGAGATAACTCAAACAGTGTTAATAATTGAAAAAATTATGCATGTATTTGAAAGAGCGTGCTGGGAACTACGGTTTAGCATCAAACAGGGCCGTAACCAGGATTTAAGTTAGGGGGATTTGAATTTAGGGCATTTTTTGGCGAGGGGCTCGATCACAGATCCGCCCTTCTTCGTCTCAACCCATTGTTTTTTCGTGGTTTTTTTCAATGAGGAAGGGGGGGGGGATTGATATTTGTCTTCATAAGGCGAATTTAAGAAAAAAACATTCTTTCATTCATATAGATAATTTTCAGTGCCGCTGTGCGACATTTCATTGGAAGTTTTATTCATGGAAACGTTAGTTACAGACTATTTATTATTTAAGCATTCAGGTATGGAACCCAACATTTCTAAAGCATAGGTATATCCAAATATACCAACAATTTCATTACAAATTAATGTAAAATTCGATGCTCAAAAGAAACGATTCCCTTATAATTCACCATTGTACATGGACACTGTGAAAAAGAAAAAAGCGCCCAAGCGATAAAATCTATTTTTTGAGAAAATTTAACATTAAAAGCCAATGAATAATGCCGGTTTACGGACATGGTGTTTGCTGATGAGCTTTTTCCAACGTGGATACACATTTTAGTATCGGGGGGCCAATTAAAAAAAAAATTCTACTTTTTACGCTCTTTCCAACGATACTAATAACTCATTTTGTCAACAAATGTCGCTTTGGAGCTTTTTGTTTAACAGCGTCCATATGATATGGAAGTTGTCGCCCTGTTATCAATCCATTATACCTATTGTACTACAGCGTCTTAATTTAAGTCAGAATCTGGCTCCAGCAAAAAGTTCTCAAATGACTCCGCCTTCGCCAAAAAGTGGGATTCATGCTACGGCTCTAATTATTTCTAGGACGAGAAGGAAAGGTGAAGGGCTGGTAGTCATTGGAGGGGGGGGGGGAGAAAGGGAATAGGTCGAAAAGTTTAAGCCGAAGCCGGAACTGATACTGGGCCCGAACATAAAATTCTGAGATTGGTTACGGCTATGGCAAATAATTTTTCTATGCCCTAGCTATACGACTCAAGAAAATACTATTTTCCTGCTTCAACTCCGGCTTTGCCTCTTCCGAAAAATTGTCGTTTCCGGGTACCAGGGAGTTGAAGTTCAAAATGTTGTTCTCCGTTTACATTGTTATTGAAACAAAGTAAAGTATTTCCCCTAAGTGGCAATGTAACCGGAAAATTAAATTTTTTCAACCTCTCCCTGAGAGAACCTAGGTCCCGAATAAGCTTACTGCATCTCAGATTTTCCAACTAATAAAGGGGGAAAAATGGATGGCACATTCAAGTCTGATTACTTGAATATTTTATACTCATTATATATTTTTCCAAATTGAATGCAGATCAATCGGTAATGGAATTACGGTATTTTTAATTAATATTATTTCATGCAGCGCAGTTAATGCAGTTTTTTTGGACCGAATCGCACGAAAATTTCAGCATTTATGACGTTGAATTTTCAAGATTTTGTACATTTTGGAAATGGAAATAAAGTATGAAAATGCTATACACCACTATATGTACAGGGCATACAGGGTGTCTCAGAACATGATCCCCCTTCAACCGAGTAGTTAGGCAATTCATCTTAGTCATATGTAGATATGTTTGCTTATTGTTACTTTTGAAGGAGTAAAGATTTGCGCCGTTAGAGATATTATGTATAACATTGACGGACTCTTTTCTTTCAATAGCCAACAAACAGGTGGGTGGAATTTTTCGGTTATAATAAAAGACAGCTATCGCGACTACTGAGAAGAAAATAAAATTCGGATAAATAGCGTATTCATGAAATAGACTTTTGTATAAACTGATGTTCAAAAAGTTTCATATTTTTTCAATTTACTCAGCGACTTTTTCATGGTAAACGACTGTTTCCTTTATATCCTTCAAAAATACTTCTTGGCCTTATCTGTTTATCTGTTCCATCTGTTTTGTTTTCAATTGGAAAAACTTTATTTGATGTAATGTAGGCGCACACCTGATATTCAGTATAGGGCATTAGACTGTATGTTTTTCTTTTTATTTTATTATTATTTTGGTAAACAGGAAATTTAATATGTCAAGAGGTCTAGCCCCCTCCACCCCTCCCCCGAAGGTTGATGATAACACTGTTTTGTTGTACAGATTGTTCTCTTAATTTCAAAAATTTTTCATCCAGTTTACAGCATTGTTTTCTTTTATTCTCCATCAAATATCTCCACTTTTTTTTTTTTTTTTTTTTTTTTTACACTCTTGGGAAACCCCTATATTTTTTATCGAATATATCTTCCCATTCTCTCCTCTTCAAACCCTTCAAACATTGGGAAACCTACTAAATGTGTAATATAAAGATAAAACGAGTGAACATCGCCGTTGGGATATTGTTCGTCATCATTTCGACCGAGCTCGACTACGAATCATTATTTTGACTTCGTCACGCTCATGCTTGATATTTGATTTTATTGTTCTAAAATATTTAAAAGGGTATCACTTTTAATCGATATTTTATATATTTAGCTCTTTTTATTTCGTGTTATGGCTAAGGTTTATGAACTCAGCGAACTTTCCAGTCACAGTCATCGCATCTCACATCCGTCAATATGGCAATACTGCAGTTTCTCGCAAAAACCAATCTGAAAACGGGTGAAAACTCATGCACCACAAGCTGCAACTACAGTATGCTTATGAGCATGTCTTGACCTGTTATTTTTTCCAACAGTTTATGCAGTCTATGTAACAGACTTTTCGCTTTTGCTATTTACAATAATACTATACGATTCGAGCAGTAAGCCGGCGATTCGCAAATGAAAAGGGATACCTTACCCTTGTACTCACTTCATTTTCGCTCAAGTGGATCTGATTTCTGATTACATGTGTAATAACGTTAAGTTGATACTCTATGTTATCGCATTTTTTAAGTCAAGTACTATATAAATCTATATGAGTCATAAATTGGGATTTTTTAAATCGACGTGTTTACCTAACTTCTTACTTCTATGACAGATTGGAAACCGTGCTCATTCTCAAAGAGTAACGCAATGAGTACTAAAGCAGAGGTACCTAATAGTTTGATGAACGGAGAAAATTATTCTCGAAATGGATTTCATTTGGTAAGTAAAGATTTTTAAAATTCTTTACAATCGAGTTTGCTTTTCATTCAATACATTTTTTTCGCATCACTGTCAGTTTAACTTTTTAAAAATAACGTTTTCCAACTCTTGTCTGAGAGCGGGTTGTACAAACACTGATCACAGAGCAAATCATAGTAAATCAGATGATTTGTTCTGTGATCAGTGTTTGTACAACCCGCTCTCAGTGATACTTCTTTTATGCGATCATGCAGGGACGGAAAAAGTCACTTTTTACCCTCGGGAAGAAAATAATAATTTTCCTGACTAACTGCTGGAAGGAAGTAACATTTGATGACATGAGGCGACATTTTCAGTTGGAATTTTGGCAACATTTTTTAAAAACCGAAAGAAGCGTTTTCTTCCCTCCTTCGTCGTGCAATGAGTTTTGTAAACTTATATAGCTGGGACAGCTAATATTATCTTCTGGTAGAAAATGATGAGTAAGCTGGAGCATTTTTCAAAATATTTTCAGAATTAAAAAAATAATAATAAAAGAAGTGGGGTTAAAAAGACATATGTTTAGAATATGCTAAGCAAGTACCAGAATTTCTTAGAGAATATTCTCAAGAAAAGATTATACGTATTTTCGAACCTTCGTTCTCGGTGATTAACTGGGTGGGCAGTGTCCCCCTTTGCAGTGAATAGCCCGGTAATATGATGACTTTTCCTGACAAGATAACTTGGGACAAGGTATGTTACAGGAATTCAATGAGTGCAATATACTAGAGGGAATAAAATTTTATAACATAATTGTAAGTAAGTCAGGGTTGACATTTTACATTTACAATGAAATGTAAAATGTAAAATCGATGTAAAATGCGAAAAAAAAAACATAATAATTTATGATTGACAGATGATAATGATATGATAAGAGATGAGAATGAAAAATTGAAAATTGAAAGGAATCATGAAATAAATAATTGAGATGAAATTAATTAAGTTTTGATGGTAAAATAAAACGAGAGTAGTTACTTGTTTTTTGTGATTCACTTGCTATAAAACACTCTACTTTTTTATGAGTTATCTATAGTGAATTTGAGGAGTATAAATTATAAAATTGAATGATAAAGGAGACGACCATTTTTGACTGCAGTTCCAGTTGTATGCAAGATTTAAAAATTTCAATTGAAAAATTGAACTTTAATTTTTTTTTACTCATTTTGATTCATTTTATATGTAAAATGTATTCTACCTGCCAACCCTACCTATCAACCTCCCGATGCGCAAAACTCCGTCAGTTAACCAGGTAACTAAAGGGGAACCCAGGGTAAAACTTACGGGTTTCTCGGTAATGTGAAGGTAAGTGAGGGTTGCAAATAGGTAACTTTTCTGCGGGTAACTAGGTAACTGATTGCGCATCGAGTTACATATGATGTCATTTTTATATTATTACAGTAGCTTAGAGAGGTCTAATAAAGAAGTGCACGAACTGTTCCCAGCTATAAATTATAGAATTATTTTACCTTACGAACACGAAAAAGAAGAATTTTTAAATGTTTGCTACAACAGTAGAAGAACATTTCGCTAATATAAGACCACGCACATTTGAGGGTCTATCAGGACAAATTATTATGGTAAAGATTTCCTCGAAAATCGTTAATTAGACGAAGTTCTCTTATTAGACTAAATATTTTTTACATGAAATTTCGTATCCAAAATTGGCAGACATCATATCAATTCATTGCTTTTTCCTTTTAACCTATTAGTTGGTATAATATTTTATTTCCCAACTTACTTAAATTATAAATTTACAATTTCTCTTTTTGGGCGCTTATAGTTTTACTTTTTTAGAGAAGAGAGGTTCGGTTGTTTCTCTCGATTTGAAAGCAATTTCCACTTTTTTTTTCTTTGTACACCGGCTGAGCGTAAACTGGTCTTTTGAAACTGTTTATTCATGAGTTGGTAAGTAGGTATAAATTTATGGGCGCACTTACTCTTCTCAGGTAGGTACCATTAGTGCAATAGATCTTTTAATTCTGTCCGTTTTCATTTATTTTTCAAGCGGTTTTCAATAAGCAGGAATGCCCATGAATACAGTACGACTTCAAAGAAACCTACAAAAATAACCACAGATGAAAGAGAATTATTTGAAAAAATTCCACTGCTGGTAGCTATTCTCGCTTACATGGGATTCTATGTCCTTCTGTTTCTTGGTTACCTCAGTCAGTTTTTGTTTTCTCCAAAGGTCGCCGAAGAAAAGAATAGAAAGGTAAGCATGTGAGAGAATATTAAGATCAGTTCAGTAGGCACCTCACTACTTCGTGTCGTAGCCAGGGACGTATCGATAGGGGGGGGGGGAGCTTCCCCCCCACAATAATTTTTTACTCAGTAGTTGGGAAAATTTTATATTTCAGTCAGGCGGAGTCGGGAAATTTCGGTAGAGTTGGAAAAATCCAACGAGTCAAAAGGTTTTCTTTCTTCTTTTTTTTTTGCTTTGATACTTGGGAATTTTGAGTTGCATCAGTTAGGACTTTCACACATCCCAGGAAAAAGTTTTCGGTACGTCCCTGGGCGTAGCAACTACCTTCTACTTTCTATCTTAATGTCAAATGTAATGCAATAATCATGGATTAGTGAAGTAGCGACTACCTTTCATCATAATGTCACATGATTATAATGCAACAATCATGGATATTATTATTTCTAAAAGTAAAATTAAATTAATATAATATAGCAGTATATGTAGGATTCATATCATTAATTGTATGTTGTCTCTTTAAATTCTTTTTAATTAGGGTTATCCAGCTTTGTACGCCAATTTTGAAAGGTTCTATCTAAATTATGTGTTTAGACGAATCAGAGACAGCTGGGAGAAACCGATTTGCAGTGTACCTGGAGCTGAAATTGTGATAAAAGATAAAATAACATACGACAATGGATGGACTTTTCAGTAAGAAAATATTTTGGTATATTGTAGCACTAGTCATTACAAAACATATCCGTCAATGAAACGATATTGCATTGGTACCTATCCACGTTAGTCCCCTTGCGAAGACCAACTCATAGTTTAATAAACACTCTGCTTTCTTCTATCGTAACTGCTTTCAGTTTTGATATTTACCTACTTGTACCGCAGGTGTACTCGAGATGAAATATTTTTCTCTAAATGAAAACTATTACAGAACATAATGTAGATTGTAGGTATGTAAATTAGTACGAAGTAAAAGAAATATGTAAGCACCTTTACAAAGCTAAACTGAATTAGGTACTGCAGATTGTAAGCCTCTAAACCTTATTCGAATATCCTCTCGTACAACCTACCTATTCAAAATAATTTATTAAGGTGGCCTTTTCATTACAGGTATACTGATCCTCGTCCAAACTATCTGAATTTGGGGTCGTATAATTATCTCGGTTTCGCACAAGCCTCTGGACCGTGTGCCGATGATGCTGCTAAAGTTATCGAGAAGTACGGATGTGCAACTGCTAGTTCTGCTGTAGAACTAGGTAGGTATAACTCCAACTACCTTGGTAATAAAATGAAGTAACTGAAATAAGCTAGTTTCACTTTCATTTAAGTTATTCCACCTTGATGTGATTAGCTTAGAAGACCTCTTCAGCAATAAGCTCTAAGGTTCTGTGTATGGCTCGATTGCAGAATTCTGTATTATTTTTTGAATCTGTAAAATTTTTCTCAACCCATATAGTTCTTGTACCTTCCTAATTGTAGTTCTATTCGGCTAGGTACGATGAAATTACACTGTCAGCTGGAAGAGTTGACTGCTCGATTTTTAAAAGTCGAAGCTGCCATTGTCTTTGGCATGGGGTTCGCAACTAATTCGCTGAATATAAATACGATAATATCACGCGAATGTTTGGTTCTTAGCGATGAGAAAAATCATGCTTCGCTGATCTTAGGGTTAAAATTATCTGGCGCTGTTGTACGTGTTTACAAACATAATGGTGAGTTGACTTCATTGCTTTAAATAGAACAAAATTTAGTACTACAATATTAATTCGAACCGGGTTCATTCTGACAGCAATAATCATATCTGTTGAGCGTTGAACAGATCATCTCATGCTTTACTTGGCCTAGGTAAATAATTTATTATTCATTATTTGTGCCATTGCTTTTCTACAGATACAGAAAACTTGGAAACGTTGTTAAAAGACGCGATTCAAAATGGTCACCCAGTTACCAAGAAACCGTGGGATAAAATATTCATCGTCACAGAGGGTATTTTCAGTATGGAAGGTTCTATAGTAAAGTTACCAGAGATTATTGAAATAAAAAAGAAGTATAAAGTAATTACATATGTACATTCTCAAATTCTTTTAGTAATTGAAGCATTACTGTCAATTGTTCAGAAGTTCCTAGTTACTTATCGTAGGTGCCTACCTACATTACCACCTCGAATCGTCATACCTATTGAATAAAATTTTGAAGTGCGTCATATTTTGTGTTTCTAGGCTTATTTGTACGTAGATGAAGCACACAGCATAGGAGCTCTTGGCCCAACAGGGCGAGGCGTCGTTGATTATTTCGCTTCTGACCCGAATGATATTGACGTTCTGATGGGCACATTTACCAAATCTTTTGGTTCAGCAGGAGGTTACCTCGCTGGATGTAAGGTATCTACGTCTCATTTAAGTTAAACATTCTGACACAGATAGTAATCGGCTAATCGTGCATATCACTCGTATTATGAAACCAGTGGTACACAGAATGTCACTGTAGACTGGCTTAAGCACTAGCTCCTTGTATCAACTCATGTTCTTACTATACACTCATTACGCCTAAAAAAATAGAACTGATACCGAAGAAAAGTGATCCTTGGAATAAATTTAGCTACTGTAGACTCAGTAATGTGGAGAAATCAAGCTTTCATGCATTACAGATATAAGTTGCAAATAACAGACCTAGGATGGGGGTGGGGGCTGACAAGTATCATAATAATGCTGAAAATTCTTTCGCCTTAGTAATTTCTGTGTTTTGGATCGCTTTTAGATAATTTAGGGAGGCTATATAATCTTCCTTATTTACGCCTGCGATTACGGATATTGTATTAGATAATAACATATTCGTCCAATTAATTAGTATAAGTACTAAAAATCCAAGCTAACATGCACAGACCGCGACCGAGTTCCTCTCTGCATTTTAGTTTCCATAGCAAAGTGCCGCTAGTCGACAGAGAGAAACAAACAAATGGATCAACCTTTTTCTTCTTTTTTTCTTTTGTCAAATGATCGGCACCATCTAATGAAACCTCGTTAGTAACGATAGAAAATGGAAGAACATAGGTACACCTGCCCGCGTGCCAAGAGGGAAACAGAAATTTTAGAGTAGATTAATTACTGATAAATTTGACGAATTCGAACGAGGATACAGAAGTTCACCAAGTCCATAATTAGTGATATTGAATGCAAATTATTTGTTTGTATCTAAGAGTAACTAGATTAATATTTGTGGCATTTCACCGTCTCGCGTCCACATGTTGCACAGTTTAAAATTAGTCAATGATCTAATGGATTGGAATCTGTTTACTGTAGTCACTGATTGACCACGTACGAGCAAACAGTGACGCCGTGTTTTATGCCAGTTCCATGCCTCCACCTGTGGCTCAACAAGTCATTACATCTATGAAAATTATTATGGGCGAAGATGGAACAGAAGACGGTATACCCTCTTTTTTCATTTTTCATTTTCTTGCAACAACACATGTTACCAAGTAGATATTCATCCATTAGGTAGAAAGGTACTGGCATAATTATTCGTCCAACGCTTCGGTAAATTTATTGCTTTACAGAAATTCAAGCGATTCTGCTGAAGTTTTTCAATTTAAGAATGCATTCATTGATACATTTTAGGCATCAGAAGAATCAAACGTTTGAAGAGAAATACGCAGTATTTTAGACAACGACTGCGACAGATGGGCTGTATAATATATGGAAACAACGACTCTCCTGTGGTACCAATGCTAGTGTACATGTACTCGAAAGTAACGTAAATGTCACCGATTTACATAATTAAGTATACCTAGAGAGCGTAACATTCGTTTTTATAAGTACCTATATTTCCAACGTCTCTTCCCACAGAAAACTTTTACAAGGATTTCAAGTTTTCGAAATTTTAACAGCAAACTAGAACCACAACACTTACCTACTTCCACTACAAATTCAAATAAATAATTTTTGATACAAATTAGCCGGGATCAGACACTTAATTGAGATAAAATTAGATTTTAAAATTATAATAGGTAGCACTACATCAGAGGACTTCCTGAATTAGAACATTAGAAACTGTCTATAAAATGTAATAAGCAAATAGTTAAATGTATTGGAAGTTAACATTGGCTAGGTAGCGCTAGTGTAACACACCAACACAAACTAAGTAACGCTCAACACATTGGAAACATTTGTGGGATATTTCAGCTTCCCTAATCTTCTACATAAAAAATCGAGAATTTTAATTTCATTAAATAAATGTCCATGGAGGTAATTCTTTCTTCCCCTGGTAGCTAGTGCTATTGCTAAAATTATTTCAACCAACTTTCTCTCAAAAACGATTTTTATAACACGCCAAAGGCGTTCAAAGATCACTCCTTTTACACGTTTTATATATGAACGAGTTAAATTATACCGCAGTTGCAGAAGCAAGACTATCAACATAGGTACTTTTGGTCAACTTCCCGATAGGTACCTATAGTACATCGTCCATTAGTGCCTCACTCGTATTTATTGGTTCACAGAGCAGTAGTTCGAGCATACTCTAGTCATCGAATTGCTACTGTTGGTGTCGGCTTTCCTGCCACCTCGTTCTTAGAATGCAGAATCCGATTCTGCCTTTCGGCTGCTCATACGAAGAAGCAATTGAAATACGTACGTATCTACTAAATTATGATCTCAACTCATTCATTACTTTCATAAGTGCGAACAGGCCTTGAAACTGAGAGATCGAAGGGCCCCATGATTCTTATCCCTCCAAACATCTATGGTGACTGAGATAACACCTCCCCCCTTTACTTGCACTAACAATCATTTCCTTATTCATAATGAAATACCAATGTAACAACAGGAAATACACTTGTATTACAGATACTAGATGTAACAGAGGAAATAGCGGATCAACTTGGCCTGCGATATTCCAGAATTCCGCTTACGGTAGCTATAGGTCAACAAGGAGTTAACGAAAATGATTCTGATACTGATTAAGCTATATCAACTTTCGTCCACGTGATCTGCAGCTTAACACCGAATATTAACTTCTGTATTCGTAGCTTTAGCAATAAAGAACTTATCAAAATTTTATATCTCAGTGATCTGATCTAGCCTCGTACCTGATGATCCAATTTACCTGGAATACTGTCTTCTGTATTAACGCGACTGAACACGGATGAGTAACAGCATTTTCACGTTCTATTTTGCAAACTGTACACCACAAGTTCACGGTACATTACAATTGGAATAAGATAAAAATGGACACTGCAACCTTGGTTCTTTATATACAGAAAGAAATTTATTGAGGATAATAGGCGAACTATAAAAACCGAAAACTGAAATAAACGATTTAATAGAACAGCCGTTATATCTTCTTAGAACGCAAATGACAAATCATTACTAAAACTAACCATATAGTTTCTAATATTCACAAATTCTGGTGGTAACCAACTAAGTGTCTTCTACCAATTATTTCTCCCACGAAAAACCACATCGCGATTTCAAAACACACTAATGAGTTCAACCATGCTTCCTAAAACGCAAATCAGAGAATAATAAAAGAGTCTGTTCAGTTTAATAAAGGAAACTTAAGTTTTAAAAACGAATAAACGGTTTACAAAGAGGGTGACATTCCGATCGTTTAAAATGTCACGTTGTTCCAGATTGATTAATGAGAAACTGTTACTCAATACGCCAATGGTTTAGAAAAGAATGATGTAAGTAGCTAGTTGAGTACGCTTGATGAGTTCACCCAAACTATCAACTGAGGAGTTATCTGTCAAAAGGGTGTCCGTTCCATAAGAAATACATTGAACGGACGCCCTTTTGACAGATAACTCCTCAACTATATTACAGAAAAAGCACATGCACTTACTCTCACAGTCAGGTTCTTCCAAGCTCCTGATCTCCATGTTGAAACAACGTTACAAAGTCCTTGTTTAATTTCCGGAATTTCTGACGGTTTCGGTGGAACCAGTTCTTTCTTAACATAAAACACGATCGTTGGCACACTGGCTTTCATTCGCAGCAGTGTATCTATCAAAATGACAATAGATTAATAAAAATAGTGAATAAGCTGATGTAACGTTTAGCATTACTGAGTACGTAGCTAAATAAAATTCTCAAGTTAGATGCAGAATTGAAATGTACACGTTACACGTTTTTCCCGCTACACTCTTCATATATACTCAATGATCGAGAACGTGAGTAGCAAGGTAGGATTATCATCCACTGTATAGTAAAAATTCAATTTTAGAAAGAAGGGCACTAGAAATTCAGTCAAGGAAGTTATCAATATTTCAAGTTTCAAGGTAAATGACAGAATACGACTTCAATTTCAGGAGATACAATTGAAATTATTGGCGATAAATACTTTGACCCCGAAGTTGACTTATGGTGATACGAGTGACTGAGAATCGCAATATCGACACAATGCTCTACAATAGCACAATGAAATCTATTGTTCGTAATCAATATGAAAACTCAAAAACTTCTCAACATGATACTCAATACTATCCACATAAGGAACACCAACAGCCACACCACCGGGAACAAAAGTCATAACGAAGGTCATCAAGAAGTATCGCCTTACCTTTGCCGAACTTGATAACGTGGTATTTGACGCCTCCTGACATTTTGCTTTACGAATCCACACACTTTATAATTTATACCGACAAGATAATTCAAAGTTTCGACTAAATTCAACTATTATCAATACTTAGAACTGAATTCCATCCACAGAAGAACAAGCTCGGACGCTCGGAGGGGCAAAAGTTATCAATTGAATGTCAGTGCTGCCACATAAGAAAGCGAAAATTTCACAAGACATCAGTGTTGTCAGCCAAAAGACAAAATGTATTTTTTTCTCGTACTGTACCAGTTTGCCTGTGCAGGTGCTTTTGTGATGGTGCATTACCAATTTTACAATCTGCTGTAACCAACTTTGCTGGATGTTCGTTATTTTCGTTCATGGTGCATTTACACTGAGGGACTGAGGCTGACAGCATTGCTGTAGCAAATTTTGCTGGATGTTAGTTATTTTCGTTCACACTGAAGTTAGTTGAAATATGCTGACAGCGTGACAGCAATGTTAGAACTTATCCGATTCGAATCGGATATGAGCTCAAACAACTAGCAATGTTGCAGGTTATTGTTGCATGTCATTTTCACAACTTTGCTGATGGCAATGTTCGTTTATCAGTGTAAATGCACCATCACACTGGAGTTAGTCGAAATATGCTGACAGCAAAGTAGTTAGAACTTATCCAATTCGAATCGGATACCGGCTACGGCTAACAATAACAACTAGCAATGGTAGTATTTTCGAAACTTTGCTGATAGCAATGTTCGTTTGTCTGCGTAAATGCACCATGATGCTCATCAATGTTAGGATAGTGAGGAATAACGCTGTATTTTTAAATGGAGAAACGCGATTTTCATTTTGTCATCAATGCGTCAGAGATTTATTTTCAAGGCAAATTCCAACAACAATTGGTAGCTTATAGACCTCAAGGTAAAACTTGGAACAAGTTTTTTCTTCTTCAAAAATCTGATTGAAAGCCATTTGAAAATCAAATTTTTACATTATTCATGAATGTCTAGCACCTCAGTGATCTTAACATTGATGATTTCAAAAACTATCCGCCAGACATCAGCCACCTGTTGTTAAATCTTGGAAAGTCAAATTGAACTGCGCTTTACATCAGCTGAAATATCGATTACAATCACTCTGTCCCCTTACATGCCTTTCCCAGCTCAATTACTATTTACATATCGCTATATCTATCAGTGGTGTAGCCAGCCTAGTCGTTAAGGGGCGTCTGGTCCAGACCAAAGGAGAAGGGGTACTAAAATTTGAAAAACACTATTCAACAGAATCGCAAGTGGGTCCACACCTCCCCCACGGCTACTGCTATCGGTCGCCCGGACATTTTCCATTATGGGTCTTGCTGATGGCCGTACCTTGACTGTACTACCTACTTACTAAATTCTGTATGACATCGTATTATCCGAAGATTCTGTAATATAATTGATCACATTCCCTTTAGGCTGAATAATCGCGGTTCAGTTATCTAGTACTAGTTGACAATTATCACGTGATCGTTAACTCGCTGTTTTGACCAGTCAACTCGCCGAATTCGGAGAGCTAGCCCCGAGTTCATGATAACTCTCTATTGTACAACTAGTACCTACTATGTTATGTTCTAATCCTCGGAATTCAGCTTCTTGGGATTACCTGAAACCTGATGGTTGATACAATAGTACAGCTTCTTCGATTCCTTGCGACAACACGAGTACCCGCGTATATCGCGTAGAAAATTATCCATAAATTCTGAATACTATATATAAAACTTGAAACGAGTCCAACAAAATGGTATTATAATTTTGCAATAATAACTTAGTAATAGGTAATCAATTTTAAAAAAAAGACAAGAACAAATAATAATAGAAAAGGATGGTAAGATCTAACAGCTTGGAAAACGAAAAATTATGATCTTACGACTTATTACTGAATCGTGCAACGCTGCTTCTTCATAAGTTCTGTAATTTCAACGGATTCACAATACGACCCACTCGTTCTTCCGCCTTCATCTGCGCAATCGAAGTATTTCGAACGCAGAATAAATGATGTAGTTCGTCAACTGATGTGAATCGTTTAATTGCTTCGTTAAAACTGTCAATTGCTTTTCCGTAATTACCCCTGTAAATAAAAAAATGAAAAAATTTACCACAACAAATACCATTTCAATCATTCAGTTAGTATTAAAACAATACATATTTAGCCAACACACAATGAATAAGGACAATAACTGACGTACAATTGCATTTCGATTGTTGCGATCGTTTCATAAGCAAATTCACAATCACTATCTAATTCCACGGCTTTGTAAATCAACTGTTTGGCTGGATTTATGTCTGCTTTCCATTGCAATAGTAGTAGAGCTGAAAAATAAAAAAGTAAACTGAAATGCGAAATGAATACGCTGATTTGATGTACAAGCAAAGAATCTTCTTGAAAAACGTAAGGTGCTAGTTATTGCCCATTTTATACATTTCATTCTTGCCGATAATGAAAACGAGCATTTCGAGAATCTGAGAAAATCAAGATTATCTGCTGAGATAAGAATAGTAATATCCAATATTATATTTAATTAAATTGTATTAGTGTTATTTCACCTTTGTGAACTAGTAAGGCAGCATTCTGGGGTTCTCGTTGAATCGCTTCATTAAAAAGTTTTTCTCCCTCTGCAAAGTCTTGGCGTTCAGTTAAAACCTAAAATATACATAGAAACGTACAATTATTTGACCCTGATCGAGTAAAATAATAGGTATTTAAGTTCACATCTCTAAACGTGATAATTATCTGATCGCTCATCAACATGGAGGCGATAACTAACTAGCAGGGATCTGATCAGAGAGGATCGTTAATAGTTTGATCTTACTTGAGCGAAAAGTGTAATGCATTCGATGTTATCGGGGAATCGTTTGAGGATATTTTTGAATTCCTGTAGATAATGATATACGTTTTTGCCATCTTGTGTAGATGTGGCGTACTTATATTCGGCATAACAATGCTGTACAGTTGTCACAGGGCAATCTGGATCCAGAGCAACTGCTTTTCGGAAATTATTCACTGCTTCCGACATGTTATTTAGTATCAGGTAAACCTGCAGTGAAGAGTGAATCGTATAAATTATTTTTTAACCGTCATCAATTGAGTTTCAGACACCATCAAGCATGAAGTTTGGACCGTTCTACCCACCGCAAAGAGGAGCTCCTCGCAATTGCCGATTATCTTCTCGGACCACTGAGTCCCTAGCTAACATGAACGGCTAAATAAACACGTTTACGCTGTTCAGAAACTCAGCCATCAAAATCCTGATGAATACCACCAGTCCTCTCAGTTGTTTGTAGGCAAACCTGCGAGCAGTCACCATCCCACCCCATCACCCTAAGAAACTCGTGGTAACACACTTTACGCACCTAGTTTTCATTCTGGAAGTAAGAACGGCGGAAACCTGGAGAAACATTTTCATCACAAAATACAAACATCGCTTACTTGTCCTAAATGATGATAAATGTCCGGGTTGTTTTCATCTACATCGATAGCTTTTTGAAAGTCTTCGTCTCTTTTCTTATCATCTCCCTCATGTTGGTACAAGGTTCCTCTTTTAATTAAAGCATTCACTTTCAGCTGAAAAGAAAAAAATGTATTATTACATATTAGGATTACGCCCAATGAATGTTTTGAAAACACTTAAGCGAGAACTTACTCGAGAATCCACATCTTCTTTATCGATGATTTCTGCTAGATCAGTAAATGCTTTCGAATTCTGCTTTGATAAAATATAATAGGTAGCGCGTAACAGTAACGTCTCCGTTTTAATCAGTTTGTTGCCTGATTCTTCACATTTTTTCATCAATTCTTCGCATGCTGATTCAATATTACTACCCGCGAGTAACTGTTCTTCGGCTTGCTTGTATTTCCTAGAAACATCCATCACAAAAATAAGCGCTGTTGCGAAGTATCAAGTACAACTCACGTATAACTTAGATTGATTTAAATGCAATGCGAAAATAAAATCATTATGAAATATTTTCAAATGTAAGGCTCTGTCGAGTTCGTTTTCCATTTGTTATTCAGAAAATTAAAGAAATCATAAACACATTACATCAAAAAAATCGAAGCGACTTCATCATTGGTATCGACTTTATCAAGAGCTGATCCATGTTTATACGTAGAAAGATACGTCTTAATGAAGAATCTCGAAGGTAATTTCGGCTCATGATTTGCGATGTAACTTTCCACATCTCGAGCAGCTGTAACATTTTTTTTTTCTTAATATCAATTTCCAAGTACTAGAAGAACTTCTTCTGAGTATGAGTAGACAATAACAATGTTTCCAAAGAAATGATTAATGTTAAATTGAAAAGAGGTAGTTTTACCGGTAGCTTTGGCGAGTCTATCCAATTCGGAAACGTTGACATTATTCTGGAAAGATTCTATAATGCAAGCTGTTGCTAAATCTTCCAAAGCCAAATCCATATCGTTCTGTTTTTCGGCCGCCTTTGCCCTTCTCAATATTGCTTTGGTGTAATATTTATTCAGACTTATCGCTGTAGTGCAGTCTTCAATTAGTTTCGATAACATGTCCTAAAAGGTTAGAAATTCCGAATCAGATAGGACGGGAAGTTACAAACGATGTGTTATCCTTCATAATGTCAAATTACAGTATTTCAATATTACATGATATGAAATTCTTACCAAACGTTCATACGCCGCAGCTCTATTTTGAAAGAAAGTAGATTTCTGAAGTTTTTCTTTTTCAGGACATATTTCTATAGCTTCAGTATAATATTTAATTGCCTCTTCGTAATTCCCTATCTTAAAAGAGAAATTTCCTTTATCCTTCAGTTGCTCCGCTTTCTTCGTTGCCGTCTATAAAAATACGAATCATTAAAAACGCTAGGTAATCCATACTAATTAAAATGCCATGGAAGATGAAATGACGTAATGTTTGGTTACGAACAACGTACGTACAGGCTCCACACTATTATTTGAAAAAGTCTTAAGAACTGTTTCTGAATTGGAAATACCAGGTTTCTTCTCTTCTTTGCCAGTCTTCTTGCTTACATTCGCTTGTTTGCTGCAGACATTTGATCTGTAGTATAAGTATCCGAGCCCGAATGCTACTGGGACCGAAACGATTAACGCGACTTGCCATTTTGGCATCGAATCATTGGGCAGTAATTTTGAAAAGTTACCCATTAAAAGAGACGAATTGATTGACTGTCAATAAGAACTGTTCTGCTTTAACGTTATTACTTTAAGATTAAAAACGAAAATAGAAAAATCTTCGCTAACTGCTGCGAAAAATACACGCCGGCGAGCACTACACAGCCTATGGAAAATCCGAACATCCGAACTGATAAATGTTTCACAATATCACAATTTTTATCAGCTTCTGGTGACGTCAGGGCAAGATTTTCAGTGTTACCACGGTACCGCGCGCCAGATTATTTTTGCTTACATTACACTACTGAACAACTTACTATTTTGCACAATGCATTTCGACAGGTGATTCTGAGGTACTTTTTAACGCTGAACACGATACTGTGACCCATTTTTCTCTATCACGTCACAATTCGGAGTTCTGAATGACTGAAATTCGTTTCCATTTGTTTTTGCATTGGAATAAGCGGTACCACTGACTGATATTATCAGTGTTATCAGACCACAATAACAGAAAACAAACAGATGGAATACACACCACTACACACGACCGCAACACACAACAACACGAATCAGTATGACCACATTCAGTTCCTAAACCTCTTTTTGAACACATTTAGTTAAATTTTTTATAGTTTTTGATCAGAAAAACTAGACGTGATAGAGAAAAACGATCGACGGCACTGTATTCAGCGTTGAAAAGTACTCAAGAATCACATCCTTAAATGCGTTGTGCAAACAAAAAATTTCATTTTATTCAGTAGTGTTATTTGATGAACTGAACAAGGAACAACCCCCTTCTGATGTTGTTTCAATATGAGTACACATTTTTAAATCAGGGGCCCAATTTTTTGGACGCTGTTCAACAAAAGGGAACCAACTAACATTTGTAAACAAATAACAAAATGCGTTGTTAGTATTGTTGGAAAGAGTGTAAAACGTAGAATTTTTTTTAATTGGGCCCCTGATTTAAATATGTGTACTCATGTTGGAAAAAGCTTATCAGTAAACGCAATGCCACATAGTTTCTACATGGTTCTTGAACTTCGAATCACGTGTTCTCAAAAAGCGGATTTTGCTAGTTGGTTCCCTCTTGCTGAACAGCGTCCAAATAATTCGCTCCCATAAGAAATGTACAAACGATAATTAAATATTTTGAATTTTGAAAAATTTAGAGTTATTTGAGGGCAAATGCTTATCGAAATCAT
Organism: Acanthococcus lagerstroemiae; assembly: GCA_031841125.1. Taxonomy (NCBI): domain Eukaryota; kingdom Metazoa; phylum Arthropoda; class Insecta; order Hemiptera; family Eriococcidae; genus Acanthococcus; species Acanthococcus lagerstroemiae. The sequence goes on from CM063107.1 coordinate 15,990,435, forward strand.
TGTTCTGTAATATTGACTATGAACTGAAACAGTTATCGAAACAAACTATAACGGATGGAACCTGTATAATAAGGCTAGACCGATCTTTGCTCCCCGTGTTAAAGGATGGGAAATATCGATTTTGATCACCCAGCCTTTCCCCGTAGGCCCGTAGACCTTAAAAGAGTAAAACTTGTCCCAAGAATATGGCTGATATTGGCAAAGAATCGAGTGTATATTTTAGTGCTGAGTCAGCAAGTATTCACCAGGGCGGGTGTTAGCGGGGGGGGGGGGATGAAAGGGTGATCATGTGTACTTCTAAATAGAAAAATCTCCATGATCACTCATTCATACCACTGATAAGACGCAATCGTGCCGACATTTGCAACTCTTAATTTATATCCCAATATAGTATAGCTGGCTATGGGAACTGTGTTGTAATATGTAGGTGGTGGCGAGAGGGGAGAAGTGAACGTCTGTCTCCTGCTCCGAGGGTATCACAACCCAAATCCCCACTTATCGAGTAGATCCAGTATTGCATAGAGAAAAATACTTCGCGAATTGACACAGTTTAAGCTGTCGTATTTCACATAGGGCGGTGAAGTACAAAGAAAATTGATTAAGGTTATGAAATCGGTTCCTGGAAATTGTAATCGCAATGCTCTCTGTGCAGCTACCAGGTCAGTTGACATGGTATTGGAAAATTCTTCCTGATAAGAGCGCCATAATTTCTATTCTTTTTGGAACTTCCAGATTTGATAATTTTTTCATCTTCCGATAACTCTATGTAACTGACATTCATCAAATCAATTCATTCTCCTAGATACTTTTCCCTCAGAATGTATTGATTGTAGTAAGCCATAGACTTTATTGTTAAATACACTGGCTACACAAATAAAAACTTTTCAGTCTGTTATACAAAATTAAAATAGTTGAATACAGAAATCAAAATAGGTACCGGCTAAATAAATGTATAAAAAAAAAACTGTACATTTTTACGAACAAGTAATTTGAATTAAACGGTGTACTTCACTTCTTCACAAGAGTCTCACGAGTAAAACAATGCGTGTCAAAAATAATTAATTAACATAAAACCTTACGAATACGTGGTTAACAATTCCTTGTCGAAGCTTTCTTGGAGAACTCTGAAATCAAAATTACTGTGTTCGATAAATATGTACTATAATGAACGTCAACATGACTCGATAGGAAAGTGAATGAACTGGGACGTCTTACACATAATAATCGTTTTAGATACTTACATAACTAAATGACTTTTAGACTACTCTATAATTCCCGGCAACTGATTCCGAACAATCGATTTCAGACCCAGAAGACACACTGCTTTGCGTTGGCACATCTCTGTAATCTGAACAGACAAAAATATTCCAATTACACGTAATTTGCATACTCGAATAAACAACAGAAGATATAAAAATCAAGTTTACCGCTGCAATGAGGTAACTGACGCACACCTCTGCCGGTGTAGTTATAATTCGACCCTGAACCAGAAGAAAGTGAATCTTCGTCAATAGAGTTTATAGAGCGAATCGCAGAAGCTGGTACAACATTTCCACACGGACCTATGGATCCGCTCCGACTATCAGGACTATGGCTAGCACTGTGAATTGGTTCGTGGTGATGTCGCCAATCAAAACGTGATATTGGTGTAAGGATACTTTCTATACTTTCTGGCGATAATAAGTAAGTCTGTAAACATAAAACCAGGTGTGATTCCTTTATAATTCGGAGCCGTGTCGCAGAAGTTTCTTATCAGTCGATATGTTGGTTTTCGCTATCTTCTTCTCACTCTTACATTTCGATAAGATCTCACACGAAGAATATTCCAATTACACGTGATCAGTCTTCACAAATAAAACAGAACAAAACAGGGATTTTGGACTAAAAGGGAAGTAACAACGCGCGAAGTTGTATCAAAAACTGTGGCAGGTGATCAAATTAGCAGATTAGAGTTTCACATTCTTTCTCTTCAGCTACTTTTTTCTAGAGGTTACCTTCTTTTTCAATGGAAAATCTCGAGAACTATTGGCACATGAATGTCTTCAAACAAAAATTGTTCAGTTCTGGATTCCCCTACACTAAATCCTCATTTCTGAGGCGTTAAATGTTCCGTACGTGTATCTTCGACACTACAACCCCCCCCCCCCCCACAACATTGATGTCGTGCGGGAGGATCTCGGCTGAGAAAATATCATTACAACGAATAACGTTCAGCAAGTCTATTAACGACGATACAACGAAATCATTAAAAGTATGAAATGTAATCGTGACTCGTACCCGCCGAGGCTGCCTTGGTTGCGACGTTTCGGATCTGACTAAAGGAGTTCTCTCATCATTATCGGTATCAGAATCGGATTCCGATCCTTCAATTGGTAATTCGTCAGCAGCAAACACTTTACGTTTACATATTGGACAGACACGCCGATTCCTCGTCAGCCACGGGTCTATACATTTTGTATGATACGCTGCAAAAACAGAAAAAATGTTTAAACTATTTTCGAAAAACTAGACAAGGTACCAATAATTATAATGGGAAGTTGAAATAGAGAAACTAGGTCGCCGAATATAATGTCATACAATACGAAAATCATCGGCACTCGATTAAAAAATATCAAATGAGAACTTTTTTTTGACTTGTTTACTGCATATATTCCTAGTGCAACCCCCTTCAACTTACTAAAATGTCGCTTCAGTACGCCCCTGATACAATGTCAACTTTCCGATTCAAATCTGATACACTTAAGCACTTATTGCAGCCTAAAGGCTTCAGAAGGTGCGCGGAAGCGCGAGAAAATTTTTGACCCTTTTTAGGGTCGGCTACTAGTAGCCGAGCCTATTGCAATCGAAATTTCAATTTTTTTCTGTTTCAGTATAATCTTTGATCTCAGGATCAGTTTTACAGCCATATAAAACAACCTAGTGTTCTTATCAGCGAAATACTCCTTGATAGGGGCTTACATTGTTCAGCGAGCGTTGTTACGTTGTATATTTTGGATTTTACTTTACGACGGAATTATGTCCTCGAAGAGGTAAAAGATATGCTTGTCTATGATGAGGTGCGAGATGCGAGAATCTTCAGCTACCAGTAGTATTCCAGTGTTCAGTGTTGGTATTTAGTATTGTCCTTCAAGCATACAGTAATATGGTCGAAATTTCATGTTCATAGCCAGTTACCAGTTAGTAGCGAGAAGCGAACGATTATTGATGTAGCATGTAAAGATGTTATCAGTAAATCAGTATGTTGAAGTGAACAATGTTTGTACCGATGTCTTTGCATCCTGTAAACCTATAAGCGTGTAATATTCTTCAGACAAATCAGTCGTAGAACGTACTATGTATGTCATATGCGTAATTATTATCAAGCGAACAGAGAATCTACTAGCGTGAATATTACGTTGTTTTCATTCCCTTAGAAGTGGATACATGTTCGCTAATCGTTTGATGTTGTTCGGGTCGGCTAGGAGTAGTGTTGGTGTTTTATCTGTTGATCAATTGCTCTTCAGAAATTAGAAATCGGATAAAATCTTTAACCAGATGATAGAAGCGCAAATGTTGCAGAGCCTGCAGCTTCGCAGTCTGAAGCCTTTTGAACTTACCATGTGCTGTTAGTGTGTGTGTAGTGTCATCCCAATTACCTTACATCATCTATCAGCTCTTATATTCCGGAACAAAAGACCTTAAAACGAAATTACCAATAGGTCTTTTTCCTGATATCTCTTCCAACAACCGCCAATAAGAGATAGGCTAGTTTCTAATTTCTTAGTCGCGAGCCGACCCTCTTCTAACAGCAAGCTGCTTGTTTTTTCTTGCACCTATATCTATGCTACTGCGCTAACCCGCTTCATTTTGGTATACTCTTCTTTGTCCGAAGAAATCTTGCCAGCCTGGGTGCGTTTTACATTTGGAAGTTTCAAAGGCTGGAATTTACAGTAAGTTACGAACCGTGCGAGCAGGGCAGAATTCTCAGCTTCTCGCCATCGACGTAGTCATCCAGACAGATGGCACATGTTTCGAACGGACTAAGTTTAGATGAAAATTTCTCGATTGGAATTTTTCGCAAGGAGGACGCTGGTAGTCTGTGTCGCCTTGCTCGTCGTCTGTCCCGAATACATTTGCAAATCTAGAAAACGAACCATTGGATTTTAAATTACGTTTGTACAACCAAAATAACGTGAATGACGAATGAGTTAGGAAAGGGTTTACCATAAAACTAATCATAGTAATGAAACACACGGCGACGACAACTGCGAATGGAATTAATAAATCGGCATTTATGTCGAAGGGATTATTTGAGTCGTCTTCTACAACTAAGTAAACACTGAAACAGAAAACAGTTCGAGGGTGAGACATTGAAACATTACTTACCCTGCAAGTTCAGGTTATGTTTACAATAAAATCACGTATATTATTTTCAACAGTCTTGCGGAGATGCACAAATTCAATGCGAAAGAAATACCAGTTCAGTCGTAACTTGTAACTGATTCATAAAGCTAAACATAATGCAACACGTGTATGAAAAATTGTGTTTCAGAGAATTAATCGCCCAAGAAAAATAACTGATACATACAGGATGTAACACACACACACACACACACACTCTCTCTCTCTCTCTCTCTCTCTCACACACACACACTTTCGCGACGCTCTGAGACTTCATCAATTCGCAGCGTGCAGTTATGAAAGCCTAGGAAACTTTTATTTATATTTCCTCTTGCAATTGCTTGAGAAGTATTGTAAGTCTACATTTTTGTGTCAAGAAATGTAAACAATGTGTAGAAAGTAAACAAATGTAGACACATGTAAACAATTCAGAGAATGATTTAAAAAAACTTCGACTACTAAATAATGGACTGATATTAATTGTACTTTAATTTTAATAAGACATATTAAAACATTTAAAACTATTAATTTTACTTTTACCGACTTTTCGAAGAAAAGGGAGGTATTACACTCGTCACAGTTGTGAAGTTGGGGGCGGGGGCAATGTTTTTTTTGCGTTTCAGAGTGTTTAGAACACGACTGTAATAGTGGCTGAATTTCAGGTTTCATATATATATATACACCTTAATTTTGTGGGAAGAAAATCTCAGAAACTATTGAATCAATTGATTCCAAATTTTGGTATATTATGGAGAAGTACTCGAAGTTGTATTGGTGAAACTTTGATGACAATCGGTTGAGTCGTTCACGAGTTTCCTCAATTTAAGTTCAGCATAAGAAGCGCAAGGCGACTTATGTACTCGATGTTGTTTGGGATTTAATTTATACGAAATCAAATTTTGATAGCGCGTAGTTTTGTTGTATTATACAAATGTTTCGGTCTTACACGTTTCCGCCTTGAATGTATCGATTTCAAATTTATACGAACTCTAATTTTGATAGCCGGGTATTTTATATTTTTATAATACTATTCCCTGTCGAGAGGTTGCGTATTTTTAAAAACGTGACATTGCGTCTCAAAACATTTCATGCCGAATACCACTATGTCCTTGTCTGACATATTTTGCGATTTTTTTAAACTGTTACACGACTTTTTAAAAACGTGGTCGACAGTGTCTGATTTCGGCGGACAGCGAAAGCATGGGCCTTATTAGGTTACATAACACTATTTTTCGTGAGTATCGCATACCTCAGTTCCAAATTGCTCAAATTTCACTTTTCTGGCGTCAATCGTTAACCAACTACAACTACAACAACTGTCCAATGTTTGATTTCTGGATAGATTCCATTTGACTAACATAATACTCGTAAATCCTCCAAGTTACATAAAAAACATTCATTTTGGAATTAAGATGAGTGCTTGGTAGAATACACGACAGTGACCCCACAGCGATAACAAAAATTCAGGTGTGTGACCTCCCAACGGCCACGAAATACAGAGACCAATACACTCAATTTTTAATGACCCTTAATACGAGGTAAAGAGATTTCTTATTGCGAATTGTGACTAAACAGTGTACTGATAATGATTGAGTGCAAACTCACAGACCATTCTATCTCCCCAAACATTTGAATGCCTTCCCAAAGTCCTCAGTGGAAAAAGTGAAACCACCTCCATGTGATAGAAGTGACCCCACAACGATAGGAAAAATCCAGGTGTGTGACCTCCCAACGGCCACAAAATACAGAGACCAATACACTCAGTTCTTAACAACCCTTAATACAAGGTAAAGTGCTTTCTTATTGCAAATCAAGACTAACCGGGGTACTGATAATAACTGAGTACAAACTCACAGACCATTCTACCTCTCCAATCCTTGCAATGTCCTCCCAGAGTCCTCAGTGAGGAAAGTGAATGCACTTCCATGTGATAGAATCAAGTGGCCCCCCAGCGATAGCAAAAATCCAGGTGTATGACCTCCCAACGGCCACAGAATACGGAGACCGATTGCACTCAGATCATTATCACCCTCAATACGAGGAAAGTGCTTTCTTACAGCGAATTGAGACCAATCCGTGTACTGATAATAACTGACTACAAACCCAGAGACCATTCTAACTCTCCGAACATTTGAATGTCCTCCCAAAGTCCTCAGTGGAAAAAGTGAAACCACCTCTATGTGATAGAAGTGACCCCACAACGATAGCAAAAATCCAGGTGTGTGACCTCCCAACGGCCACAAAATACAGAGACCAATACACTCAGTTCTTAACCACCCTTAATACAAGGTAAAGTGCTTTCTTATTGCAAATCAAGACTAACCAGGGTACTGATAATAACTGAGTACAAACTCACAGACCATTCTACCTCTCCAATCCTTGCAATGTCCTCCCAGAGTCCTCAGTGAGGAAAGTGAATGCACTTCCATGTGATAGAATCACGTGGCCCCACAGCGATAGCAAAAATCCAGGTGTGTGACCTCCCAACGGCCACAAAATACAGAGACCAATACACTCAGTTCTTAACCACCCTCAATACGAGGTAAAGTGCTTTCTTACAGCGAATTGAGACTATCCAGTCTACTGATAATAACTGACTACAAACTCACAGACCATTTTATCTTCCCAAACATTTGAATGCCTTCCCAGAGTCCTCCGTGGAGAAAATGAAGGCACTTCCATGTGACAGAAGTAAGTGACCCCACAGCGATAGCAAAAATCGAGGTGTGTGACCTCCCAACGGCCACAAAATACATAGAGACCAATACACTCGGATCTTAATCACCCTCAATACGAGGTAAAGTGCTTTCTTACTGCAAATGGAGACTAACCATGGTACTGATAATAACTGAGTACAAACTCACAGACCATTCTACCTCTCCAATCCTATCAATGTCCTCCCAGAGTCCTCAGTGGAAAAAGTGAAAGCACCTCCATGTGATAAAAGTAAGTGACCCCACAGCGATAGCAAAAATCGAGGTGTGTGACCTCCCGACGGCCACAAAATACGGAGACCGATACACTCAGATCATTATCACCCTCAATACGAGGTAAAGTGCTTTCTTACTGCGAATTGAGACTAACCAGTGTACTGATAATTACTGAGTACAAACCCACAGACCATTCTAACTCTCCTAACATTTGAATGTCCTCCCAAGTCCTCAGTGGAAAAAGTGAAAGCACCTCCATATGATAGAAGTAAGTGACCCCACAGCGATAGCAAAAATCCAGGTGGGTGACCTCCCAACGGCCACAAAATACAGAGACCATTACACTCAGTTCTTTTCGACTCGACTTAGTGGAAATTTATGATAATAATAATAGTAATAACAATAATTTAATACAACTCCAATATGATTCAACTGTATTAATTAATTTTAATAATCAACTGTGATTAATCAACCTTTCAACGCTCTGCTCAAACTCTGCTTTTCCCTACCTGTTAGGATAGACCCCACCTGTGACGATAATTGGGACGCATTTGAGTGTGCGGCTCGCCCCCTGTAGTGGGTTTCGGCCCCCTCATTGGTCCACGTATCTCCATTGGTCCACATGTGACCATGGACGTACAAGACGGAACCCAGTGGGGGAAGTCCAGTTCTCGAATTTGGATCGGTCGCGAGCCACCAAGACCTCGCATTCTGTTATTGTGCTCCATGCTGCACGTTATTGTGCTCGGTTTTCTGACGTTACTGTGTATTAGTACTGCATACCTATTACCTGTGCTCGTTTTGTTGTATTTCTCTTTCCGAAATGGAAATGAATACTACTACGGATCAAGTCAGACGATTTTATTATTTACTACCTGTTATATTTACATATTGTTTGAGAAGTCGCATTTTCCTATGGTCGTCGTTCGTTTTGTGTGTTCTACAAGCCTTGTGTCACTATCCGGTGGTGGTGCACTCGGTAAATTGAATTCTACAGGAATTTACGTCTCCTCTCTTAGTGTGTACTACATGCCTTGTGTTACCACCCGGTGGTGGTGCACATTATTTCACGCGAGGTAAAGTGCTTTCTTACAGCGAATTGAGACGAACCAGTGTACTGATATTAACTTGAGTACAAACCCACACACCATTCTAACTCTCCAAACATATGAATGTCTTCCCGAAGTCCTCAGTGGAAAAATTGAAAGCACCTCCATGTGATAGAAGTAAGTGACCCCACAGCGATAGCAAAAATTCAGGTGTGTGACCTCCCAACGGCCACAAAATACAGAGACCGATACACTCGGATCATAATCACCCTCAAATTCCCTAAATGTGCACATAGATTGTTCTTGTTTAACACGGCAGTATTGGATACGTGACGCAATCAGTGGAATATGCTTTTTAATACGGGAAGCGTAAGACAATTTTTCCGGATCCTTTATTTCAATTTTCAGTGTGATGCATGCAGGAAAATCGATAACTCGAGGATCCTTATCGATAGGTAGTCGATTAGAGGCAAGCTTATCAATTTAAATATATTTTGGATAGATTTTTTGAGAGGTCTTACTCGGATATGACGAAGAGAAAAAATCTTGTAGACGACGAAGGAATATTTTGTGTATAAATTGACTGTAGGCAGCCAGTATTTTGAAAAAATTTAATACTGAGCACGTTTGTATATTCTACAGTGTTGGCTTGCTACAAGTAAGCGGTTATTCAATACTTGTGATAATTGCTTCACAGTTTCTTACTGTAGTCTACAAAGGAAAATTTAGAGTACGGAAAGTCGATTTTCAGTTAACAAAACATTTTGTATAACCATATGAACTTCGGAATTTTTGGAAATTATTTTGTGGACGAGACATAACCTCCTTCTAACTATAAGGATTCAGGGTTTCTACTTTTTTTCCTGAAACGAATGTCACCCACAATAAGCACTATAACAATGTGCAAACTACGAAGGAATAAAAGTGGTTACACAACTTCAACGTAGCTGGTAGACCCTCTTGAGGGGTTAAAATTTTGGGCAGCGTCCTCAAATGACTTGCACAACAAACATTCCACATAAATTTTTTATTAGAAATGTCTGTCTGTGTGATGCGTTTTTAAGAAAAATCCGTGAGTGGTTACATAGACGATGATAGAATTTTGACCGTAATTTCACAGTTTGGGGATGCTAGTTAGCTATATGTCAGGTTATGTATTTTGAACTTTTTGGTTGATTGACATGATAGAAGAGATTTACACTTATCTAACAAAAAGAAAAAAAAAATTATTGTTCTAACATTCTTAGTTTTTGACATACTAAACGGTGGTTACTTAAATATTGAAATATTGGGAGAATGACCTATGTATAAACCCATGCTGATACTTCAATCGATGAACTGTGGATTCTCAGACTTTGTAGTATCATGATTCTACTCATTTTGGAATTAAGAGTGAGTGCTTGGTAGAATACAAGATAGTGGCCCCACAGCGATACCTAAAATAATTCAGGTGTGTGACCTCCCAACGGCCGCGAAATACAGGCACCAATACACACAATTTCAAATTAGCTTTACAAGCCCGTTCTTAATCCGATTTCAGAGTAAACCACTACTCGCGAACTTCACTGCACAATTTGCGACCTTCGCAACGTCCTCCATTGGTATAGAGGAATGGTGAGAATTGGCAACGTGGGGCCTCACTGCGTCGGCGTTTTCACCGAGGCCTCAGAACGTTGTAGTAATGCGAATACTTCTGAGAGTCTTTACACCTGGTGATACACAAAGTGTATAGCGGAAAAATAGTCATAGGGGGGACTTTTTCCAGAACAGATCGGGACCAAGCTCTAGGCTATTATTTTGGCCCAAAGTATCGAAAAATCTGGTTAAAACGTTGTGGGGTCCTAGCCGAAGACCTCACAACGAAAATGGACCCCACAACGCCGGTGTTCAGCGGACGCAAGACCTCCCTTTATACGGTTATTCCGTGCACACACACTCTCTCTCTCTCTCACACACACACACTTTCGCGACGCTCTGAGACTTCATCAATTCGCAGCGTGCAGTTATGAAAGCCTAGGAAACTTTTATTTATATTTCCTCTTGCAATTGCTTGAGAAGTATTGTAAGTCTACATTTTTGTGTCAAGAAATGTAAACAATGTGTAGAAAGTAAACAAATGTAGACACATGTAAACAATTCAGAGAATGATTTAAAAAAACTTCGACTACTAAATAATGGACTGATATTAATTGTACTTTAATTTTAATAACACATATTAAAACATTTAAAACTATTAATTTTACTTTTATGTCTACACTTTGCATGTATCTACATTATTTGTCTACATTACATTGTCTACATGTAGACAAATGTACTTGTCTACGCCGATTTGTCCACACCGACATCCCTGATTGTAATTCGATTTTTTCTCAAATGCTCGTACAATTGCTTTACTCTTCTGCAACATACTTTTAATTTCAACAAAAACATGAACTGTGTAACTCGTGTACATATAGGGAAATCTGGGTTGTGTTCATGTTTATTTTTCGGTATCACTAAGGACCTTAGCGCCGACAAAATATCGATAAAATATGAGAATATTGATATTTAAAAATATAGAACCAATATCGATACTAAAATAAGAAATATCAACGCAATCAATTATTACTGATGTATCGATTATCGACATTAAAATTTTTAAATATCGCCATCACTACAGAACAACAGTGATGGCAAAATATCCATAAAACACCAAAATATTGATATTCCGAAATATTGAACCAATATTAAAGATTAATATTAGAAATATTGATATTACTAATTAATATCGATATCCAAAATTTTTTAAATATTACCATCACTACAGAGTAATAGTAATGGCAAAATATCAATAAAATGTCATAATATCGATATTTAGATATATCGAAAAAATATATATTGATATTAAAATAAGACATATCGATATCATAAATCATTTATCATCAAAAATTTTCAAATTTGTTAGAATATCATAATTTTGATATCCAGAAATATCGAACCAATATTAATATGAAATATCAAACTAATATCAATATGAAATATCAAACCAACATCAATACAAAATATCGAACCAATATCAATATGAAATATCAAACCAATATCGATATGAAATTTGGAACCATCTGACATTTCTATTTTCTACATGTCTCGCTCAAGATGCCTGTGGTATTCATTCATATTTTCATTTGTTTCTCTCATCAAAAAAAAAAAAAAAAAAAAAAAAAAAAAAAAGTAATAAAACCTATAACAGATAGGTCTGACAATCGACAGTATTATCATGTCTGTTTACTCATAATGAACATCTATAGTGAGATAAAGATAAGAAAAATGTGAAGTAACAACTGTGGTTGTAGAAAAGAAACTGGTCAACCTATAGAAAGAAGTCAGCGCGACAAGGAAAGGTTAATTTCTAGGAAATTTCAGACTTCACGTTTTACATTTGACAAAAAACAAAAGCAACGATTGGTCGGTCGATACTCTACCTATAAATTATGGAATAACTTATCGATATGAATGATCGATGGATCCGCAGGTATACCTGCTGCGAGTCATTCGCGTATGCTCAGCTCTTAAAACGCGAGTGCGTCTTTATTCGGCTGTAAAATATGTAACCGACCGGCGCACTAACCGAGTGTATAAGATTTCAAGGTGTGGACATAGCTATTCATCTTATTTCAAAAAAGGTACGTCTTTCCAGTATCATGTTAATGGAATGTTCTATTTCAGCCAGAACTTAATCAAAAACTATAAGATGCTAACATATTTTTGAATGTCCCCGACTTTTCCCTAATTTTTCCAGATCCACTTTTCAATTTTTTCTCAACAAATAAGTCTACTAGTTGGAAATTCATTGAAAAGAGTTGTCACTCAATTGTTTTTCTAGTACCGCAATTTTTTATTAACAGGCAGCTAATAAAAATCTTATATAGAATTAAATATAGGTACCATCCACCGGAATACCTCTAAGCCACACAATTTTATTAAGAATTTATTTTTTTTTTAAATTCCCTGACATTCCCTGGTTTCCAGTTTTTCCAGGGAAGCGGCCACCCTACTGTTGTTATATTCCTTAGTCTCTCAACTAGTAGGTTACGTCTCTTCTTTTCTTCTCTCCTGTACTAAACTTTTCATTTCTGAGAAAGGTTTACCAATTTGTATCCTTCATCAGGGCCGGCAACTTCTGTATAGCGGGTGTAGCGAATGCTACACATAGCAACACCGGGGAAATTATTGGTACGATTGGAAATATGCATAAAGAGAAGCTTCAGCTTTTACTTAGCAAAAGTGAAGTGCCAGCTGCAAAGTGTATGCATAAAAAAGTGCAGAGGAAGCTTGTGCTCAGGAATGAGAGCGTTTGCTTCGGGCGAAAGGTTTCCCTTCGAGTTGTATGCATAAGGAGGAGTGTTAACTTCAAAAGAGAAGCTTTCGCTCGCGAAAAAATGCATCTAGTCTCGAGTAGACTTCTTTTCGAAAAACACATACAGTTATCACTCATCTTCGAGAAGATTCCTTTGATTTCCGAAAATAATTTCCGAGGAATTTTGCCAAAAATATTGAGGAACAATCTCCGATGATTCCAGGAGAATATTGTTGAAAATTTTAAGGAAAATCTCCAACGATACCGAAGGATTTTATTGGAAATTATCGAGAAATATCGCTGATGATTTTTGAAGCATTTCTTCAGAAGAAAGGTTCGATGATACCCAGAGATTTTCATCGCGAATTTTTGGGATAAATTACCGACGAATTCCGAAGAATTTCATCAGAAATGTTCGGGGAAAATCTTCGATAATTTCCCATGAATTTTATCAGAAGTCTTTGAGAACTATCTCTGATAATTGCCGGAGAATTTCATCGGAAATCTTCAGAAAAAATTTCCAATTCCGAAGAATTTCTTCAAAAATCTTCCGATCATTTGTACAGAATTTTGTCCAAAATATTTTGAAAAAATCTGATGGTTTTTGAAGAATTTTATCGGAAATCATCAGGAAAAATCCTTAATGATTTTTCAAAGAATAATTTCATGGAAATCTTCGGGAAGAATCTCCGATGATTTTAAACGAATTTCAAAGGAAATTTTTGAAATAAAATTCAGAAAATTTCCGAAGAATTCCATTGGCAATTTTTCGAAAGAATTTCCAATGATTTTCAAAAAATTTTATCAAAATTCTTCGAGAAAATTTTCCAATATTTTTGAATACCTAGGAAAAACATTCGGGGAAAACTCCGATAGATTTTGAAGAATAATTTCATTGGAAATTTTTAAGGAATTTCATCCGGTAATTAACGAAGAATCTCATCGGAAGTCTTAGAAAATATTGTCAATGTTTTCCAAAAAATTGTATTAAAATTCATCGAGAAAATTTTCTGATAATTTTTGAAGAATCGTATAGGAAATATTCGGAGGGGGGGGGGGACTCCGATGGTTTCGAAGAATTTTATCAAAAATCTTCAGGAAAATGTTCGATGATCTTCCAGAAGAATCTCCGATGATTTTTAAGGAATTTCACCGGGAATTTTTAGAAAACTTCACCGGGAATTTTTGGAAAAACATTTTCCCATTCCCGAAGAATTGAGACTATTTCCAACTCATGCGATGGAATCAGAGATTTTCCCCGAAGATTTTTCATAAAATTTTTCGCAAATCGTGGGAAATTTTTTTGAAGATATTCTTCGAGAATTAGTGGGGATTATTTTCGAAGATTTCCAATGATATTTCTTTGAAATTACTCGTATCGGAGATTTTTCTCAAATTATTTTCGATAAAATTCTTCGGAAACTGTGGACAGATTTCCGAAGAATTTCATTAGAAATTTTCAGGAAAAATCTCTGATTTCATCGCATCAGTGGAAAATAGTCTCAATTCTTCGGAAATTATCGGAATTTTCCCACCAAAAAAATTTCCGATGAAATTCTTCAGAAATCATCGGAAATTCTTCTTGAAGATTTCTAATGAAATTATTCTTCAGAAATCATCAGAGATTCTTCCTGAAAATGTTCGATAAAATTCTTCCAAAACTCATCGGAGGTTTTTCCCAAATATTTCCGATGAAATTCTTCATAATTATCGGAAAGTTTTCCGGAGGATTTTTGAGGAAATTCTTTGAAAACACATTGGAAACTTTTTCTGAAGATTTCCAATGAAATTCTCCTGAAATCATCGAAGATTTTCCTCAATGATGTCCGATGAAATTCTTCGAAAATGATCCGAAATTTTTTCCCAATATTTTCGATAAAATTCTTCGGAACTCATCGGAGATTTTCCTCGAAAATTATTTCATCGTTTTGTACGTTTGGTGCGTTTTCCACCTGTAAACCACCACCATCTTTGTTTTCGCTTCTTTGAATTATTTTCGATTTAGAAGAAGTTCCTTGGACACATACGTCGACTGGTAACAATTAGAACAAACGTTGTTATCTTTGAAGCACTCGCTTCATTTTGTGGAGCGTTTGCTCTGAAGAGAAAGAGAAAGCTTATATGCATACAAATTGAAGCAAAACCTTAAACTTCCATTTTTCCCTTCGGAGGGACAGCTCTCACTCCGCTCTTTTGCTTAGACGTTAAAGCTTAATTTTCATACATACGGCCTAACGATACGATAATAAAACGTTATTGTGTAAAATCAGGGACGTTTTTTTTCGCGAATAGGATTATGAAAAGTTGCCGGCCATATCCTTCATTATCTGTTTTTCACGGCTCATTTTTTGTTTTCCTTTCCAGTTTTCCCTCAACCATTCTAGCAGTAATAACAATATTCCCGCGGATGTTTTATATTATGGCCTATCATTTTAACTCTTCTTGTTTACGATTATATTCCAAATTTCTTTTTCCATTTCTATTCGTCTCAATACTTTTTCATTCTTGATTTTTTCTGTCCATTTGATTTTCAAGATCCTCCGATATTACACGGTTTGAATTGTGGACGACCACAGTTCTTCAACGATATGCATCAAAACTTTCTCACTCCAAAGGCCGATTCACACTTGCGAGTAACTCATGAGCTACTCGATCACGAGTAAAACGCACGTGTAAACATTCAACTCGCAGCTCGCCAGCGAGTAATACGATGAGTGCCAAGTAGAATTAGCCCGGCCAATTTTTAACGAGTAGCTCACAACTCTGTTACTTTTTTCAGGTGTACTCGCTTATTTGAACACGTTCACATCCTGCTAATTGTAATTTTGAAAGGTTTGCATTTTAATGCAAAAAGTGATGCTCGATTGGATATTCATTTTTTCATAGAAATGAACCTGTAATTCTGTATTTGTATATTCATTAAAAATGAAGTTATCAGGAAGTGAAATTGTTCAAGTACTCGCTGTATACATAGAAAGTACGAGTGGTTATACAACTGGAAGAACCCGAATCACAAAAATAAAATAGTGAAGATAAAATTATTTGACGAAATAAAACAAGGTGTCCCAAGGTTACTACAATATCTTTACAGGTTATTCCACTCAGATAACAATTCTTCCCGTCTCACCCGTGCCGGAATTCATATTATGAGAAAGTAATGGGAACATTAAATTTTTGCCGTCGAGAGCTCTTTTTTTTATCCGGTAGCCAATTGAATGTGGTATGTTATACAAATAATAGATAAAAATGTTCAGGACATCAATTATGAGTAAAGATCAAAAACAGCTGTATTCCCGTAAGCAGCCGGTGTGATTGAAACATCGGCGACATCAGTGATTTCTTTGCGCCTTGCTAAGTGGACCAACCTGTAAAAATATTATACTTAATAACCTTGGGGTGTCCACCAGAAATCAGTTTTGGAAATCCGGGACTTTGTAAGACAATTCCGGAAAAAATTTGAGTGTAAAACAATACCATGTTTTGCTCAATGTACACAACAATGTTACCTAAATTCTTCTACTGTATAGTGGGTGGGTGTATTTGAAGGGTGATAGTTATCAATCTGGACTATATCATCATCATTTGTGTGTGAGGTGGCGCTGTATGCGCCGAGTGCTCACACGTTGCAGTCCATTGCACTATTCTTCAAGTTGCTGTTAAAAGGATCAGCTCGGTAGCCTCACTTTTATAGCCAACGTGAGAATTTTACTTAGCTCTATCCCTCTGACTTCACTGGATGCTGGATACTCCGATGCTTCGCGCCTTATCCCGGCTATTGCTGGGCATTGGCACATGATATGGATCGAGGTTTCTTACTCTTCTCTACAGTACCCACAGGAGCCGCTTTTTACCACTTCTGGACTATATGCACAAAGCAGTCTCTGCGAGGAAACAGTCTAAGCTTTGGAGAGAAAAAATTTGTGTCCAACATTTGTAAAAAAAAGTCCAGGACCTTGGGCAATAGTTGAGTGAATTCCGGGACTTTTCCAGGGTTCCAAGACCTACTTTCAGCCTCCAGCACTTTTCCAGGTTTTCCGGAACATCCGGGACTGGTAGACACCCTTTAAAAGTGAAACTATCACAACTCTTTACAATTTCAATCGAAATATGCAACATTTTTACAAAAATCTAGAGGTAGTTTACAACTAAGTATTAGTCTTACCAGACCTGATAAAACAAGAAACGAATCAACTTCACTCTTTTCAGGTTTGACCCCAAAAACTTGCTTCACTCGCAACTTGTGCGGAGTTACTCGCAAGTGTGAATCGGCCTCAAAATCAAATTTTGATGCTACGTTCAAACACTTTTTATCGCACACCGACCACTTCAGTCGCTCGAGTACCAAGAAATGACATAGCTTCATATCTCTCGGTCTTGAATTAAGAGAACTTTACGTCACTTTCTCGAGTTCTGAGAGAAGCGCTACGTACGTTTCAATAAAATACGGATATCAGCGCACGGCTTCATTTTCGTGAAAAATATTTTTGTAACCTGTATTTTCATAAATTTACTTTGCACATTCCCCTGATTAGTCGCCTGAATAACTCAAAAATTTACATCAGTAGTTCTTAACCTAAGGCAATGATTTTATTCTTGTAAATTTATTGTTCTGTATTAGATCTTATTTCGGCGACTACACTGCAATATTAACATGCGTCTTAAAATTTTTTTTTTTTTTGCAGAAAGTAAATATTATTACACGGGACGAAACTTGTTTATCACGTCGCTTTGTTTTCGTTCACGTTCACGTCGAATAATCTTTGATTATCTTCAAATTTAGCGAGGTCAGTCGGTGGTACATGCGCATTAACATTTTACTTTCTAACGCAGCTGCGACTGGCCGGGTATGTTGTTACACTTAAGCATGTTCAACTAATCTTCCATTACCCGGCAAAACAGGTTCTCTTCAAAAATAAACTGACATAGGTGACGACTTCCACACATTTTTAAATAAAAGTATGCAGAACATTCTTATCGAAGATTTCAGTCACTTTGGACTAGAGTACGCGAAATGAAACTGATACATGCAGATCGTAGGGTCGGTTAGGACTTAAGCTAGATTCACACGCACTGTCTTTAGTCGTCAGTTTTGCTTGAATTGAAGGTGGACGATTTATTGGAAATGAAACCTCACGCCATCAAACTTGTTCAGTTCATACAAGACGCCGTCTTGCATGAACTGAACAAGTTTGATGGCTTGAAGACGTCCATTTTGCTATCCAGACATAACGTCTTATTTGACAAATATGAACCGATCATGTAAACCTGATGACACGACTGGCGCGGACCTGGGCGACAAGACTAAACTGAAGAATAATGAGATGAAGGCAAAGCATAAAACTGTAGCCAAGAGGGAGTTGACTCGTGTTCGTCACCAAAACACTGCGGTTCAATGTCCATATGACAAACTCGTGATTGTTCATAAGGACGTGTAAAGATCAATCGGGCGAGCATTTTAGAAGGTTGGTAAAACGTAGGAAAGTTGAAATTTAAATTCGAAACTTACTGGTAATAGTACAGATACTTATTTTGTATCAACAATCCGGTCTCCAGACTAACGAACACTGACGGAATGATAATATCGGATGCGTTATTCCCATTCATCGGCACTGCAACAACAGAAAACCGATCAGTTAATACAGACAAACGAAAGTAATCGAAAATAGTAATTTCATTCGGAAGATGCGGAAACGAGTGAATAATACAATTTAATTACCGACGGCACTAGCATTATTATAGACCATAGCCATATCGTAGGACAAATTCTGAGCATTTCGAACTTTTTGGACGAATGAGCAATTTCCTCTGGCCATGAGTAGGATCCATTGATGGTTAAAGCTCACGCTTCGAGGAGGCGGCGATAATGTAGATTGATTACAACCGTCGGCAGCATTAGGCAAGAACACAACCACACCCTGAATAAAAATACATGTTATTAATTGATTAATGTAGGTATAATCTGATATACATATGAATAAAACACTTAGTGTCCACTTTGGAGTGTGAGTGAATTTGATAATATTCCATTTGTAGTCCAGGGCGCTTTTGGCTCTCATGCCATCATCAGTGGAGTACCCTAAATGAAACTTGTCTCTTGTGGTCCTGTAGTCATATTCGAGAGTAGTACCGTATGGAGGACCTATTTAGTCGTGTGCTCCTATTGGTTGTCTGTGATTGTGCAGTCTGTATAATCCGTGGGTGTTATAGTATTAGTTGGAATAAGTTCTCGCTTTGGAAGTTGGTGTTGTGTTTATTAGATTGTTTTGTTTTGGCCTCTATTATTTCCAGTTGTTCTTTCAATTTTCTTTCTCTTGTGTTGTTTTCTATATGCTGGATTTTGTACTTTTCGGTCACTTTGTCATTGTTTGTCCCTGGACATTGCTGTTTGCTCCTGTCTAGATGATTAATATGTCGTCTACATATCTTGTCCATAGCTTTATGTTTTTTTTTTTGTTTGCTGTTGTTTAATAGGTCATTTTCAAGGTTGATCATGTATATTTCGGCTAGAATGGGTGACTGTGGTGACCTGCAGTCTTTTCCAAACAGTGATATGTCGTCATTTAGCTTCTGTGATTTTTCATATCCTTTGATTCTGGTTGTGAATTTTCTGCCTGTTTCTCCTATGTAGGTCACGTCACCGTGTACACAGTCTAGTCTGTATACTCCGCTACTGTTGTTTCTGTTTTGTCATTGGTTATTTGTTTGATCAGAGGTGGTGTGTTTTAGATTCCGAGTTTTATGTTGTATTGGTCGAAGATTTTTTATTTTGTATGTACGTGTTCCTGTGAATGGTATTGCTCCTGCGTATTTGTTTGTTTTTGTGGTTATTGGTTTAATGTCTGTACTTTTTAGTCGTGTTAGTTTATTAATTATTCTATCCACTGTTTGTGGTTAATATTTGTTATTAATTGCTATTTGTTTAATTTTGTTGATTTCTGTTGTTCTGAAGTTGATGTCGTTTAGTATGTTGACTGCTCTGTGGCAGTAGTTACGTAGTGCTGCCATTTTGTGTTCTTGACGGTGGAATGAGTCTTTAGGTATTGTGTCAGTGTGGGTGGGTTTTCTGTAAATGTTGTACTGTATCCCGTTGTCTTTTATCTGTACTGTAAGGTCAAAGTAGTTGATGGTCTTGTTGCCTTTTTCCATTGTGAGCTTTATGTTGTTGTTTATGCTATTGGTCTCCGTGAGGAATTGGTCTAGTTGTCTATCTGTTCCTGCCCGGATGATAAATATATCGTCCACGTATCTTGTCCATAGCTTTATGTTTTTCTTGTATTTGCTGTTGTTTTTAGTTTAGCTTGGTATTTGTTGGTCTGGTTCGAGTTTAGTGGTTTGTAATTATTGTTCTTGATGTAAGTTTCTATTTTCTTTATGCATTTGTTTTTGTTTAGCACTACTATGTGGTGTTGCCTTTATCTGCTTTGGTGAGTATTGGGTTGTTCCTCTTTGAGTTGAAGGACTATTTTTGTATGTTTTTTCGCTTCTTTTTTATGGTCAGCAGTATGTTTCCCATTTGTGTTCTTGCTTCGTTTCTGAGGTCTGGTTCTATAGTCTGAATAATCTGTTCACAGTCTATTGTTAGTTCTTCTAGTGTTTTGTCACTAGTATGTTCTGTTGTGTTTGTCCAGTAGATAGTTTTCTTCTTGTGTGAAGTTTACAGTTGTCAGTTCAATTTCTGAAGTCTGCAGATAATGGAGGAACAATATTCGAGTCCATACGATTCTTGAATCAAACGAAGACAGTTCTAAGAAATGTGGCACACAAGATACAAGCAATTCATCCTCTCTTCATCATCACCCCGGCCAAGAAGGTTGCATCGCATCGACTCTTTGCAAGCTGAGTTTGCGTTTTTATTCTAGCCCCGTGTTTTAAACTGTTCACGACGTACGCACAGTACAAGGTGTCTACAAGAATGGAAAAATATAAATTCCTGACTTTTTCCATTTCCCCCCCCCCTGTATTCTTTAAACCTTCACAGTATAGACAGTATATATTTATGTTTATACTACTAGACGCTATGATTAAAATGAACCGAAATTTGAAGTTGATATTATTCAATGCACAGTTTTTATTTGTACAATACGACTCTAGGGAGTGCTGAAGTAAAATAAAACGATGAAAAAAATTTCTGTGAGTTCATTCTTTGTTTTTTTCCAAACTTCTTAAAAATATTGTTGAGTTTCCTGACTATTTACAAACTTCCTGACCTACTGCTTTTCAAATTCCTGACTTTTTCAAACTTTCCAAATTTTCCAAACCTGTAGACACCTTCCAGTACCAATCTTTCTGATCTGATGGTGTGTCCTACAATTGTAATGCCTCATTCGTGTGAACTGGCGGGGGTTACAGGACACACTACGTTTCCATCTCGATTGATACTGTAGTCACTGTGTTCGCAAGGATATTATTAGTGGGGGGGGGGGAGGTATTTGAATATCACTAGCCTTCCGGCATTGGCGGGAGACGAACCCAAGATGCAAGGACTGCGAAGCGGGTACGTTACTACCTGGCCACACAGCGACCTATGAAGTCATTACTAGGGATTCTAAAAATATGCTTTTGCATGTGTCTTTCTGCTGATGTAGATAGGGAATATCCATGTTGTTTTTGTGATTCATATAATTTCAAAAAGAATGAGCCGCACTTGATCGAGCATATTTTGACATAATATTTCGGGTATAAAAGCATGTTTTGGCACAATTTCTGCTTTTTTAGAGCATACTGAAGAATATTTGGCCAATTTCCACCATTTTTAAGAAAATATTTTCAATTTTTTTCAATATTTCAATATTTTTGTCTTCTAAGAAGATAAAACTGCAACAACTGCAACTTTTTTACAAACCAAAAATTGTTTTCCGCAAAATTTTACACCTATGTAGAACACAGTCCAATGTATTCAGTGTTCGTCTGCGAAAAAATACTTTTGCACGATTACTTTAGGACCTTTTTCTTTTGTATATCTGTTATCTCTCAATTTCCCTTTCCAAATGATACTCATATATTATCGATTTAATAGGGAATATTTTGGCATATTTTAGGATTTTTCGGGAATATTTTAGTATATTTGAGGAAAATAAAAAGCATATTATAAACGCATATTTGATCCCTATTCAGAGCATATTGTTGGGAGTCCCTAGTCATTACAGTGCAATTGAATCTGCAGATTGTAATACGTGAGGCCAGCGTCAGCTGTAGTCAGGGCACTGTAAGCATGAGTACGCTAAGCCAGCAATTTGATCCATTTATACCCCGGGAAACTTCTATCGTCGCTCGCGACAGCTTGCGAGGGGTACTGCGACATGTTCGTTTGTCAACGGACAAAGCAAGGATCAAAATGGCGGCTTAGCATGCCTGTGATTATAAAGCTCTACCGTAGTGAGACAGCCTGACTCCCTTTGTAAAACATACTCAAGCAAGACAAGGAGCGAGAGCATCTCGTTTCTTCACGGTTAAACCTCTACAATGTTTTCTAGTCAATTAGAAACAAAATATTCCCATTACCTCGAAACTTTCCGCATACAACGGGCGTCCGAATTTAGAGGCATAACATCGGTAACCGCCGGCTATCTGTTGATCTGTAATAGCATTGTAAACAGAAATTTCTCCGTAACACTGCATACTGAAAATGCTAACGAATGCCGACGTCACAAAAATCCATACATCTTGGCCCGAATGATGGAGCATGAAAACCATTTTGCTGAAACATACAGGAAAATTCAAATCTATTAATGTTTAAAATAATTCCAGTTACTAACGTTTATTTATAAAACAAAAACTGCAGCTTGAAGTTGTACAGCTGGATAAATGCTCAAGAACGGAACTGCCCCCCCCCCCCATAGGGTATAGTTTTGACTAGTTTTTCATTTCTTGAACGGATTACGCAAAAATGGAAATAATAAATCTTTGTATACCGATTGGACAATTCTACCTCGTTTTCTGTTATTCCGCGTAGGTACCTATCTATACCCGATGCGCAAATTCCCACAAGTTACCCGGGTAACTACAGAGGAACAAGGGTAATCTGAGGGTAACCGATGGTAACAAATGGGTAACTTTTCTGTCACGGGTAATTAGAGGGTAACTAATTGCGTAGTACCCCGCCAGTTACCCGGGTAACCAAAGGGGAAGGAACAAGGGTAATCTGAGGGTTATTCGAGGGTAACTGATTGCGCATTGGGTAGTTCATTCGGAATAAGAACTACAAAAATGGCGACGCATCATTTTTGCTGTCCTTATTCTGAATAAACTTTACCTAACTATACTATGGAAGGTTTTTCTATCCCTCAGCTTTGACCCATAAGGCCAGAACCATTTTCCATATTACTCTGAGCTGGGAAGCTAGAGTAGAATGTCAGCGTTTTCTCTTCTTGTGTCTGTCTTCTTCATCTTCTAGCCAGTCGATTTCGACTATAACAGCTCGTCTGACTTCTCAGCATGTCTTGACAGGTAAGACAGGTAAGATAAGTCCAATTTTGGATATAATCATTTTTCCACGTGTACCACATTCCCATTAGGTCGGTTAAATGTATGACTGGCGTCCAGTAACTAAGATACCACGACAGTTCCCACAGTCACGTACATCACTTTTCTTTTTATATATCTTGATAATGTAAGTTGTTTTGAAATCTTCTGGAACTGTCCCATTTAGCTATGGGCGGGGGAATATTTCCGGGGGTGGGGGCTGGGAAGGAAAGAAATTTTAGGTGGGATAGTTATTTTTTTCAGGGAAGATTGGAAATTTATTGTAGACCAGCTTGCAGGCACCAATCAGTAATCAGTAACACAGTAACAGCGAACAGTATCAACTAATCATAAACTGTCTTAGATTTTATATCAGTCATATTTCCAATGTTCCCAATTTTCCCACCCAAAATTCCCAGGGAGGGAATTTATTTTGGAATAAAAAAAAATTCCCGGTTTTTGCCCATCCCAGGGATGCCACCGAGTCTTACATCATTAAAAAGTTGAACAGTGATATGAAATAACAAAAAAGTGACCGAAAAGTGACCAAAGTTCGGGAGTTTATACATTGATTATTAAGAACTTCGTTAAATTTTTCCTTAGTATTTTTAATATTTTACTCAATCGGAGCAAGTACTGTATGTAAGAAAAAACAAAATAAAAATAATCAAATACAATTAATTATTTATTACACAAGATAATATAGAACTAAACAATCTTGATCAACTTATTCTGCTGTTTCACTTTTATTTTAGTCAGCTGTAGTAAGTCGTAAGGAAAATACAATAAAATAAAAATATGTCAAAGGAACACAAAAGTATAAGTTCTAAATTTAATTCAACTAAATGGTCTTGATCAACTTGTCTTTAAGCTTTGAAATTTTCCTGTCCAAACATCAAGTTTCTTGTAACAATGCATTCTCTTCATCTTTGAGACGTTCTGCGCCTTGAATTATAGCTTACACCGAGTATGCACCTATCATATCTTTTTTATCTAAAGCTTTCTTTAATTTCTTGTTACCCAAGGTGATAGTCTCACAATAAGATTTTCGTTTTTCCGCAAGAGATGTCCTCTTCAACTTCAAATCTTTTTCCAAATCCTCGAGCGATTTTTTATACTCCGTGATGTCTCTTCTTCTTTGTTCTTCATCTTCCAGCATTCGCTTTTTTTCTTCTGAGTTTTTCTTCGCCAACTCTTTTTTCCCCTTTTTTTCTTGACGATAAGCTTTATATGCAGCATTAGCGGCATTAGCTCTCTTCAACAAATCTCGAGTGATTGTAATTGACTCCACCTTATAATTGTATCGTTGTAATGCACTTCGCACATTTAGTTTCGCATTGAGAAACTCAACAGACATATTAGCTTAGTTTTCAGCAAGCATGTTTCTAGACTCGGAAAAAGAGCGTTCTACATATGCCCGCACTCCCACGGTACACTATGAACGAAACTTTTGCTAACAATGCCAAATGAGGGAACTTCTTCTCACCGTTAGTCAAGTTCGACTGAGATATTATTCCTCTCCAGTAGTCCACAGTAGGTATTTCAAGGTCCATGTCTCGTACCTCACACTGAAGCAGTCTTAGTTCATCCGCAACTTTATCAGAAGGCATTGACAGGGGTAATTTATCAATGATCTGCAACATATCTTCGATACTCCTCCTTTTATGATTCTTAATTTCATTTGGCAACAAGAGCCGAAAATTCTTAACCAGGTACTGAGGCTTACTAGAATTCAGGGCAGTTTTTTCAATCAAGTGCTCATAGGCGGCAATGTAGTGTTCTCTGACTTTCTTCTCCGAAATTCAAGGGCATTTCTAGATCCTACTGAAGCCAATTTTTCTTCAACTTCGTTTGACAAAACGATTTCATCAAGTGGTAATAAGTTGTCTAAATTAAGCACTTCACTGGGTTTACGAACTTCTCTACAAATACGATGAATATTATTCTTACGGCTAAATGTTCAAGTTCGGAATAGAGCAGATGGATCAGTGGCTCATTTTTTTGGAAAAATTTCGTGAAAGATGAGAATAATTTAGCCGAATTTGCTACAAACTGAAGCTCTGCATCAAACAGAGGGTTCTTAAAGATAGTTGGATATAGTTTTGAACTTCCTAAGCTCAAACAAGTGTTTGGCGTTTATTGGAATAAATGATAAAAAATACCTTTTGATTGCCGGCAACTGTTCAATAGCAACATAAGTTTCATTTGTGATTCCTTTCCCTCAGTGGCGTAACCAGGATTTTCCCAAAGGGGGGGGGCGAAGTAAGATTTGAGGGAGAAAAAAATCGAAAATTGAGGTATTTTTTAGAAGTTGCCGATATTAGAGGACTATTTTATGAAAAATGAAGGTAAAATTACTGCTCGAGCAAAAATGTTTCGAAAAAACGTGTTGTAAAGGCGAAAATTTGCTCATTTTTGCAAATTTTACATTCAATTTCAGGTGCCTTTGGGGAGGCATTCGCCCCCTTTGTTCCCCTGGATGCGCCACTGCTCTACCTTCTTACCTTATTTCTTAAACTTTCCATTGTTTGAAATTATAATGATGAATTTTTCACACAATTATCCTAACAGCTGTGAAAAAAGTGACTTTTAGTGACCATATCAAAACAAAAAGGGGCCGAGTCACTAAAAAGTGACCACGCCGGTGGCATCCCTGCCATTCCTAGTCCAACCCCCGCTGTCTCAGCTTTTCAAGATAAGCTGCAATAAGCAGCAGTAATACTTATTCTAGGAGTGGGCCACCATGCTTTAGCAACTCAGCGGCAATTCCGTCTATTCCTAGAGCCTTTCCATTGGGCGCTATCTTGAGCTCTCCAAGGGTAGATGGGCTATGAAACTGTTCCATAATTGGATACTGAGGAATTCTGGATAACAAGCGAGCATCTACAGGCCTATTTTGACTCAGAACTTTATTGAAACGTTCTATCCACCTCGTTTTGATTTCATCCCTCTCTTTTACAGAGTGTCTACAACAAAATCGAATTTTGAAAACAAATGACCTCCCCCCCCCCACAATTTGCTATGAATACTATGTGTGTGAATGCGCTAAAATAATAATTTAGAACTAAGAACGCTACATGTGACCTGCCAGGAAGAAAGGGACCTGTGTGCAAAAAAGTAAATTTTACAGGAGAACGGATAAACAAAATTTATAACGTTTTCACGTTATGAGATACCCAACTTTGGAGACTTACAGCAGTTTGGGAAAATTTTTTAGAATTTTTTCGACAACACCACGCGAAAAAGAGGCCAAAAATTAGTCAAAAACAGTTGCTATCACAAAAATTGTTTTTTTTAGCACAGGTCCCTTTTTTCCTGGCAAGTCACACATTTTCATTGGGGGGGGGGCAATTTATTTGTATAATACGCGCATGGTGATCACGTCTCACACGACTCACACGAGCATGCCATACACAAGGGTGAGAAATCAGCTGGAAGCCAAAGTCGGAAGCCAGGAAGCCATTAGTTAACCGATTGTGAGCACAATTTTAAGAAGCCGGGAGTCGAAAAGCAGAAATAGTTGGAAGTTGGTAGCCGGTAAAGAAGCCAATTGTTTTTCAGCTTCTCAATCAGCTTCTTGTGATTTGTGACTTTTGCTTTTTGTCGTTTCGGATAATATTTATGATCACCTGTTTCCAATAAGCTATCGTACAGTACCACAAAATGTGTCGTCTAGTACATAATTTTGAGTCTAAAATGGTACCTTTATAGAATCCTAATTTAGGCACATTATCTTCAAAACGCTCTCCTGTAAAATTACGATTTTGATGAATCTACCTGCAGGGATGAGAAGCCGATTGAAAAAGCTTCTCTTCCGGCTTCCGGGTACCCCAAATTTATAAAGCTTCCGACTTCCAACTTCTTACAACCATTTTTCCGGCTTCGGGCTCCCAGCTAATGAGGAAAATAGATGAAAGGAGGGAGGTGAATAAGCTCCATAAACGATATTACTCTGTGAAGTGGTAAAGTATAGCAGAAGAAGATAATTACCTTTCTTCCTAAAGTCTGTGCATCTGTGTTTAAAAATAATAATTGAATACGTCCATAAGAAAAGAGCCACAGTTCACTTGGGCCCTTTTTCAATAAATGATGTAGTTTGATTCGGTAGGTCAAGAACACTATAGAATAGAACACCTCACATTACAGCGCTATCTAGCGCCAAACGGCCTCAACAGGGAATCAAACATAAATGCTCTGAAAAATAATAGAGTGAGCTCCGTGATATCGGTGATTATAGTTCAGGTTTTGTCTTCTTTTCAATGTTACTATTTATTTTTCATTAATAATATACTGACTTCAGAGCATGTATTTGTATTTATTCTTTTTCAGTGTTCGTTTTCTATTGAAAAAGAAGTCGAAAAAGTAATCCAAGGAAGAAGGGCCTAACTTTCCGTCACACTTATCAATCCATATCTCCACCTACATTTGACCTAAGCTCTTTATACTTTAGGATTGCATAATGGGACTCCCAACTTCATAATATAATATTAATTATTACCCAAATAATCATTATTAGATTACTAGATATAAGCTCAAACTTTCAAACGCTTGTTTCTCAAAACGTCGTTTTTGTATTTTGGCCCTTTATCAATGGACGCATTCAATTCTTAACGGGGATATCTTGAGCTCCATTTTGAGAGATTCTAATCCAGATACAAGAAAATTGTTATCGACCTTTTTCATAGGAAATATAATGTACAATCTATTGCAAATAAAGAAACAGCAACTTAAGAGAGCAAATTTCACAGGAAATCGAAAACATGTGAAAATTTTCTGATATAATTTGTATTAAAATTGATTTTATGAACACCCTGTTAAACCGATTCCGACCATTTTTTCCCTGTGGTTATCACAACTGCTTTCTACTTATTACCTATTGGTACCATTTTTCTGCCTGTTTCCAGCCACGAGAAGAAAAAAATTTCAAAGATAGAAAACTTTTCAAAATTTAACTGTAACTCAGCTCTTTCAAAAGTAAGAGTATGCCTACTTACCAGGTGGAAGGGGGTCACTACAAAAGATACACTTATATGAACAGTTCTGAGTCTCAAGGAAAATGAGGTTCGAAAATATTAAATTTATGAACTCAACTTGAACATGCATATTAACAACCCTCCGTAATCCTCGAACTCGAATACAGGGTGTCTACCAGATCAAATCCGTGACTTTCCCGTGACCTCAAAAATTTTCCCCCCAAGACCTCCCAAGATTTTTTTCTAATCTTGATATGGGTATCATTTTGCAAAGTTTATCATAACAAATTCAATAATTTAAAAAAGTAACAAATATAAAGGATCTTTGAAGAATCAATACCCAATACTACTTGAATCAGCATGAAAAGCAAAAAACTGTTCACATGCTGTCAATATTCAAACAATTTTGATTTTTTTTTCCAATTTTTTTTCTTCAATTTTTCCCAATGAAAATCCGTGATTTTCCGTTACTTCCGTGAGCTACTTTCAAAAATCGTGACTTTCCGGGTTTTCTGTGAGCGGTAGACACCCTGGGATATTAACATTAATGAACCCAACAACCATCGGACTGAATTCAGACATAGCATATTAATTAGCCTTCGCAAAACTGGGATTCAACTCGGAGCCTCGGGGTTTTCAACATAAGGCACCAGCTATGACGACTTCCCACCAAGTCCCGCTCGTTTATTTATTCTTCCTCTGAATCTTTCCTTCTTGTTTCATTTACTGTCCACCACTTTACTGTCGAAAAAGATAAAGAAAAATGTAGAAGTCGGTTAAGCAATATTATTTCTGAAATTAAGGAATTAAAAGTTGCATACTGGTTCTAAACACGAATTCGAAATAAGGGAGAACAGATGATTCAAGTAAAACAATAATTCATTACAGTAGCCAATGAAAACTAAAAAATTTTCCAATGGGCATACTAAAGCCATGTTGGCACTAGTTCTTATGACCGGTTTTGTTCGCGTTTTATGTTTGCTAAAATGGTGTTACGGTAAACGAAATACATCGAGTAACGTCAAAACAGGAGAATTTAAGCAGACTGGAAATATTATTTTTCATACAGAACAGATGGACAAATTGGAAATGCGATGCAGATGTAGAATAAATATTTCTTTGAAAATGAAATTCGATTTTATTCTTGTTAATGTGACGGCGAATACACACTGTATTCAATGTCATCACCTCTGGTGCACACGTGAAGAAATGATGATTTTTACAAAGGTTGCTAATTTGGCGACTAGGTTATCTTGCCAAGTTCTTCGTTAAATTTGCTCCATATGAAATCGATGTTTTTTGAACTTTCAAATGATATCACAGTCGACTGAACGAATAAGAAAAAGAAACATGCAAGCGTATTTGTATATATACAGGGTGTCTCTTTTGCAATGACTCCCCTTCCGCCTGGTAAGTAAGCAACCTACCCCGACAATATGTAGATATGTTTGCATTCTTACTTTTGAAGGGGCTGAGTTATGGTCAAATTTTAAAAAGTTTTTTGTCTTTGATAATTTTTTTTCCTTCTCTCAACTGGAGATGGATGGAAAAATGGTACCAGTAAGTAATATTAGCGGGCAGTTGCGGTAACCACAGAAAAAAAAATGGTTGGATTCCGTTCAACAGGGTGTTCCTAAAATCAATGTTAGTACAAATCATATTAGAAAATAATTTCCTGTGAAACTTGCTCTCTTAAGCGACTGTTTCTTTATGTGCAATAGCTTGTACTTGTACATTAAATTCCCTATGAAAAAGGTCATTAGCAATTTTCTTGTATTTTGATTAGAACTTCTGAGGAGCTCAAGATATCCTTGTTAAGAATTATAATTACTTTTTAACACAGATGCACAGACCTTATATACTTGAAATTGCGGCTCATGCAATGAGAGAGGGGATGGGGTTCTAGTATTTTGTGAAGTTTAATAATATGGGAATCCAATAATTGGTTTCAAAGGTCGGTAAATTCCGTTTTGGTAACATTCTGGCCATATTCCCCAAACGGTGGTACATACCGATGGGAAGGAGGTGCAAGATAACAGATGTGGTAACCATGCATAAGAAAATTAAAGATCATGAAAAGTGGTTGAGCATAATTTTCATAAACTAAATTTCACTTAGTGCAAAATTGTATTGGGAAATGTTGGTATCTTTTCTATTTACTGTAACACTTCGGGGGGAGGGATTAATTTAGCTATGAGGAATGTTATTTATATAGACTAAAAAATCTAGGCCCAAGAAATTGCGGTTCACATGGACAGAAGAACCAGCTGTGTCATGTCTTATGGTTATGAATAACGGAAAAAGTCCCCCCCCCCTATTCAGGTTGACTGCGATTATACGGTAGAATTACGAAACACACTGTATTCAATGTCAGCACCTTTGGTGCACACGTGAAGAAATAATGTTGATTTCTACAAACAGGGTGTCTACTGAGATTAGAAACGAAAAATGCATGCTATTTTCATGCTTTCATTTAAAAACAATACAGCCCCAACCCAGAGTGTCTGTATATCATAATTGCAGGAGGGAGTGAAGCCCTCCTGCTGTTTTCTGAGATTCGCAAATTTTTACATGCTGAACGAATAAAAATTCATGCTTTTCAATAATATTTGCCAAAAATCATACCATTTTCATGCTATCATACCACCTCCAGTAAAATTCAGGCTATTTTCATGTTTTTCATGCCCAATGGACACCCCGACAAAGGTTGTTAATTTGATGACAAGGTTATCTTGCCAAGCCCTTCGTTAAATTTTTTTCATGTCAAATTGATGTTTTTTTAACTCTCAAATGATACCACAGTCGACTGAACGAATAAGAGGAACAAACATGCAAGCGCTTTCGTAAATAATGAGCTGGGACATCGGCGACGCACGCATGCCAAAGTGGCCCGAGACACCGCACCCCCGGCCCCGGAAACTACCCTTTCGAGTATCACATAATTTGGTAGATACAGAGTAATTTGGTTATTCAGTGACTTTTCATTCGACTAATTTTACATTACATTTGTGTGTGAGGTGGCGCTACATGCACCGAGCGCTCAGACTTTGCAGTCCATTGCACTATTCCTCAAGTTGCTGTTAAGGATCAGCTCAGTAGCCTCACTTTTATAGCCAAAGTGAGAATTTTACTTAGCTCTATCCCTTTGACTTCACTGGGTGCTAGATATTCTAGCCCCAATGCTTCGCGTCTTGTCCCGGCTATTGCTGGGCACCGACATATGATATGGATCGAGGTTTCTTCCTCTTCTCCACAGTACCTACAGGAGCCGCTTCTTACCACTCCTATTTTATACCACATGTGTTTTGTGGCCCCATGACCGGTTAATAGTCCGACCATGAGCCTTGCATGTTTCCTGTCAAGCCCTAATAGGAACTTGGCATACTTACTGGGGGTGTCCCCTATCAGTATTTTACTGACGTTCATGCCACTGGCCGACCGCCAGTGCATTTCCGTCTGCTTGCTTATCCAAGCCTCTACTTTGGATTTTATGACGCTGTATGCTACAGGAAGACACGGCCTGGGCGTTGCCAGTTCCTTTTTGGTGCCCTCCTTCGCCAGCTTGCCAGTGATTCTGTTCCCTTTTATACCGCAGTGTCCCGGTGTCCATAGTACGGCGACCCGGTTCTCCTGAGCAAGGGTGTATAGTTTGTTAACACACTTCGCCACTACTAGGGATGTAGTTTGGTGTGACGATAGTACTTTGATAGCTGATTGGCTGTCTGTACAGATATAGATCTGCTTATTAACAAGGCCCTTCTGCTGGCTTCTCTCAATGGCCACCGTGATCGCCATTATCTCCGTTTGGAGGATAGTGACGCTCTCGCCCAGTGCCACTGAACAGTTGTCAGCGCCTTTTGCATTCGTGATTCCGATTCCTACACCTTGGTTATTCTTAGAAGCATCTGCAAACCACACATTCTCCTCTTTTCCTAGAATGCTTGACCACCTTTTTTCCCAAGCCTCCCGTGTGGGTATTAGCGCACGGTATGGTTTGTCAAAGAGATGTTCCATCGCAATTCTATCCTTTGGCATCCCAAAGCATTTGTCTATCGTCTCGGCCATCTCCCATATCCTTCCGTGGCCTGTCTTATGGGCCCGAAGGTTTGGTTGACCCAGACGATAAGCCCCCATTATCGCCGCTGCTTCTATAGCAGTGTGAAGTGGTGGCAAGTTTAGGAGCCTTTCTAGTGCCTTTGTCGGCACCGTACTCATTGCCCCCGTTGTCATCACGCACGCGAGCCTTTGCAGGTGGTCTAGTTCCTCTCTGACGTTGGTCAGGTGGACCCGGCCCCATCACACAATGGCCGCATATGTGATTCTGGGGCGTATTACACCGGTATATATCCAGTGCATCATTTTGGGAGAGAGTCCCCAGGTCCTGCCGACATAGGTGCGGCAAGCCCAAAGAGCCTCAATCCTTTTTTTTATTTTATCTGAAACGTGATCCCTCCAGGAGAGTTTTTCATCAAGATATACTCCTAAGTACTTCACCTTTCCTGTGAGGGCTAACGGTCTTCCCTTGTATTGCACCTTGATCAGCTCCTTGCCTTTCCTTTTACGAGTGAAAAGAGTGATCTCCGTTTTGTCCGGTTTATCGATAACCCCTTTTTCGCACACCATTTTTCCACACATCGGAGTCCCCACTGCGTTATCTCCGCGATGGTTCCCGGAAATTTGCCGGTTACCACCACAACCAAATCGTCAGCGTAGCCCTGTGTGTATATTTTTTGCCCATTTCACTCCTCCAGCAAGCTGTCCACCACCAGGCTCCACAGTAGGGGAGAGAGTACTCCCCCTTGTGGGCAACCCCTGATGGTAGTTGCATGGATCCGTTCTTGTTGGTATGTTATCCGGATCTCCCTGCCTTTTAGCATAGATACAATCCAGTTTATTAAGCTTTCCTTCACTTTCCCTTTCCCTCAGGGCTGTTTCTATGGATTCATGAGAGGTCGCGTCCAACGCTCCCTGTATATTCATGAATGTTGCCAGGACATAATTTCCGCCCGTCATCCCTCTCTCGATTGCTGTAACAAGTGAGTGCAGTGATGACTCTACTGATTTGCCTGCCCTATATGCATGCTGGTTCTCATTTAGTGGGAATCTTTTCAGGTTAACCTCTCTTAGGGGCCTGTCTATCAGCCTTTCCAAGGTTTCTAGCATGAATGATGAGAGACTTATCGGCCTGTAGGATTTGGCCTTGCAGGGGTCTCTGCCTGGTTTCGGCAAAAACACCACTCTCACACCCCTCCACGATTTTGGAATGTGCCCTAGGGCTAATGATGCCCTGAGGACCCTAATGAACGTTCCCATTATGGTCTCTAGTCCTGTCTGTAAGCAGACTGGATAGATTCCATCTGGACCCGGTGCTTTGTACGGCGAGAATGTGTTTACCGCCCAACATACCCTGTCTGGTGTAACCACCTCCTTCGCCGTTTCCCAATTTGTTCCTTTTCGCACACTGTCGGCTCCTGGTAGCGGCTGTGTGTTTTCTATAATTTTTGCTCCCGGAAAGTGTGTGTCAATGAGGTGCTCTATTGCCTCTCCCGGGGTGGTGGAGACACCACCCGTCGGGAGTTCGAGCGGCCCCTCTGCCACCCACCTTTCCTTACTGAGAAGTTTTTGCAGGCGTGCCGTCTCCGGTACCTTTTTTATAGATTCGCAGAAACGTCTCCACCCCTCTGTTTTAGCTTGCTTTACCGCCTTTTTATATGCTTTTTGGGCCTCATGATATAATTCCCAGTAAGCCGGTGTATTATTTTTCAGTGCAGCCCTCAGCCTTCTTCGAGTGTCTTTCCTACGTTTCCCCAACTCTGCTGTCCACCAGATGGTTTTACGTAATTTTATTATCTTAGGCTCACAGTTCTTCTCGTAGGCGTCCCTGAGTGCACCATCCAGTATGTTGGCTTGTGCTTCCAGGTCGTCCACGTTCTGAATCCGTGGCCAGTTGTAACTTGTCAGTTTTTCTAAGTCATTCTTGAATTCGACTAATTACTTCCTCCTCATTTCGACAACGTTCAACTGAAGAACTCGGTACAAGAAGTCAAGAGTATACTGTCACGGCTTCTTTCATCAACTTTCCACCTGAATCTTCCAGATACTGTTGAAACCAAAAGAATTCGGATCATTTTAAAATCATAGAGGGCAACAGAAGTTCGAACTAGGTCAGACCCCTGAATTCCAACAACCTTCTACGACTACGAAAATGTCCATATGTACACCTACAATGATGAACATATGAGCATCCCATTACAAACTAGTATAGGTACAGCAAACGAGTTTCTCTTGGCGAACGTAAGAAACAATCATAAGCCAAAGAAACATCACAACATTACACGGGTCAAGTCATAAAAGTCGATACTAGTACACAAGTCCAGATAAGATAACGCACTCATGTTTTCCAAAGTACAAACTTAATTTGAAAATTAATGTTATTGACGCCAATGCTATCCACTTTACGTCACTTCTTGTAACTCTAAAATTGGCCATGTTACTACGTGATGGGTGATATTGCAAATCCGAATAAATAAGCGCAATGTACCGAGTAGAATCTGCACTATATCTTGTTCAATGACAAAATACACTATGTTTACACTAAGATAATTACCGTTTCTAATTACAAATTAGCGAATGCGCGCAGAATGGTAACAAATTTATACATTTCGCTTCGTTCAATACAGATTACAAATTAGATAATTCTTTGATATAATATTAGTTTTTTCGTGCACAAAACTAATTTTTCAAACCAATGATTGAAGCGTTGGCTCAGGCAGCGCAGTTACACGCATTTATCAATGACTTAGAGTTCCGACCTTTCCTATAAAGACTAAATACCTATAAGGAACAACGAAATAGTAAAAAAATAGATAAATAAATTTATGACCCGATCAAATTTTTTTTTAATCCTCGCTCTTGATCTGGATTTTCTCTATTCAGTTCATGCACTATTTAGACTGCAATCAATAATAGAACAAACGCGAGCGAATAAATAGATATTTGAGCATTTTATACGCTTTTACTACTGGGTATACTTGAGCGAAAACCTTAACGCCCCCCTCGACACGCTCCCCCCGACGCGAAGCCAGTCCGTATGATTTAGCTCATCATGGTGACGACTCAGTTCAGTGGTTGACATTTCCATGGAAATTTATTTTAGCTTTTTTTTTTTTTTTTGAAATTCTTTCTTTCAGACATGTGCTTATTGATCTAGATCTTTGCTGCGCCCTGCGCGACTGCAGTCTGCCACCGTGTTGTTGGTAGGAATTTACATGGATTTTTTTTTATTAGGGTAAGGAAGCATATATTCAACCAGCTATGTCAGGTATACTTGAGCGAAAACTGTAACGCCCCTCCCCCCCCCCCGGACACAAATTCACTTGTTGACATTCTTATGAAAATTATTTTCCTTCCAGCCATGCGATCTTTTTTATTTCGGCCATGTATATACTTGAGCGAAAACAGTAACGCTCCCCCTCCCCCCTGGGCGACTATAGTCTGCAGCCGTGTTGTTAATAGAAATTCCTATGGACTTTATTTTATTTATTAGGGTACGAAAGCATATAAAATGTTACACACATATTTTCGTATGAAACGTTTTAATATCATTTCAAATTATGGTTTGCACCTGGAGCTATCAATTTTTGTGGGCACAACCGCAGAAGGGGAGGTCTATGATTGGTATAGCCCTCCAAAGACTCGAGCTTTTTTTTTCAATCTTGAAGATATAAATTACAGTCAGGTACTTCATTTTTTCGTATAAAATTTAGCGCTCCACACTTTTTTTTGATTTAATCCCTCCCAGAGATACTTTCTGGTTGCGCCTATGTTGATTTTATTTCAAGTTTTGAGGAATGAAATTCGTTGCAAGAAGCAAAAAAGATCTCCAAAATTATATCTTCCACCCTTAACTCCTCCCACATTTTTTCAGTCCACCTTTATTTTTGACGATTCTACCCATCACTAGTTAGATGGTTTGCAATATTTTTGAATACAGAAGATGAGCTTTTGTGTAATGGGAATATCGAATATACTTTCACTCAAGTCCGAAATTATCAATGTTTCTACACAAATAATATGAATGAATGGATGAATATAGTCGAAAAGGAAATAGTTTTTGAAAAATAACAGTACTTGGGCTCAGAATTGCCACTACTAGCAATACAAAGAGTAATCTAACTGAAAACACGGGGATGGAATACATTCTTACAAATACAAAGTTATTTGTAATTTGGCTTCTCAAATCCAACGGATGAAAAAGAAATGGAACTGTCCCCGGTGATCCTCTGATTGTTCCTGAAGACAGGGAAAAATAACTGCCGGTCCTGTCTTAATTGTTTCTGCAGACAGGGCAACAATGACTGCCAGACCAATTTTAATTATTTCTGAAGACAGGAAAACAATAACTGCCAGTCGTGCTTTGATTGTTTCTGAAGACAAGGAAACCCGGACTGCCAGTCCAGTTTTGACTGTTTCTGAAGACGGGGGAACAATAACTGCCAGTCACGTTTTGATTGCTTCTGAAGACAGAAAATTGAAGACACAGAAACGATGACTGCCATTCCTATTTTGATTGCTTCTAGACAAGGAAACAATGACCGCCTTGATTCTTCCTGAAGACAGTGAAACAATGACAACCCGTCCTGTTCTGATTATTTCTGAAGACAGGGATACAATGACTGCCAGTCCTGTAGGCTACACTTTTCTACAATCTACACGCATACATTACAGAAAAAGACACGTTTGGCCACAGGTAAAAGCTGAGTAGGATATGAAAAATGCATTGTCCAGATACAATTGACGAACTGTGTATTAGTCACCAGTAAGCTATTAATAAATTAAATATTTCACTGTTTTCTGGCTATCACACGAACTAGGTACAGCAAAACCTGTCTATAGTAAATTTAGGTAAAGTGGATAACCTGTCACTATGGAAGAACGTTGCTTGTCCCTCGAGAAACATGTCTACATATTTCAATGTATAATCTGGAAAACCTGTAAAACGTGGAAATGGAACACAGAAGTCTGTCAAATAACTTGCCCACAGTGAAATTTTTGCAGGCATTTTAATTTTCTAGCATAGTTTGTACGTACGTTCAATATACAGCACATTATTACATATTTTAGATGAAGTTTTCTCAGGGTAACTACCAGAATTCAGTTTTGGAATTCCGAGACTTCGTAAGATAGACACTTCCGGGGAAAATTTGGGCGCAAAAAGTACCATGTTTTGCTCAATATACACAACAGTGTTACCCGTATTCTTCTACTGTATAGTCCTATCACCCTTCAAATGCACGCACGCATTTTGAATTTCAATAATTTAACGCGATAATTCAGTAAAGCAATTCAATTTCATTTGAACATACAGGTGATCCCCCCCTACTCGCCGGACCTGGCCTCATTCGACTTCTACCTATATCCCATCAAGAAAAAGGACCTAAAGGGACGTCGATTCGAGTCACAGAGTCCGGCTTTAGGAGCTGTGGAGGTAATTTTCAAGAGGATGTCAAGAGAAGGAGGGTTTTAGCACGTGTTCCAGAAGTGACAGGAAAGGCGAATCATGTATATTCGACTCGGAGGGGAGTACATTGAACAGGAAACCGAACCGGATTTATAAATTTTTATGAAGGTCGTCCGAGTCTTCATTGAACACTCTTCGTATTTTCTCAGTCGCTAATTGATTGATTGATCGGTTCATTATCAAAATTACAACTGTAGTGCCATCTTACTCTTACTCATGTGCGGGCACACACTGTCGATCGAGATGAGCACGTTTGCTCAAAATTCGTTCGCATTGTCAGAAGTTTATCAAAAATCCGTTCGAGTTCACTAAATTCTTAGAAATTCACGTTGATTGGCGACATCTCTAGTCGTTACCGATCTCAACTATGCACAAAGCAGTCTCCATGTATTGCGGAAATAGTCCAAGCTTTAAGGAGAAAACTGTGTCCTCAATCTGTAAAAAATTCCGGGACCTTGGGTAATAGTTACGTGAATTCCAGGACTTTTCCAGGGTTCCAGGACCAACCTTTAGCCTCCGGGACCGGCAGACACCCTGTTTATAGAGATGAACTAAAATTACGTAGACAGTTTGCTACCTCTCAGCGAAAACCTTACTGTGTCCACAACAGATGTTTTTAAGGAGTGCAAAAATTAAGGTTTAGGAATGGATGTAGAGAAGCTGTGAGCGCCACTCGGTGGCAGAAATGGCAAATTGAGAATTATAGAAGGCATGAGAGTTTATCAAATCTCTTCAGCTTTTCTACTTCTCTTCCTAACCCTTAATTTTTGTGTCCTTTAAAAACATCTGTTGTGGACATACTAAGTTTCAGCTGAGTGGTAGCGAGTTTTCGTTTTGAAAATGTACTGTATTACAGTATGCATTTACATATACTATATCTCACAATTTTCATAACACAATGCAAATTTTTTCCAATGTATTTCAGCTACCCCTGTCTAATGTGGAAAACCTGTCACTGTGGATATTTTTCAGGTAATCCACTCAGATTCCACTTGACACAAACTTCACTCTATTATACATTATCGTCAGAATCGATACGAAATCCTTTTATAAAATACAAATGATTCAATTTTTTTGATGTACCAGTGAAAACGTTTTTAAAGAATAAATGTTACTTCTCGTTGTCAGTGTCAAACTGATACATCTAGTTACGAAGCCAAATCATACTCTGGTCAATTAGCTACTAAAATTATTCGATTCTCGCTTAGGACAAACATTACATATTAAGATCGGTACTATAACTAATTATTTATTACACAAATGAGCGTTAGAATTTCTAGAAGGATTAATAAACGAAGACTGGCCAAATGAAATAATTAGAAATATTCTTACTTCAAACGATTTTTCGATTCAGTAAACACAGCTGGGTAAATTTTAACATGCTTCGGATTTTGCTTAGTTTACCGTAGAACATCGACATCATTTCTAATGCTAACGGTCTGACTGCAAAACCTGCACATAAAAATCAATTCATACAATGAGAATAAGGGAAAATAAATACACTAAAAATATTCAGAACAAAAAATGTTGGCGTAGAATATTTGAGAATTTATGTCTCCACATTGTTACAAGTATGGGAAAAAAGTGGCGAGACAGGGGTGTTAGTCCTGAAAAATGAATTATAAATGCAAGAAAAGGTGAACAAGTGCAAGTAAGTAAAGAGATCAACATATATGTTTAAGCGAAGATATGATTCAAAGTTGGTCTAACCATCTTATTATAAAACAAATATCGATCGAACATAGAAGAGGTCATTTACTTTTCAATCATCAAAAGTACAGTCATAAAGTAGAAATAAATTCTTGAAAGCTGCCTAGTATCAAGAGACCATATATTTGTAAGTATGAAGACATTTCCCAACTGGACCATGGAGCCACTGCTTCGACATTCACACACTAACATGTAATATTCACAGATGGACAAATTTAAGACTAAGCTGGCCAAACATACTGTTTCCAAGAGTATTGCACGTTTTTGGAACAATGAAAAGAAGAGTACTCTTTCCCTCTTTTCCTCTGAAATTTCAATTCATACTATTTCGATCGCATCATAGAAAAACGATATAAGTAAAGACACATTTCTATTTCTTGCTGAAAAGATTTTGAAAATTTGACTGATTCAAGAGAAAAGTAATAAATTACATAATCAATTACTTATATATGGACGCTATTCAGCGTAAGGAAACCAACCAGCAAAATCTGTTTTTTGAGAACACGTGATTCGAAGTTTGAGAGCCATGTAGAAACTTTATGACATAGCGTTTACTGATAAGTTTTTTTCAATGTGAGTACAGATTTTTGAATCGGGAGCCCAGTTTTGAAAAAATGTCTACTTTTCACGCTCTTTCCAATGATTTTTGTTTACAAATGTTCGTTGGTTCCCTTACGCTGAATAGCGTCCATATATGACGTGAGATATGCTTCTGCAGTGCAATTCTTTATTAGCTAAAAACCAAAATGTACATAATATGTACATATTACCAGTTGGCAACACTGATGTAACTGGAAGTGCCTCACTTGAGGCTTGAAGATTTAGCAATAAGAAGGGTCTATGGTCAATGTATTTCTCATAGGACAGAGGCCCTTTTTACATACAAGCGGGGTTGGAAGAACGCAAAAATCATCATTCCCATTCTCGTTTTCTCTAACTTCATGGTTCTCATTCATGTTCTTTATTCTCCTTACCTTAAAATTACCAACGTTCCCATTTCTATTCTTGTTCTTGTTCCCACCTTGGTCCTGTTCCCATTTCTCGTTCTTGTTCTCAATCCCATCATATTCTCGTTCTGCAAACGAGAATATGCCGTTTTTCTTTTCGTTCTTGTTTGTTCTTCCAACATCCAAGTACTGCAGGTTGATTTTTTCATTGAAAAAATTTATACTTGATTAGTTTTAGGCTTTCAGAATTTTACTTTCATGCCAGCTGCAAAGGTGTTGGAAGAACGCAAAAATCACCTTGTTCCCGTTCTCGTTTGTTCCTCTCTAACTGCATGGTTTTTGTCTTTACTTCTTGTTCTCCTTACCCTATAATTACCAACGTTCACGTTCTCGTTCTTGTTCCCAACCTGGGCCCCGATTACGACCGACAGTTTAGCGTGATAAAAAATTTTATCAATTTTTATCAACGTGATAAAACCACGATAAAACAGATTTTGTCAATGTTTTATCAACTTCCTCATGGCTGTTGATAAAATGTTGAGAGGAGTGACAAGGTTGAGAAAGCACAGGGAAACTGAATCGTTGATCGTAATACATGATATTTTGTCGCTGTATCTTTATCACGCTTATTGGTCGGTCGTAATCGGGGCCCTGATCCTGTTCCCATTCCCGTGTCCCGTTCTTAACCTCATCATGTTTTTGTTCTTGTTCTGAGAACGAGAACTGAGAACATACCGTTTTTCTTCTTGTTCGTTCTTCCAACCCTGCATACATCTTGCTCTTCAGTTATTTTGAAATTAAATTTGGGAGAAAGGATAATAGTTTCAGTTTTGTGTTTTGTTCATCATCATTATGATATTCATATTTGGTACACCTAGTCTGTTTTAATAATAACGATGATGGTAACAGTTCACTAATTCAGAGGTTTGCAGAGAGGCAGTCTAAGGGGCTGCAGAAGGCGCGCGGTAGCGTGAGAAAATTTTTTGACAATTTCTTTCCTTTACCCCATATATGTATATACCCCTGCCCTAATCCTCTTCGTTTTGGTATACTCTTTCCTTTCTGAAAATATCTGGCCAGCTTGTTTAAGCCTGAGAGAACTTAGGAAGCTTCATTGGATGATGTAATTATGTTACACAGCCTATAATTATAATAAAATACTGGAAACTTTTCCTCATAAGAGGAATGATCAAAAAGTAACAGTGAACCTAGTACATGTAAGTGGTCCATTTCTGGTCCACTGGAAACTGAAATATCAGGAATATCACAGATCAACGTCCCAAAGCATTACACAATATTTGGGGTACCTATACACAAAACCAGGCCTACGCATTTCTTCATTCCTTTTTGGAATAAAAGTGTAGAGCTTATGTGATCTCCTGGCGCTTTACTCCTCCAATTGACAAGAATTCTTAGTTAGGAGTCACAATGTCAAAAAACACTATAATTTATATTCCTTCAGAACAGTGTAAGGATTTTCTAAGAGACGTTGAGACTTACAAGCTATGAGATGTGGGTTCAAGGTTGCATGACACCCTGCCTACTCGTGTAGTCTACATGATCGGTGAATCAGATTACTAGTCACGATAGTGCTTGTTCATGCAAGGCTGATAAATGATTGTAATGTTACAATTCGTCGGACAATGGACATCCACGCAGCCACCTTCGGCGAATGAGACGTTTGACACGTTCCGTTGTATTTTGGTGTCAACGAAGCACTGAAACTATTTATCTCAAGGTCTCAGTTTTAAATATTTGCGAACGTCTGTACATATTATACCAAATATCCAGCAGCTTTACAGTTAGAACAAACTGTGATATTCGACATACATGATGAGCATTGCATTTGTAACTCGTTCGTCCGTGATAAGGTTTTATCATTGTACGATGTGGTATTCCTAACGAGAAAAGTGAGGTTTTTAAGGACATGGTCCAAGTATAGCTTTAGCACAAATGGCATTCGTAACGAAACAACTGAATATTCCAAAAAAATGGTGTGATGGCCTCAGCATACAGTAACTACAATGGTATTCCTCTTAAGTCTCAGTTATAAATTCCAAAATTTACCAAAAGATTTTCATAATGAATAACTGCGTAAGAGAAGGTATTATCCAAAATTAGAAATTAGGCCAAATAATGTGTCAGCACATCCGTCTATTACGATAGGAACCCAGGTACACGTACTGTTTTCTCGCAAATCTAACTTTACTAAAAGAATTTAAAAGCAATTAAAACGCGATACATTGGTATACAAAGTTACCCTTTCTTCATTGATCTTTGATAAAAATTACAACTGCATAACATATTTCAACGCTTGGTTCATCTAACAGAGCAGATAACCCGTAATACATCATATGCGAAAGATACGTGCTTTCATCTGAGCGTGAGCGAAATCACGAAGGTGATTAACTTCTGAACTATGAACAGGTCTCCAATCGGATACAACATTTCGGCATTCTCAAGAATTTCAAACAATTAGGTTACAATTGTACTCAGATACTCGAACTGAACAGACGAGCGTAGTAGATGTAACGAATGGGAGAACGAACTTGATGAGGTGCCTCCGTGACTAGATAGAAAACGATCTGGTAACTACGTATTACAGTAATAATTCTCCGATGCAATTTGTGACACCAGAGTGAAATACAAACAATACACAAGCATACGAGTAACGAACACTTACAGGCATAAGCACAAACGAGAGGTGGTAATATTAGACATTCATAAGTTTATTCTCCATCAATGAAGCAAAACACTTACTCCAGTTTTGACGGTGAATAAATGTTCAAAACTGAAATAACAGTAATTCATGCTTCTAATGACTAGAAGTGGTCTTATGTTAGTTGCATTAAATCTGACTACTTAAGGACAGCTGAGATAACGAAACATAACGAGAACATATGACACGGAAGATGAAACCATTCTAGATTTGAATCAAACATTCGTAGATTATCATTAGTAACTGAATCACATATTCACAAAATGACAAATTGCGAAGAATACACGCTTCGATTAGTATTCAGTCAAGACAAAGGTAGTCAATCTTAGAGATATAACGTTAGCAAGGAAATTCAACTTACGTTTCACATTTTGAAAAGTACATCTGCGGACAGAGAAACTTGGGAATAAAACAATCGCATAATCTCGAATAAAATGATGAAATTAACGAAGCGATTCTTGCAAATTTAAA
This sequence comes from Acanthococcus lagerstroemiae, assembly GCA_031841125.1. Lineage (NCBI taxonomy): Eukaryota > Metazoa > Arthropoda > Insecta > Hemiptera > Eriococcidae > Acanthococcus > Acanthococcus lagerstroemiae. The sequence goes on from CM063107.1 coordinate 16,033,931, forward strand.
TTACTACGAAGCTAATTACTGTGAAATACACCATGTTTCCTACTACGCCACAAATACTCGATACTCGAACTTGTTTTTAACGTGATAAATAAAGTAAACAAATTACCTTTACTTTTTGTTCCAAAATATGGACGTTGATTCATAAATGGATCGCGATTGGGACTGGGAATCGCAGTGACTGACATCTAGCGGCAGAATTGAAAACCGTCATGGCGGATTGCTGGATTCAGCGATTCACCTCCCATTAGTATGGCTCTATAGTTTCACCTGGGTATACTAAGCCGCCATTTTGGTTCATACTGCGCCCGTAGATGCCGAATCCGACTATGCGGAGCGTACCGCGTAGTCAATTCGGCATCGACGGGCGCAGTATGAACCAAAATGGTGGCTTAGTATACCCAGGTGAAACTATAGAGCCCTACCATTAGTATTCGAGTCGGCTAGAGTTTAAGAGCCAAGATGGCGTATGTTGATACTCGGGTTATAGTACTTTAAAGTAAATCCTTTGAGTATGGCGCTCTCTGTTTTACTGTGGCGGAATGTACAGTAAACACGCAATTCTGTCCCTCCATTTACTATACATTGCTATACATATTACCAAAATTACATACTCAAAGAGTAAATCACCATCGCGCATCACGAGCGCTCTCTACATTTTTCATCCCACAAGTAAGAATTTTTCGAAATTATTATCATTTCAATTCTTATCAGTACCATTCCTCTCATCAGCTGTTCCCTGTGCGCTATGGACTATGCGACTATGGAGAGTCTTATTTCTGCTTATTTCTTTAAAGTTTTACTTTGCATGCTCCGTTGAATTGGTGAATTCATGCTTATATTTCAGTATTTATCGACATTATCGTCTATTGTGAATTCAGCAAATACAAACGTTTGTATTTGTTTGCCTTCTTGCATTCCGTAACAGTTCATCATAAGTCTACCAAAAAATTCCTACATAATAAATTGATTGATGAATATATGATACAGAATAAAATTATGTTCAAATGGTCCGGTCATCACTCTTCAGAAAGCCGTTTCTAGGCGTGAATACGTTCATTCGTTGCTTTACAACTACCAGAGCAACTTCCGTGTGTATTATTGGTAGTGGTCCGGCGGGATTTTATTGCGCTCAAAACTTGTTAAAGGTGAGGACCCTGGATATTCTTCTCTATTACATTATCATTCTTCTAACGTAAAAACATTTTTATCGCAGATTCTTCCTTCATGCGTCATCGACATTTATGATAAATTACCGGTACCGTTCGGATTAGTGAGATTTGGAGTAGCTCCCGACCATCCAGAAGTAAAAAATGTTATAAATAATTTTTCCAAAGTCGCCTCAGATCCAAGGGTGAGTTTCATTGGAAACGTTAGTCTTGGAAGCGACGTTAAACTTGCTCATTTCAGAAGAGCTTACGATGTTGTAATATTGGTGAGTAGCGTAACCATAATCACTTAACGGGAACGTGTAATATTATGGTGTTCTCTAGTGAAAATTAGGCAAATAAGGTTGGCTCACATTGGAATGTGGAGAACGAATATTATTCATCCCAACTTTGTTTACTTCTGTAGTTTGGTTCACTCAGGCCTTTGGCTCTAGTGCTCAACGCCTTGAACTCGGCTAGTTTGGACACTGGTGATGAAAGTGTCTCATCATTAAAACTACTTTTATAGTACTAACATCCTAGTGACACGAGCCAAATATGTTTCTGGATTAGTTTCGTAAATGGTTTTACGATTCAATCAGTCTGGAGAACAGTTTCGTTAATTTTTCTATATTACAATTTTTGATATTTGTTTATGTACTGTTGACAGTCCTACGGAGCAGATCAAGATATTGAACTAAAAATTCCCGGGGAAAATTTATCAAATGTTATATCAGCGCGAAGATTTGTTGGATGGTATAACGGCTTACCAGCTGATAGAAATATTCCCATTGATTTAAGCGCCGAAGATGTTACTATTTTTGGCCAAGGAAATGTGGCGATTGACGTCGCACGGATCTTACTGAAATCTGTTGATGACCTAAAGGTATTCACGAAAATAGAAGTAAGACGGTAAAGGCGATACGATTACGATTTTCACACGTAGCTATCCTAAAATTCTATTTACTTCCAGACAACCGACATCACCGAACATTCTTTAGCACAATTAGCCGAATCAAAAGTGAAAACAGTGCGACTGATTGGGAGGCGAGGTCTTCTGCAAGTCGCCTTCACTATAAAAGAATTCAGAGAAATATCAAAACTTCCTCACGTACGAACTGTGATCGATTATGATAACTTTGAAGGAATTGCAGCAATTTTGTCAGGTGACATTTTATTTATTTACAAAAAACGTTTAGTCTTTATGAACTGGCTTTTCAAAAGCACGGAAGTACAGATAAATATTTAACGTGTAAAATGTCCGCTATCTCAAAGGTCCTTTTTGGGTCGAATATCAACAAGTTAGTCGAATGTTCCTGTTACATTTTTTTTTGGAGCAACTTGCAGAATTTTTGCAAATATTTCACAACAGTCCATTTCATTGAAAATCACTGATCAGGATTCTTCCTTCCACTTGTTCCTTCAAAGAAGCAGTACCTATGTGCCATTAAAACGTGATTTTATTCATTTAATTTTCAGAATTACCTCGTCCAAGGAGACGACTAACAGAATTATTGATGAAGACTGCTTCTGAATCACGAGCTCATGTAGCAAACAATAAAACGTTACACATCGCATTTCTGCGTTCTCCCGTAAAATTTGTGGGCAACGAAAATGTAAAAGGGGTTGAACTAGTTGTGAACCGGTTCAAGAACTCACCTTTTAGCTTACCTCCAGAAGTAAAAACTACAAATATTATTTCAATGACCAGTGATGGGAAGTTGACAACAAACATTAATAATGCTTTCTATTTTAGACTCAGCCAGTGGAATCAACTGATACGAAAGACTTCCTGCCTACTAAATTATCCTTCAGGAGCATTGGTTATCGGTGTTCCAAACTGGAACCCGAAATTCCATTCAATAATTCCAACTGCACTGGAAGTACCCGTATTTTACCAGGTAATTGGCTAAATTAGATTTTTCTCATTTAATTTTGGTCAATATCAGGCGGTTGTATTGGGACTTTTTCATCTTTAAAAAGTGTTGATTAACGTACATCTCGAAGAACAGGAGTGTACTGCGCTGGATGGCTGAACACTGGTCCAGTTGGCGTCATTCTAACGACGATGACGGATGCATTCAATACTGCGAATCATATTCTGGAGGATGTTCAAAATAATGTCATTGTGCGTGGAGAGAGTAAACCCGGATACGAATTGATCAAACCGATTCTAAGGGAAAAAGGTGAAGAACAAGAGTATTCGTAGCATCGTAGCGTATTTTAGGCTAGAGCTCAGATTCTGAGTTTCGATACTGACCGATTTTTACTCGATTATTAGCTAATGATCGACTGATATCGGGGCCGTTATCGAAGCCCAAAATCGTGTTTTTTTCGATTTTCATTTTCTGGCACCACTAGGGGATCCAGATTTTAAAACGCTAACTGACAATGTATTCGAAAAATACCGAAAACCCGCCGTGTTTGTTATATTTTTTGATGCTGAAATTTCTCTGCTCTGTAAAAATGAATTACGTCCAGAGTTGTGGAGCCAGAGTCGAAATCGCTGTGTCCTTCAACGCCTCCAAATTTCGTAAGAAAAAGGGAAAAAAAACTGGAGCCACTAAAATGTCTAAGAAGTAGACTCTTTCGAGGAGATAAACATTCCAGCTTTCAGGGGTGCCTCTGAATTCCCAATTTATCTCGATATTGAAGCGAAGGAAGACGAATGTCCAGTTTATTCTTCAATGTCTTAACGTTGAGGCATTCAGATACGGACGACCCTTCATTACCTTAACAGTTTTTAGTATTACAACATTACAGCTTTTCGACGTAAAAGTGGAGTCTGGAGTCCGACAAAAAAATTAACTAGAGCGGCCTCTTGATAGTTGTATGGTCATCTTCTTAGAGCCTGAACCAGGAATCGCCTATTGCTATTAATCAGTAACAGGCTTCAAGGCAACTCCTTAGTCGAAGCTGGAATCGTTTCGGCTCTCAGCAAATTAAGCAAGTAAATGTTTGGTGGAGCGTATGGCGATGCATCTATGCCAGATTGGCTCCTCAGAAGCTACCCTTTCGAGTATCGAATCAGTGACCAGTGAAAGGCGTGATCCTAAAAATTATAAGAGTCGCAGCAACTATTTACTTTTTCGGTGGCGTCTTAGAAAAGGAGGATGGCTTTACAGCTCTGATCACTACATGTCACAGTTTTTTGCTATCTTCCACGCGTTTAGCTTTGTATCGTGATACGTTTTGGTTAAGGGCGCCTCACTTATTTATCTTTAAGACTGCATGGAAAATTTGGTCTTCTGAAAATCTCGTGGAACACATCGCAATAGGTCAAATTTTATTTAGGCGAAGATGATTTCGGGACCTTCACATTGTAAATAAAATTTTTTACAAAATTATTATTTGTTGTTTTAAAAATCGTAAATGATAAATGCGATGGTCTGCGGATAAGCTCAAAAAGCAGGCTACTGATCGTAAAAATTTAGTAAATTCATCTTGTCCATCTATATACTGAAATAAGCAACTAAATAGCGTATAAATGTCTGTAATTTGATTTAGGGATTCCAGTTGTCAGTTGGGAAGGATGGAAGACAATCGATGAAGTCGAAGTGAACAGAGGGAAAGACTGTAATAAACCCAGAGAAAAACTCGTTGACGTCGATGAAATGCTGAGTATAGGTGGGTGCCATGTATAACGTATTCTGTGCAAATTTTTTTCATATGATTTTGTATAAAATACACATTATATTATTTGTTAAAACCATTTTTCATTTTTAAAATGAGAATCAATTTACGGATGTGTTCGTAACGGGAAAATGGCCGATTTATAGGTGATTTCTCTGTGAATATAATACCAATTAACTGGGTTTTGATATGTTGTGAATGTGTACTAAGTGCGGAAACCTGCCGTTTTGTATCCGATCGTGCCAGTGGATGCCGAATCCGACTATGCGGAGCCTACCGCGTAGTCAATTCGGCATCGACCGGCGCGGTTGAATACAAAATGGCAGGTTTCCGCACTTGTACTGTTACAGATCTTTAGTAAAACATTTCAATAAATATTTAATTTTTATTTTTTCAATAAAACAAAACAATTTTTACAATGTATATGTATACCTATTTGAAACTTTTTTCATAAAATGCAGTGTTCGGAGCAGTTATTCGAAGATATTGTGCCACGCATAACGTGGGAAGAAGAAAGCTGTTTTCAAGAGAAAATGGGGTGGTGATTGATTGCAAATGGACATTATGTGGTAATAGTACATCCTACTTCCACTTCTGACTTCAAAAATTCAATTTTCCAAGAAAATATCTCCAAAATACCCTACCTATTTAAATACCATCTAATGGGGTAATATTAGACACTGGTAGTGATATTTGTCACTCATGAGTCATGACTTCATGACGTGTTTACAATGATAACGATACCAGCGCTCCTACAACAAATCATGACGTCACAAGCAGTGGATTTACTGGTGGATTTCCATTGCAGTTGACAAAATTCAGTGTTGACGACAATGTTGCGCTCCGTTATACTAGATTTACATTCAAGTCGGCGACATGTCGCGGACAAACTTTTTAATGCTAAAAGTGTGTCCGCGACATGTCACCGACTCGAATGTAAATCCACCTCAGCCACTTTTATTGGCGATATTGTTGACGACTATCCACCAATGAAAACTAGGTGGCTTACTTTGACTATATATAACTATATGGACTGATCAAGACGACACTACTACAAGGAAATCTTGCACACGACCCTGTTTCAACATCTTTTGTGCTATAATGATTAGAGAAGACCTTGTTGTGATTTCTGGTTATCAGTTTGTTCTGTATCCTAGATCATAACGTTGTAATGAGAGTTCGTCGCATAACTTCATAGAGTAATTAGTATTATTTTTGAAGCAAAACGGTACAATTGTGTGAAGTTTCGGCTTGTTTTCTTTTTTTGGATCCGTCATCATGAATTCGCACACATGTTTCGTGTGTGGTTCAAATAAATTGGTGAAACTGAAGTATTTCAGGTATTTCTTGAAGCTGCAAAAATGAGCACTACATTGGCATGATTTTTTTTCAAATATAGGTAGTCGCATAGTATTAAGCTCTTATACCATTCTGAGCAAAAATGAATTCCCACCCTCAGGGAAGAATAAAATATTAAAACCAGGAATTTTTTGAAAAGATGCGATTTATTTGCTAAAAATCAGTCCACTTTTGAGCCTATACATCAACCAATGTATTTTTCAATTATATATACCGTATTTCTCTATTGATACAGCCAAATATTTTTGCACAAAAGGAAGAATGAGAAGAAAAACTGAGAAAACAAGGCAAATCAATACGTCTTTTATTCCATAGCCTGCTTCAGCGTTTGTTTTACAGGAATAATTCAACCGCTCCCAAATTTAAGTGGGAAAAGTCTGTAACAAAAGCAGCCGTAAAATTGTATCAAAGCACAAGTTTTCTTCACAAAACAAGAGTTCCTCACGAATGTTGTTTTAGCATTAAACGCCACAACTATCGTTTCGAACTCAGTAATTGCTGTAAATAGGAAACAACTAATCAAAAAGAGACTAAGAATATTCATCATTAACATCAAAAACAATCCTTATGGTGACAGAAATTATTTGAATCCGCAGATCTTTGTGTAGTACATTACATAAATTACAGGTTATCACCTATTATCATTCGCTTAATCATTATAGCACAAAAGATGTTGAAACAACATTTTATCAACTTGATCAGTCCATATAGTTATATATAGTCAAAGGTGGCTTACAAACTTGAACTTCGAATTTACCAATTAATGATAATTCTTCCTTCGTTGTCAACATTTTTCGCCAAGAGGAATTCGATTCCGGTTTGACAGCATTTATCGGCATCAGTGCAGTGGAAACTGGATTTTCTATAAATGTTGCCGAAATCGCGAACATTTGTGTTGCTGACCAGTTGACATATCCTCAACACTGCGGTGGAAATCCACCATGATAGATACTAGCGCTCCTACAACAAGTAATGAATGGCCAATATTACCCCAAATGACGGTACGATTTTGATACTTTACCCCCCCCCCCCAAACAGAGTTAAGCCACTCACAGTTTAATTCAATCTTCTGAAAAAGTAAGTGGTTGGTAACATTGCATTTTCGTGTCATCGTATAGCTAAGGGTTACCTTCATAAATCAATAAGAAAATTAGCTTCTACGCAAATAATATCTTTTGGTGAGATGTTGGAAAAACCTTCATTTTTGAATTTTTGAGTGGCTTCACCCCCACTGACGGTATTTTACTAGTGTGAAAAATATACCCTTCTATCTATACATGTATAAGAGATTACAGGTACAAGCGTGAGATGCGATAAAGTTATAATAGTACATTCAATACAGGTACACGTAATGTTAAACTGGTAGATGTATGATTCGAGGGTTTTCGAGTATTTACCGGAAGTCAACCAGTTTAGGTAAACAAGACGACCCAACGTCTTATTACATATATTTGGTATTAGGTTTCATTTCAGTAACTTTGCTGTTATGACTAAATTCAAATTTCTTTTAGAAAAATGAATCCGTAAGTAAATGACATTTATCAACTGGAAAAGGTCCGGAAAGGTTTTATTTAGTTGACAGGGCCATCACATTCGAGGCGAAGTGTCAGCTATTTAAACGAAAATCATTTTAATGGGCTGGTCAAGACGAAATTTTGATTCCCTCACTATTGGTATAGAAAGAAAGAAAAAATAACCATATGCACATTCAAGTATTGCAAAATGCAATAGTGCATGATCGTAATGTTTCACAATTCTCAACTGTATCCAGGGACGTACCAGAGTTTTTCCTCGGGGGGGGGGGGGGGGGGGGCAAAAATCGTGTGAAAGTTCCAACTGACTCAGCTCGAAATTCCCAAGTATCAAAGCGAAAAAAAAACCTTTTGACTTGTTGAATTTTCCTAACTTCTCCAAGTATCAAAGCAGAAAAAAAAAACTGTTGACTTGGATTATATCAACTCCGCCTCACTGAAATGGTCAATTTTCCCAACTGCTAAGTGAAAAACTCCTACGGGGTGGGGGAGTAGGTTGCCCCCTACCCTCCAATCGGTACATCCTTGACTGTATCCTACTCTACTGGGCTTAACACGAATGACGTAAAACAATTTGGACAATGACTTGTTAAGTTCTGAGAGTTCATTGTATGTGACTCAATTCCCCCCCCCCAACATAAGAGCAAATTAACATTATTCTGATCGGCTAACAGAGAAATTGAAATTCATCTGCTTGAAATAGGTACACAGTACACATACAAGCATATTCACAATTTGCGAACCTGACTAGAATGAACAATGTAATTTACAACGTGTCGGTGGTTCCACCGCCATCTTCAAATTATAATTTCTTCGAGTACTCATACCCCGATAATTCAGCAGCAGAAGGAAAATGACTGCGTATTTGTGGACATTGGTCACCATCAATCCACGAATTATTTTGTTTCAGTTGTAGCTCTCGTTCTATTCCTATTTTTACCGAAATTAACTCTTTTATGTTTTCTTCCAACTGCGATATTTTCTGCTGTAAAGTAAGTTCTTCTTGACGTATGTTCTCATCTTCAGCTAATAAACTGAAAACAGAAGAATTTGCGAATGATCATTTCTGTATTAAATTCAAAGTCATATAAATACACCAAGTTAGACGACTAGCGCGTTTCCGCGTTCTGCCGTCATGCCATTGCGCTGCTATCGCTGAACTCCTTTGGTTGCATTGCGCGTATATGGACATTTTTACGTTTTTGCGGATTAGCTCAAAAACTATCAATTTTGATGAAAAATTGGAAAGAGCTAAATTTGTTCACCTTGGAATTTCCCATCGAATGCGAGTAAATTCGAAATTTTTATGGGTAAAATTTTGAAACTGATCTTACCTGATAGAAAATAACAGGTAGAATAAATTTTGTTCTTTTCACGTTTTCATAAAACTCGACCGTTAGTGAGATAAACGCAAAACCTTGTTAGGGCTCCCAACGTTTACATTGATTTCACGGCAGTCGAACGCTGCCAGCGCTGCTATCGGGATAAATTATCGTAACATACGAAGTTTAACATTGGTTAAATGGAGAGTCGAACGACTTGGTGTATCTATATGACTTTGATTAAATTAATCCAGGAAGTTTATAACTATTTTATCATTCATTATTTTCACCCAACTCACCTGTTTTGCGCTTGGTCATAAATTTGCTCTGAAAAGGGTTTTTCTAATCGATTACTCAGTCGCGTTTGAACCAACTTTAAAGACTTTTTCAACGTGTTTCGAGTGTTTTCAACCCGTACCATCATATTTTCGAGATTATGGTGTTTATCTATTACCTGAATATATAGAATCATGAATAGCATTTGAAATCGTTATGGAGTCCTTTGATAATTACTATATACTACCTTAGCTCTAGTTGAATAATTACTTTAGAACTTACTAATCTCAAGTTTTTCTCTAGTCTTCCCACATAATTCTGAGTTGTGGAAGTCTTCCTAGATAAAGCGACGTCAATTTTCTCTGCTTGTTCGTGTAGTTTCCTTTGACTTTCACGTAATTTACTGTCATCGATGTGTTCGTGCACGGCGTATGATTCGAGTAATAGACTTTCTGCCCTATTTAAACGAAATTCGATTTCTTCTCCCCATTCCTTGCATGTTGTATCCCTATTCAGACGGATTAAAACAATAACATCCTATATTTTTTCATAATAAACCTGCGAGTATGATAATTTATACTCTAGCAGTTGTACATTAGAATAAATCGTGTCACGAATTTATGTATTATTTATCCCAGTATTTTAATATTATTTTGTTTTACTTTTTATACTAGCGACAGAAAAAAAAATGGGAACCGAGGCATGGTATGGACCCGGATTGAGAGAAAACCATCAGGATCTTGACTAGTACCTAAAGTCCGACATATTTTGTGAGGACGAGCAAATTGAAACGAGGAATAAGTAACAACGGATTTTTCATTTTACTATGGGGAGACAAATTAAGGTAGCAGGTTAATGCCTAAAAATAATAAACACACAACCCGTAGACACACATACGTCTATACAGTGATTCGGAATGTAGCAAGTTAGCAACTTGTAATCGTTACCTGTTCAGCGACCGAGTTGCTCCATATCGAAGTGTTATATTCGTACATAACTGATTTAACCGAATATTATCGCATTCGATGTTATAATTTTCAATTTTATTCGACCATACCAATTCTAAATCACATTTTGCTAGTTTTAGTTTTTCTAAGTATTCTTCTACACGTTTACAGCTTGTTTCTAGTTCTTCGCTGACGCCAGAAATGAGAAATTTCTCCTGAAAACATATAATTTATCACTCGAATCAACGTTGGCGAATCTACATTTTACACAAATTTTCTTGAAATTGATGCTGTAGGAGCAGTTCTGTTAATCAGGCATCGATAATGTATCAACCGAGCAGACCAAGCACAATACACCTACATAATTATTCTATACTTGGTGAAACAATAAATGCGAACCTTATCGAGTTCATTTTCAATTTCATCGTGGTAATCACCATCCAGTTTCGTGGTTCGACACCAACTACATTCAGCATTAATATTAGCGGCAATTCTCAAGGTAGCGATTATTTTCCGTAAAAAACTTCTCCGATTGGTCAGGTACAAAATTTCTTCATCGAGAGAAGCTATGCACGTTTCTATTTTTATTTTCCATTGATGAACCAGTTTTGCGTGATTCTGCAGCCAGTGTAAATTTTCATTTTGCAAACTCTTTTCAGTATTCGAAATTGACTGTAGGACTTCGTCTGTACTAGCTAATCTGAAAAAACGAAAAATCGAATTTAAATGGGACTTGATTGAAATCTAGCTTATCGCATGAAAATACATAGGTATACAGATACATATTTAGAATGCTTGTTCAAATGACTCGAAGGAGCCCATTTCGGAAACCAGTATAATTATGTAAATAGATACATTGAAGCAAAAACACATCTGCAGTCGGCAAATCTTCCAATTTTATCGATCTGGTATCCAAGCACCCACTTTTTGGGGAACTGAAAATGCTACTGCCAACCGAAAGGCTGTTTGTGATTCGCATCATTACAACGTTCAGCATTCTACCGGTTTAAAGAACGTAATTGATAACACAAAAACATGATTCAAAGAAACGAACTTATCAACTTCTTCAATTACTGAAGCACATTTGGAAAGTATAGCTTCGGGTTGCGAATGTATCATTTTGAACACCAATGTACTGAACCCTTGTTGACTATAGTGTCTTCTTTTAGGCCTTGACGATGTAATGAACATCCAACTATAAGCATAAACGCACGTTAAATTATTGTTCAGTTATGAGGTAAATGTACTCGTGTTTCCATGGAAATAACTGGAAAACTGTCCAGGAATTCCGATTTATAGTTGAAATCGGGAGAGGGGAAGAGGGCTCATCGAAATACCTTCGGTTTCACTTCAAGAAAGGCTGTATTCTTCCTCTTAACAGGAGCCAATAAGATCGGCTTATTAAATGTGAAACAATACCACTAATTAGGAAATGAACGCAAACTAATTCCTTAAGTATCGCAGTACAGTATCCTATGAAACACACATGCGTATGAAAATGTTAGTACCTAATGAAATCAAGGACATTTTTTGTAAAAATTTTCATGTGCAGTGCACAAACAAATGTCGATGCTCTGTTTACTGTCGACTGGGTAGAATACATTTCCAGAGACAAAATGATGGACAAGTTGCAGTTGACATTTCAGTCAACAAGTATACATGTATCAAGATTACTATGAGCATTGTTGTATACAGCGAATTGAAGTAGACGTCAACAAATTCTCGTATGGTCGACATTCCAGTTGACATTAAAGTCGAGACGGCCGTCTACTCAACAATTGGTTTAGGCTGAATAATTCTTGTATAAATTAAGTTACTGTCATAATTTTCACATGTTTAGATTTAATACAGTATATGTTCTAAAGTATCTGAATACTCGTACAAAACCTCAAAATAAGTGAAAAAAAAAGATGTCGATACAAACATCGATGCTTCTGTCGTTCTGTCAATGTCAACATTGTTTCACGGGATCATGTGGCACCGTTAGGAGTAAAGAAGGAACCTAGTAACCAGTAAAAGAAAACTGAAGTAGGTTCGGCTTGAAACCGCATTCGTGGTACCAACATCGAATTAACCGCAATAATTTACATCAAATTGCAAAACTAATTGAAAAATTGAAAAAGAAACGATTTTTAATTAAAAAAATAATAAAATACATCGAAATATACTTTAGCTGTATCAAGACGAATGTACACAATAACAAAATCAGGCGAGTATTAACGCGGAAGCGATGAAATATATAATACATAATATATTAGGTAAGTATGTACTCAACAAAGAAAAATCCCAAGTCTTTTTTAGGTATTGCTGAAGGGAACGTACCCACAACAAAATACCTACACATTCGGTCATTTTAACTTGAATCATGTTAACCAAGTATGAAATAAAAGTTAATTATAAAAGTATAAAAATTATCACTATACAGAGATACATTGGGTACAATTCCATCATTCATTACAATTGACAGGGATGGACAATAACGATTGCTTTTACAAAGAACACATCGACAACTATTTAACTATGAGAAGCATTCAAAAAGTAAAGCAACAAGGGCTACTATGAAATAACAATAAATCGTAAAAACTTCAATTTTTTATACAAAATTTGAAAAGACTACTTCTCAACATAGTTACCTTCCCAACTGAGGCATTTATCCCATCAATTTACCAAATTAGAGATGTCTTTCCAGTAGAATTCACCGTCCAACAAATAAAACCTATTTACAAGGGGCGTTCAAAAAGTAAGGTAACAAAGTTTGTTGTGTTGAAACCAGTGGAGGGTTGTAAATCAGGCAACATAGCTTAATTCTATGATCTTTGTACATTAAGACAACACACTTTCCCTCCATTTTAGTATTCGTGTAGACGGTTTTTTGCACTGCAAACAAAATGATGGCATGTGTATTTGGAATGCTCATAGGATTTTTTGGGTTTTGGTTGATTTTCTCCCATACAATACAAGGGTGGACTCGGATATATGCTGCGACCAGCTGAACCATTCTTATAAAAGAATTGAAAACCGCATACCCGGGTGAGGGGTGAAGGAAGTGCGTCCGGCAATAATGCACCCGACTTCAAGGTTAATGCTGGGTGAGCGTTGCTTCGGTCAGTAGGGTGTCCTATAGTGGCCCTGGCAGGACAGCGCGAATCTAAAGAGGCGAAATGGGGGCCCAGGCCAGCCTCAAGATGCGAAACTCGAAAGGGCAGTTTCCGGGGCCAGGGGAGCGGTATCTGGGAAGTCAATTTGGCATGCGTGCATCGCCATATGCTCCAATGGAGACCCGGACTGTTAACTCGAGGTGTTTGCTTTTCGCAAGACAAAGCACAATCGCATACCTCTTGTGTCATTACTGCTTTACTGAAGTCGTTCAAGTGGGATGTTTGGTCGCGCTCAGCCCACTCACTCGATTTGGCAACCCTGATTTTCATATATTTCCGCATTAAAAAAGATACCTGGATGGAACTAGTTTTAAAAGTGACGACGAGCTGCGAAAAATCTGTTCTAATTTAGTTTGATTCTTTGGACGGCGAATTCCACAGGGAAAGCATCTATAATCTATTATTATATGAGTTAGTAAACCGATGGAATAAATGCTTCAATTGGGAAGGTAACTGATGTGCTGAGAAATAGGTCAAGGTTGCATCTTATCAAATTTTGAAAAAGAAAATTCATATGATTTGTAGTTATTTTGTAATAGCCCTTGTTACCTCACTTTTTTAACGCCCCTCGTATTACAATACAGCTGATAGTTTTTTAAAGATACGTTGAGTCGATTAAAATGTTGATATATGACACTCATTTCAACTTTTCTGCCATTATGACCCGTTCTGAGAAACTGGGAGTGAATTTGATTTCATGAAATACGAAAATTATTAATTACTCGTGAAGAATACTTCTACCATATAACTGCGGAACATGTTTGAATAACTGTTTTGCCGCGGAACAAAATGTAGTAACACTATTTTGTTTTATCTGAGGCACAAACTCGATTTTAAAATTTCTGGTTGAATAAAAACAGAGCCAGGCGTTGGTGAAAGGATGGGCAAGTCCATCCTGGCCAGGCTGGTAAAGGGCTAATGAGCCATCGAAAAACAAAACATCATTGACATAATGACATCTGAAAAAAAGAAGAGACGCTAAAAATGTACGTTTTCTCGACGCTGGCAAAATAGTGATAAAACAGGTCCTCCAAAAGAATTTTCATTCCATCTCTCAGTCCAACCGTTCGCCCTTGCATAAAATTCACAGAGCGATATAGTGGACAGACTATTATAACTTCAAGATTGTAAGGGAACGTATAAAAAATTAACTAAATAATCGTCCGTTTTTTCTCCATATCGGCAACTATTGATAGTAATTTTTTATCAAGAAAACCTATCACCCTGCCAACCCCTAATGCTTCAAGATTTGTTTTTGATGAACCGCCGAGTCGGCTAAAAATATGAACTCATTTTAGAGGAGGTGCTGCTCATTTGAACCCCCTTAAATCTCGTGTTACATTAAGCGCACTCTGGCGGCAGTAAGTTGGAAGTGTCACATAATGCCTACAAACGACCCTGTACAAGATCTTACGTTCGTGCGCTGCTGTTATCAGTCCATTTTATCTCATTTTTGTTTCCGAGCAGTGCGAAAAGTTTTTTAGAGTTGCATTCATGAATTTTGTTTTTTAGTAAAGGGTTGATACCATGCTAGTTTTCTATCGGATGATTGGAGAACGGAGTTAGCAGATAGATAGCGTGCTATCCGGCGAGTGGTGGATAGTTCGCTATCTGCTGCCAGCAAACTATCCGATAGAAATATCGCATCGCATCAACCTAGCTTAAAAGACATAGCCAAAAATTAGCAAGTGAAATTTTACACACTGAAAAAGGAGCATCCAGCTATACTAAGGCGACTCTGGGGCAGTATAACGGACAGCCATTTTGATCGCAAGAAAAGTAAACAAACGCGTGCTGATAATGAGAAATTATCAAGACGCGTTTGTTTACTTTTTCTGCAATCAAAATGGCTGTCCGTTATACCTTCCCTTGGAACCGCCTAAGCTATGCAGTTCACAGGTGAGTATCATGAAATTTCAAAGATCTGTAATAATATTTTATGGATGTTAGCTCAATACCAAAATGCTAATAATATGGACCCCTTTTGATGAGAATTGTGAACGAAAAGGATATGACATTTAATCTAAAATCACTTCTAATTGAAAATACTGCAATATTTTCATCTGAATCATCCAATTAAAATTCATGTGATTGCAGACATGCCTAGAGCGATACAGTGTGGAGTGTGTAGAGAGTCGGCCCACGTTAACTGTATCGACTATCAACTGTGAACAAGATTCATACTGTTGTGACTTCGGTCATGACGCATAATTAATTATTGACTGTAATACCGCGTTTAATATAATTTAAACATTTTCCCCAACAATTTTTGGAATTTACATACCAGGGGGAGGGGGGAGGCGAATCACCAGCACTTGTTTTCAGAGATATTCGTTTTAGTAAAATTGGAATTACGGGGACACTAATACGCGTTGGAACACTTGAACACATGGGGCATGCGTAGAATACTTTTCTTCGCCGAACCTTGAAAGAAATTTGACAATTCACACATTAGATTCTGAGAAATAGCTTTAAATAAAAAGGGGGTCAAAATTAGCACCTCTTCCTCTATTCATCACATCAACTCGTTTCGAATTTCGAGTCGATTATTTTTATAATAAGCTACAATCTGATAAGCCTGAGTTTAACCATAAGGGGAAGGCGATTATTTTACAAAAAGAGCGTTACACACCTCGATCTCTATATTGCGAATAATGAGTTCTAAATGACAGAAATGAGTTGAACTAAAAAGCGTTTCAAAATAAGATTTTTGATACCCTTTATAATTAAGGTATTTGTATTATCTTTCCAAAAAGCGAGGGAATGGTCTACATACAAAAATACGATGATATGAGTAACAAGTGAAACAGGGTTGGTGGATAAAATAGTCGACGTAAAATAGCTTTTTATTCTACATTTTACATGTAAAATGAATGTAACATGAGTCAAAATGAGTGATAAAATTGAAGTTCAATTTTTAAATTAAAATTTAAGACTAGCACACAACTGGAACTACAATCAAAAATGGTCGTCACCTTTATCATTCAATTTCATAATTCATCGGAAATCACACCATTCTTTTTATTTTAACGTCAGAATCATCGGAAATCACACCATTCTTTTTATTTTAACGTCAGAATTTAATTACATGGACCATGATTCCAGAAAGTGCTGAGTCCATTTAATCGAAAATGCGATTTTAGCGACATCTATTGGTCAAACGCGGAAATGTGACCATATTAAAAAGTATTTTTTAATAGACCAGTTTCGTGTGACGTCACACCAGTGAGTTACTGTTAGCCAGAGTACTCGCCTTTCTTCGTGCGGACGTATTGACTCCCATAAGAAAAACACACAGAGCAAAGATCATTATGTTACTACCTGGGAATAAGAAATTTGTTAGAAAGCAAAGGTATATATTTTTAATCCAGAAGGTTCTTAGCATTTGTTAATAAATTTCCGATTTCCAACAAATTTCTTATTCTCAGGTAGTAACATAATGATCTTTGCTCCGTGTGTTTTTCTTATGGGAGTCAGTACGTTCGCACAAAAAAAAAGAGTACTTCTTCTAACTGTAACCAAGAGTAGTAACACACCGGGTGACATCATCATAAAATAATTGGTCTATTTATCACTGTACTAACTGTACATATGTTCAAAGATCTCGCGGGTTCGGGACCCATTTCCAAGAAGTTCTTAGTCTCGGTTTGGTTTCATGTTGGGAAGGAACCGTTTCGGATGAAGCCCTTTTTGAAATCGCGCTCTTCAATTATGTACGTCTTTCATAATTTATTTTCAATCAAGTTGTTTTTTCACCATTCTACATTTTACATAAAATGTAAATCATTTTACATGTAAAATACCAACTCTGAGTAAAACGCTAATTTATAGGTAAGCTACAAGGTAATGCATTCACGAATGAAATTAACATAGGTACTAATCAAAAATAATTCTTAACTATAAAAAATGCGCTACTTTTGGTCTGAGATCATGATAGTAATTATTCAGGAATTTACATCTTACACTTCTTATTCCTTTTGATACTCATTTACAGAAAGCGTTTGCGGACGGGTATTACACGATTGCACAGTAATGGATAAAATGAGGACAACACGAGTGTGTCTCAAATGACGTTCAAAGACTACTCTGGTACGAAATTCGGTAACAATCGAAAACAAGGGCAATTTTCCCGCAAAATTTGGCGCAATATCGTGATAAATATTACATGCGAACTTCGATCGTATTGCAAACAAAATAACAAAGAAGTGTACGAAAAGAGAGGACGGATACACGCCAGTTGATCTGTAAACTTGCTGTCATTTGTCGGGTTTGCAACAGGTACCAAAGATTTCAAAATTTCAAAATGAGGTTCATTTGGAGAAGACGATAACTCCCTTAACTCTGTTCTTTAATTCAATGAAAATGGTACTAAAATGAAAAGAACCGCATCTAGCAGTGGAAGGAGTAAACGCTCTCCAATAACATTTTCGTCACTTGACCAGATCATCTTGAGGGAGAATTTTACAAAATCGGGGCATAAGCGGACTAAACTGGAAACGTAAAACTTACTCTTTTTGCTCTACAGAACTGTTATCAATAGGTAAATTCAGATTCTAGCAAAATTTAAAAGAAAAAGATCTCCTTCTTATCTATTTCTAATCTAAATTTTCGTTGAAAAACATTCTTAACGTACGTTGTGGTTTTCCAAATATTACACAATACAACAATTTGAGATTTTGTAAAAAGAACAATGATATGAGAACATATGATTCTATAAGTATTTTCAACGAGGAATTTAATGCCGATGTTAATTTTTGGGTTATAGTTCATTTATTTTAAATCTTTAATCTTAAATGCGAATTTTAGTATCATCAAGATGATACCACTGATCAAAATACTATGCGCGTACGGTAGTGTTATCAGTATCAGTGTTGCTATTTGTAGACGACAAAAAGGAATACAATGAGAAAATTTTGATAACATTTTAATTTTGAACATGGAAAATGAGAGGTTCTCGAGAAAATGGTTAACGCCATCGTATTCAGCATTCAAAATGGAGCTATAATCATATAATCTCATCCCATTGTTTTTATGCTGTTGTGTAGTGTTGTTGAAACTCTGACAGTAAAGGAAATGTCGCCCCTCAGATAAATCTAAACTTCAGTATGTTTGTCCAGGCACCACCCTTGAGAATATTCCGATCACCACTTGTTACCTCATTTTCTCCGAAAACCCTTTTTTCTTCTAGTTTGCCAAGACCATTTGTACAAACCGTCGAAATACCGCACATAAAAATACACTCTGGCACTTGTCAAAAACCGACAATCTGCAGATCAGGATATTAAAAATGAGACGAGACGAAGAAACCTAAAATTCTGTTAATTACCTACAATACGTAAAACGAAGAAAAGTTCGTTTACCAATGGCACAATACGAAAATTATGATACACACATCATACACACATATATAGACATACATACAGGATCTACGAGGAAACAACTGTAAAAATGAATGTAACCTTTCTGCGATCAATTAATGAACGTATAAAGCTGAAGTGTGACTGAATAAATTTGTAAGGTAATTTTAAATACATATATTCGTAGTTTCAAAAGTAAGGTAACACTTTTTGTTTCCCCGCAATGGGTAACACTGGCGCACTGAAACATTAAAGGAATGCCCACGAGGTGCACACGAGATGTCTCCAACCAGATGTTTTTCTATTCAGCAGGGTTGTAATGTTTGTTTTAACCACAAAAAGAAACAAACATTTATTTAAAAAAAAAAAGTTTCAAACGTTCTTTATGTTTAAAATGTTTTTTCTCTCATTTACTTTTTGTTTTAAACAACTATTTCCTCTTGCATTTTTCATCTTTATTTTAGCAAAAATGGAAGAAAATAGAATAAATAATATTTATTAATAAAAGTGAAAGGAAAGTGTTGTGAACAATGTTGGAAAGCCGTAAGATAAAGTTTTCACTTTTGACTTTAGCTTTCAATGTTAGCATAAAAAAATTTTGGCTCTTTGCTTTTCACTGATATATTTTCCAATTTTCGGGCTTTTGGCTTTCCAGTATCAAAATGTTTCAACTTTTGATTTTGACTTACAAAATTTCAACTTTTGACTTTTCATTCAAAACATGATAATTTATGAGGCATTGTTTATTAGTTTGTTGAGAATAGAACGTGAAGTCGCTTTAGGACTTAGACAGAGGGAAAAGGGATTTGGAAAGGGGAAGGGCGAAAAATGAAAGAAAAAACTAAATAAATCAAACTTTCAACTTTTCGCTTCTCATCAAAAAATACTTTTCAACTTTCAACTTTTGGCTTTTTACCGGCAGAATTCTCTAGCTTTCGGCTTAAGACTTTCAGTTTTCAAACTCTGGTTATGAAATCGTAATATTGGCACTTCCACTCAGTATGTTTTAAGAAGTGGCAACCAAAGTCATCTGTAGATCACCATGACTTTGCTCATGGTCACGGGTACCATGCACCGCCATTTTCTTGCAAGCTTGATTTGTGAAGGAGAGCTGATCACGCGGTAGTTGTTATTTTACCTTTTTCTGTTTTAAACACTCTTATTTCAAACAGACATTTTCGATGTTTTAAACAAAAAAATGTTTGTTTGCTGGTTAAAAAAAAGGTTTTTTTTTTACAACCCTGTTCAGATAGATGTTTTTTCATTCAGTAGCGTTTCATCAAGTGGTACGCGTGCTATGTAATTCTGAACATGGAATCTGCGGATACTACTTGTAGTCTGTTCAACCGTGAAGTGCGCGGTGTCATAAAGTTTTTGACTTCAGAAAATGTAACTGGCAGTAAAATTTACATCAATTGTATTTTAACATTTGGCCAAAATAATGCAATGTCCAGAGGTCACGGGTATAAGTGGATACAACGCTTCAAACAAGATCGCACAAGTACACATGATGATAGATCAGTACGACGAACCAACTTCATGCATGCGCACTCTCTTGACAGAAGATCGTCGTTTCGAATTTCCAATTTTCAACACGAGATAGTGACACGCTTTTTAAGGAAACCAGCTTTACTACCATCTACTTGTAACCGCAGCATAGCCAGGGAGTCCAGGGCCTCCCTTTGCGACTTTGTTAAATACGTGTTTTTCTAATTTTAGCACTTCCTCCAACACCCTTCTCCCTTTAGTCAAAACCAGACCTCTTTGAACAAGTGGCCGGTTACATTATTGACTTGTATGAGAAATGTTAACTCGCGTTGAATTCCATGAGCTATCAGATTCCCATGACCAAAACTGAATAGAGCAACCACGCATTTCACAATTGGACAACCCAGTACCCTCAGATTCCACGTTCAAAATTACATAGCACGCGAACCGTTCAATGAAACACTCTTCTTCTTTGTTCGTTAGCTTCTGTTCTATACAGGCTGCTATCAACACACTATCTTAATTATTTACACTTCACTTTAAATTACAATACCGAATAAAAAATAAAAACATCTCTCCGGAGATATCTCGCGGACATTCCTTCAAAATTTCAGCGCGCCAGTGTTACCCATCATGAAGAAAAAAAAAGTGTTACCTTACTTTTGAAACTACCTACATAATTCCAGCAGTCATGAGAAAAACTTCAGATACGTTATAAATCTACAAACATAATGAAAATAGGTAACACGCGATAATAGAAATAAAGAAGTATGGTTCGTCATATTTACATAGTTTTTCTATACGTTTAGGGAGCACCGTTTGAAAATACCGCTGAAAAGAATAGGTAGGTAATCGACATTATTTCAAAACACGGTACCTAATGGCAAGCATTAAACATAAATCAGTGTTTATAAACACAACAGGGATACAAATGTATCATCAAATCAACATCATCTGCTTAAAAATTAAGTACGTTATTTTTCCCCCTCATCAGTACTTTAGGACTCGTATGACGGATCTGTGTACGACTGAGCTCTCCTCTAGAATAAAAATTACAGGCTCATCGAGGCGTCGAGTGGAAACACAGAAAACCCAAAGAAGTTGAACCGCGTAGGGTACATCCTTCCCTCGGATAACGATCATCCCCATTTCTATCTTTCTTTAATACATTCCATGACTTACATGGCTGTTTCTAAAGCCACGGCCTTCATCGAATAAACATTGCAAGCTTGTTGAACATCGAGAGCAAAGACAAAAAAGCTGCGATGGGGAGTGTATGAAACTTTCGTTAATCCATCGTCGGATTTCGACAGCACTTTTAGAAGCAGCACTGCCACTCGAGAATAAGCACCGCGCGCTTCCTGAGTACAGGAGAAACAAGAATATTATGAGATGAACAGATTACACCCACTCGGATATGCGACTATACGAAACTACTCTGGTCTGCACCGAACTTCCACATCATCCAGAATATTTTGCATCGTGATTTCAAGCAGATGATATTTATTAGGCATACGGAGGGGGGAGGGGCGAAAACCAGGCGAGATTCCTAAAATGTACGAGAACTTCGAATACGAGTCGCCCTAATCATCTATCGACGGGAAATAGATCAGCAGCGGACGCGGGGCACGTATGTACTTCACGGCGGTAACAACCAGATCAAAAACAGATCTTAACATCTCGGCATTTTCCAGCTTTTAATAGCTCAGCACACAATGAGAATTGCCGTTCTGATTTTCCTGCCACGCCAACTGTTTCCAGTCTTCCCAGCGGGGAGCGCAGACCAGCGCATACTGGTCGAACTTTTTGCGCGCCATAAATACGAACTGCCCGGCTCCCGGTTTCGATTTACATATTTTTGGTACCGTTACCACGAAAGAGCGGTTGGTTACTTCATTTTCGCGTACGTCCGGCTTATCGCTGCTCGTGGCCATCGTAGCCATGTACTCGTTTTCAAAGGCGGAATACTTGAGAAACTTGTCAACGCGCACCAAAATTTCCAAATCGTCCATCTCGTCTTCGTGGTGAATGCTCTCGATGGAACCGGTTACGACTGCAACAACGGTAAAGCAGAGTTAGAGCGAATGTCGACTACGCCAGCTGATAACAAACTAGACACTATGTGCAAATAAAAAGAGTTTCTAACCTAGATCATTGGTGCAAAATGCGCGCATTAATTCCTCCTTGTCGCAAGGCTTGCATCCTGAAACAGATTGGTAACGTTTACAAACAATAAGACAAGCACTGTTGAAGGTTAGTTTACGATCTGGTAATTCTAGAAACCAGCGCTAGCTATTGGGAAACTAACCAAAAGTACCATGTTGGTAGCCCTGCTTCTGCTTCTACAGCGAGGGGATAATTTAACGCGTTCATACAAAAAAGTGTAAAAGGAGTGATCTTTGAACGCTTTTAGCATGCTATAAAATTCGCTTTTGAAAGAAAGTTGGTTGAAATAATTTCAGCAGTAGCATTGAAGCTATCAGGATAAAAAAACCATTACCACCATAGACATTTTTTAAGAGAAATTACGTGAAATTGAAAATCGCGATTTTTGACGTAGAAGACTAGGGAAGCTGAAATAATCCTCCAGACCAGGGTGTCAGGCATAAAAATCATAAATATAGCATGAATTTTACAAAGTGAGGATGTAAGCATGTAAATAGCATGGTTTTCAGTAGATTTTCAGAAAAACCATGCACTTTGCTAAAGTAACTGGAAATAAAATTGAAAGACTACTGTCAGCAATCCAAAACATATAATTACGTCGAAAAAGTTGCACATGATCCTCCTAAATCAGATAATTTTGAATTTGTTAAAAATACTTTAAAGGATGAATTGTTGGAGGCCAAACTTGAGTTTATGCTTTCAGTAGCTGAGGAATGTCACACCTTTTGGTCGAAACGAACCCGTATTCCTTTTTAAGGTCGGCTACGAGTAGCCGAGCCTATTGCAATCACTATTTTTCTTATGTTCTTCTCAATTCAGAGTCACAGTTCAGTTCAGCAGCGCGTAATTTCAGATGTGTGGTTTTCTGCAGTTAGCCCAGTAAAATGAGATTCAAAAACTGTCTGATTCGGAAAAAATTAGAGACAAAGGTTTTTTTGCTGAAATGTGTTCTCCTAGGTGGTCTGAACATACCCTGAAAGTTCACAGCCCCCAGACCCCTGGCATCGTCCAGGGGGGGCTGTCACGTCTCAAAAAATCTGTTTTTTCTCATTTTCTCAAAAAGTATGCTACTTGAGTAAAATTATCAAGACACAAAAATTCTTCCTCTTGAAATTTCCTTAAATTTTATACTAAATTTGACCCCTTTCACTCAACAGCGTCGTGCAAAAAATCAGGAAAGTTTCAACATTTCACTGGCTGCAATTATTACAATATTTACAAGTCAAGATCTGAATCCGAGTCAACGTGGGAAACTTCGGGGGCATTCGTGCAAGCATTCCCAGCACAATTCTTGCACGCTGGTGTGCATGTCATACCTGAAGCAAATGAATATATAGCGTAAGATTATAAATTTGCATAAATACAACTATATACACCTACAAAGAAGTAAAAGAGTTGAGATATTGAAGCGAGAGCTTTTTTACCACTTTTCCGACAGCCACAACTTCGACCACACCCTTTCTTATAATTGCAATACATTTTCGCAATGAGAATATCGGGTATGAGCTGCTCCTTCATCATGAGTGGCTTACAGTTGCTGATCCAGTCCCACTGTAACGGATCAATATTCCTTCCGAGCCATGTTTGCATTTGGCAGTACACTCGGAAACTGTGTTCCCTGCTACTGCGGAGAAGGGCAGTCGAGTCATCATCGTTGGAGAAGATATAGCCTCTTGATCCTAGCAGTCGCTTTAGCCGCACCTCAGAGCTCGGTCACATTCGTAAAACCGGGAAAAGGTGCAATAGAGGGCCAAGTGTTTCCTATTCGAGCTCTACAAGAAGAAAATGTCAACATGAAAGAGACCATACTGTTGGCTCACGCATTTACTGGCTGTGACTCAACCTCTAGTTTGTACAATAAGGGAAAAACCAGCCTGTACAAATTTCTGCAGAGAAGAGAGTTGATGGAAGAATTGCCGTATTTTTCATGCCAATTCATCACATTCCGAGGTTAAGACGGCGCGGAACCAGATTTTTGCAGCATTATATGGAGTGCCGGAAAAGTCAGATCTCAATGACTTCCGTTTCCATCAATTCCATCGCCTGGGTTCTACGCGGAATATCGATTTGAGATCACTCTGTCCAACATTGGGAGCGGCCAGGGAACACAGTTTCCGAGTGTACTGCCAAATGCAAACATGGCTCGGAAGGAATATTGATCCGTTACAGTGGGGCTGGATCAGCAACTGTAGGCCACTCATGACGAACGAGCAGCTCATACCCGATATTCTCATTGCGAAAATGTATTGCAATTGTAAGAAAGGGTGTGGTCGAAGTTGTGGCTGTCGGAAAAGTGGTAAAAAAACTCTCGCTTCAATATCTCAACTCTTTTACTTCTTTGTAGGTGTATATAGTTGTATTTATGCAAATTTATAATCTTACGCTATAAATTTATTTGCTTCAGGTATGATATGCACACCAGCGTGCAAGAATTGTGCTGGGAATGCTTGCACGAATGCCCCGAAGTTTCCCACGTTGACTCGGATTCAGATCTTGACTTGTAAATATTGTAATAAATGCAGCCAATGAAATGTTGAAACTTTCCTGATTTTTTGCACGACGCTGTTGAGTGAAAGGGGTAGGGGTCAAATTTGGTATAAAATTTAAGGAAATTTCAAGAGGAAGAATTTTTGTGTCTTGATAATTTTACTCAAGTAGCATACTTTTTGAGAAAATGAGAAAAAACAGATTTTTTGAGATGTTACAGCCCCCCTGGACGATGCCAGGGGTCTGGGGCGGTGAACTTTCAGGGTATGTTCAGACCACCTAGGAGAACACGTTTCAGCAAAAAAATCTTTGTCTCTAATTTTTTCCGAATTAAACGCTGCTTTTCCTGGACTAAGTGTTCACTAATCGGAGTTACAGTACTGTTCAATGGCGCTTTATTTTTGGGAACTAATTATAAGCAACAATTTCGATTTTATTAGGGTCGGCAACGAGTCTCCAGCAATCACTTTTTTTCTCTTCGTTTTTTTTTCTTTTTTCTTCTCCTTTAGTAGTGCTCATTAAATGTGATTGTTTACGTTTTATTATTATTTTGGATTTTACTCTACAGAAGCAAAATTATAAAGTTATTATCTATTTCCTCAAGGAACATGAAGAAATTAACTGGATTTAGAAGAAGTAAGTGTGTTGTTCGGTAATATATGAAATGGGTTGATGGGTGCTCAGTTCAACGAGTGTTAGAATTCCTTTGAACTGAACCAAGTATAACTTTCTGTAGTACTCTTATCAGTAAGTTTTCCCAGGAATAATGCGACGTGAATTATAAAAGTATTAATGGTCATTTTGGTATTCTATTTAAGGTTTTGAGCAGTGAAGCTTCCGCTTTTCCCCTGACATACACTTGATTCTGGATTCCTGCTATGCAAAAATTGATACACTCAAACCACGTAAAATTTATCTAACTGGATTTAGAAGACTTAAGTGTGTTTGTTTGTTAATGTATGGGTTCTCAGTTCAATTAACATAGAATTTTTTTAAATCGAACCTAGTACAACTTTCTGTGGGTATATTATCAGTAAATTTTCCAAGGAATAATGCGATGCGAATTATAAAAGTATTAATGGTAATTTTGGTATTCTGTTTCAGGTTTTGAGCAGTGAAGCTTCCGCTAGGCTAATATAATAGCCGCGTTAAATCTGTAATTTGTTGCCAATAATTACGAATCGGCTGATAATTGATAATTGACAATTATTCTGTTCTCAATACTCAATAGCAGTTTCTATTTCTAGTCAATTGCGTGTTCATGCGGGACCAAATTAAGTTGTACAGAGTATAACAGGACGGATTGTATGTGTAAGTTGCGGAGATGATTTTGCGATTGTTCTATGTCATTGCTGAGTTAGGATGTTATGACAAACCGATGTAGTTCAGATGTTCTCAAAACCGCATGCTTGTTAACAAGTTTTCATAGTATTAGTGATAATTCTGGTTGTGCTTTTTCGAATTGCAAGCTTTATTTGAATTGAAATTAACTTCCTTCTACAAATCAATATAAAATTTCTGTTGTCTGTAGCGTATGAAGAGTTACAATTTCCTAATCCTGAGATGCCACCTGAATTGGTTGAATTAAGTAAGTCTGTAGCTTCGCGGTTCAAAGCCTTGAACTTACCATGTGCCATGTGATGTGTTATTAAATTATTGAGTGTGCCTCCAGCATCATGTTAATTACGTTTCATCTTTCAGCTCTTATGTTAAGAAAAAAAAGGCCTTAACTATAATCATTAATAGGTCTTTTTTTCCTGACATCATTTCCAAGGAGTGTAAAGCAAGCTATATAAACTCAAACGTGAGGAACTTGAATGCACATCCATACAAAGAGACCTTAAACATGACAACTGATAGGTCCTTTTTCCTGAACAGATAAACTGGTCTCTAATTTTCCAGTCTAGAGCCGACCCTTGTTTAGTATGGGGAATTACGGAAGCTATTGACCATCATTGAGAACAAATTTTTAAGAAAAGTAATTTTTGATGTCAACATTGCTGCTGATAATCTAAGATATGTATTATCTGTTAGGATTGGGGCTGTGCAAATTGTAGAAGCGCTAGCGTCGAATAGGTATTTTCTGATAAGCAAACGGTTATCTGACGTCACTGTTAGCAAAAATACCGAACTTTTGGCCGACGAACGTTTTTCACTCCTGTAACTAAAGCGGCTCCAAGGGGAGGTATAACGGATAGCCATTTTAATTCCAAGAAAATCATGCATACAATTTCTCATACTCAACACGAAGTTTGTTTATTGCTTGCAATCAAAATGGCTGTCCGTTATACCTCCCGTTAGAGCCGCCTTATCATAATAAAAACATGCGGTGCTAAGATTATTATGGAACTACCTGAGAATAAGAAATTTGTTAGAAACCAGAAGTTCATTAGCAAATGCTAGCGATGGCATTCCGTTATAAATAACGTTAAAATAACGTTATACGAGAAAATAAGGTTACGTTATACACAATAACGTAACGATATAGCGTTATAACGTTATGGTCATAACGCTATAAATTTTTTGTTGGAAATTTCATCACAAATTTTCATAGTTTTCTAAATATTTTTGAAGGCTCAACTATTGGAGGAGTCAGGGAGGCAAAAATAAAAGAAAATTATCCATAATTTCTTTCAAAAACCCTTCATTTTTTATTCCTTCTTATAAACGTTATCAGAACGTTATTCATAACGTAATGAAACAAGAATTAGTAACGTTATACATAACGTTACTAATACGTAACGAAACCATTCCGTTATGCCATCACTGGCAAATGCTAAAACCCTTCTGGATTAAAAATGTATACCTTTGGTTTCTAATAAATTTCTTATTCTCAGGTAGTAACATGATGATCTTGGCTCCGTGTGTTTTTCTTCTGGGAGTCAAAGTAACCATCACCGTTCGCTTATCAATGGACTTCCATTTGTGGGGTCATCTAAAGGATAAAGTTTTCCACACCTCACCGACAACTGTAGAAGAATTGACGACTCGAATAACGGAGGAAATAAATTTGATAGACCGTAGAACATTGAGAAAAACATTTTCTAGCCTAATTAATCGCGCGCACACCTGTATGTATATTGGCCGACGGCGGTCATTTTCAGCATTATTTGTAATTTTTCATCTAAATAAAGCTTTCTTGGTGTTTCTCTTATTTTTGATTTGTTTTTTTGACCAAGTGGGTTGCGTTTATTTTGAAACACCCTGTATAAGGTCCTCATCATTTGTAGGGATGTTATAACCCACCTTAACAGATAACAATAGATGTACACATTTTAATTTTCATTCATTCATTCATTTTTTTCTCCCTTCTGAAAATTTCCTCTTTCAGTTTGCGCCAAACTTCTCACTTTTCTTCTTTCAAATTTTACCGCCCCCAAAATGTGCCACTTTACGCAGTTGCCCAATGCACCATATGGCCGCGACAGGTCTAATGCTAGACGTAACAGCGAATTGTGGCAGAACGACTTCGCCACGGCTGACCTTCATTCAAGCACTCGAAGTAAATCGGCATTTTTTATACTATTCGTCAACTTACTGTCTTGCAGGTCGTACGAATTTTGAAGCACCGATTCCAAATCGTACGAGAACTCGGCCAAGAACTTTGGGAAAACGCTGGAAGATGACGAGGGAGCAGCCGCTTCGATATACAACGCCGCTTGGCCGGCACGACTGTGGAAACATCTAGCCAGTTTAATGGGCAGACCATCGCCGGGCGAGTACACCTCCTTCAGGTTTTTCTTTTCTTCTAAGAATATTCTGGCTCCGGCGAAAGTTGGATGAACTTTAATGCAGCCTCTGAAGTCCTTTCCCGTGGAACCCAATCGCAACAGCACTCTCAAGCCGCCTTTCGGATAAACCCAACTTACTCGACCTTGAGAACATCTCAAATAAACCGGAGTGATTCGACGACTTTCGCCCGTCCATTTTCCGCCACTCATCTCCAAGCCACTGGAACAGAGAGTTCGTCAAACAATCATTAAAAATACGAAACACGAGACGATTTCGCATAGATATGATACATAATAACAAAATGGGGAGAGGGGAGAGGCCTGGTTAAAAATTTCAAGAACTTATTTGTTAAGTTTATTTTCTAGTTACGAAGATACTAAAAAATTATTTCTGCAATGTTTCTTGTTCTGACCAAAAGGTCTATCGTTATGGCCGGAACTTGCGTAGATTAGAGCTCGAAGAAATTTGAACACAGTGCAGCTTGCGGCCTGAAGAAAAAGTGCTTTGAAGATAGTAGGCTACTTCATCGTTTTGTTGACTCACAGAAACAAAGAAGCAAAGTCTGCTCAATATGATGCGAGGGGAGGTGTTAGAAACACCCCGTACCCTTTCGATCTTTAAAAAAATGTCAAAAATGTTTCAGTAAACAAAGAAGTGCTCATGTTCTGTGTGGCCTCTGCAATTTCATCATTCGGAGCTCCATTTCTTTAATAAGTGTTGTACACTTCCTATGTTGTAATACTGGGTTCAACTTAAAGACATTCATCGAACTGAGATTTTCACAGTAGAAAGTCAAATTGTAAAAAATTCTCGAACTGTTTCTTGAGTATACTGAGTTCTTCGGCGTATCATGGCTCTTCAACTGCCATTTTCTTCTTTTCGCATTTTTAGATTTCGGGATTTGTACATCTTTATAAATTGGTAGACAAACTGTGTGATTGGCATGGCACATGTACATCAAATGATGCAATTACACAGACCCTGCACGCACAGATACTACTCTATCGTATGAGAATAAAAAATTAAGCACTACAAAGCTCCAGAAACTAAACACCGATAAGAAAACTATTAAACTCATTTTTGCGTTGAAGAAATGAACACGTGGTCCCGATGAAACAGCACTGTTTGAAACAAAGGGAGGGCTTCGTGATACGTGGCAAAATGGCAAGAAACCTTCCTCCGCAATGAAAATTCTCCACAATAAATTAGACTTCCCATCAACTGTAACTCAAGAAATCTAAAATATTGCCTACACTCGCCGAGTGATATACTCGATACCAATTGTACGAAATTGTGCAAAATGTCGTATTAGGTCGAGTATAGGATAGGAGGTCTGGATCTAACCATTGACATTTCAAATTTTTTCTGACATGATTATAGCTCAGGAACAGGAACACAAATTACTGGTCAGAATGAAAAAGAGATCTTGACTAATGGCCTCCCAACGGAAATAAGCCCCCCCCCCTCGATAGGTTCGCGTCATATATAAGACCTCCCGTTATATGGAAAACAAGGCACACACACCAGTGTTGGAAGAACAAACAAAAACGAGAAGAAAAACGGCATGTTCTCGTTCTCAGAACGAGAATGGGAACAAAAACGTGATGGGATTGAGAACGGAGAACGGGAACGGAAACCAGACCAGGTTGGGAACAAGATGGGAAACGTTGGTAATTTTAAGGTGAGAACGAGAAACATGAATGAGAACCATGCAGTTAAAAAAGAACGAACAAGAACGGGGCAAGATGATTTTGTGTTCTTCAAATACCGTCGCAACTGGCGCAAAGGTAAAATTTTAAAAACCTAAAACTAATTACATATTTTTTAAATAGAAAAATCAAATTACTGTGCCTGCAACAGTGTTGGAAGAACAACTAGAACGAGAAGAAAAACGGCATGTTCTTGTTCTAAAAATGAGAATGAGAACGAGAACACGATGGGATTGAGTATGAGAACTTGCCAGATTTCGACCTAGGCCAATTTTTTGGCCAGAAGGGAAGAGGGCTATGACAGCCCTAACAGCCTCCCCGACATCTCTGAAGTAATGCTTGAAAGGGCAGATTCCAGGATTCGGGTTGAGAGCAAAATTAGAAAAAAGAGAAGGTCGGAACAAGAACGGGAACGTTGGTAATTTTAAGGTAACGAGAACAAACAACATGAATGAGATAATTCCATGCAGTTAGAGAAGAACAAAGGAGAATGGGAACAATGATTTTTGCGTTCTCCCAACACTGCGTGACACACACACGCATGCACGCACTGAGAGAGAAAGAGAGAGAGAGAGAAAGAGAGAGAGCGACTTTTAAATATGTCAATATCAAACACAATTTTTCATACTAATATTATCAATAATTTCATTGCCAATGATAAATTAATTTAATTAAAAAAAATATATTTTAAATAAAAAAGGGATAAATTTATTTTTTATAAATAAAAATAATTAAAAGTAATAATATATTTAATTATTTACAATATCAATGTAATTCTTATTAGGTAATTTATTTAATATTAATAAAAAAAATATTTGATCAATATATCAATATTTTGTCGACATATCAATATTTTGTCAACATATCAATATTTTATCAATACATTAATATTTTATTGATATATCAATATTTTATCAACCGGTATATCAGAATTTTATTAAGATGTAGGAATTTTATTGATAAGTTGATATTTCTATTAGTTTATAAAAGCCGGAGGGGCGCGCGCAAATGTAGGGCAATAATTCTGCCATCTGGGATATCTAGAATAACAAATATGACTGTGTGAAACTGATCCCCATAACAGTCTATTTACTTACAATCAGTGTAGCAAGTTTCACAATTGCACATTGGACTTTTGGAAAATTCGCGCCAGTTGAGCCCAGTGTTGGAAGAATGCAAAAATCATTTGTTCCTGTTCGTTCCTCTCCAACTGCACAGTTCTCATTTGCATTCTTTGTTCTCCTTACCTTAAAATTAACAACGTTCCTGTTATTGTTCCCATTTCCATATTGTTCCTGTTCTCATTCCCAACTTGGTCCTGTTCCTGTTCTCAATCCCATCATGTTCTCGTTCTCATTCCCGTTCTGTGAACAAGAACAAGAACATGCCGTTTTTCTTTTCATTCTTGTTTGTTCTTTCAACATCCGAGTACTGTAGTTTGATTTTTTCATGAAGAAAATACATATAATAGATGGTTTTAGGTTTTCAGAACTTTTCTCTTGTGCCAACAGCAAAGGTGTTAGGAGAACGCAAAAATCATCTCATTCCCATTCCTGTTTGTTCTTCTCTAACTATATGGCTTTTGTTCATGCTCCTCGTTCTCTTTACCCTACAATTACCAACGTTCCCATTCTCGTTCTCAATCCCATCATGTTCTTATTCGCGTTCTCATTCTGAGAACGAGAACCAAGTACATGCCGGTTTTTGTTACATGACAAAATGGAAATACCTAACATAAAATGAGTCAAATGGCAAAAAATTTGGTAATGATATTGTGTCATTACTCATTAGGGTTTTTTTTTTTTTTTTTTTTTTTTAACTCTCATTAAATAATAAGCAGAAATAAAAATCTCGAGTTTTTTTTCGTTGTTCTCATATTAGAATAAATTAAATGGTAAATATTTAAATACTCGAAAAGACTATAGGTAATTTCATATTAATTTAACAGAGTTCTGAACAGAAAGACAACAATACATGACCTGAGCAGCTGGAATTTTGATGGTTTCACGCAAGTATGTCAAGAGCTAATTTATCAAGAAGGTTAAGGATGAGTCAACTTATAGAAGAACAATTTTCTTCCATCACTTCATTCTCCTGTTATTGTTATCTTATGTAGTATTTACATTCTTGCTGTCTTACTTCTTTCATTCTCATCTTTTGTTCTTATTCTTACATTCAAAGGGAAACTCAGTAAGCTGCTATTGTTATTTGTTAGTTTGTGTATTCTTTTTTCTTTCACGTTCCTAATAAGGCAAAAATTCTAACAACTTCTCTTGAAAACAACCAAAGTCAGTTTTGAAATTTCAGTTTTGCCACCCGACAGTAATATAACTGCTGCGATTCTGCTGGATACTTTCATGGAAAGCTCAAGTTCTTTAATTTTCAAAATGCAACTATTGACTACTATGTAACTTTTGTTGGATTAGCGTAAATTGATAGGTATTGACATTTTGACAAAATGACAAAATAATTTCGTCATGACATAACAAAACCATGAAAAAACAAAATGACAGAACTTCAAACATGACAAAACTTGTGACATAACGAAAAAAATGACAAAAATCGTTTTGTCTAACATCACTGATATTTATCGATATATGGAAATTAAAATATCGATCTTTTGGATGTCAGAAATATGTATTGATAATATCGATAAATATCGAGAATTTTGCCATCACGTCTTGGTTTTTAAGATAAAGAAGAAGAAGAAAAAGGATAATCATCAGATTTTTGAACTGCCATCTTACTCATCATTTCCTTCCAACACCTTTGGTCTGTCATTCTATTTTGTATCTCAATTGGTGGGCGGTAGAATTGAATAATGTTATTGAAAACTTTTCGGAATCAAATTAGTAAGAAGCAGAATTTGATCAGAAATATATCCTGAGAACGACCTAACGTCAGAAAGTAGCCGGACGATGATCGCCATTTTTAAATTCAGTGAGGCCTTAATAGTAATACCTAGAAAATCGCATTCATTACCTACCTTCTCCGAAATAATAGAAACATCAGCCGATAAACAATCGCGAGTTGAGAATAATTAGTACAATATGGAGTCTGTAATTCACAAACCAGAGTGAACGTCCTCTACACAATACAAATTCATTAGAGAACGTTTCAATGGCGATTTGTATTCATTCTTGTTCTTCGACAGATCGTATTTAGTTCTATAACAGTCGGGGACAGGCAACGCATATATCATTGGTTTTTAAAATGGCTCCGACAAAATCGGCCTCATTTCCAAGGTACCCGCTACCCAACACGATTAGCGCCAATTTTGGAAATTACAGCTATTCATCTTTTCTACATTCTACTCAAATTTTTCTACATTTTAAAATAATTATATAATTCTTTCGAGTAAATTTCATGTTCCATAATGATAAACGCACACACAGACACGTACACACGTTGTACTCCTTTTGTCTACAACACCATTAATCTTCTATTTTCTCTCTTCTTTTACTTTTTTTTTCTCTCTTCTAACATTAAACGTGTTCTGGCGTGTGCGGATACAAAAACTGGATGCATTAAATACACGAATGGCTTTACAGAGGCGAAAAGACTGTGTGGAGATAAACCGGTGGAATAGTGTATTCGGTGAGCAAGAGGCAGTGCGGAGGGCAAGCGATCGTGTGCCACGAGCGACGAGCTAAGTCGATCTTCCAGAGTAGCACCGCATCGTTAAAATTAGGATGATCGAAAGATTTTCTACGATGACGAGCTGGAGCTCTGAAGTTACGCCGTGTCTGATGATTACCCGCGAGAATATGCGGAAGGTTAACGGGTGTGGCGGCTCGAATGGATATCGAAGAGAAATTTCTTAAAGAAAAACTGGAGACACATACGTGAAGGAAAACTCCGACCGATAAACTTTGATGAAAGCAAGGGGAAAATACATCAGTATTCTTCCCTGGAGATGCCTTTCCATCACCACAATGACGATGGCAACTCACAAAGTAATTATTGATTCCGAACGCACAATGTCTCCTCATTCGGATGTCCGGGCGGAGACTACTGAGAAACTATCAGAATTGAGAGGGATATGGAATGTAAGGACACTGATGAGGTAGGCAAATTAGAAAACTTTGAAGAGAGAAAAATATTAAAATTAGATATAATAGGAATTGGTGAAGTGAAATGGCCAGAAGAAAATGATTCTTGGACGGGGGAGTACAGAATAATACAGCAGCGAAAAAAGGGCAAGCAAGCATAGATATTATTATGAATAAGACTGTAAGGAATAAACTGGAAAGTTACGTATATCCAACATAGTGAGATACCAGTATCTTGACTGAGTGATAGTCCAAGTTTATAATATACCAACAGGAAGTTATAGTGAAGAAGAAATAGAAAAAATGTACGAAAAAATTGATGAAGTATTAAGCAAGATATAAGGAAAAGAAAATTCAATAATCATGGGTGACTGGAACCAAAAAAAGAAGAAGGGGCACACGGAAAGCATAGTTTAGGGGAGCGAAATGAAAGAGGGTTGAGGCGCATATAGAATTTGGTGAAGAATTTAAATTATTTATTGGAGACACTCCTTTACAAATCATGAGAAGAAAATATACTTGCAAAAGTCCAGGAGATGAAAGAAGATATCTATGCTAGGCTCATGGACTAACTGGACATGGAGCTACAAGACACATGTGGTATAAAATAAGAGTAGCGAAAAGGAGCTCATGTCCGCACTATGGAGAAGAGAAGGAAACCTCGATTTACATCATATTATGTTCTAGCTCAGCAACAGTCGCGACAAGAACCGAAGCATTGAGACTGGAGTATCCAGCATCCAATGAAGTCAAATGGATAGAACTTCTCACTCTGACTGTAAAAGTGAGGCTACTGAGCTGATTCTTAACAGCGACCATTATTTTGTAGTTTTTGTACATAATTTGAACATACTTTATTTAAAACATGTTTTGCAACAAATTCAACTTGTTTATGCCTAATATAGTTAATTATTTTAACAGTGTGAAGAGGCCATTCGTAGAAGGGGAAAATGTGCTTAATGCCAAGCACCTGTCGAATTTAATGTACCCACTACATAATTACTTATTCAATTAGTAATTAAATGAAGAATTTATAATATTATCTTCAGCATCAAGTTCAAGCACGGCCAAACCGGCGGGAGGGGAATGTTCACCCCCCCCCCCCCAATTGGCTAAATTTTCTTCATAGACATGTGGGCAATTTGATAAATTTAGGCAATTTGTAACTCCCCTCCACCAGGAAAAGAATTCATCTGAATCGCAAAACCCCCCTTACTTAAATCCTGGGTACGGCCCTGAATTCAACATTCAATCCTCCTTGATTGATTTTTTTTCCTCCTTTTTTTTTCTTATTATCAAGCCACGGAGCTACACTCTCGGGCTATGAGCTCAGGAAAACTTTCTTACCTGCTTCAGCTAAAAGAGTCAGAAAAGAAAGTGACTGGCAGAGGCACTCAGTCGTCGGCTATAAGTGGCAAGCCTCACCTCACGACTTGAGTCTCATCACAAAAAATGAAACTTTCGAAAATGAAGAGATCCAAATAACTGGGCACTGCTCCTGCAAAGGAGGGGTAGGGGTGAAGTATAAACATATTTGCGCGCTACTTATGTATTTAGAAAGGTAATTATTTTGTAAGTCAACAACAAATTTTTTATCGACTTTCAATTCTTTTGTTATGGATAAGACAAGGCAAATTTTGCATAATGTATTTAGCTGCTTGAGGAAAAAAAAGTCTGCTTTATCATATTTCTAGAAGATGTAGACATCAAAATGGAGATTTTTTACAGCTGAATCAGAAAATGTACATGAATTTGTTTATTTGGTTAAAAATTGAAAGCTCGTACGAAAATTCTAAAAAAATAAAATAAAAATTGTTTTTCCTTTTTTTTAAATTATAATTTTTTTTTTTAAATTATATTTTAGCGAGACACTTAACGTCTATAAGCCATGGCCCCGGTACAACTTAATGTTAGTTAATGTTCCCTTTTTTATTATTTGTTTATTATTTTTATTTATTTATTTTTTTAATGAAAGTAAAAGAAAAATTTGAAATAATTTTGTAACAATTACAGTGGTAAAAAAAAAATCAAAAACCTTAAAAAATTAAAAAGCAAAAGAAAAAAGTCGATGATTTTACGTAATTATATGCTCAGAAACTGGCAAATTTTGCAAGAGACTCAAATTTGGTCAAAATGAATGCGAGGAAAAATTATGTAAAGTACTCACAATAATATTTCAACTTGTACAATTCACAAAAATAACTAATAACACTATTTTTTTCAATATGTAATTTGAAAACATGTTGGATCATTAGCCGTGTTCGTTTAGCTTCTCAGCATTAGGCTAGGGTTAACTCGATGTAACACTGAAATGACGTCACGTGTACACAAAAGTTGGTTTTGTAGTGATTAAATCGAACAAAACATAAACATTCAAACAACACCACAAAAATACACCGTGACACCAAATGACACCAAACTCAACCCTACTCCGGGAGCAGGGTTAAAATTTTTAACACCGATGTTGACACCAGTGTTACCCTACTGGTAAATAAAACAGAAAACACTGAACATCGGAGTTCTCCACAGAACAAATCGAACGGCAAAAATTGCTTGGTGTAACACTCGATGTTAAAAAGTGTCAATTTTTGTGTCTAAACGAACACAACTCATATGTACAAACACTGCATGTTGTGATAACCATGATCACAGAATGAGGACATTCTATATTTTTCCGGTAGAGCGCGTATTTTAGTGTTAAATTCCCAAATTATTTTTGAATTAGAACAAAAATAGAGGTATTTCCAAGGTGTGCAGGCCCTAGGACCTCTAGTAACAGAGACAGAGTTTTGTGATGATAGCTATAAGCACAAACCAGTGTTCTGTATATAAGGAAACTAATCTATTGCATTCTATAGAAATAGAGTTTTTTGCAGAACACAAAACTATCAATAGTTATCGATAATTATCGATCAGATGCTTCAAACTATCGATAGTTATCGATAAAAAATGTTCTATAGTTGCCATCCCTAAAAGGAATTCAAATACTTAGGTAGTCTGATAATATAAGATGGAAGAAGTAAAATAAAAAAAAAGCGTATAATAGAACGGGAGAAAGTAAATTGCACACAACAAGTTAAGGGAGCATTTTTTTTTTCTTTCTTTCAAAATGGAGACATATGGACAAATACGGATTTAGAAGTAAGCCTCAAATTTCTTTGAACGTATATTTGGAGTATAGCAACGTATGGATGTGAGACCTGGACAATGAGAACAAAAGAAAGAGAAAGGATAGAAGCTTTCGAAAGATGGTGTTATCTGAGAATGGTTGGTGAAAACAGATGAACAGAAAAGATCAGGAATAAGGAAGTATGAAGGCGAATAGGAAGGGGACGAGAAATTTGAAATATAATTGAGGTGCGATATTCCAGAACGGCCTATGTCCATATTTTGTTTTCGAAACTCGTTTTATAGCGTTATCTCGTGGAAGATGTATGTACCCACATTCCTACACAGTCAACCTGCCAATATTCAGGTAGGTGTTCTACCAGGCACTCCAATGTCACTGGTGGCACATTATGGTATACATAAAAGAGTGCCACGTTATTTCATTCTCCTGTACAGTTGGACAGGGGTCGTTTTAGAACATCCCTTTTCAAGTGTACGGAGAAGAGTTACAATGACAGGGCATAACAGAAGGCATCCAGGGATATTGTTATTTCTGCTAAAGAGAATGGTTGAAGGAAAGAATGGGAAAGGAAGGAAAAACATGAGCTATGAAGAGCAGATAACGAAGGATACCAAGTGTAAATCCCCTTCTTGAAAATGAAAAAATTGGCACAGGAGAAAGAAAAGTGGAGCGACGCAACCTACCAGTTGAGAGACCAAGGAATATATCATCATCAAATTAAGGAAGAAAAAGAAAGAAGAAACAAGAAAAAAAAAAAAGCAAGAAACTGAAAATTTAATCCAGCCAACGTGAAAGCCTGAACCAGTTACGAGCTCGATAAGTATTTGATATACATAAGTACGTTTAATGGTAAGTATACCTATCCAATCTATACCAGTTTGACAGCATTAATACGAAAGATGCAAAAACTGAAAAATACTAATAGTATTTGACACATGTTTAGAATTAACCAAGTTGGGAGGTTAGCGAGCTCGGTGCAAAGGGCACGGGGGCGAAAGGTAAATAAACAGAGAGAAACCAGTTGCGGATTTTGGATCGCTCGTACTGCTCGCAGCAGCACGCCGAAGTAGGAGATGGAGATAAGAAAATGAGAACCGTACTTAGCCTGTAATCATGGTCTCTGACACTCAAGAGACTCCGACAAGCCACCACAGTGCTGCGGTACTGGAGCCCGTGCCGATATGCCAGGCAGGCTAACCGTATGCGGGGCTACGCCGTGCCGCAAATGCAAAATAATATTATCCTCGTACTAATAACACCTCGTATAAAGAAAATAAGGCGTTCAAACCAGTTTTAGTTATCTTACCAACATTTATTTATTACTTTTTCCGATATTTATTATTATTCACGAGTGTGCGGTGTATGTACTATACCTAGACGTACGTTACTCTCCGAGAACTACTTTTTTTTTTTAAATTTATTCCTTTTTTTCTTTCTTCCTATCTCGTGTATTGCCACACAGTTTCGAGACTTTAACATAAATTGATTCGATGAAACGCTGTCGCTGTTGGCTATTGTCGAGTTCGTACGGATAAAGTTAAAGCGAGCAGAGATAATATGGAAAAACTGGAATGTGGAAGTCGCCTTAATAACACGAAAACTATGCAGTTTTACCACTACGTCCTCCGAACTCATTATTTGTTAACAAAAAGCAGATACTAAAACTACTTTTTTCCTTCTTCTTTCGCTAAAAGTATACCTAATATATCTCGTCGCCGATCGCCAAACACGTATTTTGAGATGCAATTTTTGTTCCCTTATACGTATAATTCCTTACTCTGCCCCGTCCTGCAGCTTTTTCGAAACGGGCTTATAAATAATACGGTTCGCTCGACGCGAGCAGCGAAATTAGCATTTCGATTCGACGTCTCGAAATAATGGCAATAAATTTGCCATTTCATTCCGACAACACTTCTACATTATATACTTGCTTCGGAACAAAGCATCAGATCAATGCGCAAATGGAGGTTCTTCGTAGTAAGGTCCAATACCTATTGTCTTGAAAACGAATTTTCCCCTGATGGGGACGGCAAATACGTGTCCCTAACTTCGGAATCTCAAGGGGAAAAATATCGAGCCAACTATCAGGAGGGTTACTCAAACGTTTCCTCAACAAAATTGAAAAAATGACCAAAATTCACAAAAAGGTGACCTAAGTTACTAGAATTTCAAGAGTTTTAGCCATCTTTGTGCAAGTTCTTTCATTCCGTAATAATAACACTTCCATTTGAACCCGTTTGATCAAAACCCAACCAAGCGACATTTTTGAGTGTATGGAGTTATGTATGCCACCGGATAGTGCTAGATGAGTAGAACACATTGAAAAAACATGGTTATTAGAGACAGCTAACTCAGCGAGATATTAATTCTCAAAAATCATCTGTAAACGGCGAAGCTGTACGTAACATTTCCTTCTATCGGGAATATCTCGAAAGTACACAAATGTCGCTTGGTTGGGATTTGCTTAAGGTACATTTAACATCCATAGATTTTGTTATATTATTAAAATAAAAATAATAAGAAATTAGAATAAAAATTATGTAGATTATTCCTAAAAATACATGTATTATATAAAAAAATGTTAATATATAAAAATTTGAAAAAAAAATTGAATTATTAAGATTAAAATTTAAATAAAAATATTCAAATAATTGAATTGAAATAAAATAAATTCTTAATATAATTGTTAGTTTTATATAATTTAATGAAATTAAAGATTTATTATTAAAAAATTTTATTGAGATTATAAAAGTAATTCTTGAAGTCAATAAAATTATTAAATTTAAAAATGATATAATTTGATTATCTGTTGAACATACTGGAATCCTTACCGACCTACCACATTCTTTCCTTCCACTCTTCCTATTAGCAGCAGTAATATTATTCCTGGGTGCCTCAAATTATGCCCTATTAGTTTATCTCTCCTTCTCTTCAGACAATTCCAAATGTCCATTTAACCTCCTACTGTTTTTTTTTTGTTTATTTATTTATTGTTTCTAAATTACATTTCTGGCTGTACTATATAACACTGAGAACCACTTTTTGCTTAGCAGCTTGTCGGTGTTTCTCAGGTCATTTACAATAATCATGTGTACTTAGTTTACTTCATTATTACAGCGGATAAACTAATTCAATTAATATTTTTTTCTTTCTTTTTCATGATTTCATTTACATAGTCGATTGTTATTTGTATGCTGTTGCGATTTTCAAACCAGTTTTTGCTTATATTTTCAATTTTGTGCTTATTTCTAATTTCTTTGAAAGCGGGACATGTCAAGAAGGTGTGATCTGGGGTGTCTGTTAATTTTTTTTTGCAGTTTATGCAGGTGTCATCTTCTATGATTTTGAATTTTTTTAAATATACGCCAAAGTTTCCATGACCTGTTAGGAATTGTGTGAGGTAGAAGTTAGGTTTTAGTTCTTTATTTTTAAGTCTTTCTTCAATGTTTGGTATCAATTTATAAGTGCTTCTTCCTTTTTCGGAGGTGTTATATTCTTCTTGCCAGAGATTGATGTATTTAGCTTTAGTTTCATTTATTCTCTCTTTTTTCTGGGTTGGAGTGAGTTGGGATGTTTTTATTGTTTTGATTTCGTTACTTCTAAGGGTATTTGTAGATCAGTTGGTAATATTCCTGCAATTACGTTTGTGGCTGTGTAAGAGACTGTTCTGTATGCGGCTATGACTCCTAATAGTATTTTTCTTTGCTCTTTTTGGATTTTTTTTTTTTTTTTTTTTTTTTTTACTTATTTTTGGGTAGTAAATTTTGCAGCCATACTCTATTATTGACCTGAAAAGTGCGGAGTATAGAATTTTCCTGTCTGTGTATTTTAGACCAAAAGTGTTGTTATAGAGAGCAGTTATTTTGCAATAGTATTTTTTGATTTTATCCAATATGTAGTTAGTGTGATTGTTGAAGTTGAGGTTCTCATCTAAAATTATACCTAGATATTTAATTTCTTTATTGATAAGTATATGTTCGTTCTCTTGTTTTAGTTTTCTTCCTATGGCTAGTTTTAGGTTTTGTTTGTTATGTTTTTTTGTTACTAGGATGCTGCTTGTTTTTTGTGAATTCAGTTTTAGACCTAACTGTTTTAGTGTGTTGTTTATAGTCTTGATTGTTTTATTTATTTGTTCAATGTCTTGATCGTCCTGGATTCCGGCTATTAGCAAGAGGTCGTCTGCATAGCTTATTAATTCTGTGTTGTTGCTCCCTGTTTTGCATTTTTTGTGAACTTTGGCCATTGCAATGTTGAAGATTATTGAAGACAGTGCTGAGCCTTGTGGGACCCCTGCTGTTAGTTTTTGTTGGTGTATTATCTTGTTGTTATTGGTATCAAAGAAAATTATTTCTCTGTCGATTAGGAAGCTTTTTATTAAGTTCATGAAGTTGTCATCCGAGTTATTTTCTCTGAGACAGTTTATTATGGAAGACCATTTTATTGTATCAAAAGCCCCATTAATGTCGAAACTAATTAGCAGGGTCATTTTTATTTGTTTTTTGGTGATATTATTTTCTATTTTGTTGATGCATTTCTCTATTGCAGTTTCTGTTGATTTTTTTTTTTTTTAATGTATCCGTATTGATTTTTGTGTATCATTTCTTTGGTTTTAATCTGTTCTTCTATTAGTTGACGTATAATTTTTTCATAAACCTTGCCTAGATTTAGGAGTAGGGCTATAGGACGATATGAGTTTGGTTTAGTTGGGGCTTTTCCCGGTTTGT
Source organism: Acanthococcus lagerstroemiae (assembly GCA_031841125.1). NCBI lineage: Eukaryota > Metazoa > Arthropoda > Insecta > Hemiptera > Eriococcidae > Acanthococcus > Acanthococcus lagerstroemiae. Next base: position 16,076,148 of record CM063107.1, read on the forward strand.
TTAGTAATTTGATTTTGCAGGTTTTCCAGAAGCAAGGGAAATGTTGGAGCTCAAGGTACTTGTTGACTCCTACTCTGTTAGGTACTTCCACATTTCTTACTTTATCCGCCCATTTGATGCTAAGTATCCGCCTAGCACCACATCCCAGGGGTCTGGTTGGCCGAGTGGATAGCGCGTTGGTCTCAGAATCCGGAGGTCCCGGGTTTGAGCCCACGTAGCAACTCGCCAGAATTTTCGACCTAGGCCGATTTTTCGGCCAGAAGGGAAGAGGGCTAAGACAGCCCTAACAGCCTCCCCGACGTCTCTGAAGTAATGCTCGAAAGGGCGGATTCCAGGACTCGGGTGGAGAGCAAATAAAGAGCATCACATCTCAAAAACTTCGATCCTTCTCTTCCCTAGCTTTCCTATGGTCCAAGTTTCACAGTTTCCAACTTGAGTGGGGGCCAGGGGGTAGTCCCTCAAAAAATTTGTCCCCCTCCCACCCTTCTTTGAGAAGCAATACGGGTATCATTTTACACGGATTTTGAAACTGAATTAGGTAAGGAGATTCATGGGCAGATAATCATAAGAATTTCCATAATTTGATGGAGAAACTTCCCCAAAAATGACAAATGGCCACTGACCATTTTAGGGGGAAGATTACCAAAAATTACCTTAAATGACTTAAAATAGAAAAAATGGCCAAGTGGTCGTCCTGCAAAGTTAGGAGCATGCCACAGCCCTCTCACAGGGGGGAGGACGTTTTTTCACCCACAAGATGTCGGACCTTATCGAGGGAAAACCCGTTTTTGCTGCGCACTGATCTGACAGTTTGTTCCGAAGGTATGTTTCGAAGATACTCAAAGGTGGAAAACTCACTGGACACCCGGTACATACACACGAGCTCTTCCATCATTTCATGCGAATGCGCGCCGTCGAAAAAGGTTGGACCGAGTCGGACGAGAAGGGCACTTACAAGCTAATTGGTCACCGGTCACCAGTCACGGGCCATTGAAGTGCATACGTGATTTGAATTTATTTACTTATATATTTATACGACATAGGTCGAGAAAGGTTTTAGACAATATGGGTAAATTCTAGTGTCGAAACCGGTATCGTGTAATTACGTGGTGACCACATGCCATGCTCATCGACATGATCACGTCGACCCGATAGAAAAGTTAACAAATAAACTCGCTACTCAAGGAGGGTTGGCAAGAAGGCACGTATTTTGATTCTCGACAGTTTTACATAATCGATATTAATTTTTAGGTTTTATAAGAAAATTAATAAATAATTATCGACCTAATATCGATCTGTCGCGTTATCAATAGTGATGAAAACATGTTTGAAATTTATCGGTATTATCGATATTTCTAACACATTGAAAATATCGATATGCTTCTCCAAATATCGATGTACGTACATCGACGATCGTTCAATCTTACCAATTTTCAAGAATAAAGACTGTTCGGCTGCACGCTGCAGTGGATACCCGGCGCGATTCTTCCAAAAGTCCAATGTGCCATCGTGAATCATCAAAAATCATGTCAATCATGCATTGTGGTAGCTGGTAGGTAAGGTAAGTACAGAGGTATCAGCTTATCGGCTGTCAAAGTTCAAGGAAGCAGAGATCCAAAGAACCAAGCAGAGATTCAAATTTCAAGAGACTTAAGACTCTTGAAACTGGTAAATGATGAGTATTCCCATATCACTTTTCAGATGAGAATTTGACAGAAAAATGAGTTTTCTTGTAATACCTTTGATCCTTAGATGTTGTTTTGATATTGACACAAATGGAGATACATTATTTTGCTAATAAAGAAATGAGGAGTATATCATATCCACTAGCTACACTAGAGCACCAGGAAACACCCGAGTACTGACATCCGCCATTTTGAGTCGCTTTGTGCCCGGTAATTCACAATTCGATACGCAGCACGCTGGCGGCACGTTCCGCGTAGTAAATTCTGAATCGTAGGGCACCAAGCGACTTAAAATGGCGGATGCCAGTATTCGGGGTGTTTCTAGGTGCTTTAGCTACACTTGTTGCTCGTGAGTAGAGTGTTATCATTATCCGTTTCACACACGCAAATTTGTTGTTCTAAAGATCCCATTCTTTAGATGGCAGAATTATTTATTACACTATATTAGCGCTCCAGCGGCTCTTTTGAACCGATGAAGAAAACACTGATATATCGATAAAACATCGTTATTGGCAATGAAATTATCAATAATATTGATATGAAAAATCCTTCGATATTGACATCACTAGTTATCAACCCTTCACTCCCAACTGCGTTTACTATTCAAACTCAGTTCAAAGCTTCAAACTGCGAAGCTGCAGACTGCAGTCACGCAGCGAGGATCAAGATCAACGAGCACTAACGAAGAGGAGAAAAAACAATGGTAGAGCCTGTTCGTAACCTCCCCTCCCCCACAAGGTAGACAAAATTTTCACTTCAGAAAAAAAAATGCTCACACTTTTAGGATGACTTTAATACATTAAAAAATCGAGAATCTTCTGCCCTCTGAACGTAGATTTTTCCCCGATCGCTGTGAACTTGAACGAGTCTCAAAAAAACGAATGAATAATTTTGGGTCCAGAACCTTCACCCTCTCCTCTATCCTCGCAGTGAAAGTTTTCCAAAAAAAATTGCTATAAAGTAAACAAAATAATTATAGACAGGCATTTTCATAAAAAATTAATGAAGTAAAAACAAATGACAAAAACATATTGAAAATAAAAAGACTTTTGATCTGTCGTTGGTCACACTCAGAAAAAATTACGCGGTTGGTCGCGCGGTGAGGGAATCCCCGCCATGTTCAAAAAGTGAAATTGTTAGCATATATAGATTGAGGGGGTCGAGATACACAAGAAAAACGTAATCTCAGAGCCACACATAGCATATCTTGAAAATTGAAAGGGCTACAATTTTTTAAAAATGCAAGTTTTCCGAGATAAATTTGAATATTGAAGTATATTAAATTCTATGCTTAAAAAATGGAAGTAGTGGCATATGTGGATTGTAGAGGTAAGAATATAATTCAAACATATTGCATATCTTGAAAACTGCAGGAGTTATTGTTTTAATGATTTTTTCAAGATAAATTTGATTACTGAAGTCTCCACACAAAACAAGTAACCAGTGTTATTAAAAATATCGAGCACTAAATGTTTCATACATTGATGGTCTAACCTCAAAATTGAAGGGGCTACTATCTTCAGAAATTTGGTTTTGTCTAATTTCCGCATACAGAAGTATTCGACTTATTCAAACAAACTGTTAGTGTTATTAAAAATGTTATTCAAAAGATATTCTAAATTTCAATCCAATTTTTCAAAATATAAAAATTTCGACATTTTACCTCGTTACTTCAAACTGTATCATCTGATATACGAGTACATTGAGGAGCAATATTCCAAAACGACCTACGTCAATTTTTCTCAAAGCTCATTTTATAGCGTCATTTGGTGAAATCATATATGTACACACATTCCTACACTGTCAACTTACTAATATTTAGCTAGGTGTTCTAGTAGGCAACCCAAGTATCACTGGTGGCACATATATGGTATACACTGGAGTACCGAGTTATTTCATTCATCTGTAACGTTTTGAAAAGTGGACAGAGGCCGTTTTGGAATATCACTCCTTGAATGCTTCCATCTCGTACCTAGTGTGTTCGTTTTTGTCCTTTCTCAAAATGCTAAGAAGATTAAAGTACCATGGAAATACTTTTTACCCATATATACCCCCCCCTCCCCCCGCCCCCGACAACTTAATAATTATTGACGAGATCGCCATCCAAATTTTTCCTCTCGACTTTTCACATTGCTCTAAATTCTATGCAATAATTGTATCTTTTGATATACTTCGTACCAAATTCTGAAAATGGAACGTTCGGTTAGTCAAATTGTTGATGAAGAGACGTATGTGTCTTTTAGATGCCGAAGAAATCCAATCTGTGGATGACCCAACCGAGGCGAGTGAAGCCGAAGATGTGTTCGAGGCATCTGCTCACAAAACAGAATCAGAGCAAAGTGCCGATGAAGTTGAAGATTTGGTCCTTGACGACGACGATGCAACGGCTGGTCCAAGTGATGCTCGACCAGTTGCTGTCCAACCAGCAGTCATCTAGCTTACTGCTGTCCGACTTGCTGCCGCTCAACTCGATATCAGAGCGCCACCAACATATCGCGGTCGTCATAGTACTGAGTGGCAAATGTATCTGCCCTTGCAACGGCCGCCCTTAGCCCCTTCAATTTTGACGATAGGCCATCAATTTATGAAACATTTAGTGCTCAATATGTTTAGTAACACTGATTACCTGTTTCGTGTACAGACTTCAGTAATCGAATTTATCTCGAAAAAAATTAAAAAAATAACTCCTGCCATTTTCAAGGTATGCAATATTTTTTAAATTATATTTTTACTTCTACAATTCACATATTCCACTAATTCCATTTTTCAAGCATATAATTTAAAATACTTCCAATATTCAAATTTATCTCGGAAAACTTGCATTTTTTTAAAATTGTAGCCCCTTCATTTTCAAGGTATGCTATATGTGAAACTGAGATTACGTTTTTCTTGTGTATCTCGACCCCCTCAATCTAAATATATATGCCAACAATTTCAGTTTTTGAACATGTCGGGGATTCCCTCACCATGTAACCAACGGCGGTTTAATAAGAAAACACTGAGATATTGTAAAGTACGAAATTGCAAGAGGCTCGGCTACCAGTACTAGTAGCCGACCCTAAAGACAGATTGTCTAAGGTATGTTCTCCACCAATCCAAATCCCTGCTGACTGGCTCTTTTCACTACATCGGCGAATGGGAATCCCCGTATCAGTCTTGAGAGGGGCAATTTTCAGAATGTATTGCATAGAAATTGAATATGTATTTAGTTTTTACCTCTCCTACTAAAGAAAATCTGTGCGACGAATTTAGAGGTTGAATTTACGGAGCTCTATCATCAATATTATTCTAAGTTCCCAGGCGTTGTTTTATTTCTCAAACTGCGGTCCAATCAATAACCGCCAAACAGATAATCAATTACATATTTCCATTTTGTAACTTGACGGTTTGACACCGCAATTTAGAATGGAAAGGAAACACGTGCGATTCATTCAGAATGATAAACATAATCAGCAGTAGGCTGACATCGTAAACCACAGATATGAGAAGACCGTCAACTTGTAAAAAATGCTGACTACAATAATATCGTTATCTGGATTATTTCACTGATAACGAAAACACGCGGTGCGCACAAAGTTCCCACATGACATAATCAACATAAGCCGAAGTCTTTGCAGGCACCCAGACAGACCATCAGACAAACTGAAATTGCCAGCCAGCCCTTAAGGCAGGTGATCAGAGAAAAAGACAGCCAGTGTAACCGATTTTTTTGGTAAGCATCAGACGAAGAAAAGTAGTCTTCACACGAGTACACATGCAGTAGTAAAGTGATCTTACTTATGTAGATATGTAACTCAGAATGGTAACTGCTTTTGGACGGCACTATATTAGTTGTAACCTCATACGAAATATAAGGAAAAGCTGAACACCCTAGTCGGACTTATCATACCATTTGCAAAGCTGGACTGCTCAGCTCAAAGGCCTAGTATGTTTTGGAACCTGACATTCGCTCACTCACTGCTGTCTCACTGTGAGAGGAAAGTCTTATATATAAGGGATCGATATTACACCCTGGACAACTACTGGAGAACCCCTGTTGACATTTTCCACGAATGGCTGACTTTCCAGCAATTACATGTCTCCTGAGTCCAATTCAGGGCCCCATTTAGCTGTGGTTCTAGTTAGTCTTCCAGTACGTTATATCAACTACTAAAACAGTGGCAGGCTAAATCTATCATGTCTGAGAAGGGCAGAACTGATCCTCTATATTTCTTTGAAGATTCACCTAGTATGCGCTCAGAGTCGCCTGTGCCTCGTATTTGGTGTCGGATGTCTCAACAGACGGTGGTAAGATAAGTCGCGTCTAACCTCATCAGTAGGGCCCATCAACCCATAAATTAATGACAGTTTTCAATGGGCAAGTGGAACGAATATCAGTTGGCCCCTTTTTTAATTTCCCAAATGCCAACTCAGGCCATCGATCATTAGCATGATTTACCTCACTAAATTCTGAGATAACTCGCAATCCTTCATCTACTGTGTGATCGCTCCCGTTACACAAAAGGCCACGCCACTAGACTTAATGTCCAACTAAAGGCTAACATGCGTCTCATTAGCCTAACTATAAGCAAATCGACGAGAAATGCTGCCGTGTTAAATACGGGAAGAACATCAGCTATCCCGTCAATCAAAGACAGGAAGATAGGACACCAAATAGATAAATAGTGAAAGGTAAGCAAGGCAGACAAATACAATGGACATAACATCCCCGCTAGAAAACCGCCGAACAGGTTGCCTAGCTGAAATTCCAGAAATTGTAGGAGCAAATCGAGTTCGTCAAGATGCAGCAAGGTGGACAAGAAGTAGACAGCCAGATAGCCAAGTAAGTAGGCAGGTACTCTACTCCTGAAGGTTTCGTCAACTCACCGGCAGAAACTCCCGGATACAAAGACAGTAAGGTGTGTAACCCCAAGCAGAAGGCTAACACGAGAAATGAGAAATATCAGCAAGGAGCAGAGTAACGAAGCAACAACTGGAGAAAGCTCTAGAGCATTGGTTCCCAACAGGGGGATAACGTCCCCCGGGGGGGGGGGGCGATGTAGAGGTACCGAGAGGTGGCAGGCTTATTTTGAGCGGTAGGAAGGCGATAAGTATGTTTCGGGTGGTCGGGAGCAGTGAACATAGTTTTGCATATAAGCGTAACTTTGAAGAACTCCACCTTTACTCAGGAGTCTGGAGCGTCGTGGAAAGTTTCTAGGTTGCCTTCCCCTCCTATTTCGCCGAGCGAGTGTTCAGTGTGATGACAGATCTGATCATCAAAAAAGAAGAAACTGACTTGACATCTAGAAAAGAGGAGACCTGCACCTTCATCCTACTAACACAGAAGAAACTGGCTCTGAATCACCAGACACAAACATCCCACTGATCTTCGTTCTACAAAAGTAATTTTCACAAAAGATCTTCCATTCACAAAAAAATTTTCTTACAATGATCTTGTTCTTTTGATTTGGTACAATAAAGTTTTGATATCTGTTTTCATCGTTCTTCTAAATGTATTTTTCTTTCATTGATTTTAGTTTATAAGAAATTTTTCTGATCTTTATTCTTCCTGTGATATGGAGGGGGAGGCGTTGGAAAATTTTCAGCTTTACTGGAAAAGCGGTAGCTTAAAAAAGGTTTAAAACCACTGCTCCACAATTTCATTCAAAATCAAAATGCATTTGGTAAAACTGTAACAGCAACTGAAGCTCTCTTCTCCCTGACTCCCTTCATTACTCTAACTCGAAGGAATACACAGGCCCATAACCAAGGGGGCAAATGAGGGTACTGCTCCTCCCCATCCACTGAGAAAAAATTGCCCCCTAGCAAAGTAAAAACATCTATTATTATCTCCCCCCTTCATTGTTCCCCTTAGCCTTTTAAAAAAGTTCATTAATGTTATTTTTCCTTCTCCCTCCTCTTTCGCAATACAAGAGGCTGGTTACGAGCCCCTTTTTCATTTTGCTCTCAACCAGAAACCCAGGAATCCGCTCTTTCGAGCATTGTCTCAGAAACGTCGAGGAGACTGCTAGGGCTGTCTTAGCCCTCTTCTCTTCTTGCCGAAAACCCGGCCTACGTCGAAATGTACCGAGTAGCTACGTGGGCTCGAACTCGGGACCTCCGGATTCCGAGACCAGCGTGCTATCCACTCGGCCAATCACACCCCTTGGTTACGAGCCTAGATATACGAGAAATACATACAATTGCTGTATCAAATCTTCCGAACCTATTCACCTCTTTCATTAAAGTTATGTGTACGTCCTCAGGCCCCCAAATTCCACAATACCGGTTTCGCCTTGCATTCGTACGATTTGGGGGCTGGCCCCAACACTGAATGGGCGGCTTTCCTGAGTATGTCCTTGTCCCAATACCGCACCACAGGGGTGCAATATTCGGCCCCCGAGGACCAGAGTAGGAACTGGAAATGTAATGTGTATTCTGAAAAATAACAAATGGGAAGCGCAACTATCACCAACGAGTTCAATAACGCGTTTTTTCCTTGTTTTTCTTCTTACAGCATTTTTCTTCTAATATTCAAGGCTTAACCTACAGAGTGAAATATTCGTTAGAATTTCAACGCCTGAAAAGTATACGTCGATCTCATTCCGGTATGCCCGAAAATTAACTGGCACATAAAAAATTGAACATCCTGCTTCCTCATAATAAAAACATAACCCATTTCCGCCATTATCTAATTGCTTCGGGTTTGTTCTTGACGGATATAAAGACAAAATTAGGGCGCTGTTTTCGAACGGATCACGAGCAGCAGAGCTGGGAAGCTCGCTGAAAGCTGAAAGTTTTATTTATTCAGCTTTTCCTTTCATTTTTTCGCCTTTTCCCTTTCCAATTCCCTTCCTTCTCCAAGTCCTGAAACAACATCAAGTTCTATTCGCAACAAACTAATAAACAATGCCTCATAAATGGGTTTTTTTTTTGTTTTTTTTTTGTTTTTTTTTTTAAGTTGAAAGTTTTAAGCCAAAAGCTGAAAAATTCTGATTCTGGAAAGCCAAAAGTTGAAAGCTGAAAAAATATTTCTGGTGAAAAGCAAATTGAAAGCTGAAGTCAAAAGTGAAAGCTTCATCTTACGGCTTTCCACCTCTGCGAGCAGGGCTGACCGAGAGAATATTCTCGGCGAGAGTATTCTCGTTGAGCGAGAGAATTTTCGAGAATATTCTTTTAGAGATTATGCCGATAATATTCTCGCTATTTATTTCCTTTTTTTTCTTCTCCCAGAATTTACTACCTAGAATCTAAAACTACATCATAATAGGTCCACTTTTAAGGTCATAGTAAAATTTCATGTAATGAAAAGAAGACTAATGTAGTACTGATACACTGATACGTACAAAAAATAAGAGGAATGGATCACCTCCCTTTTCAACTGTACACGGCTATCCCATAGCCCCAAACACCCTTGCTTCCGGATTTGTGGACTTGGTATCGTGGTGTGTTGTGTTAATAGATGTAGGCAATGTAACCATGTTAGCACCACGTACGTACACTCACACAGGTGTCTTGGCATATGAGCTAAATTACCCATGGGGTCATGTCTGTAAAATAGTGAAATTCTGAAGATCGGAGGTTACTCTACGATGACCGAGGATCTGGGCATCAGGATTTAAAAATTTCGAGTGATCTGAATCGAAGAACCGGTAGGACTCAACATGTGATTTTTTGATTTCGTTCTTAGCGTTACAGTACAATATGAAGCCCTAAATACATCGTAAATGTATCGACACGACAATAAGTTTGTTACTAGTTCTTCTAGCCTGCCTGAAGTTGTTAAATCATGTCCATTTTAATCTAAGCATGTAGCACTGAATGTACATTATTTGAAGAGACATTAGGTGTTACAACTCGATTTAAAAAAATGCATTGGTGCACAGATAAGTTTACTACGGGTATCCGTAATGTATACATATTTTCAATTTGTTTAGGGGAGCGTCGCTTTCATTATTCACACGAATAAGCGAACATCCGATAAATTGGTCGGATAAGCTAGAATTAAGAATACCACTGAACTATGTAAAGTGTAAACATTGTCTTACCTTCCGGTCCAGTCGCACTGCTCTCCCATAACAGTATTGGCAGAACATACATTCAGTATGGACACGAAAGTTATAATCTTCAGAAGTTCGGCACTCCGACAGGTGTGTATCTTTCGAGGAAAAGGACTCGTTGAAATGAATTTTCTAAGAATAAAAAATAGGGCAAGAATTTTCGGATGCACCTGCGACCCGAATATCTTTCTTTTTTGTTTATCTTCGGATGTAAACATCTTGGCCAGATGATTCCTCTTTTTTAAACATTTCCAGTTGATATGAACAACCTATATTTGAATGTTACAGATCTCCAACGAATGAAAACATCTCAACTTCAGCATAGACTGGGTCAATAATTGTAAATAATAAGCATGCAACAGGTGGTTTCCAGGGTTATACTGGAATTTCTAACGCAATGTTCACAGTATCAAAATTAACCGTTTTGAAGATACTGTCAATATCGTTAAACACACAAACGAACAATTAAAAAATGAAAAGATGTAACACCGCGACAAAATGATTTACGAAAAATCGAATTCACCAAAATTATACAGTTACATAATGAAAGAGCGACTTTAGTCTTCGAACATTTCGAAAGAATAAAGGAAACAATTATAGTCGAGCATCAGATGTTCACCACAGCCGAACCCGCAATTTATAAGTTCATAATTAGTTGATTATTTTACTGAAGTATTTCAAAATCCTCACCAACTTCAGAAAGGATTCGACATAGACGATAGAAAATACAATACTAATGAACCTCTGCTGAAAACCATAACAAAATCAGCACTGTTTTTCACAGATAGCTTTCGCGATCCACGTCAAAGTACTAGAAACACAAGGTAGCTCTTCCGTTCCCTTCAGAGCACTGTAAGCATGAGATGATCAGCCGCCATTTTCATCCTTTCATTCCCGGTGACGTCACAAACCTCGGTAGGTCATGCGGTGCTTGGGGAGAAAGTCACACACAAAGTCATATAGATACACCAAGTTGGACGACTAGCGCGTTTCCGCGTTCTGCCGTCATGCCAGCGCGCTGCTATCGCTGAACTCCTTTGGTTGCATTGCGCTTATATGGACATTCTTACGTTTTTGTGGATTAGCTCAAAAACTATCAATTTTGATGAAAAATTGGAAAGAGCTAAATTTGTTCACCTTGGAATTTCCCATCGAATGCGAGTAAATTCGAAATTTGTATGGGTAAAATATTGAAACTGATCTTACCTGATAGAAAATAACAGGTAGAATAAATTTTGTTCTTTTCACTTTTTCATAAATCTCGACCGTTATTGAGATAAACGCAAAACCTTGTTAGGGCTCCCAACATTTACATTGATTTCACGGCAGTCGAACGCTGCCAGCGCTGCTATCGGGATAAATTATCGTAACATACGAAGTTTAACATTGGTTAAATGGAGAGTCGAACGACTTGGTGTATCTATATGACTTTGGTCACACAATTTAACTGACCGCTGCGTCATATTCCAGCTGTTCCAGCTGCTCGGTTTCAGGTGTTCTTTCTTTCGTTCATATTTTATAAATGAAATGATAATGTAATGGAAAAATGCTTTTTAGTAGGATTAACAATGTGCAGAATATCCAATATCAAAGCTGCTGATATAAAATTGGCTTACCACTTACCATGTTATCGAATATGGGCAGAGTTATGACGTCACGTCTTTCTTATTCGGTATAGACTATAACAAGCGAAAGCGAACATTCTTCCTTCGTGATTCTTCGCTTGAGCCAGTCATAGTCATAAGCTCATAAGTGTACCAAAAAAGATCGTTCCGTTCCACCGGAAGCTGTTCATCGCCGTTCCCGTTCATGAACGTGAAATTTTGTTGAAATACGGGGCACAGGGGTAGCCGGGTAGCAAAGGGCCCCCTTACAAATTTTTTCAAATCTTGTTGCCTTTGACCACACCTGGGCAATGAAAAATTCGCAAAAATGACACAAAATTTCCCATTTAAAAAATCTGTACTGTTTTATTTTTGGATAGAATTTTCGTTCGTTCCTGTTCCGTTCAATACTAACTTATCATATATCCTTTCCATTGCGTTCACGTTCCGTTCAAAAGTAGAAAAATTCCTTCCGTTCGAACGCGCGTTCGGAACGCGAACGCAGCCAACAATGGTAGAGAATAGGAGCGTTCATACGACGATATGAGAGCCGGAACGGCAGCCATGATCTGCTAGCGTGCTAGCTGCTAAAGTCCGTTCCAACTAACCTGTACACAAATTTCGAAGGGGCAAAAAGTATTTCGTGTGATAGCACTCCGCACACCATACCTCTCGAGCACCCGAACTATCTACGTCAGAGGTGTATTGCGGATTGCATGTTGTATAGGTTAGTTGGCACAGACTTTAGGTCCGAATTTTGTAAGTTGTGCACACACGTTACTCTTTACATGTCTAGTCACTAGCTGCTATCTATGCACTGCTGTGCAAGTTTGTTTGATAACAAAATGTATTATTTGTTGACGATAAACGACAAATATTGATTCAAGTTCAGGAATGATAATACTGGTGATAACGAACTTGAATAGTGATATCCAATATTCAACTTCGTCAATCGTCATAAATGAATGTCGATGATTACTGAAGACATTTGACCATTAATTCATTCTTTTTATAAGCTTTTCAACATTGTAAGCAACTTGCTGTCGATTATTTTTGCGAGATTGCTCAATCATCGAGTCATACTTATACAGAAAAAAGGTAACATAATCCTGATTATTTATTTTCTAACCCAAAATTATTATAATATTTTTAGCGATTTAGATGTAGTTCTCCTTGCAAACCTAAATTACTAATTGTAGTTATAAAATATGCCAGGTTTTACTTTCTGGGAATTTACATCACGTTGCTATTTCGGAGTATAATTGAGGAGTTATCTGTCAAAAGGGCGTCCGTTCAATGTATTTCTTATGGAACGGACGCCCTTTTGACAGATAACTCCTCAATTGTAATGTGCAGTGAATATTATAATATTATATATATTTACGTTCTCATGTTAAAAAAAAAAAAAAAAAAAAAAAAAAAAGTTCACTGCAGCTAATAATTTATTGTTATATTTTTTTCAGCTATTATCAATAAATGAAATAATTATTCAGTTTCTTCCTACGTATTATCTGCAATAAATAAATCTAAAACTATTCAAGAATGTCCTCTTAAGAGGCAGTTATAAGCACGAAGCGCTGAAAACATACTCCGAATCTTATTTCAACAGTATGATTAATTCCATCCTCTGGGGAAGGTGAGGTTTTCTTGCATCTATTATTGAGTTTGTAATGGTAACTATAAGCATATTGCACTCAAGCGGAAAACTCTTTTATATTAGGTAAATTCTAACGGTAATAGTATAATTTTGTTCGTTATTAGAATACAAAAACGGACTCTAGAAGATACCAGTAACGAGTGCTTACCTTACATAAAAAAAAGAATGAGACCTTACGAATTGGGAGTGCCACCAGAGGATGTCACAGCTGCTACAGTCTTGACTTGTAATGGACCTACATTATCACCCTTCACAAGCAATAAGGTATTTGAATTCTTGGCTACTGAATCATGAGAATGTTAATGTAATTAGAAATCGATTCGAAAAGACTAAATTTAATGTGAACCTTCTGAATTCGCTCATGTATGTGTCACCTTTTAGCACCAAAATTTCGTTATGGCTCCTCATTTAAAAGCACCTACCTAGTTCCAAACCTATCAATTATGTGGTTTGATAACAAAAATAATAGTAAGCCAACCTTCGTTTGCATATGTAAAAAATAATAATTATTAATAAATAAACAAACCTAATTTGCTCAGTGTCTTACACAATGGAATGATAGTACTTCCCCCCCCCCCCTAATAATCCATCCATCCTGTATATGATGGCAATAAATTTATACCTATTGCTAATTTAATACACCAAATTAAAGCGTGACATTTTATCCTTTGAATTCTTACTTCAACAACCATCAGGAAGGGTTAAAATCCTCCGAAAATAGGACTAACATTCAAATTCCTATTTAAAATAGAAATTAAAATCAAAATCCAAAATCCTTCTTGAGAAAGGTTTTAAATCGAAATCTGGATTTTGAGAAATTCGTATTATAAAATCCAAGAAATGAGAAAATTCTCACAGAAAAAAATTATCCGAAAAGTAAAATCCTGCGCTTTAAAAAGGTACTTGAAATAAAAATCCAAAATCTAGATTTTGAGGATTTTGGATTTTAAAATCCTGAAGGATTTAAATCGTGGTCAACCTTTCCAGCTTCAAAAGACATATATTCGTAGGACTGCGAGAATAAATAACGCTGTCTCGAGTTTCGAGTACGATTGATAAAAATATAGGTACTTGCACAAGATATTTAAATGGTCCATATACCAAGTTTTGCCATATTGAGCCTCCAATCAAGATTTTTTAAATAGAAATGGGAAAGTAGCCTTAACGCTATCTGAAAAGGAAAATTCGGAAGTTATTTCCTATATTTCTTGTATTTTAATTCAAAAACACAGAGCAAAATGGGATCAATCATCAGTCTTAGCAGTGGTGTAACTAAGCCCTCGACACTCCCTTCCACAAAGTATTTTATTTTGTTTTGGTATCCTATTTTGTCTTACAAAAAAAAAAAAAAAAAAAAAAAAAGTCCTCGTCAAATTGAATGCCCGATAAATCATTACACCGAAATCCTACAAATGTGAAATGACAAGCAAAACGAAAGGAAAATAAAGGATATCATCTGTCAACCTGGGAGCATTCTATTCGGATTAAGCCTATTCTACAACAAAACTCGACAGACACGTTGGTGCTAGCAAAGTAAATTTCATTTCATTTTGGTCTAACCAATCACGTTCGTCCGACAGTCATTTTGAATTTGCTGAGTTGTCAGGTGAACGTGATTGGTTAAAACGAAGTGCAATTTACTTTGCTTGCACCTGTTGTAGAATTTAGTTTGTCGTGTCTGTTGGTTGAGTTTTGCTGTCGAACACATGGGCTTTAGCGAGGTCGCTATCTGCGTCCAAAAATGTCTAAAAGATGTCTGGCTTTGTCCATTCCACGAAATTAGTTGAACACTTTTTTAAAATTATTATTTATTATTATAAACATGATTTGCAGGTAATCGAACTTCCAAAAAGTGAATCAGTTGAAATAACCAATGAGTTGGTAAAAAATGCTGCTCTTACTGATACTCGGAATGCAGTCCCCATTGTTCGAGATGAACTAAATAATCAGCTAACAGAACTCGAATATGTACCTGATCCCGGAGCTACTGAAAATCCTTATTATGACAAATATAATAGACTATTGTTCGAATTGCACGTCGAAAGAGTTGAACGTTCAACTGTTCGATCTACTAATTCTAGTCAATCATTCCTTTAGAGTTATTTGTACTACTTAACATTCATTTGAAACCAATGTGACAGTGTTTCTCTTGAATCTCACATTTTTCATGTGCAAAATAATATTGAATAAGTTCTCTTCAGAGTATTTAGTGAGTTAGGTCATTTTTCACGAATTAAATTTCATCATGTAATTTTGTAAGTACATGAATGAATATATGAGATGGTATAGAAAAATAATGAGCAAATAGGAAAGTAGGAATGTATATTGTCTGCGGGAGCACTTGAAGAAAATCATCATGGCTGGCAAAGTACTTCAAATTTTTGTTTCTTTAACCCCCCCCCCCTCCCACTATCTAAAGTAATGCGACAAGTATTTTCTGGTTAAGGAAGTTAACGAGGAGACGAAGGCAAAACGTAATTTTTCTGGAAACGCGAACTGATCTTTTTCCATGTTCGGATTCAGCATTTATAAGTATCTTTAGGTATTGAAAATGACTTACACGAATAAAAGTTACTCACCCACCAAGTACTCATTTTAAGAGGTTCATTGTAAAACTTGAATTACATATAATGTATTTTCATAAGTATTTACATCATTAAGTGTTTATTTATCTCAGTGGTTTTCAAACCACTAAAAAGGCCTTCTTAGTATTCTGTGTATTATTGTTAAGCTAATTTTTATGTTTGTTTTATTTTATTTCGTTTCGTTTCGTGTACCTAATAAATTCTGTCCACTAGGTACTAATTTTAAACTTTATCTGACTTATGTTATACATATATAAAAAATTATAAGAGCTGATTTATGAACGGAGTTGAAGAACTGGGTAAGATATTTCAATACTGGTTGTAATAATAACTGTATCGAGTAAGTAAGTATTTGTAATTATAGAGAGTAGTGTAGTATTGGTTCAGTTGAGATATTTAAGTATATATAGGCTGTCGCTAATTAACTGAAGCTAAAATTTGTACGGCCCACCAACGCTACCTATTGGTATTTCAACAAAGTAGGGGAATAATTTGGTTCATAGTTATCGATTGAGACCACGTCGAGCTCATTTGATTAAAAACTCGCGGTTCCAGACCAATTTGAAAGGAACCATGTGCGTTTGACCCTCCAGGTTTTTTAAAGATTTTTTTAAAGATGGAAAAAAAGTATACAATTACAAATTTGTTTATTAATCATCATCTTCATTAAGTACACGAATATCTTTTTCAAAATAAGCGCCATTCTTTGCTATACAGGCGTCCATTTGTTCTTGCCATTTATCAAACGTTTTTGCGTATTCCACCGCTGGTAACGAGGAGAAAAACATCTGCGCCGCGGTGATGACTTCTTGATTTGTGTTAAATTGACGACTATGTAAGGCAGCCTTCAGTTAAGGAAATAACCGAAGGACGCAGGGGTGAGGTCAGGACTATACGGGGAGTTGGGGTGAATTGTGATTTTTTAGAAGTCATCAACGCGGCGCAGATGTTTTTCTCCTCCTTACTGGTGGCGGAATACGGGAAAACGTTCGATAAATGGCAAGAACAAATGGACACCTGTATAGCCATGAATGGCGCTTATTTTTGAAAAAGATATTCGTGTACTTAATGAAGATGATGATTAATAAAAAATTTTGTAATCGTATGCTTTTTTCTTCTCTAAAAAAATCTTTAAAAAACCTGGAGGGGTCAACGCATATGGTTTCTCTCAAATTGGTCTGGAACAGCGAGTTTCCAATCAAATGAGCTCGGCGTGGTCTCAATCGTCTCAATCAATAGCTAATGAACCAAATTATTCCCCTACTGCGTTGAAACGCCGATAGGTAGCGTCGGTGGGCCGTACGAATTTTAGTTTCAGTTACTTAGCGACAGCCTATGCATTTCTATTTATATTGATAACTCGTATCTATGCACATACTGACGATTTATTCATTTTATTTAGGTACATACTATGTGGACTGAGGCCAGAAATTGTCAAAATCAATAACCAAATGGTTTAAAATTGTTCATTTAAAAATCATCCATAACAAAATACAAAAGAATCATGGTCGTATATTATACAGAGAATGAAACTAGAATCACGAAAATCATAATTTTCGAGTCAGGAACTAAATGATTTTTGAAGTCTTGATTTCAAAATCGCAAATGAAATAACTTAAAATCTCGCAATTTTCTTGATTTCTGATTTGGCCCATCCTGGAGTTGATACAACTATAGTGATATTGAGGACAAATTAGATGGCGCAGGTATGATTTCTCAGTTCTTCTAAATGAAATACATAGGACCTATCACAATACCACATCTGCTTATCGCTTTATCAATGTGCGTACTACATGTGTCAAAGTTTTTCAATATCCGCATTTAATGTTCATGATATGCTAAGTTCTTTCGTAGAGGTCACAATACCGAGTTAATATCTCTACCTATGTTATTTACTTATTTATTTACATATATTTAATTTATTTGTTTATTTGTACATTTTTTCAAGTACACACCTACACAATTTGAAAATATCCATGAAAAATCATTTCACCTTCCCACTGGCGGAACTAAGCGGTATGCACTGTGTGCACCGGCACACCTGTCCCCCTTCTCCTCCAAAAACATCAACATTGTTCTACGTGTATGATATTGGCATATTCAACATAATTTCTGTCTGTGGTTGGAATACAGTACGAGTAGAGATCGTGTATTTTGTTTTTAGGTACTACGGAGCTTCCCGATGTGCAATATCAGTTACCTTCTAGTTACCCAGTTACCTGTGAAAAAGTTACCCATTTGTTACCCTCAGATTGCCCTTGTTCCCCTGTGGTTACTCTTGTTTCCCTTTAGTTACCCAGGTAACTTGTGTGGTTTTGCGCATCGGGATTTTTGCTTAAAAGTAGCATTTACAAAAAGGACGCATGGATACAGGTTTAGCTACTACAGGAACTCAGATTTGGGCAAATTTAGAACGAATACGTAGCGAACAGGAGCGAAATGCAGCTCATCACAAGCAAGCTTTAGAACTTCGTTATAATTTATCGTTGGAGCACAGGGCTGTGTTTACATGTAGGCAACATAGGCACGTGCCTAAGGCGACAGATTTTGGGGGGTAACAAATTTTCGACCCTTTTTTTCAATCTTATGTGTTTATTTAAAATTAAAAAATAACACGAAAATCTGGGGGGGGGGGATGACTAAAAATCTGAAAGGGGGAGTGAACAAAAATCTGAGGGGGCGTCAATTTTTATTCTCCCTGGAGGCCAAAGAATGCTAAATCTGGCTCTGCGGAGCATCGTACGGATATATATGTTGAATGAATACATGAAACAAGGGAATGAGGAAAAAAGGAATAAGAACAAAAAGAATTTGGAAATTCTCGAAGAGAGCAACTCAGCAAAGTGATATGATTCAAAATGAACTTTTGGAAAACGTTTAAATGCATGCCTGATGAGAACTCCTAAGTGAAAGAATAAATAATGAAGCTTTATTCATATCTGTCATAATGGATGGTGAAACAATCGACTACACTAGACATGAACAAGTTGCAGTTATCATTAGATAGCGTGATAAAAAACTAAATATTAACGAAAAATTTTTATCAGCATTGAGCGAACTGAAGCTACAGATACAACGCCATAAAGGTAATATTTTTTTTCATTTTTTTGGTGTGTGTTCTATTCTTTAATTTAAAATCATTGCTTTCTTATTTTCAATTTCAAAAAATTTGCCCGATACGGAATGAAGCATAATTTTTAGGGGGAGGGGGTGGTTATAAGCGTAGTAAATTTTACAAATTTGAAAAAGGAAGCACCTATTACATATTTGAGAAGTTTCCGATGTGCAATCAGTTACCCTCTAGTTACCCAGTTACCTATTTGATACCCTCGGGTTACCCTCAGATTACTCTTGTTCCCCTTTAGTTACCCGGGTAACTGGCGGGATAATACGCAATTAGTTACCCGCGGCGGAAAAGTTACCCATTCGTTACCCTCAGATTATTCTTATTCCCATTTAGTTACCCCCGAGTAACTGGTAGGATTTTGCGCATCGGGTGGCGCGCACATTGATCAAAACTTCTTTAGTCGATGAACCTAGTTATTTGTCATTCATTAGGTAAGTACAATAATAAATATTTATTGTAAGTATGTTGTGTGATTCATGCCATACTAACGGAGTATGTACAATCTACGTATAACTAACAAAGGTGTTATAAATGAATCTACACATATATTATACGAATGTATAGGTACAGGTAAGTACATTTGAACATTCGAATTAACTCTATTTAAAATAGCGCCTCGCAATTAAAAATAAAGAAAATATCAAAATCTATACAATTTCTCGTAAATCTAAGATCGTATGAAAATCGTTAAATTTTAATAAAAGATACTCTACAGTTACAACACACACACGGTATCATCAACGCTACAATTTATGACCGCACTGAATAACAACGACCAACACAATAAGTGACAATACAGGCACTGGAATAACTTATTGTTAGTGAATTTGAACTTCCTTCACGTTTTCTCGTTCATGGTGCTCTTCAGAAGATCATCAAGTTTTTGTTTATCGTAATAAGTGAAAAAGTTTTTGGGCTGAACTCCTTCAAATATTGAAGCAATACTTGGTTTTAGGTTGTAAAAAAATAATGGTTGCCCCCGGTTTGAAAAATCTTGCGTTAATACTTCTATTACCTGCACAAACAGATAACCAATTTTTATTAAACACAAACATTTCGTAGGTACACGTTATATCATCCTCCCACTGCGCTCGGTGTCTGAGCGAGCAGAGGACACCATATCTACCATATACTTCGAAGCAGAAGAAGTGTGAGAGCAAGAAATAGTAGCATTACACTCACGACCAGCAAAATTATTCTGGAAACTACTTGAGGAACTATATTCCAAACTAAGCTATTCCTCAAAATGAAATTTTTCAGGAAACACATTAAACTTTCTGGGAAACCAGGTTATGAAATAGAAAAACGATTCTGGTTAACAATCAGTGCAGCCATATATGGAGTATCATAATCCATCAAAAAGTGAAAAATCCTTTTAGGGAGAATAGCTGAGTTTGGAATATGGTTCCTCGTTTCTACATATACGTACACATTTGTTGCTCATAGACTTAACCTTCAAATTTCTTACCTTCGCTGCTGTGAAGTCAGCTCCATAAATATGAGAACAGTCAATTACGACCGGTATTCTTATCTTCATGCCGTGTTTTGTTACTAAATTACGAACATAATCCACTGATGGAAAGATTAAACATCTATCAGGGGTAATCAGTAAGTATTCGATGCCGCCTCTCGTCTGTAAACGTATGGATAACTTACTATAATTCGTCGAATAAAATTCAACTAAAAACTTCAAATATTATTTTCTAAATTCATGTACAAAAAACATTATTTTTCATCACAGAAAACAGACCATTTTTGTGAACACTTCCGTAAACTGTGACAGAAATGCAGAAGTGACCGAAACTTTTTTGAATGTGGACGTAAGTATTTCTCACATATTCTGATTTTTTTTTCCCACCAAGTAGGAAATATGTTTCCTGGAGGGATATTTTTTTTTAGGAATTGGGGGATTCTGTGAGACATAAAAGTCGTTTTTCAAAAGAAAACTTCAAAGAAAATAATGTTATTTTCTCTTTTTTTTTTTTTTTTTTTTCCAGACGGAAAAAATGAACCCATCGTTTTGTTGAAGAGTTTGTTTCTTCAGAGAAAAATGTTTGTGGAAGAAAACGTCGATCCTTTCTTAATTTCTTTGACAAATTCATTAATTTATTGCACACGTTATTAAAAAAGTATACACATATGATGTAGCTGCGAGAAGTTTCTCTCTTTCTAGTAATTTATTGACCTTAGTGTCCATTCCGGAGTGTGAGTGAACTTGGTAGTATGTAGGGTGTGCCAATTCACTTTTCTTCATCGGTATTTCAGAGCGCTTTCGGCTGTTATGCCATTATCAGTGGAGTACTCTCAATGAGACTTATCTCTTATGGTCCTGTAGTCATAGTCGAGAGTAGTACCGTATGGTGAAACGGTTTAGTCTTATGCTCACTAAAAAACAACACAGAAGAAACTGCATACACAAACATCACAAAATAAATCATTTACCAAAATTACTGCCAGTTCAAAGACAAATATTACGAACAAATAGAAGGCTTAGCAATGGAGTCACCACTGTCACCCATTCTAGCCGAAATATACATGAACAACTTCGAAAATGACCTCCTAAACAACAGCAAACACAAGAAAAACATAAAGCTCTGGACAAGATATGTAGACGACGTATTAATCGTCTGGACAGGAACAGATAGACAACTAGACCAATTCTTCACGGAGACGACCATATAAATAAAAGACAACAGGATACAGTACAACATTTACAGAAAACCCACACACTCAGACGCAATAATACCAAAAGACTCATTCCACCATCAAAAACACAAAATGGCAGCACTACACAACTCCTGCCACACAGAGCAGTCAACATACTAAACGATATATAGGTACTTCAGGGGTACCCCAGGGGTCTCATCTCGGTCCACTCCTTTTTGATTTATTTACTAACGCATCTCCCCTCCAAGTTAAGGAAATGCCACGTCCTTCTCTATGCTGATGACTTGAAGCTTTATAAATTAATCAAAGATAGTACTGACTCCATTAAGCTCCAAGATGACCTTAACATCCTTGCTGCTTGGTGTGAAGAAAATAACCTGCCTCTTAACTTAAAAAAATGTTGCCAAATAACCTTCACCAAAAAACAAAATCCCATAGCTTTGCAGTATACCATACTTGAAAGCAAATTGGAAATTAGGGACCTGGATGTCATTCTCAACTCTAAACTGTCATTTATTCCTCACTTCAACCATGTAATAAAATCTGCTACATCCACACTCGGTTTTCTTTACAGAAATGCTCAATCATTATTTAAAATTGATACCATATTAATTCTATATTCCTTGTTAGTAAGATCTAGACTAGAATTTGGATCCATTATTTGGCACTTTAAATCGAAAAAACTCAATCAACAAATTGAAAAAATTCAAAAAAAATTTTTACGATACATATACAAAAAACAATTTCAGTATTATCCAAATGACCTTACTTATGAGGAGTTACTTGAGGGCTACCAACACCAGTCTGGAAACTCGACGGAAGGCAGCCGCAATCTTGTTTATAAACGATATCCTAATCTCGCATGTATACATGATTCACACTTATTGGGCAAAATACAAATCAATATTCCTCGACCTGCCGCTCGCTCCCCCAACGTTTTTTTCCCTCCCACCTTCCAGAACGGATGTCTGCCTGAATGGTGCATGTTTGAAAGTGCTTGCCTATGTATATGGAAAAAAGATAGTATGATGCTTGTGGGAGAATGTGTACTTGAGGGTATACCTGTGTGCAAGGGAGGAGTGTACGTAAAAGTGTACGCCTGGATGGCCTTCATCGGTAGTAATTAGTTTTCTTTTTTTCCCTTCTTTTTTTCCCCTTTTTCTCTTTGTGTTTCGTTTCTTTGTTTCTTTTGATGTAACATTGTGGCTCCCCTGCCAAGAACTGGGGTATTACCTATCGGCAGGGGAGGGTAAAGTGTATAAAATAAAATAAATAACAACCCCAGAACAACAAAGATCAACAAAATTAAACAAATAACAATTAACAACTAATACCAACCACAAATAGTATACAGAATAATTAACAAACTAACACAATCAAAAAACACAGACACTGAACCAACAACCACAAAAACAGACAAATACGTAGGAGCAATACCATTCACAGGAACACATACATACAAAATACAAAAAATCTTCAACCAATACAACATAAAACTCGAAATCAAAAACAGACCACTTCTGATCAAACAAATAAGCAATGACAAAACAGAAACAACCAGTAGCGGAGTATACAGACTGGACTGTGAACACTGTCACATGACCTAAGAGAAACAAGCAGAAAATTCACAACCAGAATCAAAGAACATGAAAAATCACAGAAGCTAAATGATGACAAATCACTGTTCGGAAAACAATGCAATGACCAGGGACATAACAATGACAGATTGACAGAAAAGTACAAAATCCTACACGTAGAAAACAACACAAGGAAAATATAATTAAAAGAACAACTAGAAATACCTAATAAAGGCAAAAACAACAAAAAAAAAACCTAATAAACCCAACTAATAACATATAACACGCATGGATTGGGCAGACTGCACTATCACAGACAACCAATAGGAGCACACAACTAACAACACTCACTGATTGGATAGACTAAATAATCACAGGCAACCAATAGGAGCATGAGACCAAACAGTTTCACC
The DNA here is from genome assembly GCA_031841125.1 of Acanthococcus lagerstroemiae. NCBI lineage: Eukaryota > Metazoa > Arthropoda > Insecta > Hemiptera > Eriococcidae > Acanthococcus > Acanthococcus lagerstroemiae. Next base: position 16,099,502 of record CM063107.1, read on the forward strand.
ATACGGTACTACTCTCGACTATGAACAGGACCACAAGAGATAAGTCTCATGTAGGGTACTCCACTTATGATGGCATAACAGCCGAAAGCGCTCTGGAATACAGAAGAAAAAGTGAATTGGCATACCCTACACATGGAATTTATTGACCTGTTCAACCCCCCTCCCAAGGTAGGTGGAAGTCACCGCGAGGGGTATAGCCTGCACAGGTCCGTCGTCACATCAAACAAAAAATTTGGCCTAAAAGCAAAAAGAGGGGTAAAGGAAGGGAGGAGAGGTAACCCAGCCATTAAAACCCTACACTATAACTGTCAAGGTCTAGGTGGTGAGACTGCAGGCTCTATGAATTTGAGAAAACGGTAGAAAAAAAAGTGGGATGCGAGGTTTTCGGATATAAGAAGAGAGGGCGAAAAACTGTGCACAAGGCCTGACGGAAATCTTCTTTACTATTTCGGCCAAACAAAATAATATAGAAGCATAGGCTTCTACATTAACAAAAGATGGGGGCATAAAGTAATAGAGGCACAGGAGATAACCGATAGAGTTGCTGCCTTGAAACTATTCATCGACAAGGGGAAAACACTCTCCAGGATCCAAGTGTACGCACCCACCAATACAGCCCTGGTAGAAAAAACGGCCCGAAGCGCAATCAGTTATCTTCAGGTAGACGGAGGCAACTGCGGTCTTGAGGGAAAAGTTGGATGATGTCCATGTTGGAGTGTAAGTGAACTTGGTCAATTCTATATTCAGGGTGTCAATTCACAATTTCTTCCTTCTGTAGTCCAGAGCGCTTTCCGCTACTATTCTATCATCGGCATAGCAGCCGAAAGCGCTCTGGACTACAGAAGGAAAAAATTGTGAATTGGCACATCCTGAATATAGAAAAGTTGGATGAGGCTGAAAGCAGGACCTACCCCAACTTGAAGGAGGAATATAACTGGATATGGAGGACTCCATCAGGGAGGTAGTTACGCAACTTGGGGAAAGGAAGGCTAGGCCTCTACAACAAACGACAAAATTCGCGAGAAAACTACATGTAAATAATGCTTGAAAGGTACTTGCTTCGTGTCGGGGGAAGTGTGTGTCGAAAGAGGCGTTACGGTTTTCGCTCAAGTATAGCCCTGGCTGGAAGAAATAAATTTCCATGAAAATGTATAAACACGATTTTCGCTCAAGTATACTCAGTTGTATGACGTCATAGTAACAGGAGCATTACGGTTTTTGCTCAAGTATATACCCAGTAGTAAAAGCATATAAAATGCTAAAACCTCATAACTAAGAGCACGGAATTTAAAAGCAAGACCAACTGAAACCAGTTAGATCTAGATGTGTGAACTGAGAAAATTGGGCAGAAAGGAAGTTAAGAAGGAACGTCTGGGCGTACGACCAGGAGGTGATTAAAGGTATTCTGGAGGAGAGTGGCTCTAGCAAGAAGAGACGCAAAGAACTAGCATAGGGGCAAAATTTTCCTCCGGCTATAAAATCAAGGACAACCATGAAAAAGCTTTTCGCAAGGGAGGAAATTGTTAGGCAGGCCACGGAATTCTTCAGAGACTTATATGCCGACAAGGACAGAAAAAGGAAGAGAAAATCAATAAAACAGGGGAGAGGTGAAAGGAAGGAAGGGACTACGGAAGCGGAAGTAGAAAAGAGCAGGAAAAATAAGGATCTTACGCCCACAATACTGAAGGAGGAAGCCCACAAAGCATAGGTAACAGTGACGTAAATACGGGGGAGGACAATACCCCACCCTCCCCAGAACCCTTTAAAAGTAAAATTTTTTATCTTGTTTCTTTTTTTTGTTCATTTCATTTAATGAAAATTGAACATATGGTGAAAAGATACCTACTTTTTATTCTATGATTTTAACCCCCCCCCCCCCCCCCCCCGAAGGAATGAGTTGTTACGCTACTGATAGGTAATGGCAAAGAAGGAGAAAGAAACAGGGCCAGACGGAATGGAAGTCGAGGTACTGAGAATACTAGCGAGTGCACTTGCACCTTTCATGGCTAACTGTTTAGTAAGCGTGTTCGAACGGGATTTATACACCAACGCAATGGCACCAGACGAAAATAATATTGTTATACAAAAAAGGCGATAGGGGCGATTTGAATAATTAGACCTATGCATCTTTTGTCAAACATTAGCAACATTTTTCGTAAAATTTTGAAAAATAGAATGCACTGAACTTTGGATTGGAATCAGCCAAAGGAGCAAGCGGGTTTTAGGAAGGGCTACTCGGCCGTCGATCACATCTTCGCACAAAACCAAATTTTGGAGAGAAAAAACAATAGAATATAATACACCGCTAGGTCTCATGTTTACAGATTTCACTGAGGTACTAGTCTCTGTCAAACATTGGGTAGTATGGGAGGTACTATCTAAGCAAAGGCTAGAAGGGGATGTGGTAGAGGTACTCAAAAAAATGTATGAAATAACAACAGCCTACGTCAGGCTGAACAGGGCTGATGAAGAATTTGATGTATAAAAAGGGATAAAGCAAGGGGATCCGCTTTCCTGATCAATGCGGTTCTGGAAGAAATTTTTAGAAATCTGGGAGGGGAAAGAGGTGAAGATCAATGGTCAACGGTTGAGTAACCTACGGCTCGCAGACGACATTGTATTTCTAAGTAATGACTTGAAGGAGTTGCAGGCTATACGGCATGACCCCCACGCGATCGGGGTGACAATGTCGAGCGAATATAAGGCTGTAAATTAAAAATAAATTGATCTGTCAATCTAATGAGAAAATATACCTAAGCTTATGTATAAAGTTTAATTTATACGGCTTACCTTATGTATTTCAATGGAAATTTTCGGTCGAGCCGCGTGATACAAAATTGACACTAAATTTAAACCTATACCTATTATAATTCCCACTTCTAAAGGTAAAAGTAGACAAGCAATAAAAGTCGCGAGTCCTGGTATTAAATCGCTCTCTGAAAACAAAAATTATGATATCAATAGAAAGTTTCTCGAACGGGTGTCCTTTCACTAGGTTTACAGTTAACAACTTTTGACTGTAAGTCTGGATTTCTTAGAAAATAATCGTAACGTATCACTCATCTAATTCTAGGTAATAACATGCAATATTACTTTTTGATCGGTATATAGGTTTCACTACGCGAACTTCAACCATGAAGACTACGGCAGCAATGATAACAGCAGCCAGAGAGGCCTTTGGTATGTATACGAAGTAAGGAGTAAGAAACAGTAAGGACAGAATTACGAGTAAACCTGAAAAAATATACCTGGGTATCAATGACTACAAAGTAATTATGTTGACATTTACTGGAATAAGTTCAATAGACACCTTGCGCTTTGGGATGAGAAAGACCAATGTCCACTTTCGTTAAGATGACAAACAATGTCAAAAAGTGACGCGACATAGCGGTTTCGTGTCCCGGAAATAAATGGACATATAGACTCCCTTCAAAGAATTCTCACTGTATTAAAGCTAGGACCCAGATTAACTCCGATTTCATCCTGGATATTGGGTAATCAAGCATTCGATGACCGGGCCGTATCATACTGAATGAGTGTTTGCGAATGCAGATTAGCGGCCATCTTGAATTTTTCCCGACGGCCATTTAATCGATTGAGCTCACCCAATGATCGGTAGTTTGCTACAGTCGAGCTATTCCAGTGTCCTCACAATCGATTACTCGAATAAGCCTATTTCCGAGCACTAGTTACAGTTGCAGATTCACAACAAAAAACTAGTGGAGGCACATCGTACTGTGGAAAAACAATCACATTTGAAAAGTGGACCAAAAGTGTGTTCAAAAGACCAGAAAGCAAAATTTTCTTAAAATTAGTTCTCTGATTGATTCTCAAATTCATTCGATCACTATTGAAACCATGACTACTTGGATTTATATAGGCAACACTTCCTCATTATAATCGGTTAACATCGGTTAGTACTAATAATACCTACCTACCTACCTACCTATCTAAGTACAATATGGAGTTGACTTTCAAGTTCTGTTTCTCAAGTTTATTTCGCAAATGTCTAAATGTAACCCGATCTCACATGCATAAATATGCGTTCTAATTAAAACAACAACAGAGCTCAAATTCATGTAAGGTGTAATATTCCAAAAGTATTTCTGTTAGGTATTTGTTGATGAGAGTAACTATTCCATGTAGTTGTTTAAATCTTCAGATATCTGACCAGTGAAATTTGATCACCTACCGTATGTTATACTTATTTTGACTGATTCAATTCAATAACAAACTCATAATAAGATGAAAATTAAGTAGGTACCTATCTATGTCATTCCTTATTCTTTCCTTTTTCACTCGTAAATTTAAACTGCGAGAGATTTACCGGGTACCCATTTGGATACAAGAAGAACCTAATTTTTTTAACCCTTCAGCACTGGGAAAAGTATCCTAATGAACATCATTACAGTTAAGTAAATGTAATCTTTATTCGTCCCATATTGCAGAAGATTTTATGATAAAAAATAGGAGATATTTCAAACCTGTGTACAATCCTCCCAAAGGAGTTCTCACACCGCTGGAATTGTTCACTGCGCTACGAGATAATGATCCGGTTCCCGGATAACCATGGCACATAGAATTGCCAATATTGCACAGACCTATAGCAATTAATTCCTGATTCGCATCGACTGGTTTTCCATCAGCTGAAGAAGAAGAAAAAAATGATATGATGACGTGATTAATGAATGTTTTGTTAGGGAAAAGGTATGATAGGTACCTACACTGTATCTTACAAAACCACATTTAATAATATCTAATGTCTTACCAAAAGCTTTACATATGGCGATATTTTCCAGAATACCAACCAAAGGTAAAACTAAAGTACCAGTTCCTAAATTTCGAGTCATTTCTAAAAAGGTGACCGTTCCATTCTTCAAACTGGTTGGTGGCAATTCAAAATCTGGTAATCCTTGGGGGATGTATCCTATAATACGTACAAACAAGTATTCAGTATACCTAGTTTAGTAAAATTCTGTACTGCTTCAAGTACAAGCTATCGGAAAAGGACCAAAAGTGAAAAAGTTACTTAATCATTACCGATAAACTGGAAAATTGGATTTTCATGCTTGATCAAGTAGCATCCTATGACACCGCAAACAAGAACAACGATAGCATTTCTAGCTGTTGCAGCAAGCCATAAGGCTTTCTTCATAATTTTATCCAACGTAGTCTTTTGTTTAGGATCTGATGATCCGACTTCCACATCTGTCAATAACTGCGCAATTTAAATTAAGTGTTTAATTTTATTGAAGATACGAAGAATTTAAGGTCAAAAAAGGTAGGTTAGCTAGTATACTAGCTAAATAGGTGGACAATGTTGATATTCTCTAAATATAGTCATAGGTAGGTATACCCACCGAATACCAATGCAAATAAAGGCCGAGCAAATACACGAATACTTACTCGCATTAGTAACAAAATGATGATACAAGCAACACCGAGAATAGTATCAGTGTATTGTATATCATCAATATTGGCTACCAGATATTCGATCATCTGCGGGAACGTTGTACCGCCGCCTTTAATACCAAGAATATCTTTGATTTGAGACGTTATGATCAAAACTGCAACAGCGGATGTGAAACCAGATGATACAGGTCCCGAAACGAAATCAATTATAATCCCTGAAGAAAAAAAGATAACAGCGAAGATTAACGAGGTATACTTTATGATTAGTCGAGTGGTTTGGTGTGTGGTACGTTTCGGAGATTACAGACAAGAACCTGAGGGCAGAAACAGAAGTTATAGCTCAGAGCTGGTACTGTACATTCTTAATATACCTTTGATAAGACAAGAATGAAGATACCGTCAACTAGGGTAATATCACTAAACAACAGCCAGAAAAACCCACAAAAACGAGAGCAGCCGATACTAGAAATATTTTTCACGCTAAATTTAATGTCGTTCTTTGTTTTTCTTGTGAATTATATTCCCTTACAAACGAAAATTATTCCATAAAAATATTCTTTTATTTTGGAAAAATATTCTATAAAAATTCCCTATAAACGGGAAATATTCCCTAATAATATGGGTGTCATTTTACAGGACAAAAACGGAATGAGATGGGAAAAAAGCCACTGGTAATGCGTGAATAAAACTGAACATGTAAACAGTAAAAAAATCATGTTATAGGCGAGTGACGATAAAAATGTTCCCGAGAAAAGTTACAGATAGAACAACACACTGTATATTTTATTAATTACACTATTAATTACAATGTTGAAATCACAAGAATGAAAAATATCATTTTTTAAGGAAATTTCCCTAAAAAATTCCTAAAAATGAGAAAATTGGTGAAATATTCTCATTTATTCCATAAAAACACTATAATATTATGCTAAAATGTTCTTTTACAGCCTAATATTCCAAATATTCTCTAACATATGCCGAGATTATTTTACTCAGAATTTTGAGATTCAGTGAAGTAATTGTGATATTCTCTATCCGGAGTACCACAGAAAAATATGCTAAAGCGTAAAATTCACAACCCTAGCCTCATGAGTGATCGATATTACCAGATTACCACCAGTGCCCAATATTACCTCAGTAGATGGTACTTTGGCAATTTCAACTTACCGCACCATTAGGAACATGTACAAGGTATCATGCTAAAGAAATATTACACAATTACACAAAACAACGATATGACACTGCGATGAACATTGTACGGAATGACGACCGCCAAAAACGTTCAAAAGAAAAACGATGAAAACAACAACAAAATACTGGAAAAACTTTTCGTGATGTTGGTTCGGATGCCCGCGAAATAAGGCAAGGGAAGTCATGGAGGTAGAATAAAAGTTTGCAAGATGATCTAATTCTGAGTAAAACACACGTGGTTCTTCGATTTCCTATCAGAAAGGTCGAGAAAAGGTGTCACAAAATATCTATGATACTAATTTTTCAAGATTTCACGTGTAAGCAGATGAAAATAAAAATTACAATTAGAAACTGAGTAAAAAAAAAAGTCTGCCTCAGTCAATTGTAAATTTACCCAAGATGGCAAGCGGTATCGATAAAATCCACTCAGGGGCAAAAAAAGGGGGTGTGGGGTGTTACCACCCCCCCCCCGGGTCGTCAGTGCACTTGGAAAATTCGGCAAATCGGCAGTTGGCGAACGATCTCGGCAAAATATTAATTTTCAATTAATTTTATTCGGAAAATTTTCAGTGGTCACCCCCCTAGAAAAAACAGCTAGTTTTGTCGCCCCTGAATTCACTAAGTGTTCCCTCAAAGACATCGTGGAGGGAATTATCACCTTGTCGTCAGCGAAGAAAAACGAGACAGAAAAAAAAGTATGAAATTTTTCCCTTACCGAGGAAAACATTAAATTATGGATAAGTTATCATTCTTTTATAATTTTGAGATTCCTTAACATATCTATGTACTAGCATCACTACCCGCTCTTTGCGAGGGACTACTTGAAATGGGGAATGAAAACTGAAAACAAATACCGTATTTCTTCGCATATAGGCCGCACCTTTTTTCACGTTTTCAGAATCTCAAATCTGGGGTGCGGCCTATACGCGAAGGCGGCCTATACGCGAAGGCGGCCTATATGCGAAGTACTTTCGATTTTATTTTCTTTCTCTTCGCGGAGAAATGATTCCGGCAAATGCAACGAAAAACTACGGTAGATTCACCTTATCAGAAGTAAGTAACTTCTCCTCTTCCGACGATTCCGACCCAGACGCGAACCCGACACTGCCTCTGATTCTGAGTAAGTTAATTACTACCTAGTATGACGACGATTCTAACACAGTTTTTTGTAAATCTATCCCTGAATCAATAAATCATAACTTACTGTTTATCTATGTATTGTGTGCGGCCTATATTCGAGTGATAGAAAAATTTCTGAAACTCTGGTCTCAAAAATGGGGTGCGGCCTATATGCGAGGGCGGCCTATATGCGAAGAAATACGGTATTTGTAAAATGTATTTGTATATTCCTTCGTGATTCTATTATGACGTAATACTAAGGGCGTTCAGACAGCCCTAACAACCTCACCGACTTCTTTGAAGTTAATGCTCGAAAGGGTGGAATCCAGGACTCGGGTGAAGAGCAAATTAGAAAAAAAAGAGCCGTGTTTAATGAATTTCGGTCAGATTTTTACATCAGGACACACAATTAAAAACATAGCAACATTCAAAGAAAAATTTCGATAGTACGCGCAGTACATGTAAGCATGTTTACTGGAGGAAATCGAAGGAACACATCGAGCGCATGAGCGAAGAAAAACGGCCCATAGTAAGTTCAACCGCAAAGGAAAATAGACAGAGGGAAGTCGAAAAAAAGCAGGACTGATGACCTTTAAACTGGCAGAACAATCTATCAGGTTTGACATCTTAACGGCTTTAAAACAATATGCTTTAAGGGGGCGAGTGCAAGATTCTTGGGCGAGTGGGTGAAAGGTTTTGCATTTATTTGGTAGTTTCTAAATTTTATTATTTTACTAAGCAGTTGGAAAGGTCTTAGGGAAACTTTTCTATTGAACTCATCATGTCTGCGCACAAAGTCATTCAAAACTGATTAGATGGTATGCCACTATGACTGTAAGCGAATAGAATGATAACACATGTGCTCGTGAAGCATGCGGAGTGCTCACGTGAAGGTCCACGTGCTCAGATACTTGCATGAGTATTGAAAATCGGATATGGCTGTATTCTTACTGCCAAAAACACTTATTTTATAGTTGAAGTGAATTCCTGTACAACTAAAATTCTTCAAAATATCAGTTACCACTTGAAAATTTATACCTACGTTGGTTCAACAAAAATTTCTTTGAAAGCACGCCATGCGACACTTTCAATTATCTGCTGTCAATTTCATACTCATGTCTATAGGTAAGTAATAGATTAGATAATCCAATCGCTACTTGTACTTTTTTGTTAAATAATGCACTGAAAGAAATGTAATGATATTGTGGTATTACCTAAGCCTGCCAATCCCATGATGAACTGAATAGTTCCACACAAAAAACAGAGAAGCGCGCCATATTCAGGTCCTAACCCGGTTTCTGGATGTGTCGCGTGTAGTGTTTGGTAAGTCAAAATGGATGTAATGGCCGTCGGACCCATCGGAACATCTTTGCAACTTCCAAGAAATATGTACATGAGTGTACCAACAAAAGAACCATATAATCCGTACTGCACAAAGGAAAGAAAACGTACATTAATTTACTTGATTTACACTTAGTAAATAACTAAGAAGACAGATGATTATGATTGGTCTCCGTTTGAAATAATAATAATGGATACCCGCGAGAGGAATTGAGCGTTAGAAGAGAGCACGTACTAGCTACGAACCTGTGGTGGCAAACCAGCAATAATAGCATAGGCCAAGGACTGAGGAACTACTGTCAAACCGACAGTTATACCAGCGACTAGATCTCCTACGCTATCCTGGATCGAATATTTTGGAAACCAAGTTAACACTGGAAATTTCTTCAGCACATTTTTGGTACTACATGACCGTCGAACTTTATCTTCCATCCATGGATACACAGCGTCGATTTTCTCCTTCACGCTGGTTTTTCTTCGCACTCCCAGTTCTTCGACCACTGCAAGAAAATCAAGCAATGAAAGCAGCAGTTAGTATGCAGTTTGTGTAGCTGCGGATTCAGGCGCGTACGGATCTCTACCAACCCAACAATGTCAGAAGCCATTTTGAGTTCTTTTGGTCGATAATAACTACACCTTACTACCTGTTTTCATAACTTGCATATGAATAAAAACTTACTTTCAATATTTCCTATTATCGTAAATTAGAACAGTTATAGCCTTGGAGTTTGGTTTTGTTGTTATTTGCCATTCGATGACAGTGAAGTCCGATATCGCAAATTTACAAAATACAAACTATAATGCGTTCAGCGGAAACTATTTTGAGTTACGGTACTTGTCATTAGCTATTAGTAGATAACACTCTACCTAATTAGTTGAAGCAAATACCTCTAATCGTATACACGCTGAAAAGTCTCAGCACGAAGTTTGAGGTGTTAAAATTTCTACTTCGTCGATAATTTCGTGTTTTTCTTTCTTTTTTCAAGGTTGACGTTTTCAAGCGCAAGTTTCAGCTTTCGTACTTTTTTAGTTTATCTTTCACCAACTGTTACATCACAGCCATTCATGAAACGTGGGAACTGATTAGATTGTTATGTATTCTCTTGTTAGTTTGAACAACCAAGTTGGATTTATGCGTGAAAGCTGCGAGGCTCCGTCATTCATTTTTTACTGTCTCGAATTTATTTTTGTATAAGGGTCAAGCACATTTTGTGAATTACTTAACATAATCGTTATCGAATAGCAACATTTCAGTTGCTAACAAGTCATACATACTAATAGTAACCAATGAACAGCTATAAAGTTGGAAAATATGAGTACATATCTATACTATTATTATTAATCAATACCGGGTCATAAACCTTTCAGATACTGGCATGTGAATTGAAGAAAGTACAGAATACATTTTGAAATTTACATAATTAAATAGAATTGTAAGGAATGGAATGTTGTGTGAGTATTCACGATTCCGAGGAGACGGACAAGGGGCAATGCCCCCTTAGTATTCAAGTTTATTACTCCAGATACCCCCTTTGCGTGTGCTACCTTGGCGTGGTGAAGAGGCTTAAAGAAAAACTAAAAGTACATAGGAGATAAGGAAAACTCCGACTGATAAATCTGATGAAAGAACGGGGTAACTACATCAGTGTTTCTCCCTGGAGACGGGTCTCCACCACAGCAGTTGGACGCTGTTAAGCAAGAACTGACCAAGCGACAAAATCTGTTTTTTGAGAAAACCTAATATTAAAAGCCAATGGATATATAATGCCGGTTTACGGACATAGCGTTTACGGATAAGCTTTTTCCAACGTGGATACACATTTTTGTATCGGGAATCCAATTTTAAAGAATTCTACTTTTCACGGTCTTTCCAATGATACTAGGTTGTTCCAAAAGTAACTCTTCCAAGCCCATATCTTGGGAACCACTGGAGCTGGAAGAATGCGCGCGTGCTCTCTGGAAACTCGTTAGCTTCAAAACGAGGGATAGATCGGTTCCATATCAACTTTTGTTTGCGAAACAAGTGTCCGAAACGAAAACGGTGTATTGCTGCTCGTTATAGGCAAAAATCGATAGTCTTATTTGTTGACGTTTGAAGGTTCTACGCTGGTTGAGATTTTGCGACGATCAAAGGCGCGTTTTGTGGATGAGTGTTTTGATATCAGTGCGGTAAGGATATAGGTAAGAGAAACGAAGGTTGGTACGTTCGAATTACTGGATAAACCTCAGTTAGGGCGCCCAAAATTGCTAAAAAGGGATGAAACTTTTGCCAAACTTGATCCATTTTGAAAAAAGGCACCACAATCAATGCCGAGAAGTGCTGTAAGACCTTGACAGCCTTATGATATCGTTTAAATCGCATTCGACCTGTCAGCAGTACCTGCTTACTGCAACATGTCAATGCGAGACCTCACACCGCACGCGCACTCAAACCATAGGTTACCGGAGTTGCATTACAAAATTGTTCCGCACCTCCCTTATAGCCCCGACCTCGCACCTAGTGATTTTTATCTATTCCAGTATCTTAAAAAATATCCAAACGAGTACCATTTTGCATCGGATGACGAATTGAAGTCCGCAGTTACGAGATTTTTTCGAGAATAGCCGGCTGAATTTTACGTAAACGGCGGAGTGCGAAAATTGATTAAGCGTTGGGCAGCGATGTATCGAACTTAATGGCGACTATGTTGAAATGTAAATAGTGTTTTAGAAGCGCAATAAAATTCTCTTTTAAATGAGCTTTGTTTCATTTTTGTAACTTGAATGGTTCTCAAGATATGGGCTTGGAGGATTTACTGTTAGAACAACCTTTATAATAACTCATTTTGTCAACAAATGTCGCTTGATTAGTTTCTGCTTAGCAGCGTCCAAATATGACGGCAACTCTCAAAGTAAATAATAATTCCGGTGTAAAAGGTCTCCCATTCAGATGTCCGGGGGAAACTACCTAGTGAGAAACTATCAGAATTGAGAATAGAGACATATGGGATGTAAGGATACTTTATGAGGTAAGGAAATTAGAAAATTTAAAGAAAGAGATGAGAACATTAAAATTAGATACCGTGAAACGGGGTTACTTTGTAACTGGTGGGTAAGTTTGTAACAAAGCCGCCGCGCGAATTCACTGCGAATGAGCGTGCAGCGAGTAGCGAATAAAGTTAAAACTGTTCAACTTTATTCGCTCTTCGCTGCGCTAAAAGCTTTTCTGCCGTTCACACACTCGCTGCACGCTCATTCGCAGCGAATTAAACGCTAGTGTGAAGGGGGCTTTAGCCAGCGAACAGGACCAATGCGCTCTCTATAGGGGGAATCAGTGGACGAGGTATATCAGCAGAACGTGAATGGGTGAATGGAACAGTCGTACACCTGAACACCTCTAAACAAAATAGACAATCAAAGGGTGAAATAACTGATAACAGCTTTCTGAAGAATAAGTTCCAGCTTTCAATTACACAGCGATGAAGATGAAACATTCTTAGAACTCCAAAATACTCGTAGTATGAAATTCATGTAGCCATTTACATTCGAAAGAAGGTTCTGTGTTCGAAAAATATCATGTTTGAAATCTTAAGGCTGATATCCGTTTAAGAAGAAAATAAGTACATTGGAAGGAATTTTGTGACACGTTACATTTGAATTCTTCCTAACGAAAATTAAATTCTGAACATTTAGAATAACGTGTATAAAAAGACATAAAATGACATAATTACCCATAATCTTTAGGGTCCTAAATCGCCGCGGGTTGCCTACCCTGCCCCTTAATTGCTCAATTTTCCAGGGATAGCCTACCCCCAGGAGGGGGTTCATGGTTGAGAAGGAGCTCCTGAATGGGGAGGAGGGCCCCTGTGGGGGCAGGGCTGTGGACGGAGATGAAGGCCCTGGGTGTGGCGGGAGTAAGAGGACCGGGTGGAGGAGAAAGTCCTTGGTGAGAGAGGAGACCTTGGAGAGAAATGGCCGTGGTGCGGAAGGGCTGGTGGCGGGAAGGGCTATTGATGGCGGGGGAGGGGTGGTCATGGTTGTGAGAGCTCCTGGGTGGATGGTCAGTTATCTTCAATGGGGTTGGAGGGCCACAGTGAGAACAGGGGCTTTGAAGGGAGATGAAGCCCAGGGGGTAGTGGTGGGTGAGAGGTCTTTGTGGCGGAGGAAATCCTCCGTGGGAGAGGGTGGCCACTGAGGAAGGAGGAGGTAGTGGTGGGTGAGGAACCTAGAGGGGCAGTAACATTTTGGTAGATAAAGGCCCAGGGGTGTAAGAGGTACTCAAGGTAGAGGAGGGAGCTCCTAGAGGGGAGGAAAACCGCGGTAGTGGCGGGGACTGTAGAGGTAGGTAAAGGCCCCGAGTAGGGGGGGTAATGGTGAGTAAGAGATCCTGGTGGCGGAGGAAGTCCTTGGTGAGAGAGGCGGCCAGGAAGGCGAATGAAGGCCATAGTGCGGAAGGTTCTGGTCCCGGGCAGGTGGTCTTGAAGGGAAGGGTTCTCGTGGGGGAGGGATGGTCATAGTGGTGGAAGCTCCTGGTTGGAGGACCAGGGGATCTTCGTGGTGGTTGAGCGAGGAGGCCGTAGTATGGTTGAACGAGAAGGCCGTAGGGTGATAGAACCGCGGAAGGGGAAGGCTGTAGAGAGGGACTAAGGCCGCCATCGGGGAGGTCGTAGTGACGGGTGAAGAGGTCTTGGTGGGGGTGTGGTACGTGAACAGAAATGAAGGTCATAGTGGTGTGGGGTGGTCGAAGGACGTGGTCCTAATGGAGCGCACTCGGGGTGGAAGAGGGTGATCGGGGGAGACGAGGTAGAGGACTATGGCCACTGTGGGGGAGGAGTTTGTGGCTGAGGAGGGCTGCGACTGTTGAGGTGTGACCGTGGAGGCGGAGAGCAACCATGGTCAACGAGGGGTTGTGGTGGAGGAGGAGGAGGCTCGTGATGAAGAAAGGATGGAAGGGGGTTCATGGTGGAAGATTGAGGACCGCTGATAGAGGGGGAGCAAAAGAAGCACAAAGCAGACCTCAACTCAGGAACAAAAGTTTCAGACCAAACACTGAGGGCTGTGAGCGCGGGGGGGGGGGGTTGAGCCGCAAAGCCCCCTAGTATTTTCATAAAATAGTCCTCTAATATCGGCGATTTTAAAGAAATACCTCAATTTTCTACTTTTTCTCCCTTGAAAAGCTTACCTCCCCACCCCCTCTCTCTCTCTCTCTCGGGAAAATCCTGGCTACGCCGCTGTTTTTACATTAAATTAAAAATGTTCTTCTTGAAAGAATTATATATAAGTTCAATTGAAGCAGCAGGAATTTTTTCCATCATGATGGATTCTAGTACGTGTCTTTGTCGTCAGATTTATTAATGGGAAAAAAGTTACAGACCGCTTAATTGATGTAAAAAGAGTTATGTCTAGCAAAGGAAAGGATCTTTTCACCCTATTTGAAGAAGTTTTTCAGAAATATAATTTGGATAGGAAAAACTGCATTGCAGACAGTTTTGATGGGGCTGCAAACATGGGTGGTCAATATGAGGGTGTTCCTGCACATTTAAAAGAGGCAAATAAGGAACATATTCATACATGGTGTTATGCTCATGCGTTAGGTATAGTTTATAGTGAGGTTACAGAATACACTGTGCCTGCTATTCCCTTACTTGGCTTGTTGAAACAATTAGGCGTATTTTTCAAAGAATCTTATAGAAGAATGATTGAATATGAAAATACCCATCCTCAGGTAAAATTAGGTATCATTGGAAAAACGAGATGGTTTTCAAAGTGTGACTGTTTATTCAAACTTTTTGGAAGTTTTCAAACTTGGAAAACTGCCTGCCTGGGTGATCAGTCTCCAACTATATCTGGTGATGCATTCATAAATGTTATCACTAGCTTGAAATTTATATCTGATGACGTGTCTGTTAAACCAAAGGTTAAGGCATGATGCGAAAAGTTTATTGAATCAAATTATGAAAATTAAAACAGTTGTGACAGCCATGATTTTTCTATTAATCTTTCAAATTACTAGTTTCCTGTACCAAAATATTCACAAGCAGCAAGTTTAGATTATGTACTGGCTTGGCGTCAAATAGAAAATATGCTGGAAAGTCTACAAAAATTGAAAAAAAAATTCGACACTATCTATGCAGCAGATGAAAAGTTTGTACTCTACAAGAATAAAGAGTTTGCTCAAGATAAATTTGAAAAGTTGAATCTAGAACTTGAATTTGAATTGCCATTGCAGCGGAAGAGTAGGGAAAGACAATATACCATCCTTATCAGAAAACAAAAATTATGAAGTCCAAGCATTCAATGAAATTTTCAACAAAGCTATTATGATAATCAATTCAAAATTTGTTAGTCATAAAGAACTCTACGGTGACCTGGAATGTTTTGATCCCAGAAAATTTTTGAAGACATTTTGAAAAATGACAAGCCTGAAAAAGTCTTGAGTAAAATATGTAACATTTTACTCACAAAAATAAAGAAATTGTTCGAGATGAACTTTCATCATTCGCAGCTTACTCTCCAAAGTTTTCTAAAAGAATTTGAGAGGATATGTAAGACGACAATGAGGTATCTAATGATAATATTATACATACAGATACAGACGCAAGTTCATCAGAAGAAGAAAATATTCGCGAACCTATTAATAAAAATAAAGAATATGGAAAATATTGTTTACACTGCAAGTATGAATTACTGTTTGATTATAGGTTGTATGTTGTAGAATAGTAGAATTCAAAAATCTATCTTACATCTATAAATTTTTGATAACTTTGCCAATAACACAGGTAACCTATGAAAGATGTTTTTCAAAAATGAAAATATTAAAAACTAGATTGCGCTCAACAATGAGCAATGAAAATTTAGAAACGTTCATGCTCATGAGTTGTGAATAAGATCTTCTCGAAGCTGGGGATGAAAAAATAATTATTAATAATTTATGTAAACTTAGTGCTAGTGCCGAGTTGATCAAACTTCTTATGTTGTAAATTTAATTTTTGAATACCACATTATGTTAGTTTCTTCATTTTTAAATACATAAGCATATGTCTAACATATTTTATTATAATATTATTATACTTTTTCAACTTTGTTTAAACTGAAGCGTTTGTGTGTGTGGATGGGGGAGGGGAGATCAAGCAGTCTTGATTTTCAAATAAACAAGGGAGGGGAGGCTGTATCCAGGAGACAAGTGAAGGGCCCATAACACGCATATTCCCGCTAGCAATGCCAGTTACGCGGGTAACTAAAGAGAAGCCAAGGCTAAGCAATCTGAGGGGTAACGGAAGGTTGCAAATGGGTAACTTTTCCGCGGGTAACTGACTGCGTATCAGGATGCGCAAAATCCTGCCAGTTACCCGGGTAACTAAAGGGGAACCAAGGGTAACCGAGGGTTGCAAATGGGTAACTGGAGGGTAACTGATTGTGCATCGGGTAGTGGGGACACTAAGGAATAGTGGAACAACAACACAAGATAAAACTAAAGATCGTTAAAAACAATGAAAATATATGAAATTTGATCAATTTCACGCTCTCTGTTATTAGTAATAACGTCGTTGTGTGGCCAAGTGATAACGTGCCCGCTTCGCAATCCTTGCGTCTTAGGTTCAAGTCCCACCAAGCACCAACGCCGGAAAGCTAGTCATATTCGAATACCCCCACTAACATCTTGGTGAACAGAGAGACTACAGGGTCAATCGACGTGGAAACATTGCGCGTCATGTAATCTCCACCAAGGCATTACAATCGCTGGGCATGTTACCAACAGATCAGAAACATTGGTACTGTGTGTGTGCACGTCGTGGACAGCTTACTCAACGTCGTTAAACACGTGGCTAGTAAGCGAACCGTGGCTGCACACTCTTTGGCACAGAGAAGGAAAATTTAACGCAACAAAGCCACGGCAAAGTACCTCGATTAATCTGCTCAGGAGAGTCGCGCGTCACAATCAGATATGGCATCTGAAGAAGATTAGTAAAACCGCACGTTTCCATTCGTTCCGCTCGTCACTATCCCACTTCCTTCTCTTTGGTCCCATCCCTGTAGATGAATCTTTTGAGTATAAATTTCCTGGAGAGATAGAAATCGGATTATTTACATTACTAGCTGACCCTACCGTCCTTCGGACGGTTGTATAATATTGCAAAATGTGAATTTTTATTATAAAGAATAAATGAATTGCCGAGTGCTCCGAAAGAAATTTCTTAATAAAATGTATCAAAAGTTACAAAACATGAAAACAATTTTCAACAGATTATCTAGAAATACCGTGGTACCTAAGAAGAAACAAAATGGAAGACGATCAAAATACAACTTTTCATGTATGAAACGAAATTATATGTAAATTCCCATATAGATAAAAACAGGCTTTTATACGATTTGATAATTTGCTTATATTTTGGAAAAATAGAAAGAAAATGAAGCATGAAATTGATTTTTCATAAATGTGTAAGCTTTGTAATCTTTGGAAATTAAATCGAATTATCCGTTCTTCTCTATCTCCAAAATGAGGAGATCGAATTATCCTGTACATTTCACGTCCTCAGTAGGAGTACTGAGGGTGCTTTTGCTCACTGTTACGCCCTGGTTCAATAGTAATAAATATTACCTATATCATAAAGAACTTATCGGTGTATCCCGATAAGCATGATTGTACTCAGTAGTCTCTTGCTCCGCTTTGACTTGGTGGAATATAATCTCGAGATACATCTCTATAATACTATTTTTATTTTTAATGAAATATTTCAGAATAGACCTCAGAGGATTAAAGTTCGAGTGGTGATGGTTTACGTTATAACCTATTCGACGCTAGAACGATTCTACAATTTGCACAGTCCCAGTCAGAGGCATTCAAAAACTTTATGGATAACGGCTTTGATAACAGTTTGTATGTTTGTGTCCAAGGTTGAAAAAGATTCGAATAAAAAAAAATTGATTCGAATCCGCTTCTGGGAATTGGATTTGTATCAGTGATTCAAATCCAGTGGACGTAAAATTTATTCGAATCTTTTTCGTGGATTCGTCGGAATTTTTCTGTTAGCCGTATCAGGCGCTGAAGTCACCTAATATGGCCATCCGTTTTGGTCTCTTTTCTTCTATTTTCTAACGAAAAAAAAGTTCAAAAAACGTAATAAAAGCTACAAAATTTCTTCTGGCCTACTCAGCTGAAACATTAAATTAAATTTCTTTGGAAACTACATTGCTGGAAGTACGTTCACTATGATTACATCGAATAAGATCCAATTTTTGGAGTATTTGGTTTTTCTGAAGAAAAAAATTGTCAACGATTGCTGAGTGAGTAAAATAGGTATCGTTTCTTTTGATTTTGGTTTTGTAACAGCTAAAAAAGATTCCATAATTCCTAGATTCGATGATTCGTAGATTCGAATCCACGAATCCACTCCAATTATTCGAATCCGATTCGAATCACAGTAAACGTAAATCAATCAAATCATATTCGAATCCAAAAAAATAGTAGTGATTCGTGGATTCAGATTCGAATCCAATTTTAGTTTTTAGTGGATTCGTTGTCAACCTTGTTTGTGTCACAGGTCGTGCTATATGTTTCTTCTTATCATTGTATGTAGTACGGTTGTAATTTCGCACATTGAAAATGCCTAGCTGGTGCATAGTAATTATCTACATCTCTTTAATCACTTCAATCTCTTCAATTTAACGTAGAATTTTTTGTGGGAACCGTCTAAAATATATTCATGAAAGAATTTCACGATTCCATTGTAGGTAATACTGATCCCGCCTGACAATTGCCGACAGAAATCCGACAATGTCAGAACTGCCAATTCTGACATTAAAAACGACACAAATGACAATTGCTTTAGCCAATCAGAACGCTGCTATGCAATTTCTGACACAAAAATGGTTCTAAACCGACAAAATACTGGCAAAGTAGGCGGGGCATGCTTTCTTTGTCAGAAATTTGACGGTCCGACAGTGTCATTATTGTCGGCCGACAGAAATTTTGTCAGACGGGATACTGATAATGTCAAATCGCTTAAAGGTCACTGCTTGGAATATAGAATATTTGGTAAATTGAGGGGAAATACGTAGAAAAGAAGAAAATAGTTTTGAAAACACCCATTAAGAAAAAGGAAACCCGTCTTAAGATATATTCATAATTCAAATAAATTGGTAAACTGAGGGGAAATACATAGAAAAGAGGAAAATAGTTTTGAAAACACCTATTAAGAAAAAGGAAACCCGTCTTAAGATATATTCATAATTTGTTTTTGGCGTTGTCAAGGTACAAACCCCGTTAACATGCAACAAAATGTATCATTCGCTCTGACCACTGCGCCACACATTCGGCACGTCAGCCGCGAGCAATTTGTACTTACATCAATCTCACAACTGTTCCGCTTTAAACTTCTGAGCTTTATTATGCCACAACGATTGAACTTACTCAAACTTTTCTTGGACACAAACACCCTCTGAAACATCATCTTCCATTCGAGATAACTTACATACTGATCTATTGACCCTAATGGACAAATACTGGAGACTGGAGACATTGTTACTTGCTTCCGTTTTTTGAATTTCATACAATAATAATGTTTTTGCAAACGCATCTTTGGAGCATAATTTAAAAAATTCAATCAAAGTGGAAGAAAAACAGGAAATCCAACATCCGAAAAAACTGGATAGAATTAAACATATATCTTCATGGTAAGTGGTAACACTGATCCCAATCACCCCGCTTCCAGCATGTGTCCTCATTCGACGTTGAAGCGCTCGCTTATTTGCAACCTTTGACTATATATAACTATATGGACTGATCAAGTTGATAAAATGTTGTTTCAACATCTTTTGTGCTATAATGATTAAGCAAATGATAACAGGTGATAACCTGTAATTTATGTAATGTACTATACAAAGATCTGCGGATTCAAATAATTTCTGTCACCATAAGGATTGTTTTTGATGTTAATGATGAATATTCTTAGTCTCTTTTTGATTAGTTGTTTCCTATTTACAGCAATTACTGAGTTCGAAACGATAGTTGTGGCGTTTAATGCTAAAACAACATTCGTGAGGAACTCTTGTTTTGTGAAGAAAACTTGTGCTTTGATACAATTTTACGGCTGCTTTTGTTACAGACTTTTCCAACTTAAATTTGGGAGCGGTTGAATTATTCCTGTAAAACAAACGCTGAAGCAGGCTATGGAATAAAAGACGTATTGATTTGCCTTGTTTTCTCCGTTTTTCTTCTCATTCTTCCTTTTGTGCAAAAATATTTGGCTGTATCAATAGAGAAATACGGTATATATAATTGAAAAATACATTGGTTGATGTATAGGCTCAAAAGTGGACTAATTTTTAGCAAATAAATCGCATCTTTTCAAAAAATTCCTGGTTTTAATATTTTATTCTTCCCTGAGGGTGGGAATTCATTTTTGCCCAGAATGGTATAAGAGCCTAATACTATGCGACTACCTATATTTGAAAAAAATCCTGCTAATGTAGTGCTCATTTTTGCAGCTTCAAGAAATACCTGAAATACTTCAGTTTCACCAATAACCACACACGAAACATGTGTGCGAATTCATGATGACAGATCCAAAAAAAGAAAACAAGCCGAAACTTCACACAATTGTACCGTTTTGCTTCAAAAATAATACTAAAATTACTCTATGAAGTTATGCGACGAACTCTCATTACAACGTTATGATCTAGGATACAGAACAAACTGATAACCAGAAATCACAACAAGGTCTTCTCTAATCATTATAGCACAAAAGATGTTGAAACAGGGTCGTGTGCAAGATTTCCTTGTAGTAGTGTCGTCTTGATCAGTCCATATAGTTATATATAGTCAAAGTTTGCAACGAAAATATACCTCGTCTTACCGCGCAACCAATTACCTCACCGAAACACCCATTAACTGCGCATGACGTCATTTCAACTTTGAAGCTTAATTACAGCTTTTACAAAGCGAATTTCAAAATTTGGACTTCAATAGTATTGAGTATTTGTTGTAAGGTATCTGTAGTGCCAATTTCAAGGCAGTCCGATCAGCGGTTAAGGCGTGATGCCGTTACAACGAACAAAACGAAGCCCTTTATAATATAGATACAAGCGTCCAACTGTAGAGCGCGCTATACCATGTGACGCGCGCGTTCACGCGCGTTACTGTCATGCGAATGCCCCGTTGTAAACAAACTGATTGCCATAAGCTTTCATTTTTCATTAGCACCGGCGGCATCTGCATGACAGAAATGCGCGCTCTACAAGTAAGGCATAGGAAACATGGTTTTTATCCCTCCAGGAGATTTATACTCAAAGAGATAAATAAAGTTTGCTCATTTATACTCATCTATACTACGGATAGAATTTAAACTTAGAAAAACAATAAATTGTGTTCGTTTGTAATGTATGCGAAGACTGAGGAGTGACGAGTATGGTAAGAAGGCGTATCCGCGGACGTCCTTTTCTACAACTGACTGTACACTTGTGTATTGACCTAAATTGAATTGCGAAAGTAGCACTTTGTTGTTATGTTTTCCACCAAAATGTTGAGCAAAAATTGCTTCAAACCAACTTTAAAATTAATACCTGCAGACCTTGTTCGCACTAAACGTTCAAATTCGGTGATAATTTCAACTTTTAGGTTTAGTAGATCGGTACTCAACTTATTAAGTTGCGTTATGTAAACAATTAACATCATTCAATTAGTTGTTAAGATAAAGGTACTAATAATGCGATAACCAAACTCTCATTTGCTGGGAAAATATTTTCGTAAATTGGTTTCTTAGGATTCGAACTAGCAGGCTCGCTGATTTATCGTGCTAAGCACATATCAAGGTTGTTTTTCCTTGTTGCACTTACATGTGTGTCATCGCGCGGTAATTTTTCTCATAAAACGATTCAATTCATTAGCACTTCTTGATTTTATTATTTCGATTGTCTTACGGTGACTGTTATTCGGGTTTTATTTTTCTAATACCGTTTCAGTTACTTGACAGAAGTATTTGGCACTCGATTCGTTCGGGTATTATTCTCAAGAAGATTGTCACCATAGCACTTGAAAGCGGAATGATGAACAGTATCCCATTAGAAAAAAATAGGTAAAATATTCTTATCGCCGAACGGAATGACGTTCGGAAATCAGATAAAGAAACGTTTCAACAGAAGTGAAAATTAGTCGCGTTCAGATGAATAACAATTTTCTTGAAATAACTGGATATGGGTCCATTCCACACCAGTTGGAACACTCGCTGCCCATAACGTGTTCGATTTCTACCAAATTGGCAGGAAAGACTTGAGTTTACTCCAAATATAAGTCTGTGAAACCATTTTGCGAAACACCCATTCGTTCTCGATTTTTCGATGTTTTCACAAAATAGACGTATTTTTCTGGTACACGATCAACGTTTCTCCATATCTCGTGAAATAATACAGGCAAGAAGGTGCGTGAGCCCTCACTGGTGAAAGTGTAAAACAATACTTTGTAATCCAAAGTGTTGCTCGACATTTTTTTTTTGACTTCACAAAATTTCGAATTTTGAACCTTCCAACATAAGTAGTAAGGTAGGTATAGATTCGGTTAAAAAAATTTCATTGATTATAGTCAAAGCTCTGGCCAACATTCCTTATTAAAATTTGGGGAGAGTAATATTTCATGTCAGAGAGAAATAGCACTCTCTAAAAACATACTGTAAAGTGAAAGAAATTGGTGAAAGACTAAAAAACGGCTCAGGTTACTGGAGTTATTGAATACATGTCTATTATGTTTGTTTGTGGGCAATTCTCCTGAAACTGAGATTATTAACATGGACTTTTTCCCGCATAATCCCGATGCGCAGTCAGTTACCCTCTAGTTACCCGCGGAAAGGTTACCCATTCGCAACCCTTGGTTACCCTCAGATTACCCAGCCGTCAGTTACCCTGGGTTTCTCTTTAGTTACCCGGTTAACTGGCGGGATTTTGCGCATCGGGCGAAGATACTCTAACATGGGGTAAAATTGAAAATAAGGAGTAACTTTAGAAATCGCAGACTGGAGGAGAAGAGTAACTCACAGCGCGCTCGCGGGATGATTGTTGTAAGTGGTATAAAGTGGAATGAGTAGCCGGAGTACAGCGTCTATGATCTCTGTGAATATAATAATGCGAATAGCTATGATCACGAAGAAAAAGAATGATCGTCGAAAAATGTCGAGTAAATGGTGTAAAAGTGTTACACTATTTCTGAATTGTGTTAATAAATAGAAAGAAATCTCGAATCGAGTTTAAACTGGTAGCATTCGACGAGGTGAGGCTCAGTAAGGATCAGTCAATTTTCACGTGGTACTTTCTTTGGTATACAAGATCTCTAAAACGAAAGTACCAAGTGAGGCAAATTTGAAAACTGATTGGCGTATTGATAAAAAAAACATTATACTGCCATTTGCAGAAGGGACAACATTCCTCATAATTCGAAAAAGAAACCCGGTGTAAGGAAGTCCCAAAAATTTTACTTCATCGGATTTTCCCATCTGTATTCCTCGCTATTATTATTGTTTACAATGGTATTTTTTGCTCCCGCGGCATCAAATTTGGCATATAGCATCTACTGGTAGGGTGAGATTTTCCAAATATGCATATTCCTTGCATTTTGGCTACTATCTCCAAAACTAAGAGAGCTAGAATAATTTTTTCTGTTCGTTCAAAAACTATCGCTTTCATAATTTACCTGTACTATACAAGGTGTCTCTTGTGTAATGACGCCTTCCATCTGGTAAGTAGGCAACCTACCCGGACAATATGTAGATATGTTTGCATGCTCTTACTTTTGAAGGGGTAGAGTTATGGTCAAATATTGAAAAGCTTTCTATCTTTGAATTCCCCCCCCCCCTTCCCGTGACTAGAGATAGACAAAGAAATGGTACCAGTAGGTAATAGTAGAGGGCAGTTGTGATAGCAACAGGAAAAAAACGGTCGGAATCGGTTCAATAGGGTGCCCATAAAAGCAATTTTAGTACAAATTAAAAAAGAAAATTTTCACATTTTATTAAATTTCCCGTGAAACTTGCCCTCTTAAGCTACTGTTTTTTATTTGTAATACATTGCACACTAAATTTCCCCTAAAAGAAGATTTAATGTTAAGTACCCGTCAAATAAGCATCATGACTGGTATAGATCGAAACACGATCCATATCACAGACACTGATCACTACTATTCTTCCCGGAGATTACCACCCTCGACGAATCATCTGCCAGGGACTGATTGAGCACAGACTATTCGGAGTAAGATACTGTACACGGATGAATCTCTGTTCACACAGGATGGCATACTAAATACACCTAAAATAGTCATATGTGGGCCAAAGAAAATCCACATGCTACTTATGAACGCAGTGCACCCAGCAAAAATTCAGTGTGCATGTATGGTACGGAGTCACTGTACAGTACCCCGTGGAACCTCATACTTTTTCGGATAATTTGAATTCAGAACACGTTATTGCGATTTTTTATGTACAAAACTATCTGACCTACTAGCAGAACAATTACCATTAGGGACTAGGAGGGGTGTGTTCTTCCAGCACAGCAGCGCACCAGCTCATTTTGGAGTTACCGTGAGAAATCAACTAGATCAGGATTTTCCAAACTGCTGGATCAGACGTTCTGGTCCAGCTCCATGGCTCCCGCGTTCACCTGACATGAGGCAATGTGATTTTTTTTGTATGGAGAGAAATGAAGAGAATAGTGCACCGTAGCGGAAGACCTCCGTCGAAAAGCGAATTATTGACGCGGATACAGGAAGGAATAAAACAGATAAGAGAAAATATAGATGCGCCGGAAGCGTCTACTATTTCAGTTATTCGACGAGCCAAAATATGTTTAGAATTTAATGGAGACTGGTTTAAACAATTATTATTTTTGTAACATATTCTGAAAATTTTAAAAATATCCCTCAAAAACAATTACTTTGTAAAATTTTTAAATGTACGAATAGGAATGATTTCCTTTGATTGAAAATTTTTCGATCTGTGAAGCAAGTGAGATATTGGGGTGGGGAAGAAGATGTAAGAAGAATTTATGGCTAATTAAAATGTAGCATCCTGAAAGAGCAAGTTTTATGAGCAATAAAAAATATGTATCAATAATTTATTATACTAAGTGAAATTTATTTATCTTTAATTTTTTTCTGTGTGGTTACCACAACTGTCATCTCGCACCTCCTTCCCATCGGTATGCGCCATATAGTTCGGAGAATGTGGCCAAAATGTTACCAAAACCAAATTTGGCGACCTTTTGAACCAATTATTGGGTACCCATATTAAACTTTACAAAATACTAGAACCCCTCCCCTCATGGCATGGACCTCCATTTGAAATATGGGGTAAATAGATAAAATGAAGGAGGCGAATGAGCCCCATAAACGATATAACTCGGTGAAGTGGTAAAGTAGCTGAAGAAGATGATTATTATCTTCATAAGGTCTGTGCATCCGTGTTAAAAAGTAATATGTAATTCTTAACAGGAATATCTTGAACTCCATTTTGAGCAGTTCTAATCCATAGATACAAGAAAATTGCCAATGCCCCTTTTCACGGGAAATTTAATGTACAATCTATTACAAACAAAAAAACAGTAGCTAAGAGGGTAAATTTCACAAGAAATCTAAAAAATGGGAACATTTTCGGATATAATTTGTACTAAAATTGATTTTATGAACACCCTGTTGAACCAATTACGACTATTTTTTTTCTGTGGTTACCACAACTTCCCTCGACTATTACCTACTGGTACCATTTTTCTGTCTATCTCCAGTCATTAGAAGAAAAAAAATTTCAAAGGTAGAAGACTTTTCAAAATTCGGCCATAACTTAGCCCTTCAAAAGTAAAGAATATGCAAACATATCTACATATTGTCAAGGTAGGTTGCCTCTTACCACAGGTAGAAGGGGGGTCATTGCAAAAGGGACACCCTGTATGTATTCATTGTTGCTTTATAGAGATACTCCTGAATCCTTATGGTTTCGAATAATAATAGAGGATCGACTCACCGCACCCTTCTTTACTTTCTACGGCGCACACTTTGGGAACCCCCAATGGAAATGAGCAGGTCATATCGCCAGAACCCAAGACAACAGGTGGGCAGAGAGAGTGACGTAATGGACTCCCCTAAATAAAAGGAGAAAAAATAGGCAAAAGACCAGATGGAGGGACGATTTTGAGGATTGTTCGAACATAATACGTACCATCAAGTAGCCCAAAATCGGGCTGAATGGGCGAGGTTGGGAAAGGCTCTTGCCCTGATCGGCTCTGTGTATAATAATTACTACGAATTAAATATCTGATTAGAAATAAATATAGGCTGACAAATACACGAATAAATAAATAAATGTCTCAGCAAAATTCTAGCAATCCAACGTTTTGTGGCCGAAGTACAAACCCGATGCGCAGAATCCCACCAGTTACCCAGGAAACTAAAGGGGAACCAAGGGTAACTGACGAGTTTCTGAGTAATCTGAGAGTAACCTAGGGTTGCAATGGGTAACTTTTCCACGGGTACCTAGATGGTAACTAATCCCGCCAGTTACCCAGGTAACTAAATAAGAACCAAGGATAACTAACGGGTTTCTGGGTAATCTATGGGTAACTTTTCCGCAGGTAACTAGAGGGTATAACTGATTGCGCATCGAGAATTTATCTAGAAAAGTCGTACTTCACAATCACATAGTTCCATCGTAGTGGACGCCTGTGAAGGAAATTCTATAATTCAAGGAAAGGCAACTAATACAAATTTTAGTAGCTAGCAACACTGTTAATGATGTTTCGAGGTTACCTTTACCTCATTGGCTGCTGTCAGGCAGCCTAATCTGTCCACGTGCAAACTTTTTTTCACAGTGGCCAGTGCCAATCTGTATACTGATGACAACTACAAAGGAATGTTTGTCATTACAAAGGACATTTATGTATATGTAAGTCCGGAAAAACGACTCTTAGATATACAGAAGTGATTCTTCTCCCTCAACATTTCCTACACATATAAATTTGCAGGTCTGCAGCTTTCAGTCAAGATTATTGTTGAAATTACTTATCTATCATTTCATTGCAGTGGTTAACATTTCTTTGGTAATGGACAGGTTGTGCTCCACTGCACCTTCAAGAGTTTTTAAGTTGGATAAACACCAGGCATGTGTAGAACTCAATGTATGCTAAAATCTCAATAGGGAATAGTAATACCAAATTGTACACTACAAAATTTGGTATGTTTGAAGAATTACCCGGTAGTCCTTAATAATATTTTGTTCAAAACTATATATAATTCGCCAACATAGAACAAAGTTTTCAAAGCTACCCGGTTTCCAGAATAACTTTGAAAGGCCCCTTCAAACTTGAACACTGCCAGCATTAGACGAAACATTTTATTTCACACAGCACACAGAGGAGTCGCTGCAATTTTTTTTTTTTTTTTTTGGGGGGGGGGGGATAATTTTTTTAGTAGTGTTGATCTACATTCAACAGTAGATTTTTTTTTTGGGGGGGAGGGGTGTAGTATGTTGTATCAACGTGTCTAACAGTCATTTAAGTCATTTATTTTCAGTCATGGTCATTAAAAAATTTAACAATCAGCAAATTAAACCTTGAAAGAGAAAACAAAGAATTTAGAATTGGAAAAATTTTTATGCGAATGCATATTTTTATCTATGGCGTATAGGTATGACTTTCAAAAGATCTTCACGAATCACAGAATTCTGAGTTAAGTGAACAGCATTTCATCCTGCATATTTCGCATATTTTGGCATTTACCGCATATTTTGCACCAATTCTGCTAATTTTTCAATGTTCTTTCCCCAAAAAGTTATTTTTTTAGTTCTGAGATTGATGTCCTACTCCAATAAAAAAATTGAGAAGACTTATTGATTAATGAATCTGTAGAAAAGCTTTCACAAATTTAGAAAAAATATGTTCTTTTGCACGTGAGATAACCGTTCTCTTGCCCGCATCACATTCATCAATCATCAAGAAATTTTACGAATAGGTGCCTTATCTCCTGGGTGCATCGCCTATTAAAAGAAGATTCGACTCTTAAGGAGATACTTTGCTGGCGATCATTTTAAAATATGATAAAAATTTTTTCAGTGTATCCAACTTAATTTTTCCTTCGAAATGATATAACCATATTGTATTTGCATATTATGCATATCTTACAATTTTGCCGCATATTTTCGGCATATTATTTAGACTTAATTCAGTGCATAAAGTATGCGCATATTTCCTTATTTTTTGTGCATAAAAATTGAATCCCTGATAATGACGATAAATCGAAATACCAGCTTACAAGAGTCTTCGCATGTATGACATGCTCATGTGAGTTGTGTGAGACGTGATCACCATGCGCGTATTAAGGTAGTTGAGCTCAATAAGGCCCTAATTTAAGGTCTTGGCTCTCCAGACTTTCATTTTCCTTTTTTGTGTTATAGTCGTCGACTGAAATATTTAAAAATTGGCTAGCTTGAAATTTTTCTATACTGCTCCACGTTCTTCAGATCTACTAATAAACATACCCCTTTTTCAAAACTTGATAAGGCCAGCGCACCAAAGAAGGCTGGGTCTATAACCTAATAAGACTCAACAAAATAACTAATAAGCCTGAGATTTCTGGATAAATTCCATTTGACTAACATATAATACTCGTAAATCCTCCAAATTACACAAAAAACATATCGGAGTACCTTTTACATTATTGGAAAATCATCAACCGGCATATCTCACACCAGTGGACTAATATCTTGATAAAAACAATTCGACAGTGTTGCCATATCATGAAGGACCAACGCAGTCTACAGCATAGCAGTCAAGATCGGTACATTGGGCCTTATATTGGGAATCCGGGTCTTATTGGACTCATCTACCTGATGCAATAAAATTAGTTTTCTTCCCCATGAAAATGTAGTATTATATAGACGAAGAAGTATATTTAGCTTTAGTTTATTATTTTAGCGCATTCATAGCAAATGGGGGGGGGGGAGGTAATTTATTTTCATATTTCGATTTTGTTAGACACCCTGTGTATGCGTATTGCGAATCAAGTGCATGGTACCGTACTACTAATTGCGGTATCACATGGCACTAATTCGTTTACAAATTTTGTGTAACAAGTATAAATATAATTATCGGCCTTTGAAAATTTGGGAGAGGGGGTAATTTTAATCATTTCTAAACCCCCCCCTCGCCCTCAGCGACGTCCATGATTTCACATATATGTATTTCAACAGATTCCGTTCAACAGATGCTTTTTCATCCATCCTCTCGCCTTAGTCTACTTCCCTATATTTTTGAAAGGTCCAGGCAATTTCTTCACTTTCCTTTCAATGTTATCCCATGTTATGGAATGAAGTAAAATTGTATTTTCATCAATATTTTTGTGCAATTATTCTTCCTTTTACCTAAATTTGTGAAAAATAACTTAGTTATTTTCATTTTCTCATTAAGTTTCCATATTTGTTATGGAACTCAATTTAGTGCCGACACTGCAAAGTAATTTTATGCGATTATTTTTCTTAATTTTGTACCTGATGATTGCGTCTATTATTAGGAATTTGTGGGTCTCATATCTTGTTTGTCCTTCTTGTATTATAAATATTGTAATAAGACATTTATAGATACATAATGTTAAGTGTAGCTAGGAAGCAATGTCTATCGAAGTGGTATGTCATATTTTTGAGGCCCTTTAACGACCCCTCGAGGAAGGCTAATATAAACTTTTGTAGGGAGAGTATATCGATGTTATCAATCAAAAATTTTTAGAAGGTCGCTCAAAACAGGGGGAAAGTAAAATATCAACATTCTTGCAGAATTACCCTAAGGCTGATGTTTAGTTACCGTGATCCTTGTTTCATTAACGATTCATAATCCGCGATGTATATAATTTTTTACAATTGATGCGCGATCCGCGATTCGAGTTATTCGAGATTTTCCCAACCCCAGTTTCAAGCTATATTTAGTACGTAAACTATTTCGAAAAAAATAAAAATAAAAATAAAAAAAACAGCACAATTTTGAAAGGGTTATGGTCCTACATTATTTCCCCGTCCCATTATGTAAGGCTTTACATACAGGCCGTATACTCAGTTCGATTTCCCGCCGACATTAAGAATCCATAACCAAAATAAGCGATGATAAAGAAAACTATAATTTACTTACAAATGAAATCGTCACTGCCCAGCTTGCACACTGGTGCAGTGGTATCGGAATCGGGAGCCATCTTAAATTTTTCAGGTGAGTGAGTGTAGCTCGGGTTATCCATGTTACCAAATTTTCAAATTTGATCGCAAAATATTCGTTGTAGCTCACTCGCGACACATTTTCACACGGTTCTAACACTCGAGTTATATTTACTTTTCCCGCATTTGACGGCGCATGAAGTCACAATCGATTCTAATCGGTAACTCGTTATCGGAACAAAATCTTTATAGCCAATCAGTATAATTGCTCATCCACAGAATGATGGCAATTGACTATAATATCGTAAACACATTTCAGGTCATAGCAAATCTCAAATCTATTCGTTGCTGTTCCCGTTCACCCTTGCCGATCAATTACCATGAACTTGTCAAGTGTTACATGAACACAACAGACCATGAGGTAGGCATTGCACTTGAAATCTTGTTCTACAACTAAGCCGCGATATTTTTTTCTTGCTTGAAGTCGCCGATGTTCGAAAATACTACCTAACCAGCTATTCGTAATGTTCATCCACTTGTCACAACTACTTTACTATTGTAGCTACCTGCCCATCTTCTGTACTGTGGTTTTCGCGTATTGAAGAGTTTAATTATTACGTGGATAGCCCTCACGTGTTACGCATAGTTACAAATTAAAAAAAGAATCATTTACACGACTGGTCGTGACTCGTATCAGTCTCGAAAATTTCATCGCCGGCTGTGATATAGAAATTGAAAGTCCCTATAGTTCTATACCTTCTCGCGGATACTATTTGAAATGGAGGGTATATTAAGAAACGTCTTTGTGCAGTTTCCCTTTTATTTTTCACAGTCGCAAGAAGTCTTTTCGTAGGCCAAATTTTTTCCTCTGTTTTGTAATACTGGCAAATGGGGTGAAAATGAACAGATATTGAGGTTCTTGTAGAATATCTCTCCCATTTTTAATGGTAAACTCACCACCCAGTCTTGCTGCAAACATTTGACCTTTGGGAACAATATTGGCTGATGAAAAAGAAAATTCACTGCCGAATACACATTTTTAAGAAGCTTCAAGTTTGTTCGCCTTTACCTCACTATGGGGGGGGAGGGGTGAAGGTGAACTCGCATGTTTTTGCATGGCAATAGACCTTTTCATGGGCGATGTCTACAAGTCACCGAGCCTATTGCAATTGAAATTTTTCTCTTCTCTACTCATTTCCCTACTCATAGTTCAGTTCAGTGCCGCGTCATTGGAGATGTGTGATTTTCGGTAGTGTTCACTGATCTGACTTACAGTTCAGTTCAGTGGCGCTTTATTTCCGAGAAATAAATTAGTAGGAACCAACAACAATAATTATGAGTGATAATTTCGATTTTATTAGGGTCGGTAATAAGCCTGTAGCAATTTTTTTCCCCTTCTTCATAGACATGCTCATTGATTTTGATCTTGATCTTCATTACTGCACGAGCGTTTTCAACATATATAGAACCAAAAGAGATGAAAATTAGAAACTTTTATGTTTATTTATATTTCAGATTTTACTTGTGACTGGAGTAGGTATTATGCGTTTCGTACGTTTCTACAAAAGGAACTACATATTTCCTCAAGGAAAACGAAGAAATTAACTGGATTTAGAAGAGGTAAAAGCAGTGGCGTATTCAAGGGGGAGGGGGGTCGGAACACCCCGTGGCTAAAAAAAACTCTTAAAAATATCAAAAATATGCTCATTTAACTTTTTTTTTTCTTTCTTTTTTTTTTTAAGGAATAGCCTCAAAATTAAAAGTTAAACCCCCTCCATGGCCAAAAAAAGCTCGTAAAATCAAAAATATGCTCATTTAATTTATTTTTATTTTTTTAAGGAATACCCTTAAAATTAAAAGTCAAACCCCCTTCATGATTTCATCCTAGATACGCTACTAGGTAAAAGTGTATTGTTTGTTATAATGTATGAAATGGCTTCTCAGTTTGATTAGAGTAAAATTTCTTTGAATCAAACCAAGTACATACAACATTCTGTGATATATTATCAGGAAATTTTCTAAGGAATAATGCGATGTGAATTATGTCTTGTCCGCTGCTTGAAACGTACACAGGCACAACTGATGCAAAAAAGTCAATTCTTCAAAAAACGAGTTTAAAGAAACGCAAAACATTCGAATTATTCTTATGCGATGAAGAAATATTCTGTGAAACCTCAATAAATGTGTAAAGGTAGTGTTGCCCGTGTATTAGAAGAGCTAGTACGTAAAACTTTTCCAACTTCATTATGTACCCCAACGTTACCACCCCTTGTTGCAGTTAGGTCGTTGTTCACTTAAAATCGATCGCTGTTTCGGAGATGATATTCATCTTTACTGTCATAACTTGTCCATGATACTTCAAACAGCCCAACTTTATCATAAATACTTACACAACGTTATCAGGCAGCTGATAACATCATCATTACACACTACCGACACTGTACAACACTATTAATTTCAAAATTGCGATTTCAATGCAACAGTGATGGCAGAACGTACACTTAGGCCATTGTTCATCTAACACTGACAGAAGTTGTGTCAGTGTAGCTTTAACAAGTAAGTACAAATTTCACACAATGCAACACTGACACAACTTCTCTCAGGGTTAACGTACCCTCCCCCATGTTTGGTCGTCGTTGCTGTACATGCATTAGTGTATTTGGAATACAACAGGCGTACTAACTGCAAATTGACTGGTTTTGCAGTTATGCTACAGTACGTTTCAAACAGGGATATGGTAAAAGTAGTAATGGTAATTTTGGTATTCCGTTTCAGGTTTCGAGCGATGAAGTCTACTAAAGAGAGAAAAAACGGTGTTACCCTCTGTGGCAATGATGGGAATGTGTGATGAGGCAAATGAACAAGATAGTGCGAATCGAAATCAAATTTTGTAATCTGCTGTTGAATTCTTGAATATAATGAAGAACTCATCCTGAGCATGTATAAGTTGCGATAGATTGTTTTTCTGTTTTTTGATCATTCTTGTCAATGCTGAAGTATGTAGTTATGACGAACACATGTACTTTCAATGTTCTCAAAACGGGATACTAGTTAACAAATATTGATAGTAAGTATTGATATGATAACTTTGGTTACGCCTATTCAAATTATAAACTTTATTTGAATTAAAGTAAAATTCCTTTTTTGTTGTTAGCGTATGAAGAATTACAGTTTCCTAAAATGCCACCTGAATTGTTTGGAATTGATTGAAGAGTACCTTCCTGTTGATAGAGTGATACTGATGACCTGATAAGTGATAGAGCTGCGCGACTGCAGTCTGCAGCTTTGCAATTTGAAGGTGTTGCTGACCCTCTTCGAGTAGCGAAGTTACTTTTGTTTTGTTTACATTTTTGTAACACGTAAAATCACACAAGGGAAAAACAGCTCTTATAAAACAAGTCATAATTGAATGGGTGGCTGGAAAAACATTGCATGTCGTCTTTTTTCACCAAATTGGTTTCTGATGGATGAAACGTTTTTCCACTAAACCCGAGCGTCATTCTCCTATTCTCCACCTTTTAGCGACGTTTAAGCTATCTAGCGGTGTGAAAACCAACTGTCCAACTACTTCAAGGTTGGATTCAATCAGGCAAGCAACAAAGTACATTTTTCCATCAGAAACCGATTTTGATGAAGATGAAAAAAAAAAAAAAAAAAAAAAAACGACATGCGACGTTTTTCCTGCTACCCATTCAATTTCTAATTGCCTCGACCGACTTTATTGAACAATGATTTAAATCAAAACTAAATGCTGTTAGATCATAAATGAGCGTCCGGAAACATTAAATAAGAAATACTCTCTTTATATTTATGGATTCGCCAAGAAGAACGAATGTTCGCTTATGGAGTTTTACTAGTAAAATGGATGTAAACAAAAAACCTGGAGACCTCACCCTGCTGGCTGTGATAGCAGCGACTGGTTGGGGCAGCTGCGCAACAGTCCTCCGCATGACGTCACCGTGAAAAGGTCTATTCTCTCTGAAGGCGTTGTAAGGGTAAAAGTGAACCAATTTCAATGTTTAAAATAAAATCGCGAGAAAATTCGCGAAAAAACAGAAAAAAAAACCAATGCATTTAGTAGATTATATTATTATCACTAAAGTCCAATAAGTTGAAGGGAAGAAAATCATTAAGAACAATAATACTACATGGAATATATTTATGAAAAATCAGTCAAGTGAGTAAAAGAAGCCAATATTATGGAAACCTCGCATGTTCATCTTCACCTCACAGTTACCAAGTTTTCATATTATTATCTCTTCTATCCCAGGAAGTAAATAATTTAGCGACTTAAACTAACTTGTTTGAAAATACATACATTTTGAACAGTCTTCGCCAAATTATCATGGAATCTCTTGGTGGAGCATGTGGAGATGCACGCGTGCCGAAGTGGCTCCCCAGATACCGCACCCCTGGTCCCGGAAACTATACACCCTTTCGGCTATCGCATCAGTGACCAGAGGGACGCATTGAGGCTGGCCCGAGCTCCCTTTCGCCTCTCCGTTTCAGATTCGCGCTGTCCTGTCAGGGCCACTACAAGACACCCTACTAACCGAGGCAACGCTTCCCCAGTATTACTTAACCTGGAATTCAGGTTCACCACAGACGCACATACTTCCTTCCGTCATCTCTCCCCACCTCGTCTCGGCACGTGAGGCGACGCAGGAAGGTGGTGAAATTATCATGGAATGCTGGAGCACTTTCTCCAAAATTTCGAAAATTAATCGCGCAGAGCTGACGGAAATCACATTATTTCGATTTTGATTGATATTGCTGCGCATGTTTGCCTTAAGGGAAATAAAAAAGTGCGATGGCAGCACTGTGACATCAGTGCATACGCGCATTGTGACGCTACAATCCTACATTTGTTCATCTTCACCCCATCGTTTACCTTCACCCCATTGGCCGGTTGATTCCCAGATCGCGTTTTGAGTAATGTCCTACAACAGACTTTGAATGATTTATATCTTACTTCCCGTGCGAGAAATTCGTCAAAGCGTGCGGTGTTTTTCTTATTTTTCAAATTTTCAGCAAGACTTGATAGTTGACACTCGAACGCAGACATCGCACCGTGTAAATACTCATTTTACGACTTTGAAGTTTATCATAATTGCACCTTAACACGATACCTACTAACTTACATCGCGTGAACATTGAAACCGAGATTAGCGTCACCGTGCGAAACCAGAAATCCCCAAAAGTTTGACAAGGTCCTGCCAAAAATTTGGTCTGCTAAAGAATCCAACAGGTGCGAAAGTTTGGGCTCGTACGAATTTTAACGAATCATATACTCGCTGTAGCAAGGTTTGTCTTCGGAATTAAATAAAATCCAGCGGAGCCCATATTTCTCTCAGAATTATAATTCTACACCAAGAATTATTCTAGTTGCTTTAAATTATATCATCGATTAGGAAACATTTAATAGGCATTCGCTGTAAATCGTCTGCCGTTAATCTCCCCGGAAACCTTGATTTTGTACGCAAATTTGCAAATATAACAAAATGGGTGTACGACGAAGGACGAACAACGAAGTAAGTGGGCGGCTACAGGTAAAAATGCTATTTTAAAATAATGTAATGTTTTATCATAATCAATGAAGTTGAGGTGAACGAGCCTAGGAACTGGGAAGTAGGAATATCGACTTCGAAGGCGATGAACGAGTCTCGATTAAACTAAATTATGTGTAGAGAGGCCACCGGTTAGAAAATTGTCCAGATAGCTATAACACGAAATTCGGTATGCCTAAGAGACATAAGGATTTTAAATTTCGGGTTACTTCATCAGAGCTTTGTGAGCAGGGTTGTAAAAGAAAATCGGACGTCGCCCGATTGCGTCCGGATCAGTACGAGGAGATTGAAGAAAATGAATGGTTTCATTGCGTCCAGGCTCATAATTCCATTACGTCCCAATCCATTTAGCGTCATCCAGAATTCACCACGAGGAGGCGGGCCGAACTGCAGTCAAGACTTTCAATAGACATCCAGAAACCTATTCTTTAAAATCTAAACAAATCGCGGAACTGAAAACATGGAGATGAGTGCACAACTTGCCCTGTTCAAAAATGCAGACGAAACAGCACCTATGTAGATTTAGGTCTTATTTTGGAAAGCTAATATAATTTTTTGGCCAGAATGCAGCTTTAACCCTGTCTCTCCCAATTTTTTCTTCAATTTGAATTATTTTTTACTGGAAATTGTTGAATAGACTCCCCATAATACGAATCCAGTGTCGCAGAATTTTTCATTCCTCTTTGGGCCCCCAGTGGACCTGGGACAGCGTATGTCTGATTGGTAGAATAATGCGAGTTAAAAAAAATATTATCGAAACAACCACGCCATCTACCTAGACGCTGAGCTAAGATATGCTTCTATAGGTACTCTACCAGTGGGATACAACTACCACTGTTTTCAACGTATATTTGAACCAGTAGAATTTTTCAAAAACCGTTGGGACAAACGGCGTCCTGTTGGGAGTGAAAGGGTTAAGACCACTCACACTCTGAAAGACGCATCCGGATTGCGTTTCCTACTTTTCGTAAAGACTATCAGATTCCGCTAGAACTCGCAGTAAGACTCCTTTAGACTTGTTAAGCCTTCTGAGACTCTAATGAGACTCATGATGGCTCCTTGAGATTTATCAGACCACATTTTGAGGTACGTGAGACTCACTCGGATTCGTTCAGACTTCTTGACTTTATTTAGACTCACTGAGGCTGGGCTATGACTCATCCAGACTCCGTTTCCGATTGACAAAAAGAGGGTCACAAAGTCTCAGCACGCAAGAAAGCCAAAACTGGGGTTTGAAGCAAAAGAGTGCTTCTTTTACAACCAATTAGAGCGCAGGACGCAAACGGAAAGGAGAACGACATGCTAGATGAGGTAATTTTACATCACTTGGTCAAACACAATTTTATGATGGAAGCAATCAAACTATTAGGGAAGCGGACTGTTTACGTTTCGGACGCAGTTGAACCATTCGAAGCAAGGGGCAAAAACGGGGCGCAATAAGACTATGAAAAAGGTGTGATGACTACTTTTCGGACGCAATCGGGCTTCTCCGAGAAAATCTACAGTTTCAGAACTATTCTATTAGTGGACCCGCAATTGAGAACAAAATCTGAAATTAGGCTGTACCGGGTACCCGGTCAAGAACGGTTCGGAAATTTGGAATGGTTTTTTCAACTTTCAAGGAGAATGGCTGAGCGACTGAACCGCGCAGTGCGCGTATAGCCGCACACTGGTTCCTCGGAAAATCTAGCTGGCCAAAAGTCGAAAAATGAACTACGATAAATTGATATAAGCAACTGGGCAGGTATTGTTCTATGACCCTCAAAGCACTTCATTGCTTTCATCTATACCAGCTGCCTTGGCTACCATGCTTGGCTCCAGTCTTCTATAGATATCAAACGTCGTCAAATGGGCGGAGTTAACCATGAGCCGATTTTGCAGTTTCATGCACATGTTTTAACCCGTGCCTTACTGCTGTGATATTACCTATATGGTTTAATATGATGAATAAGTTTTTCTAATGTCCTTTTCATGGTGAATCAGAATTTAGTTTTGTTTTTTGGGTTTAAATGCGTTATAACGTGAGAATCTGGTGTTTGAAATAAGTACATTCAGGTTATCTAATGTTCGCAACTTTTAGCTCCACAAACATTTCAGGGCATTTCTGGGCAAAATATTTGGCTCTCAGTTATTCTCTAGGATGTGTGCTTTTAGGAACTTTTCATACTTTTTGCCACTTTGTGAGAAAACGCTGTGTAAGTGTTACTGTTTTACAAGTTGAATTTTCCCCTTGAACCCCCGTTTGGGTTTATGGTTAAAATAATGTCAAAAACGTAGTCAGGAGATTTGAAAACATATATTTTGATATGTTACACGGTAGTTTTCCGAATTTTTAGTTTCCTCCCTCCCCCTCTCCCCTTGAACCCCGGCTCTTGAGTTTCGACTGAAAATTTCATGAAATTCGAAAAACCCCGAATGTCAAGTTTCAGATTTTTGGCCAGCTAGTTTTTCTGAGAAATTACTGTGCGGGTGTCTCTTTCCGCAATGACCCCCCTACTACCTGGTAAGTAAATGAACTACCCGGACAATATGTAGATATATTTGCATACGCTTTACTTTTGAGGGGCTACGTTATGGTCAATTTTTGAAAAGTTTTCTACCTTTGAAATGTGTTTTCGTTCTCACGACTGGAGAGAGACGGAAAAATGGTACCAGTAGGTAATAGTAGAGGGCAGTTATGATGACCACAGAAAAAAATGGTCAGAATCGGTTCAACAGGGTGTTCATAAAATAAATTTTAGTATAAATTATATCAGAAAATTTTCAATTTTTTTCAATTTCCCGTGAAACTTGTCTTCTAAGCTACTGTTTTTTTATTTGCAATATATTGTATATTAAATTTTCCATAAAAAAGGTCATTAGCAATTTTTTGGTATCTGGATTACAACTGCTCAAAATGGAGTTCAAGATATCCCCGTTAAGAATTATTACTTTTCTACGCAGATGCACAGACCTTATGAAGATAATAATCATCTTCTTCAGCTACTTTATCACTTCACAGAGTTATATCGTTCATTCGGGACTCATTAACCTCCCCCCTTCCATCTATTTACCCCATATTTAAAATTGGGACCCATGCAATGAGGAGAAGGTGTCCTAATATTTTGTAAAGTTTAATATGAGTACCCAATAATTGGTTCTCCAGCTCGCTAAATTCGGGTTTGGTAACATTCTGACCATATTCCCCGAACTCTGGCGCATACCGATGGGAAGGAGATGCAAAATAACAGTAGTGGTAACCACACAGGAAAAAAATTCAAGATCACAGAAAGTGGTTGAACATAATTTTCATGAAATAAATTTCACTTAATACGAAATTGTCTTGGGAAATGTTGGTATCTTGTCTATTTACTGTAACACTCGAGGGGAGGGGGTATTAATTTAGTGATGAGGAATGTTATTTGTGTAGATTAAAGAACGTAAGCCCAACAAATTACTGTTGACATGGCACTCTGTTGGTGCTCGGGTACGGAGCCTAAACTTGGTCTTTAAAACAAAAGCTGATGTAAGAAAATTTCAAACCACTCAAAAAAGCAACGGAGAGAAGTATTTTAGGCATAAAGAAAAGGGATAGGATTGAAAACAAAAAGATAAGCATGGTATCAAAAGCAAATAACGTAGGGAAGGCAATCTAAAAAAATGAAAAAAAAAATGGAAGTATGTGGGTCATATTTTGAGACAAGAAGGGAGGTGGACAAAAAACGTAGAGGCTTGGGTGCCGTACAACGAGAGAAAAGGTACAAAGATAGGCCGCTGACGCGTTGGCGGACGAATTCAGGAAGGAAATGGGCCCCAAATGGAGGAGAGTAGCCGTCAATAAAGACGAATGGAAAAGACGCGGGGAGGCATATGGACTAAAATGGGCTCATGACAGCGATGGGGAGGAGATTCCCCCCCCAGTTCACTGCCATAGAACTAATGGAAGTAGTATTAAGGGAAAAAAGCTACAATCGCAGTAAATAAATACAGTTTTTATTTATTTGCAGCCCTTTTAATGTTAACTAAAACTAAAATTAAACCTACTTCTAAATTAATGCGTCCATAATTGGGCATAGGCCTCCCCCACTCTTCTCCACTGACCCCTTTCTCTTGCGTCTCTTCCCCATGTGACACCTGCGTGTCGCTTTCGCTCATCTTCCCACCTCAACGTAGGTATTCTGACCGTCCTTTTTTACTCACTTGATACCCATTCTAAAACTTTTCTCTCCCATCTACTGTCCTGATTCCTTGTGACGTATATAGCATACTCGAATTTCAGTTTGTTCATGACATACCTACAGTCCTTTGTTCTCGTTTTAGCTCTTACCCAGTTATTAGATAGCCTGTCCCTTCTTTTTACTCTGATCATAACTCTTTCCATAGCCAGTTAGGTTCTGGCCAGCTTCATATTTTGACTTTCGGTTGTGGCCCATGTCTGTGAACGTATAGCAGTACCGACATTATACACGCTTCTCAAATCTTTTTCTTAATTTTTAACGGCATTTTGTTTTCAAATAAATAAATATACAACGAGTCTTAAAGAGTCTAGTAAAAGTCAGGAATAGTCGAGAACGATTCTTCTGGAAGAATCTTTGCGAGTAAAATACGCCTCAGAAAATTTTAAGTATAGGGATAAATTCCCACCCCCCCCCCCTCCACCAAAATATGTCTGAGAGAATTTTAAATACTTAAATATGCGGATAAATCCTTCCTCCTTCTACAAAACTGGAAAAAAAATTGAAAATTACTAAATTGTACGACTAAAATTGTTGAAAAAAATCTTTTCACTCCCTCTGCTCGCAAGTACATATGTAGCAGTTTCTATAAAAAGGGGTAACTTTGTAGATCCGACGAATTTTGAGTTATGGACAGTACATAATAGAGGAATGAATGCCCATTCCAACGAGCTATCGGCGAGATTTGTAGCGTTTTTTGTTCCGGAGATACAAGGGGTCAAAGATGAGTGTAACAAAGGCGCGCGAAAACACGTTTTTGGGAAAAACGCGTTTAAAGTTAGACACACCTTTTTCTCCCACTCCGTCAAGCGGCCCTAATTCGCCGCGGAATCACGTTACCAGCTTCGACAAGGGCTTGTTGGAAAGGTAATTTTTCGCTTTTCTGTGTGGTAACAATTCAGAACATCGGATTTATTCGTGAGCTCCGAAAAACCACGAAGAAGCGAAAAGCGAACGCAGACAGACATTCGCATTCTTTTCTCATTCTCTTTTTCTCTCTCCCTCTTGTCTCTCATACGCGTAAATTTTGTCTCTCGGTTACTGCGATGTTTTTTCTATAGAAATCAACCAAAATCTCAAAATTGATTTTTCGACCAAAAAATTTTGTTTTTCTTTTTTCGCGTTTACTGAGACTTCGATCGATCGACAAAGTTACCCCTTTTTATAGAAACTGCCACATATTATAATCTTTACCTACAATAGCTTTTTTTTTTCTTTCTTTCTTTTTTAATTTTTTTAAATTATAAAATCATAAGCTATAGCCCTTTAAGAATTTTCTGTTTACACTACTGCCCATAGCCACTTGGCTTTTGAGCTTTTGAAGTCCTACCTATGAGCAATACTAAACTGATTATTATTCTTCCCCCTATTTTGACGCAGACCCATTCGGGGCGTTTCCGGGATAGGGGGTTCGGTGTCCCGGGGTAATTGGCATTCGTGCATTTCCATACGCCCATCTATCACCGAATTCCACTTGATGAATAGACAATGTCCTGAAAATTTGAGCTCGATTCAAGTAATGGGTTCCCCATCTTATGAGAACATGCGTTGGGTTTCAACTCTCAGTCATCCACAAAGGACCCCAAAATGGAGTTACTAGAAAATTCATTCTTCCGCATCCAAACTCTCTTACGGAAAACACCCAAATTGCTTTCTCAAAAAGTCCAGCTTTTATGGTGAGTCAATAAAATTTTGCCGACTGTTATTACTTTACAGAATCACTCTGGTCACTGATGCCATACTCAAAAAGGTAGTTTCCGGGGCCAGGGGTGCGGTATCTGGGAAGCCACGTCGTCATGCGTACATCGCATACGCTCCACGAAACATTAAATTACTTTGCTAGAATCGTAGAAAATGCTTTACACAATGATGATTGTTATTTTTTAAAGTGGCGACATCAAGCCTCTCGACACAACAAGTTCGCACAAATCAAGCTTACACCCGTTTCCTGGTGTCCCAACGTTCCTCCCGCCGCGAAGAAGTTATCGTCACCCGCCTAAGGATTGGACATACATGCCTCACACGCACGCATCTTCTCACTAACCTTTATCCCCCCAACTGCCCACACTGTGGAGATGAAGATTCTCTCATCGTGGACCATTTCTTCTCATGCTCCTCTTTCACCTGCCTTCATAACTCTCACCACGTCCCCCATAGTCGAATTTTGACCATCTTCATCTCCTAAAAGCACATAAACAACACCCTCACCCACTTTTCCGCT
This sequence comes from Acanthococcus lagerstroemiae, assembly GCA_031841125.1. Classification (NCBI taxonomy): domain Eukaryota; kingdom Metazoa; phylum Arthropoda; class Insecta; order Hemiptera; family Eriococcidae; genus Acanthococcus; species Acanthococcus lagerstroemiae. The sequence continues at coordinate 16,141,707 of CM063107.1, forward strand.
GCTGAATACCTCTGCGAAGTATAAACGGCAACCTTTTTCGAGCCCATAGCCCGGGAATGTAGCTCCGTGACACGATAATGATAAAATTAAAAAAAAAAAAAAAAAAAAAAAAAAAACTTTATCTAGGGGGTCAAGAAAGGGAAAAATAAGAAAAATGGCAATCATGATGTACTTTCAACTTTCTCCCGTGGAGTGGGGGAGGGATTATTGGCGTGCGAGTGTTACGGTGGTGGCCCCTGACTTTCCCAGTGCCTTGTCTGGTGTCACTCCGCCCCTGCACGAGTGGAAATAAAATGTGGAGATCGTGCGGAATTGAATGATATTAACTTAGTAAAAATATACTCACTTTTTTTCTTATTTTCTAGAAGTTCAGTCAGTTCTCCAAAGAAAATGGTTCAGGTTGATATTTCAAATCGGAATCTTACCGCGTAAAAACTTTTAAATCCATTTGATCACGACGGACGAATCTTTCAGTTTCATCGAACTATTTTACCTTACTATTTGGAAATATCTTCAATCTCGGCTCGTCGATTAATAAAACGTTAACGAATATCGATAGCATACTTGATAAATGAGTGAACATCATATAAAACGACACAACTGAACGTTAAAGAAGCTTCAGAAGAAAAACTGAAAAATGGCTGAACAATGAGAAGATCGGAGCACGCGTCGCCTATTATATGCGATGTAGTCTTCCAGTACATATGTACACATGTATAGCCTATAGTTGTACCTTTGAAAAACACTTACTTGTCCTATCTTAACTCTAGCGTCATTAACACAGCCGCCGGCAATCGAGCACACACACCAACACATCTAAAAAAATGTACTCGTTAATTAAAATGACCAAAACTCGATAAGATTCTGAAATGAAGAACTAGACAGACAATAATTACAACTGTAACGAGCGACGTATGGTTGGGAAAGGAAATGGTATTGAAAACCAGATCGGTTAGAAAAACTTCCCGGACAATTGAAACAAAAAGAAGACTCGGCAATATTTTTTAATTGTCTTTCGCTGTTTATACTTCCTTTTAATTTATAACACATCGAACAGCTATATAGCAGTGCTACTTATAATGAGAGCAAACTACTCAATTCTGTCATAAATAAACCTATTTTCCGTTTTGGTAATAGATATCAATTATATTTGAATAAGTATAATAACCTTTACCATTGTGACGTCCTTATACCAGTTGAATGGAGAATACAACCAAAATGAGAGAAGTGGAGAACAAAATTAACGTCGAGAGTGTCCTGCTGGCAGAACGTGAGAGAGGCAGATGTGTACCTATATGTTTACATCATTATAACAATGCAATAGTTCGCCTGCTCAAGTAAGTATTACACTTGCAGCTATATAAGACGAGTAAGTACACCGCACGAAGGAATTCGAAGCGTGCAAGCAGTTCGTTGACTCCACTGATCGACGAAGTACGAGTTTTATTAAATTGCGCTGAAAAACCGTAGCCGTGGAGAGGAACTAAGCGTTCAAACCTCTTCTTTAACTAGGTACCTAAAATATAAACATGTTTTATGCCCTCCTTGTGTGTGCTATCTTGGCGTGGTGAGAGGGCTCAAGGAAAACTAAAAACACGTAGAAGGAAAACTCCAACAGATAAACTTTCATGAAAGCAAGTGAAAACTATACATCATCCCGATGCGCAGACAGTTCCCCTCAAGTCACCCGCGGAAAAGTTACCAGTTTGCAACCCACGGTTACCCTCAGATTACCTTCCATAAACTGTCATTGAGGTAGTCAGAACGCTCCGTTTACAGGTAGGTAGGTGAACGTGCCAGTTTGCAACAGTTTAAGGTAATTTTCAACTTGAAAAAATCACAGAAAATAAGGTATGCATGTAAATGAAATGCGTGTTGTGTATTTTTAGACTTAATGTACAAACTAATTTCTGGAGAATTGATAAGAATAGTATTCTGGTGCTGTGTAAGGTCTGCCCAAAAAGTACCCGACCTTTTTGCTTATTTGGGGTTCGAACTCGTTGAGGCCTCCGGATGAGTAGTATCACCTTCAAAGTAGTCCCCTGGAGAGTCTATAGATAAAACCCGCTGCCAACGTTTCTCCCATTTTTGGAAGCACTCTGGAATGCATTTATTGGTATAGCCATTAGTTCACTTTTGTCACCTTCCGTTTTATATCCTCTATGTCGTCGAATCTTCTTCCTTTTAACAGAATTTTCAACTTCGGGAAAAGCCACAAGTCACAAAGAGCCGTGTCTGGACTGTAGGGAGCTTGTCTAACTTGTACAATGCTGTGTTTTGTCAAATAAGCTTGAACTAGGTGAAATGAGTGAGTTGGCACGTTATCCCGATGGAGCATCCGTCCACCAATTTATCAAAACTTCGGTCGTTTTCTTCTCACAGGGTCTCATAACCGTTTCAAAACTCCAAGATGATATTTTTTATTGATAGTTTGACCTTTTGTGGCGTATTCATCGTATACAACGGTCAACATTTTCCGGCGTTCTTGTTAATGCACGTCTTCCCGAACGAGGATCACTTTCAATCAACTCCTGACCATTTTTAAATCGATTGAACCGCACTCTTTTATTTGTGCGTTACCCATGGCTTGATCCCCAAAATCATTTTTAATAATTGCAATTATTTCCGTTGCCGTATAGCCAAGATTAAAGCAAAATTTGATGCAAATTCTTTGATTGATACGGTCCGTCATTTTTGTCAAATGTCAAATGCGACGAGCTCAATTTTAGACATGCATGTTACAACACGACATTTCTATTACAACTGGTTAAGCGAGTCCGCGATGGAAGGGATTACTGGTGAAGGTTCCCCCTCCACACCGGCACCTTTTGTGGAGAACGCTACAGAAATTTGTTTTCAAGTTATGAGCAAAGATCGGATACTTTCCAGGCAGACCTCCTACATTTTCAATAAATTTGCGATGATTTGAAAAACTATGATTCATCAGTTGGCAACACTTTTTACCCACTTTGCAACATAAGTATAGTAGTAAACCAGTAGCAGTTGCTAACTGGTTTAGTGGATGAAAATTTTGTTCTTTAGCTTTAGTTTGCAACATGTATAGTTCTTATCACGGTTTTACGTTCCTATCTTCATCTCACATACCTAGGATGGCGTTTGATTCATTTTTAGCTTTTGGTTCTGGTCTATGACCATATTCAGTTTACATGACAAGGCTGATCCTGGTATATCATAAGATTGTTCAATGATAATGGACATATCACCGTTTTAAATACTTGTCAGGCATCCCTCGAGCTTCCCAGAGAATATGTTGCCTCCTTTGAGTCCTTTCAAGAAAGTATATAGAGATGCCTGACATGATAAATTGAATCAATTAAACCGTGATAAGAACTACATGTTGCAAACTGGAGTACAAAATTTTTATCCACTGAACCAGTTTGCAACAGGCTGTTGCAAACTGGAGAACCTAGGTTCAGATGAAACGTTTGCAACGTACTGAAATAAAACAATTTATCCTTAGTATTAAAAATTGAAAAATAGCATTTTCATAAAGTAGGACATTCACTCACCATTTTGCAACCGCAAAATACCACAGTTCCATCTGAAGCAACCCGTGAATCTTCCGCAATCTCTTCTTGTTCACTGACCACTTCTTATAAGGAAAGAACCAAAACCAGGAAACACGAGACAGACCAAGATTGAAGATTTAGTTAAGAACCTTGCTGCCTAACACTGTATTGAGTATATATAGTGATAACTGATAACAGCAACAGAATCACAGAAAAATAATTGTGGATTGGCTCACTTGGTAGAAAAATGAACCTGAAACACTGAAACCAAAGAAGCGCTGCAGGTGGCGATTTGTGAAAACATCTGTAGAAGGTGCATTATAGATCATAGATCATACCCTACTGATGGAGTCTTGGACAAACATTAACACAACAGTTAGATTGACATTGAAATGCAGGTTTCAAAGGTGACTGAATAAAGTGGTTGCGAATAACCTAAATACTTCTTGTTGTGTATGATTTTTTTTTTTTTTTTTTTTTTTTTTGCAAGATATATTTATTCTCATTCAGGATACGTTAAAGAATTGATATTAATATTAAAAATATTAAAATTTGGATCCATTATAGTCCCAAGTTCGAGTTCACAATTGGGATATACACCTGCACCAGAGTGCGCTGCAAAATCACCTGTGCCGATGTTAGCAAGGGAAAATGAAAAGGTGATCATGTGTACTTTCAAATAGAAAAATCTCCATGTTCACCCATTCATACCACTGATTCTAAGACGCAATTGTGCCAACATTCGCAACTCTAATTTACATCCTAATTACATTATATGCGGTAAATGGACGATATTCAGCAAAAGGGAACCAACTAGCAAAATCCGCTTTTTGAGAACACGTGATTCGAAGTTCAAGAGCCATGTAGAAACTCTATGGCATAGCGTTTACTGATAACATAAGCTTTTTTCAACGTGAACACACATTTTTGAATTGGGAGGCCCTAGTTTGAAAGTTCTACTTTTTATACGTTCTTTCCAAAGATATTAATAACTCAGTTCGTTTACAAATGTTGGTTGGTTCCCTTTTGCTGAATAGGGTCCGAATGAGACTTTGTTACTTATTATGTTGACTGTGGGCTGACAGGAAGAAAGGGATCTCAGGGCAAAAAAAACATTTTTGTGATAACTGTTTTTGACTAATTTTTGGCCGCTCTTTCGCCTGGTGTTGTCGAAAAAATTCTAAAAAAATTTCTCAAACGGCTGTAAGTCTTCAAAGTTGAGTGTCTCCGTAACGTGAAAACGTTATTAATTTTGTTTATCCGCTCTCCTGTAAAATTTACATTTTTGCGCTGAGGTCTCTTTCTTCCTGTCAGCTCACTTGTACCTTCTAGCCTTCTAGCTGAGCGAATCTAGCGCTCATCCTACAGATGGTTTCATTTGCGAATTAGCAAGAAAATAAAAAATGAATAAACTTGCCGTAAGAAAAATGGGAACACGTAAACGAGCACATCATACACGTAATTTTCCAGTAAATTTACAGTAAAAATTTAGAGCGTTCTTGTTCTCATTGGCAGGAGCTTTCATAAATACGGTAAAAAAGGTAGGTAGGTAAAGGACAGGGCTTGAAAGCCGAATAAAATTTCAACTTTCAACTGTTCTTTTTGAAGCCGTATTTTTTTCAACTTTTAGATTCATCAGCTTTCAGCTTCCACGCCCTGAACACATTCAGCTTTCAGCTTTCGGCTTTCAAATCCCACAAAAATATAGCTTTTTGGCTATTGACTTTCAGCATTCGACTAGCTTTTAAGCCCTGGTAAAGGGTGTAGGAATTTACTTGTAAAGATTTCGTAAATTCTTGCCAATCGGGCTCGAAAATTCTGCAGCTGATCTCAAAGCCAATCCATCCGTATCTATTATAATGCGAACTTTTAAGAAACAGCGGAAAATTATATTTTACAATAACAGAGCATGTTCTGCCTCTTCTTGAAAACATCGTACAATAAATAACACATAACAAAATATGAATGGCGTGACAGAATACATCATTCATGGTTTTCCAACCTAGCAGCGTCATGTTCTTTCATGAATGCCTGAAGTTCTTCGTCTTCAGAATTCCCTTGCACAATTAGTTCCCCGATGCACGATGAATGACTATACGCGGAGGTGTCACAAAAGTCAAATCTTGAGGCTAATCTAAGTGAAAAATAAGACCAGTTAGCGTTTAAAAGGTTATTTCGATCGCTTTCTACCTACTTTATATCCATAATCAAACATCATTCACATACATATTCGGCACATATTTCAGAAGACGTATTACATATATTATGTACCTATAGACCCACTTGCGGAATCGTTAAGCCACAAAAACATAACCCCCACCCCCAGTATATATAACCACATTTCAGACTTGATCTCAGGAACGGAGGGTCAGCGTCAGATTTGGACAACGAATTTGAACTCAATGTGAAAAACTGAGTAGGAATAAAAGATTATCTCAAATTTTTTGATTTTTGGAAAATTCTGAAAATTTTTCCACACACTTGATATAGTTAAAGCATCAGGTAGTTTTTCGACGAAAAATTTTTCGGAGAGTTTCCGGACCGGGATCTGGTGAGAATTATTCAAATTCTGGAAGGAATTCAAATCCATAGTCAACATCGTTCCACACTAAATTTTCGACCCAGCATAGCCTCAAACTCCCACCCCCCCACGTAACGACATTTTTGATTTTATCTCGGGAACAGAGGGTCAGCGCTAAATTCGGACAATGAATTTGAACTCAGTGTGAAAAACTACATAAAATAGGTGGTTATCTCAATATTGAAAATTTTTCCATTATACATAACTCCTATCTAGACGCAAGCCCAATCCTGGTGATTCCGAGATAGGGCGCGTGGTGTTTCGAGGCCAATACGTCTTTGATTGATTCTGGAACACAGTATTCAGTGTATCAGGAGTGAGCTGGGGGATGCATGTGGAGTGTGTATTTGTGTTTATGAGCAGCGTACATGATTTTCTCTCTCTCTCTCTCTCTCTCTCTCTCTCTCTCTCTCTCTCTCTCTCTTTTATTTATTTATTTATTTATTTTTTATTCATTGTTTCAATTTCTTCTTCTATATATTCCAGTGGATGGAAAAGTGTATTTATGCTGTGATTCCTGGAGAACAGGTAGGTACACATGGTCAGATGATGTTTCTTGCTCATTTTACAATCCGAAAGAGGGAGAAACAGGAATAGTCTTACACCTTACTCATGTTTAAAATTTTATTCTTTCTTTCTCGCAAAATTGGAAATTTTAGGATTTTCTACTTTAAGGGCCTGTAACTTCGCCAGTTTCAAAAATTAACATATATGAATCTGCGATTTGCGTCATTCAGTTTGTCATTAAATTAATTTTCTAGAATGTATGAAAATCAGTATTAAAAAATTTTACCATAAGGTAGCGCTTGTTAGCAAACGTTAAAATTTACAAAATTTTCCTCGGAAGGCTATGAGAGTCCCATGAAGTAGCGTGTCTTGCAAATCCATGCACAGTTATTACCCCATGATCACAGGAACGTACCGATGGGGGGAGGCTTCCCCGTAGGAATTTTTCACTCAGCAGTTGGGGAAATTTACCATTTCAGTCAGGGACGAAACTAAGGGGGCCACGGAAGCCTCCACCGGAGTTGGGAAAATTTTAGTAGATGGATCAAAAGTTGGGAAAATCCAACAAGTCAGAAGGTTTATTTTTTAGCCAATACAAAAAAATCTTGATACTTGAGAATTGTGAGTTGAGTCAGTCGGGACTATCACAATTTTGTCCCCCCCCCCCCCCATCCAGGAAAAACTCCTCGGTACGTCCCTCCACGATCAATATCCGAACAAGTTCCTGACTGAGAAAATTCTGAAAAACAATTGAGAACCCCTAAGGCTGGCCTGAAATCAATTAGAAATGCACGCTAATCATAATGTACTCGTTAAACTTGATATTTACGAAGAAAACTATTAATTTTCAGAGTTCAAAAGTATCCGACGATGCGACGGGTCGTCAATGTCGATAAATTAGAAACCAACAACATTTTAATTGTTAACCGAGTAAGTATCCGAAGGAACCAAGTACAGACAGACTATGTGTATAGGAATCTATGCAAAATGTGCGACAAAAAATCCGATGTCAAATTTTGTTTGTGAAAGAAGTGTCGTTAGGTTGACCTACAGATAGACATAATAATGAATTCAATTGTTCGGGTAGGAACGTTTCTCGAGCACATAATACACGATCTATTGTCTTACTTCGCAATATTTTCTTTCCACGAATTTCTAAAAATTTATATCTTAGGATTAAACCATAAACATTATCTACTCCGACACCCATAATAAAAAATAACACGGTAGCAAACATCCGAACTGGGCTTATTTATTTTTCATTCAGTAGGCACATACCTGTAATTCAATTTTAAGTAGAACTCCTCTCCCTCCAACCGTTCAATGGAGACGGAATGTTCAACATAATATGCTGTAAAAAAAAATCTTTATAATCAAATCTCGGTAAGTCGAAGCCCAAGGAAAAATTGTATTCGAGTTCGCGAAGTTTTCAGATTACATTCTTCATTTAAAATCAACTTGTCCCAGTCTCTAGAGGGTTTTTATGGACAGTCGTTAAAGTAAAAATAATTACGTGTGAAAGGAACAATAGTAGGTACATACGAATGGACCAATATTCAGCGACGTCATGTGTTATCATTCAGCCATCAATGGTTGCTCGTGAGGCACTAAAATCTGCAAATAGATCCAATGTGGTCAGAACGGCATTTTCGTTGCGAGATCTAGCAGAATTTTTCATTTTTAGCAGTGTAAATTCTATTTTAGCATCTCAGTTCTCGTTAGAACATTCAAGTTAAACGAACTTCAGCAGATTTTTTTTTTTAATCTAGCAAAATCTTGTCGAATTTGACACATCCGAGAGCAGAGTTCAATTTTCACTTCCGGCAATACTGGTAAACACCCGTAAACAGAAACTAACGCGGGAAAGAAAAGTCGGACCATGGCAACACTGATTTTAGCAGCGACGTAGGCCGGATATCCGTCTATTGGGACTTAAACCTAAGTTGCATGTGTTGGCAGCACTGTCAGTATGTTCATTGTATTCTTATCACTTTGGGGTGAATTTTCGCGAATGGATCACCCCAAACTGATAACCATACACACAAAACGTTTGCCTATGGTAGCGCTACCTAGGTGACAGGTGAGGTTTAAACCTCAATTGATTGGCATATAAACCTGCACTAGAGTGCGCTGCAAAATCACCTCCGCGGGTGTTATATAGCCGGGGAAAATGAAAAGGTGATCATGTGTACTTTCAAATAGAAACACTGCTATCTTCAGGAGGGGAACAAACAAGTAGAAATTACTCTACCAGTGGAACTGATTATAAATCAATTTTTTTAGTGATGATGCACTTAAAATTTAGGACAAATTTTCTTTGAAAGTGAATTTCTAATTGACTTAATGATAGTTAAAGTTTGCTACACGCTTACTGATAAATCGCCATGACCACCCATTCATACCACTGATAAGATGCAATCGTGCCAACAATCGCAACGCTAATTTATATCTCAATAATACTACAATACAGCTAATTTTTTACAAGATTCGGATTAGTTAATTTTGTCGTATTTTCTAACGCTGAGAACGATAGCGTAATCAGTTTTAGCATTTTATATGCTTTTACTACTTGCTATATATGAGCCAAACCATAACGTAACGTGCCCCCAACATGCTCCCCCCAACACGAAGCCAGTCCGTATGATTTAGCTCTTCATGCTGCCAATTCAGTTCAGTGGTTGACATTTGCATGGAAATTTATTTTAGCATTTTATATGTTTTTACTACTAGGTATACTCGAGCGAAAACTGTAACGCTTCCCTCGACACACTTCAAAACCGAAACGCTCCCCCGACATGAAGCCAGTCCGTATGATTTAGCTCTTTGTGGTGACAGTTCAGTTCAGTGGTTAACATTTCCACGGAAATTTATTTTTCGTCCAGCCATGGGTATACTTGATCGACAGCTCTTACGCTCCCCACGCCCCCACCCCCCAGACATGAAGCCGGGCGTATGATTTGGCTCTTCATGTATGTGACAATTCAGTTCAGTAGTTGATATTTCTATGGAAATTCAGTTTTCGTCCAGCCTTATGCTCATTGATCTTGATCTTTGCTGCGCCCTGCGCGACTGCAGGCTGTAGCATGAATCTTTTCAGGCTCGAAAATAGATCAACGCGATGCGTAACGTCTGTGGTTTGTGTTTTTCTTATCAATTGAAGTTCGAGATATACGAGAATAGGCGGTGTAATGGTGGATTTACATTCAAGTCCGGTGACATCCTCCTCAAACCGACATTTGTTGGTTCGGTGAAAAGTTGTCCGTGACATGTCTGTGATAGGCCTGCAACGAAGTTGGAAAGAAATGTAAATCCGTAGTTGTCGCCGACATTATTTAAAAGTTTGTTTGCGACATGTCGCCGACTCAAATGTAAATCCACCATATAACTGTAACCAGGTTTGCTAGTGTCGACCTCTTGAAAAGGTGATCAAGGATGATGTTCCCATAAGAATACGTGTAAAGTTGGTATACTTTAAAGCTTCCGTAATTGCTGAAAATAGGTTTTCTTGAGTCATATAACATGTCAAATTGAAGCTTGAAGTCTGTAGTTTATGATGAACGGTAATTTAATGCACTTTATTCGCTCTATAGTTAGATGAATAAGTTGATATCCAAATTACTGTTTGTCTTATGGAAGTTTACCATTGGTACAAAACGTGCTTGTAAACCACTAATACATGAAAAATGGAACCGTTTCAACTTCACAAAGGAAAACTAGAGACCTCAATCTCTAAATTAATCTATTATAAGCCGCAAGAAAACAATTTTATTGACTAGAAAAAGCGAATTTGAGTTATATGCATTTGATAGCGTCCAGGATCACCTTTTCAGTACAAGGCTACCAACTTTGGAAACCCCTTGGTTACGCCGCCTATGAATCACGTTTGCTCTTGACAGCGACACTTGTGGTTTTAAATGTACAAGTGAACGTAATTGCGTGTAAAAGAAACAGATAAAAAGATGGTTTTACATCGTGCTTACAGTCTCAGAAAAAGCGACTTGAAGTATCAACATAAGGAATCGATAAAAGGAGTTTATTTTGTGAGGTTTGTAATATTGTATATGATTCTTGCTGAAATTAGGGTCGGCGTGAACCAACTCACATTTTGTAAACAATATGAGTTACTAGTATCGTTAGAAAGAGCGTAAAAGTAGAATTTTTCAGAATTGGGCCCCCAATTCAAAAATGTGTACTCACGTTGATCAAAACTTATCAGTAAACGCTAAGGCATATAGTTTCTACATGGCTCTTGAGCTTAAAATCACGTGTTCTCAAAAAACAGATGTTGCTGGTTGGTTCCCTTATTACTCTTAACAGCGTCTAAGTGCGATTGTACTTTTTCAGTGCTTTTCGTTCAAAGTTGGTTAGTGGAATAGCCGCCCCGACTTCAGCTGGAAGGTCGACCATATGGGCTTGTTTTCATTTTATTTTTTTATTAGGGTAAAAAAGCATAAATTATAATCTCTGCAAGAGACACGTATTTCGTATTGAGATTGAGGAGGGGGGGGGGGTATTTTACTCAGCAGTTGGAAAAATTTACCATTTCAGTCTGATAAAGTTGGGAAAATCCAACAAGTCAAAAGGTTTTTTCCCCTTTCTTTCCTTTTGCTTTGATATTTTATTACTTGGGAAATTTGAGTTGAATCACTTGGGACTTTCACCACCCCCTCCCCCTCTCCCAGGAAAACTCTTCGGCACGCCCCTGGATACAAAGTGTAAATCCTTCTCAGAAATGAAAAGGTCGTACTAGTTAGTCGAGAGACTAAGTACTATAACAACAACTATCATGTAGTGTGGAAAAAAACGAACTTATTGCGTATCAGATAAAACTACAGTAAGCAATATGGTTTCGAAATTTAATTTGAAGTTGCAAACTTACTGCCGTGTTTCGCATATCTGACCACTTGAATGACTCAAATATTGACCACCTCGTTTCATTCTAGAAAGGCCCAGAAAATGACGTCAGAGGAATAGAACGAAAATGGAAAGCGCCGTAAGTGATAGTTATTATGGAGTAAGGATGTGTGGACCTGACTACCTTATTTTTGTAGAACATCGCGTTTTTCTTTACAGAATCTGTCTAATTTTCCCTTATTTTGAGTGAAACCTCAAAGTGGTCACACTGATTATCTACTGGGTATCTGTAATTAGGGTACTATAGTTTTCACACAGGTATACTGGACTGCCATTTTGATTCCCAAGTTAGTTCGAGCATTCTCGAACGCGCTCTCACCCGTTCGCGAACGGGTAATCAAAGATGTTCTGATTGGTTGGGAATCAAAATGGTGGTCCATTGTACCCTTGTGAAACTATAGCAACCTTACTGTAATCTGTATAACATGCGTTAAGCAGTACATGCGCTTTATGCAACAAAAAATTACAATTTATTCGTTTTCAGGGATATTTTTTACAAGAAAATACAACTTACGTACTACAGAAAAACCACTAACGTCATTAAAATGCAGCATGAAAAATACTTCTAGAAGGACCTGATACTGTTCTTGTAAATTCTGATGAATTTCATTTTGTACCGTATCTAGTGTAATTTGTGATAGCTGGTGGCGGACTATGCAACTTGAATGACACGCAAAGCTTCATAGAAATTTCTCAAACAATAATAAATTGCATAAATTGCAACCATACTCAATTTTGAATTTATTCATATCATAACCTTCGAGGAAAGCTGGAAAATTCTCCGGAAAATTGCAAACATCATGAGAACAGTAACAGACGAAGAAAAATTGAAGAAACCAAAAGAGAAATATTTTTTCAAGAAGCGCTATGATATCAGTTGGCCCCCAGCCCCTGGGACCTTACCATGAGAAGGTGGTGTAGTAAAAATAATTATGTATGAAAGGAACAGATTTGTGCCTGTTAATGGCAGGTATGCAACTTGAATAAAATGCAAATTCTTCAATTTGTTGTTTTTCCAATTTTTTTATAACCTTGGGTAACCTTGGGGAAAAAAAGAAAATTTTTTGGAAGATTGCAAATATCTCATGAATGGTAAAAGATAAAGAAAATGGAGGAGACGGAGTAAGAAACCTTTACTGAAGAAGCGCTAATCTTTTATTTCCTACATTTTGACATCAACTTGTGTTCAGTTCTGGGAGAGGAGGGGTTTATCTTAAGCAGGTGCTGCGGTAAAAATAATGCTGTGTGAAGGGAACAGTGGTACAAATTGATGATTTGTGCCTAGTAGTGGTGGACTATGCAACTTAGATGACACAACTTTTCGTGGCACTTTTAAAACAATCGTAAATGCACGCGATTTTCAACCGTTTTGTAACCACGGAGGAAAAATGAAAATTTTTCTGGAAAATTACATTCATCTCAGGATTGGTAGATTCAATTTCCAATTTTTACAACCTAGGAGGAAAAATGGAAAATATGCTGGAAAACTGCGAACATCTCAAGAATGGTAAAAGACAGAGAAAATGGAGGAAACTGTACAAGAAACCAGTACTGAAGACGAGCAAATTTTTCATTTCCTACACTTCAACATCAACTTGCCCCCAGCCCCTATTGTTTCTCTGAGGAGGTGCTGCAGTGAAAATAATTATGTATAAAAGGAAAAGTATGTAATGCGAATTGATCATTTGCGCCGGCTACTGCCGAGGTATGCAACATGAATGATATACATATTCATAGAACTTCAAACATTCGCAAATACACTCACTTTTACCATATTTTTACAATCTTGCAGGGACGCAACGACAGGGGAGAGCTTCTACCCTGTAGGAATTTTGTACTCAGCAATTCGAAAAAATTGAACATTTGGTTTTTTTTTTTACTTCGATACTTGGGAATTTTGAGTTGAGAAGTTGAGACGTTCACACTTTTCCATGCCCAGGAAAACCTCTTCGGTACATCCCAGCAATCTTGGATGAAAAATGGGAAATTTTCTGGAAAATTGCACCTCGAGAATGGTAAAAGATAAAGAAAATAAAAGGAAACTGAGTAAGACACCTTTATTAAGGAAGCGCTAAATTTTCGTTTCCTACGTTTTGACATCTACTTGCCCTCGGCCCAAGGGGGCTTTTCTAGAGGAGGTTCTGCTGTAAAAATAATGGTGTATGGAAGTAACAGTCGGTAGTACAAAATAATAATTTGTGCCTATTAGTGGCGGACTATGCAACTTGAATGACACAAATTTTCATAGTACTTCAGACATTCACAAAAATTTTTCGTAATCTTTGGTGGAAAACTGAAAAATTTTGTGGAAAATTGCAAATATCTCGGGAATTGTAAGCTGAGTAACAATCTTTGCTAAAGAAGAGCTAATTTCCTACACTTTTACAACAACTCAGTGTCGTAGCCAACCCAGTGTTCGAGGGGGGTGGTCTAGTTTTGACTAAAAATTCGGGGGAGGGGTATCACTATTTTCCGAAACTGCAAAGGGGGTCCGGACACCTCTGGCTAAGTCACTGATTCAGTACGCAGTCATATAAAACAGTATGTCAAAAATTATTCGAGTAATAAGTAAAAAGTCATAATTTTTCAAACAGTATTTACTGAGAGTTTGTTATTGAACGGTGGACTTGAGAGTGATTTGTACTCATAGGTGCAACCAAGAATCACCACTGGGAGGGGCTGAACCAGAGAAAGGCGGGGGAAGGGGTAAATTTTATACGAAAAAATAAAATACTTGATTTGTAATTTTCAGCGGGAAATTCCACAAGAATTTATTTTTAAAAGCATTTTAAACGACATTACAAAACAAAAATAAGAAGAAACTATATCGCAAATTCAATCTTTTTGGTCCATTTTTTATCAAAATGTCGATTACTTCTTCCGGCTTTACTTCAATACGTGGAAGAATCTACAGTACAGCAAGACCATTCAACCTGGGTGCTTCGCAAATTTATGTTTTAATACGTCTTAGAGACGATAATGATCGTTCAGGGCTGCATGGACTGGAATTGTACAAAACATTTCTTGGGAAGGGGAGCTCTACCCCCCCCCCTTCCATAATCCCCTCCTATTTGCGCCCATGTTTGTACTCTTGAAGTATGTTAATATAACGAGCAGAAGTAAGACTGTTAGTATGTTATTTAGGGTAGGTGCTATCCCATGGATAATGCTCCGGAATGAAACATATTGTAACCTCGTTGTCATGTAAATTTTCCGAATTCTTCTACAATACTCGTATACTCGTATACATAATTATACCTGACAGAAGATTTTAATTCAACCCTCGCTCATTCGATGCTCTTTTTTCAATGACTCTCCTGAAAGATTATTTCACCTTAAGTACACTTCACTCATTTTCAATCTGTAAACCAATAAAAATACTGATCTTTCAAATAAAGAAATTTACTTATATTAGTGTTGAGAATGACACAAACAAAGAAATAAAAACAAAATAAATTATTAGTCAGTCGAAAATTCGTCGCAAGTAGACTTCGTACTCGATGAGTAATTTTCAAGATATTATTGTGGTAACTTTTTGAAAGCACAGTTTTCATAAATCAGGAACCTTATGATTCAGCTCCATGTTGGGATTCTCTTCCGTGTACTTGTTGATCGATTCTAAAAGCACAGTAACATGAGACGAAAGTAAAAATCAGGTCTTGTCAGAAACTTAAAAAAACAACAGACACTTGGTAAAGATAATGAAAAATTCTCGTTTTGAAGCGATCTGGTGCAGTACATTTTCCAATGCTCGACCCAGAAATTTTACCTTTGGTTTTGATAGCTTCTTCTTCAGTCGATATTTCAGGGCCATTCCAGGGTTGTACCTCGCCGGAGCCCATCACAACGTACGCGATATTCGTAAGGATGATGACGCTGAATGTAATCCAGAATACCTCTCTCCATTCGTGCATGGTGCTCTGAAACAGACAAGAGCATTTTTAAAATTTTTTTGTAGGTATACGATATCACCATCAGCTCTCAACAAATACCTATACGATATGTTGCGAATTTTCTGTTTAAGTTGAGGTAGGTAATATGCACGAATGTACCCCAAGATTATATTAGATCTAAAACAGCAAAAACTCAAGGTAGAATATAACATTTTAGGGGTGCGCCAGAATACTTACATTTGTTGCGATAAGACCAACGATCATTGGAGTAATAATACCGGAAATGGCTCCAATGCCATTAACCACAGCCATTAAAGTGCCTGCATAATTTGGACTCAAATCTAGCGCGTTAACTTTTAAACTAGGATAGAAGAATCCCATAAATGCCATGCCAACTGTAAATAGGGTCACTACAATTGTTCTGTCACAGCCAGCATAAGATGCGGCAACAACTCCGGCCGCTGGTCCAACTGATGCTATAAAAAGAAAAAAGGAAAATAAATACTTGAAAAATCTTAGCACTAGTGGTCCAAATTGATGTAGGGTGTATCTTTTGCAATGACCCACCTTCCACTTGGTAAGTAGGCAACCTACCCTGATGATATGTAGATATGTTTGCATTCTCTTACTTTTAAAGGGACTAAGTCATGGTCAAATTTTGAAAAGTTTCCTATCTTTGAATTTTCTTTCTTGTCTTTCTTCACATGATTGGAGATAGACAGAAAAATGGTACCAGTATGTAATAGTTGAGGGCAGTTGAGGTAACCACAGAAAAAAAATGGTCGGAATCAATTTAACAGGTATTTATAAAATCAATTTTAGTACCAATTACATGAGAAAATTTTCAAATTTTTACAATTTCCCGCGAAACTTGCCCTTGTAAGTTACTGTTTCTTTGTTTGCAATAGATTGTACATTAAATTCCCTATGAAGAAGGTCAGTAGTAATTTTCTTGTATCTGAATTAGAACTTCTCAAAATGGAGCTCAAGATATCCAAGTTAAGAATTATTACTTTTTAACACAGATTCACAGACTGTATGAAGATAACAATCATCTTCTTCAACTACTTTATCACTACACAGAGTTGTATCGTTTATGGAGCTTGTTCACCTCCCCCTCCCCTTTCATCTACTTACCCCATATTTGAAATTGAGGCCCATGGAATGAGGGGAGGGGGAGTGTTCTAGTATTTTGTAACGTTTAATATAGTATACGAGTACCAATAATTGGTTTCAAAAGTCGCCAAATTCAGTTTTGGTAACATTTTGGCCATATTTCAGGAACTGTGGCGCATACTGATGGGAAGGAGGTGCAAGATAACAGTTGTGGTAACTACACAGAAAAAACATTAAAGATCATGGATAGTGGTTGAACATGATTTTCATAAAATAAATTTCACTTAGCACAAAATTGTATAGAGGATATCGTTTCTATTTACTATAACACTCTGGGGGGGGAGGGGTGTAATTTAATGATGAATGTTATTTATGTAGATTAAAGAATCTAGGCCCAACAAATTCCTGTTGGCATAGATAAATAAACCAGCTGGGTTGTGGTCTTATATTTATGAATTATGAAAAAAGTTTTCCCCCATATATTCAGGTTGATTGCGATTATACGCCAGAATTACAAAATAATTGCCAACCAAATCAGTGGCGTAGCGTTGGGATTTTTACATAGTCCTCTAATATCAGCAATTTTTAAAAAATACCGCCATTTTCGACTTTTTCTCTCTTGAGAACCTCATTGTGCCAACCCACCCTTTGGAAAACCCCTAGCTACGCCACTGAACCAAATTAACTTATTATTGGCTCACTATTTTAATTTTATTCTTGTTCTTCTCCCTTACAGTTTGAAAGTTAGTTATCTTGTTGAGTGTTACAGTAAATAGAAAAGATACCAATATTTCCCAAAACAATTTTGTACTAAGTGAGATTTATTTGATGTAAATCATGTTTAACCACTTTCCGTGATCTTTATTTTTTCAGTGCGGTTACCACAACTGTTATCTTGCACCTCCTTCCCATCGGTATACGCCACAGTTCGGGGAATATGACCAAAATGTTACCAACCCCGAATTTAGCGACCTTTGGAACCAATCAAACATAGCTACATATGGTCGGGGTAGATTGCCTATGTACCAAGTGGAAGGTGGGTCATTGCAAAAGAGACACCCTGTATAATTCGTTACTTCCCCGCTAAACGTTCTGGTTTCAGCGAATCTGTTTTCAGAGAGGCAGTGAGTAAAATTGATGGAAATTGGTGAAAATTTAAATTTCTGCATCCGGAAACGAAAACGGATGAGATAGAGATATTACGATAGAATTACTATAGTAGGTAATTATGTAAATTTGATCGTCAAAATGCCAATTTAAGTTAACTTACCTATAGTCGTAAACAACTTTCTTATGGTTGTTAACGTGTATACGTCTTTGCTCACAAGGAAGTCACTCAGCCAGCCCGCCAGGAGTGCAAATATCCACATTATCATGAACGGAAGACTGCTTAGAATACCATTCTGTTCTTCCAACAGAAATATTTTCAGTAAATTAATTGTTCCCAGCCTCGTAGCATAGCAATAGCAACTAGGGATCCAGGAGAGGGACAACATGACCATTTCTATCACCAAATTTCAGAAAATAAGCAACATAAAGCACTCTACTTTGACGTTTGCTCCTGAATTCAGGCTCTCGAAAGGAGATGCGGAGGCGGGGGGGGGGTCGGCTCGGAGCCCCACAAAACGGTCTAATCCTTTAGACATTTTCTGACAAAATTTTGCTTCATGGCTGCCAATATGAACTAGTTCTGAATACTATGCGCCAAGGGTTAATTATCAATTTGAATGGCATTTTTACTGTGTCATATAATACGCAATACATTTAATGTAATTTTGCGGAAATCGAGAGATGTCACAACGCCTTTCAATCAGTACATTACAGCAGCTATGTTTAATGATTTTTATTATTTTCAATTGCAGGCTTCAATCTTCCAGAGGATTAATCTGTGTATTTACGTTCAGTCTGTTTTCAGGAATGACACAGGAGCGTAACGAAGAAAATAGACACAGAAAACTAGGAAGTGGAGAAACCCAAAATTTTCAATTTTTTTCTGATTTGAATAGGAAAAAACATTTACTACCAAAGCTGATTGTGAAACTTGATCCAACTGATTATCAATCAATCAGTTATTTTTGGTTAATCACTATATTTGATTAATTGGATGCTTTCAAATCATCTACTGTCTCTTATTAATCGGGAATCACTACTGATGATAAAACTTATTTCCAGTTGTTTCTTTAATGTGAAAAAAAATAATACACTGATGCTAGCGTTGGTACCGTTTTCCTTTCCTTCCATTCTCATTCTGAATAGAGCTATTACAAAAATGATAATAAAACTCTCCTTTACCTTTGAACGCTCGATAGGTGTAGCCCATCCATAAGCTATTATGTCTCAGGACGACGCTATGAAATAATTTTGCGCCTTTCACAAGTAGGAGAAACATTTACACCCCAACATACTTCTTCTTAAGAACACCTCCCTCTCCCCCCACCTGAGTTCCTTTCATAGGACGTCTCCGTGTCGATATAATACCCCTTGTTGTTATAAGGCTCTACTTTGTAAGAGTAAAGACATCCGCCATTTTCTTCACAGTTCAATCCGTCAAAAGACCAGCTGCGCGATGAATGAACACTGAACACCAGTGAGCATCAAGGTTCTTATATTTACAAGGTTACCTCACTTGGATGCAACCTGCAACAATTCCTACCCGTCGCATCCGCGCCCGAAATCCACCCCATAAGAAAGTAATGGGAAAATTGAATTTTTGCAGTAGAGGGCTCTTTTTTTAAAAACGGTAGCCAGTTGAATGTTGTATGCCGCAAAAATAATAGAAAAATATGCTGAGGACATCAGTTATGAGTAAAGATCGAAAAAAACTGTATTTCCGTAAGCGGCCTAGTATGACTGGGTCTACAGTGACGTCATGAACATCTTTGCGCCCGGCAAAGTTGGGTAACTTTCTGATTGTATAAATCTTAGGTGAGCATATAACCAGTTCTCATTTCACAGAACGGAACAAACTGGAAAGAAAATGGCGGCTGTGCGTACCCATGTTCGCATAGAGCCGTGCTGTTGTTCGCTTGATGTATATTTTTTCAGTTGCCCACGATAGTAATTTATTGAATCATAGACCCAATGATTGCAAGTTTACCTGACCAACGGAAAACTTCAGCACACTTTTCATATATTTCGGCAGATCACTCTGAATCATAAATAAACCCCAATCGTGTCCAATCTGTCCAATGATCAAGCCCCAAAGTGGCACCGATACCAGCATAGGCCTCCAAGGAACGGTAGGGAGGTCCTACAACAGATTAAAATCACGAAGAAACAAATTACCTTCGATAATAAATGAGAACCCACGGCTAAAAAAATTCCAAATTCAAAAAATCTAAAAAATCGTTCCAGAAATGGAAAAACGAACATGCTTATTCTTTGTGAAACTAAATACACTAGTCGGTAACCAACTGGACAATAAGCCCTGTGAAGAAAAGACAAATTTTGCATATTCGCATCAGGACACTTCGCAAGAAGCGCTAGTGTGATGGACGAGAAGGTGATGGCAAGTGGTAGTCACGTGGTCAACCCTGTGTAAAACTCCCATGAGAATAAAATCTGACATTTTCGTTAGAAACAGAATTTTCTATGAAATTCTTCTTTGATACTCGATAACTACCTAGGAAGTCTGAGCTTCAATTTAAGCCATTGCACAAGTTGAAAAACTTTTTCTACCATTAGGAAAACCGTTTCAAAGTTACATTAAGTCGAATAGTTATCAGTTCGGGATCACCTTCTCGTCCTAGTTCCACGTAATCCGCTAGGAGCGACTCCTTTGCGTCCTGATGCGAATAGGTGCATTTGGGAATTTCTAAGGCTAGGTTTACTAGAGCTGTGTAAACTTTGTACAGGTATGCTTGGTCACCATTTTTATTCTTTCATTTTTCATGCAACCTTGATGATGTCGTTTGCGATGCGTTCTGTGAAGCGTTCGCTTGTTGTCACAAAAAGTAAGGATCAAAATGGCAGATGAGAATGCTCACAGGGAGTGTACAGAGCTTTAGATTCGCGAGTGTTTTACCCAACCAGGAAGTGAGAAGATATTGCAAAGTAGAATACTCGCAAAAAGTAACCCCTACCCCTCCCAGTTCAACAAATTACGTTCTATTATTTGCACCTTCCGAAATAAAATTCACGTTTATTCTACGCACAAGCAGATTACACAATTTCACAACCTTATTTCTTTTCAAATGTCCGATAGTAGATTTCAGATAAGCTCTTTCATTCTGCGAGATAAAAGGATGGGATGCTGGGTCGTCATAGCAAAGGAAATTCCAACCAATGAACCACACTATTCCGACAACGCCAAATAAGTAAAAAACAGACGGCCATCCCAACGTTGTTTCTATCATCCATCCTGCGAGACATGAAGAAACGACTGTTCCAATTTGATTACCTGCGATTGAGAAATTAAACGAGTATATAGTTTCGCCGAATAATTCGAGATAAAATCGGAGTATACGATAAAATATTTCTCAATAATAGCGTTAAGACAATCATTTCCAAACAAGGGTTGTGACGAACCTGCAAATACTAAGGACCCAATTTTTCCTCGTTCTAGCGGTGGCGCCCATTGTGCTAATAACGCGTTCAATGCCGGAAAGGTTGTACCCTGCAAATCAGAAATAGTTGCATATTTGTACAAACTCAATACAATTATTCTGGATACCATATCTACGCCATAAGGATTCGTATATAATATAGTTGGTTCTCATCAAAATATAAAAAGCATTCGGAACATAAATGTACTTGAATGAGAAAGACACCACGGTCCTATATGTGCATCGCGGTATGAGGCAGATGAGAGGAGGGGGACTATTCACACTAAAACCGTTTAAGGCGCAACACGCACGTTATCATTTCACTTTGTATGAGTTCAATGTTTGGCAATCATTCTTATTGAAGCACCTTATTTCACTTCCACCAATTTTACTCAGGGAATGGAAACCCGATCAGTTTTTGGTCAGGTTCTGGTCCTGGTTCTAAACTTGAAAATCTTTCAGGTTCCAGTACTAGTTCTGGTAGAGCTCTATAACTTTGTGTGAGTACAATCGTCTGCCATTTTGACGTCAACCTTACCCGTGGATGCTGAATTGACTACGCGGTACGCTCCGCATAGTCAGATTCGGCATCCACAGGCGCGGTTGGAGTTAAAATGGCGGACAATCGTACTCACACAAAGTTATAGAGCTCTGGTTCCCGTTCCATCACGTAAATTTTTTCGGGTTCCGGTTCCTCTGATAATCAGGGTTTTGGTTCCGGTTCCTACAATAACTCAGGAAGTCGAAGTCATGATTCACGAAGGCCTCTTCAGAAGTCAGAACAGCAAGATTGTGTTTCTTAAGTTTCCTTTCATTTATCATTAAGAGCCTATCAGCACTGAATGGTTACTCCGAAAAACTCCATTGTAGTTCAACAACTATTTTATCATTGTGGAATTGGAACCGGAACCCAATTATTAGGAATCTAAAAAATTATTCGGGTTCCGGTTCCTAGTCCCTGATTTTACTTTTGTAAGAATACGAAATAGCTGTTATCACCCTTATCACGAAATGTCTGCGCGTCGCGCCGTTACTGTTCAGTGTGTGTACGCACTGACAAAATTTGCAGACTTATTCGGGACAGACTATATGTACAGTATAAACTTTGACTATATATAACTATATGGACTGATCAAGTTGATAAAATGTTGTTTCAACATCTTTTGTGCTATAATGATTAAGCGAATGATAACAGGTGATAACCTGTAATTTATGTAATGTACTATACAAAGATCTGCGGATTCAAATCGTTTACTGCTAAAACAACATTCGTGAGGAACTCTTGTTTTGTGAAGAAAACTTGTGCTTTGATACAATTTTATGGCTGCTTTTGTTACAGACTTTTCCAACTTAAATTTGGGAGCAGTTGAATTATTCCTGTAAAACAAACGCTGAAGCAGGCTATGGAATAAAAGACGTATTGATTTGCCTTGTTTTCTCAGTTTTTCTTCTCATTCTTCCTTTTGTGCAAAAATATTTGGCTGTATCAATAGAGAAATACGGTATATATAATTGAAAAATACATTGGTTGATGTATAGGCTCAAAAGTGGACTGATTTTTAGCAAATAAATCGCATCTTTTCAAAAAATTCCTGGTTTTAATATTTTATTCTTCCCAGAGAGTGGGAATTCATTTTTGCCCAGAATGGTATAAGAGCCTAATACTATGCGACTACCTATATTTGAAAGAAATCCTGCCAATGTAGTGCTCATTTTTGCAGCTTCAAGAAATGCCTGAAATACTTCAGTTTCACCAATTTATTTGAACCACACACGAAACATGTGTGCGAATTCATGATGACGGATCCAAAAAAAGAAAACAAGCCGAAACTTCACACAATTGTACCGTTTTGCTTCAAAAATAATACTAAAATTACTCGATGAAGTTATGCGACAAACTCTCATTACAACGTTAGGATCTAGGATACAGAACAAACTGATAACCAGAAATCACAACAAGGTCTTCTCTAATCATTATAGCACAAAAGATGTTGAAACAGGGTCGTGTGCAAGATTTCCTTGTAGTAGTGTCGTCTTGATCAGTCCATATAGTTATATATAGTCAAAGAGTATAAACAATTAGAAACCAGGGTCTGAAAGTAAAATGATAAGACTTTGACTTTTGTATTTCACTTTGGTTTTTGAAAAATTAAATTTCGACTTTCAGCTTTCCCATTTTTTTGATTTTACTTTTGATTTCACTTTCACCTTTAAAACGTATTTCACTTTCAACTTAAGATTTTCAGCTTTCAACTTTTCTATTTCATCTTTTTCACTTTCAATATAAAACTTTCAACTTTTTCCAAAAATGAAAAAATAAAACCTCAGCTTTCAACTTTTAGTTTTTCAAATTCTTTTTTCACTTTCAACTCTCCACTTAACTTTTAAGAAATCGTTTCACTTTTGGCTTATAACTTTCCACTTTCAAATGCCTTTCCAACCCTGCTAGAAACTTGGAGAAAGAGTCCTTAGTTATCAGTTTGATTATCAGTGGTCTGGATAGGGCTCCATACAGAAATAGATAAGGACAGCCGCCATTTTCTTTCCGCAGTTTATTCTGTGAAAGGAGCACTGATGGTCACGCGGCGTTCACCACTCAGCCGATTTTCTTTGAACAGACCGAACTGGAAAGAAAATGGCGGCTGTCTTTACCCTTACAAAGTATAGAGAGCCTTTGTCTAGGAATGTTTATATTATTTATTGTGTAAATGTACATTGTGGAAATTCATCGCTATTTGGACGCTGTTCAGCAAGAGGGGACCAACTATAACATTTGTAAACAAAATGAGTTATTAGTATTGTTGGAAAGAGGGTAAAACATAGAATTTTTCAAAATTAGGCCCCCGATTCAAAAATGTGTACTCACGTTGAAAAAAGCTTATCAGTAAACGCAATGTCATATAGTTTCTACATGGCCCTAGAACTTCGAATCACGTGCTCTCAAAAAGTGGATTTTGCTAGTTGGTTCCCTTTTGCTAAACAGCGTCCACTTTGCGTTGAAACTCACAAAAAATTCACTACCTCTTGGCAGTAAGTGAAATTTCTCATGGATTAATGCATCCCTCTGACATTCAGTGTCATAAATTTAAAATGTTCAAAGTTAAATAACAATCTCGTATTATTATTTCTCTGAGTGGGGCTACTCTGAACAATGAACAGATAAAAAACTAATGTAATTAACAAAAGACCTTGATGGAATGAAACATATTTTTGTTGTAGGTTATTTGCAAAGATAGTTTGAAAGTATACGAAACAAAAAAGCTCACAAGAATAGTGTAACTATACAAAAGACCTGCTTTGAATTTATAGACGACTAAAGTTCGTTGTTGAGGAGAAAAGAAGTTTGTTATCATTTTCTGTATTATTCTCTACAAATAAAATAACATTCTCTAATAATAAGGTTATCGATTTTCCCTCTATTTTCTGATAAATTTTTATGAAACTTAGTAAGTAGAGTCATTTTAAAAAGGCCATTACTTTGATTTTTGCCATTTTCGAGTTCTGAGATCTAACCAAGGAAAAGGGTTGAAATGAGGTAACTTTGAACGCATCCTTCATACTGAACTGTACGCGTTTTATAAGATGTTTCAAAACATAAACTGGTAGAGAAAACTAACCTAGCACCATTAGAACTCTAAATCGAGTAGCAGAATGAAGAACTAGTTTGACTGATCAAATAAATCGTTCCCATATAAGAAATGTATAAAGAAAATCATTCGATATTTTGAATTTTGAAGAATTTAGAGTAAATTCTTTTTGAAATCATTTTTCTACAACATTATGACTACAGATTAAAACGGGCATTGAAGCAAACTAGCAGATATAATCCTTGTAAGATGACACTAACCTTTGCTCCCTGTGTTAAAAGATAGGACATATCAATTTTGATCACTCTACTCTTCATGTGTTTGTTAGTGTGCGTGTGTGTAGTGTCACAATCGCTCTCTACAATTCCACATCCCAATAACTTGAACACTTTTTTCATTAGTTCAAAGTAGCCCCACTTAACGGTATTACTTACAATGCACAAAATATATATCCTATTTATTAAAGCATCAGTGTCTTTCTGACAATGAAATTCACCAATTTTACAGTTAATGAGTAAAGAGTAACAAAACTAACTAAAATTTACTTCGCCGAGTCCTTCTATGAATCGTGTCGCGATTAGCCAGTTAGATCCTTGTCTCGCTGCTATCGGCGTAAGAAGAGTACCCAAAGCCGTGCCGAGAATTCCATAGCCGACAACGTGCTTACCACCATAACGTTCGGCAATTATTCCTCCTGGTATGTGAGTCAATACATACCCTGCATAGAACGCGCTTATAATTTCACCTTGTGTTTTTTCATCCCAGTCGAATTCGTTCGTCTACAACATACAACAAAAAATACTTTTTCATAATTTAGTTATTGTAATAATTAACAAAAGTTGAATATTGTTCAGGATATTTTTTTGGGAGAATCATAGGATGAATTCCTAGTTGATTAAGGAAAGTTAATCTGTTATAAGGGGATTTCATTTGACAGAAGAAAACAAGCTATTGTGTGGAGTATGATCGTCCGCCATTTTGACTCCAACCGCGCCCGTGGATGCCGAATCCGACTATGCGGAGCGTACCGCGTTGTCAATTCGGCATCCACAGGTAAGGTTGACGTCAAAATGACGGACGATTGTACTCACACAAAGTTATAGAGCTCTGCCTGTGCGGATGAAAATAAATGAGTGATCACGTATTCTTTCAAACAGAAAAACCGCTGTCTTCAGGAGGGTAAAAAACGAGTAGAACATTCTACCAGTAGAACTGATTATACCTAATTCAAATTTTTGATGAGATGATGCAGTTACATTTAGGACAAATTTTCTTTGAAAGTTAATTTCTAATCGACTTAATGACAGTTGGAGCAGGGCTGCCAACACTTGAAACTTCAAGTTTACATTCCATTAATTTTGCCGAAAAGTAGAAAGTACCTTAACATCATGAGACAGAATGACCCCTTTTTGCAGAACGCGTCAAAGAAAATAGAAAAAATCAATATTTATAAAATCTGTGCGGACATTTTGCAAAAATTCTACTGGAAATTTTTTTTTGAAAAATATTCAATTTGCGGCAAATTTGCTATTTTGACCGAAATTCCTGAGAAATCCCTGAACTTTCCCTAACGTGAGCTTCAAATACCTGAGATCCTGAGTAATACCTGAGGAACCCAAAAATACCTGCAATTTCAGGCAAAATCCTGAAGGTTGGCTGCCCTGGGTACTGGGTAGTAGCCAGAGATATACTGAAATACTACTAACCTGACGGTACAGGCACGTATGAAAAAAATATCGACATGCAAGAAAAAATTATCGAGAGTTGTTGATATTAATGTTTTTGATCGTTTGATCTCTGTTAATCAGAAATAATAATCTTAAGAAAATCAGAAGAAAATCTTCTACAAAACTCTTGCCGAGTAAAATACATCTTCTGAAAGAATTTTGAAGAAGTATGGGAATAATTCCTTCCTTCTCCAAGCCGGAAAAATTGAAAATTACTAATTTGTAAGACTCAAATCGTTCGAAAAAATTTTACACTCGCTCCTGTCACTACTATAGTCTTACTTATAAGAATTCGTTATCAGAGCTTCTTCTTTTATTTTATTTTTTATTTAAGAATTATAAGCTATTTCTTTTTTTGGATATGACGGTACTGCCTAAAGCCCCTTACTTTCTAACTTTTGAAGTCGTAGTACCTATTAACTGCAAATAATATCCTGAAAATTTGAGTTCCAGTTGATTAAAAGTTAAGGATCCTCTTTTTATGAGAACATCTTTGGATTTGAACTAGGTATACTAACCGTCCACAATGAACACAAAAATGGAATAATTACAAGAAAAGTTATTCCTCCGCATTCAAACTCTTATACGGAAAACCAAAAACTATTTTCTCAAAAATCTCCAGCTCTTATGCCGATTGTTTTTCCTTTTCAGAAGAAAATTAAAAATTGTCATCAATGGAGTATTTTAAATTTTATGGTTGCGGGGGGGGGGGGAGAAGTAAAAAATGAACGAATGTTATTTTTTAAACTTCCTCCCGTGAAGGGGAGGGGGAGGAGGTATTGGTCTGCGATTGTTACAGCGGCGAACTGCAAAACTGATTTTCCTGATGACCTGTCTGGTCCCACTCCGCCCCTAGGCATAACCAACATGACAGTATACAACTCCGTGAGTAAATTCATTGAATTTCGTTTCCTATTTTATAGCTTGGCTCTATTGTTATTTTTTAAAATATCTTTCGCGCATTCGCGAATTTACTGTTATAATAACAGACTAGTATAATTTTTTTAATGACTGTATTTACGAGAAAAAATTTACATTTCGCACAGTGAAGCTGTCATTTAGCTGATAAAATTCATCCTCAAAACCTTAGCAGCAACAAACAATTATTTTTTTTATTATTTTTTTCAAACTGATTCAGAATTTTCAGTATATTTTGCACTTTGCGGTTGAATTACACCGAACAATTACGTGTGTATTTATACAGAGATTTCGTTCTTCTATAATGATGAAATAAACGTCCGTCTCAGAAGTTTCTACTTTATTACCAGATGTCAGATGAAGGAATGCATACATTTTCAGGGACGTACCGATATACGGGGAGCCTCCCCCCTGTAGGAAATTTTTTATTCAGCAGGTGGGAAAATAGACCAGTTCAGTTAGCCGAAGTTGATGGATCCAACAAGTCAGAAGCTTTTTTTTTTGCTTTGACACTTCGGAATTTTGAGTTGGATCAGTTGGGACCCTCACCCCCCCCCCCCCACAATAAAAACTCTTCGGTTCATCCCTGCTCAT
This sequence comes from Acanthococcus lagerstroemiae, assembly GCA_031841125.1. Classification (NCBI taxonomy): domain Eukaryota; kingdom Metazoa; phylum Arthropoda; class Insecta; order Hemiptera; family Eriococcidae; genus Acanthococcus; species Acanthococcus lagerstroemiae. Next base: position 16,169,618 of record CM063107.1, read on the forward strand.
TTTCATTCTTTTTAATGCAAAATATGGAACATTTGGGAACTGGCCTATTAAGAATGAAAATGCGTTCCATTCTTCTGCTTGTCCATCAGCACGATGAGCCCGATGGACTGACCGTCGAGAATACCTTTTTAAGTCTGAGGATTCATGAGATGTGAAATGAAATGTAGAGAGCGCTCGTGACCCTAAACACACATGCATACACTAACAAACACATATGTAAGGAGTTGAGTGATCAAAATCGATTTTCTATCCTTTAAAAAGGGGAGCAAAAATCGGTCTTGTCTTGATCACTCAAACTAGACCGATTCTGATCTCTGCCTCCGAGTATCAGCCACTTCGATTCCGAGTCCCCATATAAAGTCTTTCTATACCGTCAACTAGGGTAATGTTGGACAGTGGTAATATCGGCCACTCATAACTAGTTGTAGGAGCGCTAGTATTGTTATCAGTAAAGTCCTCTGGGGTAATTATCAGACACTGATGGTAATATTGCCGTTCATGACTCGTTGTAGAAGCGCTAGTATCAATATTAGCAAACAAGTCATGAGTAGCTGATATTACCACCAGTGTCCAATATATTACTCCAGTAGACGGTAGGGTACTTGGACATTGCATTTTTCGAAATGGTCGTACAAATAGTTGAAAAGAACCACTGAAACTTTCACAAAGAATGGAAAAAGTGGACTGCATTCCCAGAATGGGTCTATTTTCGAATGTTTCATTCGCGAATGAGAGAGAAGAAAAATGAACGAATGGCATTCTTTATTTCATTCATTTGGTCCACCTGCTTCTTAGAACTTTTTTATAGCGCAGATAGATGTAGTTAAAAGTTAAAAGAAAAAAATCGTGTTGTCATTGTTTAGAATTCAGTAAGTTAATTACCGTATTTGCTGAAGAATTGTTGTTATTAAAATGTTTAAAAAAAAACAACGAATAAAACAACACACGATGGGGACACACTCCAATGTTACTACAAAAGAACCGAATCAATTTGACTATCATCCCAGTCATAAAATACCGTACAATATACACTGTGATTGAACACTTCTATTTTACTTCACCTCTAACAATCAAGACCTACAATTTACGTCAACGTATTACATCGCAACATCATTATTACCGTTAAGAATGTCCCAAGCATAAACGCAAATAACCGACCTCGAAGTGAGGAGGGGCTCATGGGAAGCTGCCAAGTATCAAAATAAAACTAAAGATTCTTTCGCTTGTGTACTATTTTGGTATTTTGGGGTACTTTCAGCGGATGGGGAAGGCTAAGCCCTCGAGCAGTGAGAAAATGAGAAAAGGGATTGAGACTCTTTGGCTTGTTGTACCTTCGTCGGTAGGCATCATAACAGGCAGAATTTGATCGCTGTCATCATAAAAGTAATAAGCTATTGTGTATTAATCAGCGTAATAACGAAGCAATTGGTAGAAAATTGAAAAAGTAGAGGGGTTTTGCACAAAATTATTTGTATGTTCTTGAAGTTGTACGTGACCAATTTCAATATATTGTCTTATTGCTAGCGATTGAATAAGTACAAATCGAATGTTGATACATTTCAGAAATGCCGAGGACATACATTTGTATTGTGGCAGTTTCTATAAAAAGGGGTAACTTTGTCGATTGATCAAGGTCTCTGTAAACGCGAAAAAAGAAAAACGAAATTTTTTGGTCGAAAAATTCAATTTTGAGATTCTGGTTGATTTCTATAGAAAAAACATCGCAATAACGAAAAGACAAAAGTTCCGCGCACGAGAGAGAAGAGGGAGAGAGACAAAGAGAATTATGAAAGAGAATGAGAAAAGAATGCGAATGTCTGCGTTCGCTTCTTCGTGGTTTTTCGGAGCTCACGAATAAATCCGATGTTCTGAATTGTTACCACGCAGAAGAGCGAAAAATTACCTTTCCAACAAGCCCTCGTCGAGGCTGGTTACGTGATTCCGCGGCGAGTTATGGCCGCCTGACAGAAAAAGGTGTGTCTAACTTTAAACGCGTTTTTCTCAAAAATGTGTTTTCGTGCGTTTCTCATATTACATTCGTGTTTGACCGCTTGTATCTCTGGAACAAAAAATGCTACAAATCTCGCCGATAGCTCGTTGGAATAGGCATTCATTCCTCTATTACATACTGTCTGTAGCTCAAAATTCGTCGGATCGACAAAGTTACCCCTTTTTACAGAAACTGCCACTTATTAGGATCTCAACCTCTCAAAGGAATGGTCTCATTCGGGTTTTTTCTTATGATTTTTGGAATAAAGAAAAAATACATTTCTCATAGTGGACGGTCGTTGGTCTGTATCAACCTGGGGTTACTTGATACGCTTAACAGACAACACTACTTTTACAACTTTCCCCTGTTCATTCATGAACATGTGCAGTGTCACCCCTTTCTGATACTACTTGTCATAACTATTTCATTATTTTGTGGGATGAGGGTGTCACAATCTTTTGGGGAATGTATTCCACGATGTTCCGTCGAAATTGCAAAAAATATCCTGGTTCTCTAAACCAGTTTCTATAGTCTGTAGAGGGCATCAAACTTGAAAGTACAGAAAAAATGAGCAGTCATTTCACGTTACAGTATACGTATCAAGGATCGGATTCATTATAATAGATTACTTCATACAAATGGAAAATGTATATCAGCGCGTACTTGAGAGATTCCCTTACCTATATTTTCTAAGAATTAACACGATTATATGGACAAAAAATAACTGACGAACGTTTGACTGATAATTAATCCGAACCTTATAATTATCTCTTAGGTGATGTAGACCCACAAATATTCAAAGATAAGATCCACGAAGAAAGAAAAAAAAGTTAAAAAATTCAAGAATGCTGCCAACTGGTTAGCAATTGTGAAATTCTTGGGACTGAGAGACGCCAAAGCCGGATTTTAGGCCGACAAAGCTGGTTTTTGGTATCCGGAATGGTTTATAAATGAAAGAAGGGGTTTCTGTTAAAACATCTTTATGCTTGTGTAGTCGTATGTACCTATTCTATTTTCAAAATAGAGGGTAGGTATACTATTACGACAAAATTTACAAAATAGGAAATTTTTCAGTCTTGACTACCATACCATAATAATTGATCCAGCGAACTATTTCAAAAATCACGGGATTAATTCACGAGTTCTAATTTCGTATGTATACTGAAGAGCTGTTACGAAAATTATTTCAAGTGTATAGGTATTTTCATTTCAAGTTGCAGACTAGCTGACATTTCTCACCAGTATGTTCGTGACAAAATTATAATATTTTAATTTTGCTTTTCGAGTCGTCACCCCATCGTAATCGAGTTCAAAAGAAATGACCTGATGTCCATTATTGTAAACCGCTTTTCTTAAGACGCATAGACCACATTTCAGCGAAGTACCTCCATTACGCCTACATATTGCGTACCTATACTTTCTCCAAAACAGGTTTGTTTGTTGATTTCTACCGATTGCTAATTTTAATGAAATTATACGGAATATATTAAGGGATCAAAATTCTCGGTAAGAAAATTTAAATGGTCTTCTCGAGCGTCTATAATATAAAATCGCTATGAAAATCGTTAGAAACTTGTTAGGCTTATAGTATTAAAAATTGGCCGATACAATATTTATTTTTGGTTTACTTGTATTGACTTCGTTCCTGTATTCAAATGCGGCAGGTTCAAAATTAGTATTCAAAACTGCGAGACATCACGACTGAAAATTAGTAGACGAAATGTATGAATAATGTAAGTTAAACCAATTTCATGAGCTATAAACGAACCGGATCCGAGTGATTTCTGACTTCGAAGTGGCCCGGACAAGAATCAGGGTCTATAACCAACTCATCGCCTTTATGATGGTACACAACCATCTCCGTGATTGCAATATGGAGAACATTTCTCATGGCGTAGGCATTTGCGACAGCCAAGAATCCCATCAATCCGAACACATAACGTTGAGGCAAGTAACCTGCAACAAAATCCATCGACGTGTTTAATTTGCAAGCCGTAAGATGAGATTGGTAGAGCCACAGAGGTAACAAGTTAGAGCTTGCAGCACGCACATAGTAAGTTATTTCTCAAATTTCTTTCTTTTGCTCACCCCTTCCTAAATTTTTTCCAGTAGGGGTAAAAATGAACCCCTGAAAATTTTAGCCAAATAAGATGACATTAGCTCGTGCCACTTGAGCTTCAAGATCGAAAAACACACGCCAAGCGCATCGCCGCAATGTGTACTGGAATATTCTATCAGTAAAAAGCAAGTACGAGACACGAACTATAAAGAACCAATTAACTTTGAAATATATGCGACTTGTAGATAATGTTTTAAAAATAGGCCCATTATATGTAACTATCCTGCGAGTTACAGCCACGGGTAAACCATTACCCGTATTATCATGTATGATGAGCAATATTGACGATCATTGGCCACTGTTTACAAAAAATTGTATATTACATGACAGGGGAGGGAAGGAAGCAGTTTCATAAGGTCAACGTTTGCAGCACGAGCGATAACGCTTCATTCACCACTCTATTGTGTAAGATATTTTATTCAAAAAGTACTCAGAAAGTAAAAGCACAATGAACGGTACTGTAACACAGGGTGACTTTGTAATCATGAGGTGACTTGGCATAAATATGTTTTCATTACTCCTACGAGCGCGAGCGGAAAAAAGAACGTGTGGCAACACTGACACGTGACTCATGGTAAATTTAGGATGTTGTAGGTATATCGTGTGAAACCAACTCGATGTAATTCCGCTATTTCCGAGCATCGTCATCATGTCCTTTGTGCAGCCTCATAGAGAGAAAAAGAGGGCCTGGGGGAATTTCCACGGGCCCCCTCCTTCCAGTTCATTTTTTTCTTTTGTTACGTGGGAAAAAATTATAAAAGCTTCGGGATAAGCGGTTTCTTTCATGGTGTAAGGAGTGATTGCTGATTTGATGTACAGTATGATGCAGCCGTAAGCGGTGAAATTCAGGTATTTTAAAAATATCGGGTCCCCCTGGAAGTCCGGGCCCGGGGTATTTCCCCCCTTTTCCTCGCCCTCTCGACAAGGTTACCATTGTGCAGTGCTTCAAACAGCGTATAAAAATTACATTACAGAAATTATTTCAGATAATGAGTGAAAATTGAAGGAAACTGTATGCGTTGTGTGTCATTACTATCGCAGAATACTACATCGCACTCGTGATAAAAGTAAACTATTGTGTATCAGTATAGGGGAAGGGTGGGTAGGTACAGTATTACAGAGAGTACAATGTTACAATGAGTATATTTTTTGCTTATAATTTTCTTCTTAATGATAGCAAACCTGATTTGTACCTTACACAAGTATGTACTCATGTTCAATAAAGAGATTTTAAAAGCAGTTTGTACGGTAATTATTGCCAAATTTAATTTTTAAGCAATTTTTGAAGAAAAAAATGAATTCTTCTGAAGAAAAGAGGGGGGAAAAATACAAAATTAAGAACGAATACGTAGGCTGATAGGTATGTTTTTTAGCTCCAGTTTCGTAAAAAAAGATATACTCTAGCGCTTCTTTATTTTTGGTAAATGCAATATCTATGAAGTAGTTGCTCCAAAAGGTACAGCGTTACATTCTAAATTTTTTATGCTCTATGATTTCTATGTTGTTATCAATCGGAAGTTACTTAATTTGGACGCTATTCAGCAAAAGGGAACCAACCAACATTAGTAAACAAAATGAGTTATTAGTATCGTTGGAAAGAGCGTAAAAAGTAGAATTTTTCAAAATTGGGCCCCGGATTCAAAACTGTGTACTCACGCTGAAAAAAGCTTATGAGTAAACGCTATGTCATATAGTTTCTACATGTCTCTTGAACTTCAAATCACGTGTTCTCAAAAAGCGGATTTTGCTAGGTGGTTCCCTTTTGCTGAATAGCGTCCATTTGCAAGTTTTAAACTTCTTCAGATATGAATGTACTTGTTTTGAAGCCACAGCTTCTTCTTTTTACGCCAGTAGATGAAAATTAAGTTATAGTTATAGATTACAATATACTACCTAATTCTGGATGAATAACCAATGATCTATTTTTTAAGGGGATATATAATAGCACAGGAAAGTAAAAAATTTGCACAGGAATAAAGTACACAGGAAAATAATTAGAAATCCCACACATTTAAAATGAAAATCTCGAGATCCGTCACACACAGCATTTATAGATGCATGAACGAGATTTTTTTCACGGGAGGGGAGGATCTCGTAAAGGTGGTGATTGGGGCAGGAGTTCGTGATTGAGAAGGGGCTTGAGATGAGGGATGTGATGGGGTAAGGGGGTCATAGTGAGGGAGGCCCGGAATATATGCGAATTCTTGGTGAAGAAGGAGGTTGTGCTTGGGAAGGGAATTTGTGGTTCGAGAGGGAGTCTTATTGGAAAAGAGGATCGTGAGGAAAAGTTTCACTGTGAGGGTTGGGTTGGACGAGAAGACTCGTGCGGGCGAAGAGGCACGGTGTGGAGGAGAAGGTATATGTTGAAGATGGAGGCTTGGAAGGAGAGGTCTCGTGATGAAGGAGGATGCCCGATGTGGGGGAGAGGGCTGAGGGTGGTGATTAGTGTCTTCTTCATTTCAGATTCCTATTCGAAAATGATAAGAAATGGCGGCGTTTTCGCCTCCTCTTTTACCAATGCACCTTCAGAAGAAAAAAACCTACCGACGATCCGAGACTTTTAAGAAATCTAACCCACTCAGCCTCCCCTAAAATATCAAATTGAGGGATTTTCATAATGCTACATTTTTTATTTGTCATAAACATTAAATTCCTGGCAATTCATCACGGGCGTTTAAATTATAGTTCATGATTTTTTCCCCTCGGGATTATTTGTCTTTTTACAGTTCATTTGTCACTTTTCCTGTTCATATTTATTTTCTTGCTGTATATAAATTTTTCCTGTGAGAGTTTATTGTTCCTGTGATTTTAATTTTTCATTCCTGTGGTGATAAATGCATGCCATTTTTATAGTTATCTAGCCCCTTTCATTCAGTCATCTTGCCTCCATGAAAAAAAAAAATGAGGGATAAGATGACCAGGTACTTTATTTGAAATCGTCGTAGGTTATTCTTAACTTAGTTTAGAAATTTCCAACTAGCGTCCAAAGTTAGCTGGTATATTGTACCTAAATTTTAACTGCAGGGTGGTTGCTGAAACTCCGGCTTCGAGTGGCGTGGCTGTCGCCTGCGTATCAGAGCCACGCAGGCGACAGCCGCGCAGCTTGAAGCCGGTTTCCTTATCAAACAATCACCCTGTATTGGCGTTTGAACACTCCTGTAGATGCGCTAGTGTCGTGGACGAAAAGATGATCAGTGTATTCTTACCTCAAAAACATGTACAAGTAAAATGAGCTCTAGCATCTTTTTATGGAAAACTGAAGAGAACTAAAGTGTTAGCCTTTATCATTTCCTTTCAGATGAGGCCATCTTCATTTATTTTGCAGAACAATTTTGTCGTTGATCATCTGTTTGTCCAAATACACCAATCAGCGCGCCGTATTTCATTCGGCCGCTAGAAAGCGACTCTTTAGTTCAAACGCGAATTCCTTAATTTTTATCTACTAGCGTAAAGGGGAGAAGATATGGGGTTCAAACCTCAAGTGCATCATCTTGCCCTCCCTCTACGTTACTCGCTTAAGAGCAGTTTCTGGCTGAGACATGAACGTGAAAACATTATCATATTTTTGTATGTTGTGTACATTTAGTACATCAAATATCATGCATCTTGGATTTGGCAGTAAATTTTGGAAATGTAAAATGAATTAAGAATTTCACACACAGATAATTATAGCGCGGGCCCGTTTCGATCGTCGAATGGGGGGGGGGACGTTGCCTAAGCTGTTTGTATACCCCAAAGATTTTATTTTCCAAATTCAAATATCGATAAAGAGCTGCAGTTCTTTCTATATTTATTCGCTGAAATCTAGGAGTGGAAATCACCACCTTGCACTGTTGGACCCGGAAGTGCCTCCCGGAAATATGGTCACGCCACAGGGCTGACTTGAAAGGTAGCACATATCGGTAAAAAAATATTTGTTCCAAGACCAAATTAAGGGTACAGGAAAAGAAGCAGGTAAGTCACTTGTTTCTGGCGAAATTGCGTTATTAATACCTTTGGAACGGGAGTAATGAGTAGAAGTAGCTGAGTTATGGTAGGATCCCTGAAAGGATATGCTACAGTCCAGAAAAACGTGGTTAAAATTCACGTACAGGTAAAGAACCACGTATGTAATCAAACTGTTTTTCATTTTTCTCGCTTCGCCACAAAAGTGATTTACCGGCTTCTTTCCCTCTGTACCCTTCAAATGGAAAGACGGCAACCGACAACGGGCAAATGAAATCACGAGTCAATCAGCTCGAGAAAGAAATTACCGGTTACATGACGTTGGCGAGGATCTTCACGGGAGACTGCTTGAAAATTATAATATCCACTTCGTGAACGCATTATTAATTCTCATAATTAGCCGCATTAGCAAAAGAACAATATAACTAACTGCTGGCGCTAGTTATGCATTAACACTCACGAACTAGTTGACAATGCAAATCCTTGAAAGTTTGATAAAATTTTTCGCGGAAAAGGAAAGTTCGAGGAGTTTTAACGAGAATAACAATGGAGTTGATTACGTGGTAATAAAGCTTTTTATCCACCTGTACACGTACATGAACTGCTTGCGCTGTCGTCGTGTCAGTGATGACAAGGTAAATGCACTAAGGACCTAAGTCGGTATAAGAACATAATTCAATGGTGCCGGTTCCTGGTCTCAACCTTCGAGATACATATCTGTGGTTTTGAACTGAAGATAGTCAACGTTGTAGGAAGCAATTGGTGTAGTTAAGCAGTTCATTATTATAAACCTTCAGGTCTGAAATCCAAAGGTCAATAGTATCGAACTTTGGTTGATATCATGACTCTGTGACACACGAATCACGTATCTGTCAGGTTGTCACATAGTATAATTTTACAACAAATAAAATGTTTGTATATCTACAATAATTACTCAACCGAATGAGCACTTGCTTGAATAATCTGTATGATGTAGATAGTAAAAGTGTTTCACTTCAATATCTGATGTAAATATATTGACGGAGTTATATACATTTCCAGGATTTGAGATTTTTATGGTTGTAAAAGCGCCTAACTCATATCAAAAGAGCTGGTCATTCGGATATTGTCAAATCAAGCTGCAGAACAATACGAGTATAAGGTGAAGTCACCAGTAGTTAACAGTGCCCTAGATCCTATTCAAATAAAAATATAACATTTCTGACGCTTCTATGAGTGTTGTGGCAACACTGATATCTAAAAAAATATTTCAGACCTTGCTTGCAATTGACCGTGCATTTTTACCCATGTTTATTGCGACCTTGTTATGTGATTTTTAATTCTTAATTTTTGGGATAAAACAATGAGTTTCTTCGTGAAAAGTTAAGGAGTACCCTACTTGCTGTTTGTTTTCTTTACTTAATAGTTTTCAACTTATCAAAAAAGTGAAGATACTACCTAAAAGATTATGAAACATATTCTTTTTTATATTTTTATTATCTCTGTAGTTGACTTTGAAACAAGATCGCCCAGGATATCGGTTATTACTGGATATCTAAAATTACAAATTTTTCAGTAGTTGACACTGAAAATTACAGTCATCAATACCTAACTGTTATTCACTTTTTTTAGATTATGAACGGCATAATGTCACTTTCGAAGAACTAGCGCGAACTGATTTTCTAAATCGCTTGAAATATCGCTGAAGAAGCATTCATGCTAATAATTTGGTGTAAGCTATAGATGATTTTACCATTGTAAAATGTCATTATTAAACCAAATAAATCGTTTTAATCGATGCAGTTAGGTACCTATAGCTATCTATAGGCGCCTACATGTATTTCATATTTTGGCTACTTTCAAGAGTGCCAACTATTGGGTGTCACCCACTGGAGCGTCAACTATTGGGGGTGTCAACTACTGGATTTGACTGTCAAGTATTGGACAATTTTGAACCTAGTTCTACTTTTTTTTTTTCAATCAAACTGACTTATGAAAGGAAAATTTGTTCCAAAATATGCTCAAAGGGTTGGCCTAAGTGTTACGAGTATACTAATCACTTTCAGTAAATAAATTATAGGAATAATTACAAAATTATTTTCTTTTATAACTTAAACTGTAAAAGTGTCAACTAAATACTAATGACTTTTTACCCTGATAATATATTGTACGTAACTATCCTGCATAATTCGCAAAATGGGTCTTACTCTGCATAATCAGGATATTTAGTTCTATACTCGTATCTCGAAATCGATTATCCAGATTGAGAATCATTCATTTTAAATCTTATAGCTACTACAATGAGTGCTAAACTTGGCTGCCTTATTGTTGTACCTTGCTCTCCAGCTCCTTATCTCGGTCATAAGTCAACTAATGAAATAAGTATAGAAACTGGATTGCAGAACTGAGATTTTTTGGATTTTGATGAAACATTATGAAATACATGCCCCAAAAGATTGTGACACCTTCATCCCACAAATTTTTCCACAGAATTATGAAATCAGTCTGCCAAGGGGTACCGCAATGGGGTAACATTGCACATATGTTCATGAATGAACAGGAGGAAAAGTTGTAGTGTTGTCTATTAAAAGTGCCAAGTAACCCCAAATACTATGTATACAGATGTATGCAAAAAACCAACGAATGTTTACCATGAGAAATGTATACTCTTTCTTTATTCCACAAATCATGAGAAAAAAACAAATGAGATCTTCCCACTGAAAGGTCGAGACCCTGATACACAAATGAACATCACTGGCAAACCCAGCTGTGTGCCAGTGTGCCATTGGCACACCTGTTGAATCAAAAAAAAAAGTTTATTATTTAAGAATAGCACTTTAACAATCCCAAATATGGTCAGCTTGATTCCATTTTGGTCATCAGTGATTGTAAAACTGGTCAGCCTGATTCCACTTCGTTCTCATCTTTATCTCATTTGCGAATAAAGGCAACTTTAAAACTATCTTCCTTATTTAATGAATTAGCCATGTTAGTTGTTATAGTACCATAATTCATAAGTTCAACGTTAAAACTTTCTTCTTTCTTTAATGAATTAGTCATGTTAGTTGTTAGTAGGTACCATATTACTATTTCTTTCTTTTTCTTTTATTTGTAGGCTATGTTACCTTTGATTGAAAGATGATATTTGTTACAAGAGTCTACGAAAAATTAAAATATAAATTTTTATATTGTAATTCTCAGAAATGTCCAATCATTAAATTTACGAGTAGCTTGAAAATCCCTGGTAATATGACACCCATCTATGTATGATGTTTTTTTTTTGAGCTTAGAGCTTAAAAACTTAAAAAATTACTCATTCCCTGAAATTGGTACACCTGTTAAAATGGTCTGGGTTCGCCAGTGATGAACATCCTCGGCATCTCTGAAATGTATAAGCATCCAATTTGTGCTTGTTCATTCACTAGCGATAAGACAAAATATTTTTCAAGAACATACAAACAATTATTTGTACAAATTCACCCATCCATGTTTTGTTTTTTTTTTATCCAACTGCTGCTAATTAATACACTATAGTTTACTTATCATTAATTGATCAAATTCTGTTAGTACCAAACAAATAGAGTTTCCTTCGATTTTCACTCAGTATCAGAAAGAATTTCTGTAATATAACTTTGTACACTGTGTATAGCTCCATACAATGAACATTATAACGCTGCCTCGAAATAGCGGAATTACCGAACTGGTTTCTGGTTTGACACGATAACTACAATATCCTACATATTTGCAATGAGTCACGTGTCAGTGTTACCACAAGTTCAATTTTTTCCCCTTGCGTTCATAGGAGTAATGAAAACATATGTGTGCCAAGTCACCCCTTAATTTGAAAAGTTATACCTCGTGTTACAGTGTTGGATAACTAATGAAATGTACCCCATCTTTATTTTTAACCGAGAGGTCGGATCGAGAGGTGACGAAGTAGGATCTTCATTTGGTAAAAAGCCTAATGTATTTTCGAGTGAAAACATTTTCTCTTCCCCAAAATAGGAACTACGACGTTTCATCAACTTGGATTTTCAAACGAGAACATGTCAAATAAAAGATGGAAACAGGGTTTTGGGGTCATTTATTCCGAACGTCCAATCAGATTTTTAATTTGACTCCATTTTTTCGGCCCGAACTCCAATTTTACTTGTGAAATGGGCCAAATTGACTTTTAATGAAAAATCGAAGAAAATAATAGAAAACGGGGTCTTATAGATTGCTTATTTCGAATATTGTATTAGATTTCCGATCAGTGGCGTACCGTCGGTGTGGGGGGCACAGGGGGCACCCCAATATTTTTACATAGTCCTCTAATATCGGCGATTTTTAAAAAATACCGCAATTTTCGACTTTTTTCCCCTTGAAAACCTTATTGTGCCCCCCTTTGGGAAACCTCTAGCTACGCCCCTGTTTATGATCAGACCTCAATTTGGGTCTTAAACTTCTCAGTTAAAATGGACAAAAGGGATTAAAGTAGGACCAGATCAAAGATGAAATTTGTGAAATCAGAGACCCGGGAGGTCTCCTTCTTAATAATATTTTTCGATCTTTCACAAGAAAAAGTATTGCTATACTTCAGAGTTTTTAGTTCAAAAGTATTTGGGCACGTATGCTACTTCTTTTATCCGACTAATTCGAATATTTCATTTGTTCATTTTCACAATACCTGCACTTCATGTCATACTAATTAAACTCACAGCAGACATATAATGGTAAGAAGAAAAATTACCTAACAGAAAGCGTCCTTGACTTTCATAATGACTCGGGTAACGATATTAACCGGCCGATGAAATTTGTCTAATAAATAAATTCGTAATTTAAATCGTCATACAGTATTTTAAGTACCTGTACCTAGTAATTATCGCTCATGGTTTTAAAAACTGAGGTACATACTGCTAAACTGTGCTAATCCTCAGAATAAATGAATTTCTTAATATCTAATTTAATGCTGCATTTTAAGTAGGTATATCTGAGAACAATTTTTTAGGACGGGGGGAGGGGCAGCGAACATAGCCTGATCTTTAATAGAACCTCGTAGATGTCCTCTTTGAAGGGAAGAAAACAACTCAAATATTGGATCACTTTTTTTGCGAGAATTCCTTTCAAAATTCGAACTTTTCTTCCATTTCTGGAATAGTCGGGCTTCCATAATCCCTCCCAATCAAGGACACAGACTGGGCGAGAAAATGTTACCCATCAGCCCAACATTCCATTTTCATTATTCATTCACCCCGATGGGTAAAATCCCGCCAGAACTAAAGGGTAACCAAGGGTAACTGACGGGTTTCTGGGTAATCTGAGGGTAACCGAGAGTTACAAATGCGTAACTTTTCCGCGGGTAACTAGAGGGTAATTGATTGCGTATCGAGATGCGCAAAATCCGGCCAGTTACCCGGGAAAGTAAAGAGGAACCAAGGGTAACTGATGGGTTTCTGAAATAATCTGAGGGTAGCCAAGGGTTGCAAATGAGTAACTTTTCCGCGGGTAACTAGAACATAATTAATTGCGCATCGGGACTATGTCTCCAATTGGCTTCCTTCTACTACAATCACTAGACCGGTCCAAAACTCACTAATCTACCTGACTAATTCTTAAAAAGTCACCGTGAAATTTCTTAATAACTGAAATGACCATCATCTCCTACATCTAGCGACAAAAATCTCTATATTTTGCCTCATAATAACAATGCATTCCTGAAAAAAGTAAAGAAGCCAGTAAAGAATTCGTAATACAACTTGAGGACACAAACCTTGAATTTTAATTTTTCAATTATAGGCGTAGGTACAAGCCTATTTGTGCATGAGAATCAACGATTTATTCCACCTTATTTATATTAATAGATGTGAAATTAGGTGAACGACACTAGCTCGTGTTGGCTAATAATTAGCCTGCCGACAACCCAATTAGCGTTTAAAATATAATCATGAACTTTGACTGACCCGATAATGCTTGCCAATGAATCGATTACCTATTCGTGCAATTGATGTAATTTTTTAAAATTAACTGCATAGAATACAGATCCTCTACTCAACGATATATGTTACAGCTCAGGATCGAAAATGAAAATTCTCATCTCGGTTATTTTGACAATAGCAAGAGTGGGAAAATCATACTAGAACCTTGACTAGAACAATCACAAATCAAGACCATTAGTGAAAAAAAGAAATCAACTTGAATGACAAATCGAAGATCAGTAGAATAGATTTGATACGAATTATATAAATAATTCTTTCATGTTTTTACGATTCAAGATTACATTTGCGAATTGATTAATTACAGCTTTTATTAATGCAAACACTTATTTCTATTTCTACATCATATGTTACAAGTTCCTTAAGCGGGGCCCATATTCTGAGCATAAGCCCCCCTCAGCCTTGCCCATTCTGCCCTGTCGTTTGCTATCCTGTGAAATTGCTTATTTCTTAAAATTTTTCTGTATCATCCCTCCACCTGGTCTTTTGTCTTCCCTGTCTTCTGGCCTGCTCTATTGTACTAACTGATTTTGTGGGTCCATCGGTCGTATGTTTTATTCTTGTTACATACCCAGCCCAGTCTTATTTGATTCGACGGGCTACATGCACTGTGTTCAGATTGTTTTTGAATTTTATTTTTATTTTGTCCAAACTGACCCTATCTTTCAATTTTATTATTTCTAACATCGATATTTCCATTACATTTTGAGTTATATTCAATTTATTCATCTCTTTGTCGCCGCCTACGTTTGAGATCCATAAGTTATTGTCGGAACTATGCAGCCATTTTAGATATCGCTTTTTAATTTTCTGCTATATTTTCCTTTGAATATTCAACTTAAAACCAGTACTTCCACCATATGCTAGCCCGATCCTTCTACTTATTTCTTTTTCCATTTTTTTCTCTAGTGTTATTATATTTGCCCTAAATATACTATGTCCTTCCCATATTTCACGATCTTCCCATCAGTGGTGTCGCGTGGTGCTCTTTCCCAGGTGTTTAACTGATGGATCTGCGCCCTCCCTCCCCCTCCCCTCCATAAACAAATCAATAGTATCAAAAACGTATGATCAGTATCAGTATGTATAAATAATGAGTGTCAATAAAGAATGAAGTTGCATCCACCCACTCACCACATAGTGTGCGCATATGCGCTTTCAGAACCCCGTCTGCAAAAATGCGGCAAAAAAATGGCATTGACAAAAGTTGCTAATTCTGGTATTAAAAAGTATTTAAGCTGGCAATTCTTCGACCGCTTCGACCAATCAGAACACAGCACTACTAAGTTACCAAACAATTTCCTGTTCAGGAAATTTTTAAATTGCCTGAGAGGCAATACTTTTCAGACGGGACGTTAATTTTTGCTGGCGAACACCCTGCCATTTAAATTAACAAAGTCTCCGCTTCACTCTTTGTGGTCTTTGTTGCAAACGCCACTACAACAAGGCTGACAAGAGTGTGCAATGTTGCTAGTGAACATCCTACGCAATTCCCATAGTAAGTGTGACAAAAATAACGCCACTGCATTAAAACTAACAAGAGTGTGCAATGTTGCTAGTGAACACCCTACGAAATTCTCATAGTAAGTGTGACAAAGATAACGCCACTGCATTAAGACCGACAAGAGTGTGCAATGTTGCTAATGAAAATCCTACGCATTTCTCATAGTAAGTGTAACAAAGATAACACCACTGCATTAAGACCGACGAGAGTGTGTAATGTTGCTACTGAACATCCTATGCAATTCCCATTGTATGTGACAAAGATAATGCCACTGCGACAAGATCGACAAGAGTGTGCAATGATGCTAGTGAACATCCTACATGAGTTCCATAGTATGTGACAAAGATAAGAACTGCGCAACGCGCAAAGAAAAATATCCGGCTATTTTTCAATTTTTCAAGATTATATTTTGTATTTTAATCAAAATTTGAATCTTTTTCTTTGTTTCTGGGATTTTTACTGTAAGACAAAAATTAGGTGGGTGTACAGTGAACACCTTGAACACCCAGACACAACGCCACTGCTTCCCATCAATCCTTATTTCCTCCTGTTTTACATTATTTATTAGTAGACTATTCCGACGTTCATTTCCAATCCCGCTTCTTTACCCGCCTTATCAAAGTTTCTTTATCATTTCTTTCAGCTCTCCCATCCTTTTACTATTACTGACGAATACAGTATCATCAAAACTAATTAATGATCTCAATATCATATTTTTGGAAATATCAAAGAGCAAGAAATATTGAAAATAATTTTGAAGAATCAATAAAAATTAATTGGGCTTGAACCAAACATGAAAGCACGTGATACGCTGTAATTTCCCTGGTTCAGTAATTCAGCATGAGACAGGAATATCCCAGTGATGTAACTGTTATTAAGTTTACATAATTCTGCTTAAAGAGCTGTTACAGGAGAAAAATCTAATGCTTAGATAATATTTAAATTATTACAGTGATGCATATGAAATGAAAAGTTTTTTTTTTTTTCGGTAGTTGATTTTTTATACAACTATAAGATGATTTTTTAATGTTTTGCTTCGTGGTTGGTTGTTAGTCACAAGAAATATGTTTCAAATGTAAAGTTCAAGTTCGTGACCCTGTGCATTTGGAATTTCATGTTTGTAATTCATCAAAAATAGTACTCATACTAAAAAGTAAGGAATCAGCGTTAAATGTTCAAAGAAACAATGGCAGTGATGTAAGGGGCGCCATCGATGAACTAGAGGATCTCATCACTAACATTTTACTTATATTGATTACCACACGCATTAGTAAGGATCTATAATTAATATATAGGTACAGTGCCGGTTTTACCATACGGGCTGACTGGGCTGCAGTCCAGAGCGACAAAATTTTGGGGCGGCAAATTTTGGACCCAGAAAAAACATTTGCGGGAGGGGGGATGTAAAAACATAAGGCGGGAAAAATCCTGCAGCTCAGGGCGGCAAAGTACTCAAAACCGGCTCTGATTTCCATTCCAATTTTTCTAAGTAAAAGTCAATTTTACTGAATTGAACAACTCTGGAAGACGTTGTAGGAGGCACCCCTTCATGGTGACAGGATTTTAATTTCGCCGAGATGAAAACGATTAAGACCAACAAGCACAAAAGCACATAATCGATCTTTTTTTCACTTTTTCAATTTTGACAACTCAGACTTCGACCTAGTCAACTAATGAATAATTTCAAAACTTGACAAGCAATAAGAAAAAGTTCTGAAAGTAAATAATACAAGTAGCAACAGAGTCTTGCTTCTATTTCTCCACCAGTAGAACTGCTCAAAATGGAGTTCAAGATATCCCCATTAAGAACTAGGAACTACTTTTCAACACAGATGCATAGACCTTATGAAGATAACAATTATCTTCAAAAATAAAATTCACGTTCCTCGAAACTTTCACACATTATTTTGCCAGGCGCGTAACAAAGGGGGGACCAGGGGGCAGGTCCTCCTAAAAAATCTTGGCCCCCCTGTGCCCCCCCCGCTGAATTTGAAAATGTTGTAAAATTTATAGTATTAGATAAAATAAAGCGAAAGTTTTTAAAACTGGGCCTCCTTCAAAAATTCGTGGCCCTTTCTGGCCCCCCCCCCCCGTTAAAAAATCCTAGTTACGCCGCTGTATTTTGCGATTATCTTGGTGAACATGCGTTCTAGAGAAAAGTTGTATGGAATTTTTTTATAGGAAATTTAACAAGGAACATTTTACGTTATATGCATTTCGATCCTGAAGTTGATATGTTCCGAGATATTCGCAGTTTTCTTTTAAATGAAATCTCAGTATTACACATAACCTCTAGGTCAAAGTGGCATGGGTTAATGACCTCAGATTGAACTCAAATTTCTTATGGCGAGTTTCTAGGTCCATTGGAACAAATTTCAGTGCGACCCGAATCAGTTGGCGAAAACTTGTAAAATAAGGGACACCCTAGTGCCTATATGTACAGGGTGTCTCTTTTGCAATGACCCGCCTTTCAACTAGTACGTAGGCAACCTACCCTGACATTATGTAGATATGTTTGCAGACTTTTACTTGTAAAGGGACTGTGTTATGGTTAAATTTTGGAAAGTTTTTTATCATTGAATATTTTCTTCTTCTCACGACTGGAAATAGATACAAAAATCAATTTTAGTACACATTATATCAGAAAATGTTCACATTTTTTCAATTTCCCGTGAAACTTGCCGTCTTAAGCTCCTGCTTTTTTAATGCTAATAGATTGTATAGTGAATTTCCCATATAAAAGGTCATTAGCAATTTTCATGTATCCGGATTAGAACTGCTCAAAATGGAGTTCAAGATATCCCCGTCAAGAATTATTACTTTTTAATACAGATGTATTTTCTTATGAAGATAGCTAATAATCATCCTCTTCAGCTATACTAGGTGGAAAGCTGGATAGGACACACGCACTATAGGAAATTACCTGTTTCGAGTGGGAAGTGTTCTAGCCAGTACGGCTAGTGAGACACGAGAGAGAAGACGATTCCTAGACATAATCAAGTCAGTGTTCAACATCGAGCCCTCGGCCGAGGTGAGGTATTTTTGCCACTGACCATAATGAACAAGTGGAAGCTGATAGTAATGTCAATTACTTGACACCTCCGTTTCCCGTATGTGATACGTATTTTTAATCAACCTTAAATGGATTAAGTACCCTCGGCAGATAGTCTAGGCCTCTTCGTATACCACCGAAAACGTTCTTGTAACTTATGACTCGTATAGTTGTCATGTAACCTGATCATCGACGCGTGCAGACGTGCGACCTTGTCCATTCACATTATATACCTACTGTTAGTAGCCACCATGCTACTACCTTTTCCTTCTGTATTATTTTTTTTTAATGATTATAATTCCTAATGGCACTGGCCATCAGCCGAGGTGAATAGTCTTTCTCGTTTGAATAATATCATTGTTATTTTAGATTTTTATTCTCGAGTTATTGGATCATTTCGTTCACGATGACGCACGTGTTTCCTTTGAAATCGTAATGCAGGTGACAGCTTACAGTTCACAAATTTTGTGCAGAACGAAAATCCGGGACAGCAACATCGTTCCTAAAAGGCGTGACTGGTTCCGGAGTTGAAATTGATGATACAGGTAAAGCCCCCGGTGTACACAAGATCAAATATATTGATGAAAAGTGCCAATATAGAAGTGAAGGCGTGTGCGTAAGTCACCAATTAATTGAGCTCATGTCAATCAAAATTCCAATGAAATGGAATTTTGATGAGAAATTGTCAATTGTATTGACGTCAATATAATTGATCGAGTATACCGGGCTTAAGTTTTCATGTTCCTTCTAGGGTACTAGAAACGGGATGAGGTATAGGTATAATCGACGCCCGCCATGTTCGTTTCTAATGTTATCATTGACAAAGATAATTAAATGAAGCTGAGACGAAAACTTCGTAAAATACACTGTAAACCAACTGCAAACAATCACTCAATGATAATGTCAGAAACAAACATGGCGGACGTCGATAGTATTTTAATTTCTACTAATATTCCGCAGATCCACGGACCTATAAGTACATAGGGTTAGTAAGTTTTCCTTCCGCCTAGGAAAACTCCGTTACGCTGAACAAAGTATGACTCAATGTGTTATCTACCAAAATGTACAGTTCGTTCTGTTATCGGTTATGCGCCCTACATGCTATTCGTGAATAGCGACGAAACCAATAACAGATCTTCATTGTACGGGAGTTTTCCTATAAGGCGGAAGGAAAACTGACTATAACACAAGGCATTGCCGAGCATGCCAAATGAAAAGGGAAGACGGGTAAGTCCTGACAAAAATATTTTACATTGCGCTGATGGGAAATACCAGATTTTTGAAAAACTGTAGAAAATTATTAAAATGATTTACATATATTGCAATATCAGACACATATGGTATACTTATCAGCTTCACTGTAGTAATATTTTGAAAACCGAATCAGCATTATTAATGGATTTATTAATAGCGGAACTGTGCGCCTATTATGGGGTACCATTTTTCAAATCATTAGAAAATGAAGAATACTATAAAGAAATGTGAAATAATAATTGTGTAGAAGTAAGGTAAATAGACTCCTCTTTATGTCTTATGAGCTTCCTCCGGTCACTGACGCGATACTCGAAAGGGTAGTTCCTGTGGCCGGGGGTGCGGTGTCATAGGGGCCACTTTGGCATGCGTGCATCGCCATACGTCCCACCACACCATGTCTTATGAGTATAAGGATCGCAGGTGGCCGATTTCGATTTTTAACTTCCCCCCCCCGCCCCCCGAAAAGACTTAGATTATGACCATCGACAAATTGTGTTCCGAATGTGGAATACCATTGTTTTTAATGCGTTGTCCTAATATACGAGTCTATTAAGTTCACTGCGTTCTGAAACAATTACCTAATCGATAAGGCGAGAATTTTGTCACCGTGAAGTGATTTTTTTATTTTCACAGAATACAAATTGTCGACATGGCATTCATAAAATTTCGAAGTCTATTATATTCTTCTAAACATAAATCACACAAGAACTGCGCGTTGGTGAGTAATATCAGAGTCACAGCATTCTTCATGCATCCATTCTGTGCACTGGGTGCACACTATATCCATTTTACCCCTTTTTTGTCGCAAGAGAAGAGGGACTGGAAAGTGGAAATACGGTACACCTATTTGGAAAATCATATTCAGAATGAAGTGTAAATTCTCGAATCAATTATTCAAAAACAAAGACATATATGAAATAAATGAGGTATTTATTTCAGCTTCCCTATTGCTTTTTTTTTCTTCTTCTTTTTTAATGCTGCTTTTCATAGGTCTCCGGATGTTCTTCCAGATATTTCCACGTGATAAGAAACATTGTTCTGCGATACACTACACTTCGCACAAAGCGAGATATGAAATGTAATGCGATTTGCAAAAGAACTTCGTCCTCATTCACGCCGCGCGTACATGCGCGTGCAACCGCGGCACGCAAAGCGTTTAAGCGTTCGCTTATCAATAAAACTTAGAGTAAAGGGTACAAATATGGGCACCGATCTTATTTTTGCTCCTAAAAACCAGAATATGAAGTGATATTCTCGGAAAAAAAAGTCACGGGTCGGCAATAGCATGCTGTATTAGGTCTGACGGTCAAATTTTCAAAAACAATGAACATAAAAAAATGTATTTCAATTTTCGCAAAAAACAGAAAAATTGGACCGTCGCGAAATGGGGTACAAATATAGGCCCCTCTAAAATTATGGAAAATTAATTCAAAAAAGTCAGCCTATGTTCCGCTCAACATCTGCGCATGCATAGTGCGCCCATCCACGACAATTTTTCTTCGTGCATTGGATCCACTGCTCAAAAGGACGGCTTGATGTAAAAGATTCGCCGCAAAAAATGCAAAGCGCGTCAGCGTCTGTTGCTACAGAACTGTATCCGGTCCAAAATCTTCATCACTTGATGAATCTCGATCCATGGCAACAAGTACATCGCGGTCGCTGTCAGATGAGGAAGAAGAAAAGTCCAAAGCACGATGAACGTCCGTGTTACCACAGGGGCCCATATTTGTACCCCAACACGAAAGATCGAATCACAGAACAAAAAAAAATCTCTAGTAAGTTAAGGTAATCATTTCAAAAAGTTCAATAGCTCAAATTGTAGCGGAGAGTCTAAGTAACTTACTTGGCCAGAGCACAAATTTTTAATTCTTTTTCTTCCAACTTTAAATAACTGAAAATACAGTGCTAAAACTTTTCAATGTCGGACGCCAATTTCACAATTCACTGATATCGCTATTGAAACAAGCTAAAATCATAGAACCGATACAGCCAAGGCGTTGTTTACCCTTTTTATATTAGTTCCCACTGTTTTCACGCGAGTGCGCTTCATATGTATCGCGATACAGCTGGTGCCCATATTTGTACCATAGCCCATATTTGTACCCTTTACTCTATGTAGATGATTTTAGTTTTGTTCTGTTGAACAGTTTTAGTTTTTCGGTGAATAATTATCAAAATTGCATCGCTTATGTTTGCTTGCTGAGAATTCGTATTTCACTAGAAAGTATGTAATGAAGAAGAGGGGAAGATTTGGAGTTCATCCTATCACTAAGTTAGATTCTACATACGGAGAATTTCATAATTTGTATCCGCAACTGCGAGGAGATCTTGCAAGATTTTTCAATTATACTCGCATGTCTGTTGAAACCTTTGATTATTTATTGATGAGAACGCGTACACACTTGGAAAAGAAGGTAACAAATTACCGCAGGTCAATTTGTCCAACAGAAAGGCTTATTGTAAGAGATAGAGATGGCAATAGTGATCTTGACTGTGCGAATGTACTTCAAGGAATTTATGGTAATGAAAACCCAAATATATCTGAAAGCAATGATCTTGTACAGAATAGCAGATTCAACAGTAGTGGCATACAAGCCAGGGAAGTGAGTACTGCAGTTGCAAACTACATTAAAAATTCGGGTGTAATGCTACCAAGCTCTATGTAGGAGTAGTCATTTTACAGCATGGCTCATTTTTAATTTCGTTCAATTATTTATTTTTCTCAAGAGGCGATATTTTTATTATTTATTTATTGTAAGTACTTCATGTACTCAAGAGGTGATATTTTTATTATTTATTTATTCTAAATACTTCATGTACTTGATTATTTTTTTGCAAGTAGTAAACTCCGAAAATGATAGTGCACACACCGTGTTTGCTCAGTGTGAATGGCTGGCGAGATAATATACGGAGTTTTTCTACAACTGGTTGGACGAATGAGGGCCTCAGCTGACTGCAATAGGTTCCGGTGCAGCATCTCCGTCGGATTTTCAGGTACTGCTCCTTCCAGTTATAAAACTAAGAACTAATACGCCATTTTGAGATTGAGGGTATAGATTCAACACCACAGCATCTAGTGCCGCATTCGTTTTCAAAAAAAGATAGTTATTCTACTTTATCATATGCTTAAGCCTTTTGTGGAGTGGTCCGATAGGAGTCTGACTTAAGAAGAAGCACTTTTGGGAATAAAGTTTTTGTAATTATTGAAATAATCTGTCAAGTGATGTTACAGACAATATTGATTCTGCTTGGAGAGTCTGAATGAACCAGCAGATATTATACAATACATGATCGGCATCACTCCAAATGGTGTCACATTGTTTGTATCGAAGAGGTATGACGGAAGGTCTAATAACAGAACGATTACCGAAAAATTAAAAAAAAAAAAATCTATTCCATCACGAGATTACAAAAACTGCCCTGTCCTATTTCAAGGAAACAGCCAAGGACAGGAGAGTTTTTGTGATTTCGCGAAGGAATTAATAAATTTTTTTCAATTTTTTCAGTGATCGTTCTGTTATTAGATCTACCATCATATCTCTTCGATATAAACGATATCACACCATTTTTGGAGTGATACCGATCATGTATTATTTTAATATATAGCGGCTCATTCCAATTCTCTTAGTGGAATTGATGTTGTCTGTAACGTCACTTGACAGGTTTCAAAATTACAACTTTCTTCCTCCAAGCGTTTTGAAAAAAGCGGGGCACTTCTTGTATGAGCTTCCTATCGAGCCCCTCCACAAAAGGCTTAAGCATATGATAAAGCAGAATAATTGTATTTTTTTGAAAACGAATGCGGCAGTCGATACTGTGGTGTTGAATCTATACCCTCAATCTCGAAATGGCGTATTAGTTCTTTGTTTTATAAATGTAAGCAGCAGTACTTGAAAATCCGACAGAGATGCTGCACCAACACCTAACGCAGTCAGCTAAGACCCTAATTTGTCCAACAAATAGTAGAAAAATTCCGTATATATTATCTCGCCAGCCGTTCACATTGAGAGTTGCAAACTACATTAAAAATTTGGTTGTAGTGCTACCAAGCTCTATGTAGGAGTAGTCATTTTTCAGCATGGCTCATTTTTAATTTTGTTCAATTATTTATTTTTCTCAAGAGGCGATATTTTTATTATTTATTTATTAAGTACTTCATGTACTTTATTTTATTATTATTATTTTTTTTTGTAAATAGTGTAAAAAAAAATGATCTTTGTAAATGCAGATTGCGAATGGAACGGCGTCGATGAACAACAGCACAACAGGTAAATTCGTCATTCGTGCGCGCAGCGGAAGTGCGCGGTGCCGCGGAGGTTCGCGCGGCGTGAACGAGGACGAAGTTCCTTTGCAAATCGCATTACATTTCAAATCTCGCACACACAAAGATGTTTATAGACATTCTACCTTCACCGGATGACTCTTTGTAGGGGAGCATGGAGAGAATTGAGACAAGGGAGCAATGAGACAGTGCAGATTTAGCCGACACTACAAACTGTAAATGGTAACACTGCATCACATATTCGTCACTATCCAGTAAGCTAACACTATACTGCAGAAAGAGTTTCAGTTCTATCGATTAGTAGCAGTGATTTTGATAAGTGATAACGAGATCGAAATGTGGTCAATTTTTTAGTTTTTATCATTTACAAAAAAACGTTTACAAGACAGAAAATGTTTATTTGCCAAGTAAATCATATCTTGTTTAAAATAGGATCTATGAGTAACCGAACTGTAGCTAACCATTTTTTTTTCTTCTGGAAGTTATTTTCGAGTTACAAGTGATTGAACATTTTTGTCGCAGTATGGAGCAATAAGATGACGTTTTAGATAAAATATCGGAACTTTCAAATTTTTGTTAATGCAGAATTTTTGCGACGCATGAATTTCTCACCCAATAAAACTGAATAAATGTGTGGACTTATATTGAACACCCACAGGGAATTTTTAAAAATCAAACTTGAAAACCAACCCTCAGAGGGGCCTTATTAGTTGCCCAATTTTTGTCTCATTGGTCCATAATTTACAACTAGAACGCAGCAAACGACTACAAGAACGAAGTACATTTAAGTGAAATGATGGTAATGTACTTATAAAGTACAATTATGATCCCTTGATTGAATTTTCTGTATTCCATGTGTGTTGTCTTATTGTTCCCCATGCATTGTGTCAATGCTCCCTTTGAAATTTTTGTGGGGTGATATGAGACAAAATTTTTGAAGGGCTCTAGGATTTTCTGAAATGGCCCGAGGAAGTTGAATTTTTTAGTGTTTGTAGTTCAGTCACGTAACTATAGGTTGCAATTATTCGAAGCTCTCCATATAGTAGTTCTACGTCATTTTACAACGGTTTTCCAAAAAGCGTCTCAGTTTTCCCCATCCTCCCTTACGGTAGGACAGACAACTCAAGTTTTTTCCCGCTAGGTAGCGCTAATAGTGGCCGGTATATCATGGTACCCCATAATAGGCTAAGTTCCTCCATGCATCTGAGACTAGATTTGAGCACTTTACTTTTTTGACAGCATCTCGTTTTGCTCAATTAGAAAGGATTATGTCTGCGCGACCTACAATATCAAGTTCTAACATTGCAGCACAGATGTAAGGTCTATTATTTTTTTGAATGAAAAAGTTTCTCTTGGTTTAAAATAGAGATATAGAGATTGATTAATTCCATCAAATTATCAAGAAAGAAATGAATTTTGAATTTTCTGGGTCACTGATTTTAAACTTTTTTTTTTTTGTCAAAGATTTGACCCCGATTTTGACTTACAAATCAAAATGTTGCTCTAATTAACTTGGTAAACAAATTCAGCCACCTTGTATGAAAAGATTTCAGCTTAGCTTTTCAAGAAATAAAGAAGGTTTTTGTAGTCTTTGATTTGTGAATGTCTCATGAATGTGGCAATAAAAATGAAAAATAAAAAATAAAATTTGAATACAACATGATATTATGAATAGTTAAACGGAAAATCAAAATAAAATATTGAAGAATGAGAATTATGCGCAATGAAAATAAATAGAAATTGTACTACACAGCACACAATGGACAAAGAATACTCTGGTTAACAAGTCTTGAAATAATACGAAGAATGTGGATAATTATTTATGCAACAGTTCTTCTCAATTAACTCATCCAAGAAAAAAACCGACAAATGTGAAAATTTAAGAAAATTTGTCAGTGTAGTATTCTCTCAAGGTTGCCACATGTTCATCAGTCCGATAACAGCCAACAACACACTGCCGACTCACACAGACTAGAGAGTTTAGACTGTAGACAAACAGCAAGACAACACGCCTCTTTTTGGCCTCAGGTAACATAATGTTATTGATTTCACCAGTGGGGGGGGGGACGTGCAGTGCCTAGCAGCCGAAACTTCTAACTTCTAACCCAGTGGCTGCACATCCATTATGTTTTCATTGAATCTCCAAGAAAATGCATACTATCCCAAAGGTAATTAATCACTGATCAACCCTACAACTGAATGAAGAAGCCGGAAACAAGATTAGGTTTTAACATGTTTACAGCACATTGCTCATCGCTATCCGAGGTTCCATCTGGTGACAGAACCGCCTGATTAGGGAGCGAGTGGTTGGGAGGACAGACGTTCATCTTTTTGACTATAATATGAATAATATGGATGAAAGTGCAGGTTTCAAAAGTGTGACAGAAACAACTGGTTTACAGAGCGCTTTTTCCTTGAGAATAATTTGAAGATCTGCTTCAGTGAAGTTATTAGACTTTTAAAAACTTTAACAACGGTACTGGTGTTATCTCATCTGCCAAGCAGAAAGGTATTTCTCGTCTTTAAAAATAATCAAAACTGTAAAAGAAGCACAATGAAAGAGGACCGCGTGTCGGCCCTTGCCATGCTATCCATGGAGAAAAGGCTAATGAATAAATTACAAGATTTCAACGAAAAATTCATTATAAATTTGCAGTTAAAAACGAGAGGCGAATAGACTTCATTTACAAACAGACAATAGATACAGTTTTTACAAATTTCCAATAAAAGTTTTGCTCATTACTATTATAACGTTGCTATTTTTTTGAAGATTATTACAATTTTAGTTGATGCTATGTTTCACTTGGAATATTTTGGTCTGCTTTTTTCAATGGCTTTGGAAAAGCATTGCATCGTTTTACTCTTTCACCCCACACAAATATTTTCCACAGACATCTCTGAACACATCATTGAACCGCCTATTGAAAATCTCACGAGCAACAACTGTTTCTAACTCATTATTTGAATTAATTATGATTTTTTGAAAACCCCGATTTTTCCATGAGCGCAGTGTTAAAATATCTTCATAGGACTAAGGGCGTGATTTTGTTGAGTTTCGTTTCCCGTCTTTCCCCCTTTGATTCCACACTCCAGGAGATGCTGTGGTGCAATATCCATTTCTATTTAGTAAGCATACGTCCGTGGGCAAATCGCACAGCATTGCTAAATGAAATTATCAACCGATGTGCCGAATAATGGAATGTATTTTGGCGCGTTGCGGTCATTGTTAGAAATTCTCATCGTAATCTCTTATCGAAATATTTAATAACGTGGCTTCGTTAAAATACATATTATTTTTGTCGACGTCAAACTGAATACATGTCACGGTTATAATCGCATAGATGAACTTGTAATTTCTTATACCACGTCGGTTCTTAAATTGTATGTTCCTAGTTAGTAGCCAGCAGTACAGGTACATACCTCTTGGTATGGTGCATCAAAGGCAAGGGCATACCGAATGAGAGGGGGTGAAAGAAAACATCTCCCTAAAAAATTTTCCTGAGTTGGCAAATCCTGCAAGACTGATTTTCAGTTGTTGACAAAATTCAGGAACTGGATAACGTTTTCCTTGCTTGTATTTTAAAAATTTTTGTCCCCATTGGTAAATTTTCAACTTTTTTTTTTTTGTTGCCGATTTTTAAAATATTCATGAGTTGGTGGAATCAGATCGGTAGTTGGCAACTTTTTTTTTTTTTCTAACAGGGCAAAATCACGTTTTCTCTCCCCCCCCCCTCATCCCACCGAGAAAGTTGCTCAAGTATGATTGTGGTTGAGCAAAAGGCAACAGGGCGATAAGAGAATGCAAAAGTAGCTATCGAGCGGAGTTGGCGGAAATTTTTTGCAATCGAAAAGACTAAATGTGTAAAAGAAAGACATTTTACTTCGGGTGGACTCATCTATCAGGAATCCCCCTTCGGCTACATCTCTGAATGAAGAAACCAGGAGAGTGACGCTACGTATTAGATCTACTTATTTCAAGCTTCCAACCTCTCGATTTCCAGATAGCCTATTTCTATTCTGAGATGATACCGGATATAGAGCAAATTATTACCTCGTTTTATTTGAATTGTTAATTCGTAATTGGTATACATAAGTACTCACGCAACTACTGGATCTGTTCCAATGAATTTCAGGAAGAGGTTCGAGAGCAGGGAAAACAAAATCGAATGCGAATCGTGTATTTTCATATAAAGTGATAACAAATTCGCAATAATACAGATATCACATTTTATACTTCATTATCTTCCAAAATTTATATTTTACTATAAGTTGTTATCAAACCTTCAGTTCAAAATTATGCACCTAAGTACCTAGAGTGTTTTCAGTAAGTACCTATTAGAAATTTACTAAAAAAAAAAATAATAAAAAATTGGAAATTAGAAGAATTCTTACTATGCTTGACATTGGCATGCTTATACTCTAAAAAAAAAACCAAGACGACAATAGAATACTGTCAGTAACCACAAGAACCTGATGATCATCAACTTTGAATGAAATCTCAGCAGTTTAACTATGAAAGATTGGAACAATGGAAATCTGCCAACAAGGGGATCTTTTGTAAACGCGAGCTAACAGCAAATGCCCCATGAAAACAGCAAATGTTTGGGAAAACCATACAGTTGGTAACCCTGCCTATTTAGAGTTGCTTGAGGGTAAACGCTTACTGAAATCACTTTTTTGTAACATGTACTACAAATCTAAATAGTCATCGAAACAAACTAACAAGTGGAATCCTCATGAGATGAGACTGATCTTTGCTCTCCGTGTTAAAGGATAGGCCATATCGACTGAGATCACTCAACCTACTTACATGTGATAGTGTGCGTAGCGCCACAAGCGCTTTCTACATTTTTCATTCCACATCCCAAATGTAAAGACTGGACACAAAGAGAATGCGCCGGAAATCCAGGGGATCCCTGGATTTGCGATTTATGTTATGCCGATCAAATGAGAAAGAAACCCGAGAATCCTGATATTTTTATCCTAAAAACTCGAGGATACATACACAGCATTCGTTGACACTGATGAAAAAGCGTTTGATAATGTGAAGTGGGATAAAATGTTCGATTTTAGTGTCTAAGATGTTGGAGCGTGAGTGAACTTGGCAAATTCTGTATGTAGGGTGTGCCAATTCACAATTTCTTTCTTCTGTAGTCCAGAGCACTTTCGGCTGTTATGCCATCTTCAATGCTGGACTACAGAAGAAAGAAATAGTGAATTGGCACAACCCACATACTGAAAATGTTCTATGCTCTGAAAAAGATAGGAATTAAAATTTAAAGAAAAACAAGTTACCTATTTTAAACTTACATAAAGAACAGAAAGCTACATTAAGAATAGGAAAACAGGGGAGGCCAGTACAGAAAAATGTATAAGGCAGGGGTATTCTGTGTTTAGGGTGTGCCAATTCACTTTTTCGTTTCTGTTGTCCATAGCGCTTTCGGATGTTACGCGATCTTCAGTGGATCCTAACATTTCTTTTTGTTGATCCTGATTTTATAGTAATGCGTAGAGTACCGTATGGTAAACCTATTGGTATGTGTTCCTATTGGTTGTCTGTGGTTGTGTAGTCTGTCCAATCAGCAGGGAGTGCTATGTTATTAATTTCAACCGGTTCTCGCTTTGGAAGTTAGTTGTTGTGTTTATTAGGTTGTTTTGTTTTTGCCTTTATTATCTCTAATTGCCTAAAACTCCACAAACAAGACAGACAAATAAGACCACTAATGAATAGCATACAATCCCCAAGTTACAGACTAGCAAAAACAATAATAGCCAAATTCATGAAAAAAGACTACAATTTCAGAACAGATTACAACATTACAAACAAAATACTACTATAAAACAAACTAGATAAAATAACGTTAAACAACAATGACAAACTAGTATATCACTGGACCAACAAACATGTTTGGGAACAAACCAAAACAAGAAATAACAACACTGACGAACAACAACGACAAAAACGACACAGAAGAAACTGCATACGCTAATATCACAAAGGAAATTGTAGGCAAACCAAAACTATACTGTCAGTTTAACAACAAACATTACGAGCAAATAGAAGGCCTAGCAATGGGGCACTATCACCCATTCTAGCTGAAATATTCATGAACAACTTTGAAAACGACCTACTCTAAACAATAGCAAACACAAGAGAAACATAAAGCTATATGGACAAGATATGTAGACGACATATTAATCATCTGGACAAGAACAGATAGACAACTGGACTAATTCCTCACGGAGATAAACAACGTAAACAACAACATAAAGTTCAGAATGGAAAGGGGCCATAAGACCATAAAAACTACCTCGATCTAACAATACAAAAGACAACAAGAAAACAAGATACAGAACAACATTTATAGAAACCCCACCCACACAGATGCAATAATACCTCATGACTCATTCTACCATCAAAAACACAAAATGGCAGCACTACACAACTACTGCCACAGAGCAATCAACAGATTAAACAGCAATAACCACCAGTGGCGGACCTAGAAATCCTCCAAGGAGGGTGTTTTGAAAATAAAACTTTTTCCACCCCCTCCCCATAAAAAACCGAGATATGGATGTAATTCTGAATAGTTTCTGAAGACAAGTTTCATTATGTGATTAAATCGTTTCAAAATGAACATTGTAGACTGTAGTGCTGCAGATACTCAAAAACTGGAGAAAGACTCAAAATTCAAGCGTTTTCTTCTTCTTCTTCGGCCCGAAGGGGGGTGTCCGAACCCCAAAAACCCTCCCCATAGATCCGCCGCTGATATATATAACCACAGAACAACAGAAATTAACAAAATCAAACGAATAGCCATTAACAACAAATACCAACCACAAACAGTAGACAGAATAATTAACAAACTAACACAACTAAAAAACACAGACACCGAACCAATAACCACAAAAACAGACAAATACGCAGGAGGACACACACATACAAAATGCAGAAAATCTTCAATCAATACAACATAAAACTCTCGGAATCAGAAACAGACCACCTCTGATCAAATAAAAAAGCAATGCCAAAACAGAAAGAAAGGACATGAATTACAGCAACGGAGTATACAGACTGGACTGCAAACAGTATGAAATGACATACATAGGAGAAACAGGCAGAAAATTCACAACTAGAATGAAAGAGCATGAAGAATCACAGAAGCTAAGGGACGACAAATCACTTTTGGAAAACACTGCAACAACCAGGAATACAAACCAACCACAAATTAACAGAAAAATACAAAATCCTACACATGTAGAAACAACGCAAAGAAAAGAAAATTTAAAGAACCAGACATAATAAAGGCAAAACCAAGATAAAACAATCTCCTAAACACAACTAACTTCCAAAGCGAGAACCTATTCAAATTAATAACATAACACTCCATGTTGATTGGACAGACTACACAACCACTGACAACCAATAGAAAAACAGACATACCAATAGGTTTACCTACTATACGGTACTACATATACTAAATATACAGAACCAGTAAAAAGAAATGTTAAGGAACTCCGCTAAAGATATGGCGTAACAGCCGAAAGCGCTACCCGATGCGCAAAATCCCACCAGTTACCTGGATAACTGAATGGGAACCGTGGTAATCGACGGGTTTCTCAGTAACCTGAGGGTATCAGAGGGTTGCAAATGGGTAACTTTTCCACGGGTCACTAAAGGGAAACTGGGGTAACAACAGGTTACTCACTTCTGATTAGCTGAAAATGTTTATGGTTTTTACAGGTTCCCCACAAGTTACTCTTGGAAACCCTGCAGTTACCCTGGTAACAGACGGGTGTTTCTGTCAATTACCCTCGAGTTCCCCTCCAGTTATCCAGGTAACTGAAGGGATTCTCAGGGTAATTGACGGATTCAGTTGAAAAATATCTGTTACCTACCTGCAAAACTGCGCTAGAGTTCCTCGATTATATATATTGACATTCTAATGATCAATTCAATCGACAATAATCCCATTCGTGCATTGCGGCGAAGAGAAGAGATGATAATCGATAAGACAGCTGCTTATTGATAATAACTATCGATGTAAATCAATATGGCATCGAGCGAAGTCGCAGAAGTAAAATGGCCGTCACACTAAATCTTATTGTGCTAATAGCCCCGTTCGAAAGCTTCTAAAAAAATTCAAAATATTGCAAATACCTAAGGGTCTCACTGTGTACTTTTTACAAACGCCACACGATGTACTTTTATAGCATTCTAGGGTAACCATAGGGCTACCAGTTACCTACCCACGTACGTGATCGGTCAGGATAACTAAAGGGTAACTGTAGGGTTACACGGGTAACTAGAGGATAACCAGTTACCTACCACACGTGATCCGTCAGCGTAAACGGAGCGTTCTGATTGGCTGAATGACAATTTATGGAAGGAGATCTGAGGGTAACCGGAGGGTATCTGAGGGCTGCAAAAGGGTAACTTTTCCACGAGTAACTTGAAGGGAACTGACTGCGCATCGGGTATGGACAACAGAAACAAAACAGTGAATTGGCACACCCTAAAAACAGAATATTATCAAGTTCACTCACACTTCAACATGAAGACTAAACACAATTTTTTCGTTAACTTATTTTAAAGTTATCCAATACCAAATATTTTTTTTTAAATTTGCGTTCATCTTCTTTCTCTCAGCTGTTCTATTTAATGCAGGAATTAATGTATCCCGTGTAAAGGAACCAGGGTACCCTATATTGAGAGCACTTTCGGTTGACAGCCAATTTGACATTTTTTGAGTACGTATCTGGAATAATATACCTAAGCCATACATTGAATTTTCAACGCCTGGACTATAATACGGTATACTTTTCTTTGTACACCCCGACTAGAATATTGCCGAATCTTTGATAATTTTTTTTTCTACCTCCGAGTTATGTACCTCATTGGGGCACTTCAACCTATATCTGGCCAGCCTGGCATTCGTGCGCCAGTGCGCTGCCCGCCTAGTCAGCCGCTGCTCACACGGCGGGCGATGTGTCTCTTTTTGAATAGACACTTTGGTAAATCAGATGAAAAACGAATTCACAGATTGAAGATTTGATATTCTCACCCTATTTTATCATCCATATAGAGAAGGAAATTCACGCATTAAGAAATTTTTAACATTTTAAACAATCAGATTAGCTCGGTAACTGCATATATAAATGACCTCTATTAGGCAATTTATTTGCATAACTTTTACCACGCTCCCCCCCCCCCCGCTTTCTTGCAATAAATTTATCAGTTTTAGATAGTTACCGACTCCGCGCTCAGGTTCGTAGCCAGCCATCTGCAATAGGGGGTGCTGACGGTTTACCAGGGGGGGCTTGAGTATACACGTAGTATATAGTATGAAGATATCCACTAGGCAGTTGTGTAGCCAGGAGGGCGAAAGGGGCTAATGCCCCCAAGGCACCTGAAATTGAATGTAAAATATGCGAAAATGAGCAAGTTTTCGCCTTTAAAACATGTTTTAAAAAAATTTTGTTCGAGCAGTATCGTTACCCTCATTTTTATAAAATAGTCCTTTAATATATCGACGATTTTTTAAAAATACCTTATAATTTTCGACTTTTTCTTCCTTGAAAATCTTACTTTGCCTCCCTCCCCCTCCCCTTGGGAACATATAGGTAGAACACCTGTGCTGTGTAAATTCGAATAATTCGATGAAACTGGAGATTCGTTGTTCAGGCTCGAATTCGAAGAAGTTGACGTCGAATCTTTACTGTCGCAATTTTTGCATTTTACCATAAATTTTTTCAGCCCCTTTTATCCAATATGTTTTATAAAATATATAAACCAAACTTTCTGGAAGAAAAATAGCAAATTTAAAGTGTGACAATAAGAACATTGAATTTGGTCTCAAAATTCATAATCAAAACTGGTGATTCAACTTACCGACAACTCGTTGAAAAAAAATGAATGATATATCGCGTGAAAAATGATTAACAATTTTAAAAGATCAAAGTTCCGAACTTTTGGAAGTAAAAAAATTATATTTCTGGGGACTTATCTAGGTATCAGTTCTCAAACAGCCATTCAGGCATTTAGCCAGCGATATTTAATGTGAACTGGATCGCGAGCCTACCACTGGGTTCGTGAATATGTAATGTGACACAAGAAAAAGGTCTGTGTATCATCTAAAACTGCTGGATGGACACTCGGGCCATTTTCTTGTGACACGTCACGTATATAGAACGACAAACACACGATTCATAAATCTTTCAAAGCAAAATCAGCAAGGACGTACCAAAGAGTTTTTCGTGGGAGGGGGGGAGGGGGGTAGTGAAAGTCCCCAACTGACTAAACTCAAAATTCCCAAATATTAAAGCAAAAACGTAAAAACCTGTTTTGACTTGTTGGATTTCTCCAACTTCTTAACTCAATTCCTAAGTGTCAAAGCAAGTAAAAAAAAAAAATAAAGAAAACTTTTGATTGACTTATTGGATTTTTCCAACTGGTGCTGACTCAACTCAGAATTCCCAAATATCAGAGCAATAGAAAAACCTTCTGACTTGGATTTTTCCAACTTCTCAACTCAATTCTCAAGTGTTTCAAAGCAAGCAAAAAATAAAATAAAATACACTTTTGATTGACTTATTGGATTTTTCCAACTGATGCTGACTCATCAACTCAGAATTCCCAAATATTGAAGAAAAATAAAAACCTTCTGACTTGTTGGATTTTCTCAACTTCTATACTCAATTCCCAAGTGTCAAAGCAAGTAAAAATAAATAAATAAATAAAAAAACGAACTTTGACTTGTTGGATTTTCTCAACTCCGCCAGACTGAAATGGTAGATTTTTCCAACTGCTGAGAGAAAAATTCCAACAGGGGTAAGTTGTCCCCCACCCCCTATCTGTACATCCATAAAAATCAGTGTTGACAAGTTTGTATAAACATTAAAATGTAATATGGAAAGAAAAGTTCTGAACAAAACTAGCGAGAAAAATATAAGGAATTCGTTATTTTTTTATTCACGAAATTTTGCCAGGGGAGCTTCGGCAAGCGCTAGGGGTTGCTCAGCGCCCCCTAGCACCCCTCTGGCTATAGGCCTGACTCCGTTATCGGATACTTTATAGCTACACAACTTTACAGAAATTTATTTTTTAAACAAACGTCGAGTATTAACCCAACGTTCGCTCCTGACATTAGCCCCACATTTCGACCAGATTTCAGGTTCATAAACTTTACATAAAATGCGCATAAAGAACGCTTTAGAGCGAAGTTCGGTCGTCTATAGTAGGTGCGCAGTGTTAATACGCAGAGCAAAGTCTTCTTGAACCGGAAATGTCGTTAAAAAAGACAATAAGTTCGAATAAGAACGACGTATTGCTTATAGTTAAAACTAACTGTTCAACAGTAAAAAATGGTTTTACCATGTTTGTGCAATTTTCTCAATTTAATTTTCACACTTTCCTCAGTGCCACAGTCAATATCTATAACTAACCTAACGTCCTCAAAAACTTTGTATTTCATATACCTTTTATTATAATTTACAGTATTTTTAACTTCAACCCTCATCCTTGACGCCAATTTTTTCAACGCCAAATCAAACTGGTATCGAGGCACTTAATCCAATGTATATTATTTAAACATTGGTTAATGCGACTAACGAAGAAATAAAAGACCCTGGCTATTATATGTTTTCGACATTGACGGACATTATGTAACTCATCGTGTCAGTGTTCTCATCCAGATTTGTAAAAAGAAGTCTGATACCAGAATACTGAAGGAAGAAAAGAAAAATTGCATAGAAGTTTAAGAAAATACGGAGACACCCTCGAACCGGTTTCCATCATGTTTTTCCTTATTAGTTACAAATGAGAGATTTAGAATTATTAGCATTCCACAAATGTAAGTAACTATGTGTTGAATTGCAATAATTTGTAATCGGGCAATAAATTAGCGCCGGTTGGCGCATTGAATTCCAAATTGTGAAACCGTATTTGATACTCGCTTTTCCACTGGCTCAAGTTTTTTTCCTTTATATATGAAACAAAATTCATTTTCTCGATATCAGTGATCGATTACGTGCATCTCCGGCATCGCTAATTTGTTATCAAGTTGATATGAAATAAGTTATCTACCTATATTATAAAAATAGTCTTCGTAAGCAATCATGTCGACATCTCGTCTCGTTCCGCGCCGTGAAAATGATCAGTCGGATGAATTATAAAATAGCGACGTAAGTTTATAAAAGCGACATTTGTTTTGAAATCAATCAAATAGCATCCGAATGAAATTACGAATTTTCAGTGACAACCAGTGACATTCCAAAAAGTGGTAGAATTAGGGATGCGTGGAAAGATAGTATGGGTGGAGGAGACTCCACCAAAGACTTTGACCATTTAACTAACTAGTCCTTAGTCGGGAAAATGGAACAGATCGGCGCAATAATTTGAGAACTAAAAAAATAAACTTTTTTTTCTCACTTCTTACTGTATTCATGTGAACCCGAAAGCGGCATGATTTGGTGGAGCGTATATGGCGATGCACGCGTACCAAAGTGGCTCCCCGGACACCGTAGCCCCGGCCCCGGAAATTACCCTTTCGAGTATCGCATCAGAGACTAAGAAAGTAAAGATTTATCGTTCTTGTTCGTTGATTTCATCATTTCCCCAGAAGGGAACACTGAGAAACATCAGCCCTCACAACAAACAGGCTTCGATAAAGTTCAAACTGAAAAGAAATAGAGTGAGATTCGTCGAATTTTTTTCTTTTTCTATTCGGAGGGGGTGAAGTGGAATAGTAAACAGAGGTTTGCTTTGTTTCCTGTTGTATTTGTAAATACAGAATTCGAGCTCTAGAAACTTTTTCATTAGGTCTATCCCCTCCACCCTTCTATAGCATTTATGTTTGTAATATGATACACATACCTACTCGCGATATAGCCTATTACACAACTAGGTATTTTAATTTCATCGAATTTGAATAGTAAATTTTGGTTCACATCTAACACCTCAAACTAAAACCTAAAATTGTGAAAATTTGAAAAAATGAAGTGTAAAATTAAAATCAAAACTTACGTTTGGTTTTAATCGAAGGTTTTTGTTTCATCTCCTGCACCATTTTTTCTTCTTTTTTTTTCGTCCTGGGCTTCGACGTTTAAAGCTGTAGTTGCTTGTAAAAACTTAATACAGCCTCGTAGACTAAAGGCTGAGAACACTTGAACTTATCGCCACTCATTAGCCAGGTATGGTGCGTGAAACTAGTTTCGTTTTCGAGTTGACCAAAACTAAGCAGACCAATCGCACTCTCGCACTATCAGTAACTGAAGATTTGAAAATATTTTCCGCACGCGCGTTATCATTAAAGAAAGGCCGGTTTTACGGAAAGAATGGGAATGAATGCGAAACGATGATGAGAGGGGTCAGGTTCTGTCCTTTCGTCTCATTCGTCCTCGCAGTCGGTACCTATAACGCTTACCTATTAGCTATTACGATCATATTAAATTATACAACCGAAATTATTGCGATAACCTCTCTATGTTGCATGCCGCAGAAACTCGATCTCTCTCATTTCGATTTTTCCGAGCTGTGCCGTGTCTACTTGTGAGCATCAGCACGCTGATTCGGTTGCCGCAACATGTCGCGCGGCGCCGCGATCAGTAAAATGTGATGGCTGCTGACAATTGAGAAATATATTGATAAAATAAGCTTCATACATGTAAACATTAATACACGAGGTGTGATCATTAATTATTCGGAAAAGTTAATTTTACAAAATAGATTATGCTGGTATATAAAATTTGTCCCCTTCAAAGTAGCCCTACCCCCTTCGGCTAGAATGCGCTTATGCTAGGGTACTATAGTAAACGATGGGTAGAATCAATGACCGCCATTTTGGTTTTTGCTAGTGGCGTCATGTCGATCTGGGTGTTCAAGAGGTGTTCACTGCACACCCACTTAATGTTTGTCTTACCACAAAAATCCCAGAAACAAGGAAAGATTTAAATTTTGATTAAAATACAAAATATAACCTCGAAAAATAGAAAAATAGCCGGAATTGATTTCTCTTTGCTCTTTGCGCAGTTCTTATCTTTGTCACATACTATGAGAATCACGTAGGATGTTCACTAGCAATATTGCACACTCTTGTTGGTCTTGTTGCAGTGGCGTTATCTTTGTCACATACTATGGAAATTGCGTAGGATGTTCACTAGCAACATTGCACACTCTTGTCAGTCTTAATGCAGTGGCGTTATCTTCCCGCATACTATGGGATTCGCATGGGATGTTCACTAGCAACATTGCACACTCTTGTCAGTCTTAATGCAGTGGCGTTATCTTTGTCACACTTACTATGGGAATTGCGTAGGATGTTCACTAGCAACACTGCACACTCTCATCAGTCTTGTTGCAGTGACGTTATCTTCCCGCATACTATGGGATTCGCATGGGATGTTCACTAGCAACATTGCACACACTCATCAGTCTGAATGCAGAGGTGTTATGTTTGTCACACTTACTATGAGAATTGCGTAGGATGTTCACCAGCAACATTGCACACTCTTGTCGGCTGTAATGCAGTAGCGTTATCTCTTTGTCACACTTACTATGGGAATTGCGTAGGATGTTCACTAGCAACACTGCACACTCTCATCAGTCTTGTTGCAGTGACGTTATCTACCCGCATACTATGGGATTCGCATGGGATGTTCACTAGCAACATTGCACACACTCATCAGTCTGAATGCAGAGGTGTTATGTTTGTCACACTTACTATGAGAATTGCGTAGGATGTTCACCAGCAACATTGCACACTCTTGTTGGTCTTAATGCCGAGGCGTTATCTTTAATTGTCACACTTACTATGGGAATCGCGTAGGATGTTCACTAGCAACATTGCACACTCTCGTCGGCCTTGTCGCAGTGGCATTTGCAACAAAGACCGCGAAGAGTGAAGCAGAGACTTCGTTAATTTAAATGGCAGTGTGTGTGTTCACCAGCAAAAATGAACGTTCCAGAAGCGCATGCGCATGCTATATGGTGAGTGGGTGGATGCAACTTCATTCTTCATTGACACTCATTACCTGATCTGCGTTTTTAAGCTTGTGACACTATCTGTGGCAAAAAAAAGTGCTCAAGTCTGTAAATTTCGCAAATTTGTGGTAAAAGTGTGGCAAATATTTAGATCCGCCCCTTTTATCACTGGAAATATGTCACACGGCCTCCGTGACATTAAAGTGTCACAAATATGCTTATGTGTGACAGTTTATGTTGTCATATTTAAGCAGAAAACTGCTTATTTGTGGCAATTTGAGAGAACCTAGAAATTAAATAATTAATCGTTATACTTAAATTCAACTTTGAACATATATATTGTCTTGTACTAACTGGGATTGTGATTGTGCTCTCATTTCTGTGTTTTAATTTGAAATTTGACGACTACTTATAATTTATGATTTTATATTTAAATATATTTCGTTCGTGTGTTGCTGTGCTCCTTGACCACCACGTGTGCTAATGAAATACATGGCTACAATGAAAACGAGTAAGTTACCTAATTATAATTATTATCCTGTGTATTTTTCCTCTTTCAGTCTGTTCTGTTATTTGGAGCTTCTTAGTATATATACGAGTATATATTTCAAAATCACTGGTAAACAGCGCGTGTATGTTCCTCACGCTGTTCACCAGTGATTTCAAAATATACTCGATCGTATATAGACGATGAAGCTCTCCAAATAACAGAACAGGCTGAAAGAGGAAAAAATACACAGGATAAGTATATAATAATCTTCCTCCGGATGATCTTTGCTGGCGGAATTTTTCTGTAGAATAACATCCTTTATAAGTATCTACGCTTGTTCACCTGATAGATAAGCTGGAATCAACATAGCTGCATGATACCTGTATTTTGTGATTGCACTGCGCTGAGAGAATAATATCCGTGCATTTTGGAATTGCTGGCAGTTTGTATTCTGAGAAGGAGCGCTCCAACATCAACCAAAACCAAAAGTGCATATAAATAAGAACTCAATATTTTGGTAGAAACTATATGACATAGCGTTTACTGATAAGCATTTTTCAATGTGAGTACACATTTTTGAATCGGCAGCCCAATTTTGAAAAATTCTACTTTTTACGCTCTTTCCAAACATTTGTTTACAAATGTTGGTTGGTTCCTTGACGCTG
The DNA here is from genome assembly GCA_031841125.1 of Acanthococcus lagerstroemiae. Classification (NCBI taxonomy): domain Eukaryota; kingdom Metazoa; phylum Arthropoda; class Insecta; order Hemiptera; family Eriococcidae; genus Acanthococcus; species Acanthococcus lagerstroemiae. The sequence continues at coordinate 16,209,853 of CM063107.1, forward strand.
AATATAGCGTCCAATTAAGTTGAACAACTTAGTCAGGGGTTGTTTTTAGTCCTGTACTTTATTTTTAGTACCTATCTATAATTATTATTTTGTTGTATGTATGTAAAATATACATTTTCTACGTGCTTTTTGTAAATATTGACTACATTATTTACATTGTTATCGCGCTCCTACCACACTCGCTTTGCGGTATCGTGTATTTATTTATTCTTATGGCAGAAATATATTTCTGTAATATATGTAATATACCTATGCGATGCTCACAATTGAGGGTGCAGCGGGGGCTATAACCAGCGCCTGCAGAGGCGAGCAAAAAACTGCGTAAATGTGACACTTATTAAAATGGCACAAATGAGCACATTTCTGTCACAAGTGGCATTAAAAACTGCCCAGTAAGCAAAAAACTGCTTAAACGTGACATTTTTTTAATTGACACAAATGAGCACATTTCTGTCACAAATGAGCACATTTCTGTCACAAATGGTATTAAAAACTGCCCAGTTGTGACACTGGTGGCAGCAGACTGACAAAAACCCGTTCTCGTCTCTGATTGGTGGAATTAATTGTCACAAATTGTACAAAAAAGTGCTGAAATTATCATGTCACATTTGAGCACTTTTTCTGAAAAATTCGCAGATCGGGTATTTATACTTAAGTACATTTTTACTGATCATAAGTTTTTGATACTACTGATTTTTTTTGTGGAGTGGAAGAGGGAGGGAAGGCGCAGACCCGCCAGTTGAACACATGGGAAAGAGCATCACGCGACGCCACTGGTTTTTGCTAACCTTTTGCGAGCATTTATCAGTGTAGGTATATATTATATTTTAAACCATTCAACCAGGGTAGGGAAAGCCAAAACTTATGAATTTAGATTTGGATTCAGCTGAATTGCAAGATGCAGGATCTTTCAGATTCGGTTCTGGCTTCAGAAATGTCTATGTTGCACTTCCGATTTCGGATGCAGCTTCACTCTGATATGATTACCTCAGCTTCAGTTTCGGAGATTCAGCTTCGAGTTTCAACTTTTTGTCATCTCGTCATCTCATTTTTTTCTAAATACCAAAAATTTTCACCAATCACAACCTCGAGTGTGGCCATACGCCATTTTGAAGCCTTCCGCGCCGGTTGATGCCGAATTGACTATGCAGAGCGTACCGCGTAGTCAATTCGGCATCGACGGGCGCGGAACGCTTCAAAATGGCGTATGGCCACACCTGGGGTTATAGGTGCTCTATCACAACTGGACTGGTCTGAGACGAGAGGTTCGATCTTTCAATAATTGAAAAGTGTTACTTACTATAGGTAGGTACTTTTCCCGAGACATTTTCAAGTGGAGGTACGTCAAAATCCCGTTTAATGGATCATGGCAGTAAGAAACTAAGATTTCCTCACAATAATATATTCAAATTCATTGTCTTCACCAATAAATTCACCTGAGTTTTCATCGACATCTCTAATTTTCGGCACACAGTTGTTTTCAACATCACCCCTGATGATCTCATAACGTTGTATATTCCAGTGGCATCATTATTGCAGTCCAGTTCAGTATCACTACCATGTTTCTTTTCTACCTTACTGCTGGTGGATATACTGACTTCTCTTTCTTCAAACTTTAGATGCTCATTAATTGGAAGCCAAGACTTCGGACCAAGGCTATCGCCATACCCTTTGGATTCAACAAAATCGCAATGTTTTCTCGAAATCGAATTCGAAATCCCACAAACAACCGAATTCTCAACCTTTTCTTTTCTGGACAATATTGTTAAAACGACCTGCAGCTTTCTTCTTTTTCCTAGAACAGAAATTAATATTTCAATAAGTATAACTAACAACCCTATAACTAGATACCTTTTATTTCAGCATTGCATTTTCCAAAACTGAAACTTTTGAAACACACTAATTAGAGACCTTCGGTTTAAAGCATTTCTTGACAAGGATGTAGGCGTACGGATCAGGTTTCCCCCTTTTCTTCACGTCGCCTTTGGCTTTTTTCTTGCTTTATATTCTTCACCGAAATTGCCTTTAATTTTTCGGTGAATACCGCTACCTCCGGCTGCAATCAAGAATCCAAATCACAACTTCATAAGAACATATTCATTTCAGTAGCAACGACAGAACAAGTGTCTAAAATTCAATGGCTCGTCTTCATCATGACTATTATCGAACTTCCTCTTTTTGCTGTTCTCTACACCGCGCATCAAATTCGACAGTCTTCCTTCTGCTTCAGCATCGCTGACGATGCACTCGTCATCTGCTCACAGAAAGCAATCATTGACATAAGCCAATCACAATTTTTTTCTTTCGAACATGAAGTAAAAAGCTTACGTTACCTGAATTTTGATGTCATCTTTCGAAGGCAGTTTCTCTGCTTTATCTTCTCGAATAATCAGACGGCCATCGGGAGCGGTGGAGAACTCGGACTTTCTTCTTCTTCTTTAACTGCGTATCCAATTGATTTGAATTTTCGACTGGTTTCTTAGCTGTAAACAACAATTATACCTAATCATTGAAGAGGGGAATATTCTTGTCTCAAAAGGAGTCTTATCACGTATATGTTTACCCAAAGATTTTCGCATGTTCATTTTTCAACTTTATATCCACTGAATTTTGGTTTAAAATTGAACACCTACTTTGTATAGTCTGTACCTTTTGGAAATCACGCTTACCTTCTACTGGGATACACGGTCACTTAAACAGAATACGGCAACGGTATGCACACTACTCAAAAATCATGTTTACTTTTCCTTGGCACAATCAGCTTTGAATACTGAATACTTTGTTAGTACTGTCTGCACATTACTTGTGAGTGTCACTCGCTTCCAATGCAGCCAAACAACACTAGGAATCAAATATGGAATAGTCTATACACTACTCGACTCAGGCTATAGTAACCATTTTCCAAAAGAATATTTTGGCTCCACGGCGGCAGTCGACTGCGAATTCAAACTTACTCGTAATATTTTGGTTGGCAGATGGACTCGTGAAGTCGATAATCGAGTCTTCGTCTTCTTTCAGGTAAATTCGTTTTCTCGACGCGTGTTTCTTCATTTCCGGCTCGTCGTCACTATCCTTTTCACTGAGCGCCTCATCGCTGTCACATTCAGCCAAGATCTTGGTCATTCTATAAGAGAAGAAATTTTACATTATGAAGGAAGATAATCATGATCGCAAAGATTTTATTCAACTGTTCCGGGTACGGTCAGTATCGGAAGAGACTTGTGAATGACATACAGTGCAAGAGCGCCGATAATATGGCACAGAAAGACCGCCCTGCCAGGCGACTATTATCGTCTACCGTGGACGTTGAAGGCAGTCGCCCATAGGCGCCGTCAAGGTGGGGTAACTGGGACTTTTTCTTCGCCTGGATTTTTAAAAAATTCTCATTTTACAAAAGAATCTCATACTTTCCTCCCGGGAAAGGGTCTGTCTAGGGGATCCGAAGAACAGCCTGGCGGCACCTAGTTCTCCTCCGAGACCAACCCGGAATTCTGTTATGTCTACTGGGTCTCTACGAAGTCCACTGCACTCACATCTTTGGTCTACGTTTTACAGAGAACATCGATTCGTCATCTTGAACTGCGTTTTTCTTCGTTTTCTGTTCCCAAAGTTCCTGTTTCTTCTTGTTCTTGCGATCTTGAAGTTTTCTCAGGGCTTTCAATCTGACTAACGTAGTGCCGTCGTGCGTAGGAACCATGGGTATGATGGTCGCGGCGTTTCTCACCAACCTGTCGTACAAATCGCGAATTTTCTGACGAAATTTTCGTTTACAATCGTCTAATATATTTTTGATAACGTCTTCACCTGAATAAAAATTTCCAACAATTAGAATACCACGAATTCAATATAAGAACGACTTTTAGAAACTGGTGGCGTATCTTACGGTTAGTTGAAGGTGCTCGACAACGAAATTGGGGTTATTCATGGATATCGCTAATTTGAGGAAACCGAGAGCTGGGCCCACAATTTCTCTCGTTTTTGATTTGACTAGGATGCAGATATTTTTTAGGATAACTTCAAACTGCTCTTTGATTATTTTATCTATAACAAAAAGACAACAGTTCGCGTAAAATTACTAAAATGTCAAACGCTCTGTTTCAATGTTAAAGAAGTCCGAAGATTATCAATGAGTTTTGGAAAGTTGAACCTCTGTCTTGAGTGTCAATAAGTTTCAACTGAGTTTCAAGATGGAAATATAAAGAATATCGGGGGAGCTAACACCTAGCCTCTCCTGAGATTTTATGTTCCGGAATTGGAAGCAAAAAACTGAATGAAGAAGTCATGTCTTCACTTGTTTACTGAAATCCCGAGGTTTAAATTATCTTGCCCAAGTTACTACCTCTGGGTCTCAAGTTATTCCACTGAAAAAGTGATCACGCTACAGGGCTGTCTCAAGAGTATCAAAGAGCATCAGGGTACTGAAAAGTCTACAAGTGTTAGTAGATAAAACGCCTGATCGGTGAAGAATCATACACTCTATTATGAAATTTGATGTATAAATTCTCAAATGAGTAAGAATTAATTCCAAGATTAAAGTCATCTGCTTAGACTCATCTAAGTCCACTATTGTGGAACAAGAGAGGAGATCAAAATCAGAGTCTAGTCTACAGCTAGATTACATATGACCTAAAATTTGAATTGTTCCAAACAAAAATCAAAGCTTCTCGAATTCACCTCCGAAATGTGCATAACAGAAACATCGTGAATAAGAAGGGGTGGTTCAAAATATCCTTCACACTAGATACTACCACTCACCAACACAAGCCAAATGAGTGACACTAAATTTTTACACTTGCTCAGTAACAATGTTATATTATTATGATGAAGGGCATAATTCTCATAAAATTTTGCATCAGTCACATAAAATCCTAACAGGCCTGAACAAGTCCGAACAAACCTTCGTGAGTCTTGAAAAGTTTTTACTGTTTTCCTGTACAACTTCCTCAAAATGCCCGCCAAAGAGGTCGACATAACACATTATTAGAAATAAATACAAAGGAACTCGTTGAGCACGATAAAAGTCGCCAAATAAAATACGTTTATTTCTTTAATATGTACATAATTACATGTTCAAAAATCAAGCAGCAGGACCAAAAAAGCACATACAAAATTAAAAAGTAAAAATTTGAGTAAAACAAAATGCGAAGTCAGCATAGATACAGAGTAATCAGTTCTAGTGTCATCCTCAAGCACAACAGACGGTTACACCGTGGAAAATATTGAAGTTTTCAAAACTCATATCAGCTCGTACTCCAAGTACGTAGGGGTGCCCAGTTATTGACAGTGACCCAGTAATTGACGCTTTAACAATTTTAACGTTCACGTCCGTGTTCTGGCCACACTGACACTGTGATGACGTAATTGACACTAACAATTAATTTAACGTTCAAGTTCGTGTTCTAGCCACACTGACACTGTGATGGTGTAGAACGTCATCAAAGTGTCAGTGTAGCCAGAAAACGGACTTGAATATTAAAATTGTTAAAGTGTCAATTACTGGGTCACTGTCACTACATCACAGGGTCAGTGTGGCCAAAACACGAACTTGAACGTTAAAATTGTTAAAGTGTCAATTACTGGGTTACTGTCAATAACTGGACACCTTACCCTATTTATATCTGTTCGTTTCTTGATTCGATTCTCGGACTGTTAAATGTGACGAAACACTAATTGAGATACAAGTTGGACCCTTTTTAAGTAAAACCCAACCAAGTGGCATTTTTGAGTATAATATGGAGTTATGTGTACCGCCGTATACTGCTAGATGAGTAGAACACGATGGAAAATAAATAATCAAGACAGCCAACTCAGCGAGATAATAATTCTTGAAAATCAGCTGTAACCGGCGATGCGGTATGTAGCCCAACATTTCCTTCTAACGGGAATATCTCGAATGTACACAAATGTCGCTTGGTTGGATTTTGCTTACAGGGTCCAGTTCTCGTTCAAAACACATCCAATTTCGACGAGAATTCGAGCTTCAACATAAAGATTTAAGCGAAACGAATAAGATTAAATAACAGGGGCCAGGCACTTGATAGACTTATCACAAAGGACCCAACTCGCAGAAATTACTGATTTTCGTTAAGAACGATTAACAATACAGAATACGAGTTCAGTTTCAAGGATGAACTGAAAGATAAATCAAAGGAACTCGTGAGTCACGCAGACGAAGATTCTTTCACCAATATTGGTCCACATTTTACATTGGTACAAATGAGCACTATGTCCAAATACACAGTTTTAAGCGGTTGACGGATAAGTCATATCCGTATCAATACACCAAATGTTTCCGCTACAATTTCAGAACTGTTACTCGTCTTTTTTCATATGTCAGTATAGTAATCAAATTTCGGTTAGGACTTCCACTTCAGAGTAATGAAACCGGACAGACGTGAAGGATACTCCTGTCACGAACGTTTGTATCAGTAGTTTCGCTTCCCTAGTCAGCACATCAATTTATCGAAACAACGAGAAATCTAAACACAGTATTCGAATACCCACTGAATGCCAGCATTCCGGTATCTCAAAATTTCGCATGAAACTCCTCGCAATTTTGGGCAAGGCTTCCACGTGTATCACGAATTGCAGAAAAATCAGTAGTTTTAAAGCCAAGTTCGACGCACGGCGAAACGCAATTTAATCTCGAAATTGCAATTCCTTCGAAATACTAGCCCGGGGGCAATTAAAAATGCGTTTTCTGTATCATATTACGCAGCCACAGCGTGTAGATGCGAGTACACATTGGAAGGTGTACTCAAATTCCGTTCGAGCTCACCGAGAAAACTATTCATCTTGCTATGCAGACGAAGCGCCGCCGCCGGGAGTTCCGCTTATTGCAATCGAGGCATGATTTCAAACATGATTTACGAGTACTCTCAATAGTACTTATTACACGCTATTAGACGTACGCGAACATTTCTTACTTTTACGTTAAAATGCTTATAATAAAAAAAATAAATACGAGAGGAAGTGAACTTCAATTTTCATTGCCTTCCTCTCATCGGGTACACGTACAATCGCGAATTTCGCGGACAATCTCCATTCTTCGCGTTTTCGAAAGAATGTTCATATATTTGGTCCGGCAGTCTTCAAATCAACTTGATTAAAAAAGGCACGAAGTGTGAGAAACCCCTTCAGTTCAGCATCCACTATGAAGAACAACTCTAAGCGGCGTATAACCTACTCACGATAAAGAACCACCCAGTTCTTCGGCGATTTTCTTCAAAATGTGTTGTCCTATTTCTCTCACAGCGCTGAAAATTCAGTAAAATCGAATAAATAATCGCGTATTTTTGAAGCAAAACTTCGAATTATGTAATTGAGGAACAGCACCTCAGGGCGAAAGGTAGATCCATGAACCTGACCCGCAACCCGAAGGCGGAAAAAAGTGAATTATGAATTTAAGTTTGAAAAATTTCACGGACACCGACCTGTCTAGAACAGAGCACGACCAGCTCACGAAGCAAACAGTCGATCAGCTGTAGTGGCAGCCAGTTTACAGATAGGATGACCAGTGGCGGAACTACGATTTTTTTTTCGGGTGGGCACGGAAGGGCCGGATTGTTAAGGACGGGGATTTTTTGAATAAAACGCCGGCTTGAATGAAACTATGTACTTGTTATAAAAATTTGTATATGTATGTACTTACATAATATTAACAATTAATATAAAAGAATACGACTATTTTTATGATGAAGAGCAAAATTCTCTACAACATTATCTAAATTTAAACTTTTGGCAAATCGATTATAAGTATTTTATTTTTGAATTCTTTTCGTCTATTGTAAGTGAGTTATTTTTTATTAAAAAATTTCAGATCGTTCAAAAAAAAATTGGGCGGGCCAAAAAAAATTTTTGGAAGGGCCAGGCCCACCCAGGCCCGCCCTTGGTTCCGCCACTGAGGATGACAGAGAAACAGTCAACTATTAGGTCACTCAAATAGGCAGGCAAGTAGGAAGGCAGACAAAGCCCACTGAGCAGACAGATAGACAAACAAGGAAACAGACAAAAAGCGAGGTACACATGGCTGAACAGGTGGCCGACACTAGTTTCGTTAGTGGCTCGTGCCCGACAAAAGGTTCAATCGGAGGACCCTGAAGTCTTTTACTTCTTCCCCCAAATAAGAGAATCCAATCGAGACGAAATCTGCAAGAACTGTTGCTGACTTTTTTGGAATTAAGCTCTACTATTCCATAGAAATGAATAAAACAGCGAGACATTAATTCAAATTTTGGACCAGCTCCGCTGCATTTGAACATTACAATCTTGCGCCAAGGAGACTTGGCGGAAAGAACATCCCACAACCTCCTTACGTCCACAATGCACATAACTGATAGATCACGCAGAAACTTTTTTTGAATTCGCGTTAGGTAACGAGGAGGTTAATGCTTTCTTTCAGGATCAACTAGTTAAAAATGAAGAAAATCATTTGACTTACGATTCGGTGGTTTCTTCGACATCTATTATGGTGCGATCATTGTTCCTCGTCTGTTCGTGATTCATAACCACGGCCAGACAACCCTCTTCGACAGGTATATTTTGCAACTTACGATAGGTGAGTTTTACTACTTTCAGGACCTCTGGTTTTGGTATTTTACCTTCACTGAAGGCGAATGTATACAACAAAGAAGCGGTTGCTAATAACATTAATCCATCCTGAAACAGGGAAAACAGAGATTGGTAATTAGTACCAGCTGCTATTTATTTATACTTGAATCCCCACTCAACAGGTGCCCGAGGGTCCCATTGACACGGAGGGACCCTACGTAGGTACAACATAATTCATAAAAACCAAAAATTTCAAGTGGAGGGTGGGGATAAAGAAGAAGGAAAAGATGACAGAAATAGGGAGGGGAGACAGACACCAGAGCGGAGGGCGAGGAGCGCACAGGTCCATGGGTGGCAGTTGAAATATTGTGAATTGAGAACTGAGGGTTGAAGAAAGTCGAGAGGCCGAAACAAACCACACTTGTGCGGTACAAAGGAAAGAACTGCAGAGACTAGGATCTACATACCCTCGAGTACTTCAATTACTGGTGAAATATACTGTCTCCTACTCATGAAGAATATGTCGATCCCCCAGTCTTTTTGGGTAATATTATTATAATGCTACAGTATTGTTCATACTTGATGCTGAGCCTCTACGTGTTACAAGATCAGCATTTCTTCCACTGAATGAATGGACCTTGAATTGAATACGTGTCAAGTTGTTCGAATCCAAAATTTTGTTATTTAGAATATCCCTCAAGAAGATCAACGTTGCCAGACATATTCTATTTTTTAGACTCATAATCTCAAAGCCAACTAAAAGTTTTTTATATACAATTTGAGAAGGATAATAATATGTAAAGATTTTGCAATGTAAGTATTTCAAAAAACATTTTTGAATTATTATCTTTACCATGTTGAGTTTTGAGATCCCATACAACAGAGGATTCCAATATTGATCTGACAAAAGTAAAATAAAGAATTTTCATTGTTTCAAAATTTTAATAACAAGTTCCATTTCTCTTTATAAAGCCAACCATTCTTTTAGATTTTAAAGTTATGTGATCGATACCAGATCTGACAAAATTAGTGTCGTTCGACAGTTCGACATGTGTCGAACTATCGAAATCTTCGATTAAAGCTTTCTAATTGGCTGAAAATAAAGGGGTGGGACGAATAAATTTGATTGCTTTCGAATTATTGTCGAACAGTGTCGGTAGTTCGACTGAGCGTGACCGATAAATTTGATTGCTGTCGAATTATTGTCGAACAGTGTCGGAAGTTCGACTGAGTGGAACGAGTAAATTTGATTGCTGTCGAATTACTATCGAACAGTATCCGAAGTTAGGCTGATCATCGAATATTCGTCAGCCGCATAGTGATGTGCAAAAGAATTGAGCTTTGATGGTTGTCGTCGCGTCGGCGCCTTTACACGTTTGCGAATATTCGCACGATCCTGTTCGGTAATACGAGTGTGTTATCTCGACTCCGGAGTCTGGAAGTACGGAATTGCCAAGTCGCGAAGTGGTTTCAGTTACAAATTTCATGCGTCGCTGAGTGGTTCAGTGGTTAAATATTCGTGAAGCGGATTTGCATGCACTGTTATTTATCGGTAAGTTATGTCACATTTTTGTCATTTAATGGAATTATTCTAGGAGTGGATCAATGAGGGAGGGTAGGGGGAAAATTGCTCCTAGCCGGTCCACCGGCCGTTTAAACAATTTTTGCTTGACCCCTCAGACCCTATGTTTTTTTCATTAAAATGTATGTACCTAATTTCGCGTCTGTGCATTTCTAGTGCCCTAATTGGGGAGGGGGCCAATTTTACATTGTAGAACCTGGAATTTCCCAGTCAAACTTGAAGCTGTATTCAGTTATTCCTTGAACTCGAAATTCTTCTCCACATCAAAGGAGGATATAATTTGTTTTCGAATTATAAAATGATACGTCGATCAAAGTATATCAATTGGGTACATCTTGGAAACAGTAGACTGTTTCAGAGTGAGAGGGGTGTCCTAGAAGTCTGGTCCCACTATCTGATCATTTCGATTTCAGCAACTAAACCCGCGAACCGCACGGTTTGCAGAACGGCAAGAAGGTACACAAAAATGTTCCGTGTGTCTGCCGTGGTCACATTGAGAGTCTGGTCTCGAGACGCATGAAGATGGGCGAGAATCAGTCAGTATGTGTAGTGTACCGAGCAAAATTGGAACCTGACTTTTGGGCAGTGTTGTAGTCAGGATTTTCTCAAGGGCAGGGGGGAGTAAGACTTTCAAGGGGAAAAAAGTCGAAAATTGTGATATTTTTTGAAAATTGCCGATATAATATGTATTAGGGGACTATTTTATAAAAATGAAGGTAAAATTACTGCTCAAGCAAAATTAAAAAAAAAAAACAACGTGTTTTAAAGGCGAAAAATTGCTCATTCTTGCATATTTTTACGTTCAATTTCAGGTTTCCCCCTTCGCCCCCCTCTTGGCTATGCTCATTCTTTTGGGACACCCTGTACTCGTATTTGCAAATTTTGTTCAAGAATATACACAGTAACTGATGCCACATGTGTTCCCGTCATCACTAATTGTCAATTAGTTATCATTTCCTATACCTATTCCTGTTCGATTATTTTAATTAGGTAGACTAAGTAGAGATCGGATTGGGATTCTATTAATTTCTTCAATAGCATTATTGTGGAAATCATGAAGCAACACATCGTACAATACCAGCCCCGGATTAAGATTAAAGTCGCTTACAAGCACTTGGGCCTCCAGGCACCTAGCTGGAAATTTTTTTGAATCTGTTCAGTAATTTACAGCACCGTGTCTGGCTGGTGGCCCGCCAAAATGTGCTGAAAACAAAAATGCTCAAAATTCGGCTGCCTCTCAAAATCGGCCGCTCCGAGCTGGTGCTTGTTGTAGTGCCTGTAGGTAAATCTGGTGCTGTAGAACACAGAAAATTCTGTTTTTCTTGAGAGGGGCAAAACCTTATTGTCTGTAACCCCGCGCGATGACTAGCAGCAGCTTGAATGGGAATTGGGAATGGAATTCCTTGTCATTGTACATCTACCATTATGAATTTAACATCGACGATGCAATCTTTAATTGATACATATGATAGAGTGTATGCTCGAGTCGTATTATCTCATTAATAATTTTAGCGATGAAATCCTTTCATACATCATTTTTCTGACGCCTGAATTCTCCATTCATATATGAACAGGGTTCTAACTGTCATTTAAGACATTGAAAGTTATTTATTTTGAAAAAAGGTCATGAAGTCATTTAAAGTCATTTATTTTCAATCATGGTCATTTAAAAATTTTAAAGTTAACAAATTATACCTTGGGAGAGAGAACAAAGGACTTAGAATTGGAAAACTCTGTCATAATGACCAGGACTGCAATTTTTGTTTGAATTGGGCACAACTCACTAAATTTCTTGAAACTTGAAAATTATATGTACATAAAGGAATTGACATTTCATAGTTTACTTGTGGGTAGGATCGACACTCGGAAACCGAAGTCAAATTTTTTGTCGAGAATGAAGGGAAATTTTTCTATAATTGAAAACAACGCATCACCTTCTTGGATTTTCAGTCTTTTGTTCAATTTTCTATTTTCGGCATGAAACAGGGGCGGAAATAAGGGAGCTAGGGGGGATAAGCCCTCCAGTTTCGAAATTGTCCCCCCTAAGTGAAAATTGTAAAACTATACGAGTATCGCTATTACCGTTTGTGATGTCATGCTTTTTTTTTTCTTACAAAGGAAGTATTACAGTGAAAAAATCTACTTTTTGTAGTTTTTTTATTTCTTTTTTTTTGGGGGGGGGGGGCTATGATTTTCTTGGATTTTTATTACCATTGACCGTGGGCTTAAGTGAGTTGGCTAAAGTAAGTTGGTTTAAGTGAGTTCAGTATTATCGCCCTCCAATTTCAAGGGATAAAGAGTGTAGAGGAGACTAATCCTGATCCCACTGATAACGAAAAAGACCAAGGTAGATGTGTGTGAGTGCCCAAAGCAAGTAAACTACAAAGTTCAAAGCTGTTTGAGAACCTAGCACACCCCTCACTACTGCTCCCAAACCTTCGCGGTAGTGCATTGAACAACTTCCCAAAGTTTCATGGCGATCGGATGAACAATGTAGTAAAGTCTGCAGCTGTGTTGTTTATAGAAATTTCCATGGAAATATGAAGGACATACACAGACAGACAGACATACATTCATGTTTATGTACAACATATTTTATAATAGATCTGTACATGATGCAATGTTTACCTCAGTTTTCTTTCTCTTAAAACACGTCACATCTTTCTTCAAACAAAATTCTGGAAAATATATGATTCGGCATACTTTTATCACGGCAGGACAATTCATTTTTTTAGTATTTTGGATACGAAATCTTTTTTTTTACCAGCTGGATGATCATGGTGTTTCTATTAAATTTACAAATGTTTGAAATTCATTCATGGTGACAATAAGTAGATGAAAAAAGTCTCCCCCCTCCCTCCAAAAAAAAATCGCTCTATTTCCGCCCCTGTATGAAACCTATTTGAAGAAAATTAGATTTTTGCAAACAAGTTTGTTCGAAACACAATACAGGTATGAGGACATGAATGGGTACCTTTATTTTATTTTATTTTTTTCACGAGACCAGCCCTCGACATTTTTTTTTCCTCTTTCTTATACCATAAAATCGATGATGATGCTCTCGCAATTTTCTATTAATCGAACGTTATTGTTTTCTCTGTAGATCCTTTCAGAGGTCGCAAAATTAGATTGTATATTTATCTATTTTGAATATATTTTAAGATATAGACCTTAACTCGTGGTGTGAATACTTAATATTTCAGTAACTTAGCATTGAAATCTTACACTTTCTTCTAGGTGTGGCTCCGACGGTGATTACTCTCGGTATATGGACTGCGGAATACTTCCACAGTACGCAGTGTATCACGCTTCGCATGTATAATAATTTATAAAAAATTGTTTTCAATTTTCTCAAAAATATATATAGGTGAAATTCTGAATTTTCTATTCTTTTCAGTATTCGAATAACTTTAATCAATCCGTCTGTCTGACGCGAAACATTTATACCTATTCTGAAAAGAAATGCTTCAGGTCCACAGAAGTGAAGGACACATATCTATTAATAGTAAAAATGAGAGAGAACGAGCTCAAAGATGCCACATAAAATGGAAAGGATCCATAGGTGCAACCAGAAATGAGAGGAGCTGTGCCAGTAAAAATTGGGAGAATGGGGTGGGTAAATGAAAAATGAAATACTCAGCTTGGAATTTTTAGCTTGGAATTCCTTGCTCAGGTCTTTTAAGGGAGGGGCTATAGCCCATACCTCCCCCCAGGTTGCGCCTATGAAAGGATCCCTGGACGAAAAGGGAGGAGGGATTAATTTCTGGGGTGAGAAAATGTCGGAATAGTGTCGAACGCCCTGTCGAAAAAACGCCGAAATATTATCGAAGGAATAGCCAAACTATCGAAATATTGTCGAACGCGCCGTCGGAATGTCGAAAAAAAGACGCCGAAATAGTATCGAAGGAATAGCCGAAATGTCGAAATGCTGTCGAACAGACAATCGAAACATCGAATCGAAAATTGTCGAGAAAGTATCCAACTTCCGAATTTCTGTCGACAGACGGGGCGTTTCCGATACAAAATGCTCATTTCTGATTGGTTGTAATTTCCGTCGAACTGCCGATATTTCAGTCAAATTGAGCAAGATCGATAGTGTCGAAATAACTGTCGCTGACGACCGATCGGGTATGCATATTGAATAATAATTTCGAATCCAAAATAATGCCTAAGTCTTTTACAAAATGTACTCAGCTAAGTGTATCTTTTTATATTTTATACTCGTGTAAAATGGGACATATTTTTCTTGAAAAGATAATTTTTTCACATTTGTCAGTATTCAGTGGTGACAAGTTACTATCACTCCACTGAACTAATGAGTCAAGGTCTTGTTGAAGTTTAACAGAATCATTTTGAGATTTTATAATTTTATAAATTTTCATATCATCTGCACAGCTCCGGCAAAGTAAGAAGACGGCGTGGGAGGAGCTGCGACAGGAGAGAAGGTGGTGGAGGAGCTGTTCCCGCAGTGCCAACCACTACCGGCATCGTCGTCTGGAGAGACCACGGAGGAGTTCTGTCCACTGAGCACCGGCGAAGTGGACAGTGCCATCGAGCGGATCCGGACGAAGAAGCGGAAGGCACCAGGACCTGACATGATCCCGAACGTCGTGTGGGAGTCCGTGCATCGGGTGGAGCCGTCCCTCCTGACCAACGTGTTTAACCGCGCGTTGCAGGAGGGGACATTTCCGGACCGATGGAAGGCGGCGCGGCTTGCCCTCATCAAGAAGCCAGGGAAGCCAGACGGGCAGCCATCATCATACCGGCCAATCTGCTTGCTCGACACCGTGGGGAAGGTGTTCGAACGGACGATCGTAGATAGGCTGGAGGCGCACCTGGAGAGGAGGAGGACGATCTCGAACAGCCAGTACGGCTTCGGGACCGGCCGTTCGACAGCGGATGCAGCACTCAGGCTGAAGGCGATACGCGACGGAGAGTTCTGTGCTGCGGTCAGTCTCGACATTCGCAACGCCTTCAACTCGATACCGTACTCATGTGTGGTGTCGGCGTTGGAGGAGGCGCGGGTGCCGGGCTAACTTGTGCGGATTATCCGGAGCTATTTCTGCGGGCGTCGGATCGAGATGGAGTCGGCGACAGGACCAGTCACGAAGGCGATGACGTGCGGCGTTCCTCAGGGGTCGATCCTTGGACCCATCCTGTGGAACGTCGCCTTCAACGGGTTGCTGCGGCTGGCGATCCCAGCAGGCGTGAAACTCATCTGTTATGCCGATGACACGCTGGTGGTGTGCCAAGCCGCGACAACAGCGGAGGTCGCGACCAAAGTCAACCAGGCGTTGGAGTTGCTGACCGGATGGATCGAGTCGGCGGGATTGTGCTTGGCGGTGCAGAAGACGGAGGCAGCTCTGTTCACGACGCGCCGCAAGTACGACCAACCAACGTTCGTGCAGAAAGGTGATAGGATCGCGCCATGTCCCGCGCTGAAATGCCTGGAGCTGTGGTTCGACGGGAAGCTGTCGTTCCGCGAGCACTTCCGGAGAGGGGCGGAGAAGGCGGACCGGGTCGCCGGGCAGCTGTCGCGACTGATGGCGAACCTGGGCGGCCCGCGGGAGCAGAAGCGGAGGTTGTACGGGAACGTCGTGCTGTCGGTCCTGACGTACGGCGCACCGGTATTCGCGTACGCCGTCCAGATACCGTACCGGAAGTGGAGCTGGAGAAGGTGCAGCGGAGAGTCGCGCTAAGGTGCGTCAGCGCGTATCGCACCGTGTAAACAGAGGCGGTAGGTGTGCTGGCACGCCTTCCACCCATCGAGCTGAAGGTCGACGAGTTGGCGCAGTCCTACAAGGCGCAGAAGAAGGCGAGGACGCGACAGGAGGCACGCCGGGCAAAGCGTAGCATTCAGCTGACCACGCTTCAGCGATGAACGGAGAGGCTCGCCCAGTCTTCGAAAGGCGAGTGGACCCGGGAGCTGATCGGTGAGCTCAACCTTTGGTTAGGTAGGAGGCACGGAAGCCTGAACTTCTACCTGACCCAGGTCTTGAGCGAACATGGTTGTTTCGGCTCGTACCTCCACCGGATGGGTTTAGCGGGGAGCACCGAGTGCACCCATTGTGCAAGCGGAGAGGAGGACACGCCGTGGCATACGCTGTTCGAGTGCGACGCCTGGGAGGAGAGGCGCGGGGCGGTCACAATCGATCCCGGAGACGGCGTAATCGACCGTCTTGCGCCGGACACCCTGGTCCCGGAGCTGTTGAGGAGCCGAAGCGGTTGGAACCGGGTGTCGGGTTTCGTTTCGGCCATCATACGATGGAAGATGGAGGCTGAGTGGTCGAGACAGAGGACGCAAGGAGGAGAAGCTGGACTTGCTGCTGCTGCTGCGACGGCGGATACCATCCAGCGAAGCTCGCCCGCAGCACCAGGGCTGGAGCAGAGCTCGCCCGCAGTGCAAGGGCTGGAGCTTCAATCAGACGAGTCTCACACGACGAGTGAGTGAAGAGGAAGAGGCAGCGCGTCCGGCTGCGGGGGACCTGAAATTTCCAGGCGAGCGCTCTGGGAATGCGGACCTCGGTCAGTAGGGAACCTCGTAGTGGCCCTAGCAGGACGCGCGCACCGTTCCGGCCAGGAGAAATGGAAGCTCGGGCCCGGCCCCAAAGCGTTCCCCTCGGTACTGATGCGATGCCCGAAAGGGTAGTTTCCGGTGCCGGGGGTGCGGTGTCTCAGGGGCCACTTTGGCATGCGTGCATCGCTATACGTCCCACCACACCAATCATCTGCACAGCAATAATTTTTCGTATTGAATTTTCCCCGAAATATCATAGACAAAAATTAGGAATAGGTATGGACCCAAAACCGAACTCTGCGGAACACGTGACTCTAGGGTGTCTCTTATTTCACAATTTTTCGCCAATCGATTAAATGCGAACTGAAATTTGTTCCAAAGGATCTAGAAACTCGCCATAAAAAAGTTGAGCTCAATCTGAGGTCATTGGCACTTATTACTTTGACCTTGAAGTTATGTGTAATACTGAAATTTTACAAAAAACCGAATATCTCGGAACATACCAACTTCAGGACCAAAATGCATATAACATAAAATGTTCAGTGTTAAATTTTCCATAAAAAGATTCCATACAACTTTTCTCTGGAACACATATTTACCGAGATAATCGCAAAAATGTGTGAAAGTTTCGAGGCACATGGCTTTTGTTATTTTTTCTTCCATAACCGATTTTTACTAGCTAAATCGCAGTTATCTAATAAAATATTCACTTTTGGACCGAAATGTAAATAACATAAAATGTTCCTCGTTAAATTTTCTGTAAAAAGGTCCTATACAACTCGTCTTTAGAAAACATGTTTACCCAGATAATTGCAAAAATGTGTGAAAGTTTCGAGGAACATAGCTTTTGTTATTTATTCTTTCATAACCATTCTTTACTAGCTAAATCGCAGATGTCTTTAAAAAAATATTTACTTTAGGACCAAAATGTAAATAACATAAAATGTTCCTCGTTAAATTTTTCATAAAAAGGTCCAATACTGCTCTTCTTTAAAAAACGTATTTATCAAGATAATCGCAAAAATGTGTGGTAATTTTGAAGAACACGGCTTTTGTTATTTATTCTTTCATAACCAATCTTTACTAGCTAAATCGCAGATGTCCAAAAAAAATATTCACATTAGGACCAAAATGTAAATAACATATAATGTTCCTCGTTAAATTTTCTGTAAAAAGGTCCTACAGAACTTTTCTTTAAAAAACATATTTATCGAGATAATCGTAAAAATGTGTGCAAGTTTTGAGGCACATGGCTTTTGTTATTTTTTCCTTCATAACCGATCTTTACTAGCTAAATCGCAGTTATCTAAAAAAATATTCACTTTAGGACCAAAATGTAAAATATACGGAAAGTTCGCATTCTTCTTACCTTCTCTGTGAAGCGGTCGATAATGGTTTTCAAGACGAACAGTAGGGCTGAAGATAGTTCTAACTGCGACATAAAGATGGCTGCCATCATGCTTCCGATAAAAGGCAGATTTTTTACATCTTGATCGACGTTCAGCGTCTCACACTAGACGTACAAAATTAATTATTCGGCCAATGTTCGGAGAAATAAAGACAATAAAAATACGTGGATTGTCATCTTTTTCGTGAACTTCGGATTTTAGTGGCTCTATTTTACCCCCTATGTTTGCATCCAATCATCTTACAGAATTTAACTTACTTCCGTAATTGGAAACAGCACCACGTTCACGAGAGAACGACAAAATGAGTGCATTATTTTATAAGATGGACTCGAATGAGTTAGCTCCGGGTATAATTTCAACGACAGTAGATACACGTACACCAAGTTTCTTTTTAAATCACCTAAATTCTGAAATGAAACAATAAAATGGGATCGTTAATTATTATTACGTAGTTCAGATCAATAATTGAGTAGCATAAAGTATAAGGCGTTCAGTAGGCTTCTAGATTTTCCGAAAATTCGGTACGTTAGTATTCAAAATGACTAACTTATCCGCAATCTCACAATTAAAACATTGAGATTAGAACTAGCGAGAGGGGGGAGGGGGGGCAATAACAAAATAGATACCTTTATATAGCGCGATAACGTTTCTTTAAAATATATTTTGTCAGTCAACAATCCCAACAACTTGTCCATGATATCCGGAAACCATAATAACACAACTTCCGAATGACGATTTTTGGCGTGATGAACTCGGGCAAAGAGAATCAACTGCTTTACTAAATGAAGTGACATTTCCACGAAATGGATGCCGTATTCTACGAAAGAAAATATTCGAATCGGTGAGTTGAATCACCTCGAATACGCTGTACTAGATTGAAGGTCAGTAAATCGGCCTACCGGAATCCAGCATAGCAAATAAGAACTTCAACAAAGTAATCAACTGTTCGTCGGTGCATTTTCCAAGCGCGACCACATTTACGCACTGCGTTAAAGGTATCTGCATTAGGTCGAATATTATAGTGTCGGCTGATTCTTCATCGATGTTCGAATAGTTTTCGCAGCCTTTAACAAACATTCTGAAATGGAAAACACAATTTCCAAATTAATTACCAATCACAACCTAAACAGAGGGATTTGGCGGGAAAATCAAGTTTTTTTCGGGCATAACGGAGAAATTAAAACTGCATACCGATTGCACCACGTCAAATACTCTGTAAACTGTTTCCAGAAATTGAAATTATCAACTTCGTTCTCATCAAACATAATAATCATATTTCCGTACATTAAAAGACAATTGGTAAGAAAATTATCGCTCAGTAGTTCGCTGATTTGACTTCCTTTTTCAATGCGTCGCTCGATCAAAATCTACAACGAAATGGAAAAAGTCACATTTTAAAAAGTACAAGTACCATCAACTGGGGTAATATCGGACACCGGTGATAATATTGGCCACAGATGAGGCGGCATGACTTATTTACTAATAACAACACTAGCGCTCCTACAACAAGTCAGGAGTGGTCGACATTACCAACGGTGTCCGATACTACCTAGGTTGATTTTACTGATAACGATATTAGCGTTCCAGCAATAAGTCATGAGTGGCCAGTACTACTACCAGTGTCCGATATTACCCTAGTTAATGGTATAAATACGTTGCGAGTAATTAGTTAATACGCACCTTAGTTCGAGACAGTAATTTGAATAAGTCTTTTAAATCTTCGATATTTTTTGAGAAAATATATTTTTGATCAGTTGGACTACTGAATAGATCGTCCAGTATTCGCAGAGCAAGGACAGGTTTTGCTTCACCGCGAGGAAATTGCACCCTTTTCCCACGTCGTGGTCTCGAAATAGCCTGCAATGTATCAGTGTTAACATGGTATTAAACGATGCAACCAATAAATAACGACTAGGAAGACGTACTGTATTACAGGAAACCATCAGAACATGTTTCCGAACTGGGCTTCAGTACATGAAACTCAATTCACCTTACGAAAAAGTGACACAGGTTTCCTCAAGGAGGAGAAAGGTAGGGGAAGGTGTTATAAAATCTATGTTAATTTTAATTTAGGCTACAAGAGAAGGTTCCTCCTAATATCCTAAACAAATTATCACACCTGCTCACTTGAGATTGTTATTTGTACGGGTTTCTTTCTTCCTTTAGAGTAACACCCATATTACACAAGCATAATTCGGCATATTTTTTGTGATGAGAGAATATTTTTCGCATATTTAAGCAAAATTAAAGCATATTCTATGCGCACATTTAGCTAGTTTTTAGAGCATAAAATTATCAGCCCTGGTCATGAGTAGCCGATATTACCATCGCTGTCTGATATTACCCTAGTTGACTTTACTGATAACGATACGAGTGCTCCTACAATAAGTCACAAGTTGCCGATATTACCACCTGTGTTCGATATTACCACAGTTGATGGTACATATATGCTGTACTGCATTAATTTTTCCATTTTTCAAAAAAAAACTTGATAGTCAAAATTTTACATATTCATCTCGAAATTTGATAACTCGAACTTCTATGAACTTATCTTGAAGTTCGATATTTCAAAAACTTGTTATTTTGAGTAAAAATTCCATTCACATCAGCTTCGAGTTGATGAGATTTCACTGTGTTATTCGGAAGTCTCCTGATGAAAAATCATCCACTTCTTTCCACCTCACTCCACTAACTCCAACTATGCCTAGATCAAGCCTCTTTATTTCTCTCCGATTCCCCAATCTTCCAACTCCATTCAAACTTCTCACATTCCAAGTTCCTATTCTATTTAGACCTTTATTTTTAAAACTCTTCAATGATGATGCTCCCTCAAGTAGCTCTCTCCCGGACATCCGAATGGAGAGCTTTTTACGTCTGGAAAAATTATAAATACATGGTGAAACGCCATCATCAGTCATTAATATTCGGAGAAAATACATTTCCTGGAAAGAGATACTGTTGTAGTTTTTCATTCCTTTCAACTGAGTTTATTTATCGGAGCTCGCCTTCTCTTAGGTGCATTCTGTCGCAACGAAATTTAACCTCTGTCCTGAAGCGAAATTCACCTTTGCGAATTCCAAAGGCTTCTTTTTCTCACGCCATCCGACTGGCGTCATATAGTCGCCGTCTGACCACTTTCGTCCAAATGAAAAATTTCCTCAAATTCATCTGCACCCAAAAATACCAGTCGCATAGACAGCTAAACATTCAACCAGACGCATTTTCGACGCCGATGACTCATACGCACGCGCCTTATTCTTCCAAATTCCCAGACCTCGCGGATCGCACGCGTTTATACGAACAACGCACGAAATATCGTCATCATCTCGCACCGACATCTTCAACCAATTAGATACATTACGCCTTTTACATCTCAAATTATTGGCCCTACCCACACTACGAAAAAGACGCGGTAACTAATAACCAAATTATTAAATTCGACAACCGGACTCGCATGTCATCTCTACTCCTCCAACAATCTATCATCAAAACCCCCCGATCATCGCACACAAGCTCACCACACTCAAAAGTCTCTCATCTGGAAGAACTCCTTCTTAAATAAGCCGAGCCCGAAAG
This sequence comes from Acanthococcus lagerstroemiae, assembly GCA_031841125.1. Taxonomy (NCBI): domain Eukaryota; kingdom Metazoa; phylum Arthropoda; class Insecta; order Hemiptera; family Eriococcidae; genus Acanthococcus; species Acanthococcus lagerstroemiae. The sequence goes on from CM063107.1 coordinate 16,231,487, forward strand.
TACGAAGCTCGGGCTTTATAAACTAATTACATGAGCCGAAGTCTTGGCTTTGCTTCTGTCTTGCGCTCTCCAAAAAGTTGAGTGGAGGCTACGCGCGCGTCTCTCGTGTCCAGATCTGGGACTTGGAAAATCAACTTGTAACTGACTTATGTCGTGTCTTATGCTCTCAAAAGCCTAGAGGCTAACCGCTGTAACCGTTCAATAAAGTCAAAGTATTGGCTAAAATGTAAGAAATCTACTCAAATTAATCTGACTCGGCCAAGTCATTTGTCGAGCCGAGAATCTCTAATAGGGGCTCGTTACTGATCAGCCACCTGGGCCCACGCTGTGGACCCTCCTGTTTATCGCCAATCAACTGCAACGGCTCCCAATAGCCCGAGAGGCTATCCGACCTCACGAAACCTCATAAAGGGTATTGTTATTTATTTTTGACGCTCAAGCCTCCACACCACGGCAAGGTATCATCCAAAAGGAGTGGCCTATAATTGCTAATATAAGAAGATTTTCGTTTCCTTTTTTTGTGTGTAATACTAGGGGAGCTTCTTCTCCCGTCGGTATTTCGCAACATAGATTCTTTCGGCCAATTAAGCGCACAATCAGTCTTGTTCCATTACAAAGACCATCAGATATGCATAAGTTTCGAAGTAGCATGACTATAGCACCATTTTTCAAGTATAATTCATGAGGGGGTAAATCAGATGGTGTTAATGAATTCAAGTACTCAGGAGGAAAAAAACAATTGTACTTATTCATTTCAAGTTTCAGTTAGATCAGTACCTAACGCCTGAGCACTATCAATTGAACAACAAACTGTTACCTCCCCTGGAAGTTTACTAAGATTTCGTCCATTAAGCTCATTCACTTCATCATCTTTGGATATTTCCTCTGGAGTCATATTGTCATTATACATATCTTCCACGAGGTCTGTGCTGATCATGTCTTCTACGGGAACAAATTCGTCTATTTCATTATTACCTATTACTAAAAGCCAATTCGGAACTTCTGACTCGCTGGTATTTACACGCATATTTTTAGTTAGCCTATGCTGCTGAAATATTGGCCAAATTGAACAGTTTTTTAGACAAGTTTCTACAATTTGCCGACGTTCCCCCGTTTTTACAACTGGCAGTATCTGCCGGAAATCACCTTCAATAAAAAAGATTTTCCCACCAAATGGAGTTTCAGGGGTACGACATAGATCTCGCAGGGCTGCATCAATAGCTATTAACGCATATGCAGGTATCATTGATCCTTCATCCCAAATGAAACACTCTATCTGGGACAACCTGTTTGTTTGACTCTTTCCACTTCGAAGAGGTGCGTGCATGTTAAACGTTTTATGTGCAGTTCGTCCGAATAGTAATAATGTAGCCGTTATACCTGTCCAAGCTATTGGGGCCATATTCCTTGATTTTTGTTTGAAATAGTGGATTAGGCATTCATACTCGTACAAAAATGTCTTCCCAGTGCCACCACCATTGTTGGTTTTATTTTCTATAGCCAAAATAACATCACCGAAGATCTTTCTTTGATCTTCATTGAGTACAAGCAGCACTGACTCATATTCATTTTTATGCAATGGTTAGACTGTCCTCATCCTCAATTACCGTAGTTTCATCTGTGTTACTGGGAAGTGACAGACCGAAATCAGAACAAGTGCAACCTTCCTTTTGGAGAATTGTTTCAATATGCATTAAGCCTTGATCTGTGGTATGGTGTCTTCGCATAACACTCTACTGAATTCTTCCCACATTTCAGATCCTGGTACATCAATGTCGCTCCTCCACCAAGGACCCCACCCCTGCCAATCTTCACCACAGCTGTCCTCCTCCATGACAGTCACTTTCCCCCACCATGCTCCCACTCGCCCACCACGACGCCCTTCCTCACCGTGGCTGTCCTCCTTCTCCAGGAGTTCCTACCTCCACCGAGAAGCTTCCGGGGTAGGGTACCTCTGGTGAAACGTGAGATTAAGGTACAGGGGAGGCTATCAGGAATTCATCCCCACGGAGGGGAAGGAGAAGTTGACTTCTACTGTTTGGTGTATAGAGAGCCCTCCCCCATCACAACTCCTCCTCGTCCTTCACCACGACCTTCCTCCCCCCATGCTCCCTCCTCCACCATGAAACCCCTCCCAAGGGTAGGCTACCCCGGGAGAAATGAGCAATTAAGGGACCGAGTAGGCAACCCGCAGTGGGTTTCTTTCTCCCGGCGGCAGCGGCGGCGGGTCGCGACCTCCCTCCAGCTCCCTTCTCCATCATGAACCCCCTCCCAAGGGTAGGGTAGAATAGGCAACCCGCAGTGTTCTCTTTTTCTCCCGGAAGCGGTGGTGGCGGCGGATTTTACATTTTTTAGTATACAGAGAGATAGAGAGAAAACGATTTACAAACATTTCCATTGAGGAGGAATTGAGCCTGTTTCAATAATCTTGTTAAACAGGTCCACTAAGGGTTGTACTTTTTAGGGTACCATTCTCGATCTTGAGGTTTTTCAGTGCTAGGTCTATTTCTTCAGAAAGAATTTTCGGATATCCATCAGTAACTTCTGTTTGATTAATGTTAATTATTCTTTTTTCTTTTTTCCTGTGGTCATTGCATATAGTTCATTATAGAATTCTTTAATGGTCTGGGCTACATATTTCTTTTCTATTTATGTAAGTTGCTGTTTCGTATTTTTTCTGCAGTTTAGGAATAACTGGTCTACTATTGCTAGTCTGCTTACGAATGTTTTTGGTTGATAAACTGTCTTCCAACATGGTTAGAATTATTTCCTCTCAATGGTTTTTTAGGTCCTTTTTGATATTTTTCTTTATTGTCTTGGAAAGCTCTACCAACTCTATCCCAATTGGACGTAAGTTTTATTCCCCCATTAGCATTTTCATGTAATTAGAAATCTTATTTTTGTTGTGCACTACAGAGTCGTTTGTACCCTTTTCTGTAACTGACTTGATTATTGATTCCAAGATGTCATATTTTGTTTGGGTATTGTTACACCGATAGAAAGAAGACTTTTTTAATACTTTCTCTAGTAATTCACAAGCTTCTTATAGTAATTTTTTACATAGCCTGACTGGTTCATAAGATAATATAATATTTTGCTCTTACTAGGATATTTAAGGTGTAGCAATTCTGTAACCAGAAGAGAACTGAAAAGATGGCGGAGTGTTAATATTTGAAACTATTTTTAAATCATTTATTAAGAGATGATACATTTCATTACGTGTAAGACCGTCTGGAGAATTCCAAGGCCATTTTATTTTAGAGTTTTTCTTGAAGAAAAAAATGAGCAAGTTTTAGATTATTTCTATTGGCAAACTCGATAAGTTTAAATCCATTTTCATTTGTTCTATCTTTCTGGACGAAATTATTAGATACACTGGAACGATGTGGTCCACTATAGCCAAAAACAAGGTAAGATGGAAACGTACTAGGGAGGCCTACGCCCGGAGGTGGGCTGGATGACGGTACATACGTACCATTGAATTCTAAATGGAGATGAAAGATGGTCTTATAAACTGATTTTTTGGCAACCCTATCGGAGGGACGATTTCTACAAATTCTCAAGAAATACAATTATATTATACCACAGAGTGGCGACAAAATCGAATGGAAATGGTTGAGGGAGGCCTTCGCGTATAAACTGGGCCAAGTGAGGTACAGTCTGGTATTATAGATAAAATAATGTAGATAAACTTGAGTTGAAATTTTGTACCCTACCGCCAATAAAGGCTAATAATAATAATGATAATAGATTATTAGAAATAAGCTATGTTGTCACGATGTCAACCGAGGCTGACGATAAAACAATATTGAAATCAAATAAAAAAAACATTGGCTGACACTTCCTCTTCAACATCCAAGACCCGCCACATAAGTAATTTTCTAAAGCACAAGAAGACACAAACACCAACCAGTGATTCGTTAAGAGCCTCCGAACGAAGACCTTCATCGAGCCATTCCTTGATCAATTCGATTATATCTGCTCCTCGATTCCAGAAACAAAGCGCGTGGATAATGCAATGGTTTTCATTGGCAGGCGTGTCGAGTGTCATCTTACGCAGCATCGATACGCAGCTACCTACGATCGTGGAGAAGGGCGCAAGTCGCGACACCGGCATCATTCCAGCCAAATTAAGAGCACCGAAGAACGCGTGCGATTCCTGTACATCAATTTCAGAATTTAAATTCTAACCATAACAGGAGCGAGAACGGTGTTCGAACTCAATTAGCACGATCGGCTTACTTTGAAGTATCGCAGTATAATCGGTATACATTTTTCGCCGTGAATATGCAACTTCTCTAACAGTTCTTTGTGTTCCTCCTTCTGTAACGTTTTACCGTGAATCAACCATAACATGGCGATAAAATCGACTAAACCGTGAGCTATACGCGGTTCGTGAATCGACATCGACCGATTTAGTTCAGAATCATTAGTAGATACGGACATGTTTCTGTTGGCGATAATCGAATTCTCTTTCTCTGTAAATGAGAGCACATAATCAAGAATGATCGGTCATTTATGGGCATGGAGAAAATTAAGGGATAAAGGCCCTTGATCATCTGAGGTACAACTTTATAGATAACTGGCTAGCTATTGGAGTTGAATGCTATAAAGAGGATCCGAACAAGGTTCTTATCAATAACACCACACCGATCATAGGGATCCGTGTCTGTCATTAAGCATGAAGGTGGTTGATGTCTATTCGAGGAAAACTGAAATCGAAAATTAAGAACAGCCCTTTTCATGTTCTACATTATAAATACCGGGGACCTCATTCAAACTTGGCTGCTTCCTCAAAATAATCCGCAAATATCTCAATCAATTTTTCAAAATCAAAAGCCAGTTATATCAAGAACACTGATCAAAATTCTTTGAGTGAAAGCTGCGTACCACAATCCTCTATATTTTCGATGCTGGTCAACACATTCTGATCGGACTTCGATATACTTTGCGTTTGCGTGTGGTCTGCGGGTTCCTTATTTTCATCTCCAGCCGGCTGCATGGCTTTCTCGAGACTCTTACGCAGTTTTGCCAGGATCAAGCACATCAGGTCTACAGCTTTGTCAAACTTCAGCTGACAGGTGGAATACATGGCCAAGTATCTACTCGCGGTCGGATTGATGCTTATAAATTTACACAGACGTTTGTACGACTCGTCCGGAGTGATTTTTTCGTTGAAGAAGCTCGAAAAAATCAAATAGACGATGAGTTGGCGATTTTTCGGAGTGTCGTTCTGCAAACATTGTAAACATCACGAGCTTGTACACACGAATGAACTTATCTTAAACTTGACTAAATTATTTAGCTTCAAAATGTGGACCGTTAATTTTACGAATTGAAGACCTTTTTTACAAACTGTGATAAGTCTAATGGAGTAAATTTTAGGAAAACAAAAAATTTCCGCAGTTTGCATAAGAAAATAATTCTAGTCTAGCATTGATCATTGAAACTACCTACCTTATAGACTAGGACTCGCTTTGAGACAATATCATATTGTTGGTTGTCATTCTCTACATAAGGTGGAGCCCTTCTCATTTTCATGATTTTGGACTTACCATAGTTTGCAAAAAAGGTCTTCAATTTAATTACACTAATTGAATGAAACTGAAAAATGAACACGCCACTAACCGCTAGTCTTAAAGCGAAATTGTAGATGTCGACCACGTGCCAATACTTGATACTGCATTTCATCTCTTTAATTTTGATTAACATGCCAACAAATGCCTGTCGTACGCTTTGGTTTTCATCGTGAATAAATCCGCCCAAGGAAGGCAGAACGCCTTTCAGCAAATCGTGCGCTTCGGTGCAGCTTAAAAGCTGCGTCAGCCCTTGGTATACAGCCTTTCGCACGTCCGAATAACTTCCATCCACAATTAACTCGGTAACGAATTTCTCGATGATTTTTTCGGCAGATCCGTTTTGAAATGTTACCCAGAAATACTGCATATTGGCGCAGGCACCCTGGCAACACAAACACGTAAAAAAATGTAAACGTTGCGAACAAATGCTGAAATTTCTGACTTGGTTTCGCAAACAGCCGGACTACTTTCACTACTTCAGATACCGAGCGTCCGTACCATAAACTTTTTCGTCACGTCGACACGTAAAGTGGATAAACTTACAGACATTTCGTGTCCCCTAGTTAACGGGGTATAACTGACCCGGAGATTTGAAGATTTGATAATCTTCAAGTACATGGAGTTAGGAACACGTAAATCTAACGACAGGATCACAAGCCTTTTACCCTAAGGGTCCTCACTACTGTATTCGATATCGAAAATATTACAATTAGAATGATGAAAACACTGAAAGGTAAATATTTTGGTAACTGATCAATGTAAACATTAGATTCACAAATTGATTTCCCGGAGTACTTCACTTTAACCCCAGCTGACTTCCCCTCCTACCTCATTCATTGTTTATCCTAAAACCGTAGTAAAGGATAATAACTGAAATTCTCGCGTACCTTAATGGCAATGATGCGGACAAATGGACAGGAGTCGTTGAGTAACATTATAATTTCATCGTGCTGTTTACGCAGATATTTGCTGTAGCTTTTCATTCCTTCTCCAGGTTTTTCTAACGGATACACATCCATGAATATTTCAGCCGCGTTACTGCGATGAATATTATTGTCACTCTGCGATAATAACAACGAAATTGTAACACAGGAAATACGCTAACAATGAATTAACTTGCGGAATAATAAGAGACATCTACTAACGCTGAGATATTTCCATATTAGCGGAGTATATAACGTCGTAATAACTTTGCTGAACTTTGCCTGCTTTCGGCATTGATGCAGACCGCTCAACAAGCCTTGCAAGTTCAACGATAAATTCCTTACAGCAACTTCACGTCGACCCATAGTGAATGCACGATCCATCAGCCACTGAATGTAGCGTTCTTCGAAATACTAATAAACGTAGAATGAGGATTAAAGAATTAAGTAAGTACGCCGAATGAATCAATGCAGTAGACAATATTCCGAGCAATACTCAGGGTTGCCACTTTTTTCCAAGGATGATTTTCCATGACTTTTCCAGGTCTATTTTTCTATTTTTTTCTATGACTTTTGGGTAGGAAAGGAGTTATGGATTTTGGCAAGACTTATTTTCTTATAATCCTGATAACGCAAGCGCAAAAAAAACTGAAAAAAAAACTGTTGCATTACTACGTCTGTCTGGCGCCATGTTCCGCAGATAGTAATCGGCACAATTTACACACAAAAAACAATTCAAATTGTGGACATGTAGCCATACTCATAATCACATATGAATAAAAGGGGAAAATTTTTCCCTTTTTGGAAGCGTGATTATTCACTGACAATAAATTCTGATAGAATACAAGCCACAAACCTAATTTGTCATTCACAGAATCAAAATTCCTCAATTCGGATGAAAATACCATGATTTTTCTATGACTTTTCCCAGATTATCCAATTCCATGACTTCTCCAGGTTTTTTAGAAAGTGGCAACCTTGAATATTTGAAGCAAAATACCTGCCGCTCATCTTCCGGCATGCTATCCCAAATACGGAAATAAATTTTTCCGAATCGTACGGCGTCTGACTTCTTACACGCTACTAATTCTCGTTTAACATATTCGTGAAATTCCTATAATTAAAAATCAAGGTTCTATTAAAATCAAAGTATCTCTATTGGAGTGAAAATGAACGTCTACTAGCTCACCTTCACCAGTTCTTCATCAATCGCAACGACACTGCCGATGATTTCCATACCCATATCGGAAATGCAAAAATGTAATTTTTGGAACGCAGCCTTCAAACTGGCCATTATATTGCACTTTTCAATCAAACATGCTAGCTTGAAAGCATCGTTTTGTAAAAGCGACGTAAGTTTTCGTAATTTTTTAATAAATGGCATCTGCGATTTAAAAAAAAAAAAAAAAATCGAAATTGAAAACGGTGCGACAATTTTCCGACACAATCCGTCGGCAACTTTCTTTTGATTTAGGGGGAAAATAATCAGAGCACCAAATCAAGTACCAACCATAGTTTTCTCAGTGAAACGAGCGCTACAATTCTGCAATAGGAAACAAATGACGGTCACATAATTCCTCGATTCCAGTTTAATGAGATTTTTATCCGACAAATTAATCAGTACTCTGACGATGTTGAAATGAATCTAAAAATAAATGAAAACTATTTTAACAGACAGATAACAACTAACAAGTATCAAAAAAACCTTCGAGGCTTCTACTTTCATAGTGCACATCATGCCCCATCAAAGTACCCCGACCAAACCAAATATTCTACATTTATTTTTTACCTTCATTTCGAATTTGTTGGTAGAGTTTCTTTATTGCCCTCGGTTTTGACGCAAATTATTTTTCAAGCAACCAGAAACCAATTTTCGTCTTTCTCAAGCTCATTGCTGAACGGGCAAATATTTTCGACTCAGAAATGATGGGAACAGTTTAGACCCTGATGTGCCACATCTAATTTCATTTAGAACACTTTTCTTCACGAAGCATTAATTGAGCTTAGGAATGACCAGCACCCTTTTCACGTTTTATTTTAAATGAACTCATTTACTTGTGTTTCGTATGTCCCCCACAACTACATTTCCAGAAAATATTTTTATGATTTAGATTTTTTTTTTCTTTTTTTCCCGCTAATAATCTTATCGTTCATGCAAACCTGTTCCTGCCTAACGGCAATAAAGCGGTGCATTTTACACGTTTATTTTCGCTTCTACTCGAAAAAGTGTTCCTTTTGTGAATAAAAATCGGAATAAACCTCTCGGAAATTCGGCCGTGTCGATAGTGCAGGGGCTCCAGAAATGGAGAACCCCCAAAAAACGGTGAAAAAAAGTGCAACTGTGCAGCAAATCCAAACACCTATTACCCAGTACGCTTGCTCAGGATGGCAAATCCAGTCAAAGAAACGGAAGATTTCTACCTCACCCTCCAGTCCAAATTCGAGTCAAAAAAACCGGGAAAACTCGCAGGCTAGTCAACCAGGTATCTTAACACGTAATAAATTCGATCTGTTAAGTGCCAACGAGGTTTCCGCGGATGCCGATACGGAAACAAGTCAACAAACGCAGGCTGAAACGGTGCAAATATCTAAGGTTAAAGTTCCTCCGATCTTTGTTCAAGGTGTATCCAACTTTAAACTCATGGTCGTGAACATTCTAAAAGTCATTCCTAGAGAGTCGTTTATTACTAAAGCACTAGCAAACGATGTAATTAAAATCTCTATTAATAACGTTGATGGATTCAGAGCACTCGTTAAAGAATTCCGTAAGCAAAAAATAGCATTTTACATGTATCAAATTAAATCCGAAAGAGCATTCCGTGTTGTGATTCGAAATCTGCACCACTCCACTTCTACCGCCGTTATCAAAGAAACGCTATCTAAGGATGGATTCGAGGTGCGGAATATTACTAATATCTTACATCACAAAACCAAAGAGCCGCTGCCTCTATTTTTCCTAGATCTAGAGCCGACGGATAACGCTCGAGAAATCTTCACTATTAAAGCACTTCTACATCAGTCGGTTACCGTTGAATCTCCACGGCCTCGTCGAGACATTCTGCAGTGCATGAGATGTCAACAGTACGGTCATTCCAGAGCCTACTGCACGCTCCCCCCCCCCCCGTCTGCGTAAAGTGTGGGGTGGAACACGACAACCGCGAATGTACCAAAACTACGGAAGAAAAACCTCACTGCGGTTTGTGTGGCGGTGAACACACGGCGAACTACCGTGGCTGCCCGGAGTATCTTAAGCTTCGTAATTCTCGCCTGCAAGGTGCTCGCCCGCAACCACTACAACCTGCTCAACCGACCAATCGCTCCACATCGACGACTGCTCACAATAATACCTCCGATCCTTCAAATCCTCAACCCACCTATGCCCATGCCAGTCAAAAAGCTCAATCTTCGTTTTCCTCTCCTACTGCTCAACTAGAGGCTATTATTCACAAGATGTGTGGCCAGTTTCAACGGTTAGCTGATCAAAACTCGCAAATTCTTCTCCTCCTCACTCGTCTGGTTGAGAAACTGTTAAAATTAACTCTCTTCCTGCTCCTTCTCCCTATCAAAACATCCACGTCTTAGCATGGAATTGTAATGGACTCCTGGCCCGGAAATCAGAACTCGCAATCTTCTTGCGAGCAGAAGACATCGACGTTGCACTCATCTCGGAAACGCATCTTACCTCTCGCCACCGAGCCGACATTTACGGGTATACCTGTTACTCCTGCCACCACCCGGGTAACGTAACGCACGGTGGATCAGCTGTCTACGTTAAAAAGTCTCTCCGGCACTATCAAGCGGAATCCTACTGTACCCCCAGCATTCAGTCAGCGTCTATTGGCATTCGTCTCTCTAATGGTACGCTCCTTAAACTTGCCTCCATCTACAGCCCCCCGCGGCATGATATCTCCCTCGATGAATATGAAGTATTCATTCAATCCCTCGGTTCAAAATGGATCCTCGGAGGCGACTTCAATGCGAAGCACCGTCTCTGGGGATCTCGCCTCGACAGTCCTAAGGGCAAAAAGCTGTTCTCGGTTGTACAGGCCTCTGGTGCAGAATGTTTCTCCGCGCACCTCCCTACGTATTGGCCCGCGGACATAACCAAGCGTCCTGATTGCATCGACTTTTTTCTCGCCAAAAACGTTTCACCTGCTTACGTAGATGTCCAAAACGTTAGTGATCTCTCTTCGGACCACTCTCCGCTCATACTAACCGTAAGCACTTCGGTGCTCCATACTACTCTTCGCCCGCAGATTTGCTCTAAACACGCAGATTGGGAGTATTTCTGCGAACTGGTCGAGTCAAAAATCAACCTTCGCGTTCGTTTAAAAACTGCCGCAGACGTTGGTGCTGCTATTCGCTTCCTCCAAGATACACTTGTTGAAGCTGCCACTGAGGCCACGCCGCAGCGTCCTTCCCTCCCGGTAGCGAGGACTCTTCCTCGGGCCATTGTTCGTCTCGTCAAACAACGCAGGGCAGCGCGTCACCGCTGGCAACGAACTCGGGACCCCCGCGACAAGCAGGTGTTTAATCGGCTTTCCTCTGAGACTAAGAAGATGACGGCACAAGTTACTAACCACTCCTTCGAAGACTATCTCTCCTCTCTCGATACCACTGCGGCAGCAAGCTACTCCCTCTGGCGGGTAGCTAAGGCGACACGGCAACCCAAAGTGGTAGTTCCCCCACTCTCCACGCCTATAGTGATACCGAGAAAGCTGCAGCCTTCGCAGACCATCTCGAGCAGGTTTTTCAACCTAATACACTTCCCTCGGACATCACCCCAGATGTCACCGCCTTGCCGGGGCCACCGATTCGATTCACCTCGCCCAAAGAAATTGCGGCGGTAGTGAAGAAACTCAAACCTCGTAAAGCGCCGGGCTTAGACCTCGTCACCGCACAGATTTTACAGCACTGTCCAATGAAAGTGTTTGTTCTTCTGACCTATATCTTTAACGCCTCGTTCCGGTTGAAGTACTTCCATAGCGACTGGAAAACGGCTAAGGTCATCCTAATTCCTAAGCCTGGAAAGCCTCCTGATGAAGTTTCGTCATACCGACCCATATCTTTACTCAGCACCTTCTCTAAAATTCTCGAAAAGTTGCTACATGCCAGATTGTTCGCTGTTATCCAAGACCTGGGCATCCTACCATTGCACCAGTTCGGGTTCCGACCGAAACATTCCACGCTGGAGCAGGCCCACAGGGTCGTCAACTATATTCGTAATGCCCTAGAGGCCAAACAGTATTGTCCGGCAGTCTTCCTAGATGTTCGGCAGGCATTTGACAAAGTATGGCACGCTGGTCTTCTGCACAAGATCAGTCAATATCTTCCGCACTCCTTCGTGGAATTCCTAAAGTCGTACCTCTCCGATCGTCGTTTCGAGGTTCACTTCGGCGAAGCAATTTCTTCTCCGCGACCCATTGCTGCAGGTGTGCCCCAAGGCAGTGTGCTGGGCCCTTTATTGTACCTTTTATTTACGGCTGATGTTCCCAAAACCCCTGGAGTACTAGTGGCCACGTTCGCTGATGATACAGCCCTCCTCGCAGCCGATCAATCAAACTGTCGCTACTGCTAAGCTGCAGACTGCGGTCAATAAAATCGTCAGGTGGACCATTCGCTGGCGCATTGAGCTAAACGCGGCGAAATCACAGTACGTCCAGTTCGCGCTCCGCGTGTGTCAACCCCTCTCCCTCCACCTTGCCGCCCAAACTCTTCACCCAGTTCCGGAGGCCAAGTATCTTGGCATTCTGATCGACTCCCGCCTCACTTGGCGTCCTCACATCACTGCAAAGATCAGAGAAGTCAAACTCCGCTTTCGATCCTTATTCTGGATGCTGCGCTCTCGAACCAATATCTCGTTACCCAACAAGCGCCTACTATACCTGGCAGTTCTCAGGCCTGTTTGGTCCTACGGAGCCCAGGTCTGGGGTTGTGCAGCGCCCACCAACATTGAGAAACTTCAGGTTCTTCAAAACACGATTCTCCGGAAGATCACTGGTGCCCCTCAGTTCTTGTCAAACTGACAACTTCACGCGGATCTCCACCTCCCCACAGTGCGCGAGCTGCTTTCTCGCCTTGCCACGTCCTACGAACAACGCCTCCACCGGCACCCCAATCAACTCGCTCTCCAACTCCTTCTCCCACCTCCATTGCATCGCCTCCGCCGTCGACACTTCCTGGACATCGCTGCTCCTTCATAGCTAAAATTACTGTTAATCTACTCTTAATCTCATATTTCTCACTCTAATTTTAATTTTACTTTTTCGTACATTGATTTCTCACGATACTTTTAAGTTGTAATTAATCGTCTCTTCTCTCTTTACCCAACTACTGCTATTGTCAACCCTCTTCATCCTCTTGGCGTCGTGATTGCACGATCGTCTAGCAATGTAATTCGTTCTACTCGTTCTATTGTACCTAGCTCTATTTGTAAATGTACTCTGTACAGTTCAAATAAAACTCATTTAAGAAGAAAAAAAAATTTAGATTTTTTGATTTTAGTTCATAAACAAATATAAGCACCCTTTGTAGCACCTACTTTTCTTTTCATAAAATACTCTACATCAAATTTTCATACCCCTTTCACTGCACCAACCAACCGTTATATGGTTATAATCGCAGCATATAAAAGCATAAATAATTCAGGTACAAACCGTCGTATCAATGTGCTTATAACTCAGTAAATCTGTCAAAGACTGAACCAGTTCACTAAATACAGGGCTAACACTCGTCATAGTCTTGAGGGAATCATCGATTAAACTCAATGCATTCTTCAACGAATTTAAGACTTCAGAACGTTCTCCGCTCTCATTGTTGACATCCGCCAGAATATTAATGTTAGCAGTGAGTAACTCGTTCGTATTGAACCAATATTCCTCAAAATTAACGCTGACATTTGGTTGGGTCTGAAACACAAACACGAGTAACTTACAATTATTATGAATTGAAGGTCAAACCAATATTCCTCCAATATCACAACGATATGACACTACCTCCTATGTTAGTTAGTGTTTTGTACCAGTTCAACTGTACTACCTAAATATTAAGTCTGAGATGAAAGTTACTCTAAATACGCCATGGCGCTTTACAACGAACATTAGAGATACTTTCATTAAGATTTGTCTCAATTTGAGTAATTTTCACGGAAAGCTGGAACACTATAGCGCGGCCTCCTCTACTTTCACAAACACTGATACACAATATCCAAGTCATTGCTCACCTGTCTTGTGAAAAACTTGCTCATTTTGGTATTTTAACAGAGAGTACTCCTGCTTTTACAGAGAGCTTTTGCTACTTCAAGCGGAAGCCGGCAAAATCAAAGTTCGACAACCGGTAAGCAATACTGTATTCTTCAATTTGATTTTGATGTAAGATATGAGTAGCACAAAAAATATTTACAAATACTATTCAAACAAACTTCAAATGAAGCCCATAGTCTGATAGTACGCACACCAAATACGTCTATTCGAAAGTATTAATACTGTGGAACCAAATGATATTACGGAAAACAGGAAAGGTAGGATGACTTTTCAGATATCGATCCAACATACGTAGTCTACCTGGAGAGTCATTATTGGATTAATGGAAGAATTACGAAAAACTCAACTTACCTGAGGTTTAGCTTTCCTCTTTTTGCGTCTGACTTCGCCGACGGGAGACTGCTCTGCACATACTTCCATTTCTTCGGCCATATTTCTCTTAAATATTAGATAAATGTAGTAAGAAAAATAATGAGGATACTATTACATAGTTACATTCGCACACGTAGATCGACTCGATTAGTTGCAGTTGAATTAGAAATGCATCGCTACTCAATTTCCACAACTCAAATTTTCAAACTCAAAATCAAAATGTACCGATCAATTTGAACTGGAAATCGTTTGTAAACATAACAGTGTCACCACTTAGCCGAACAGAATAGTGAACTTCGCAATTCGGACCTAGCACCTAGCAGCGTAGTACCTGACATCTGGTGGAAATTTCTAACAACATCCGTTTACACACCATTACTAACGCACGCACATACGTCGCTCTTATCAATAACGTTAGGATGTGGATGAATATCAAAGCTAATAGAACATGACGTGAAAAACTTCAATTTTCGAGTGACTCTGCACTAATAATTCCAATAAATTTTTTCGCACAAACATGTCCTAAATATCATTTAACCGTTACTGGGCTATCTATTTTTACTCGGATTGCTATCATAAATGAATTTTGGACGAAATTGGAACGAAACAGAAATCACAATTTTCCCATTTACATGCATGGAGAGTTGGAGATGGAGACGTTCACCGCTATCCTAATGTTGGTAACAAAGTCATATAGATACACCAAGTTAGACGACTAGCGCGTTTCCGCGTTCTGCCGTCATGCCAGCGCGCTGCTATCGCTGAACTCCTTTGTTTGCATTGCGCTTATATGGACATTTTTACGTTTTTGCGGATTAGCTCAAAAACTATCAATTTTGATGAAAAATTGGAAAGAGCTAAATCTGTTCACCTTGGAATTTCCCATCAAATGCGAGTAAATTCGAAATTTTTATGGGTAAAATTTTGAAACTGATCTTACCTGATAGAAAATAACAGGTAGAATAAATTTTGTTCTTTTCACTTTTTCATAAAACTCGACCGTTATTGAGATAAACGCAAAACCTTGTTAGGGCTCCCAACGTTTACATTGATTTCACGGCAGTCGAACGCTGCCAGCGCTGCTATCGGGATAAATTATCGTAACATACGAAGTTTAACATTGGTTAAATGGAGAGTCGAACGACTTGGTGTATCTATATGACTTTGGTTGGTAACGTTGGTGAGGCAAGGGGGAAGACTCGATGCTAGCGCTATACTGTGCTGCTAGGTCCGAACGGAGCGAACTGGATTTCTATGATTCTAAGATTCTATCATTTTGTTTGGTTGTACGTGGTTGATCTGTTGAATGATTGGTTGATTGGTTGAGAGGGCCATACCCTACATGTGATGTGAAGTGAGTAATCAACCATCAACCTGATCAAAAATGGTATCTTGAGATATGTCTTCTTAAATTTTTTAGGTCCTATAATTTGCAGTCTTCTTTCTGAAGTTTTCTTGCAGTTCTGCGAACAAAATTGTCATAAATCTTGGTATGTACCATCATTTTTTCTTTTATATTTGAGTGTTTCTGTAGTCAAGAGTGTAGTCTTCAATGCTCTGCTCAAGTTAGACTACAGTATCTATCGGATATTCCGAACACCCTGACTGCTAAAATTTTAGCAAGTACTAGGTAATTGATGATTAATTGTAATTTAATTATCGTAGTTATTAGTTTATCACTTATGTACATCGTAATTAATAATAATTATTGCTATCAGATTTCTACTACAGTGTTGGACAAGTATTAGACATTACCAAACAAAATGACAATTGCATTTTCAAAATTTCGTTATAAGACAAAACCTTGAATTGTTCTTTGCCAGGACCGTTTTCTCAATGACATAACAAAACAATGAATCTAATTACAAAAAAATTAATAATAAGTTTGATATTCCATTAGTTTTTAAATTATCCTGTGCTGGCATTGCCATTGATAATACACTATGTTGAGGGACACCACCAAAAGGAGGACTAATTAATTAATTAATGATAATTTTGTCAAGATGAAATGAAACTATCAGAAAATAAACTGTCAGAATTTTGAGGATAACAAAATTCACGATGTGGAAAAAAATAATAAATTGCTCGTCTGGCAGAGTAACGAAAGTTTTGTGTAACATCACCGATTGCTTCACTGTCAATGTTATAGAATAGTGATACGAAATCAATTTAAAATCGGTTTATTCATTCTCATGTCACTTATCAAAGTTCATCATGATTATTAGGTACATAGTTGATCACGTAACATTAGGGTAAATCTATATTTGCCATCACTACTCGGGAGTAGAGAGATACGAAAATTTTGTATTGTCTATCTTAATTATTTCTACATTTTTTTAAAGGATAATATCTGAATAGTTGCTAGTCCCCGGCTGACTCATTGCAGTAATACTTCCAATATGATGAATAGCGGCGGTGACGACGGGTGGAGAACTCCGGCTTTCCGACAGAATGTTGTCACGAAAATGTTAGTATAGTTGAAAGTATAATACTCGACTTATTTTTTAGAAGTCATGATTGTATTACTGAAAATTCTACTTACATAGTGAGGAGGCCATACAACGTTCAGGGATGCCGACTAATAAATCGAGTGTTGAGATGGAAAGTCATGTATTTTCAAAAGCAAGAACTAAGGTAAGTTGTTCAAAATACTTGTAGAATATAATTTCATAGTATAGTCATTCGCGTGAGTACAAATATCAGCAATAGTCTGTACAAATTGAGAAAAGCATTCATTTTTGCACTGAAAAGTTATCGTGCCGAATTATGATCACATTTTTGTGTGTCCTCGTTCTGACGTGAGTTGACTTCATCACTACTGATTGATGTATCTGATGGATAGCATCGAGTTGGTCTCAAAATTTAATTGATCTCAGATATTGACGTCATTGCTCATATAGGTCGTATGATAAACGTTGAAAATTACGGGTTTAGTATTCGAATTGATATATATTATCCCGATTTTGCTACAACCGTGTTCACTTATGCCTATTTAGCCCATTTAGCTAATAGTACTTTAGTGCTCTTGAGGAGTTATTAGCCGCTGCAAAAGGTTGTACTTAATTTGATATTGCGTTGATGAATTCAAATTTTTTTGCAGGATGAATATTTGGGTTATGTTGCGAGATTGATACTACATGTGCGAGAGATAAGTAAGTTGTTTCATATTTTTTAATTGGACGCTGTTAAGGAAAAACTGTTCAAGTGACAAAATCTGTTTTTTTTTGTTTTTTTTTTTTGAGAAAACGCAAAGCCAATGAATATTGCCGGTTTACAGACATAGCGTGTGCTGATAAGCTGTTTTCAACGTGGATACACGTTTTTGTATCGGGGCCCAATTAAAAAAAATTCTGCTTTTTACGCTCTATCCAGCGATTCTGATAACTCATTTTGTCAACAAATGTCGCTTGAACGGGTTTTGCTTAACAGCGTCCAATTCATGGCTTAGTTCGTATTGGTCTGCGTTACTTGTATGCTTCAATTAACATGTTAATCTTCGATACAGATAATCCATTGAAGAAAAGTAATGCTCCCACAGCCCCCGCTGATCCAATGAATGCGTTGCGAGCTATGACACAGCCAGGTATCTTGTGATTTTGATTTTTTTTAGGCATTGTCTGTGCAGTAGAGTAACCAAAATTTTCGAATCAACATTTATTCGTTTTGCATTGATATAGGTGGTGCTAGTCCAACGATGAATATGTCTCCGCAGGGAGGTATGCCGCAACTTAATGCCGCCTCCAATCGTAAGTTCTTCTGTTCCTTCTTATTATTCGCAATTTTCGAAGCAGGGTCAGTCTCAAGTAAGAGATCGAGTTCATTGAGTTGTACTCACCTACATATTCCAGATTCTACACAGAAAATCCATAATTCTATCGACATGCTCGCTGGCTATGATTTTGGTCGCAAAATCCGGAGGTCCCGGATTCGAGCTCACTTAGCAACTCGCTACATTTTGACCTAGGTCGGTTTTTGGCCAGAAGAGAAGATGGCTAAAACAGTGGATAACAGGGCTCCGGTTGCGAGTAAAATTAGAAAAAAAAAGAGATGCTCGCTGGCTTTATTGCATGATTCATCAGTTACTTAAAGAGTATTTATGAGAAGAAAATCATCCTAGTGATTTCTGTATTTTTGAGGAAATGTTTTCAAGGGAAGAACAGTCTATGTAGAAGGTATCAG
The DNA here is from genome assembly GCA_031841125.1 of Acanthococcus lagerstroemiae. NCBI lineage: Eukaryota > Metazoa > Arthropoda > Insecta > Hemiptera > Eriococcidae > Acanthococcus > Acanthococcus lagerstroemiae. The sequence continues at coordinate 16,249,802 of CM063107.1, forward strand.
AGTTACAGACTGAAAATGGCAACTCTGTGCCAAAGTAAAACAAACTTACTGACGAGCTCGTCCCTCCAGCGGGTAGGGGGCGCCCTTCCCCCTTTTAAATTCTTATGAGGTTCATTCCTGTGAAATTTATTTTAGTTGTCTGCCCCCCTAATTAAGTAACCTGCATATCCAAGTTTTAACTTCTTGATTGTCCAGCCGATGTCAATAGCTTTAGTTTTTTGCTTCATTATTTCCACTTGCACTTTATTCTTGATTTTTAGTCTACTCCTTAACATCCGGTTTTGGGTGGTTCTTAATCCCTCAATCTGTGTTTGTTTTGAAAATAAGGTTGGACTTCATTTTTTATAAAGAGATATGATGTATTGTCCTAATCGATTTCTTATTGGTGCATCGTACTTGTGATACACGCTATTGTAAAAACCATGATGCTTCGATTGTTTTTATTTTCTTTGTCAGTGTAGGGCTAGAAATAAGATTCTATGAAATTCATTTTTACAATCGACATAATTATTTTCTAATATGGAGTTTTATTTTCTGTTTAGTATTGCAATCTTTGAATCAAAGACCAAATATGCAGAAAATGCCAGGAATGCAGGTATGTAGACACCTACGTACTCGTTTTTTATTAAAGACATTGAGATGGGCCGTGTTTAGTCGATCAAAGCATATTCGAGACATGACTTTGCCTTCCCTCACACTGTCAGAAAATGCTAGGAAGGTTGTTCTGAAATCAATTAAAAGGGTAGAACTAACGATTTTTAATGGAATGCAGAGAACAGCAGTCAGTTAGACTGAGAGACAGCTTAGCAAGCAAGACTGGACAGACTGACAGTCCACGAGATAGGTAGACGAATGAAGTAAAGAACAGTTATCCGGTTGCGTACAGACACGTATTTCACGAACAGGCTATCGTACGTGACACTCTCGAGGAAAAACTCTGTATCTAACATTTAGCTAACTGGTATGTCTCGATGTTTCAATCTCTTTTTTCTCTGAATGTCTGTACTCCTATTCTTTGAGGGTCTAGGGTGCTACTTTCAATCTCTTTTGGTAAAACCTAAACATTAGTTGGAGATAATTAAACTTTGAACTGGTTTCGTGTTTTGATTTAAGCCAGGTACTATGGGACCAATGGGTGCGATGCAGCAAGGTACGATGCACAGTGGACCAATGGGCAGTCCGATGAATGTGGTTGCCGCTAATCAGATGAGCAACGTTGTCAACCCTGGTGGACCGATTGTCAACCCCGGTAACATGTCGAACCAAATGGCAATGGGGGGCCAGATGGGAAATTCGATGGGCGGTCCAATGCCCAATCAAATGGGCAGTCCAATGCCCAATCAAATGGGCAATGTTATGAATAATCCAATGGCCGGTGGACAGGTACCATCACCGATGTCTGGTGGAATGACGCATCCTCAGATGAATATACAAATGAATCACATGGCTGGTCAGCGAAAAGTTAGTGAATAGTTTTTTTTTCTTGTTTTTTTTTTTTTGTTCAATTTTTTGTCCCTCGGGTACCCTGAAGTTTGGGTCTTGTCTCCTGTACCTTTTAATCTTCTTTTTTTTTTAAAATTAGATAGTGCCGGATGGTATGATGCTGCCTAACTACGTCCCTAATCGTGCGGTTCCTAATCAATACATCAGACAGAATACACCTCCACCGAATCCGTCACCTATGCAAATGACTCCTGTGTAAGAATTGTGTACTGATACCGTCGTCTTTTTTCTTTCAAATTTAGAATTTTTCACTCGAATAACTGAAAAATTTTCTGATGTAGCATGATTCCGTCACCGGCGCTAGTACCTTCTCATAGCCCAACACAACTGTCTAGTGGTGGATCAATGGGTCCTGTGATGAGACAAACTGGTAATTAATTTGAATCGACTAGCTGTACACGCTTGACGGAAAATTAGGGCCCGTGTGACATTTTTGACAAATAGAGTTTTTGATGGAAATACAGCTTATCTGCCTTCTACCCAATGGAAGAACACAAAACTCATCGTTGCCGTTCTCGTTCATTCTTCTCGAACTACATGGTTCTCGTTCATGTTCCTCGTTCTCCGTACCTTCAAATTACCAACGTTCCCATTTCCATATTATTCCTGTCCCCCTTCCCGTTCTTGTTCCCATCTTGATCCTGGTCCTGTTCCTGTTCCCGTTCTCGGTCTCAATCCCATCATGTTCTCGTTCTCATTCTGGTTCTTATTCCTTCTTCTAACACTGGTGCAGTACTGAAATTCGAATTTTTCATTTAAAAAATGTATAATTTGTTTTATAGACTTTCAGAATTTTACTTTCGCGCCAGCTGTGAAGGTGTTGGAAGAATGCAAAAATCACCTTGTTCCCGTTCTCGTTCGTTCTTCTCTAACTAAAGTACTATATAACAGGTGTGGACATCCGCCATTTTGGATCCTACAGTGCCCGCGGATACCAAATCCGACTACGCGGAGCGTACCGCGTAGTCAATTCGGCATCAACGGGCGCGGTTGGATCCAAAATGAAGGGTGTCCGCACTATTACCAACGTTTTCGTTCCCAACTGTGTCCTGCTCCCGTTCTCGTTCTCAATCCCATTATGTTCTCGTTCTCATTCTCGTTCTGAGAACGAGAATATGCCGTTTTTCTTCTCGTTCTCGTTTCTTCTTCCAACACTGCTTCTACCGGATTGAGTGATAAACATTTAAGAGACCAACGCTTCTCTAGTAATGATTTTTTGAGAGAGAAAAACTTTCAAAAATGTTAGGTGTTCTTCCGCCACGCATCTTTCACCAAACATCGACTAACGGTTGGATGAAAATACATCGAAATGAGATTCGAGTATTCTTGATCGTTCCAAGACTACTCTCGGAACTGCATGGTTCATGAGAGCGAGGAATCTTATAGTTTATTGTTTCGTAACTATAGGTCCGAATATGGCTGCATCTCCAAACAGTAATGTTTCATTGAACACTCCAGGAGGCCCGCCTCAGCCTACTCCCAGTCCGTTAAGCAATGACGAACAAGCTTATCGGGAAAAAGTGAAGAAGCTTAGCAGGTATATTGAGCCGCTGAGGAGATGGATCGCCCAATTAGGAAGCGGAGGTATGACTGTTAAGTTGTATCAAACTGTGCTGAATTTCGAGTGCAGATCGATTTTGCATGTTTTCGTGTTTTTTTTTTGCTCGCTAGTGGAAGCTAATTTCTTATTAAATCTTTCCGGTTCATTTTTCGTTGTGAACATTTTTAGATCACGAAAAAGTTGGTAAAATGAAGAAATTACTGGAAATATTGACATCTCCTGGGCAGAGAATAACCATGGAAACGTTGTTAAAATGCGAAGTCGTGTTGGAGAAGCTCGACATTAAAGTCGTGGTATGTCCTTGTAATTTTTGTATTTTTTAAATAAGAATTGTGCCAACATTTAGAATATACGAACTCATCGTTGTGTATTTTCGTCAGGCTGATCCTTTAATCGAAGCCATCAGCGCCGCTCTTCAGAATCCAAATGCTAACCATACTTTCCAAAGGACATTTGAGCCAGTAATGTCCACTTTGAATGGCAAACCTTTGAAGTAAGTTCGTTCGCTTAACCCTAGAATACCATGTATTTAAAAGAAAGTATGTCACCACCACACATGGGTACAATTGTACCCTTGTACCCACAGCAATTTATTTGTCTTGTATAAATACTAGGGCCTTCGGGAGTGAGTTTTGTATATATTTTTCAACGTTGAGTTTGAATTTGATATTTCTTTTCAGATTTGACTGAGTAATAATGAAAGAAAATGTAGTTTTCTGTAGGAAAAAAGAATTAATTATTAAAAAATTGCAATTTTCAATTATTTTATAAATTATATATCACTTATGGTATTGGTAACCCGAGCCTAGATTGATTTTTTTTTTTTTTTTTTGTTGGGAGGGAATAAGAGCACAAATTTGTATATGTAATGAGTAGAAGGTGGGTCGATATAGGACATATTCCACGGGGGGGGGGGGCTGACCGCTATCAGTCGTGCACCCATACTGACATTTTTTCTTTTTCTTCTTTTTTTTAAAAACTAAGTTACAAGTATATGCAACTATAACACTTGAGGGCGTCTGGGGCCCTGACAACGTTATTTTTTCATTTCATTACCAAATTTTCTAAAAAAAAAAAAATCCTTGGAGCACAAAATATTATGGGTAAAATACACCAGCAAACAAAAACAAAGAATTTAGTGTACATTTAAGAATGATATAGGTAGCTATAATTATAAGTAGTGGGGGTGGCTGAAGAATCTATATATATACAGTTGTTGTATGCTGGTTTTGTCATTCGCACTGTGTATATCATACCAATGTGGCTACCTACCTATATTGTAGACTTCCAGACCTTCAAAACACTTGACAATAAATTTATTATAAAAGAGTTGGCAATACTAAATTACGGGGAGAGTCGCACTATGCATTTCATATTTAAACCTCCTTATCCTTACACATACTTCTCTCATAATGAAATAAAGAGTTAGTTTTCTTTCTAAACACATCAGTATTGGAAGGATGTAAAAATTATCGTTCCTGTTTCTGTTTGTTCTTCTCTAACTGCATAATTCTCATTCATGTTCTTTGTTCTCCTTTCTTTAAAATTATGTACCAACGTTCCCATTCTCATTCTTGTTCCCATTTCCATATTGTTCGCATTCCCATTCTTGTTCCTACCTTGGTCCTGTTCCCATTCCTCTTTCCTCTTTTTGTTCTCAATCCTACCATGTTCTCGTTCTCATTCTTGTTCTAAGAATGAGAACGTGCCGTTTTTCTTTTCGTTCTCCTTTGTTCTTCCAACATCTAAGCACTACAGGTTGATTTTTCTTTAAAAAAATATATAATTGATGGCTTTAGGCATTCAGAATGTTATTTTCGCACCAGCTGCAAAGTAGGGTGTCTAGTGTCTACCAGCCACGAAAATCCCGAAAACGCTACGAATTTTTAATATAGGCCATGAAAAATATGAAAAAGTCACGAATTTTTACAAAATTCCCACAAAATAATAAGAAAGTTACTATTTTAAATTTTCGGTAAAATCCGATTTTAAGTAGCGTGCATTATTCAATTGTGTCAGTGGGCAAACAAAGGCATCTCCTACTTCCTTTATTCTTTTACTATTGATACCTATCTGTGCTAACTTACAATATTAGTTTTACATAGTTTCTTATGTTTGTTACTTTCAGGTTTTCTGTGTAATTCATGGGTGGGGGAGGGAGGGACGAAATTATACTTCAAAGGTCATGAAATAATGAAATAAAGGTCACGAAAAAGTCACGAGTTTTCATTATTTGATTGTGGTAGATACCCTGCGAAGGTGTTGGAAGAATGCAAATTCATCTCGTTCCTGTTCCCGTTCGTTCTTCTCTAACTGCATGGTTTTTGTTCATGCTCCTCGTTCTCCGTACCCTATAATTACCAATGTTCCCATTCTTGCTCTTTGTCCCAACCTTGCCCTGTTCCTGTTTCCGTTTCCCATTCTCATTCTCAATCCCATCATGTTCTTGTTCTCATTCTTGTTTTGATAATAAGAACTGAGAACATGCTGTTTTTCTTCTCATTCTCGTTTGTTCTTCCAACCCTGAAACACATATATAGCCTGCTTTGGCGTTTGGGGATAATTAAGTACAAACCCCTAGATGATTTATTAAGACTCATTTTATTGAATCATGCAGATGTAGTTCTTGTGAAGGGTTCTGAACGTATTAAATACCTATCTTTCAAATGTGTTAGAAGGTAAAGTTCAGGTGTTTGGTTTAGATATTTATGTGGGAAAAATTAATACTAACACAGAATGTAAACTTTACTTGTTTAACATTACATATTGTGCCCTCAGCAAAGTACATGCCTACCAAAAATGCTTATAGAATCACTGTTACCAACCGAGTAGTAAAGATGTATGTGGGTAAGGTGGTGGAAGAAAATCATATATATAAAGGGTCTCTTAGTTAGTTTCTTCATTCTTTCGCTGTACTCTGTACGAGATAGATGCGTTCTTACAAAGTCAGTTTAATGCTATAAACAGCAATGTTGACAAACTATTCAAAAAATTCACAGATTTTGAACGAGGTACCTTGTTCCCTATCCCATCTTTCAAACCATATACTTCAAAGTTCGGTAATTCAATCATGATCGTTACTGAGGGGTGGGTGTTCAATCTATTTAAAAGATTCCACCCACTTTCTAACATTCCTGAAAAACTCCCCAATTGAAATTTGAAAGATAATATTTGAATCACTTATCACAGTGTCAGCAATAACAGTATTCTTGTGACTATAGGCTCCTATAATAAGTGGCTAAAATGTTTTCACAATAACCAATAAGGTTATGAGAATGAATGTGACTAAATCCTCAACTCTATAGTAGAATATATTTTTAACTTAGTATCAAGAAAAAAAAAAATAGATATAAGTACACAACTTGTGTGATGTCAGCATGTGGGAGGGGGGGTGTTCTCAAGTATATTACTACAATATATTTTTAACTTAGTTTTAAGGGTAAAAAGAGTAAGAAAAAGTCGATATAGGTGCACAATTGATAGGGAGGTCAGTGCCCCCTGGGAAATGTGTCCTATATCGATTCAACTTCTACTGTGATGATATTCTTTTTTTAGCATTAATTTTTTTGTATATATTTTTGGAAAATTGCTTAACTTAGAAAACATGTAACGTTTTGTGCAAAAAATTTCACATAAAAAAGTACAAAAATGAATTCACCTTCCAACAAAAGAGTAGGCAACACATTCGACATGCGATTTCGAGGGTTTAATATAGCCGAACAAATTCGGTAAGAAACAGGGTCGCATTACTGATATGCATTGGTTTATACGCATGTGTATTTTACTATGGGTGCATTTGTACTCATGTGTGGTGTCCTTGTCGATAAAACATGCCAAATTAATGGCCTTATGTCTGGAGCTTCAATATCAGTTTCCTCTTTTTAGAAACTTGCCGCGGCCTTTGAAGCGAAAGTACGTTGAAGAAACAGTGAGCGATATACCAGAAGTGTTACAAGGAGAAGTAGCTAGACTGGACCAGCGGTTTAAGGTAATGATGCGAACTCGACAATTTCAGCTGTTCAGCTTCATTATGTATGCGGAAAGTGCTTGACTGTATGCGTAACATTTATAGGTGTCGTTGGATCCAGTCCAGCAGAATAGTTCGAAGTGCGTTCATTTATTGTGTTGGTTGGATGATCGACATCTCCCTTGTATTCCGCCGGTGCAAATCACAATTCCGGAAGATTACCCTAACAGTTCGCCCAAGTGCGACATGTCGAAGTACGAGTACGGCGCTACGAAATTTTTACAACTGATTCAAGAAGCCTTACAGTCACGGTTATCGAAACTTCCATCGAGGTATACCATGTCCCAATTATTAGACACGTGGGAAAATAGTGTCCGAGAAACTTGTTCTTCCGATCAAATCACGAATGTGGAGTCTCCTTTATTAGCTATCTAATTACTCAACTGACTGTGGAAGGTATTTTGCATATGTGTACGTTTTTCTAATGAGCTCCCACTTTTGAGATATTGAGTTAAGACCAGTTGGTTATACTAAATAACATTTTTGATCGATTGAGATCTTGTGGAACCTTCGAAGTCCGAAATTTGCCGAGATATCTGCATTTGAAGTGAAATTTGATGTAATCACTTCGAATGCAGATATCTCGGCGAATTTTAGACTTGAGAGGTTCCGCGTGATCTCAATCGATCAGAAATTTTATCTATTATTCTCAGCTGGAAAAATGGAACCGTTTTCAAAAAATTGTGTTTTTTTAAAATTGATTATCGGCAAAATTATGTTGTATATTACAAAGAAAAGTTTCGAAATCATATTTTTTATAGAACTATAGGTATAAAGTTACGTCTATACCAACTTTTTATTAAAAAGAATTAAAAAACAGTTTTCATTTTAAACATAAGATTCAAAATTACTTTTTATTTTATTCTTTTTTTATTCATTAATAGAGACGATGGAATATCCGAAATTGATATGTTTGACCCTACTTTCGAAAGAACCTCTATATCTCGTAAACAAAAACCTCGAAAGTGGGACCTTTTTAAAGCAACATACACAATATTTTTACCTATGTTGTTCAATTTTATGAATTTGATATTTTGAAAAAACATTTAAATGCGTTATATTAGACATCTTTTGTTCTTTTGAATGTCAGTCCCGGAGCTGTGGTTTGGCTTTCAAACCACTCGTGGATAAATAATGCATTTTTATATTGTTTGTCATTTATTATTACTTTTTTGTTGAGTTATCTTCGTTGCATCAATTAAAATATTGTTTTTCATTTTTGCAACTTTTTATCTAATTTGTACATCTCTCGGAGATCGAAACTGCTTCTAAAACGGCTCATTTAGCCAAAAACTGAAATCGTGTAAGTTCTACCTTGAACCTAGCAGTAGTAATGTTGAAAGATAATATCTGCTCAGGATTCAAGATACATGTCCCTAAAGAAGGAAGAAAAACCATAGGTTGGCTACGCTAGTTGAAATTTAGATATAGAAGTTGATGGGGGCGGTTTTGCTTGCAATAGTTAAGTTGATCATTACGTACTAAATTTGACTGCCGTAACCGTTGGTTTTGGAGCAGCAATTAACCTCACTAAATTTAATACCCCCTCTGTGTGTGCTCCTTTGATGTGGTGAAGGGGCTTATTGAAAAACTAAAAGCACATAGAAGAAGGAAAACTCCGACAGATAAACCCTGAAGAAAGCAAGGATAAACTACATCAGTATTCTTCCCTAGAGATGCGTCTCCACCTCCACAATGATGATGGCTACTCGCAAAGTAAATAATAATTCCGGATGTAAAGAGTCTTCCATTCAAATCTCCGGACGAAGACTACTTTTTTTCACCCCAAGGGGCGGCCAATCCAGAACCTGGCCGTGGCTCCGTATATTTACATATGATTATATTTACAAACTTATGTTTGATCAACATTGGTTCTCTCGTTATGTGAGTTCCTTGCTTGGCCCAGTTTATATCTTGAGGTTTCTCGCTGGATGCCCCGGGGAACCTTTCACATTCGAACTAGTAATTTTGTAATTCTTTCTGGCCAAACCGGACCTCCCCCAATGGAGGGGGGCTTACAACCTTATCATATTTATATGTACGTTCATGTCCCCACGTTTTGGCCACGCCGAATCTCCCCTTATGGGGGAGGGGCCATACAAACTTATATTCTAAGCTAGGTTGTAAGTGTTCTTCTCCTCGACAATATGGGAATGGCCGCAATAACGATGACCGTTGGGGGCTGCGACCCGTTCATGCCCTGCTTCACTATGGAGGAGGTGGACTACGTCAACACCCGACTTACTATGGTCTTACCTAGTAGGGTTCACAGCCCGCCGCCCGTAGTTGGCGGCAATCGAAGATTTCTTCTTCTCCTGCAGCGGCGACGGTGGGGGCGGCCTTTTCCGGCTTCTTTGGGTTTGCCCCTACCTTTTCCAGGTTCTTCAGCCTCATCATGCCTGATCTTCGTCACTTGAGAGATATGTTGGGTTCTCGAGCCGTCCCAGGTTCTTAACCACCCCTCGCATATACCGCAGGTGCTCACGGTTCACTCTTGTCCAGTTGTCCGGCCTCCCGTCAGCCTTCCCGGACACACTCTCAGAGCGCATACTGAATTTTTTTTTTTTTTTTAGAATAATTTATATAATTAAATTTTTAAAAAGAATATTTTTATTGAATAATTTAATATTGCAATGTCTCCAGGCCAACGCCTCGGGGGCACCGGTCGCTGTCCCGACGGTTTCGGCGGTGCAAGTAAGATGCAAAGCACTCGTGAGTCGTGACTCAAAACCGCTTGCGTCAGGAAGAAATCCATCTTCACTAGTTCTTCTTCGCGTTGTTGTTCTATTCTGACGCGCAGCGCCTGGGTCCACTGCGCCACCGTTGTGTTGATCCACCATTAACGGCACCATCAACGGTTCCATAAGTCGTTGGTAGCCCGATGCAGCGGACTCCGCCATTCGCTGGCGGGGATCAACGCGGGGAAGGTGATGGCAATCGTCGACCCTGAACTCGCTCTTGACTAGGTACCTCACTGACCTTTCGAGAATCAGCAGGTCCAGAGAAGGTGTCGGATTGATCGCGGCGGGCGGATACTGCTACTTAATGAGAAACTACCACAATTGAGACTAGGGAAATGGAATGTAAAGACACTGAATGAAGTAGGCACACTAGAAAACTTGGGGATGAAAATATTAAAATTAGATATAATTGGAATTAATGAAGTGAGATGGCTGGAAAATGATGATTTTTGGCCGGGGGAGTATAGAATAATTTGAGAGAATATTAATGGTGAGAATTTCAGCTAAACCAGTATCTGTAGTGATAGTTCAAGTTTATACCTATACCAACCGGAAGTTATGACAAAAAAGAAGTAACTGATGAAGTACTGAGCAAGGTAAACGAAAGAGAAAATTCAATTGGAAAGGATTGTCAAGGCTGAGAAAAGGATTATGTGAAGAGGTAACTAAAAAATGCTGTAAGCCACACACACAAGGAAAGAGTTCCTAAGGCCATAGAATGTTTGTCAATGAAAGGGTTATTAAGGTTTCGAATTCATTGTTAGAATTTGATGGCGACTATTCGTTGCCGAAATATGCTCAAAAATTATGCAAAATTTGCGACAAAAATTACCCACTACAATTTTGATGGCAGATCTGAATTTACCTCGAAAAAGTGAGCCATTTCCCTCAGGTCTGACTCGCAGCTCTGCGAAAGATTTTTTGTACAAAAAACATGATTTATAGTAGACAAATTTTCAACATGCTGAGTTCAAATTCATAGTCCAAATTTAGCAGCAACTCTCCGTTGCCAAGATAAGCTCAAAGAACACGGTAATCTTTGCGAAAAATCCCATGAATTGAATTTGTGAACAACACGTTCCTAACTTGAAAGAATACTAGTTAGAAACTCCAACTAAAACATAGAACATTAACAAATTAATACCTGAATCGTGAGTAGGACTTTTATTTTCACTTTCATCGCGTATTAGGTCTTCTTTCACAACAGTCTAACACATTAAAGTACATAAGTGAAACTAGACTCAACAAAGCGTTAATGCCAGCGTTCAGTTTTCGATAATCCATAATAAAACGAATCTTACATGAAAAATTAACAAAGAAAAAAATCAGTTACTACAAGTAAAATTAACTTAGGTACGAATATTTTAATCAATAGTACATTCAGCACCGTGTTTAGCTAACGTTTCTTTCAGTTTTTCAGCTTCTTCTTTACTAATATCGGTTTTCACAATAACAGGAGCGCTTTCAATGAATTTTTTGGCCTGCAATCATTTCAAAGACAATGGAGAATTTTGTTTAAGCTTCAAATTCGAATAAAATGAAAGATGCCAGTTATAATAGCGAAATTAAATACCTGCACTAAATTCATATCTTGTAATAAAGTTTTAACTTCTTTTATTAGAGCAACTTTCTTTGAGTCGTCAAATTTCTGCAGTTTTACTGAGTAACTTGTCTTCACCGCCTGGGTTGAAATATCCTCTTCCTGAATAACATAATCCTGGTTAAGTAGGACTGATACACATAATCGTCAGACTGTACTTGTAACATCAATAATACACACCTCCGCTGCGACCGCCGGCACACTTATGGGGGCGGCAGCACCAAAGGCTACAGTTGGAGCATCAGGCAAGTTGAGCTTCCTTTTCAAGACTGAATTCAATTCTGAAACCTCGATTAATGTCAGTTTCGTGATCTCATTCACAAGATTATCGATCTTCGGTGAAACTTCGAACGAGTCATCATTTTTAGGTACAGGAATAGCCTCAGCTGATTGCTGACAACTACGGCTGAAACACAAAATTTTAGAGAGCTGGTGCTTAGCTGCATCAGTACAGCTGATGATTATTACATTAATAATCAAAATCACCATACCTGACTGAGAAACATCTGAAGATGGCATGAGGCTGGCACCAGTACAACGATTTCAGTTTTGTAAGAGAACAAGCCATATTAGTTGTGAGCACGTTATGGCTTATATTAATAATACGGACAGGTAAATCCAAATATCTAACTGAAAAAAGAAACTGAATAAATGTTTGAAAGTTAGTACAAAGAAGTTTCAGGTAGCCTTATCAATAAATTTCCGGCATTTCAAAACCAATGTTCCGTCCTTCCATCACAGACATCACATCAGACACAGAACGACAGATCAAGATCAGTCCTCGATGGTCGATGGTCATAGTCAGTCATAGTTATCATAGTCACAGATAGAATTCGGACCTAGCAGCGTAGTGGCTGACATCTGGTGGAAGTTTCTAACAACATCCGTTTACACACCATTACTAACGCACGCACATAAGTCGCTCTTATCAACAACGTTAGGATGAATATCAAAGCTATCAAAGCTAGTAGAACATGACGTGAAAAACTTCAATTTTCGAGTGACTCTGCACTAATTCCAATAAATTTTTTCGCAAAAACTTGTCCTAAATATTATTTAACCGGTCTGGGCTATCTATTTTTACTCGGATTGCTATCATAAATGAATTTTTGACGAAATTGGAACGAAACGGAAATCACGATTTTCCCAAATAAATGCATGGAGACGTTCACCGCTATCTATGTTGGTAACGTTGGTGCGGCAAGGGAGAAGACTCGATGCTAGCGCTACACTGTGCTAACCGCGCTGCTAAAGAATGGCTGTCCGTTATACCTACCCTTAGACCTTAGAGCCGCCTTACTCTGGCGGTGAAAGGGATTGTTCGTTATTATCAGTACAAAATACAGAATTGTAACGTGTAAGCAACATGTTAGTGTCTAGTGTCAACGTATTTTTGATAAGAATGAGTAGTGAAAACACTTTCTCCAGTTCAAAGTTATACGAATTATAAAAGTCTGTTCCATTACAGCTTGCTATCTCGATATCTCCATCATCACGTCTAGTGCGCTGTTCACATTTGCGTTTCAAAATGTCTTGGTTTTCCGAGCTTTCAGGGAAAGCAGAGAATATCTTGAATAATCTTGATAAGAATGCAGCTAAAGCTTTGAACAAACGACCAAACTCGAAATTACTCACATATAATGAAGCTATTTTGGATTCGACAGAAAATTCCTCGTCTACGTGAGTGCATTTTTGTAACTAGGAAATGCTTTACTTTAGGTACTCACCGTTGAACTGCCTTCGTACCTCATATTGTAAGATTGCCTCACTAGATCTTCATGGATTAATATGTGTGCGTTTTCAGATTGAATAGTGAGCTATCATCTACGACTTATGTACCCTCTCTTCAAAATGAATCGCACAGTTTCCACTCAACTTCTCCAGACAATGTTGCAGAATCAGAAGTCCCTACTAATGACTTACACTATCAAGTACTGTTGTGTTACTATGATTTCAACTTGATATAATTATCTGAAGAAGATTTTGTCTACGTAACAGTTTTCAATTTATTAATGTAGGTAAAAACTATTCCTGCGACCAAAAAAAATATCGTCAATCCTGATTTTTTACGAAACGAAATGCTTCAGAATGAAATACATTCATTAAATAATGAGATATCGCTGTTACTGAATCGAGTGAAAATAGCTGAACAAAGTGAGTAATCATTTTAGGTTTGAAATTTCTTATTCTGTTGATCATACAGGGTAAATAATTGAAAATTTCTTCCCAGAGTCGGCAGAGTTATGCGAGCAGTTGGCAACCGCTGAAAGAAAAAATAACAAATTGGAGGAGCATCTTTCTCAAGTATTAACAGAAAGGTACATCTTCATTGTACGATCTCCGTAGATTTAAAAACATTCGATCATTTAATCGTGGTTTGTCAGCACGTTTCTTCTTCCTTTGCAGGTGTTCAGCCGATGACATATCAAGCATTTGTAAGTCCCTGGAAAATTCTGAAAATAAAATGTTCAGTGAGCCGCTTAATAAAAGAGATAATAATACGGTGACTCCGCATGAGCACTACGATAAGGAAATTCAAGTATGTTATACGGTTGTCGTTTTTTAAAGTTAAATGTTACATAGTTGAGTAGTAGTGTTTGTAGAAATACAATCTCAAAACCCAAATATTATTCAGTAATTATTGGCTACTGAATTGTGATTGATTTATCAATCCGCTTCGTAAATCTTGGAAATAATGTTGACGTTGAATGTATATTTATGGAAAGCTCCGTTCAGTATAATTTTTCTCGTTGCTCAATAAAGCAATAACGATTTCCGACTTTTGTTTCGAGTTTATTTGAAAGAACGTTTCACTATAGTGTTCATGTAGTACGAATGTATTCACGCCCAGAGTTTTCAAAAAAGTAGCTGGCAGGGAATTTACTCACCTGACATCTGAGATTTTGTCAGTTACCCTGCTACCTATACTACAAAATTTGTCAAACTAAATCAAATTCGCCGTATTAGTGACAAAGATTGGAGTATTCTAACTATTTAGAGTTTGAGTCAGATAACATTAGATTTTGGAAGGCAGAACTTCTAATTCTAGAATAAGCGAGATTACTATTAAATAGAATGCAGATAGATGTTTACTATGAAATTTGAAACTGATAAATTTTACACTCCTTATTTGCTTATCGATATAGGAATTACTGCAAGACAAATCTAATTTAGAAGACATTGTAAGAAGAAAAGAAGATGAAATTATCATGTTAAAATCCCGTTTAAGTCAAAAAACGTATTGTTTTTCGGCCGATGAACTGCAGTCTAGATTGCGAGCGTTGACAATCACACTTGTTCAAAAGCAATCATCTTTGGAATCGTTAACGGCTGAGAAAAACGCACTAGTTACTAAAATGAATCATTTACAGGTGAAAGCTGTTCCAGGTACCATTAAAATGTTAACTTTTGTTCACATGAAAATGATAAAACAATTTGAAAATTATTGCAACTTCTGTGAAATAGCACTCTTCTTGGATTATTTATGTGTACCTAGTGGTGCCCGAGTACTAATGGCTGTGAATGGTGTATCATTTTCAGAAAAGGTACGATGAGGCTTTAGGTATTTTGCATCAGTCAAGGATCAACATGAATGATACGGATGATGGTGAGTGCCTTGGTGTTCGCTTTTCATTAAAAACAAAGTTTTAGCCAAGTCATTATTATGCACGGTGTTTTCCCAGAAATAATTACCACGTCAACTGGGGGAACTTACTTATTCCAGGGATTATGATTTTATTTTATTTTAATTTTGTTTTCTATTTCTAGTCAAAGCTCAAATTCCAGTATTCAAATCTGGAAGAGGTTTTACACATCAGTTGAAGAGAGTGTACTGGAATGTGTTCGGAGCTGAATTTAAGAAATCTTCATTATTACGACTATTTATATTTTTCTACTTCGTAAGTGACACGCTTTTCACTACATCAGTTTGTATTTTTAATTTATGCAAATCGTTTATGTATATTTTTTTTCAGATCGTGATGCACGTGCTGATATTTTTATTATTACATACGCATATGCCCGATTCCACCAACGTGTAAATGGAGCTGGGATCGTGTAATTTTATCATTTCTTGTATGTACGCAACAATGATGTTTTCTATTTTAGAAAATAATAAGTACAAAACCGAATTTATTTTTCAAATTCTATATTACATTGAATAGAAATACGTAAATCTAGTAATTACAGTCAAATATACATATATTAAAAGAGAGAAAATTTTGTGCATAAATAACAAATACGTTCGTACACAAATTTTACTGGGACTCGATGAGGCAGAATAATAATTTATATAATACATTAAATTTACACAAATTAAGTTCAATTGGGCTGAATAACGAAGTCAAATGATTTTACATACCTGTGATTGAACTGAAACACTGATTTGATTTAAATATTATTTAATATTGAAATTTAAACTCTAATAAAAGGGTTATCTTAGTACCACGCTATTTTTAAAAGCATTCGGGAATATTTACATTGTCATCTTGCATGACGTGTATGATTCATTGATCATGGTAAATGCACCTTTGCGCATTTAAAAGAAAAACTATATAATATTTATTATGATTCTCATGCAATTCGGAATGTATAAGTATTGATGCTCTAGGCTCTACTGTCTATGTGAAGAGAACACATTTGAATCAGCTCTGTAGTCAGGAATTTTCATGAGCGGTACCTTGAAGAAAAATTGTCATTTCTGAAAGTTACTGAACTTCCTCAAAACACAATGTTTTCGGGGGTTTAAACTCTATTCTTTGTTATAGTCCTGGAAGTGTTCTCTTAACTCAGGAAAAAAAAGCTCACCTTTTTTGCTATATTTTTTTATTAAACCAAGGGGATGATAATATTCTATTTACAAAGCTATAATATTCCAGCGATATTTTACATTACATGTCCAGAATAACTTTCAGTATTAAATTATCATGTTATTTAGCTAACCGGTAGGTAGGTCTTGTGCATGATCCGAACTGAAACTTCCAGCATATTGCGATTTGCAAAAAGGGAAAAAAAAACATCAATTTTTAGAAACTGGCAGTTTTGGCATACAGAATATTTGAAAATTAAATTATGAATTCAACTTGATGTATTAATAAATGACACAAAAAAAAATAAACGGGAGTTCATCGGGCACCGAGCTCGCAACAATAATTTTGTATTTTTCAACTGAAAAGCGGAAGAGCCCCATTCTAAACTGCTCTTAGTTTATCCATGAATTTGATTCACTTCAACGCTTGTATCTCGGGCTACACTGCTATAAAACAAGTTGTCAGTGTTGCATCATGTGAAGGCTTAAACTAGATGGCCCCTTGGTCCCTGATGGTCCAAGCACGGCCACCTCTATAGAAGGCCGTATAACTAGATGTTTGGCAACGCTGCGTGAAGGTCTATGTTTACACATGTTGTTATGGAAAAAACTTTGAAAAATACGAATAATCGGTTCTTTTGCGAATACAGTGTGTTTCGCGAAAAAATTGAAGAGAAAATAATTTAAAGAGCAAACGATTTTCGATTTTTTGAGCTAACTCTCAATGGAATCGGTTCATTGTGGAACAAGTAGCGATTGTTTCAAAATTAAAAGTCGGATAGAGGACGAAGTGCGGTACCGTTACACTTTGCCGCTCGCACACCGAAACGTCTACCGTAGTAGGTCGAATTCAGTGTTGTCACATTAGCTTATAGGGCCTTCTATAGAGGTGGCCGTGGTCCAAGTATATACAGAGGTAAATTCGGGCTTGCCTCGTATCACAAAATTTCACAAAGTTATTGCAACTGCATCGGGCGCGACGATATTTTTATTGGGATATAAATTAGAGTTGCAAATGTTAGCATGCTTGCGTCTTATCAGTGGCCTGAATGAGTGACCATGGAAATTTTTCTGTTTAAAAGTACACATGATCACTGATCACCCATTCATTTTCCCCCGCTAACAGCCGCACAGGTGATTTTGCAGCGCACTCTGGTGCAGGTTTATACCCCAATTGATTTCCTGCACTTAATTAATTTTCTAAGGCCAGTTTGAAATTGTGCTTCTCAACTCATGAAAGTTGCATGCACAAATGGATTGACCTAGTATGACATTTGTTGGCCGATAGCCGGCGCATTTTATTAAAAGAAAATTGTCGTTACAAACCTATAACATAATGTTTTATGAAGAAAATTTAGTTCGGATGCCACAATGAATCAGCTCAAAACCTGTAACTACGGAAAAATCTCGAGTCAGATTAAATTTCATTTACCAAAAGGAATACTTCTAATTAATCTACTTAGAGATTGTCAATCAAATATATACACATGTAAAAATAGACCACTATACTACAATGACTCACACTCCTTCAGCTTTTAAATAAATAAAAAAACACAATGAGGTAGATGCTGCGGTCTGTACTCCAATTTTGACAGTACAGATACGCACGTACTCAACAGGTGAGTACGTAAGTCTTACAATAAAGTCGACTCTTACACATTAATAGTGATATTTTAGGATAACAGCTTAATATTAAATACATATTGTGGGCAAGATAGATACAAATCAGTTGGTAAGACTTGACCACATACAATACAAGTCTATTGCAGGTAACCCTACTACAAATATCTTGATGTCTTCATAGCAATTCGCGCATATTTTAATAATAATTTGAACAGGATTTTGTGCGAAATATAAAATTTTTACTAATTTTCACTCATTTGGCTGTAGAGTAGACTACTAGTTTACCCGTTGCGGGACGTTCACGAATACCTACTGATAAGGATGGCGTTCTGGAAAAGAAACTTAATAAATGTAAAAATATTATTAAGTCTCTTCCCAGACATTTTTCAGTATACATGAACGCACATGAGTACCTACGTGTTGCTATCATGCTATCTCGTGCTATGGCAGAGCAGTGGTGGAATATTAATAACGAAACAAATTTGCGACGTTATGATATTTTATTACCCGTTTTAGTTTCATTCTTCCATACCGTTATTTTTATGATGCTTCATCAGTAACGTCAAAATCTCATTATAAGTGCAAGGTGCCAGTTTTATTGATTTTTGGACCCATCTTGATGAAAGAGCCTAAAAATGATAGAAGAAATCGATTTCGTAAGAATTTGTCATATCATTCCGATGAGAATGCTCTGTACGTACGATATTAATCTACACAGGCTTTAATTTTGAATGAAATGCGTACCATGAAGACACTGTCTGAAGCAGTAACAAGTGTTGTACCTATATAGAGTTTATCAGTCTTATAATTAGTAGAAATCACAGTTGAATAACAAAATTTACTGCTTCAGCTGGAAACGTGTCTCGGTTGCACTTCACAAACGAATATATGAAGGGTACACTGATAGCCTTCGGACCTAAATGATGCATCTTCAGTTGTTAAGACAACTGCACCCGCGTAGACAGGTATTCATTACATCATAATATGATGAACTAACCTCAGAAAATAACTAATATTAGGAGCGATTCACGAGGGGGAGGGGGTTATACTCAAATACGACATACCTACCTATTGCCTGTCATAAATTTGGAACTACATAGAACTTATTAATACGACCACGTGTAAATGTAATGACATCAACAACATGGAATGAATGTGTTTGTTGTGTGCTAATTAGGATAACGCGCAGATATACTTTAGGCTGTAACCCAAGTAATTTTTATCGCAGATATCATTTTTCTCAAAAATCTTGGAGTCCTATAGGTATATCTACTCAGTTCAAATTGAGGTAATATAGTAGTTGAAAACATATATTGAGTTTCAATCGCCTTTCGTCGATGCTGCACTGTTAGTACGACACGATCGAACGAAGTTCTTCGTCTCTATTTGCAGGGCAGTCAATTTGTTTTGTAGTTGCTGATTGTGATGCAGCAGTACCATTGTTCTTAACGTAATATCCAAAAGTAATTCGTTCCGGTCGACCTCTGAATTTTTTATCGTATTCGCATTTTCTTTATTATTTGATTCGTCGCTGGCAATTCTTCTTTCACTAGAAGTTGCGAGTCTTCCATTATCTATCGATCTGCCCAGCAGCTCAGCATGAAACTGTGATCAAAACAATATAAGTTTATAAGTTCAAATAACAAGTGGATACCTTAAAGCAATAAAATAGTGCTGCATTCATTTTTTTGGGGGAAATGAGTTGTACTTTCTTCGAAAACATGATCGGGAAAATTGGTACGGGTGCATAATTTTTCTGATAATTTCTTCGCCAAAAAAAGAACCAGCTTCCGTTTTTTTTGTTTTTTTTTACAATCAACCATAATTTTTTCATCAAAGGAGGAAAAAATCATAATAAAACTGAAAAGACTGCCGACAAATATACAGGATGTCTCTTTGGCAATGACCCCCTTCCACCTGATAAGTAGGCAACCTGCCCCTACAATACATATGTAGATATGTTTGCATACTCTTACTTGTCGCTGAGTTATGGTCAAATTTTGAAAAGTTTTCTAACTTTGAAATTTCTCTATCTTCTCACAACTGGAGTTATAAAAATGATACCAGTAGGTGATAGTAGAGGGCAGTTGTATAGTAACCACAGAAAAAAAAAAAAAAAAAAAAAGGAATCGGTTTGACAGGGTGTTCAGAAAATTTTCATATTTTTTCATGTTCCCGTGAAACATGCCCTCTTAAGCTACTGTTTTTTTTATTTGCCACATGCAAATTGTATATTGAATTTCCCATAAAAAAGGTCATTAGCAATTTTCTTATACATATATCTAGATTAGAACTACTCAAAATGGAGTTCAAGATATCCCCGTTAGGAATTATTACTTTTTCATCTACTCGTACATAAATAACATTCCGCATCACTAAATTAATACTCCCCCCCCCCCGAATGTTACAGTAAATAGAAAAGATACCAATATTTCCCAATACAGTTTTGTAATAAGTGAAATTTATTTTATGAAAATCATGTTCAACCACTTTCCATGATCCTTAATTTTTTTCTGTGTGGTTACCAGAACTGTCATCTTGCACCTTCTTCCCATCAGTATGCGCCACAGTTCGGGGTGTATGGCCAAAATGTTACCAAAACCGAATTTAAGCAACCTTTGGAACCAGTTATTATTGGATACCCATATTAAACTATACAAAATACTAGAACCCCCTCCCCCCTCATTGCATGGGCCTCAATTTCAGATATGGGTTAAATAGATGAAAGGAGGGAGATTAATAAGCTCTATAAACGATATAACTCCGGGAAGTGGTAAAGTAGCTGAAGAAAATTATTATCTTCATATGGTCTGTGCATTTGTGTTTATTTATTTATTTATTTGTGTTTGAGTCCCCCGCCCCCAACAGGTGCCCGAAAGTCCCATTGACGGGGAGAGACAGTAGTTACGATGTATAATTATTATTCTTAAAAACAAAAACAAAAAATACTTTTCGAAGGAAGGGGGGATGAAGAAGGAAAAGATGACAGAAATAGGGAGGGGGAGACAGGCAACACCAGAGCAAGAGCAGGGCGGGGGTGAGGGGCGCCCAGGTCCACAGGTGGCAGTTGAGAATTGTGAATTGAGTACTGAGGGTTGCAGGAAGCCGAGGGACCGAAACAAACTACACTTGTACGGTATAAGGGAAAGAACTGCAGAGACTAGGATCTACAGACCCTCGAGTACTTTAATGACTGATGAAATGTACTGTTTCCCACTCATGAAGAATACGTCCATCCCAGGGTCTTTTGTGGTAATATTATTATATAATGCTAGCGTATTGTCCATACTTGATGCTGAGCCTCTACGTGTCACAAATAGATCAGTATTTCTTGTATTAAATGCAGGGACCCTGAATTGAATACGTATTAAGTTGTTGGAATCCAAAATTTTGTTATTCAGAATATCCCTCAAGAAGATCGACGTTGCCAGACATATTCTATTTTTTAGACTCATAATCTCAAAGCCAACTAAAAGTTTTTTACATACAATTTGAGAAGGATAATAATATGTAAAGATTTTGCAATATAAGTATTTCAAAATTTTTTTTTGAATTTTCTCAATTTTATCTTTATTACCTTGTTGAGTTTTGGGATCCCATATAACACAGGAGAATTCCAATATTGATCTGAAAAAACTAGAATAAAGAATTTTCATTGTTTCTAAATTTCTATAAGAAGTTCCATTTCTCGTTATGCAGCTAACCATTCTTTTAGATTTTAAAGTTATGTGATCGATATGCATATTGAATAATAATAATTTAAAATCCAAAATGATGCCTAAGTCTTTTACAAAATTTACACACCTAAGTATATCTTTTTTTATTTTACTCGTGTAAAATAGTACATCTTTTTCTTAAAAAGGTATAATTAAATGGTAACAAGTTACTATCACTCCACTCAACTAATGAGTCAAGATCTTGTTAAAGTTTAACAGTCATTTTGAGATTTTATAATTTTATAAATCTTCATATCATCTGCATACAGCAATAATTTTAAATATTGAATTTTTTTAGAAATATCATCGACAGAAATTCGAAACAGGTATGTATGGACCCAAAACCGAACCCTGAGGAACGCCTAACATTCTTGTAACACGTAGAGGCCGGCCCTTTATACTCGACAAACTGCATTCTGTTTTTCAAGCAGGAGTGAAATAGAGTTATTAGATCTTTTAAAAAGCCAAAGCTGCACAATTTTTGGAGGAAGATTTTGTGATTGACAGTGTCAGAGGCCTTTGAAAAATCCGTGTAAATGGTATCTATTTGCCCATCCTTAGAGAGAGTTATATTGACATCATATATGTGAAGTTCATCTCGAAATATGTATGGTGGAATGGAATCAGGGCCGCAAGATGATTTAGGTTTAAGGTCATGCAGAGCACGTTTTATATCCTCGACAGTGATCACACTCACCCCGGCCCCCTTTAGCACTCTGAGTTTGTTCTGAGTCACATTTTTATCGCTAAAAACACTGGAAAAATAGTTTGTAAATGATTCCGCAATGGTATCTGAACTTGTGTAAATGTGTTCACTAAAGGTATATAACTCTGTGCCAAACCTACTACGTTGCCTATTGGCAATCTCTCGCCAGAATTCTTTTAGTTGAGACTTCCTTCTGTCCTCCAAAGCATTTTTATATGTATTTCATGCTTTTGTAATTTTAAAACCATGATTTCTTTTCTTATATGCCTGAATTCTTCCTTCAACTCTGCATTAGAAGGTTTCTTTTTGATTTTTTTATGTAGAGAGAATTTCTTTTTCAATTGTTTAATCATTTCATATATAAACCAAGTAGGATATTTTTTCCGTCCAGTATTCTTTTTTAATGGCACTGTCTTGCTTAGGATGTCTATTACTGAATTTTGGAAATACTCAGCAGCTTGGTTACTGTCTTTAAGCTTGTACAGTTCATCCCAATTTTTCAATTTAAAGAGATTATACATGTTCAAAAAATTTGCTTTTTTGAAATCAAACCTCCGAGGGTTCGTAGTTGAACATATGAGGCATATGTAATACACTTTTCTTCAACTAACCTTGAGAGACAATTGACAACTGACTGATTAAACAAAAAGGGGGTCCAAATTAGCAACCCTTCCTCTTAATAATAACCTATCCAAAAGCGCACGGAGCATAAACATTAAAAATTATGACATGTTTAGTTTCCATATAGTAAAATGGGACGAAAGGTGTAGAGCTAATGCCAAGGAATCAGTGCCGTCTTTAAGTAAAGTGAGGCCCAGGTCTAAAAGTTGAAGTGAGGCCCCCTCCAAAATATTAGGAATTAAAAAATAAAATGCCAGTAGGGGCATCTCCTATAATTTCCTGGTATACAGTCATATCTTTCTTATCAATTTGAGCCAAATTATCGTAGCTCTACAGTATTTTCAGCAGTCACACGAGAGTAATTAGTTTAATGAAAACGAGGCTCCCCTCATCTACGAGGCCCGGGGCTACAGCCCCTCAAGCCCCCCTCTAAAGACGACACTGTAAGGAATCGAAACATAGGTCAAGTTCATTCGCTATATTTTGGCAAGACAATGTACTATGTAATAAGGTGCTAAGCGGTTTTTTTTTGTTTTTTTAATAGATTTAGTTCATACTAATTGTGATTTTTTAAACTCATTATTAGTTTGAACAGCTGCCCATTTAGGAGTTAAAAGTTGCAAAAAATTATTTAGAGAAACATTCTAGATTCCATGAACTGGTCCCTGATCCGAACTTGATTTGGATCTGTTGACCATTCCACGGATCTCCACGCTTAAAAATATAGATAAATTATTCATCAAAAAATGTTTAAATGACTCCTGATATATTAATTAGTGCCTGCTAATGATCGTCGATCATCAACTGACCATCTTGCAGGATGATAAAAGACGATTATTATGCAAAGAACATCAGCCTATGTTCCAATTTCTGATTTTGGGAGTCTGATGCTCTATTTCATCGCCATAGTTACACATTCGAAATTCGATGGGATTTATTGACTCTTACTTTAGCTAGTCTTCGAAGCCGTTCTTCCTTACGATCCCTTCTTCTACTCGAGAGCCAATTTCGGTTTATTTTACCTGAAACAAATAATTACAATACTATAGTAAATACGAGCACGTATAAAAAGTCTTCGTGTCACACAAGGTGTTCCACCAATTAGCCGTCACGTTGGTACCTCGAAGTCGGATCCACGCGGGCCAATGAACAATTTTCTCAAATCTCAAAAATTCCACTTTTTTCTGGCTGAACAATTTTCTTTCTCTACTTCAACGTACTACCCACTTGAGATAACTGGGAAGATACTGAACGAACTACCCAAAAAGAAATTTCTAAGGCTGCTGATGTCCAAAATCTCGTCAGATTTCAGATTGGAAACCAAAAAGAATTTTCACTATTCAAATGTGCGAAATTAACTTCCCAGAAAAATTGGACGCAACGTCAAAACCGGCTTTTCTTGAGTCACCTGGTTCTGAATATTGCATTTAAATATTAATTACTGAGGAAAATCTCCGATGATTCTAGGAGAATTTTGTCGGAAATCTTTCCCGGAAAATTTTATCGGAAATCTTTAGAAAAAATTTCCAATGTTGTCCAAAGAATTTCTTCAAAAATCTTCCGTAAAATTTTCCAATAATTTTTGAAGAATTTTATCGAAAATTTTTGTAAGAAAAATTCCGATAATTTTCCCGAAGAATTCAATCGGAAATCTTTAGAAAAAATTTCCAATGTTTCCCAAAAAATTTCATTAAAGTTCTTCGATAGTTTTTGAATAGATTCATTCGGGGAAAATGTTCGATGATGTCCGAATAGTTTCATCGAAATCTTCGAGAAGAATCTCCAATACCTAATGCTTAAGGAATTTCATTGGAAATTTTTGGAAAAAAATTCCGGTAATTTCCGAAGAATTGAGACTATTTTCCATTCATGCAATGGAATCAGCGATTTTTCCTGTAGATTTTTGATGACTACGATTGACTTATTTTGCATGTCTAGAAGCCAGTACATCGGCTCTGTCAGCAGGGTACGGCAACAGATTTAGGATGGAGGTCATTTGGTATCCTCGTACACTCCTTGGCTATTAAACCGCTCAGATTCTGGGCCCCTTGGTGATGACCTTGGACCCCCTCCGCAGCCGATCCCGTATGTCTGTTCCGGTGCCAACCTCTCCCCCTCTATAGTTTTGTTTTAGTTTTTGTTTACTTTTAGTTGTTTTTATTTTACTTTCTTTTTCTTTTTAGTTTTTTTTTGTTTAGTTCTTGTTTTTATTTTTTCTGTCCTTCACCTTCGGGCACCTTTCGGGAGGGACACAAATAATAATAATAAATAAATGAATAAATTCTTCGGAAATCAGCCCACAATTTACAAATAATTTTATTCAAAATAATTTTAGGAAAATTTCCGATAATTTCAACAAAAAAAAAAAAAAAAAAAAAAAAAAAAAAGGCATTGGAAATCTTCGAAAATAATCTCCGCTAATTTTCGAAGGATTTAATCGGAAATATTCAGAAAAAATTTTCAATGATTTCCGAAAAATTTTATGAAAGATCGTCGGGAAAAATCTCTGATCCCACCGCATGAGTGATAAGAAATAACCTCAATTTTTCGGGAATTATCGGAATTTTTTTCAAACATTTCCGATGAAATTCTTCGGAAATTTTCAAATTTTTGTTTTTAATTTCCCATGGAAATTCGTTGAAAATTATCGGAGATTCTTCTCGAAGATTTCCAATGAAATTATTCTTTGAAAATCATCAGGTATTTTTCTTGATGACTTTCGATAAAATTCTTCAAAAACTATCGGATTTTTCCAAAATATTTTTGATAAAATTCTTTAGAAAACATTGGAAATTTTTTCTGAAGATTCCTGATGAAATTCCCCGGAAATTATCAGCGATTCTTCTCAAAGATTTCTGATGAAATTCATCACACAACGATACAAATACAATGGACAGCTTGATTTCAGCCAGCACAATTTGCAGTCAACTTTGATATGGATCCAGAAGCGGATTTTTTGTAGATATCATCGAAGCAGGAGACCACCAAAAAGCTTAGATGATAATCTTCATACAAATGTAGACTTCGGTTTTAAAGATTTCTACAGAGCCGAATTTTTGAAAGTATTTAGATTCTATTTTGACAGAAGGTCGTGAAAATTTGACAAAATCATCTCTTAAAGCGGTGAAGCCTTTATTTAAAATATTTCAACCTCCAATGAATTATAAACCGAGTGAAAAAGAAATTCACAATGTATTGCAACTTTTCCACCGGCGATAAATTTACGAAATGTCACTTTGTACCCCCCCCCCCCCAACCTCAAAAAAAATAATTCGAACCGCCTCTGGGGATGGTTGAGGAAAGAACTGGAAAGGAAGGCAAAGAAGGAGCTAAGGAGAGCGGATAATGAAGGATAGAAAGTGTAAATCCGTCTTGGAAATGAAAAAATCACCACAGGAGAGAGAAAAGTGGAGAGACTCGAGAGACTAATGGAGATATCGACTGAGATCTTCTACGCTGATGGGTATATCTAGTACAGAGATTTCAACTCATAAAAAAATGAGTATGTTAATAAGCCAATACTCGGCTAGTCAGTGGGATATTTTACGAGAACTTCTCTCGGTTGTTGGTTTTTGCCTGATTCATCGTTTTCTTCTTAAACAGCGTGAGTGAGCCATAGGAACAATATCGCCGCTAGGTTATCAGATCACCACATGCACCTACATACATATTAAGGAAAATACTCCACATTTATGTATCTAATATCTATCTAGTGTGCAATCAGTTTGGTATTCCACGCTCTCAGATTTTGCAGTAATTCCGAACACCCAACGTTTGACCGCCATTTTTTGGCGTCAAACAGAGCAATGACATCACCTGTTCGCGTTTTACTTGGTAGAAATTTCTCATACACGTGTACTATCGTTAAACGAGTTCGCTGTTCTAGCTTTGTAATGTTTACGTCATAGCGTGATTTCTAAAAAGTTTTGAGACATAATACTATTTGTAGCAATAAACTGCTGTTCGATTCGTAATTTAGTAGAAGAAATACCAGGTTGATGAACTCTCAGTGAACGTAAATAAGCAGATCTGAATAATGCGGGCACATGCGACGGGGTTGCTTTTAAACAGTGAACCTGGTGTCCTGGTAGTATGAAAAAGCAGATGAAACATACTTACTATAAGAACCCGCACTCGTTCAGAATTGACAGGGACAAAACTATGGGGGGGGGGGGGTGGTCCCTTATTTTACAAGTTTTCGCCAACTGATTAGGGACGCACTGAAATTTGTTCCAATGGACCTAGAAACTCGCCATAAGAAATTTGAGCTCAATCTGAGGTCATTAACTTGTGCCGCTTTGATCTTGAAGTTATGTGTAATACTGAGATTTTACAAAAACCCGCAAATATCTCGGAACATACCAACTTCAGGACCGAAATGCGTATAACATAAAATGTTCCCTATTAGATGTCCTATAAAAAAGATCGTATACAACTTTTCTCTAAAATGCATATTTACTAAGATAATCACAATGATATGTAAAAGTTTTGAGGAACGTGTGGATTTTTTTTTTTTTTCATTCACAACCGATCTTCACTCGCTGAATCGTAGTTATCTAAAAAAAATATTCACTTTCGGACCAAAATGTAAATAACATAAAATGTTCCTCGTTAAATTTTCTGTAAAAAAGATTCTATACAACTTTTCTTTAGAAAACATATTTATCGAAATAATCGCAAAAATGCGTGGAATTTTCGAAAAACATAGGTTTTTTTAATATTATTTTACAGCTGAAATATCTATTCATGTCGGGTAATGCATACTACAATATAACTTTAGTCTCTGTCTACTATATAGTCCGTTCCACTTAAGAATATCAAAAACCTATAGAAAATACGGTATCAGTGGGGTGAAGGGAAGCGCGAAATTCACACTGAGCGCGACAAGCATCAGAACGTTGCTCGTCTCTCATTGGTCGTGAAAACGACGCACCGACACTTAACGTTATGGTCGCCCCGGAGATTTCTGATACTCTTAAGTGGAACGGACTATAGGGCAAGCGTCGCAATTTCCCCCCCCCCCCACATGGCTACGGCCATGACAGTTTGTTGGGTACTTACTATAGAGTAGACCTCGGATTATGTATGCATATCAATAATAGTCAACACTGCGTATAAGATAAGATATAACATTGTGCTCATAAGAAACAGTCACATGTTCTCAGAATTCATTTTCTATGGGCAAATTCCTGTTTCCTATTGTTCATTGTACATCATATCAAGTCCACCATACCAAGTCTTCAACGGAATCTCAGAATACTCAAGACTTAATAAAAACACTGGAAAATTACTTATGGCTCATGGATACCTAGTTAACGTTTCAATTTTAGGCTCTTCTGCAAATTCATTATCACTAGGGTCAGACCAACAGTCCTACTTCTTGCAAATACAAGCTTTTAACAATCGCCAACACTTCTGTACATGTTTTTCTTCATCTCATCGTTAAAGGGATGAAGATGGACACATATGTAGAAGTGTTGGCGATTGTTAAAAGCTTGTATTTGCAAGAGGTAGGACTGTTGGTCTAGTGATGAAAAATTTACGGAAGAGCCTAAAATTGAAACGTTAACTCCGTATCCATGAGCCATTGACCGGGAAGGTTGATGTCTTCCTGCAATCCACGCTAAGGACTGATCATTGCTTACTGTCATCATGCGAAGCGGTTCCGCGGCATTCCACTCCGGGTATCGTTGGGCGCTAGCACTGTCTTTATGAAGGTCGATTGCACTATTGCGAAAGTGAGCGACTGGCTTCGAAATACCCCCGGTAAGGCTCCCCCGCGGTCGCCACCTGCCTGCGTCGCCTCAAGTATCAAGACGAGGAGGTGAGGGGTGAGTGAAGAGGAAGCGCGTCCGGCTGTGGGGGACCTGAAATTTCCAGGCTAGTGCTCGGGAAGCGCGAACCTCTGTCAGTAGGGAACGCCATGGAGGCCCTTGCAGGACGCGCGCGTACCGGAAGCAGCACGACGAAATAGGGGCTCGGGCCGACTTCAAAGCGTCCCTCCGGCCACTGATGCAATACTCGAAAGGCTAGTTTCAGGAGCCAGGGATGCGGTGTCTTAGGGGCCACTTTGGCATGCCTGCATCGCCATACGTCTCACCGCACCATAACTAATTCAAAATTCAATTGAAGAAAACCAAGCTTTGCGATCTAGGGTTAAGAAACTGTTTTTATTGAGTCTTGAACATACTAAGATTCCGTTGAAGCCTCGGTATACTGGTACCATTTTTCTGTGTATCTCCAGACGTGAGAAGAAGAAAAAACTTCAACAATAGAAAATGTTTCAAAATTTAACCATGACTCAGCCCCTTCAAAAATAAGATTATGCAAACATATTTACATATTGCCGGGGTAGATTGCCTACTTACCAGATGGAATAGGATCATTGCAAAAAATTTTCAAAATTTGACCATGACTCAGTCATTTCAAAAGTAAGAGTATGCTAACATATTTATATATTGTCGGGGTAGGTTGCCTACTTACCAGGTGGAAGAGGGTAATTGCAAAAGAGACACCCCGTGTATAAGATATTCAGTTATTGTCTAATTGAATAACAACTAATGAAAATAAGCATCGGTTCATTTTTCTTACACTGATTATTACGTAGAAGAATGTATAATAATTCCTAAGGCAAGGAAAATTGAGAGAAACAGTTGATAAATTTACAATCACAGTAAGAAAATACGATGAAAGACACCCATAGACATTATATTCCAGGGATTTTTCAGGATTTTTGAATATGCCGATTCCACAACCGTGAATGACTTTTGTAGATTTTCTTTTCACGCATCTGGCAATGCTGTCTTATTCAATCGTTATAACATAAATCGTCCAGGAATCCCCTGGAGCTCCGGTGTATTCTCCATGGGCCCCAGTCTTTACATTTGGTATGTGGAATGAAACGTAGAAAGCGCTGGTGGCGCTACACACACACATACACACTAACAAACACAGATCTAAATCGATATTTCCTATAACCTTTAACATAGGGAGCAAAGATCGGTCTCATTTCATGAGAATTCTATGTACCTGTTTGTTTGTTTCAATGACTATGTCTCAATGACTGTTTCAATTTGTAGATTTTTTGTTATTAACAGTCTTGATCCGTGCCAGTTAGCTTCACCTTGTGTGGGAAGTCGTCAAGTCGTCAAATTTACCCAGGTGTGGGCATAGGCTTTTACCGTCTTTACCCATCTGACCCTATCCCTCACTACCTGGGTTTAACTTACTCCAACATTTCGTGCTAATTCGTCCCTCCACCTTGTTGAAGGTCTCCCCTTCTTCCTTGTGAAGTACCTAGGTGCCCATTCCATCGAAATTTTTGTCCACATTTAATCATCTCTAGCTATATGTCCAGCATAATTCAATTTATTTTAATTTACTAATTACCTGCCCTATATTTTCTGCCCCTGTTTTAGCCGAAATTGTTTCTAAATTGATTTTGTCCCTAATTTTGATATTTCATACGTTGCGGAGCCTCTTGATTCTTGAAGTGCGTTATCTCTATTCCGCACCAAATTTTGGTACGTTATAGGTAACGTTCCTGGGCATACATCCCAAAAATGCACTAGTCGGTTTATTGGGGGCAGAATACGAATCGCTTTCTCAATCACCTGCACTCTTACAGATCCTTACCCAGTATCTAATTTTAGTGTTTCCCTCTCTTTCTTTAAGTTTCCTAATTTGCTTAGCTCACTCGGTGTCCTTAAATTCCATGTCCCAATTCTCAATTCCAATAGTTCCACACTAGGTAGTCTCCGCCCGGAATTACTATTTACCTATACTTGGCACTTATAAGACCGATTTGCGAATAGTATGATCCTTCGGAGCAGCAGGGTTACTACAAGGGCGTGAAGAATGTACAAATTTGTTTTCGTATTTCGAGCTCCCGTCTTCACGTGCACCGGCGATGCAGACGAGACACCAACATCCGCATCTTCGATTTTCGATTGCCGGCGAATTTTTAGCATTGAGTGAGGCCGGGTTAAGGGTATGAGACACGGGGTATGACGGTGCACAGCATACCGTCGAGTACCATCAACCACGGAGCTAACCACGGAATGGAGAACGAGTGGCGAGAGCCGGGTGGTGACGTCGAGTGGTAATTTCGCCTCTCTTCGGGCGCACAACGCGACAGCTCCACGTGCACAGCTACACGCGTGTCGTTTTTCGCGACGGACCCTCGCGATACGTGAAAACTGCCCTTATGCCCTTACTTTATTCGTGTTACCTTAGGTCGGTTCAAGGACTTTCAGCTGGCAAGCTTCATGTACCCTCCGATCGATTTCTTAAGGTACTCGCCGGTCGCCAGCCGCTTTTCGCCGGTTATTTTCATCGTGAGAACAGTCCGAGAATTCGAATCTTTTCAGTATTAGTTTCCAGTTTCGAGTCCGAATTCGAAGCTCATTTTCATCAAAAAATTATCAGGGGGCGGGGGCTACAGAAATGAGAAAATTGATGAGATACGGTAAATCAACCTCGTTTTATTCATTAAATGTTCGGGGAAAATAATGTAAAACGAGTCAGAAAGACGTGCACACTTACACAGTTCACGAAGGGGCCCCTCTTTTTGCTTTGATCAAGAAGTCAGATCTTCACGGAAAGGAAATATTCAAGTTACGTGGTATCCGCAAAAACTAGGCTCGAACGTAAAACCAATTTTGAAATATTAAATTAAAAAGTACAGAGCCAAACATCTAAATAGGAGTTCCTTGGATCACTGATTTCGAGTATCGCATCAGATTGTGATCAGACCTTGACTTGAAGCCAAAAATCCGCATTACGAACCCAGAAAAAGGTCAAGATTAAACTGGCTTAAGGAATTGAACAGAGTTTCCATGTAGGGTATTCTCGGGTCGGTGACTTGGAATATCGCATCAGATTTTTGATCCGGCCGCGATTTGGACCCAAATATTCGAATTTTGGACCCAGAAGAAAATGAAAGTTGAACTGGCTTAAAAATTAAATTTTTTTGAGCTTAGCTCAATTAGGAGACACTTGAAATCTAACAAAGCATTAATGGTAGGTAGGCGAACTCACCCCTTACTGACTCCTCCTTCGGCTACCCATCCATTTCTGGGTATAGCTCTCCGTCACTTCCACGAGCAAAACTATAGGGGGTGTGAAGGTTTGAACATCCTCCCAATAATTTGGCAGTCGGCAAATTTTGAAACTGTTCATTTGAATGTTTCATTTTTTAATGGCTGTTTGTTTGTTTGTTTGTTTATTTGTTGTTGTTTTTCAATTAAGAAATATTTCGATTGAAAAAACGGCAAGTTTTCAATTTTTTTAAATTTTGTCGGCGAATTTTTAGTTTTCAAAAAATGTTTGTAGGCAAATTTTTCTTCTCCACCTCTTCAAACTGAAAGTGAAATTTCGTTTCTAAAAATGAAGTACCCTAGACTCCTGTCAGAGACTAGTCAGTCAAAAGCCGAAGCTTTCAAGCTGAGTATTGAACGTTATCTGATAGGTTTTGAAACAAGCTGAAATAACGAAGACATTTCGAAAATCTGAAAGTCGGTAGAGCAAACGTTGAATTTCGAATTTCAATGACTATTCTGCTTTTACTAGATTCTGTTTGACCTAGAGCCTGAAATTTGAGAAAGTTGAACATTTTATTAAAATCTAAAAGTTGAAAGTTAAAGACTTATTTTCCAATGTCACAGGCCGAATCCGATAACAAATGTTCTATTGTTCAATTTACGGGCTTTATAGGAGGGAAATTTAGTCTGGAACAAAAGTCATAACTCCATGTGTTTTTCCTACAAGAACAAAAGGGAGCTTGTGTCACGGGTTCCCCTAACCCGATCGACCTGAAACTTTGTAATTTTCTTTTTTTGTTGATTTTATTGGAATCAATTTAGGAGACGAATCCGAAGAAATTTAGAAAAAAAGATCACCAAGAGTAAATAACGACCACCTTAATGTGTAAAGGAAGTTGCGTGTTTCTCTCAAGTATTCCTAACATCCGTCCAGCTTATCCCAGACAAGAGTATGCTCAGGTGCGCAAATTCGAATGCTTGGGGGATAAGGGTCCAATCTGCATTTGCAGAGACGAAACTATTGGGGGGGGGGGGTAAAACACCCCAATAAATTAGCAGTTGGCAAATTTTGAAACTGTTCATTTGAATTTTTCAATTTTTAAGAACGTTTGTTTGTTCGTTTGTTTGTTTATTCTTTTTTTTCTTTCAATCAATAAATATTTTGATTAAAAGAAATCGGCAAATTTTCAAATGTTTAAAATATTTTGTCAGTGAACTTTTAGTTTTCAAAAAATATTTGTCGGCAAATTT
This sequence comes from Acanthococcus lagerstroemiae, assembly GCA_031841125.1. Taxonomy (NCBI): domain Eukaryota; kingdom Metazoa; phylum Arthropoda; class Insecta; order Hemiptera; family Eriococcidae; genus Acanthococcus; species Acanthococcus lagerstroemiae. Next base: position 16,282,999 of record CM063107.1, read on the forward strand.
TCCTTCTCCACCCCTCCCCTCCCCCAACTGAAAATCAAGTTTCGTCTCTGGTGACTTCTCTCCATTTGTCCCTATCTCTAGCCAGGTATATCCATCGGGTACACACGCCTTGCACCAGTTCTCAGCCCATCTCCTGAATGGTCTGCCTCTTCCACTCTTGCCTTGGTGTGGGACCCATGTTGTTAGGATCTTGTTCCATTTACGTCCGGATTCTCTTACAACATGACTAGCATATTTCCGTTTTAGCCGCTTGATGGCAACCTAGATATTCCTAGCCTTAGTTCTGTTAACTATTTCGTCTATTTTTATGTGATCTCTTAGTTTCACTTGGAGAATGCTCCTCAAAATTGAAGGGTCGTCTGAATCTTTCTTTCCTGGTTTTTGGTGATGGCCCAGATCTGAGCACCGTAGGTCAGGACAGGGAGAATAGTACTTTTCCAAATTCTTACTTTGGTGTTCAATTTCATTTTGCTCTTCGGTATTTTTTTTTGCGCCCAGAATGCTTTCCAGGCATTCGCCATACGGATTTTTAACTCTTTTTCTGTTTTATTTTTGGTGGATAAAATCTGTCCTAAATACTTGTATTCCGTAACCTCTTCTATTTTAATATTATTTAAAACTTAAATACGTTATACAAATGTTTTTAATTGGGTGGAGGGGCTGCCTGATTTAGAATATCGCATCAGATTCTTGATCTAGCCCAGATTTGAACCACAGATTAAAGATTTTCCCCATCAAATGGAAAAAATTAACTTCGATTAAAAATTGAATAACGTATCGAAATTGGTCTTTTTGGGTCGCTGATTTCGAACCTTTACGCACATCATGAGAAGACTTTTCTTAAGAAACATTATACAAATCTGTGAGAGAAAAAATCGAAATTCTTTCCTGTTTCGCTTCATACTGAGCAAAACTGACTGACCAAAAAGAAATCAAAAAAAAATTATGGGAATCGCCGGACTTTGTTAAATTTGCAAAAAGGGACATTTTCGGTAGAGTATCTGAGGGGCGTGGAGCCGAGTAGAAAAATTTCAAGATAGCCAATTCGCAGATATTTCAGTCGACGACTACCACAGAAAAGAAAAATAATGAAAACATGTATGTATATAAGAGCCTGGAAGGTTAAAAACTTGAATTAGGGTCTTATTGGGCTCACCTACTTTATTCTATTTTCAATTTTTCATTCAACTTTTTTTTTTTTAGCCCTTTGATCCTTATATAAGTTCTACTCTTCTTCCCATTGAGCGGCCACGGGTGCTTCGGCACGTACCTACATCGGATGTCGATAGCGCCGAGCCCCGTGTGCGCGCCCTGTAATCGAGGGGTGGAGGATACACCTTGGCACACCCTGTTCGAGTGTGAGGCCTGGGAGCAGGAGAGGCGCGAGACGGCCACAACAGCGATCGATCCCGGCGGTGGAAGAACAAGAGAAAGCATCAACGACGACGACGGCGTGATCAGCCGTCTCGCGCTGGACACCCTGGTTTCGGAGATGATGAAGAACGGAAGCAGTTGGAACCGGGTGTCGGCCTTTGTCTCGGCCATCATAAAGAAGAAAATGCAGACGGAGTGGTCGAGACAGAGGGCCGGCGATTTACCAAGCTCGACCCACACCATCGAACAGGAGGAGAACTCTGTACCATCCTAGAAGAGCTGCTGCAGCTGCGTTGCGGACCCACCGGCAGGGCTCACCCGTCGTCACCACCTGCCTGCGTCGACACACGGACCAAGACGAGGAGGTGAGGGGTGAGTGAAGAGCGGCAGCGCGTCCAGCCGTGGGTGACCTGAATTCCAGGCGAGCGCTCAGGGAGTGCGGACCTCGGTCAGTAGGGAACCCCATGGTGGCCCTGATCGGACGCGCGCACCGTTCCGGCACGTAGAAATGGGGGCTCGGGCCTGGCCCTAAGGCGTCCCTCTGGTCACTGATGCGATACTCGAAAGGATAGTTTCCGGGCCCGGGGGGCGCGGTGTCATAGAGGGCGCGGTGTCATAGGGGCCACTTTGGCATGCGTGCATCGCCATACGTCCCACCACACCACTCTTCTTTCCATATACTTAATTTTTATCTCCTTCAATATTTGAAACATTTTTGACCATTCAACATAATAAAATGCTTTTTCAAAATCTACAAATGCTACATATGTATCCAAATAACGTTTCCAGTATTTTTCCTAATAAAAGCCTCGAACACCAAATTGCTTCCCTAATTCCTCTACCTTCTCGAAATCCAACCTAATCTTTTCCCACCCTTTCTTCCATTTTATTTTGTATTTTCTTATTTACTATCCTTGATAGAATCTTTGATGCACGCGAAAGTAAATTTATAGTACAATAATTTTCACATTTGTTTGCTCCTATGCTTTTTAGGGATCATAATTGTTAACCTAATTTTCTGTAAATCCATTTCTTCTTCCTTATACCTTCTGCAAATAAATTCATATAATTTTTTTTTAAAAAACTACTTCTCTTGCATTCTTCAATAACTCACTAGCAATTTCATGAACTTCTTCTGCTTTACCAGCTTTCATTTATCTCTTTTAGACTATCAAACTCCAACACCAAAATAGGATCTCCTCTTTCTTCAACCTCCACATTATCTTCTCTTTCCATACATTTACTTATACCTACTCCATTCTTATACATTTTTTCAACATATCTAACCAATTTTTTTCATTGTCTTTTTTAGAAACTAATAATTTTCCTTCTTCATTGGTTTTAAATGATTTATTCTTTTTTTTCTTGCTTCAAAATATCTTTTTACTTTGTTATATTATGCCTAATCGGTTCTTCCTGCTTTCATGTGCTCCTCGATTTCCTCACAATCATGATTAATTCATTTTTCTGTTGCATTCTTAATTTTCTCCTTATTTGATTTCTTAAAGCCTTATACTTCTCCTTACTTTCTCTATCGTTTATACTCTCTTCTTTCTTCTATTAACTCTAGTATTTCACTTTCCATCTATAGTTTTCTCCTTTCTGTTATTCAAGTACCTATTTACTTTCTTACTGTCAGATTTATTGTTCTCCCCTTTAATACCATTTCCGTCCTTTGATTTACAAAGTTCTTGCATTACTTCTTTTTGACGTTCTTCTCTATTCTTTACCTCTTTCAATAATTCTAAACTCCATTTTCTTGTACTTTCTTCTTATTCATCTTTTTAACATTTTATTACTATTAAATTGTACCGGTGTAATACGTCCCAGAATCACATAAGAGGTCATTGCGTAGTGGGGCTGGATTCACCTGGCCAAAGTCAGAGAGGAACTACAGACCACCTACAAAGGCTCACGTGCGTGATGACAACGGGGGCAATGAGAACGGCGCCGACTAAGGCACTGGAAAGGCTCCTCAACTAGCCACCACTTCACACTACTATAGAAGCAGCTGCGATAATGGCAGCTTATCGTCTAGACCAACCACACTTTCAGGCCCAAAAAACAGGCCACAGAAGTATATGGGAGATGACGGGGACAATGGACAAATGCTTTGGGATGCCGAAGGACAGAATTGCGATGGAACACTTTTTTGACACGCCGTACGTGCGCTGATAGCTACTTGGAAGGCTTCGGAAAAGAGGTGGCCAAGCATTCTAGGAAAAGAGGAGAATGTGTGGCTCGTAGGAATCGGAATCACGAATGCAAAAAGCGTTGACAACTATTCAATGGCATTGGGCGAGGGCATCACTATCTTCCAAGCAGAAGTAATGGCGATCACGGTGGCCATTGATAGAAGCCAGCAGAAGGGTCTTGTTAATAAGCAGATATATACCTGTACAGACAGTCAATCGGCTATTAAGGCACTATCATCACACCAAACTACATCCCTGGTGGTGGCGAAGTGCGTTGACAAATTATATACCCTTACCCAGGAGAACCAGGTCACCATACTATGGACACCGGGACACAGCGGCATAAAAGGGAACATGATCGCAGATAGCGAAGGAGGGCATAAAAAAAAGGAACTGGCAGCACCCAGGCCGTGTCTTCCTGTAGCCTACAGCGTCATAAAATCCCAAGTAAAGGCTTGTATAAGTAAGCGACGGAAATGCACTGGTAATTAGCCAGTGGAATAAAAGTCAGCAAAACACCGTTAGGGAACGCCCCCAGTAAGTATGCCAAGTTCCCATTAGGACTTGACAGAAAACATGCAAGGCTCATGGTCGGATTACTAACTAATCATGGGGCCACAAAACACATATCGTATAAAATAGGAGTGGTGAAAAGCGACTTCTGTAGGTACTGTGGAGAAGAGGAAGAAACCTCGATCCATATCATATGTCAATGCCCAGCAAAATAGCCGGGGCAAGACGCGAAGCACTCGGGCTAGAGTATCCAGCACTCAGTGAAATCAGAGGGATAGGAGCTCAGTAAAATTCTCACTTTGGCTATAAAAGTGAGGCTACTGAGCTGATCCTTAACAGCAACCTGAGGAATAGGGCAATGGACAAAAAAGTCTGAGCACTCGGCGCACACAGCGCCACCTCACATAAATGAAAAAAAAAGAAGAAAATGACTATTAAATTGTGGTCACTATCTACATCCGCTCCTGGGTATGCCTTACAATCCAATATTATTGATTTTGAATCCTCTGGACATAATATAATCTATTTGATATCTTCTATCATCTCCTGAACTCTTTCAAGTGCGTTTTCTTCTTTCATAATTTTTAAAGAGTTTGTTTCTCAGGTCCTTAATTAAGGAGGGGGGGCGCTAAGGAGGCACAGCCCCGCTTGACCAATCTAAGCCTTTCTTCTGACAATTTTTTCAATTTTTTTTTTTCAAATCAAAACTAAATGCCAAATCTGTAAAAAATTGAAAAGAAAATTATTTTTATAGGTCCAAGTCGGATATTTCATGTGACCTAGGTGTGGGGGTGGTCTGGTGAAAGAAGCTGATATTCAAATATGAATTAATGGGTTATGGATCAGTAGAGCTAGAGGTTGAGAAAGAGGAAATTAATTTCTTTTACCATTTGAGAGAGAACATTTTAGCTGTTGATGTTAGCAAGTACACGTGCACGGAGACACCTAAAAAACGATCTGGCCGGCCTGTCTTAAAGAATTTCGAGTCCGATTTTCAGAAACAGTTGACGCTATGAAAGTTTATCAACAGATACGACCAAATAATATGATTTATTCAAGAAAATTGATACAAAAATTCTAGCACACGAAGAAATAACTGTGGCTAGAAACTACATCGAGACAAAAAATAATAAAAGATTTGAAAAGTCTATAGACCTATAACCTCGTTATATCCTCTAAAAGAAGCTTTCCCATATACTTACGCACTACTGGCATTTGCAAACCTATTTGGTTGTAGCACTGTGATTTGCAAAAGCTCCTTTCTGCACTGACCCAGGTTGATAAGCCTCAAAAAAGAAACATGACAACGGAAAGATTGTTACATTTATCATACTCGGCATTTGGAATAAGAATGACAAATTCAATCAATAAAACCAAGTTTTTGAAACTAATAGTAACAGTTAACATATTCAGTTATTTTAATACTTAAATAAATGGGTTCTTTCAATCAAAAAATGTTTTGTTTCATTTATAATATTTTCCAATTTGTTATTATAATTTATAACTCAAGACATTATTGACTATTCTTTTGTATCAAGTATTTTGTGTAACTATCTCATTTCAACAGTTCAACTTTCAAGTCAAATAAAATGAGACTGGGTACCTTATTTTCATCCTGTATGGTAGTAATGTTTGTTTTTTAATATTTTAAATTAAAAATACACTAGGTAAAACCTCGATATAGTGCGAATGAAGAGACCGAGAAGAATTGGCACTATACCGAGGATCGCATATAAAGAGGCGCACTATATCGAGGTTTTACTGTAGTTTGAAGTCTAATATAACTAGCTTGTACTATAATATTGTTTCTTAATCTTGAATTCGAGTTCCAACAGACAAAGTAAAGTAGAGGCTAATATTTACAGATACACATGTATGTATACTTGAGTCAGTAACACACTTTCATAAAAGAATGGATTTCAGAGTCCAAAGTTACGAGTACAATAAAAATGATATATATCCAAAAACTCCGAAAAAAGTTCATTTCAAACAAATTTCACAGGTTAAAAAAACCCTTGCAAAAGGTCAATTCCTGTTCCCATGTATCAACTCAGTATCTAATAAAGGTAAAATCTACGACAAAAAGGAAATTATTAAGGAAGCAACCAAGTTTTACTCCGAGCTGTACGCTCAGCCACCTGAGGAAACATTACTTACCCCCAATCAGGCGAAAAAAGTTCATTTCAAACAAATTTTACTAACCCTATCTTTCTTTGTTAGAAAAAGTTCATAAGTTGTATGTCTTTGGCAAGCTCCCAGTAAGCCCTCTCGTCTAGAACTTCCTGATTACGGACCTGGTGTTTCCAATTACCAATTTATATTCTTCACAAAATCCTATGAGCCTCGACCCTCTTTCATTAAGCTTAGTGGTCGCACAGCGTATGTCTTTTGAAATGCTTTTTTGACAGAGTTTTGGGTGAGGGTTGGAAACCCCCCCCCCCTCCGGTCCTGCACAGGTAAATATACCAAAGTCTAGGATTCACTAAATGGTATTCGAGCGGACGAGGCCAAATAGATGTTTTCGTCAAAAGGTATATTGGTATACCTAGGTGTGTGTACCCAGGATGCGTCTACGTTTTTAAAAATGGCATTGACCATATATCGTGTGGCATAAAGCGTGATTATCATTATAATCCGACAGTAATTTACCTACCGCGCGATGTGCTTGTTTTAGCCAATCGTCTACCTCTATTCTCGAACTTGATAATTATGAAGTCGCACAACCTCTCTCAGAAAGAAATTCCTTTTCTGCACCATTCGTGCGAGACACGCGAATTATAAGAGCACACGTAGGTGTTAGATGTACTTCAGTGTTCAATTTGCTCAACAGCTCAACAACAGCAAGTCGACAGAATCACCATGTTGCATATCTTACAGGGGCAAGACTTTGGTAATATTGCAGAGAAACAACTGCGCCATAAAATAATATCATTCATCGTCATTATCAAATTACTTTGAGCTCGCGAACGTTGTTTTTTCACCCCCCCCCCACCCCCAGAAAAAATTGAACTACGCTCATTCTGAAATTGACATCTTCGTATGCATTTGTACGAATAAGGCAAAGTCAATTAAACTATGCCAAGTATCAAGAGTTTCTCGAATGTTAGGTTTTCATGTCAAAGAAATTGCAGTATGACTGTTATTATGGTTTTAAAAATGTAGTCAATTTTTATTTAAAAAACACAATTTTGAAAACCTTAAACGAACTTAGGAACTACTGGACTGTTCACACGGCAGTTACTATGCAGTCGTGAACACCATAGTATCATCAGTCACGTGTTTTTTTTCATTATTCACTATTTTTGTTTGTAAGTTTATAAAAGAAGGCAATCATTGAACTAAATTTGATCACAAAAATTCATAATTAATGCGTACCGTCAACTTATGATAATAGTGGCCACTCATGATTTATTTACTGATAACGATACCACATGCACGGGACTACCAATACCGTAAACTCCATTTAACCCTTTCGCTCTCAACAGGACCTCGTTTGTCCTACCGGTTTTTGAAAAATTCTACTGGGTGAAATATAAGTTGAAAACAGTGCTAACTGTATCCAAGATGATATCTAATCACCTTGGTCTGTGATGGTATCCGACTGGTGGAGTACCTACAGAAGCATATCTTAGCTAACTCACGTCTCGGTAGATGGCGTGGTTGTCTCGGAAATAATATTTTGACTCTCATTACTCTACCAGTGGGACATACACGCTGTCTTAGGTCCACTGGGGGCCCAAGGGGAAGTGAAAAATTCTCCGACAACGGATTCGTATTATGGGGAGTCTGTTCAACAGTTGAGGACCTGACTTCCAAAACGGCTTAGTCCAAAAAAATTGAAATGGAGTTTTTAGCGCAGTCTGGTGGAGGAAGTCAAAAGGCACCTTTCAGAGTTGGTTACACGATTTGATCACGACTTAGAGCCGGCTAAACCTTTCTTCCGTTCTTTTGTATAATACTGACTTACTAGTTTTTTTCTTCAAATTTTATGACTATAAGACTCTTACAACTGTAAGTAGTATTTGCTTTTTCCTATTCGGGGGGGGGGGGAGTACAAGGATGTCTGACGGGTGGAGGGAGGATAGCATTGTTCATGCATGCCTCGTTCACCGGAATGATGATCGTCTCTAAGCTGTATCTTCCGATTTCCGACAGTTCCTAGGTCTAGATGTACGAATTTTGACCTTTCGCACAAGTATGCCATGGTCTGTCAAAACGAGCGAAGTCCACGACTTCCCCCACTTTCCGCTCCCATAGCTCGAGGGCGGTTCGCACGCCAACCTTCATATTTGGGTGGTATTAGCATTGACCCCTCCTCTTCCCACCCACACAATTGAATCAGTGTTACCACTTATCGTTCGCAAGTCAGAATTTTTTTTTTTCGATTTCTCAACATTTCGTTTTTTGGATTAAACACGTTGTGGAAGTCAGGTCCTCAGTTTACATTAAAAAAATAATTCAAATTGACGAAATGATTAAAATACATTGAGCGCTTTTGGACTCCGCCTCTAGCGTTCTAGTGGCAGGGTTTATTTCTATGATAAAAATTAGCATTGGGCTCACGAACACTAGATGCAGTCCCGTAGCCATGAAGGAACAAGCTGGGGCTGAGCCAGCTCCCCTAGGCTAAGATACCAAAGATACCACCATTAAAAAAATCATCACTATGCTGAACGAGAAAGAAAGAAGGGATGAAAAGAATTAATATCACAGAAACGTTCTGAAATTTAGGACAAAAACTTGGTTAACTAATTTGGGACTCTTGGGTTGGGAATGGGATTTCGAAAAAACGTGTTGCACAGGCCTCTGCTGCTAATATTCGGAGCAGCGATCGAACCAATCACCGTGCCTTTCCGCAAACGCCTCAACTTTGAGAAAGCTGACAGAGTGAAACTCAGAAATAAAGTCTAGAAAGAAATCAAGACCATAGAACCTGTCCTGGAAAACTCCGGAGAATTTACGAACATGCTGCAAAGAATCTCGAGAAAGACCATACCAGGAGGATGTAGAACGAAATATATTCCGGGTCTCAACAAGCAAACCAAGGACCTGTTGAAGGATTACCACAGATGCTTTAGCGAGGACCCTTTCGCTGACTCAACTATCGAAAAGGGCGAAGAGCTCATGGCACTACTGGCTGATGAAAGAAGGGGAAAATAGCAAGACACAGCTCTGGAAACTCATTAAGAGCCTCAACGGTGAAAAAGTGACTAGCACATCTGTTCCCAAGGTCACATCAAACGAATTTGCCAGCCAACTGGTCGTAAACGGGAAACCACCACTCAACATCTGAAGGAGCAAGCCCGTCAGGAATGTAGTAGAAGAGGTGGACCACTTCGCAGCCCCTTTCTCAATCGTCGAAGTGAGCTGCGTGATCAAGTCACTGAAAAATGGTAAAGCGGCTGGACCCAGTGGCGGATCTATACACCCCCTCGTCAGGCCGAAGAAGAAGTAAAAAGCGCTTGAGTTTTGAGTTTTTCTCCTGTTTTTGAGTATCTGCAGCACTACAGTCTACAATGTTCATTTTGGAACGATTTAATCATTATGAAACTTTTCTTCAGAAACTATTTCAAATGACATCCATCTCAGTTTTTTAGGGGGCGGAGGTGGAAAAGGTTTTATTTTTAAAACACCCTCCTTGGAAAATTTCTAGATCCGTCACTGGCTGGACCAGATGGAATACTCAGCGAACAGATCAAGGAAATTGAATCATCGGGCATCAAATGGCTAACGGACTTCTTCAACAACGTAGCAGAGACAACAAAAATGCCAAAATTATGGCTGAGGACAAAGGTAGTAGCTATCCTGAAACCTGGGAAAGATCCCAACGATAGGAAGAGTTACAGACCAATTTCCCTCCTTTGCCACCTCTACAAGATGTTCAAATGGCTACTATTCAATAGGATACAGGACACGATTGATAAAAAACTCATCCCCCAACAGGCTGACTTTCGACAAGGAGAAAGCTGTACAAGCCAGGTCACCAATCTTGTCCAACACATCGAGAATGATTTTGAGAGAAAGAAAATCACAAGGGTGGTCTTCGTAGATCTAACTGCTGCTTATGATGCAGTGAATCACCACCTACTGTGCAGAAAAAATATACGAAATTACACGAGACTTCAAGTTCACGACGCTTATCAGAGCAATGCTGAGCAACAGAATGTTCTATGTCATTCATCAGGGTAAATCGAGCAGATGGAGACGTTAGACAAATGAACTACTACAGGAAAGTGCTCTCGCCTCTACTTTATTCAATATACACACTAACGACCATCAACCGATTGGAGACCAGACAGAGCACTTCCTGTATGCTGACAACCTGGCAGCGACGGAGCAGGGGAATACACACGTACAGGTAGAGGGAAAATTGCAGGACATCCTTAATGAACTAGAAGTATATTATACACGAATAATGCTCTCATGCCAAATCCATCTGAAACCCAGGTGTGCAGTCTCCACCTGAAAAATCCTAAGGCGAGATGCAAGCTGAAGCTGAGTTGGGGAGACTCCGAAGTACCTTGGCGTCACACTTGATAGGACACTTACTTTTAAGAAGCACTGTGAGAATACTAAGATGAAACTCGAAGCCAGAAATAGTATCCTGAAAAAACTCGTATCAACCAAGTGGAGAGCCAAGCCGAGCACACTGAGGACCACAGCCCTAGCGCTCTGTTACTCTACCGCGGAATACAGATGTGCAGCATCGGCTAAACCTGCACATACTAAAAAAGTTGATGTGGCCCGCAATAACACCATGCGGATCGTATCCGGCTGCCTCAGACCAACTAATCTCAAGTACCTTCCTCGGATATGTGGAATCGCTCCGCCGGCGGTGAGGAGGGAAGTGGCTGCGGATGTGGAAAGGACTAAGAAGGAAAGCGACCCTGGCCACATCATTCGGTCAGGTGGCAGCAACGCTAAGTCTGAAATCCAGGAGGAGTTCCCTCAACAATACATCGGTCCTTACAGACGACCTCTCGACCTCTAAGGCGACAAGATGGACAAACATCAATCACACCCCGCGCGCTGAAGACCTAGCCAGTGGCCATGATCTCCCCTACCCATCGTGGCTCACTCTGAATAGGCTGCGCACCGGATGCGCCCGTACAGCGGCAAACCTGACCAGATGGAGCATACGCGACGACGCAGGATGCCAGGTGTGCGGTCGGCTTCAAAACGACGACCACCTCCTTGTGTGTGGAGGAGAGACCACACAAACCAGAGGGGAGATGTGGGGTAATCTAGACGACAGCACCTTGGACCTGGTGCAGAGATTTAATTTAAAACCTAAAGTTAACTGCCAACGTGTCGAAGTCCGGACACGAAAGAAGAAGAAAAAATGTAGAATTTTGATTCGCGTGCAGTTATAATTACTCAAAAGGTTTCCTGTACTCGAGATCAGATGTTTTGTGTAACAACTGTGCTTGTGTACTTATAGCTACTATCGACAAAACAAACTGATCTGATAATGAGGTACGAGTCATTTCGATATCGTTGCAACTGCAACGAGCCCAGCTCGATGGCACTCGCGGGATGTTAACTGTCGATCCACGTGTCTGTAACCAATTCAGTGACGAAAAAACCGTTGCGGTTAGTCGATCTCTCATCGCGGTTCTTTATGACGAAACATCGTAAAATGTGCCGCGGCAGTTCCCCGTTCGCCATTCCTCATCCGGCGACGACCGCCAACCTCTAATGAGAGTTTTAATTCGGTCATTCCAAGTCATTACCCACGGATACGAGCGCCGTTTTCCATCACAATCCGTACAATGGCTTCATAATTTTACCTTCTGATCGGCATACTCGATTTTACCGATGTTCACCATTTTATAGGCAGTGCCAATGACCTATTGGCCAGTGCAATGCACATCGCGTGATAATGTTTCCTTTTGACAGGTTGATGCGATTCGGGTTAGCGACTTGACTCGAGTCTGTCAGGCTATGCACTACACTCATTCTCATATCTACACCTACTACGTAATGCCTACACACGTGCACAGTAACAGATGCTGACTCTCCAAATTTGAATGGCCGAAATCCTCCGCCACAAGGACCTCTCACCCACCATTACCCCCGAGCTTCATCTCCTTTCAGAGCCCCTGTCCTCACTATGGCCCTCCAACCCCCTTGAAGATCCCTGACCATCCACCCAGGAGCTCTCACAACCATGACCACCCCTCCCCCGAAAGCCCTTCTCCCTCAAGACCCTACCCCGCCACCAGCCCCTCCCGCACAACGGACATTTCTCTCCGAGGTCCCCTCTCTCACCAAGCACTTTCTCCTCCACTAGGTCCTCTTACTCCCGCCCCACCCAGGGACTTCATCTCCGTCCACAGCCCACACCCTTACAAGGGCCCCTTCGCTCTACAGGAGCTGCCTTCTCAACCATGAATCCCCTCCTGAGGGTCGGCTACCCCCTGGAAAATTGAGCAATTAAGGGGTTGGGTAGGCAACCTTCAGATCTTTTATGTTAGAACAGATTACGTCCTTGAAAGTAGCTGATCTGCTCCTGCAATTTTTCTAATTTTTAGGTAAACAACCCGCAGTGCGGTTTTTTAGGTAGGGTGGCGGAGGGGGGAGGAGTTTTGGTTTTTAATATATAGAGAGCTATGCCATTTTATATCTTTTGACTTGAGATCTTGGAGATCATGGGTAATTATGTCTTTTTATGTCTTATTATGTCAGTTATGTCTTAAAACTTGGATATCTTCTATGTTAGAACAGATTATATCCTTGAAAGTAGTTGATCTGCCCCTGCAATTTTCCAAGGGCTCTCCTCCCTCTTCAGGAGCTTCCTCCACAACCGCTATCCCTGGAAAATTGAGTAATTAAGGGGCCAGGTAGGCAACCTGCAGCGACTTGTGATCTTGAAGATTATGGGTAATTATGTCATTTTATATCTTTTTATGTCGGTTATGTCTTAAAACGTGGAGATCTTTTATGTTAGAATAGATTATGTCCTTGAAAGTAGCTGATCTGCCCCTACAATTTTTCAGATTTTCAGATAGGCAACCCGCAGTGCGTTTTTTTTCTCCCAGAGGCGGCGGCGGATTTTACTTTTTTTAGTACATAGAGAGATAGGGAGATAATGTCGTTGAAAGTAGTTGATCTGCCCCTGCAATTTTTCGGATTTTTAGATAGGCAACCCGCAGTGCATTTTTCCCCCGGAGGCGGCTGCGGCGGCGGATTTTACTTTTTTAGTATATAGAGAGAAGTATTTTCGCATATAATCAATATTTGTGAAGATACGGCCGAAAAACTGTTTTTCGGTACGGGTTTTCAACTCTAGGGGTCGCGCTCACCCCTGCAGAGCGGGGGGTAATAGTATGTTTATTAGGGGGTTGTCCTTGATAATCATGCCAAGTTTCAACTCTGCAGCAATTTTTCCCTTTTTATTTCCTAAAATGCCTGGACTATTTTAGTTTGGTTTATTTCATATACCGTTACAGTAATTGGAAAAAATAGAAAAAATACAAAACAGATTTCCAAAGTACGTTTATTTTAAAGATTTTGAATACTATCCTAACCCCGAAAACATACCCTATGATGAACTTTTGGCCGGATATGAAATTGAATCTCTAAGAAAAAGAAACAGCAATAATGTTTCTATATAGGTATGATCTAATTCACGGTAATATTAACGATGAAAAGCTGCTTCAAGGAATACATATTTGGGCCCCAAAAACACAATCTAGTTACAAAAAAACGTTTAAGCGGCTAGTGGCGGGATGGGGAGCTGTGGGATAGCGTACATGTCATGCGGCAGGGTTTATTTTTATTTTCTTCGTTATTATTTCTCTTTATTTATTATTTTTTATTCATATTTTTATTTTTTTTATTATTTATCTTTTTTAATTTATTTTTATTTTTTCCTTTCTGGCATTGATTTTTTTGTTAAAGGTTCCGCCTATAATTGGCTTCGGCTGTTGGAGGGACCAAAATAAATAAAATAAATTAAAAAATATTCTCTACTAAGTATTATTATGAAGAAGAAAAATAACCATGTTAATATTCTCATTTTCTGGAAAATGACCCAACAAAAACTACCACCATACAACGACACACTGAAATTTTGACTGCAAATCTCCGGATTGGCCACTCTTTCGGATTAAAAAAAAAAAAAAGTCATTATCTGATCACTCGTAAGCAAATATTATTTTAGCCTGCACGTGATCGTCATCTTGGCATTATAATTGTACGGTTCTATTAGTTTGTTTTTCGATTCGCTTTTCTGAGACCACCGTGCAGTTTTATTTTCGATAGTTAGGTACGTTGACCTACGCCCGTCTTGTTTTTTTCCTCTTGTCCGCATGGAAGTTGAACCTCATTTCAAAACTGACACTTCAATGATTGGTCATGTGCAAGTGTAAACAACTAAATATTTGTGTATCTGCATTTCTGCCCAGTAAATATGAATTACTACGCATGCACACGAGTGAAGCAATATTATTATGCTAAAATTAAGGTGAATACCGCGATAGAGCGAGCTGCGGGCTTCGCGCTGTGCGATATTATTGGATGTATGACAGATGCCATGATGCGGGGGTGGGGGGCGGATAAATAGTTGATAGATAGAGCAGAGCGGGCAAAGTAGTACGCTCGTGTAAAGACATCTGAACGACGAATGAATGGTAATTCTTGAACACAAAACTACGAGCATAATAATATGTAGGAAGCAAACTGTCCCGCTTTTTCGCAACGAGGCGAACACCTATATCCTCGATGAACGACGTACACGTGTAGCCACGTGTAGCCGTCGACAAAACGGTAAACGTTGAAAGTTGAACAACGGCGAGGAAAGCGGACGGAGAGAAAACGGGAGAGCAATAAAGGTGGGGAAGACGGGGAGAGCGAAATCGTAGGGAAAAAATGGTGAAAACCAAATGGGTCTTCACGCTTCGAGTTTTCAACGCGCCGCTCAGGTATTGCATTTTCGACGGCCGATTTTTTTTTATTTTCTCTTTACTTCTTTTATGTTTCCTGTTTCTCTCCACTCTTCCTGGTAGCACGTGCACTCGCGTGAATTTCCTGATCGCCGCGGTCAGTAATCAAAGGCAAGAGTGAGAAGCTCAAATAATGTACGCGTACACTGCCGGACGAAAGTCTTTCTTTATCCACCCGTCAAAAATACGTTATTTATGTTCTGATGGCAGCAAATAAACGCACGCGAATGACTCGAATTGAGGATATATGTAATATTTTTATATACTGTTTTTCCATTTACGTCTCTTCCGTAGAGACTTAGCCATACAGAAAATTGGGGGGAAAATTAGGTTTCCGAAAGTAGAGAAAAATCGACGTATCACATATTATGTACGTATACATGGTGTTCCACGAAAGTTACCTCCCCCCTCCATTTTTTCCCGAACCAATTGGCGAATCTTAGCCGGACAAATTGCCATCTTCCTGCGGCAAGGTCCAGTTTCTCTAGGGATTGAAAAATTTTCTCCCCCATTTATGGAGGGCTGTAACATGCCACCAACTTCGGAATCTTAAATAGAAAGGTATGCCTTTATATGCATATCGCTGGAAAGGACATATCCTGCAAAATATGAATCCGTGAAAAAAATTTCAAAATTCATCAATTTTGGGGGCAAGGGGCCTAAAGATGACCAAAATCCATCAAAAGTCAAAGTGTCATGACCTAGCAAACAAACGATTGAAAGAGGGGTTTTCGAAGTCACGGATTCCGAATACACGATTTAACAGGGCTTTAAAATGCAAATTTTCAACCTAAAATTGGTTCCTATTCACAAATTTTTGACTTTCTGAATGCAGATTATTAAAGTGACTTCACGCACATCGTTGAACGGAAAACTTCCTCCAGAGTATGAATCCATGAAAAATAATTCAAAATTCATCAAATTTGGGGTACGGGGCCTAGAGATGACCAAAATCCGTCCAAAATTGAAGTATCATGACCTAGCAAACAGACTATCGAAAAGGGGGTTTTCGATGTCGCTGATACCGAATGTCACACTTTCCTCCCGATTCAACCCGTTTTAGGCCCCTAAAATTCAATTTTAGACTCAAAAGTCATTCTAATTTACAAATTTTTCAGTTTCTGAACGCAAGTTATCAAAGTGGCTTCATGCATATCGTTGGATACGGCAGTTCCTCCAAAATACGAATTCATGAAGAAAAATGGCAAATTCATCATTTTGGGAGACAGGGTCTAACCCTAGCCAAAATCTATCCAAAATCAGATACCTAAAAATGCTGCCATTTACAAATTTTTGAATTTCTCATTGCAGATTATACAAATGGCTTTATGCACGTCATTGGAAAGTGAACTTCCCCCAAAAATGAATGTGCGTGCGAAAAAAGTTTGGATTCATCACGTGATTTCCTACATCCAGCGCATCCTAGTGCCCCGAAATCCAAAATTTGAATGAGAAATGTGGTAGCAAGCACAAATTTTTGACATTTTGGGATTTACAAGACATACAGGGTTATTCAGTTTTCGTTGCAACATAGGAAAACCCGACATGTTGCGTGGTAATATGAATAAGCGGTACACGATTGGCCGTCTATTCAGATTTAAACGCAACATTACTGTACTCTGTGGCGCCGTGTCGGATAATAGAAAATGCAACGATTCTGAGGGGGGGGGGGATTTCAATGGTTTTTGAAGAATTTTATCGAAACTCGTCAGGAAAAATGTTCGATAATCTCCCGAGAATTCCCTCGGAAACTTCGAAGAAAATCTCGGATGATTTTTAAGGAATTTCATCGGTATTGTTGGAAAAAAATTCCAGTAATTTCCAAAGAATTTCTTCGGAAACGTCGGGGAAAATCTCCGATAAATTTTACGGAATTTCATTGGAAATCGGGGAAAATCTTCGATAAATTTTAAGGAATTTCATCGGTGATCGAAAAATCTCTTATAATTTTTAAAAAAATTCATCGGGACTCGGGAAAAATCTCCGATCATTTTTAAAGAATTTTATCGGAACTCTCGGGAAAGTCTCAGATAAATTGTAAAGAATTTTTTTGGAAACGGGAAAAATCTCGAGTATGATTTGTATTAAGGAATTTTTCCCGGAAATGTCCATAGAATCTCATGGGAAATCTGTAGAAAAATTTCCAATGATTTCCAAAAAAGTTTCATTAAAATTCTTCAATAAAATTTTTCGATAATTTTTGAAGTCAGAAGTACTCATGAAAAATTTCCGATAATTTTTAAGGAATTTTTTCGGAACTCGGGAAAAATCTTCGATAAATTTTAAGAAATTTCATCGGAAATTGTTGGAAAAGTCTGCGATGATTTTTAAGGAATTTTTTCGGAACTCGGGAAATATCTCCGATAATTTTGAAGAAATTTCAACGGAAATTGTTGGGGAAAATTCCGATAATGTCCAAAGAATCTCATCGGAAACCTTCAGAAAAAATTTCCTATAGTTTCCAAAAAGTTTCATCAAAATTCTTCGAGGAAGTTTTTCCGATAATTTTTGAAGCTTGGTCATAGGAAATATTCGGGGGAATACTCTAATGGCTTAATAATTCAAAAATTATCGGAAAATATTCTCGAGGAGTTTAATGAAATTTTTTTGGAAATCATTGGAAATTTTTTCCATAAATTTCCGATTAGGTTCTTCGGAAATTATCGGAATTAGTTTCCAACAATTTCCGAGAAAATTCCTTGAAATTTATCTCTGAGATTTTTCCCAACCTCCCATAAAATTCCTTAAAATTGATTGGAGATTTTTCCAACATTTCCTAAAATTTCTTAAAATTTATCGGAGATTTTCCCGAGTATTTCTCAGAAATACTTCAAAAATTATCGAAAAATTTTCTTGAAGAATTTTGATGAAATTTCTTGAGAATTATTGAAAATTTTTTCTAAAGATTTCCGATGAGATTCTTCGGACGTTATCGGAATTTTTTCCAACAATTTCCGGTGAAATTCCTTAAAAATCATCCAATATTTTCCCCGACGTTTCCAAAAAAATTCTTCGGAAATTCTTGGAATTTTTTCCCAACAAAATTCCGGTGGAATTCCTTAAAAATCAGTGGAGATTTTTCCGTGTGACATTCGGAATCAGCTACCTCGAAAACCCCCTTTTCGATAGTCTGTTCGCTAGGTCATGATACTTCAATTTTAGACGGATTTTGGTAATCTTTAGGCCGCCCCGTACCCCAAATTTGATGAATTTTGAGTTATTTTTCATGGATTCATACTCTGGAGGAAGTTTCCTATTCAACGATGTGCGTGAAGCCACTTTAATAATCTGCAGTCAGAAAGTCAAAAATTTGTGAATAGGAACCAATTTGAGGTTGAAAATTTGGAATTTAAAGCCTTAAACCGGGTTAAATCGTGTATTCGGAATCCGTGACCTCTTTCAATAATTTGTTTGCTAGGTTATGACACTTTGATTTTTGATGGATTTTGGTCACCTTTGGGTCCCTTGCCCCCCCAAAATTGTAAAATTTTTTCACGGATTCGCATTTTGCAGAATATGCCCTTTCCAGCGATGTGCATGAAGGCATACCTTTCTGTTTAGGATTCCGAAGTTGGTGGCACGTTACAGCTCCCCATAAATGGGGGAGAAAAATTTTCAAGCCTAGAGAAACTAGACTTTACCGCAGGAAGATAGCAATTTGTCCGGCAAAGATCCGCCGATCGGTTCGGAAAAAAGTGGGGGGGGGGGAGTAACTTTCGAGGAACACCCGGTATAGTAGACAAAGATTCGAGTACAGTTCAGCAGTTCTAACTCGACCCAAGTAAGAAGTGGCCTCTTTGGTGAAAAAAAGTGTTAAAATTTTTTTTTTAATTTGTAAGTTTTTATATAAATGTTATAAGTCTTACGATCAGTTTGATGCAGCTCTCCATCTCTCCCTGTCTTATGCAAGTTCTTTCATATCGTAATAACACTTGCATTGACATCCTTGATTATCTGCTGGACACTGGAATCTTTGCCGACCTATCCAACTCTTTCCTTCCACTCTTCCTTCTATACCAGCAGTGATATTCCTGGGTGCCTCAAATTATGTCCTAGTTTATCTGTCCTTCTCTTCAGATAATTCCAAATAGGTGTCTACTTTACCTCCTACTCCGTTAAGTACTTCCTCATTTCTTACATTATCCGTCCATTTGATGCTAAGTATCCGCCTACAGCACCACATCTCAAAAGCTTCGATCTTTCTCTTCTCTTGTTTTCCTATGGTCCAAGTTTCACGTGCATACAAGGCTACACTCCAAACATACGTTTTCAAGAACAATTTTTTGATTTCCAGATTTATTTTTGATTTAAAAATATTACTTTTTTGATAAAATGCTAATTTTGCTTGTGCTATTCTAATACTAATATCCCTTTTACTCCTTCCATCTCTCGTTATTTTACTCCCTAAATAGCAAAATGTAGTATATCTAGGACAAATTATAAGCTTCTCTAATAGACAGGAAAAAGAAATCAAAAGAAGAGTCAACCTAAGCTGGAAAAAGTACTAGAGTCTGAAAAAAATTTTTAAAAGCAATCTTAAAATTCAACTTAAATCCAAGGTTTTTAATATTTGTATTGTCCCCATTTTAAGCTATGGTGCGCAGACATGGGTTTTAGAAGAACGAGCCTAAAATAAAATCCAAACCACACAAAATAGAATGGAGAGGTCTATGTTAAACATAAAACAAACAGCTAGAATGAGAACCAAAAAGATAAAACAGAGAGCATCACAAAACAAAAATACGGTGGAAACATGTTTAGGTAGAAAATGGGATTAGGCAGGACATCTAGCCAGAAGCGGGGACAACTGGGCAACAAAAAGTGCATTTTGGTTCCTTAAAAAAACATAAAGGAAGACAGAAAATCAGATGGTCAGATGATTTTTGCAAGTTACTAACCCACAGAATGTTCCACCGTGTGGCTCTGTGCAGAAGTGCAGAACCAAATGGCACAGGCTGAGGGCAGCTATCTCCCAATTAAGGAATAAGTATTTCTAGTCGAAGCAGCGCCGTATCCAGGAATATGGCGAGGGGGGGAGGTTCGACCTAACATATGGGGTTTCTAGTTTATCTGAGATCCGCATTTTCCTGAATTTTTAAGCGCACGGCCGTACCCAAGTGGAGGTAGACCCCTAAACCCCCCTCCTTGTATACGGCCTTGAGTCGAAGTCGTTGGAGACCCCTCTAGAGATACTTATAAATTAGTAATGATGATTAATTGTTGTAAATAGAGTGAACATGTATGTACGGATGCTATATCGGCATTTTTCCTCAAAATAAAATTTATTTCCCGGGTCCCTACTACTCTGAAACGGATGTCTATTTCATTCCTATTCATACTTCGAACAGGTAATTTTCTTGTAACGCGGCGCCTCTGCAAACTATGTCGTGCCTTATGTGCCATTTCTGGATGCGGACTCCTTGTTCATGCAAGATGACGCACGACCGCATGCAGCACGACAGACGCTCAAATTCTTGGAAGAAGTCGAAATTGCACAACTTGAATGACCAGCCTGCAGCTCAGACTTGAACCCGATTGAACACGTCTGGGACAGACTGGGTAGACGATACGAGCTCGTAATTCCCCCATAAATTCCCTCAATACATTGAGAACTGCCCTGTGAGAAGAATGGGAAGCGATACCACAGGGGAGATCCATGCGCTAATTGATAGCATGTCGAGCCGATTATGAGCCATAGGCACAAATAGGGGGTGAGGGCTTGGGGCGAACTTCTAAATAGCCCCCCCCGACACTGAAAAATTACTAAAGAAAATGATGCGGAGGAGGGGTTGCTTCGAAATAAGGGGGTTCAAGCCTCTCCCCCAATTCTGAGTCCTATTTGCGCTTCTGTACGAGCCGTGATTCGGGCTCGCGGCGGCAACATGCGTTACTAGGATGAACTCCTGTTTAGTTTCATCAACACTTAGTGATCATTTGTCGTCTTATACACCTGTTTCTGACACATGCAAAATATGCAATTTTTTACTACATTAGGGATTTGTTTTTTTTTTTGTCTGTATCGAGTATGTTTGAATTCTAAGGCGCAGTTGAAGAGTAACGGTGAAATCGGATCTCCTTGCCTTACTCCCCTTTTAATTTCGAAAATATTTCCCTCTATGTCAGTGACTATTCTTGCTTTTAGCCCCTTGTATACTTCCTGGATTAATTGGATGAAGTCCCTGTTAATCCCCTGGTTTTGAAGAGCTTGAATCATGTAGTTGTGATTGATAAGATCGAAAGCCTTGGTGAAGTCGATGAAGGCTAGGTGGACGGGAATCTGATATTCGGATGATTTTTGAATGAGTGTATTTACCGTATGGAGGTGGTCAGTCGTGGAGTACCTCTTTCTGAAGCCTGCCTGGCAAGGCGATTGTATCAGGTCAAGCTTCGCTCTCAAACGATAGTCTAGCATGGAGGAGAAGATTTTGGCGAAGATTGGAATTAGGCTTATCGGTTGGAAGTTTTTAATGTCGTCTTTTGATCCCTTTTTAAATAATAAAATGATATTTGATAGTTTCCAACCAGCTGGAATGGTTTTTGTTTTAAGAATAGTGTTGTACATAGCTGTAAGAACTTTTATTAATTTTGGTCCTCCGTGCTTGACATGTTCGTTGTTGATGCCATCATGATCCGCTGCTTTTCCTGGCTTCAGTCTTTCGACTGCCCTCTTCACTTCGCATTCCAAAAAGTCCGGTTCGCAATCGTCACTGCTTGATGTTTTAATACTGAGAGGTACGGAATCGTCTGAGTATAGCTCGGCATAGAAATCGGTAGCAATTTTATTTATTTGTGTACGATTGTATACTTTTTCGCCTTTTTTGTTTTTTAAACATGTCATAAATGTTTTTCCCAAAATTCTTTCTTTTTTTTATTGTTTTTGTACTTTTTGTAGACTCCATAATTTGATGAATCAGATTATCTAATTTATCTTGCTTAAATTTTCGTAAAAGTTTTCTTACCAGCTTGCAAGTTAGGTTAAATTCAATTTTGTTTTTTGTTGTTTTCGGCTGTTTTTTTAGAGATTCCCTTTTTTTTATTAAATCCAAAATTTTTTGAGGGAGTTTTAGCTCAGACTTCCCTTCCGTGGGAGGTAGCCTTAGATTCGCTGCCTCTAGAATCATTTTTTGAATTTGCTCCCAGCTAGGTAGTTCTCCACAGCTCCCCCCCTCTGGCAAGTTTCTGTCTAAAGTTAATTGATAATCTTCTTGGGTTTCTGAGGAGATTCTTGGAGGTAGTTTTTGAGTATTTGGACGGTATCTTTTGTTCTTTATGGCTAGTTTGCAAAATATAGGTCTGTGGTCAGAGTGGAATTGAAAGTGAGCTAGGGTATCACAATTTGTTATATTATTAAAAGTTATTGGGGGGCTAGTATATAGTCGATTTGTGATTTGAACGTTTGATTTGGGGCTAACCAAGTCCATCTCTTGCCTTCTCTCTTCTTGAAAAATGTGTTTACTAATTTAAAATTGTTTTCCTGGCAAAAGAGAACCAGTTTAGCTCCCCTTGGATTTCTTTTTCCATAGTTGAATTTTCCTACAGTTTCTTGTTCGTCTGTTTTTTGGAGACCTACTTGGCTAATAAATTTTCAGAAACCTGGATTGGGATAAAAAAGGGCTAAAAATTAACGGGGCATTTCTGAACAATTTAAGGTTTGCAGATGACGTGGTGGTAGTAGCGGGGAGTGCATCCGAGCTTCAGGAAATGCTGGAAGAACTCAACAGAGAAAGTGTAAACGCAGGGATGGAAATAAATTTGGCAAAAACAAAAATCCTAAACAACTCAGGGCAAACAAATATAATAAAAATTGGTACAAAAACAATTGATACAGTTGAAGATATAATATACCTTGGACAATTAATTTCATTCAAAAATCAAACAGAAAAAGAAATTGACAGAAGAATTACATTAGCATGGAGCAAATTTTGGTCTTTAAAATTTATATTCAAAAACAAATATCCTATTTCTTTCAAAAGTCAATTATTTAATAGTTGTGTCCTCCCAGCATTATCTTATAGCTGTCAAGCATGGTCTCTGACCAAACATTTGGAAAAAAAACTTCGAACTGCACAAAACTCTATGGAGAGGGCAATGCTTGGCATTAAACCGAAAGACAAAGTGAATCTGACAAAAATTAAGAACAAATTAAAATCCAATAAAAATATCATCCACTTTGTTAGAAGGTTAAAATGGGACTGGGCAGGGCACGTGTGCAGAATGAAGGATGACAGATGGACTATAAAAACAACATTTTGGTTTCTAAAAGAAGGGAGAGAGCCGGGGAAGCAGAGGGCTAGGTGGTCGGACAATATCACCAACTTTATCAGAAACCGTCTCTATCACAGGGTTGCAGCAGACCGGACCGAATGGGAGAGGTTGAAGGAGGCATTTGCCCAGAATAAGGGATTTTGTAGATTTGTAACAAACCTATCATAGAAAATCTAAATGTAACATTCCATCCCGAATAAATGCATATATTAAATGTTTGAATGCCTCCACAGCACACGCGTGAAAAGAGAAATATGTTCTAGAAATATTGTACTTGAATTTTCAGTCATTTGCTGGTTCCCTTTTGCTAATAGAAGGAGAATCATGATTTTCCTGGGGGTGGATAAAAACTTTTGTCCGACAGTGTAGTTGGTGGCGAGTAAGAGTAGAAAACGAAAAAATCTCGCGTTCACCGAATATTGCTCTGGGCAAGATTTCAGGCAAGAAGTTATCTACTTAGATTCGTAGGGAATTTTAGGAGGTAATAAGGAAAGGTCCCAGGGCGGAGTGAAACTAAAAAAAACGGCATCAGAAAAATTGGCCAGGTCATACTTGAGCGAGGCTACTGCGCATTTACCCGGTGGGCCACTCTGTCCCAGAAAAATCCATGGTTAAGTATATACCAGCTTTTCAATGTTCAGATTTCCAAAATTCTCGTATAATTTACTTTTTAACCGATTTTTAAAATTGGCCATTAGTGTTCATTCAATAACAGAACGGAGAGGGGGAGTAGATTTTTTTCAAAACTCTTGAATCCAATTAGTGTTTTCTACTCCGGGATAAATTTCTAAAACTTCTACAGCCTTACAAAATGCGAATTATTTTTTGACATTCCGTATTTTTGTCGAACTTGACTTCAAAATTAGAAAATACGTAAGTACTCACCATTAGGAAATGATTGGAGATACGAAGTGGAAGACGATGACTGAATTAACAGTTCTGGTGGTATCCTATGTAATACTGAAGCTTCGAAAAATAATTCTTTTTGGACCATCGTTGTATCGTTCTCGTTGTATACAATAGGAGCCATTTCAATTTACCTAAACAATTAAGAAAGGAAAATTTTTAATAGGTTTCATTAGATTATCAAAAGTTACAAATTGATTGTCAAAATCGAATGTACTGGATTAATGAAACTGGTAAAAAAGGAGCAACTGTCCCCAAGCATCCAGGGCCGGGTTTAAGTACTTTACGGCCCTGGGCTGCAGTATTTTCGCCGCCTTATTTTTTCTTACATCCCCCTGCCACACCTCCCCAAAAACTGAGGTAACTTTTTTTTGGGTCACAGATTTTGCCGCTCTGGGCTGCAACCCAGTCAGCCCGTATGGTAAAACCGGTTCTGCAGGCATCCTAAAACGGATCTAGAAAAATTAAAAAAATAGTCTCAAACAAGTTTAGGTGAGTTTAATTAGCTGGGCTGCATTCACATTCGGGGTACACAATGGCAAATGCACCAGGAAACAATGATACTCACGAAAAGTGAAGAGCATTCAAAACAACAATCAGTAGCGAGGTGCAAAAAAATACAGAGAATAATTAAAAACATTGCTTGGACCGAGATAGCGATTTGCTCCAAGATGCAATTTACCTAAATCTTGCGTGTGAAAAGCAATTTATAACGACGTCGATACTTTGATTATCGATATTAAAAACAGACCGTAATAAACAAGTTTTTATTTACGGCGGCGGAGCAAGGACGGGGATGTGGATAGCAAGATTGCCGATTAAAACATAGAAAATTTCAGTTGAAGAGGCCAAAAAATTTCTCAACTGAAATTTGTTGAGTGCCGTCTTTTCAAAGCAACATTCGGGATTATCTGCCCTCTCAGTAGCTATGGCGCTTTGATACACAAATCACAACGCCGTAAGATAAGAGACTCCACTGTGAATTACAGAAGTAGGATGTCGAAATCGGATTCTCTGTTTCTTTGTATTAGCGACAAACTGATTAATGGAGAAGAAAGGTCAAGCTTAGATGTTGACCCGTAACGCCGGGGGAGGGGGGATGAATAGGGGCACTGCCTCCAGCCAACAATTAACCTCTCTAGCAGAAAAACTTTCTTTCATTACTGTTAATTTTATTTTTTTTTTTGGGGGGGGGGGGGATTTTTTGACCTCATAACTTCTAATAAAGGCGGATTTACACCGAAATTGATACAGTGTTGACGCCATGTTGCTTATTTTCTTATCCATAAGGATAAATGGGGAACTTATCGCACAATACGTCCAACATCGAATTTTCATTCTAACGTGACCCCACCATAAGACTTTCACATCCTCCAGGCAAGCAGTAAGCCTCTCTATGCTCATAATAATTCAAAGTAAATCAGGCAAAGAAAATCTTACCAAAGACCTACTTCTTTTCCTTCTTCTCTTCCCTTTTATTTTCGTTCCCTTCTTATGGACCAGAATTAAAGGAAGAAATTCAACGTCAGGAACACTTTTTTTGGCTTACGAACCAATATTCCGGACAAAATACAAAGCAAATTGAATTTTAAGAAAGCTCGAACGAAATGCTTTCTTTTACTTCTTCCTTCTGATGTTGGTAACAAGGGAGATATTCACCTATTCAAAAATAATATTCATTTGAAAATTACTCACTTATCGCACACTTGATGAGAAAATAGCTATTTACGCACGCTTCTGATTTTCTTTTACAGCTGCAAATTGTACGCACGGCTTGAGTAAGTTTTTCTCATGATTTTTGAAAACAGTACCAAAATGTCCCACGTTTTGCGTCTATTTTGCGGGTGAAAAATCGCATTTTTTATGCATTAGTTAAAAGGAAACAAATTAATGTTATTTAACCGCTGCCAATAAATGCGAATAAGTATCGCGTCCCATTTCTCGATTCAATCGCCAGCTCCGAGTCGAAAAACATTTAGTTTTATCTTCGAAAACCCCCATTTATTTTCGTTTGTTTTCCATTAATGAATCGGATCCACAAGCCAGTCCCCCCATAGCTTTTTCTACATATCCGCGGGCACTAAAAGTTAGACTTTATATTTTGCTCAGCTCGCACACGCTCAAATATCTGCGAAATATGTTGCTGTGACTTCCCTTCCGTCGTTAAAAGCAACATGATTTGAACTTGGGACCAGCGGCAACAGTTTTATCGAAGTAGAATAATTTCCACGTGTGCATTATTCATTACAATAGGTATTGTTATGAGCTGGTTAATTTTTATCTGTTCTGGTACACTTACTATCTCAAAGCTACCGACGTTGTTTTTTTTTTCAATTTGCAATTGGAGTTACGTTTATGCCTTTAGATAATTCGTACATCGCGATGGTAATTTGTACTGATATATTTATGATTTGTGTACGTACAATTTTTAACCGATAATAATTTTCATCCACCTTGTCAGGAATGAGCACTGTTCACTATAACTTGAATCTACCTGTAGGTCTGTAAATGGAATGCGACCTAGTTTGAAAGTTTGAATTCATCAATATACGTTGTTACAACCGAACCCGAAGCTAACGTATACAAAAAAACTTCACACGCCCCTCCATGGGAAATCGCTGAGGAGGGGGTACACGGGTAATACTTAACCCACCACCAGTTTTCATTTGGGGGACGGGGGAAGAAATGATCGACCCCCCCCCCCAATTTCGAAGGCCAATAATTATATTTATACATGTAGTCATAAAAAATTTGTAAAAGAATTAGTGCCATATGATACCGCAATTAGTATAGTATCGTACCGTACACTCAACTCGCAATACACATACATAGGGTGTCTAACAAAATCGAAATCTGAAAATAAATGATCCCCCCCCCCCCCCCCATTTGCTATGAATGCGCAAAAATAATAAACTAAAGCTACGCATACTTCTTCGTCTATAATACTACATTTTCATGGGGAAAAAACTAATTTTACTGCATAAGGTAGATGAGCCCAATAAGGCCCAGATTATCAATATAAGGCCCAATCGATCTTGACTGCTATGCTTTAGACTGCATTAAAACGTATAGCAAAGTTGTTTCTCCATTATATGGCAACACTGTCCAATTGTTTTTTATCCACATTAGTCCAACGGTGCGAGATGTGCCGGTTGATGAGTTTCCAATAACGCAAAAAGTTCTTCGATAGGTTTTTTTGTGTAACTTGGAAGATTTACGAGTATTATGCTAGTCAAATAGAATTTACCCAGAAATTAAACACTGGATAGTTGTTGTAGTGGTAGTTGGTTAACAATCGACGCCAGAAAAGCGAAATTTGAGCAATTTGGAACCGAGGTCCAATCTGGTAAGATCAATTGATTGGTACTCGCAAATTTCTATTTGAACCATGCTTAACTTTTTATTTACCGAATTTCAGGTCAGGCTTATCAGGTATTAGGTTGGGTCTTATTAGGTTATTTTAGTTTTCAAAAAATATTTGTTGGCAAATTTTTCTTCTTTACCTCCCTAAACTGAAAGTCAAATTTCGTTTCTGAAAATGGAGTACCCAGGACTCCTGTCAAAGACTAGTCAGTCAAAAGCCGAAGGTTTCAAGCTGAGTATCGAACGTTATCTGAAAGGTTGAAACAAAGCTGAGATGTGGAAGACATTTCGAAAATCTGAAAGTCGGTAGCAAACGTTGAATTTCGAATTTCAATGACTATTTTGTTCCCACTAGATTCTCTGTTTGGCTTAGAGCCTAAACTTTAAGAAAGTTGAACCCTTTTTTAAAATCTAAAAGCAGGCCCGATGAGCCAGCCATCTGCGGTAGGTGGTTCTGACTGTTTACCAAGGGGGGGGGGGGGGCTCGATGATACACATAGTATAACAATGTGAAGAGTTCTGCGAGGCAGTGGTATAGCCAGGGGTGCAAAGGGGATGAATGCCCTCCTCCTAGGCAACTGAAATTGAATATAAAATATATGCGGGAATGAGCAATTTTTCCTTTTAAAACACGTTTTTTCGAAAATTTTTCGCTCGAGTAGTAATTTTACCTTCATTTTCATACAATAGTCCTCTAATATCGGCGATTTCTAAAAAATACTTCAATTTTCGACTTTGTCTCCCTTGAAAATCTTACTTCGCCCCCCCCCCGGAAAATCCTATAGCCACTGATTGAATTTGGTCTCAAAATTCATAATCAAAACTGGTGATTCAACTTACCGACAACCCATTGAAAACAAAATTGAATAGATCGTGTGAAAAAAAATTAGCATTTAGAACGATCAAATTTTCGAACTTTTGGAAGCAAAAAAACTCTGTGGACTTATCAAGTTATCAGTTCTCAAACATCCATTCAGGCATTATTTAGCCATAGATATTCAATGTGAACTAGATCGCGAGCCTACCGCACTGTCTTTATGAACATTGTAATGTGACACAAGAAAAAGGCCTGTGGGTCTGAAACTGCTGGATGGACACTCCACTCGGGCCCTTTTCTTGTGATATGTCACAAATAAAGAACGACAAACATACGCTTTTTCTATCTTTCAAAGCAAAATTAGTGCTGACAAGTTTATAAACATTAAAATGTAATGGAACGAAAAGTTATTAACAAAACTAGTGAGAAAAATAGAAGGAATTCGTTATTTTTATTCACGACATTTTGCCAGGGGAGGTTCCGGCAAGCGTTAGGGGTGCTCAGTACCCCCTAGCACCACTGTGGCTAGGAGCCTGGTGTAATGATGTTTTTTTTTTTAAATGGTGGTATCTCTGCCTAGGGGGGCTCAAGATACCTTTAGAGGGGGCTCAAATTTTGTAGGTTTTTTTTTTTAATTCAAGCGGCTCACTATAAAAAATGCGCTTAAAATAATGTAAAGAGAGGAACGAAGGAAGACAGAAAAATATAAAGGATAAAAGGGCAGACTTTTTTTTGGGGGTACAAGGGCGTTTTCAAAAATTAGCCCCCGGGCCCATATTTTGTTTCTGTTTTATTTATTTATTTTGTTTTAATTGAGAAATATTTTGATTGAAAAACGGTAAATTTTCAAATTTTCTAAATGTTTTGTCGGCGAATTTTTAGTTTTCAAAAAGTACTTGCCGGCAAATTTTATTTCTCCCCCCCCCCCCAACTGATAGTCAAGTTCTGAAGAGTCCAGTCTTCTTTCAATAAGAGATATGCACCCAGGAGATAATGCACCTATCCGTAATTTCTTGATGATTGATGAATGTGATGCGAGCAAGAGAACGGTTATCTCAAAAGAACATATTTTTCTAAAAACTTTTCTACTGATTCATCAACGATTAAGTCTTCTCAATTTTTTGGAATCGGACACCATTCTCAGAACTAATAAAATAACTTTTTGGGGGGAAAAAATTGAAAAATAAGCAGAATGGGCCCAAAATATGCGGTAAATGCCGGAATATGCGAAATATGCAGGATGAAGTGCTGCTCACTTGACTCAGAATTCTGTGATTCGTGAAGATCTTTTGAAACCTATCTACACTTATACGCCATAGATAAAAATATGCATTCTCATAAAAATTGTAGCCCTGGTCATTATAATAGAATTTTCCAATATTCTTTGTTTTCTCTTTCAAAAGGTATAATTTGCTGATTCCTAAATTTTTAAATGATCATGACTGAAAATAAATAACTTACATGACTGTTAGACACTTTCATACAACATACTATACCCCTCCCCCCAAAAAATCCACCAACGCCGATGAATGTAGGTCAATACTACTGAAAAAAATTACCCCCTACCACAAAAAAATTCCAGCGATGCCTCTGGCCCCCTCCTAAAGAGGAGATTTTCAATATTTTTCTCCCTTTTTCAGATTCTCAGTTGGAGAAGAATTGAAGGTTGTTGCAGTTATGAGCGTCGGCAAACATTTTCCCACGAGGGAAAAAAGCGCATGTTCTCCGCAGAAAGCAATCGATTTTTGTTAGTTAAAAAAAATAAATAATAAAAAAAATAACGGTACCGGTTCTCCCTTAATTCTAACGCAGGCCCAATCGGGGTAATTTCAGGTTAGGGATGCGATGTCCCGCGGGGCTAATTTCGCGTGCGTGCCCCACGATACGCCCCACCATCATCGAAAAACGGTACCGGTTCGCAGCAGTTTAACATCAACGTCCGAAAAAAAAAGACAAGTTACCTTTCATCACGTATTTTTAATTTTTCTGTGATAGCATGATAGGTACCTTGAACTATCCTCAGCAAAGCGTTACCGTACCTACGTTTATTCCCCTCTGTGTGTGCTACCTGGGCGTGGTGAGGGGACTTAAAGAAGAACTGAAGGCGCATAGGAGAAGGAAAACTCCGACAGATAAACCCTGATGAAAGCAAGGAGAAACTACATCAGTATTCTTCCCTGGAGATGCGTCCCCACCACCACAATTATGATGGCAACTTACAATTTTATTTATTTATTTCACAGCCGTTCATTCGTCGTACATACATTAGGCCTCGGAGTGTGGGGGGGGGCCGTTGTGACGTCGAATGCACCCATTTCCGGTCACTGGCATTCATCGCCGTTTTCCACCATAACCTGTCTCTTCCCACTCTTCCCCACAGTATCCCAAATTCCTTCATAATCTCGTCCCTCCATCTAATGGTCTACCCTTTTTTCTTTTCCATTCTAGGTGACCATTCTTCTGTCACCTTTCCCCATTTATCTATGCCCCTCCCCACATGCCCTGCGAATCCAATTTTCCTTTTTTATTTTCTCTCCAGTATCTTTTGAGCCCGTTCTTTCAAGTACTTATTTTAGACTTATTCTATCTTTGATGCGTATTCCCATAGTACTACGGAGCATCCTTAAGTGTGTTACCCTCAAGCTGCCGTATTTTGCCTCAGTAAAAACACAGGTTTGTGCTCCGTACGTAAGAGTGGGTATCACACATTGGTCCAGTATTTTTATTTTTTCCCTTAGTTGTAAGTTACCCTTTAGCATCGCTCTGTGAGCCCAGAAACTTTTCCAGGCTTTCGCGGTTCTTGCCCCCAGCTCCAGTTTCCCTCTATTTTCAAAAGCTATCGTTTGCCCTAAATAATTATATTCCTCCAATTTTTCGATTTCGGTACGACCTTCAATTTTCCCTCCTGAGTATTTGACATCAGCTTAGTTTTTATCATGTTCATTGACAGTCCCACTCTTCTACTTTGGGTATTGAATTATGCTGCCATCTCTTGAAACTCCTCTATTTCAGTACTCAGTAACACAATATCATCTGCATATCGCAGGTTATTCAGCCATCGACCATTTATCCTCACTTATGCTTTTTTTTTCTCCCTGTTCAATCTCCGAAATACCCCTTTTAGTACAGCAATGAATAGGTTGAAAGACAGAGGGTCCCCCTGCTTCACTCCTTTCTATATTTCAAATTCTTCTCCCATTCTGCCCAACCTTACGTGTGTTGTTGTTTTTCCGTACATTTCCCTCAGTACTCTCACTATATCTCTTTTCATCCCCTGTTTTTCTATAGCATCCCATACTGCCCAGTGTTCCACCGAGTCGAATGCTTTATTGAAATCAATAAATAAGAGACATAGTGGCATATTATACTCCCTTGTTTTTTCCAAAACTTGATTGAGTGTAAAGATATGGTCGACGGTCGAGTAACCTGCTCTAAACCCGGCTTCTTCCACTGGTTGGTTCCAATCTAAAATTACGTATATTCTGTATTTTAGTAATTTTCCAAAAATTTTACTAACATGGGTGTGAATCCTGTTTGCACAAATTTGTTGAATAATTTTTAGTCATATCAGGTGTAAGTGCATCCGTTAAAATTTTCATTAGTTCGTTCTCCACCCCGTCTGGTTCAGGCGCCTTCCCTTTCTTCAACGTTACTACCTATATCCTCCGAACTTCTTCGTTTGTAATTTCAAGCGTAATTTCGTCCTTGTTTTCTTCCCTCTCAGCTGTTATGTCTTCTGTCCTTTTCTCATCCTTACCCCTTCCTACCCTAGACCCCTTCACATTCCCTTTTTCCATTCTTGCGAGCCGGTACCTTCACCCTTCGTTATGGTGGCGCAATAATTTTTTGTAAGCCTATGCCTAACCTAGTAGGTTCATTGTGTAGCCAAGTGATAACATGCCCGCTTCGCAATCCTTGCGTCTTCCGTTCGAGTCCCACCAACATCAGAAAACTAGTGACATTCGTAGACCCCCCCCCCCAACTAACATCCTACCGAACACAGCGGCTACAGTATCAATCGAGGGGAAAACATAACGCGTTCTGTAACCCCGCCAGTTCACACGAACAAGGCATTACAATCGCAAGGCGTGTTACCACCAGACCAGAAAAATTGGTACTGTGAACATTGTGAAACATGTGGTTAATAAACGAACTGCGGAACTAGAGTCGCGCGCCAAAAATAGCGATTTCCAACGTCCAGCATGGGATATGGTGACTGAAGAAAAAGAAGAAGCCTGTAAATGGGAAAGACGTACGGCTGATGAGCTTGCAATCGACTCTTGATGTGACTGCGGCTCCATTTCCATAGATACAATGTAATTCCAACATTAAGTCAAGTACGTGTGCATGGCACTGACGTATACCCACAGTGGGAGGTGTCTTACTTGGCTATCACAATAACAAGACATTTTCAAACGGTAGGAGGAAGTAAAATCTACGAAAAACTATGAAAAACAGAGTAGGTATTTCCGAAGTGGGCAGAAATTATTTGAAATTTGGCAGAAATGAATAGAAAACCTCGGAAGGGGATCCCTGCCATCTGACCTCTTAGGCTACCACATTTTCATGAAATCACCCCAATGCATCAGGCGGCAAGTGAAAATTAATGAAGCAAATCAGATTCGTCTAAAAAGAGAATCAAAAATTCTTGAAGGTGTGTACAACAGAAATTTTACAAACTTGAATACTCACCCCATCTTTCATGATACTTTTCAGAATCCTGAATCAGGCTGAGCCACTAAACTGATACGCATCAACTTGGTTTGAACCAAGCAGGATTATTTTCGATCTCGTAAAACAGTTTCTCAATACATAGGTATTCTAAATGGTATGCGAGAATGCTTCGTATCAAGAAAGAAAAAAAAAACAAACTTTTATTTACGTTTGAGTTATTTTTCATACACGCACGTGCCTAATACTGTTACGTAACATAATAATGGCGTGTTTGTCAGCATATGACATACACTGTACTGGTACTGACATACCAATACACAACACACCACACACTCCCAGGTCACAACGCTAAAAATTGAAAACACCGATCGTTCATCATTATTTCATCTACCGCCATCACACTGTGTCACTCCTCTTCCCACCGTTCGATGATAATTTTCTTTCTTTTTCCTCAAGCACTATTGACTTCACTTAAGCAATACTAAGTTCATTTTTACCCCTGAATTAGAATACTAATTATTAACTATCCGCCGAGATATTTTTTTAAAACACAGTCATTTAACAAACTTTATCATCAAGAATTATGTGTATTTACAATCCCCCCCCCAATCATAAACTGTCATAATCTCTCTATATACCCACTAAAAAAGTAAAATCCACCTCCGCCACCACTGCCTCCAGGAGAAAAAAACCGCACTGTGGGTTGCCTACCCTGCCCCTTAACTGTTCATTTCTCCAGGGGTAGGCGACCCTTGGAAGGGGGTTCATGATGGAGGAGGGAGCTTGGGGGGACTCTTATGAACAAACCACCACCGCCTCCGGGAGAACAAAACACTGCGGGTTGCCTACCCTGCCCTTTAACTGCTCATTTCTCAGGGGTAGCCCACCCTTGGGAGGGGGTTCATGGTGGAGAAGGGAGGTTGGAGGAAGGAAGATCACGGTGAAGGACGAGGAGTTGTGGTGGGGGAGGGCTCTTCATACACTAAATAGTAAAAGCCACCTCCTCCTTCCCCTCCATGGGGACAAATTCCTGGTAGACTCCCATGTACCTTAATCTCTCGTTTCACCAGAGGTACCCTACCCTGGGGGGGGGCTTCTCGGTGGAGGTGGGAGCACTGGAAGAGGGAGGACGGCCACGGTGAGGAAGGGCGTCGCGGAGGGCGAGGAAGAGCATGGTGCGGGAAAGTGACTGTGATGGAGGATGACAGCCGTCGTGGGGATTGGCAGAGAGTAGCCCACCCCAGGGGGGAGGTTCTTGGTGGAGGAGAGAGTTCCTGGATGGTGTAGCGCCGTGTTGTTTTCATATAATTTCCACGGAAATTTTTTTACGTAGGGTAAGATACACTTATATGTTACCATGACGTCCAGGGCCGTATTTACCTATAGGCAACACTGGCACGTGCTTGGGGCGCTAGAGTTTGGGGACAATTCTTATGAACAAAAATTTATGAAGGGTGAACAAAAATTTAAGGGGGCTTTAATTTTTATTCTAACCCACTGCGGGTTGTTTACCCTGCCTCCTAATTGCTCATTTCTCCAGGGGTACCCTACCCCTGGGAGGGGGCTTCTCGGTGGAGGTGGGAGCTCCTGGAGAGAGAGGACGGCCATGGTGAGTAAGGTCGTCGCGGTGGACGAGGAGGAGCATGGTGGGGAAAGTGACTGTGATGGAGGAGGACAGCTGGGGTGAGTATTGGCAGGGGGTAGCTCACCCCCGAGCGGTCCTTGGTGGAGAGGAGAGTTCCAGGATGGTGTAGCGCTTTGTTGTTTTCATATAATACTATTCCAGCTGGCGAAACACTGTAGGCCGGCACGAACGAAGCGAGTGACGGCGGGGGTTGGGTCGCGAAGCGGCCAGGGTGTGAAGTTCTCTAGTAATTATTGTAATTTTGTGACTACAAATTACCGTGGAAATTTAAATCAACAACACCACTCTACAATCAGTTCAATGAAACAATACTGAAGCATCACAAATTTCTGTGGAAATTTCAATCAACAACAGGAGTATACTATGAAATTAGTTCAATAAAACAAAGCTTGGAAGAAACGGAAAAAAGAATGAAAAATAAGTGGTTGCAAGAGGCTCTCATTGCCGACCCTAAGAAACCTGCTATGAAGTTGAATTTCGTTAAAACCGCGACCCAAAGCACCTAGGAGCAAAGCCGAAACTTAACTTTCAGTTGGGGGGGGGGGGAGAGAAGAAATATTTGTTGAAAACTAAAAATCGTCGACAAAATTTTTTTTAATTGAAAATTTGCCGATTTCTTAATCAAAATATTTTTTAATTGAAAATTTTTTTTTGGAAAATGAAAAATTCAGATGAAGAGTTTCAAAACTTGCCAACGGCCAAATTATTGGGGGCTGTTTCACCCCCACTTCCACAGTTTCGTCCCTGTAAGTGCAGATTGGAACCTTATCCCCCAAGCACTCACATTTGCGCATAGTGAGCCGGAAGAATGTTAGAAATACTTGAGAGCAACACACAATTTCTGTAAGGTGGTCGTTATTTACTCTTGGTGATATTTTTTTCCTGAATTTCCCCCGTAAGGATATAG
The DNA here is from genome assembly GCA_031841125.1 of Acanthococcus lagerstroemiae. Lineage (NCBI taxonomy): Eukaryota > Metazoa > Arthropoda > Insecta > Hemiptera > Eriococcidae > Acanthococcus > Acanthococcus lagerstroemiae. Next base: position 16,318,604 of record CM063107.1, read on the forward strand.
GCTGGAGGGTCAAAAAATTGAAACTGAGCTTTGCAGGACATATGGTGAGAGAAGAAGAAAAATGGGGTAGATTAGCAGAAGAATGGTCGCCTAGGGAATGGAAAAGGAAAAGGGGTAGGCCGCCCACAAGATGGAGAGACGAAATTGTAAAATCTTTGGGAATTCTATGGGGAAGATTAGGAAGGGATAGGGGGGGTGGAGAAGGACGATAAGAGCGTATGTCCATCTATGGGTGCGTTCGGTGACGTGGGCACCCCTCGCATATCCGAACAAAAAGCTGTACATAAAATATAAAATTATTACTCATATATTTCGTTTTTGCTCCATTTATTTCCATTGATTCCTGTACAAAATTATACAAATTTCTCTTTTTCCTCCCCATCTTCTTTGGTACATCGCCGAGTGACTAGATGTACCGAAGAATCAGCCACTGGTTCAACAGAGGATGTCAAATGTCCGAGTTATTTGGAAGTGAAGGAACTCGCACAAGATAGGGGAAAATGAAAAGCTGCATCAAACCGGTCGTAAGACTGATAACCTCATCATCATCAGTACGCAATAATCGTTCGTTATTACCGTTCCAATTGGAAACAGAGGTGTCCGTGGCACTGCAGAGTATTTATTGAACAACCGGGTGCTGCACGCTGTCGAGTTCTCGAGTATAAGTTGAGTCAACTTAGAACCCATGAATTCAGTTTTCGCTAATCAAATATATGCAGCCTGATGTACACTGAGATTTTCTGTACAAAGGACAATAAATTATTGAAGTCCATTGAGAAGTATACTCGTATACGTACGGGTATGACATTGCTCAAACCGCGGTCGCAAGTATAACAATGCTTCGGCGGCGTTTAATATTTTCTACACGTGTATAAACCCGAAACAGTTAAAGCGACCTTGGGAGTACAGCGCAGTTGAGCAATACCTAGTTTACTGTTCCCTCCCCCTACATGCTTCTTCCTTGTGACGCAAAGTCACACCAGTTTTATCCATTTTTTTCTCGATTTCTCATCGGTCAACCGCGACATCGACATCTGATAAACACTTTTGGAGGAAATTTGAAAACACTGGCCGACTCCAATAGCATACGAATAAGGAATACAATTTTTGTCTGCTATCAGCCAGACACATCAATTCCGCTTTTCCGGTGACCGTGAAATTTATTGAATGTAGCGTTCACTAGCCCGCTGTTGTTTACATGCTCGCGAAGTGACATGACGTGGCGACTGTACCTCACATTTCGATTCTCTATCGATTTTGGTACTCGGAAATTTAGACGATTGTAAGGCCATGGACGAAGAGCCACATATTTCGTATTTTACCGAGTTGACCTGTACTTCCAATGCAGGAGTACAAATTTCGGTCGCATAAATTTAGTAGATTTCAAAGAGAATTAGTCGGGTTCAGGGTTGCTATTTTTACCTCAGACGCGAGCATCGCGGATAGACATTGGAGACGTTTCTTCAAATCTGCGCCGAACTTGTTAGTATCCGTGGACGGAATAAAATCTGCCGCCCCAGGTTACTCGTGCATATACCTGAGGCAAATTTCATAGCGGATGTCTGTGGCGTAGTCAGGGGGCTGAACCCCCGCATTTGCGACTTCGTCAAATATAGTGTTTTTTCTTATTTTAGCACCCCCGTCCAACACCTCACCCCCTTGGTCAAGACTAAACCTCCCTCGAACACTAAGGCATAACCAGGGGGCCAGGACCGCCCTCTTTTTTCGATTTCGTTAATTTTAGCATCCTCTCCAACACCTTACCTCCTTGGTCAAGACCAGATCCCCTCGAGCTTACGCCGCTGTTGCTAATAGTATCCCAATCAACGCTGTACAAATCCCACTTTCATTTCCTCTACTGAATTTTCCGTGAGAGGTCAATGCTTCCCTGCCTCCGATTAAAAAAACGCTTATGGTGTACAAGCGGCACACCGTGTTAACGTTCGTTTCTCATTATCTGCCATACTCAGTGCGACTAATGAGTGAAACATTCTGTACTTCATTAAATCGCAAATTATGCGAGTTCTGAAAGGATTCGAATTAATTTGAAGATCGAGACAACTAACTAGATTTTTGCGGTTATAAAAAGGGAGAGCAGGGGGACCAAAATCAGATATTTCAGGTAGGGGAGACCAGGTTCAAATGTCACAGGGGTGAAATATCACAAAGTCTGTATCTCAGTCGGTCTAGTGATAATTGAAGTAAATTATAGTAAAAGATACGGCGATGAAATTTTGTTAGGAGATCGAAGTGCCTTGGAGGACTCTATCATGAGATATCCGGGCTCGAAGTGTTCACATGATAAAATTTGGCAAAAGTAGGGGTGACTGGGGCAATACAAACCATTGGGGAATACTAACCAGTCCCGTAAATCACAAGATGTCGTTACTTGCCGACAGAGGCCAAACTTGACTTTTAGTGGAGGGGGGGGGGGGGTGGAGAAGGAAAATTCGCCGACAAATATTTTCTTTCAACTGAAATTTCGCCAATAAAATTTTCTAAAAATTTAAATTTGAAAATTTGCCGATTTTTCAATCAAAATATTCTTTAACTGGAAAAAAAAAATGTATGTAAATGAATAAATAAACAAACAAACACACGTTCTTGGAAAATTAAAAATTCAAATAAACAGTTTCAAAATCTGCTGACTGCCTAATTATTGGGGTGTTCCACCCCCCCTCCCCCATAGTTTCGTCCCTGCAAATTCAGATTGGAATCTTATCCCCCAAGCACTCATATTTGCGCACATATACCTATTCTGGGAGGGTAAAGTGGAAGGATGTTAGAAAAACTTGAGAGGAACACACAACTTCCTCTACACATTGAGGTGGTCGTTGTTTACTCTCGATGATCTTTTTTCTGAATTTCCTCTCTGATTCTTCCTCTAAATTGATTCCAAAATATAATAAATAAAATTTAAAAAAACCCACAAAGTTTCATGTTGATCGGATTATGGGAATCCGTGCCGCAAGTTCCCTTTCATTATTATGGGGAAAATACATGGAATTTTGACTTTGGTTCCAGACTGAATTTCCCTCCTAATTCGGGCCGCACAGCGCTAGTATCGGCTACTCTTATCAACGATCAAAAATGGTGAAGCTTTTGCTTTGAGTACAAATCAGAGGTGCTTAACCAATCAGATTGGCTAAAACTAACAGCTAAAACTAATTTTTTAAATTAATTGGCTTCGGCTAACGGCTAATGGCTACAGGACGCTGATTGGCTAGCTAACAGCTAAAGACTAATCCACAATTTTGGTAAAAATAAAATAGGTGAAGTGGTAACTTGGTTGCAATTCTTTTTCTTTCCCCCAATTCTGAGTCTGAGTTTGACCAAGCTTACAGTTTCAATCCAAAAAACGAAAATCCACCGAAGAGGAATAGGAAAAAAATTCAGTTTGAATGTAGTCAGAAGGGAAAAGGCAAGAAATTAGCAAAATGAAATCAGCCGTTAGCCTCCGAATTTTCATTGGCTTACGGCTAGCTAATGGCTAAAAAATTTTCAATCGGCTAGCTAACGGCTGGCTAAAAATCTCCCAAAAATTGCAAGCTAACAGCTAACAGCTAATGGCTAATGGCTAGCTAAGCACCTCTGGTATAAATCTCCTGGAGAGATAGAAATCGGATTATTTACATTATACGAGCGTGGAACTGTAGAGCGCGCTATACCGTGTGATACGTGCGTTTCTGTCATGCGAATGCCCTGTTGTTAACAAAATGATTGCCATTAGCTCTCATTAGCACCGGGGCATCTGCATGACAGAAATGCGCGCTCTACAGGTCCAGCATAGGGAACATGGTTGCTATCCCTCCAGGAGATTTATACTCAAAGAGCTTTTGACACATGTAGCAAATTTTTGGAATCTAGGTATCAAGATAGTCTTAATTGAAAAAAAATTATTTGTTCGAAAAACTTGTTCCTCTTTAAATACTTCAAAAACGTCTGACTTTTCTGGATATTTCAACTTTAATGAGTATGTACATTAATGGGGAAAATGTATAGATTCACCTTTTGCTACTTTTATCACTTCGACTCGATAGCGACGCGCTCTGACGGATGTACGGCCCAAATATTCACCATGACCAAAGCCCGTCAATTAAACTATAGAACATTTGCTATCGGATTCAGCTTGTGACATTGGAAAATAAGTCTTTTGCTTTCAACCTTCAGATTTTAATAAAATATTCAACTTTCTTAAATTTTAAGCTCTAGGTCAAAAAGAGAATCTAGTAAAAACAGAATACCTAGTCACTGAAATTCAAAATTAGGCGTTTGCTACCGACTTTCAGATTTTCGAAATGTTTTCCAAATTTCAGCTTTCTTTCAACCTTTCAAATAACGTTCGATACTCAGCTTGAAACCTTCAGCTTTTAATTGACTGGTCTCCAACAGGAGTCCTGGGTACTCCATTTTCAGAAACGAAATTTGACTTTCAGATTGGGAAGGTGGAGAAGAAAAATTTACCGAACATTTAATCGAAATACTTTTTAATTGAAAAAACAAACAAACAAACAAACATGCATAAAAATGAAAATTCAAAGGAACAGTTTAAAAATTTGCCGACTGTCAAATTATTGGGGGGGGGGGGGGTTCAACCTCCACACCCCCTATAGTTCCGCCCCTGCTTGGCGACCTTTAGATGGATGCGTTGTGAAGTATATACTAATGGTACTACAAACCTTGAATGCATAGTCCATGTTTTAGAACTCATGTTTTTGTTTTTATGGTGATAATTCAGTTTTGTGCATTTGCGATCTTCAATTTTGAGAAATTTTTGTAAGACGGTAAGTTAAACATTTTTCAACCAAATATTTTCGTTTATGGCTCACTTTGTAGCTTATACATTCCACTTTAAGGTAAAAAAAAAAAATCACAAATGCTCAAATGCCATAGTTGGGGAAATAGAATTTTTTTTTCTCTGATAAGATGCGATCTTGATGTAATGGGCAAATACTAACCAACAAAATTTTGATGTGTTTTCTCATTTTTTAGATAATTTAAGGAAAGTAAAACTTCCTAATGGTTCGAAACTACCACCGACGACGTCGATACCCCGAATGTGAAGAAAGCGAACCAGAAGTTGATGAAAAAAAAAAAAACACAGAGAATGCCTGATTTGCGACGAATATGGGAAGAGTGAATTTTAGTATAGGTAGGCGTATTAGCTGCGGGGGGGGGGGGGTGAACTCATAAGAAATGTAGATGCTCGGATTTGGCGAATGGTTATATTATGATTATTGTACGTAATTAAGTCGTTGTCAATTTATTATTTTATTATCTAGTAACAAAAAACTGCAAATTTCTTGATATTAAATAAACGAAATAAATAAAATAAAATAAAAACAGAAAATAGTGCTTAGTGTTGATACTTTTTGATTAAAAATGAAAACCCGTACGTATTTTTCGTGTTTTTTATTCAAAAGATAATTGTAAGTTTATTAAACTTTTCATTTTTCAATTTGTGTGGGGTACTAAAATAAGGTGATTGGTATTCCCCGTGGGGTGGTTGATATTATACCCTGCTATGCGAGGAATACCAACCAAATTACCTTTTTTCTAAATTCAAAACAGAAAGCTCTGATGAATTTCCGAAAAATTTTCAGTACCGTAGTTCGATAGCCAGGAGTTCAAGGAATACATTATAATGATTTTCAAAATTTTAGAGCAATTTGTCTGCTCAAAATTTCAAATTTGGCTCAAGTGGCTGGTATTACACCGGCCTCCCCTAAAATTTCTAGTGTTTTGAATGTTTCTTCTACGTCGGTCCATTGAACTATAAAAAAACCAGTAAGTAGCTTAATTTACGTCTTGAAGTGTTGGGAATCGAATGTGCTTATCTTTTTTAGTTAATTTTGCAACAAAACGTTACTATTTATATCTAGGTAGTTTACTGACAAAATCGTTTCAAATTGATTGGGTTGAAATGTCACAAATTTTACGGGTCGAAATGTCACTCTTGAAATACTTATTACTTGCTTAAATATTACCAATTCATGAGCACACGAGGCATACACAGATTGTATGTATGTTCATGGAGGTTGCAGGATTTGTGATATTTGTGCTGATTCCTCCCGACGTGACTAAAGCGATGCCAGTTCCGATGAATAATATTCTTGGAATCAATGAAATGTTTGTTTTTCATCTCTATATTTATAGGGGCAGCCTCCCCCCCCCCCCCCAAGAAAAGCCTTGAGCATTTTTTATCAGATCTTAATCACACCAAAATTACAAGTCGAGTATTTTACTTCTTTGTATAAAATTTATCACCCCTCCCCGTTTCTCTAGTTCAGCCCCTCTCAGAGGTGATTTCTGGTTGCGCCTAGGTCTATAATATTATTCTATGTACTTTAGAAAATATAACAACTCTTTTCAATTATTAAATACCTTTACTTAATAAATGTTATTTTGGTTTTTCAATTTTTTCCCATTTAAATAACCCATGACACTTCACGCCACTGTGCGTGACATTTCACCTCGGGCTGGGTCGAAATGTCACAAAAAATCTGTTTTCACAAAAAAATGTATTACACATTTAGCAGAGTACTTGAGGTCTTTAAAAAAATCAGATATGTGCTAGAAGGTTGTAGCTTTCCACAGATAAAAAAATAAACATTTTAAGAATAGTTCGGTTGTACAAAAATTCTGAACACGAAATGTGACACTTGGACCCGGTCTCCTCTATATTTGACCCAATATGCAACAGCGTTGGAAAGCTAAGGAAAGCCTTTTTTAGTTCGCCCCCCTCTGTGTGTGCTACCTTGGCGTGGTGACGGTGGCCAACAATTTAAAAATTTCAACAGATTTTCAACAATTCACAGAAAATAGCATTTGAGCTTGACATCGTCACGCATAAATGAAACTCATTCCTGATGCATACACTATACCATCTGCTATGATTCAAAATGGAAGATTCTACAGACCAATAGTTTGAAAATAGTAGCCAAATTTTGGTTTTTGAACCCTTCGTAAAATGCTTGTGGATTAATCCAGGGAGTGATAGCAGCGCCATCCTGCTATGTTGTAAAGGAAGGATGAAAATATCAATTAATTCCAAAATCAATTCTCCCATGTAATTAGAGCTCCAGTTATGACCATCCAAAAAACCTTGACCAATAAGTAGCACTTTTATCTTTTTCGTGTTTATCCGCTGTCTAGTATCTTCTATCTTGTTATTAAGTGGACACCTATTGTTTCAGCTGAATTGTGACGCCTTCTTAATTGGAACTTTAGACATACACGTAGTACTGTTAAAATTAAAACTTATGATTCTCAAGGCTTGGCCGCTGAAATATTCGAATTAAATGGTTCTATACAATTTTACAGATAGATTACAACTATTTACATCTGCATCCTAGAAGACCTCAGCAGTTGTTGCCGGATAGTATTTTCAAACTTTCTGTTAGTAAGTACAACATTTTTAGCGCAGAAATTGATTGTAAGCTATGTATTCATTAACCTTGAATTATCACTCGGAATCGTTAGAATAAAAAAACTTATAATGGTGACCCAAACTGACGAAATCGCAACTGATGGAACTACATCCATTTAATGGGAAGTACGCGATAGAAGAGTTCGAAAACCTTCAGCAACCGAAAGTACTTGTTCTTTGAATATCTGTAAGCATTTTTCTCGTATCTACCAACTCATAATAGCTTTTTTCCTAAAGTCAATATCCGGCTATCAGAACTTTAGTCACGGGTCGATAGGAGCCTACTTAACCGCCCAATACACGCTGTGTACGAGTATACAAATGTAAAACATTTCAATTTTCTTTTGAATAGGTAATTATTACAATAGTGAGATTTTTCTAAAGGGTGGGAGGGAGGTCCAACACTATAAAAAGAAAGTTATTTTTCCTAATTTTTTAAATGTTTTCTAGTTGCTTACTTGTTCAGGAACAGCCCCCTGTTCATATACTTATTTTGTCATAGGATGTATTCCATTAAAAATCTGAATTTCCTAGGTATTTCTTTGGACCTGCTACTTTTTTCGAAGAGTATAAATTTAAGCAATTTCTAAATGTTTCAGAATTCAGGAGGCATAGAAAAGAAAAAGCGAATTAACTGAAGGCGGAGAATCTGTGCCACCATTCGTTAAAAATGTCGGTTAAGATACGCAAACAGTCTACGGTTTTTTGTTAAAGTTGAAATGATCCAATCTCGACACTACTGTAGTTTTTTATATTTATGGTAAATTTTGGAATATTATAGTCCGTTCTAAATAAGAATGCCGAAAACAGTTCAGGCGTTCCACATTTCGCTGCGTATCTATGCAAGCCCAAAAAACATTTTTACGTTATCAATCGCTGCGAAAATTTCAGATTTATAAAACATAATGCCATCAATAACTAAATTTTGATAATTTTGTCAGATGTCCTTTAACTTTGAAGAACATCTATGCTCCGGTTTGTAGTGTTGTGTGAATAACTACCTTTTCTTTTCCCTACATGCCACTGTACTCGCAACTGTTTTCGGCATTCTTATTTGGAACGGACTATAAACTGCACAATTTACCAAATCTTTTTATATACTAAAAAAGTAAAATCCGCCGCCTCCGGGAGAAAATAACCCACTGCGGGTTGCCTACCGTGTCCCTTAATTGCTCGTTTCTCCGGGGTAGCCTACCCTGGAGAGGGGGTTCATGGTGGAGGAGGGAGCTCGGGAGGAGGAAGGTCGCGGTGAAGGACGAGTAGTTGTGGTGGGGGAGGGGCTCTCGATACATTAAACAGTAAAAGCCATCTCCTCCTTCCCCTCCGTGGGGACCCCGGGGAGATTCTCGGTGGAGGTAGGAGCTCTTGGAGAGACTAAAACAGTAAAATTCGCCGCCGCCACCGCCTCTGGGATAAAAAAAACACTGCGGGTTGTCTACCCTGCCTCGAAATCGCTCATTTCTCCAGGGGTAGCCTACCATTGGGAGGGAGTTCATGGTGGCGGAAAGAGCTTGGGGGAGGAAGGTCGCGATAAAGGAATAGGAGGAGTTGTGGTGGGGTGGGCTCTCTATACACTGAACAGTAAAAGCCACCTCCTCCTTCCCCTCCATGGGGATAAATTCCTGGTGGGCTCCCCTGTACCTTAATCTCACTTTTCACCAGAGATACCCTACCCTTTTCCAGCTTGCGAAATACTGCAGGCTGGCACGAGCGAAGCGAGAGACGGCGAGAGTAGGGTCGCGAAGCGATCAGGGGGCAAAGCCCCCTAGAATATAATAAAATCCAAACAGTACTGCCAGATGATTTACTGAATTTCTAATTCGCATGAAATTAGGAAATCAACTCCAAGTAGCCACGTTTGTCATATTTCCTCTATAGTATGCAACATTGTATCATGATGGCTGACTGCATTGTATTGGATAGCATTTATGTATTTGGGTCATTCTCCAGAAACTGAAGGTAGCATTTTCCCCCCTTGATAATACTTAGTTCACATGTAATAGAGAATATTAAGTAAGTTTACAGAGCAGAATGTTTGGTGGAGCGTATGACGACGCACGCACGCCAAAGTGGCTCCCTAAGATACCGCGCCCCGTGCTCCGAAGACTACCCTTTCGAGCATCGCATCAGTAACCAGAAAGACGCATTGAGGCTGGCCCGAGCCCCCATTTCACCTCTCCACTTCGGATTCACGCTGTCCTGCCTGTGCTAGTATGGCACACCCTACTGACCGAGGCAACGCTGACCCAGCATTAACCTGAAATACATACCACAGACGAAAACGCTTCCTTCTTCAGCCCTCATCTCCTCGTCTTGGTACGTGTGGCGACGCAAGAAGGTGGTGACGGGGGGGGGGGGAAGCCCTGCTGGGGGTCCGCAGCAGCTGCAGCAGCTCTAGGATGGTAGAGAATTGTTGGGTCCGGTGTGTGGGCCGAGCTTTGTCCGTCGGCCCTCTAAGGTAGCATTTCCCCCCCCCCCCCCAATAATAATTCCTAGTTTATATGTAATAGAGAATATTCAGCAAGTTTACAGAGCAGAAGTATCAAAATTTAAGGAGAGAGCAACTTTTTTCCACGACAACAAACATCTTTATCATAGTGAAAACACTGATATCCATGACTACGGATAAAACAGCTTCAATTTCCTTTCCCAGAGAATTTTTGGAAATTGTGCACGATCTGGCACCTGGATCGTGCTCAGGGATCAAAATTGTACCAGTATTGCCATTTGTTGCGCTGAAAATTGTCTAAAGCACATAATCTTTGCACGAGTCAAAGATTGACTACGACAATGTACTGAAAACCCTGGTAATAGAACTTTACGCCATCCCCTCTGGAAATATGAAGACACTGAGAGCAATTTGAACTCTTTAACATACACTTCCAGTCATTCTGAATTAATACCACTTTACTGGTAAAAAAACAACTTCAAACAAAAATTTGAAAAATTATCAACAGCTATTGAAATAAGATGGTAACATACTCGTACATGACAACGGACATCTCCCGTATGCTTTATGGTAATTGTCGTGTTAAATGAACTGGATTGGTGAAATTTAGCGCGGATGTTATTATGTAACCCAAAGTACCTCCTCCCCCCACAAAAAAAATCAATCGAGAGTTAGGGTTCAAAATAAATTATTTTCAGTTTCTGTAGAATGACCTTCCTACGTTTTTTCTTCAATTAGATACAGACTGATAGGGGTGGAGTTAGATTAGAGAGGCCATCGGAAAAATTAAATGTTTCAGGCTACACCAGTAACAACTGCAAGGCTACCCCCCCCCCCTCGCGTAGAATGACGTTGATTTTTTTTTTCAAATGAGCATGGAGAAGATTGAAACACTTTTCTAATGCTCGATTATCAATTATTTTCTGAATAGTAGTAAAGTTTGTTGACATTTCATTGAACGAGTATATGAACTTTTGGGGAAAGTAATTTCAGCATTCCCGAATGAGAGCTTCGATGTGGAGGAATAAATTTTTTCGTTTAATCCTTTGCGGATTATGAAGAGTCAAAACTTAAAATATGTATTTTCCCAAAGAAAAGATCCGTCAATTTTATCAAATCGGGCTCAAATTTTCAGGCGTGTATCATTCCATCAAATGGGACCACGATCAGTTTGGCAGCACTAACTAATAACGAGACGTCAACAACAACTTAAAAAAAACTAATAGTTTATAACTTTATTAAAACAAAAAAAAAGTTATGTTAATTGATTTGAGCAGGTGGAAGGAAAAGGTCGAAAATAACGTATTCCAATACTTCTTCAAAATTCTTTCAGACATATTTTAGACTATGACCTTTGAATTGTTCAAGACTATCTTCAAAGGTTTTCACACGTGTTTCAAAAAGATTATTACTTCACCCTTTGCAAAAACCTTTTTATACTCTTCCAAACCTTTACAAGGCCCTTTCAGACTCGCTACGATTTTTTTTTTAATTTCTACAGACCTATATACGACTCTTTGAGACTCTTCTAGACACAAATACATGATTGAAAGAGTCATAAACGAGTTTAGGAAAGCTTTAAAGAGTTTCAAAAAGTAATAAGTCTGCCTAGATGGATGTTGAAGAGTGATGAACAAGGCTGAAAATGAAGTGCAAAATATTCTCAGAACAGACTCAAAAGATTCTAATTTTGTTTAGAAGAGTTCTAAAGTCTTGAAGAATCTAGAGTAAGCTTGGAAAAATCTTAGGGAGTTTCATAGAGTTTTAAATCCGTCCGGATGAATTTTAAAACATCGTGAATAAATTTGAAAGTCTCAAGAAGTCTTGGTAATGTCAAGAAGAGTCTTAAAAAATCTCAAACTAGCCTGAAATCGTCTTGAAACGAATCCGTGAAAGCCTTAATGGTGATTTAAAACAGACCTGGAAGAATCCTGAGAAGTCTTAAACAAGTTTAGAAAAGCGCAAAAGAGTCTTAAAGAGTGCTGAATCCGTCTGGTTGGTTTTAAAAAGTCTGTGATCAATCTAAAAGAATCTTAAATAGTTACCAATTATGAAAAAATATTTCAGCCAGTATGATAAAAAAAGTTTTGAAAATCTTGAATAGTATTGCGAATTGTAAAAGAACTGAGGCTTGCAGTGGCTTAGCGAGACTTGGTATGAGGGGGGAGGGGTTCGTTTCACTTTTTCAACATTACAGGTGTAATACTTACTATTACCAGAATATATTTTAATTTTTTCACATTGTCGGCCGATGCCAACCGGGGGGGGGGGGGGGGGGTCAGACCCTCCAGCTACGCCCCTGGAGGTTTGGGATAGTATTGACCGAATCCGTAAGAGTTTTAAAGCATTAAATGTTTTGAAGAACCTAAAACATAACAATAGCCTTGAAAAAGAGTGAAGAGTTCTGAAGGAGGCTGTCAGAATCTTCCCACATATTCAGATCCTTAGGCGGAACAACCTAAATTCAAAGTAAAACTTTGAACACCTTTGTAATAGGTTGTCGAGACGTTACTTTCTGGGATGATCAGACCACTTTGGTTCGGCCAGGCCACACATGTGCCAGACTACCGGGCCGCTGCCCGGTTTGGTAAGTCACTCATCTCCAGCAGGTTGAAGTTCGGAAACATAAAAACATTTCTACAATGCAAGCTTCGAGTGCTCATTAAAGTAGTTAATGTACAGTAATACGAGGTGACTTTGCAATCATGGGGTGACTTGGCATGCATATATTTCCATGACTCCTATATGAGCGCGAGGAAAAAAGTAGAATGTGTGACAACACTGCATGCTTTGTGCAGAACTTTAATAAGCTACAAATTACACTACAGAAATCGTGGCAGAAAAGAAATGAAAATCAAAGGAAATTGTATGCGTTTGGTATCATTACACGCAGAATTTGATGGCGGACATGATAAAAGTGAGCTGTGTATTAATCAGCATAGTGACGTCGCAATCGGTGAAAAACAGAAAAAAATGTGGCGGGGTGAGTTTGCACAGAATTGTTTATTTGTTCTTGAAACCAGTAAGGGGTCAATTTCAATGCGATGTCTTATTGCTAGCAAATGAATAAGTACAAATCGGACGTTTATGCATTTCAAAGATGCCAAGTACATATGCTCGTGTCTCGGCCTTTTGTAGGAAAGGTCTCATTTGTTTTTTTTTTCTTATGATTTTTGGAGTAAAGAGAGAGAACAGTTCTCATGATCAACATTGTTGGTTTTTTGCATACATCTTAAATCGATTTGGGGTGACGTGGCACATTTATTTTAAAATTCTGGGGGGAAATTTGAGAATGGGGTATCAGAATCTTTTGGGGATTATCCTCAAAATTACATCAAAATTACAAAAAATATCCTGATTTTTTCTACAGTATATATGAACAGCGCATCAAATTTGAAAATATAGGAAAAAGTGAGCAAGTTACCCCTTTTATAGTAGGTCCAATTTGGTATGATCGAAATTCATCTCTGGAGTAACATAGTAATGCCGAAATCAGTTGAAACACATCCGTATCATTGTCGTTACTGACATATAATGCAATCAGATAAAGATGATTACAACAGAGAATAGAGAGCTTCCATTCGCACATTTTCTCTGTGTGCCGTCATCAAAACCGCGGGAATTCATCATGCGCCAACTGCGTGTTGTATGTAAAACTAGCTCAGAGCTTCGTTCTCATTCCCAAATTTTCCTTTCAATCTCCAAAACACTATTCCTATTCATACGCCTCAATAAAAACCAGTTATTATTTTAGTTTGTAATCGAAGTATGTAGGGCAGAGTCATAAAGAAACTCGAGGTACGTAGGTACCCGTCGTCCGAAATGAAATAGAAACACGTGGAAGTTTCCCAGAATCAGATTGCAGCGCGCGTGGTGCATTTGTCGGCACTCTCCGTTGTCTCGACTCTCAACTCTCAAGAACCCATTACACGTGCGCTATAAAAATCTCACGTCGCGTCGTTCGGAAAGTCCGATTTCTTCATATTTTCCAAATAACGTGCACTTTTTTTTTTCTTTTCTATCGTCAACGCGATATTATTTATTGTTTTGTGTGTTACTTATAATTCGATCGAATAAAGTATTTTTCTAATTCAGCTCTTTCAACGTTTTAAAATACATTACACATTTACCTACTCCTAGGGAGACAAACCGAGCTCCCGAACTCCTTCCCCAAGACGAGAGCAGCCATCGCGGGGAAGTAAGGCTGTAAACCTCCCAGGGTAGGTAAGTCTAAATCTTACAAAACTAAAGTAAAACTTTCGGTAATCAACAATAAATTCCTCCTCTTGGGTGATACCTTGCCGTGGTGAGGAGGCTTAAGCGTAGAAAATAAAAAAACAAAATTCCATGAGGTTACATATTGTTAAAATCGCGACCAAAAGCACCTGAGAAGGCAAACTCCCACAGATAAACCCTGTTGAAAGCAATGAAAAACTACAACAGAATGTCTTTCCAGAAAATGTATCTTTATTGATGATGGCGTTCCAAAGGCAAATAATTTTTTCAGACGTAAACAGCTCCCCCATTTGGATGTCCGGGAGGGAGCTACTGGGGGGAGCATCATTATAGGAAAGTTTTAAAAAGAAAGGCATAATTATAATAGGAACTTGCAATGTGAGAAATTTAAATGGAAAGATAAGAAATGAAGAAGCTTGATCTAGGAATAGTTGGAATAAGTGGAGTAAGAGATGGAAAGAAGCGAATGATTTTTGGTCACGAGACTTTATCACATTGATTACATTATCACGAAACAACGTTTTAGGAATCAAATATTAACAGCCGATATTGATAGTGATCATAACTCGCAAGTAATAAAATGCAGACTTAAATTGAAGAAACTTGGTAGAAAAAAAAGAGGTAAAAAGATGGAATTTGAAAAGTTGGAAAATAGTAATACCAGAGAGAAATATCAAGAGGATATTGTATTAGAATTAGAGACCGAAGAAACACAGGAAATTGACAGTGTCAGTGGCGGATTTATCACTTGACTCGCCATAGGCAGACAGAAAACTGCGGCCCTTTTGCTAATCAGTCTGACCATACATCTTTGAAAAAGAAAGAAAGAAAAAAAATTAATACTTTCTTACCACGAAGTGATAAGCATATGTAACTACTTATTTGTTTTATTTGTCCGTAAAAGAGTATTCTCCTTATAGTCTTAACGCTAAACTGCCAAAAAATAAAATATACAATAAAAAAATAATATCTTACATCATATTTCAGAAAAAGGGAGAGTACACTTTTTTGTGAGGCAAAGAGTATAAATACTCTGGAAAAGAGTACTGTCAGCCTGCTTTGTTGAAAAAAAAACCA
Organism: Acanthococcus lagerstroemiae; assembly: GCA_031841125.1. Lineage (NCBI taxonomy): Eukaryota > Metazoa > Arthropoda > Insecta > Hemiptera > Eriococcidae > Acanthococcus > Acanthococcus lagerstroemiae. Next base: position 16,333,795 of record CM063107.1, read on the forward strand.
TAGAGGTAATCAGCAAATGAGAATTAAATATGAGTACCTAAGTATATATTATTTGGCTTCATGCACTTCCTCATTACGCTTTACCAGTTATCTATTTATCTATAGTTCAATGAAAAAAATACTTCAACGACTATGTGCATATTCCCGGAGAAAAATTTTGCAGGTGATTTTTACTGTGAAAATAGTAAAAGTGTTTGTCTCAGCTGTAACAAATGAGAAAATCACTAAATAATTTGGAAATTTTACCACGCGCGTTTCCGCCCCCTAAAATTTGCCGCCCTAGGCGGCCGCCTACTCTGCCTACTGGAATATTAAAGTTAGCAAAAGAAAATCTAGGTCAAATTAAGAGAGAAGGAAAGAAACCATGGACGAAGGAGGAAATCCACAGAAAGATGGATGAACGAAGAAAATATAAGAATGCAAAATATAGGGAAGGTAGATTAGCTTATCAAAGGTTAAAGAATGAAATAAAGAGAGAGTGTAAAAAGGCAAAGGAGGAAGGAATGAAAGAAAAAAGTGATAAAATAGAAGCGTTTGTGAAGACTTGGCCTACAGAAAAGTAAAAATGGAGTTTGGAGGAAGAAGGAAGAAAACAAGTAATATAACAAATCAGGAGGGAGAGCCTATTTATACAGCTAAAAGAAAAGTTATAAGATGGGTAGAATATGTAGAAGGACTATATAAATAATGGGGATGAAGAGATAAGAATGGAGAGGGAGGAAGATGTACAAGAAGATGAGAGGGGAGACTCAATTTTAAGAGTTGAATTTGGCAAATCATTGAGAGATTTAAAGAGAGAGAAAGCTCCAGGAGTGGATGAGATACCAGCTGAATTATTACAGAACTTAAGAGAATATGTACTTCATAAATTGTACAAATTAGTAAATGTTATATATTTATGATAAAAGGGAAAGGCCTGCGGGCTTAAAAAAATAATGCTTAGTAACTATACCAAAAACAGCAGGAGCAGATAGGTGTGAGAATTATCGAACAATTAGTCTTTTTTCGTATACGTCAAAAATATTAACTAGGAGAATTTATAGGAGGATTGAGAACAGAATAGATGCGGAATTAGGAGGTGATCAGTTTGGATTTAGAAAAAGTAGAGATACTAGGAAAGCAGTATTAGCTTTGAAATTAATTGTATACAGGAGACTCAAAAAGGGGCAGGATGCATGTATAGTATTCGTTGATATTGAAAAAGCTTTTGACAGTGTTAAATGGGATAGAATGAGAGGGAGGAATAAGATAAAGCGGATGTTACAGCTGGGGGAGGGGGTAGTTACATGGGAAGGTGGATGCAGTGGGGAAGTACTGTTTAACAGAGTAGGAGCTAAAATGGATACCTGGAATGTCTGAAGAGAAGGAGAGATAAATTAATAGGGCATAACTTGAGGCACCCAGGAATCAGCAGCGGATTTAGGAGCTAAGCCGCTATAGGCACTCAACGAAATGCCCCCCCCCACTCCATATCCAGGTCAAAAATTGATAATTATTTCCCAGTTGTGTCTCCTGCAACTTCTACAATATTTTTCTTTTTTTCTCTCTGTCTCTTCTTCTTTTTCTCTGAATTTCCTTCCTTTTTCCCGCTGTTTTTGAACAAAAATCTGCCACCGTAGGCACTTGCCTAATGTCCCTATTGGGAAATCTATCACTGCCAAGAATAATATCACTGCTGCTAAAAGGAAGAGTGGAGAGAAAGAATTGGGAAGGTCAGCAAAGATTCCATCATGTTCAACAGATAATCAAGGATGTCAAATGTGTTATTTACGAAATAAAAGAACTCGAACAAATGGGGAGCTGCATCAAACCGGTCGTAAGACTGATAACCTTATCATCGTCATCATCATCATCAATGGTATGCAATCGATGTGAACATGATAGGTAGCTTATATACATATAAATACTGGACAGGAAAAGATTGAGGAAGTAAGCGAATTTTGCTATTTAGGGAGTAAGATAACAAAAGATGGAAGGAGTAAAAGGAATATTAGTTGTAGAATAGCACAAGCCAAATTAGCACGTCATCGAAAATGTAATTTTATCAAATCAAAAATAAATCTGGAAATCAAAAAACTGTTCTTGAAAACAGTGTAACCTTATATGGATGTGAATTTTGGACCATAGGAAATCCAGAGAAGAGAAGGATTGAAGCTTTTGAGATGTGGTGCTACCTATAGGCAGATACTAAGCATCAAATGGATGGATAAGGTAGAAAATGAGGAAGTACTTCACAGAGTAGAAGATTAAATGGATATTTGGAATTGTCTGAAGAGAAGGAGAGATAAATTAATAAGGCATAACTTGAGGCACCCAGGAATAACATCACTGCTGTGCTAGAAGGAAGAGTGGAAGGAAGGAATTGGGTAGGTCGGCAAAGGTTCCAGTACGTTCAACATATAATCAAGGATGCCAAATGTAAGAGTTATTACGAAATGAAAATCTTGCACAAGATAGCTGTATCAAACTGGTCGTAAGACTGATAACCTTATCATCAATCATAAGGAAAGAACCTGAACTACATTTTCCTCTACTTATAACTCAATTTCATCAAAAATATCACTTGTGCACATTGTGCATGAGACCATATAGTTACGTTTCCACCAAACACCCAGGGTTGGATAAAGGTCGTGAGCGGCCCTGGTCACTCGCTTAGAAGCATGCACCTCTTCAAGCCGTTGCTAAAATAATTACTTGCACTTGCCCCCCTCAAAAAATTTTCAACACACAAAACGTGGATGGCTGCTGTATACTCGAAAATCTTTCCGCCCCTCAAAAATGTTCCGCCCTGGGCACGGGCCTTCCGGGCCCGTTCATTAATCTGGGCCTGCAACCACCATGTTTCCTTTTCCTTCTCTCACCCTGTCGGCTACTACGTACAACAGTTTAAATACTGGCCACCGAGAAATGTACCGGTAACTTACAGGGCTCTAATCGGCCCCTGATCTTACTCAGTCCAAAACGTAGGGGAAAACGGAGTAAAACTTATTACTCTCAGGAGGAGTTCTAGTAACTGCCTCTCGACAAGTCTACATCTAGACTGGTAGGCACTTAAAAAACACTATCCACTTACTTGATCACAGCGGACAATTTTAACGAAGCCGCAGATCATTTCAGGAACACATACCAGCGAAGGAATTGAACGAGTAAGGATGTTTGAAATGTATCCGTGCAATTTGAGTAAACAAGGTCGACGGTACCAAAAACTTTAGATTATAGAATCGACATTACGTAAAATTGGCAAACAGCGAAATAATTCGTCGGCGTATGATTTATAAATCTCAATTTCTTTTCATATTCATAAGAAAGATGCAAAACCAAACGCGAATACTGCACAATAACTCTTTTCCTCGTATATCACTTGACTGAGAACAAACGCAATTTTAAACGACGCTAATGACGAACCACTCTCGCCGATTATATTTGCCGAAACTCGCGATTTTCACGACACGCGACCTGCTCGGTAAGGGAGTACTGATCAGCAATCAGCAAAAAACACGAGAGGACTAAAAAGTGAAATGTGCAAGAGCGAGAGTAACTGAAATCGCCGCACGTTCTTGAAACAGATGATGCAGAAGGTGCGGAGTGGGGGGAGCTGTACAACCATAGTACAATCGTTACGCCTCGTGCCGTGTGTACTTGCAGCGGGCAAGTTTCACACCTCACACCTTCCCACCCACTTAGCCGCCAGTCGTTGCTATTAAACAGCTGTTTTGCACGTGTGTCAGAGATGCCGCCGTTGTTATGGCAACTATTTTGTCGCCTTGAAAATCAAACTAAAAACCGACAGTTATTTTTTTCAATAATAATCTTCCGAAAATTTTATCGGAGTTCATCGGTTATTTTAGTCGAGAAACAATTTATTGTAATTAAATGTTATAAATAGAGAAGAACGATAGGTCATCAGCTCAACAATCAGCACTGAGACATGAAGCTGTTGATTTACTAGTGGATAGGAAAATTAAAGGGAACCCCCTTCTATAGGCATCTATAGACAACAGTGGTGTCCCTCCTTTCATCTTAGGATGAGAATGGATAGGGAAGAAAGTGTTGTCTGGCGTCATTTTGCTTTTTTCGTTTTATTTGATAACATTTCGGGCTAAAACCACTTTATATTTTCCAAACCGTCGGGTCAGTGCGATTTGGAGACAAATCCAAAATGGCTAATTTTACTACAGAGGGAAAAGAAGGTTTCACATCAAGACCGACTGACAATGAGGCCACTCACAATCCAAATTGTGAGTGCATTTGTGAACATCATTCAGTAATCATACGACGTGAAAAAATGCTGAGTGGTCACTTCGCACCATGAGCATAGCCAGTGAGGGGCAAGGGGGAGGGCAATTGCCCCCTGGATTTTGAAAACAAAAAACACAAGATTATTTTCGAATATTTAAAGCCAACTGAATAAAATTCGCAGAAAATAGGATGTGCCTAGAAGCCTAGACGGTAGACAACGAAAATGTGTGGCTGGCGCCATACTGATAGTAAAGCAGCGACTTGCACCTGCACAAATTCTACCTTTTTGCTCCCCCCCCCCCCTCTGGAAAAAGTTCTAGCTATGCCCATGCTTCGCACACATTATTTTAAAATGATGAGATGTTGAACACTCACAAAAAATCTGGCGGCCAAAAGTCTCAATACGCTAGTAATTTGTGATATGTTTCATAAGTGCTCTCCAAATTTATTGTCAATTGGGAGGGACAAAATTGAAACTGATCATCAAGATGTTGGGATATAAATTTATTATAGTTGCAAATATTGGCACAATTGCGTCTTATCAGTGGTATGAATGGGCGATCATGGAGATTTTTCCATTTAAAAGTACATATGATCACCCTTTCATTTTCCCCCATTAACATTCACACAGATGATTTTGCCGCGCACTCTAGTGCAGGTTTATATCCCAATTAAAAAGAAAACAAAAAAAAAAACTGTCGGGTCATCGCGATTTAGAGACAAAACCAATTTTTCTCTAAAACGAGATTTTGGTATCATTGGATAGGTAATTTCATGCTGTATCGAATAAAACACTATAATTTATCAAAAAAAGTAAATAAGGCCCTATGCGCAAAATCCCACCAGTTACCCGGGTAACTAAAGGGAAACAAGGGTAATCTGAATGTAACAAATGTGTAACTTTTCCGCGGGTAACTGGGTAACTAGAGGGTAACTGATTGCGCATCGGGGTAGTCATATCCAGCTTCTGTCTATCAATTTTGGCGAAAAGGTGCTATATATCTAATGTTTACATTTTTACAATATAGTAAGTAGAACGTCATACATCCGCATTAATTGGAACGGAGGGTTATGTGGATAACGATTTTTACGGACCAGTTATCATATTATCAGCAGTGAAATTTATTACAGAAACGACACACTGAGAAAATCAAAAATCTGTTACAATTATAATCATCATAAAAATTAAAATTTTACAGCTCGTACTTGTCAATATTAATCACTGTTCTTCTTGGAAAGATTACATTCCATACTCCTGGTGGTGCTGTCGATCTTGTTCATTTTAATCAATGCCTGGAGTAGAAATCAGTCCTTCTCTTTTTCAGGTCTTCATCAAATTCCTAGTAAAATGCTTCACACTGATAACACACTTGCCCAGGTAACTGAGCTCACTGATATCTTTCAGTACAGCATCATGTGGATATTTATAGAGGGGGGGGGGGGGTAAATTTGATGATATGTGATCAAAGGAATCATCGCCAACGGATATTGAGGACTTTGAGGATGACATTACTGCATAATTTCCGCATGACGTGTTTTTTTCTTAAGTGGTGCTTCATTGTTTGAAATATTGAGAAATCACTGAGTGATTTTCTTTTTAAACAACAAGACAAAGCTTTTCTTTTCACTTTTGGTTGTAGTTCCATTATTTATGTTCTAAACTATATTAATCACTCAAAAAAATAATAATTTACAATATTAATTATCTTAACCACAGATATAAACTGGCAACAAAAATTAACATCTCAATATTTTGTGGCCTGACAGGAAGAAAGGGACCTCAGTGCAAAAATGTAAATTTTACAGGAGAGCGGATAAACAAAATTATTGATAACGTTTTCAGGTTATAGAGACACTCAACTTTGAAGACTTACAGCCGTTTGGAAAAATTTTTCAGAATTTTTTCAACAGCACCACACAAAAGAGCGGCCAAAACTTAGTCAAAAACAGTTGTTATCACAAATTTTTTTTTTGTGCTGAGGTCCCTTTCTTCCTGTTAGGCCACTCTTACTGATCGCAATTTTCAATTTTGTCAGTACAACCTTGATGTGAAAACGTCTTTTCCTTCTGTAGCAAAATTAGCTTTTGATTTTTGATGAGCAACTACTGGCATACTATCAAAGTATCAATTAGTAGGACTGATACAACGATGACTTACCTGTAAGGGGCACATATAGGTACTGGACAACCACGCATTTTTTCTTGAGTTGTTAGTTCCTCATCTAGCTTTTACTTTAGTATTCGGACACAACTCGGACCTAAAGTCCGTTCCAACTAACCTGTACAAAAATTTCGAAGGGGCAAAAAGTATTTCGTGTGATAGCACTCCACACACCATACCTCTTGATCACACGAACTATCTACGTTAGAGGTGTATTGCGGATTGCATGTTGTATAGGTTAGTTGGAACAGACTTTAGTAGCGCGGTGTAGTGCTAGTAGCATCGAGTCTTCCCCTTGTTGCGCCAAGGTTACCAACATTAGGATAGCAGTGAACGTCTCCAATGGAAAATTGTGATTTCTATTTTGTTTGCAGAACTGCAAGAAAACTTCAGAAAGAAGACTGCAAATTATAGGACCTAAAAAATTTAAGAAGACATATCTTGAGATACCATTTTTGATCAGGTTGATGGTTAATGATGGTTGATTACTCACTTCACATCACATGCAGGGTATGGTCCTCTCAACCAATCAACAGATCAACCATGTACAACCAAACAAAATCACAGAAATCCAGTTTGGACCATTCGGACCTAGCAGCGCAGTATAGCGCTAGCATCGAGTCTTCCCCCTTGCCGCATCAACGTTACCAACATTAGGATAGCGGTGAACATCTCTAACTCTCCCTTCTCAGAACTCTCCATGCATTTAAATGGGAAAATTGTGATTTCTGTTTCGTTCCAATTTCGTCAAAAATTCATTTATGATAGCAATCCGAGTAAAAATAGATAGCCCAGTACCGGTTAAATAATATTTAGGACAAGTTTTTGCGAAAACATTTTTTGGAATTAGTGCAGTCACTCGATAATTGAAGTTTTTCACCATTAGCTTTGATCTTTGATATTCATCCTAACGTTGTTGATAAGAGCGACGTATGTGCGTGCGTTAGTAATGGTGTGTAAACGGATGCTGTTAGAAATTTCCACCAGATGTCAGTAGGGCTCTATAGTTTCACCTGGGGATACTAAGCCGCCATTTTGGTTCATACTGCGCCCGTGGATGCCGAATCCGACTATGCGGAGCGTAACTAACTCGTAGTCAATTCGGCATCGACGGGCGCAGTATGAACCAAAATGGTGGCTTAGTATACCCAGGTGAAACTATAGAGCCCTAATGTCAGGTATTACGCTGCTAGGTCCGCATTGCGAAGTTCACAATTCTATTGGGCTGGTAAGTGGTGACACTGTTATGTTTACAAACGATTTCCAGTTCAAATTGATCAGTACGTTTTGATTTTGAGTTTGAAAATTTAAGTTGTGGAAATTGAGTAGCGATGCATTTCTAATTCAACTGCAACTAATCGAGTCGATCTACGTGTGCGAATGTAACTATGTAATTTATGTAATAGTATCTTCATTATTTTTCTTACTACATTTATCTAATATTTAAGAGAAATATGGCCGAAGAAATGGAAGTATGTGCAGAACAGTCGCCTGTCGGCGAAGTCAGACGCAAAAGAAGGAAAGCTAAACCTCTGGTAAGTTCAGTTTTTCGTAGTTCCCTCATGTTGATCAATTTCTGAAAAGTCATCCTAACTTTAATGTTTTACGCTGTTTCATTCCTTAGTATCATTTGGTTCCACAGTAATAATACTTTCAAATAGACGTACTCGTATTTGGTGTACGTACTATCAGACTAAGACTATGGGCTTCATTTTAAGTTTGTTTGAATAGTATTTGTGAGTATTTTTTGTGCTGCTCATATCTTACATCAGAATCAAATTGAAGAATACAGTATTGCTTTCTGGTTGTCGAACGTTGATTTGGCCGGCTTCTGCTTGAAGTAGCGAAAGCTCTCTGTAAAAGCCGGAGTACTCTCTGTTGAAATACCAAAATGAGCAAGCTTTTCACAGGACAGATGAGCAATGACTTGGATATTGTGTATCAGTGTTTATGAAAGTAGAGGACGCCGTGCTATAGTGTTCCTGCTTTCCCTGAAAATTACTCAAATTGAGACAAATCTTGATGAAGGTATCTCTAAAGTATGTAAGTCTATCATCTATGGTCCGACTCTTTGACACCACAGACGGTAATCTATATGATCCCATGGTCGAAGATTTTCAAATCTTGAAAACTTATTTCATCCATAATTCATTGGACTGCAAAAATTGTCCGTTCCTTTTTTTACGTTTTTATTTTTAATTCCGCATTTAAACGGGTCATAAGGCTAATAACCTTATTATCATCATTCAGGATTGTATTCTCCGATGCTGTGCTCATGTGCATTCAAAACAGTGCTAAAATTGAAATGCATGTCATTCCTACTAGGGTAAGATTTTACTGTTTTTATTTTATAATATTGTGTATAAGGTATTTCAGAATCCCTAAAAGCACTGTAGATGAATAAATTAACTGTTGCTCGTAGGTGATTGATTCTGTCACTTCTGTTCGAGGTAGTTGTATAACAAATAGAACGAATCTTTTTACCCAAAATGAAAATTTCGTTCGAAAATCCCACGGTGTGTGCGATGCTCATTTTATTAAAGACCAGATGGTGCCTGGTGCTCGTATGAAATCTGATTTGAAGAAAAGCACCATCCCTACAATGGGTAAAATTTTACCATATTGAATAATTTGAAATAAGTGTATTATTGTAATGCGAGACAAACTCATAAATTCCATTGTTTTAGAAATTGGTTTTGTTGTAGGCGAATATCCAATCAAGACTCCTTCTTCCCCTTTCGGCTGGAATTTTGTTTGTTGATAGAAGTCTGATGTCGAAGGGTTCTTTGGTGAAAAGCTCTTTGTAGAGCGTTTTTCCATCAACTGAGGATTTGGCCGTTCGGTTGATAGTGAGGGCAACATACAGCATCGCTTCAGCCCACCTAAAACGAGGTAAGTTCGAATCAGTTAGTAGCGTTCCGACTGCTTCAGTTAATGTACGCATTTCTGTTTCAACTTTCCCATTTGTTGTGGTGTGAATGTACTTACATGTGACTTCATGTACAATTTCAAGTTTGTAAGAATTTCATCGATCACATCATTAGTTTCTTTAGAGTCTTTTAGTTTTATTTCCCGTATGTGTTTCCACCGTTTGAAAATAGTGTTCGAAGCTTTCAGCCGTGTCTGTTTTTCTTTCCAGAAAATATAAAGAGTTCGAAATTTGGGAAAATCGTTCCTCAAAACGAGCGCGTATTTCGATTTTCCGAGCAATTCGATTGGCGATAATGACCGAGTTCTCCGACTGATTTCGAGAGAGAGATGCTGTGCAAAAAAGGTAGACGAATAGCTTCCCCTTCCGACGCAGGCGACACAAGTTGGATTATATTTACTCTGTCATGTTGAATGTTATTCTCTCTTAAGAGTTCTTCCATTCTTTTTAGATTTTGTTGAAAGAAGCTACTACGCCAGTCATGCAGCGAGACCAGCGAGAGTAAGGTAGATTCGTTTCCACGTTCGTCTTGTTCTGTTCGAATTCCGTATTACTGTCATTTGAACGCTCCACAGGTTATCCTACTCTAACTTAGCGCGGATTTCAGACGTCGATTTCGTTAGTAGAATTTCAGAGAGGTTAATCTGGGATATATCGTAGCCTTAGAATAACACTGTTGTAACTTCCAGTACCCTACTTTCGAGAAAAATCAATTTGAAAGTTTACAGTAGTTGAAATTCAGGAAGATCAATGATTGAGAGCTAAAGTAAAGTAGCGTTTTTTCAGTTAATGCTTCGGCTTCGAGAAAAAAACACCCTCCCTATTTCAAAAAATGGTTGTGCCAACCATACAGAGTAAAATTACCGAAGAAGAATGAAAGTTACAACACTATTCCTCAGAGATAGCGATTTTTTGGAAGTTACAGCGGAGGTACCATCACCGTAATAATTTATTCCGATTTTCAAGAATTATTACTTCATTGAAAATTATTGCCTCTTTGTCGCAATCTGTCTTGCAACAAGATGAGTGATGCATTCTTGAATCTAATCACTCAGAATACTACTTCACGCTGTATGAAATAGCTTTTTATGATTACAAAAAAGAGGAAGAGAAAACAATTATCAGAAAGAACAATTTATTGTAAAAACAGGAAAAAATAATGTTAATAGGTGGTAGGCCTACGTACATTTCCTTTTAAATAATCATGAATTAAGGACCTAAATTTAAAGTCTCAAAATTGGAAGTCGAAAAAGTGAATATAAGAATGAAAACTAAGTAGAAACTGAATCAAATAAACGCAATACAGATCAACGTTTTTCTTAAAATATACAACCCCCCCCCCCCAAAAAAAAAAACAACACCAAAAAACAGGTCAACGTTTTTCTTAAAATAATAAAAAAAAGATCACAAAAAATAGAGGTCAACGTTCTGCTTAAAGCTATAAAATCACAAAACTTGTCAGAAGAACATTCCATTGTTCTAATAATGATAATAATATAATAATAAACTAGGAAAGTAACAGAAATCACAGTTATTTTGTCTATGAGTAATCATTTTGGGCAAAAAAATCTCAGTCAAAGGTAAATAGTAATTAACCTTACCATTGAGATTTAATCCTGCACTAGAATGCGCTGCAAAATTACCTGCGCGGGTGTTAGCGGGTGAAAATGAGTGAGTGATCATGTGTACTTTCAAATAGAAACACTGCTATCTTCAGTAGGGCAAAAAAACGAGTAAAAATTACTCTGCCAGTAGAACTGATTATTATTTAATTTTTTGATGTTACAGTCGAATTAGGACAAATTATTTTAAAAAGTGAATTTCTAATCGATTTAATGATGGTTGAAGTTTGTTAAACGCTTACGGTAAATCATACATGGTCACTCACACAAATTGCAGGGCTGCCAACACTTGAAACTCTAAGTTTAAATCCCAGTAGTCAAGATTTTCAAAAACAATAATTGAGAATCGGTGGAAAACACGTCATACGGAATACAGTAATTAAATTGTGTCTTCATCTTCATCCGCAGAATCTTCTTCATCATTTGCTTTCTTAGATACTGGAACCGAGGAGAAAAATTCATGGTGAACAGCTGGGATAACAGAAAATTAGGACAGTAAATCCGCCTTCTTAGCAGCCGAAATTCCCTTTTCTTTTTTAGAAGCAGATTGAAGTGGAGATAGGAAGTCATTTCCCAAACTTGATGATTGATTCGAAGTTTGAACTCGAGTACTGGTACGTCTTCGTTGGGTCAGTGAATATCCAACCTTTGTGAACTCACCAGCATCCCATGTCTTATATTCAATAAGAACAGTGTAAAATTGATGTTAAATCTGAGTTCAAACTGACTAAGTCTGGTCAGTTTTTTCCAGGATATAGTTTTCTCTAATACAATACTATTCTTCAACGATTTGAAGTCTAAGAACTCAGAGAAACGTATTTCACGAAGTTTGTATATGGTTTCCCAGTCTTCTTGGCACTCTGAACTATCCCAATAAACTGACCTGGCGTATAAATTGGGTTCATTTTTTCGATTTTGTTCATTTGTTTTTCAATAAATTACCTGCCGAAATGTAATATGTCCACCTTCATAATGCTGTAAAGCTTGAAAAAAGTTTCTAATAATGAAGAATATGTCCATCACCTTACTACATTTTCCATTTAGAGAAACGGAGCTCACAAAGTAGTATGTCCTTTGAAATAAAACTTCGCTTTTCTGCTGAAAATACAATTATAATTTTATCAATTTCAAAAAAATAGACGTCAAATGAAATTTACAAGGAAAATGATAAAATTAAAGCATTATAACAAATTAATTATTGATCATTAAGAAAAATTATCTCCTCCTTCTCCAAACAAACATCTTCAAATACTGCAACACCTTTAATTTTCGCATCGGATTCCAACGTTGTAAAAAAATCGGCATAATACTGGGGGATGGCACCGTTTTTTAGTAGATCCATAAGATCTTTTTTTTTTTCGTAGAAATTTTCAATTTTTCGATGTATAATCTGGATATATTGAGGCTTTTCACGTCGTCGATTGTGTTAATGATTGGTCGTTTCAATGCTGCGTTAATAGATGGCGATTTTCTTTTTCGTGTTGTACCGGTTAGCGATTGCAAAAACGGGATTTCTCTGAATTCGGACGAGTAATCATACGAAAATTTCACACTCGAAGAACCTTTTACGATCTGGAAGCGTTTAACTTTGAGCCATTGGACCTTCTTATTTTCGGAATCTTTAGTCATCGAACTCAAGAGTGGAATTCCTTTAAAATTTAGGAAGTCCGAAAATTCCATAAGTTTCACATCGTATGCACGAGGCTTTATTCAAGCTTCTTCGAATATAATCTTCATTTAAGCGGGAGTGTAAACGCGCCATGAGAAACCATACCTTCGGGTGAAAAAGTTGTTTTCAAGAAAAACGCCAAAACACGTTGAAAAATTGATTTTGATCAAAAATGACTTTTTGCCGGAAATGTGTTCTAGAGTATCTGAAGAACATTTTAGGCACCCATACTAACTTGTTTTGTTGTTTATTTGTTTAATTTTCGTTAAGAACGATAGATTTTTTTAATAATTAACGTCATTTACATACATTTTTTCTATAGTAAACTTTATTTGCATACATTTGTCAGTTTTATTTTAGCAAACCTGAAACCTACACCATTGAATTCCTCATAAAATTTTACTCGGGGGGGGGGGGAGGCTAATTTTTAATCATAATACCTTCGGAGAACTTGGTAATTTAAGCAATGTCCGAACGAAAAACTTTAAAGCTGTTTTTCTCGAAAAGTACTTTTTAGTAGTTTCCAACTTCAAAATGTCATATCTCTGAGAATTTTGCTCCGATTGAGCTGCGGTTTGCGGCATTGGATTCTCCATACTTTTCTCTATTAGAATCAGTCAAAATTTCATTTTCGACCCTCTTCACCCGAAGGTATGGTTTCTCATGGCGCGTCACATATTATGATGCCCGATCCCACCATTCTGGCTTCACACCTTGCCAACAAGCAGAAGATTTTTCTCTGTCAGTGTTGTTGCGATTTTCTATCGAAAGTAGAGGCTTCCTCTTCACACCATCTTGCGATGACGATGATTGAGGAACAATAGCAGCTTTTCTCTTCCGATCATTCTGCATTAATTCATTTTCATAAAATAAAATAATTATTACGATCCACACGACAATTTCCCACTAACAACAGAGGAACCGTCGTTCATGAAATACGTTTTTGCTCTCTGTTGTAGTTATCATGATTCATACTTACTTCATTGCTCAATTTTCCTGATTTCATAATTATTATTGAATGTGAATGACGAAAATGATGAAATAAAATGAATAATGATAAAAAAATGTAAAATAGGAAATTGACACCTCGCAAACAAACTAGTTTGAGTAACTCTTTGTATTTACATTATGATACCACCACAATTTATTGTATGTCCATACATATTAGGGCCGAATATTGTATGTCTACCTTTTTTTCCTTCCTTTCGTCAAGTATTTTTCGTTACCTATTATTATAATGCTTATTGTTTTCGCGCAAAATTACTTTCTTACATCATCACAGATGGGGAAAAAAATTGTTAACTCATACAACGCGGCAATCAGCTGGAATCTGACCTTCATTATTTCAAATGCGTTTTTCTCTGAACAAAGGATTTTGGACATACAACATTTTCCCTTTAAGCCATCGAATATTTATTTATTTTTAAAAAACAAAAAGAAGGCGGAAACACGAAAATACCTATCGGAAAAATTAAAAGAAAATTGTTCAAAACCGCAAAAGAAATGGTGCGTGCGATACTCCAAAGACATACAACACAAACTTTCGGTAATGCACAGGTTCGCTTGGAATCGCTATTGTGTTAATGAAGAGACTGACGCGACTGGGATGAAATCAGTTGCGTGAGGGTAGATCGCGGGTTCTTGTACGTTCGCGAGTGAAAGCGCGCAAACAGCGGAGAGCTCTTCTCACTGATCGGCTTCACCAGACTCGGTCTGCGGGTACTGTTGCCTACTCTCATCCACCTAGCTTTACCTCTGACGTCATTCATCCAGAAGTAAAGTCGAATATAATCGACGTTTTCGACACTGCCCCCTAGAGGGAGGACCGCCTAGGTACTACTACAGAGTCTGCGCGCAGTGGCTCCTGAGTTCCTCGAAGAGCCGGTAGTTCTAGAGGGAACAACTGGTTGATAGCTCGAATAAGCACTTTCCCTCCAGAACGCACATGTGCCAGAGCCTGACGTTTGTCTAGGCGCAAGATGACTCCCATCTTCCAGTCCGCTCTAGAAGCCGTTGGTTCTTTCACCTTCCTTAGAAGGAGTGAAACTTAGCTCCCCTTTTTCAGGGGGATGTACTGAGCTATGCCATTCTCTAAGCGACAGAAGGTACAAACTTCTAAACGCTACCCAGAATGCTTCAACGACCCCTAAGGTATGTCCCCATGCGCTTACAAGATTCTCTGCAGTTGGCGGGAGTGCAGGAGGGACATCAACAGTGCAGGTGACGTTAACGGTTCTTAGACGTAAAAAGTGGTTATGGTGACAGCATTTCCTCAGAAACATAAGTGAGAGGTCTGCTGTTGATAGTGTTTTCGATGTCACACAGAGCAGTATTCCGTTCAACATAGTCGAGGAGCACATTGCCGTAGGATTTTTTCAAACTGGTCTTAACCAAAGCTACCAGCCGTTCATAAGCACCTCCGTACCAGGGAGCGTACTGAGGTATGAACTTCCACTGTATATTGTTCGACGTCAAATACAGATTCAGCCGGTCTTAAATATGAAATTTCTTAATATGAGTAAAGGCAGCTTATGGCGGTACGGCTGTCCTCCCTACTCCTCGGCCTTGTACCGGCACTGGCTACGCTTTTGGTTGGGTGGATTTCTGAATATCTACCGGCAGAAAGAAGAATCCACCGTCAGTCCCGAAGGGAGTTAGTAACATCGGAATTAACGTATATTACGAACTATTTAACGAAGACGCTCCTCGAGCAACAGGTGCCCTACAGTGGACCTAAAGGGTCCAATTGACGGGCATGGGATGCCGACTCGAGACCCGAATTAAACGTTGAAATGGTCACTAACCCGGATGGAATCGTTCTCCATCATAATAATACAACTACATATCAATATTAAATTCAGCACTAAACTAAAATTATGAGCTGTACAAATTTTATCTGGCACGTAAATTTGGGTTCATTCGCTACACTTTTGGTATACAAAGGAAATGCGTCCTCGAGTCGTAATATTCGGCGTGGGTATCTACGAGTCAAAGGTTCCGGATATCCGGTCTCTTGGAAGTAGGGAAGTCTGACATAATTTTGTGCCAGTCATATTGCCCCTAATTGACGTAATTCTGTCCCAACCAGATTATCCTTGTCTAACATAATGGTAATAATATCGATATAATGTGATCTACATTTCGATTATACATATAATCGAAGTTCGAAATGTGTACCACTATCGATGACCTGAGATCGATAATGTGGTACAATTTTCGAGTTTCGACAAATACTTTAATTTTGTACCCATTGATATGAAATTTTTCAAAAATTGGAATACTACAAATCGTAAGCGCGAAAAATAGATAAATTTCATCTTTATCAGTATTTTTTCACCTTGATAGTCTAGAGTGTACATTAGGTTTCCTTTTTTCTATTTATCACGAAATTGTAATATCGGTTTGATTCAAAGGCTATCTTGCTAGCCAACTGGGGAGTTACGAAACATTCAAAAAAATCTGGAATAGAACTATCATCATTCACGCCACAAAATTCCAAACGAAAACCAGAATGCGTGTTGTTGAAATCGTGAATTACAGGTTGAATTTCAGCTTGACCTTTTAAACAATTAATATATTCTTGATTGATGTGCTGATTTCTGGCCCTTGTCAATAACTTGTTACTTTCATTAGTACAGAAAGCATCATAATTCTGAGGTATTGTAACATCAGGTTCGGGCAGTCTCAAGGGTGGAACAATTTTAAATTCAATTACATAGCCTTTATTCTTATACAGAATGATACCATCACACAAACCTGATCCTGTGGGTGTATTGAAGGGACCCATCTACGTTATTCTGTAACAGAAAAAAAAAAGTCTCCTCATAGCGTATAATCCCTTGAACAGTGGCATAAAATTCTTGTAGTGCTACTCGGAGGCAATCTTCACTTCCACTTACAAATGCCTCGTAGACATTTCTTCTAACTGTATTGGTTTCCTCTGCAGGTAAATAATTTGAAAATGAGGATTCAATGAGTGAGTTTAAAACACCTTTCTAGTTTCCATATTTGGTACTCATACCTTTACAATATATTTGAATGCATCATCTATTTTTGAATTGAAGACTAAATAGCCGCAGTATACCAGGAGCGAGAACACGTGATTTCTTCCGCTAGAAATGTGCATTTGTAAGAACAGTTTACATTCTAAATCGATAGTGATTTCATTCATTGTGGACAGAATTTTTTTTTGTATATAGGATTACATCTTCCCGTTGTTGATTACCGCCCTCTCCTTCATTTTGATCCAGATTCATTGGTTTTTACCTATCGGCCATCTCTCTTTCCGGGATATCTCTTGGGCTTGCCTGAGGTACCTGTTCTGATGACGATCTAGGGTCAGTATCACGAGACCTGCCCGCAATAGGAGGATTGCACTGTTCAATGATTTTGGCTATCCAACCGGTTAGATTAGCAGACAGTAGCTCTACTGGGCCGAAACTTTCTTCTGATGAACAGAAGTGGTGTTCAACAAAGATTCTAGTCCTCTCTTTGACTGTCTGTTCCAATGTAGTGGTGTCCACCCCTAACACAATGTCTGAAGGAGATCCTGGACTACCACCTCTTTCTTCCAATAAAGAGCTCTGCCCTCTGATACAAAGACGTTTGGACCGGCAAACTGTAGATCCAGTGGTACTGGCGGTAGACATTGATAACACAGATGATTGTCTAACTTTAGACGATTTAATTTTGGGGATTTTACCTCCCCTGGAACTCTTTGAAGGATCGATGATGAATGAATACGCGATCAGTAAAGTGTGATACCCTCTCCAAAATTCACGACTACTTTCTGGATAGACTCTTACAAAGACGAAAGGAAGCACTAGAAAAGTTGGAATAGTTTTAAAACAATATTTATGAGAATTAATATAATATAATATAATATAATATAATGATTGTTATGTTGATGCTTTACTTGATAAACCCATTTGCCTCAACAATGCTTGTTGACCCTTGGGTAATTTGGTCAATTCCTATGTTGAATTCTCCTTGAGGGAATTCATGTCTGATTTCATAGCCTCCCCCCATTTAATAGCGTTGTCGCTTTCAACTGCCTTTTCATAGGTTCAGGACTTTCTGCCTCCCAGACCATGATGTAATCATCAAATCAAGCAGGTTTTTTCAGTGTTGAACAATCACATATAATTATTTTTCTTTCATCATCAGCTTCATCAGCATTTGACCATTCATCATCTGACTCTTCTTGATTCAAATCTGTAGGAACAACTTCTGATTCCTTCTTCAGTTCTGATATCTTCACTGGTTCAGATGATGGTGGAAGAATTGCAACCTTTTCTGGGCAGGATTTAAGTTTATCTATGAATTAAACGTCTCTTGAAACTATCACCTTATGTTGAGCTGGATCATACACTTGGTACTGCTCATCACCATCATATCTGACTAGAAAACCTTTAAAAGCTTTTGTGTCCATCTTCTTCCGTTTCTCATTAGGAATATGAATGTAGCAGGTTGAACTAACAATATGTAGATGGTTAATATAAGGCTTATTACCAAACCAGCATTCATAAGGAGAGATACCTAGCACAGACAATTTTGCTGTACAATTTAAAACATGCATGGCGGCTGTGACCAATTCAGCCCAGATTGCTTTAGGAAAGACAATATCAGGATTCAAATAGCAGAATGATAAAAAACAGATAAAATCCAAAACGTACCTATAATAATATCGGACTTTTATTTCTAATTTACCAAACAGAAAAAACAAACTATTTGTATATCTAAGTTGTGATAAGCTATGACAAAAGGTAAAACTAAACCTATACATGGAACGCAGTGTTGCCAGAAACTGAAATTTGGGCATACTCTCACTGTACAGTACATATACTTCAATACTCTCATCATTGAAAATTGTGGGTACAGCTATGTTGAATCTAGCGTATGATGAATTGTTCTCGCAATCATCCATATCCTCAAGGCAATCAACATCAGCTTGGGAATATGAACGCTTGAGGATGCCAAAATTCCTATTTGGTGAAAATTTAGTATGCCCAGCCAGCATAAAATTATATTGTATTTCAATGTTCAATCTGGTCAGAACACGCTACTGGAGGTATTGGATGACTGGAACTGGATTATTTTTATTCTGCCCATAGGTAGCAGTTATTAGTGAAAAGTATTAGCACTTCAGCATTGTTTGTGGTGAAGTAATGATGCAACATACTGATAACAATATTTGCACCCTTTCCAACATTATCCGCTTCATCTATTAGATAATTATGTTGTACTCCAGTACCTTCATCATATATGCCAAAAATCGATCATTTTCAGGCTGTTTGAAAGAACGCTGGTCCCACAGTATGCGCGGAACTTGGGTAGCAGGTAGTGCACCTGCTTGGTAAAGTTGAATGATATCACCTTGAAGGTGTGTTCAATTTCACAAATTTTGATGACATCCAACCCGCTAGCAAGTATACGCCAGGAATTATATAATTTCCATTGGTTTTTTGCTTGATCTAAGTGGGCTTGGGCATCCAAAACCACTCGTTCTTTCTAGTTATCACTTTTATTCGCGCTATGTTGAATTCTTATGACCATTTTCCAACAGTAGTCACATAAGTCATTGGCGGGTTTTGTTACAACAATGTACGGACAGTACTTGTTCCGCAATTCATAAAAAAATTTCCAATTTCATAATCTTTGACTTCTTCTCTTCCTCTGCCATTATTAAGTACACCCGATATATAGCTGCTTTTGATTGTGCTGCGGGTAGCAACACAACTCGGTAGTTTTTGCACCCCGGCATCCTACCAGGTAACAGAATGGCATTCTTTTCACCATGCCTTTGTATAAATGTGACATTTTCTGTTAATGTATATACGCTCTGGATAGTTAGCATTTCTAGTTGATGGAGGAAATATGCCAATCTGTGTTCCATCCACAGCTTCGATGCAGTTTGGTATTTTATATTTATTCATAAGCCTGAAAAGGAAGTCACTGGATGATTTCATCAATATCACATATTAAAAGCAGATTTTTGTTGTTTCAATGTATTATGACATAGTCTTACCAGTTTTTGATTTTATTGATTTCTTCATTGGAAGTAGGAAATTTAATATATTTGGGGCACAAAACTGTGGTCATACACTGCAGAACAGCTTTCATGGACTTGCTGACTGATGGCTGGGACATTCCAACAGCAAAGTCAGTACCAATATGACGCTGATACGAGCCTTGGGCTAAAAACGCAATTGTACTCGCAATCTGTGATTATAACTTATAACCATGATGGAAAGTTGACTGTGATAAAAGAAATGGAATTACATTACCTTCTTTTCAATGCTGAGACCATCACTTCTTCGAGTATTTCGTATATGCGGAGTTAATTCCTCTACAATTTGCTTTGAATACATCTTTACTCACTCAAAACATTCTACAAATATGAAAATCACCATCACTTAAACCATATACACTTTTACACCGATATCTCACTCTTTCAGTTCGCAACTCAGGCATCCAACAGTTTTCCAGTTCAAGTTCTTCATCTTCATCATCACTTAAAGGATATAGTAGCTGTACATTGACAAACGCTGCCATTTCGAAATTTAATTGTTCAAAATGAAACAGTTCATGGGAAATTATGATTTTTTAATGAGTTCCACCGGTTCACTATCATTAGTATTATCAATCAAAAATAGTTCATTTTTTTGTTACGTTAAGCACTTTATGCTCTTAACGCTACCTGGGAGTTAGCTTAAGAAGGCGTAAAGAATGAGTCGTTTAGGTCGTCTTTGACGCCAATTAAGCTAGCGGACCAAATAGCAGAATGGGTCTTTTATGCTCCTTACGCCACTTACGCCGTTTGCGCTTGGCATAAACGTTAGTGGAATAGCCCTCCTGAATGCACCATCCAATTTCAATGTTTTTAGTTTAGGCATCTCCACTACTTCCACAGTTGACTCTGAGGGTAACGGTTTCGAAAAATTCGTGCATATTTTTGTACAAGAATTCTCGGTAATATTGGCTATTCAATTTACTGGGTAAGAAATACGGTCCCAGTAACTGATTGCCGATCATGCCTGTCTAGACATTCACGCTAAGTTGCCTTTGGAAACGCCTCGTTCGCGTCATGTATCATGGTATGGATTGAACTCGGCCCAAATTATGTGATTCCGACTGTTGATTATCGTCTCTCTAGTGAACTGCAATTCATCCGTGAACAAAATTCTATTCACAGCGTCTTCATGATTAACGAACCATTGGGAAAGTCGTTTTCTTTGTGCGGCATCTCCTGTTTCCAAATTCTGTACCAGCGTTGCATGAAATGATCTCAGCCTTGAATACTTTAGGGCTCTTATGATGCCACCTTTCGAGATTCCAGTTTACCTTGATGATGTTACCCTTTATTTATTTAATTAACAGCATGGTGGACTTTTTAAACTATCTATACAATATACGTATGGTATTATACAAGCCATCGTGACGTCTGGTGCGTCGGTCCCGTCGCTTCTCCCGTTCGCCGCCCACTTTTGGGCGCACGCCTCCCCACAGATATCATCCTTCGACGATGAAAATAATTCCATCATCTAATATGTCGCTGGAACGTGAATGAAACGTCAGTATTAGTTTTTTTGTTTTTAAATAAAGAAACGTAAATACTTCCATCATATTAGAGTCCGGTTACTTCCATGATGGCTTTAGTTTGGTAGTTTTTATCAATCAATAACTTGGCAACTTCCAGTTTAGCTTCAATTTTGCCTTCGTTTCTATCAGTCAGTAGAACACCTTTCTTGCTATCCAAAAATTCAAGGTGCGCGTCATACATTTCTAATTCCTCATCAGTGAAACATATTACTTCCAATTCGTGCAATGCCTCTTCAGGGGTAATGAAATCTTCTGTCAAATGCTTTTGCTTCAAATACGTATCTGAATTCAGAAAATACGAACACCACTCTTCTAGCGGAGTTTTTAATTTAGAACGTGTTTGAGATTTAAATTTATCCAGTTCAATCGTGTGTAATTCAATGCATTGATCTGGAAACATCTACTTCTTTTCCTCTCCATAAGAATAAGTTCACTATGGTAGTTTGGTAGTCAAATTTAAGTGGTAAGATGTCAAATCGGAGAAGATGAATAGCAATTGTTTTTGGGGCACCTCCGTACGCTTCACTAGTGTTCATGTAATCGGCATGAAACTTTAATAGTTAAAATATAGCTCATTCATTATAATTCATATCTCTACCAAGTTGTACTTCGACGTTGAATCGTCCAAGGCCGATCTCTCATGGGAACCCCGGTATTTGGAACATGATCACTCATTCATTTTCACCCACACAGGTGATTTTGCAGCGCACTCTAATGCAAGTTTAAACCCCAATGGTTGTGTGTCCGTTCTATTTTTATGGTTGTAGGAGTTGTGCTTCTCAAAAGTATTATTAATTTATGAAAATTTGAAGTAGCTATGGATTATTGTAAAATTTGGGAAAAGAACTTACAGTATTATTTGTATACGTACCTAATATTTATTTATGAATTTAGTATACTTATATACTTATGAGTTTCTGCTTTGTTCTGAAAATTGATGACCGTGCTTCTGTTTTTAAGTTTAGGTTATTTATATTTTGTTTTTTAATGAAAATAACGCATTCATTTTTCAAATTATGTCTTCGTTTTTTATTTCATGTTATTGATAATGATATTGTTTGAATACTTGTCATCATAATGGCGCTTGTTTTTTGAATCAGTCAACTAAATAAAACATAATGAATACTACTGTGTGTTACAAAAATGCAAAATGAGTAAACCGAGCTTCAGTTATCTAACATTTTGTAATCCTACAAGTAGTTTCCCCACCTCACTTCTCAGTGTTGTACAGAAAATATAAAATAATTCAACATTCCTAATTTCAGCCTCGATGCGAGATTCTTCAGCGCCCCAGGCAAAACTTTTGTATATGTATATGTTAGCGGCACTTTGTAAATTAATGCAATTTGTAAATATCCTAGGTAGTATATAATCAGTAGGCAATTTATTAAAGGTTCACTTTGTTTTATAAAATACCTAGGCGAGTTACAAATGTCCTAGGTACGTCATGAATTGCCTCGGTAATGTGTAAATAGCCTTTTTTTCGTGTTGCGCACACAGTCAATTCAGGATTACTTACGGTATGCTAATTAGTAAAACCATAAGGAAGTATGTAACAAATTAACCAAAGAGGGGGGGGGGATTAGAAATTTTTTCTGTCATGCTATTACTACTTATTGCAACAGGCGCTACTCGAGTGGCACTTCGATGAACAAATTATACCATTCTTAACACACTGGCAGCGTTTAGTTTTGCACCTGCTAATGCAGTTGCATCGGACGAACCCCTGACCGTGTCCTCCAATAGCCTTCGACTCTTTCGTAGCTGCAGAACGCAGTGAAATCGTTTCGCCTGGTATATCTTCTAATTCTATGAACGTCTCTTTGCAGACTGTAAACTGCGATCTTGCGTACCTTAGTGACAACAACGTACAGCGGTAATTTTCGAATACTATAAAGACGATTACAATATTCACATTGATATCGAACTTTGTACACAATCAAACAGCGCATTATTGCCACAGCAATATCAGTATATGGTACACACATCTTCCTGTACGAACTTGTCGACTTCTTCCGCCGCCTCGTCAGCTGATCACAATACATGATGTGTGACGTATTGTACAGGGATGGCAAACGAAACGAAATAACGATTGATTTTTGTCTAAAATATTGAAACGAAATAACGAAACGAAGAAAAAAAACGTTTCGTTTGCCATCCCTAGTTTTCTGATTTGTGATTTTTAGGATCGGCTACTAGTAGCCGAGCCTATTGCAACCACTTTCTAGGGTCGGGTACTAGTAGCCCGAGCCTACTGTAATCAAAATTTCATTTCTTTTCCCGGGTGAGTTGAGTCAGGGTGAGTTCAGTAAATAGCAGGAATGGCAAACAAACAAAACGAAATAACGATTGATTTTTGTCAAAAATATTGAAACAAAATAACGAAACGAAAAAAAAAAAACGGTTTCGTTTGCCATCCCTGGTATTCTAAATGATAAAAATTATTCTTCGAACTGAAAGTTCTTGGTGTGTAATCGCTATTTACACATTACCGAGGCAATTCATGACGTGCCTAGGACATTTGTAACTCACCGAGGTATTTTATAAAACAAAGAAGTGAACCTTTAATAAATTGCCTACTGATTACACTACTGAACAACTATTTTGCACAATGCATTTTGACAGGTGATTCTGAGGTACTTTTTAACGCTGAACACAATACTGCAACCCATTTTTCTCTATCACGTCACAATTCGGAGTTCTGAATGACAGAAATTCGTTTCCATTTTGTTTTTGCATTAAAATAAGCGGTACCACTGACTGATATTATCAGTGTTATCAGACCACAATAACAGAAAACAAACAGACGGAATACACACCACAACACACAACAACACGAATCAGTATGACCACATTCAGTTCCTAAACCTCTTTTTGAACACATGTAGTAAATGCTACACCAAAAATCCCAAAAAAAGTTTTTTTTTTTTTGGATTTTTGGTGTAGCGTTTGTGATTTTTGGTGTAGCGTTTACTACACACATTTAGTTGAATTTTTTACAGTTTTTGATCAGAAAAACTAGACGTGATAGAGAAAAACGGCCGACGGCACTGTATTCAGTGTTGAAAAGTACTCAAGAATCACCTCCTTAAATGCGTTGTGCAAACAAAATTTCATTTTGTTCAGTAGTGTTATATACTACCTAGGATATTTACAAATTGCCTTAATTTACAAAGTGCCGCTAACACATACATGCATGGAAACTGTATATTACAGTACTAGTGGTGTAAAAGACTTTTGTTGAACATGTTGGGAGATGTGGCTACACTGCCACCTCCCGCGCCGGCAACCTCGCCCGTTTCATGTAACCGTCATATATCGTACTCCGCGCATCGTGTTTCTCGTGCTTTTTGCTCGTTTTCCTTTGTACTTGTGGAAATATATCGTTTTCATCGTGCCTAAATATCTTGTATTTATAACAGAACAGCATCCAAATAATAACTGGGGAAAATGCGGGAATACAGAGTACAGACAGCTGATCTTTTCTTCCGAATGTAGCACGAAATACCGACGCGTGCCGCAAGTCGCAAGCTCCCAACCCTTGTTTCTGTACAACACAGGATATCTGGTAACACTGATTATTATCAACAACAACAGACAATATTGATAACAGGTGTTAAAAATAATGATAACATTATTTGAACGGATTAACAAACTAGTAATTTTTTCTAGTCTTCGTTTTTTCGTCAGTTTTTAATTATTATTTTCTGTATTTATTCACTATGCGAGAAGAAATTTCCATTTTACCGTTTAGTATTGTAATACATTCGCTGTTTCAGAAACTCGTGCATTCTTACTAATATGAATTTAACAGACGACGACGACTACTGGAATGAATCAAGAATATCAAAATTCAGTTTTGAACAAGATGACGTATGCATTATGTATTGACTTTTATTTTACTAGTTCCATTAGTAAATCAGCAAGCCCGATATATAGATGCCACGATCGACACTATTGAACTATCACAGCAATTATTCTTCCTTGTCTTTATCTCGAAACTGTGTGGAAATCTTCGTTGATTTATTCTTCCATATATAATGATGATAATTTTCATCTGATGACACTGACATCAAAATTCGTGTTTCATCTGGATGAAATAATACAAACTAGTCCGATCTAAAATAGCCTGCACTTCAGCTACATGAATTTTATATTCGAATACAGTTGTCCAGTAATCAAAATGTAGGCAGTTCATTCTGCTTGGCGACCTCTGACTCCTGGTTTCACTGTGTTGTCCTTTTTTGCACACTTATTGAGAAGGTTTCCTGGTATCTTTTATAGTGCTTCTTTCTTTTGGTGTAAATTGAAAGTATTTTCACACCCTGTATTTTTGGTATTGTCTATCCATCTGAATCATAGAAGAAATTTAAATGATTACCACTGTTACTATATTTTCCAACCCTGACAAGAGGGAGGGAAGTAAAGGGGAAATACCCCGGGCCCGGACTTTCAGTGGGCTCGATATTTCTTAAATGCCTGAATTTCAGCGCTTACGGCTCTGTACATCACATCAGCAATCACTTCTTACACCATGAAAGAATCCAGGAAAATAAAAAATTCTGGTTTTGAATGTATGCTTATAACTTTCCCCCAACTGACAAAAGAACAAAATGAACTGGAAGGAAAAAGGGGTCCGTGGAAATCCCACCCCCCAGGCAGTCTGTTTCTCTGCACGGGGCTGATATTTTCTACTAATAGCGTATTTTGTTTTTCATTTAACAGAGTAAAGGTGGAGATGTGTTCTTGTTGGAAGATGCGATTGATAACCCACTTGGAAATGAAAATGAATCTGGTGAAAAGTTCTTGACTTTTTTTAATCATTTGCTGCATTTACAATTAGACTGATCAATTTTTAAGCCAGTATTCCTTGTAAATTTCTTTCAGCGTACTTAACAAACCCTCAGTTTGGCCTAAGTCAAAGTATTCAAATTGAATCCGTTAAAAACTACCTTTCCGAACATTCCATCAACTGTAGTAAGTAGAACTATAACTCTGATATCGTTATTTGAGTTGGTAATCTGAATCGCATATGTAATTCGCCAACTAAACTGCATTATATTGTTCGACATTCAGTAACGTTTCATTTACGTATTTTGTAGTTTTGGAGTACGAATCCGATAAAAATGAGTTATCCGTCTTCAGAAAGCTACCTGTAGATGAAGAAATTCGACTTCTCCGACGACAAATCAAAGTTATTATACATTATCGATACTCAGGGGCGTACCGAATGGGGATTAGAAGAGCCCCCCCCCCACCATCCAGAGGAGTGGCAATGGGCTTCAGTTACAAAATCTGTGGCAATCAATCGGAAAATTCGAGACATTGAGACATTTTTGTCTGGTTTTCCGACTTTAATTAATCTTAAATTTTTTTCGCCTACTTCGCTCGCGAAATTCGGGACTTTTCAGTTGGAAAATCTTAATCCCACTTCCGATCTTCAAAATTTCCCTTCGGTACGGCCCTGTCGATACTCCTAAAAATCTGTTGAGTTCACTCAGAAACTCAACACTTGATTGTTTCCTTTGCTTTTAGGAAAGGTGGTTACCTCCAAGTATTGAGGATACAATCAACAGGATTTTTTTGGGACAGCAGTATTCATTTGACCTGTACAAGTCTTTAAGCAGTAAGAAAAGCTTATTAAAATGTGCTGTGGACTCAGCAGATGGAGATGCTATACTAGCGGTTGGGTTTCAATTTGTTATCGATATTTAATGATTTTAATCTATAATCTGCAGCTGAAATGGTAACGTTTGTACTTTATAAATTCAGGTCGTTGTTCATTTAGCAAAAACACTGAAGAAAAGTTTATTTAATCAATTGTTAATGGATTATCCCGTGGCTGTTTCCCACTACACTCATTATTTGTACATACGTAGACAAATGCCAGAATTAACCGATTTATTGGAGTAAGTACTTTGTCAACACACTGTTCAATTGGTGAATCGTGTCAATGACAACTTCAAGTACCATATAGAACTTGAATAGGGGAAAAAACTGAAAAGGAAGGAAGAAAGACTATGGAAAGAATGGAGAAATAATGTATTTGGGAGAGGAACATTGATTTTTGCAATAAAGCCTATTATTCTTAAATTTAGAATGAAAAAGTACCTGCAGAGTTTTCCAAATTATTTTTTACTTTTCATCATCAAGAAATTCGACATTCTCTTAACATTTCTATTGTCTAAGTGACGTTTCCTTGAGTGAAAAGAACACAAAAATCATATTCCCGTATCCAAATTCTACTGCACTGTCAGAATAAGCTCTCATATACTATAATAACAATAATAATAATAATTTTTTATTTATTTAATGGAGCAAAGCTCTTCTTAATTTAGTAATTTCTGTTTCCAGGGCTCTTGGTAAATCTACTGAGGCGATGGTGAGCGTATGAAACTTGATTGTAAGAATTCCGCGGTGGGTTCGCCCCCTGTACGGACCTTCTATCATAACCAGGTTACACTGTAATGCCCCGCGTTGATTTATTTTTCGTCAATTTTGAACAGATAAAACAGCTGACTATAGCTACTCAAAATCCACATAGAATACAACAAAGATTAAGTTCATTACTGAAAAATTATTCCTTCGAACCGTGGCATCGCCAAATGATAGAGAATTACATGAAACTGATTGGTATGAATATTACTTCCTTACGCTCGCGTGTAAGTTGTAAGACCTAACAAGTTGTATGAAAATTGCGATGAAAAAACATGAATTTACGCATTATGGAAATAGGGGACACCATCATCAATACTGTCCTAAAATTCCACAGAACCGTCCTTGGGCGTCACCCTAACTGTGAATCAAACGGAACAAAAATCAGTTCTCGGGCAAAAACTCGTCAACTGTAGTCGTAAATGTAAAAGGTGTTACATTAAAAATTGGAGCTCAATAAATTTCCTTCAAAAAAAGTACTTCAGTTTTACCCATGAGCGCCTTACAGACGCCCCGAAATTGCCTGAAATTTGACCCCGTTTTTCAGTGCACTCTGACACAGGCCTTGTGGAGCAAGAAGCACTTTTTGGGCTTCTTTCTCATTTCACGCGATTTTAAGAGCAGTTTAAATCCTAATCGTACATCCGACTGACCCTTAACCACTGTAGCTATTCACACGTGGTTTTTTTTTCTTCTGTCCCCACCCCTTGGATACCACATATTTGAAATTTCGATAATTTGTGTTTCAGTGGTACCAAATGACACAGGAGGTGGGGCATTAGTGTCCCCAAATTGAATTTTAGTATCATTTTTACTATCATTCGAACCCCTAAGTGCCTTACTAACGCCACAAAATGGCGTGAAAACTGTCCTAGCGCCCAACTTTGAAAATCAGACTTAGATAATGTCAGTAACGAATTTAGCAGCCTTAAAAATCCATATTAGGTGCCTTAATTGTATTTTTTGTTATGTTTGCTTCGACCTCAACCCCTAGTGTTACATTTTTCGTCTGAGGACCAAACTAATGCCAGACATGAGCTCAGTAACTCCGGAAACCCCAAAAACATTATGCATATTGCATTTCCCTCCCCTTTTTTTCTATTTCAGCCCTTTTCCCCTCACCAGCGCCACACTTATCGCAGCAGCAGTCAAAATAATGCCACAAACGAATTAAGTGACCTTGAGAATCCGATACAGGATACCTATATCACGTTTTGTAACATGTCCCCCGACCTCCACCCCTGGTACCACAAACTTGAGTACTTTCTTCGTAGGAAATTTAATGAGCTTCAATTTTTATATAACTTATTTTACGTTTACGGTCACCATTGACGAGTTTTTGACCTAAAACTGATTTTGGTCTCTCGTGATCTACAACTGAAGGTGACACACAAAGGGGGGGGGGGCGTTGGATTTTAAGACAGCGTCGAGGATGGTGTCCAAATGCTGTGCAACAATTTTCAGCGTACCAGCATTTTTTCCACTTTCATTCATTCTTTTATCCTTAGAATGGCAGTGTGTAGCTAGCAAACAGACTAATGACCAAAGTATTATTGGTGAATCGGCTGTAATAACCTTGAAGTATAGTCATTTGCACAAATTGACCGTAAATCTGCCAGATGATTCCAAAGGCGAAAGTCAACTGATGAACTTGGCGAAACGTTTCGGAATATCCGACAAACAGTCGCTGACCGCAATGATTCGCGTTAATTCCGAACTGAAAAAATGGGAGGACATAGAACAGCTACTGGTTGTGAAGGTATCAGAATTGTATTTTTATCGCATATTTGCTATTCTCAAGTCTGATATGTATTTAGCGATTGATGAAGATGAAAAATGATTTGAACAGCGTAAATACAAATTCGGGTGCTTCGTGTAAGATAACAATGGCCTAGCTCATTTTTGGGACGAATGACTCGATAGACTTATAGATAGAGGGATCTTCAAGTAGCAAGGCACGGTTTCTTCAGGAGTTGAAAGAATTTCATCCCCTACCCTTCACCGAGAGAAACTCGAACATGCCTATGGAGCATCGCTGGATAGCTGGAGTAGCTCCCAGTTAAATCAGCGAAATAATCAAATCCCCCACCCGTACAATGGATGGAAAGACGATTTTAAATCAGCATAGCATAACTGATTTGACTTGGAAAGTCGAAGGGACTATCGCAGTACAAAACCCCTGTACCCATATTTTGTTCGTCTTTTCAATTCAAGCCAATTATGCTCGCATTGGATAGTTTTTCTCTACTCATCGTGCTGTGGGGAAGGGCGAGAAACTTCAACTATTCGCGATCTAATCATCTTCGCTCGCCGCTCACTCTGATTCAGTTCGTTGTGTTTATAAGCTTTTCTTAACTTCTAAATCGCGCATATTCTATTCGATTCTGCAATTTTCTTTTTTTAGAGTTGGGTTGGCGGTAAGAAATTGAATACCAATCTTCCGATGGATAGACTGTTGGATGATCTACAGAAATGCGGTGCCCCAGGAACCTTGTTAGATAATATTTTAATTTTAGTCGTTGATAACGACAAACGCATCGAAATAGCGCGAAAATTAGGCAGACATATCGTTGTTATAGACGTAAGAAAAACACCGATATTCAATGTAATACTTTAGTTTTCTGTATTCGAGCAGGAAAAATTTCAGTTTCATACATATTTTAATTCTCCGACAGACATTGAAGAAAAAAGATAAAGCAGCTTTATTACAATATATGGCACTTTTGGACAGTCAGAGCTCCGATTATAAATATGCTGAAGAGGTATTACAAACAATGGTTAGTTTTGTTTTATTAATTGTATTAATTGCCAGTTTAACAACAAATATTATGAACAAACAGAAGACCTAGCAATAGGGTCACCACTGTCTCCCATTCTAACCGAAATATACATGAACAACTTTGAAAATGCCATACTAAACAACAGCAAACACAACAAGAACATAGAGCTATGGACAAACTATGTCGAAGACATATTAATCATCTGAACAGGAACAGACAGACAACTGGACCAATTCCTCACGGAGACAAATAACATAACAACATAAAATTCACAATGGAAAAGCGCAGTAAGACCATAAACTATCGACCTATCAATACAAATAAAAGACAACAAGATACAGTACAACATTTATAGAAAACCTATCATTAACACGGATGAGTAATACCCAATGATTCATTCCACCATCAAAAACAAAATGGCAGCACTACACAACTACTGCCACAGAGCAATCAACATATTAAACAACAACAACCACAGAACAACAGACATTAACAAATTTAAACAAATACCCAATAACAACAAATACCAACCGCAAACAGTAGACAGAATAATTAACAAATTAATACAACAAAAAAGTACAGACACAGAACCAACAGCCACAAAAACAGACCAATAAGAGCAATACCATTCACAGGGACACACACATACGAAATATGGAAAATCTTCAACCAATAGTACATAAAACTCGGAATCAAAAATAAACCACCCCTGATCAAACAAATAAGCAATGACAAAACAGAAACAAAGGACATGAACAACAGCAACGGAGTATACAGACTGGATTGAGAACACTGTGCTGCTACTATAGTATGCGATCTATGCAAACGCATAGTACTATAGTATGCGATCTACAGAATGTCTGTGATGTGTAAGCCTGTTAGCGTTACTCAGAAGACACCACAATGAGGCCAGCTTACTTAGTTTTCCAAAAAAAAATATCAGACTGTTACACTATCTTTGTCATAAAGAAACTTTGCGACTCATGTTAAACCAATCAGTAACTGTGTTTGGAGATCTCTCAGTCACTTTCACGACAGTACTGAGAGGCATTTCCACGGTGAAAAGATACATGAGTTCCATTATGCCATACAATGACAGCTTGCAATTCATCCTGCCGTTGATGCTCACGTAGTGAAAAAATTCATTTCCTGTTCTCATGGATCGCATACTATGTACTTGGTGAGCCTTATCACAGATATTGACGGACACTATTCGCGTCTGGATGCTAAAGGCTTCTTGACGCTGCGCATACCTATAGGATTTTGTAACGAACTTTATCTGCGAGTACGGTAGAGCGCAGAAACGGTGTAGATCGCATACTATAGTAGCAGCAATACTGTGACGTGACATACATACGAGAAACAGGCAGACAATTCATAACTGAAATAAAAGAGCATGCAAAATCACAGAAGCTAAAGGATGACAAATCATTTCTTTGGAAAACACTGCAACGACTAGGGACACAACAACTACAAATTGACAGAAAAGTACAAAATCCTACTCATAGAAAACAACACAAGGAAAAGAAAATCAAAAGAGCAACTAGAGATAATAAAGGCAAAAACAAAACAACCTAATAAACACAACAACTAACTTCCAAAGCGAGAACCCAAATTAATAACATAAGATTCTCTGATTGGACAGACTACACAACCAC
Source organism: Acanthococcus lagerstroemiae (assembly GCA_031841125.1). NCBI lineage: Eukaryota > Metazoa > Arthropoda > Insecta > Hemiptera > Eriococcidae > Acanthococcus > Acanthococcus lagerstroemiae. The sequence goes on from CM063107.1 coordinate 16,365,889, forward strand.
AGACGACCAACAGGAACACACACCAATAGGTTTACCATACGGTACTGCTTTATTTATTTATTTGTTGCCTGAAAAAAACATGCACATGTATTTTTGACAATAAAGGAACTTTACCAAAAACAGACGGCCCTGGTGGGGGGGTCTTCACACCATCGGGTCCACCTAGTCACGGGTATAAGCCGCTACCGCCTGTCTCCAAGTTAGCAGCCTTCTGATACAAAATGCCGAATCTCCGAACAATTTTATCCCTCCACCTCGTGCGTGGTTTTCCCCTCTCCCCTTACCATAATTTCTAGGGTACCAAGACTCCACAATTTTATTCAATTTATTTCCGTGACTTCTGGCCAGGTGCCCCGCATATCCAAGTGTAAGCTTCTTCACTGTCCATCCGACATCAGAAGTATTAGACTTTCCTCTAATAAACTACGTACTAATCTTATCGATCAATTTTAAACCTAGAAGCGACCTCACCATCATATTGTGGGTGGTCCTCAGCTTATTAACTTGGGTTATGGTAAGGTCCCACGTCTGGGCCCTGAGAGTTGATGGAAGAAAGAAGAAAGTGTAAACAAGCCAACGATAAAGAAAGTAAAGACAAATATAAGATGAAAGAGAGAATGTAAGAAGGCAAAAGAAAAATGGATTAATCAGAATTGTAAGGAAACTGAGGAGTAAATGAAAGTCCCCCTCCCTGCTTTGATTCTTGGGAATTGAGTAGAGAAGTTGGAAAAATACAACAAATCAAAAAGTGTTTTTTGTTTTTTTTTTGCTTTGAAACTTGGGAATTTTGAGTCGAGTCAGTTTGGACTTTCATAATTCTTGCCCCCCCCCCCTGAAAAAAACTCTTTGGTATGTCCCTGGAAATAAACGTTGAGTATAAAGGAAGAAGTATATTATGGAACTTATAAAATAAGAATCAGAACATCAGAAGGTTCAAATACAAATAAAGGATGAAAAGGTTGGACCTAAAATTCAAGAAGGAATTAGATAGGGCTGCGGTTTTGTCACCAGTACTGTTTAATCCACTTACAGAAAAAGTAATTGAAGATATGAATGAAAGAAAATCAGGTGTGACCATTTATAAAATTAAAAGTTCATCAACATTCTAAATTTCAATCCAGTTTTTTAAAATGAAAAAATCTCGACATTTTACCACGTTACTTCATTTAATTCTCTAAAATAGACTCGCAATTTTGATTATAAAAAGAATTTCTCAAACTGTATTACACTGATGTAAGTACAATGAGGAGCAATATTCCAAAACGGCCTACGTCCATTTTTTTCCAAGCTCATTTTATGAAATGTCCCTGCGCCCCTTAAGACTTTTTATTTGGTAACCCTGAAGTAATTCTTTGTATGTTATAGTATATGTGTAGTAGGAAAACTGCTTATGGTATAAATATCTTAAAAAACGTTTTTGTACTTTCTCTATGGACTTGACTGCTTCTACTGTTATTGGGTTCCATACTACAGATGCATATTCTAAGTGGGATCGGACTAGGGCATAATACAAGGTTTGTATAGTTTGTACATTAGTAAAATTAACTGAGTTTCTCATTAGAAACCCAAGCATCATTCTTGATTTATTAACTATGAAATTAACGTGGTTTTTGAATGTTAGTTTGGAATCAAGTATTACCCCAAGATCTTTGATTTCATTGTATTTTGTTAATATGGTATACACAGGAGTACCTAGTTATTTCATTCGTCTGTAACGTTTTGAAACGTGGACAGAGGCCGTTTTATCACTTCTCAAATGCTTCCATCTCGTATTGAGAGTGTTCTTTTTTGTCCTTTCTCAAAATGTTAAGGAGATTAAAGTGCTATGGAAATACTTTGTACCAGTATATACCCCCCGACAACTTAATGACGAGATCGCCGTACAGATTTTGCTTTCGACTTTTTACATCGCAGTGAATTCTTCGCAGTTGTTTCTTTCGATCGTCATTAAGTTGTCGGGGGTATATATGGGTAAAATGTATTTTCATGATACTTTTATCTCCTTAGCCCTTTGAGGAAGAACAAAAAAAAACACACACTAGATACAAGATGGAAACATTTGTACTCGTATACCAGGTAATACATTTTCAGAAATTCTTTTTATTATCAAAATTGCGGACTTATTTTAGAGAATGAAATGAAGTCACGAGGTAAAATGTCGAGATTTCTACATTTTAAGAAATTGGAGTAAAATTTAGAATGTTGAAGAACCTCTAATTTTGGAAGTGCATACTGGTACAGATAGTTTTGAAAATCCTTTGAATAACATTTTTAATAATACTACCAATTTGTTTGAATAAGTCGAATACTTCTGTGTGCTGAAATTCGACAAAAACCGAGTTTCTGAAGGTAATGGCCCCTTCAATTTTGAGGTTAAACCATCAATTTATGAAACATTTGGTGCTCGATATGTTTAGCAACACTGGTTACCTGTTTCGCGTAGAGATTTCAGTAATCGAATTTATCTCGTAAAAAATTATAACTCCTGCAATTTCCAAGATATGCAATATTTTTTTAAATTATATTTTTACCTCTACAATCTACGAGGTACGATCAAAAAGTAAGAATACAAAACGTTTTGCGCAGCAGGGAATTTTTTTTTTTCAAATGTGGCACCCCTGCGGTATGGGCGGGATCATTCTGAACAAAACGAGAGGTCCGGCGTTTCAGTGCGACCGTCAGTTTGACCTTGAGAGCCTTTTGAAATGTCCGCTTCCGTGAACGTCTCCGCCACGTCCAACCCGTCGCTGCTGGCCGGATGTTTTTGGAACGTTTTCAACACGAGGGACAGGACTTTCTTGACTCCATAGTTCCTGGCGATGAAACTTGGGTTTGCCTAAACACACCTGAATCCAAGAGACAGTCTATAGAGTGGCGTCACACTGTTTCACCAGCCAAAAAAAAACAAAAAACTCAAAACGACTTTATCGACAAGAAAGCTCATGACAACGGTGTTTTTCGACAGAAAAGGCGTTCTGCTGATTGATTTTATGCCAAAGGGGACCACAATCAACGCCGACGCGTATTGTGAAACTTTGAAAAAATTGCGTCATGCAATTCAGAACAAACGGCGTGACATGTTGTCTAAGGGAGTCACTCTTTTGCACGACAATGCCACCCCTCACTCTGCCGGAAAAACGCAGTCTCTCGTGGTGTCATTTGGTTGGGATATTTTCCCCCACCCCCGCAGAGCCCAGATCTTGCACCTTGTGATTTTCATCTGTTCGGCCCACTGAAAGTGTTTTTTTTTTGGGGGGGGGGGGGACACACACTATTTCGAAGACGAGGACCTCAAGAATGACGTTACCGTTTGGCTCAATGCAGGAATTACCAAGCTCATTTCTCAGTATACAAAATGTTTGGAATTGAACGGCGACTATGTGGAAAAGTAATTATACACCACTGAAGTACCCACCCTGTAAATTTTGTGAAAATAGAAATTTTTTTGAGTGAGCTAGAGCGTTTGTATTCTTACTTTTTGATCGTCCCTCGCACATATGCAACTAATTCCATTTTTAAGCATAGAATTTAATATACTTCAATACTCAAATTTATTTCGGAAAACTTACATATTTTAAAAATTGTAGCCCCTTTAATTTCCAAGATATGCTGTATGTGAAACTGAGATTACGTTTTTCTTGTGTATTTCGACCCCCTTAATCTATATATGCCAACAATTTCATTTTTTGAACATAGCGAGGATTCCCTCACCATGCGACCAACGGCGGTTTAGTCGTCAAATTGCGGCCCAGGGAGGGTGGGAGGGAGGAAGTCATTGAAACCAAGATGGCTCAGAGGTCAATAAACGCTTCTGAATGACGTTACTAAATGCTTTACGATTCATAAAGCAAATATCCACCTCTGCATTTGCTCTAGCAACCTTACTGTAAAGACGAAGTATATGCCGTAGAAGCCGGTGCTATATCTCTTTGGGGTAACAAAAAGAACATTGTCCCTGCTATTAAACCTTGGGATTCGGAAATTTATAGTACCTAAAAGTTCACTATCCTTGGCTCTTCCATTAATAATGGCCCACAAGAATAACATAGCTAATAATTTTGTCTATTACTTAGACCCATCATCTCAAACCCCTGCAACAGTTCAGTATATTTCAGGTTGTATGGGTGATAGGTAAAGAAATCATGTTATGAATATTTCAAAAATGATTTTTAAATTTTACCTTTATTGTGTGGATCCCAAATAAGTGCGCTAAATTCCAAAATTGATCTTATCAAAGCAAAAAATAATAGTTTCTTGGTTTCATATTTCTTGTGATTAACGTTATTCCTTTTGATAAAAAGGTTATTCTTTTACATTTCGAGGTGATGAGGTGGGCCGCAATACAATTATTCTTCTTCAACTCCAAATGAACTACAGGACGCAGTTTGACTCTTATTCTTTGGGACGCAATTTGATTAAATTCCCATGGGCCGCAATTGGTCGACCGCCAGTGGCGTGCAATACAGGCAAGCAAGCTAAGCGTCGCTTACCCTGAAAATTCCCGAGAAAATAAGTTTTCATATACAATATCAACTTCAACTTGTAACAAATGAAATATAATGAAACATTGGGCAAAACAGCGACTGTATTGATGCTTACGACGCTTACGCTCAAGTATACATACTATGTATAATAAATTTGCGGGAGATGTGTAGTGTTTGGCATTCGGCAATCCTCATACATGTATGTGCGTTGGATCTAACGCCTCTTTTTCATACTCATGCACTGCACGACTTACGCTCCGCCTCTGTATTAATTACCAATACAAAAACACACTAGCATATTCAACGCGACGAAACCTGTGTGTTTGGTTGCGTTCTGGAAGCGCTTTGAGTCTGGCTTGGCTTGGCTACACACGAACGTCGAAGTTGACAATGAAACGTGATTATGTTCTGCTAAGCAACGTGTTATGTTTAAATGCTCCGTGTTTTTTTTGCCCATAAAATGCGTGTTCGAGATGTTATTGAAAAACTGTTCTGGCGACTTACTCTTAATGAACAATTAGAAATTATTAATGGTGGAAAGCCTAAACCAGAATTACCATTTTTAAAAACTGGGCAAAAAAGAGGTGGTTCGAGTTTCATTAGACATTGTCATGTATCGCAATATGAAAACATTTTATGGTTAACCAGTTGTGAAGATGGTGGAAAACTGTTTTGTTGGCCATGTCTATTCAGAGACATACCTATAGGGGGACTCACCCCCGGAAGAATTTTTTACTCAGCAGTTGGGGAAATTTACAATTTCAATCGCGGAGGAAAAATCCAATAAGTTAAAAGTTGGTTTTTTTTGTGTTTTTTTTTGGCTTTGATACTTAAGAATTGAGTTGTGAATAAGTTTTTCTTTGTGCTGTGATGTTTGGGAATTTTGAGTTGAGTCAGTTGGAAAAATCCAACCAGTCAAAAAAGGTTTTCTTTACTTTGATACTTGGTCATTTTGAGTTGGGTCTGTTGAAACTTCCACAATTCTTGCCGCCCCCACCCCCTCTCCGGGAAAATCTCTTCGGTGGTTCGTTCCCGTGTCTATTATTCGTCGCAAAAAAGAATAAGTGCATATGGAATGACCCTATACAGGGATACGACAATTTGAATAATTTCATCCATGCCGTTTTGTAATTTTGTAGAATGTTTCATACTTTTATTTTGATTTTCACTTCACCTCTATACTTATCGCTTACTGCTTAGGAAGAATCGACGCACGCCACTGTCGGCCGCAATCGGTTTATCCCCAAATGTACAACCAAAATATTTAGCCATCTCTTACATAATAATAATGATCGAAGGGTTCTCTTTCCTAAATGAACATAGTTCGGTTTCTTTTTTGATTGTACCTCCCCCGTTTACAACTTTATAATAAAAAAAGTTTTCATGTTTCCTTCTTCGAAGTTGTATTTTCAGTGTTTCCATCTGATATTTCAAATGTAATCAGCAATATACCTTACAACGTGGAAAATATTTTGTGCGTTTCTCGAAGAATTTACTTTTTGGACTCTCGATGAGTTTTCAGAAGGGGCACTTAATTTTCGTAATTGGTGAATCGGTCAAAATTCTCAATTAAGCATCGGTTTTCAAGAAGGTCCTATCGCCTATGACGATTCTATAGTAATAAAATAGGACCTTGAAAAGCCAGGGCCGCCGAGAGCCAAACCGGACCCGGGGAAAAATCTGCCGACCTACACTGAAATTATTTGCTCGTAAAAAGACAAATTATTGTCTATTTGATGATTATAATTTCTGTAACTCTTCGGGCCCCCTCAAAAAACCCGGGCCCGGGGGAAAAGTACTCCCCCTCTCGGCGGCCCTGTGAAAAGCGACATTTAATGGGCATGTTTCACGGTACATGCCTAGCGAAACTTCTCCGACACAGATATATTATTTTCACCTATCCTCCTTCGTTACTTTTCAAACTTATTTTTTATAACCGAATATTGTTAAAATTCTGTTTCAATATTTGATCGATTTTTTCCAGGGATCAAGATGGAAGAAATAACCAAAATTATGCTTCTGTACAATCGCGTACCATCTGAACTCGCGTAAAATTATGTTGTTTACGATTAAGGTTGATAATCGTGTCACTCGGGTGTAAATACATCGAATAAAGATCGTTTTTTTTTCATTCACATTCTTAATCAGCTGTGTAACGAGAATTTTTGAGACAAAAAGAGTAATTACGAGAATTTAATCGAAGGACGAACTCGTTAATGAATCACGAAATGTGTGAATAATGGGGGAACGACGTGAAAACAGTATATTATACAAAGATCATGCAAATCAGTAACCGAAATGAAATGAAATGGCACGAGAAAGTAATCGAGTATCGTAAGACGGGTGGTGTGTTGTAATGTTAAACTGGTCAGTGAGTGATCAGCTTCTGTGGGAAGTATAGTGAAGTTCTCGACTTGCTTCGTGAAGTCATGCTTTTTACTACAGTCCGTTCATCGTGAATATATCGACATGAAACGAAAATCAGGTAAATCATACGGCATTTATTTATTTTTGATATATTTCAAACGGCACATTAGCGTTGGGCTGTCTATATTAACTATAGCATTCATATAATCGATTGAATATCCATTTACTGACTCGGCTGCAAGGAAGGGATGATGAATGACGTCCCTTAGTATTTTTAAGAATGGTTTCTGAATTCGTATTTCGTCCGTTTGTTTGAGATAAAAATTACGAAAATTGTGGTAAGAGTCAAAAAATGTATAACAAATTATCTGTCAGTGAATTTTGAACAAATTAATTTTAGAAACGCCTATATGAGTTCCTTAGATGTACTAACCTACTTATATGATACCGATCAAGAGACCCTTAATTGTATCTACAGAAGCTTTCTAGAATTTTTTTGTCGCTCCGAGGTACTCAATTTCTGTACAAACTTATCTCCGGTTATACATAAGGTGCTTCATGTTTTTGAATTCTTCGAGAAGTGCAAAAAGCCGCGTCTTATAAATCGAGAATACACGAGTTATTGCCTTATTGCAATATCCAGGTTATAAAAGAAACATGGCCAGGAGCAGTGCCAGATTTGCCTCCAGGCGTACAAGACAGTCGCCTTCTACAACCTAAAAAGGTATAGTTTCAAATGGACAAAATTGATTTGTTCGAGAAATAGAGCAAATACCAAATGGGGTAATGTGAGCCATCTAGTTTAATTCGAGCCACGGCACAATTCTGCAAAGAAATGACCCTATAGCTACCTCGCTGTAGTCCACAGTACTAACATTGTATTAGTATTTGAAAGCTGCTAAGCAAAACAGAACTAAGCGCCATTTATTGACAAAATGAGGTATTAGTGTATCGCTGGAAAAGGCGTAAAAAAGCAGCACTTTTCAAAACTGGGCACCCGATACAAAAATGTGTACCCACGTTGAAAAGAGCGTATCAGTAAACGATATGTCATATGGTTTCTATATGGCTCTTGAACTTCGAATCACGTGTTCTCAAAAAAACAGATTTTGTCGCTTGGTTCTGTTTTGCTCAACATCGTCCATTTAGACTACCGTAAGCTCTAGGGTCATTTCTTTGCAGAACTGCGCCGTGGCTCAAATTAAACTAGATGACTCACATTGCCCCATTTTACGATAGTCGAAATCTGGGTTTGACGAGTCGCTACTATAAACTGGGGTAAATTCGAATTTGTGAGGGAACTCTGGGCATAGCCAGAACTGAAGTAACACTGGTTAGATGCGTTATTTCTTCGATAACTACTACAGCGTCAAATAAGAACTGAGAATTGTAGCTGCTCTGTCATGCGGTGAAGACTGATGCTTCAGTTCTAATGTATAGAAACGGTAATGTCCAGAGTTCCCCCGCAAATCCAAAGTTATCCCAATTTACGGTATTTCAAATACTTCCATCAGATTCGTGATTCAATCCTTACTTTAGCTGCAGAATCTGAATTTTCCGCTTGAAATAAGAAAACTGACGTTACCTGGAAGGTTGAACAAATTAGGAGTGGGGCACCTAATAATTTTGCTCCCTGCTCTCACGAATCTTAGTTTTATAGTTTTGAATATACTTTGGACCCCCTTCCTTACTGGTGACCTTTAGCTACGACCTTGATTAACAGGGAGAAAAGAATACGGTCTGTCATTTTGTTTACTACGTCGCATGGGGTTACTCCGGCACTTACCACGAGTGTTCAAAGTTAGGAATTTGAAATGCTTATTTTTGACGGGTTTGGAGGTGATTGTTATTCCGCACACTGAACCTATTTCATGTTACCCAGTTTGTCTGCAAATAAATCATGGGTAATGCAAATGTTGAGATCGACATTATTTTGTGGATTTCATGGTTTTCCTTGGACCGAACATTAGGGCAATTGTGACGATCTCTGCGTGGAAGAGGAGTGGGTAAAGGAGGAAGATTTTTTTGAAAACTCGTTCTTCATAGAGAATATCTGTCTACAGTATGGTCAGAAAAATCAGGGTTCAAAAGACCTTGTGGCAAAACCCCAAACCGAAACTTGCTTGTGTTGGCTTTCTGCTCAGTGCTACGCACCTCTTTTTTGGTTTGTCTTGCAATTAGTGTGTTTTTGTTTGTCAGGCTGATTGACCATCTGTCTAATCGCCCGTCTGTCCTGTGGCCTGGCTGAGTGACTGTCTGTTTGCCTGGTTGTCGGTATAGCTAAGATCTTTGAGGTTTCCCCGAGGTAGTTTTTTTTTTTTTTTTTTTTTTTTTTTTTTAAATACTAAATTTTAAGTAAATAGAACAACAAATACAGAGATTGTAATATTTTTATAGAGGTTTTGGGGAGAGTGATTCATTTCTGCCTTACAGTATAAGTAGCGTAATTCATTTTTCGAAGTGGGGTTTCTAAAATTTTCCTACGTATTTCATCCTCTACTCCCTTAATACAGGGTAATTATATGCCCAAATCTATACCCCCCCCCCCCATTATAAAAAATCTGTAAGTTGTTAGCTTTTTCTTGTAGTGAAGTTGGAAACTAGGGGTAAACTAGTTTCCTATTTTACCCACAGGTAGTTAAGAACTAACAAATTTACTGATCATTGAGTAAAAAGGTGGTACTCTATATTCTAGTCGTTTGAAGAACGTAGTGTTAATGCTTCCTAAACTGAAATCATGAAAATACATATACTTTGAATCAAAGTTTTAAAATGTTTCATATATTTATCAAGTTATAAATATCTGCACAGGAACATGTCTAGTGGAGTAGTGAAGGGGGGGGGGGAGTCTCTGGACTCCCTTATGATTTTGTCAAATAGTGGTTTTTCTAATATTAGTCCTCCCTGTAACACCCCACCCCCTGGTAAAGACAAGACTCCCCCGAATTCTAGGCTGGCTACACCACTAGACGTGCACGTCAGAAACATGTAAATAGAGCAGATTATTTCAATGCCGCATGCTGGGGCTCTTCGGGAAGTTTTTTGTTTCTTTTCTTCAACATTCGAGTTTGCTGCACACACATTCGTTAATTATGGCTTATTTGAAAGCTACAACATTCGGCTTTGATTTCCTACATAACTCAATGGGGAGCATTTAAACACAAATGTGTTGATTTTTACATACATAGAACATTTTAATTACGTTCTCGACGTTCGACTAGCCATAAGCGATATTAAAATCGCTTAGGAAACGCACAGTTTTCGTTGCGTTAAACATGCTAGTGTGTTTTTGTGTTGGTCATCAACACGGAGGCGGAGCGTAAGTCGTGTATCAGTTTACGTGTAAATGAAAAATAAGCAATTTTCGGAGCGCTGCCCTGATACGAATAAACAGGAATACGTACGAACTGACTGTGAACAGAGTGAACGCTTCTGTTTCAGCTGTCTCCTCAACCACCAACAGATGGCGCTATTTGTTTAATGTGAATTTATAAATGTAATAAGCGGCAATACTTTAATGTGAATTTATAAATGTAATAAGCGGCAATACTTTAATGTGAATTTATAAATGTAATAAGCGGCAATACGATCACTTCTTTCTTTGCCCAATGTTTCATATCTTTTATTTGTTATAAGTTGATATATTATATGAAAACTTATTTTCTCGGGATTTTTCATGGTAAGCGGCGCTACCTCGCTTACCTGGAATGCACGCCACTGACATGTACCATATTATTTTCATGCATATATACCTACTCAGACATCCCTTTGAGTTATTCGTACAGCTTGTCGAAAATAATAGAATATCAGATGGATGCTGTCTGGGACGAGCAAATTTTTTATTTGCCCTTCTCAAAGTTTCAAACCCCCTAATTTTACCAAAAACATAAAGGTTTTTTCTCCTTCCTAAGATATGGGTTTTGTCTCTCTCTCTCGGAAAAAAACTGTCTGGAAACAGAGGGTTGAGCATAGTTAACATTCGAACATTTTCTGAGTATCGGCTTCACGGCGGCATGCATTACGGCCTTTCTTGTCTAGTTTCCGATGATGCTATGAAAACAAGCTACCCATACCTACTGTAACATGGGGTAACCTTGAAAATTACCGACTTTTGAAGCGAAGAGTGGCTCACGGCACGCTCTCTGGATGATTGTTGTAAATGGTATGAAGTGGAATAAGTAGTCGGAGCATGGTATAGTCTGTATGATCTGTGTGAACCTAACAATGTGAATATCTGTGATAACAAATAGAAAAAGTGGTCCTGGGAAAAGGCCAAGTGAATGGTGTAAAAGTGTTACACTATTTTTGAGTTGTATTGGTAAATAGAAAGAAATCTCGAATCGAGTTTGTATTAGTAGAATTCGATGTGGAGAGGCTTTGTAAGTATTAGGTACCACCTTGAGAACAATACATAATACCGAACGGGGTATCTTTTGAAAGCTGATTGACGTACTGATAATAAACAATATACTGTCATTTGCAGAAGGGACAACATGCCTCATAATCCGAAAAAGAAACCTGGTGCTGAGAAGTATCGAAAAAATTTACATCATTAGGTTTTCCTGTCTGTATTCCTCACTTTTACTGTATGAGTTGTTGGATGACAAAACGCAATAAGTGATTTTCTTAAATTTCGAGTTATCCAGAGCAGCTATTGGTGAGAACGAAAATTTTCATCTTCATCCCTAAACAACGATTTAAAGCGCCCGTTTTGCGTCAAAACGCAATACCATTCCACACAGGTAGTGTTGCTAACTCGAAACTTAGAAAAAAATCACTTATTGCGTGTTTTGTCATCCAGTTCCTCTATTGTTTACAATGGCATTTCTTGCTTCCCAAAGATTAAATTTGGTGTATACCGTCTACTGTTAATCCTTAATAACATTCTGTTCAAAACTAGTTCGCTATCACTTATAAAAAATATAAAAAATAGTTTTCAAAGTTACCGTCCCACTTCCGGGGTAACTTTGAAGGGTCCCTTCAAATTTGAACACTGTCATTAGCATTATACGCAAAACATTTTGTTTCATATGTATTCGACAGATTTTGTTCTTCTTCAACGGATGCCTTTTCATCCATCCTTTTACCTTAGTCTACTTCTCCGTATTTTTTTAAAAGTCACGGCAGTTTTTTCAATTTCTTTTCAATGTTACCCTAATGTTACGGTATATACTTATTGGTCTTTTGAATTTGTGATTTCGTTTTACGTCACAGGAAGCATGTTCGACAGTTTTTATTACATGGTACGCAAGCTTGTTTTGCCATAACTTCACCATTACATCCTACAATCTAGATCTCGGAATCAAAACGAAACGCGTGTTCGTAATTTCAATCGTTATGCAAAAACCGTACGACACAAGTCGAACTAACAGTGTCATTTAATTATAATACCTAACTCGTCTTCTCTATGTTCGAGTAAATATATTATGATGAACACAAGCCAAAAGTGAAAGTTTTTCGGTCTCTGTCAATATGCAGTATTATATTAACGACGTTCGTTACTTCAGCGCTAATACTCACCATTTCATAATCGAAATCGACATGTATAGGTAGAGGTACAGGTACAGGTATCAATATAACTTGCCTCAAAAGTAACTTATCTCTTCGGTGCGTCTTAATGACGCATCGCACCATCGCCAAGAATCTTCGAAAAAGTGAAAATTTTTACCGTATCTGATGTACCTACATAATATGTATATATGAACCTATACAATCCACATTATAGCTTACTAATTTACAGCGTCAAATGAGATTAATTATTAGTATCATTACGCAGGTTATGAGAAGTTCACTACCCGAGCAATATTTTTATTTTCGTTGCTGCATTTCGGAAACGCAACTACGGTACCCAGAGATGAAAGCACGGCGTCTGTAGTGCGGTTTACCAACAGCTTAGTGCCTCCGTTATTCCAGGTAATGATACTAGGCGTAAGAAAGTATTTTTGATAACCTTTAACTTCCAGAGCCTGATTTTCGACACTTACCTCCTTGTAACAATGAATAGTTAGGCAACCATTTATTTTATTTTATTTTTTACAGCTAGGACTTGGACTAAGTAACGACCCGTTTTGGGAAGCGCAGGTAGTCACTACGCTGTCAAGTTCACCCTTTTCCAGGTGTAGTAGGTATCTATCGTCGGTCTCCACCTTTTTCTATCTTGGGCAGTTCTAGTCCATAGTACCCCAAATTCCCGGACTAATTCGTCACGCCATCGAGTTGGTGGCCTATCCCTCCTTGTATGGTCTAGAGGGGTCCATTATTCTACTGCGTTGTTCCATTTTCCGAAGACCCTTGCTACATAACCCGCATACCCGAGTTTAAGTTGCTCTGATAAACCCTTTATATCTTTAGTGTTGGATTTTTCTCTGATGCTTTTCATTCTGACTTTATCCTTAATGTCTAAAATGATTCTCAACATTCTGTTGTGGAAGGTGCTTAGTTGGAACTTGGTCATTGCCCACGTCTGTGCCCTATGTAGTAGCGAAGGAACAATGCACGGGCCAAGGATTTTTATTTTCAGAGACAGATTTAGATTCTTTTGAAAAAATGTTTTCGCAGCCTTACCTTTCTCAACATTCACATCTTTTTGCTAGCGAATCAATTCGCGAGGGTTTAAGCTTTCATCGTATGTACTTGAAAGGTATATACTTTCTCTAATACATGTCTGAAATACTTACACTTTAATGGAAAAGTTGTCACAAAGTAACCTCGTCCTACGCTCTACAACAAGCTTTGAATTCTACTGAAAAGTAGGTACTATTACATGCTGTTGCTCCTACAAAATAACTTTAACAAATCAGAAGTTAAGTTACAGCTGAGAAGAAAAGCACTGATTTGTAAAATATGAAATGCTGTTCAAGAACGTATAAAGTTACATTTCGCAATCAATTATTTCTTTCATTTCAACTTTGAAGTCCAATTTTGGTGTTTTCCCCGTTATAACATTACCTTAATTGTGATGAAAACAGAAAACTCAAAAAGTTGAGGATTCTTAATGATTTTAAATGTTATGGAAATTTGAGAAATGAGGATGTTTGAGTATTCTGATTCGGCAATCCTCTACTTCTCAGTAGTTACTCCCGATTATCCGTTACTAGCTCCACTCTCTGCAAACCTTAGGATAGTCATCTCAAGTGTTTCCAATTCCTTCCAAAGAGATCTGCTAAAGTCGTGTAAGAGCCCTTAAGAAAGAGATACCAGTTTTTCATAACTTTTATTGTATGTAAACTTTTTCATTCATTTATCGAATAGAGCTCGCACATCCTACGTTTTCCCATTATCTTATACTCTCTCGAGTCCAAAAAGAGTCTTCTTGATAAGGCTGACGCCCTAATTGTCAATTCCTCGCGGCTAAGCCGAGTAGTTTCGACTCTCCTCAGCCTTCTCCACTTTTCTGGATAACGTTTCCCTTGAACCAAAAATACACTGAACTACACAAACCAATACCGGAAACTCCATATTTAATCCTTACATTACGCGCTTTTGGACTTCTCAGCATCTAGCGTTCTAGCGGCAGGGGCAGGATTTGTTACTATGATAATATTTAGCATTGTGCTGCTCACCGCAACATTCGGATAGAGCGAAAACACATACAATGAATGAAAGATATACATGCAGTACCGAACCCTGCCACAAGGACTTTCATAACTCGGAATTACCAGTATTAGTATAGCCCAGTGTATTTGCTTGAACAGCGACGGATAATTTTTCATTACAGATCTTCTCAAGCAATCATTCGAATTTAGTGTTGGCTCCTTTTGGTCTCGCAACCAGCATCGCTATTACAATGGACTGCGTTCACGGTGAATCATTCGACGAAATTACGAAACTGTTCAAGCTTCAATCGAAACCAGCCCGGCAGCTATTAAGAACTGGTTTCAAAACAATACTTAACGATTTTAGAGTAACCTATTCTAATTATTTCAGTATATGTGAGATTATTCGCTAATATACCGAGAATATAAAAGCGTGTAATCCTATACACTCGTATGTAAACAAATTGATCCAACTAGCGAGGTAGGTACATATTTCATGAGCGTTTTTGTTTTCAGCAAGGATCTGTGAATGATGAACTGGCGGGAGCATACAATAAAGCATTTCTAACCAGTTCGAAAATGTTTCCGGTATCTTTCATAGACCAGTTAGCGAAAAACTACCTCGTGGATATTGCCACTAATAGTTCCATTACAAATAACTTTAGCTCAGGTAGATCCTACTTCATTAATTGTACCTACTTACCTACCTATCTATGTTTACATACTAAAACTTACAGAATAGGCAGGGTTATCCCAACTTGTTCACCAACTCTCGTATCATGTCTTTTGAATCTTGAATGTTTAGCTCAAATCATGGAATTACGAACTGATACTGGTATAATGAGCCATTGGAGAGATTACCAAAAACTAGTAGTCTACACCTACCTATCTTATTCATCGTCAGCACCTTTCTATTCGAGTTTGAACAAAACTCTTAGTATTCCCATGATACCACTGATTGGTTACTTCAAAGCTGGTTACATTCCCAACCTGGATTGTCAAGGAGCTGAACTGTTGTTCGAAGTACGTGGTTCTACTAATACTTAAAAACTATAGACTAAGTAATAGTTTGAAATATAAATTATAGTACCTAGAACTAGAACTTTCATGCAAGAATAATAATCCGCCATTTTCTATCAAAAACATCAACTGATAAACATTGATATGTTGGTAAAAGTGGGTAATAATTAAAGTAAAGGTGTTAAGCTAGCATCTGGACCAAGTGATCTGCGCTGGCGTAGAAAGGTCTGACTGAGTCGTGAGGGGGCAGTGGATTGGAGTCGGAGTAATTAATGCGCCAAAATACATACATTTAATGTTCTTTCTGACAGTGTTGGGGGTTCTAACTCGAACCCTCTGTTCCTACTCAGGTCGTCAGGAGATGACTTGGCGGTGTTACGAATGCTTAATAAAACAGTAGGTACCTCTCAGCATATGTGATGCAGCACAGGAAATTGTTCTTACCAACCATAAGTCGAAAAATAAAATTTTTCAAGAGGGCAAAAATAGAAAAGATTTTATCATAAGGGTCCATGTAAAAGCAAATCTCTTAGAGTAATTATTTTTAAAATACTTTTATTCTCATTAATTTTAATTATTTTTAAGAATTTAACTAAAAAATTTTATAATAAAAATCTTTTAATTCTATTGAATGTGGATTTAATAATAAAAATATCTCTATACCTACCCATTAATTTTATTAAAATAGGTAATTATTATTTTATTTTATTTATTATTTCGAATTTATTATTTTAATTCCTTTTTTGAAGTCCGTTTTACATGTTAAAAAAATAGCTTGAATAGGATGAAGTAAACAAAATGGATACTGTTTCGATAAAAAACTCAAAAAAGAAAAGTTTGACTTATAGTGCGGTTTCCTGTCCTGTATCCGGTATAATACTTGGCTGATTCCTTAAGATCTGTGTATTGGTGGACGATAATGTACGCAGTGTCTCTTTTGCAATGACCCCTCCCCCTTCCACCTGGTAAGTAGGCAACTTACCTCGACAGTATGTAGATATGTTTGCATACTCTCACTTTTGAAAAGGCCTAGTTAGGGTCAAATTTTTAAAAGTTATTTATCTTTGAATTTTTTTTGCTTCTTCTCACGACTGGGAATAGACAGACACATGGTACCAGTAGGTAATACTATAGAGGGCAGTTCTGGTAACAACAACAAAAAAAAATGGTCGGAATCGGTGCAACAAGATGTTCATAAAATCAACTTTAGTACAAATTATAGCAGAAAATTTTCACATTTTCTCAATTTCCCGTGAAACTTGCCCTTTTAAGCTACTGTTTTTTTACTTACAATAGATTAAACATTAAATGACCTTATGAAGATAATAATCTTCAATCTTCTTTTTCTGCTACTTTACCACTGCACAGAGTTATATCATTTGGGACTTATTCACCTCCCTCATTTCATTTATTTACCCCAAATTTGAAATTGAGGCCCATGCAGGAAGGGGTTCTAGTATTTTGCAAAGTTTTATAAGGGTATCCAATAATTGGTTCAAAAGGTCGCTAAATTCGGTTTTGGTAACATTTCGGTCATATTCCCCGAACTGTGGTGCATACCTATGGGAAGGAGGTGCGAAAAAAATTAAGGATCATGGAAAGAGGTTGAACTTTATTGTCATAAAATAAATTTCACTTAGTACAAAATTGTATTGGGAAATGTTGGTATCTTTTATATTTACTGTAATGCTCAGGGGGGGGGGGCATTAATTTAGCGATGAGGAATGTTATTTATGTGGATTAAAGAATCTAGGCCCAACAAATTGCTGTTGACATGGATAGAAGAACTAGCTTGGTTATGATCTTATGGTTACGAATAATGAAAAAAGTTTTCCCCGTAGGCTGACTGCGATTATAAGCCAGAATTATAAAATTATTGCTAACCGAGCAAATTGACGTGAAAATTTCATTCATTCTTGGCTGAATGTTTTGGTTTTATTCTTGTTCTTTTCCCTTACAGTTTGAAAGTTAGTCTCATATCTTGCTTTGCAAAGAATCATGTGAACTGAAATTTTCAAAATATTTCTAATTTCAATCGTTTCTTAAAAAAGTAAGTTGGTATGTTGATACAATTCCTGGGAGATATTCTACTCAGATTACACCCATATACATGTATTACTATGGTTTATGTGGAGGAAATAGTATAAGGAAGCAGCTCGACGTTATGCAGAAGATTTTCCGGAACGGCGCCACCCACACGATGGAGTATTTAGATAAATATTTACCTACCTGAAAGAGTTTGATTGCTTCCCCCCCCCCCCCCCCCGCGTATTACAGGAAATAGAAAAGATACCAACATTTCCTGACACAAAGTGAAATTTATTTTATGAAAATGAAGTTCAGAAAACACTTTCAATGATCTTTAATTTTTTTTCTGTGTGGTTACCACAACTGTTATCTTTCACCTCCTTCCCATCAGTATGCACCACAGTTCAGGGAATATGGCCAAAATGTTACCAAACCCGAATTTAGCGACCTTTGGAACCAATTATTGGATACCCATATTAGACTTTACAAAATACTAGAATCCCACCGTTCCCTCATTGCATGGGCCTTAATTTCAAATATGGAGTAAATAGATGGAAGGAGGGAGCTGAATAACCCCATAAACGATACAACTCTGTGAAGTGATAAAGTAGCTGATGAAGATGATTATTATCTATAAGCCCTGTGCACCTGCGTTAAAAAGTAATAATTCTTAACGAGGATATCTTGAACTCCATTTTCAGCAGTTTCCTAACCAGATAGAAGAAAATTGTTAATGACCTTTTTTATGGGAAATTTAATTCCAAATCTATTTCAAATAAAAAAAATTAGCTTATGAGGGCAGGTTTCACGGGAAATTGAAAAAATGTGAAAATTTTCTGACATAATTTGTACTAAAATTGATTTTATGAACACCCTGTTGAACCGATTCCTACCATTTTCTTTTCCGTGGTTACCACAATTGCCCTTTACTATTACCTACTGGTACCATTTTCCTGTCCATCTCCTGTCGTGAGAAGAAAAAAAAATCTCAAAGATAGAAAACTTTTCACAATTTGACCATAACTCAGCCCCTTCAAAAGTATGAGTGTGCAAACATATCTACATATGTGAGGGCGCATACAAAAAGAGACCAGTGGACCAATCTTTTGATTTTTACTTCTCTGGCTTAGTTTATGTAAAAACCCCTTAGAAATCGAAGAAAACCAACCCCCAGACCTCTATCATGAAAATTTAGCGAGATATTGTAGTTTTAAGTAAGGCAAGTCAAAATTTATTATTTCAAATAAAGTACAAAAAGGAAATGAATAGCACGTTCTTATGTAAAATTGAATTATTCGAAGATAATTTTCCATGAATACTGGACATATTTTCTTCTTGCCCTTTTAAATGCGAGAGCAGGCAGATACATTGACCCACTGTCAAGATAAGTTGCCTATGTACCTGCTGAAGGCGTCTCGCATTTCTCGCTGGAACCTCCAATCTTGTAGGCAACTTATCCTGTTGCATGAATGCCTGTCTACTCTTACCGTTCAAGGGACTCGGATCCGAAGATTTTCGATGAAATTCTTCGGAGATCGTTGAACATATTTTGTGACGATTTTTCGTAAAATTCTTCAAAATCATCGGAGTCCTCCCCCGAATATTTCCTATGAAATTCTTCAACATTTATCAGAAAATTTTCTCAAAGTAATTTGTTGAGATTCTTTGGAAAACATTGGTAATTTTTTCTAAAGATTTCCCATAGGATTTTTCAGAAGTTATGGGCATTTTTTTTACAAAAATTTCCGATGAAATTCCTTAAAAACCATCGAAGATTTTACCTACCGGTTTTCGACGAAACTACCCGGTGATCATTAAACTTTTAAATTCTTTGAAAAACATTGAAAATTAAAATTTAAAAAAATCCGATAAGATTTTTCGGAAATTATCGGAATTTTGTTTTCCGAAAATTTCCGATGAAATTCCTTGAAAATCATAGGAGATTTTTTCCGAGCATTGGAGAATATTTCTTCTGAAGATTGTTGATATAATTCTTCAAAAACTATCCGAGTTTTCTCCCAAACATTTTCTATGAAATTCTTCAAAAATTATCGGAAAATTTACCCGAAGATTTTTGATGAAATTCTTTAGAAAACATTGGAAATATTTTTTAAAGATTTCCGAAAAGACTCTCCGGAAAGTATCGGCATTTTCTTCCGAAAATTCCGATGAAATTCTTCGGAGATCACCAAACATTTAAATTCTTTGGAAAACATTGGACATTTTTTCCGAAAAGAACGGACAAGAGACAAGGGAGCGTGTGGTGGTATGTAGGACCTTCACGGTTGAAATGTTGGTAAGTAACAGAACGGTAATTTCAAAAGAAATACTCTCAATTTTAAACGCTTCTCTTGTAACATGTTACTTTTGGTCAACTTGTCCCTTTTCGTTTGCGCCCTCACATATTGTCGGGGTAGGTTGCTTACTTACCAGGTGGAAGAGGGTCATTGCAAAAGAGACACCCTGTATACACTCCAGCTCTTATAACTACGGCGGGAAGCGATAGATCCGGTTAGCATATTTTTGACTTAGTCCAAGAAGTGATCAACAGACATTTCCTGTTAACATAGCCTATTGTATGTACCTTAAGCAATCGAGAAATTTCTTTTTTCAGAAATGAACACCGATTTGAAGCTTTTGGAGCTTGTAGTAAGATTTTTATTTCACGTGCGCGAAAAAGCGACGAACTGAAAAATCCTTTTATATATTTCAGAATCGAGAAGCCAGCTTGTTATTACTGATGCCTAATCAAATCGATGGACTTGCAAATCTACAAGTTAAGATATTCCGGGAGAACTTCTTCGATGTATTGGATTCATTATCTCAACAAGAAACGCAAATTATGATCCCGCAACTGTCGGCGATCACAAATAATCTGGAACTGATTCCGTTCCTCAAACTTTTGGGAATTGTTTCGGTTTTCACTCCAAATCCTGACAGCAAACAAAAATCGGACGTTTTTGTTCAATCTGTGAAACAAAACGCATTTTTTTCTACCAGTTTTACGGCATTAAATTCTGTTGGCACTATCGCCAATAAATATGGTAAATATTATTTTTCTAATTCATGCGCGAAAAACGCGGTTTTCTACCCACGAAGTACAGGCGAGAAACCTCTCTTGTAAACATTTTATAAAACGGCGCGGATTCACCGGGGGGAATACCCTACCCCCTCCCCCCCCCCCAAAAAAAAAAGGAAAAAAGAAGAAAGAAAGAAAAATCCATGGAGAAGGAGGAAAATCTTTCGGAGGGATCCGTAGGGGGACGGGGAAGAAAAATCTGTGGAGGAGGGGGGAAATCTGCGGGGGCTGGGGCAGCAAAAAAATTTACGGCGTTTTTTCTTCTGCCATTTACCTTCCCATAATGATCGTCTGGATCCGCGCCTACATAAAACTGTGCAAAATAATCGGAGTAAAGAAGTTTTAAGCGAGTGAGAAATTTTCAAAACTATGCGAGAAATACTTTCTCACCCGCTTCGAGTATTTTTCACTCCAAACCTGGAAAAAGTAATCCCAAACAAGCAAAATCGTAAATCAATATGGAACATATTTAAGCGTAGCCAATTGTTGATAGAATGTCTTAAATTTTGCAGATGAAAAAGTACCACCAAAAGAACAGAGTCGCACAAAACGAGAGACGCTGATGAAAATTACTTTCAACAAACCATTCATGTTCTTTCTAATACACAGAGAATCGGGATTAATATTAATCTGTGGACAGATTACACATCCAAAAGTACTTCCTAATTAAAGAAATCGTTTGTATAATTTGATGTAAGTATTTAATGAAGATATGTGATATGATTTGTACTTTTTATAAATATATTTATTTCATTTTTGTATTTTCTATACCTATTTTCATGGCAACGGATGTTATGCATGCAGGAAAAAGTGGGGAACAATGAAACAGTAGGCATCTTTTGGTATTTGGCAACGGATATGAAGTACTTAGGAAGAGGTGGGGATCAATGATACGGTTGCCATTTATGGGTCAAAAATGACGGAAAAACTGATGCAATGATAAGGATACAGTTCATCAGTGGACACATCCAGCGAATTTACAAAGCTTTAGTCAGTATACGATCAAACAGTAGAATTTTATTCAAAAAAAAAAAAAAAATTGAAAAACACGTTTCAACGAAACTCAATTTTTATTTTTCTTCGATTTCGAATATGATGACCTCAATTTTAAGTTAAGTAAGCGCAAACTTTTTATGAAAAGTTCCTCGTAAATTTGTCTAAAATTGAAGTGTCGTAATTTGAGTATATATGCTTGGTATTTTGATACAGGTTTATAATTTATTTGAGAGATGCTGTGTATGAATAATAAGGAAATGTTCTGATATTAAGGGTGTTATTGGGAAAAAGCTTGCTATTTGGTGATTGAAGCAAGCCACTTTGTAGGGTTGTGTTTAGACCCATATAAAATTGACTTAGAGTTCTAGCCCCTGTAGAAATGTGTACCATCAACGTGTAATGAGGGTTGCGCACGCAAATCAGTTTTTTGCGATTATCTTTTCAGTATCAGTCTCGTTTAGATAACGCTTGTGAAAGGTTCTCTGTGCAGTGTTTGCGTATTCTCTTATCTGTTTATACTGACTAACGTAAACCGAGCATTAAAGTGAAGAGTGCAAGCTTTTTCCTGCCTTACGGCAGCTAGTTGTATAACTCGTATACAACTGCTAAGTAAAACCCATTCAACTTAACTCGCTACCATGTCTCAAGAGCCTAAAGGCTCCACTCAGCCGCTTATAACGGACTTCACCGCGGACAGCTGGCAAATGGTATCAAAGAAACGGAAAATAGCCGACTCTCCTCCAGGACAGAAACAGCCAACCAAGTCAACAAGGACATTCATTAAAACATCGAATAAATTTGCAACTCTTGCTCAACGAAACGAGGAAAATGAGGAGACTAGCACGGACAAAACAACGGACAATACTTCTCAACCTGCACCTACAACCGTAAGTCCTAAACCTATAGTACCACCACCGATTTTTGTCCAAGGGGTAAATAGTTTTAAAGGCATGATTGAAAGAATTAACAAAACAATACCAAGCGATAGCTTTCTGACAAAAGCACTAGCGAACAATGCCGTAAAAATCAATATCCGGGATGTAGATAATTACCGTAAATTAGTAAACGAATTCCGAACCAGAAACATCAAGTTTTTCACCTATCAGATAAAAACTGATCGTGCATTCAAGGTTGTCTTACGCAATCTACATCATTCTATCCAACCTGCCGAAATAAAAGAGGCGCTGCAAACTGAAGGGTTCACCGTTCGCAATGTAAGCAACATACGACACCACCAAACTAAGAATCCGCTCCCTCTCTTCTTTGTAGATCTAGAACCAATAGAAGGGTGCAAAAAAATTTACGAATTAAAATCGCTTCTCCATCATCGCATAGCCGTTGAATCGCCGAGGACACAGAAAGAGATAGTACAATGTATGCGTTGCCAGCAGTTTGGTCACACACGAACATATTTTGTACGCTGCCACCCGTATGTGTAAGGTGCGGACTAGAGCATGACAATCGAGAATGTCCAAAAACTAAGCAAGATCCTCCGAAATGTGGTCTGTGTGGAGGGAACCATACGGCTAACTATTGTGGCTGTGAAGAGTTTCTTAAACTAAAGAACCGAATACGATTCAAGCAGGAGACCCGCTCCCTCCCCAGGAATGTACCGGTAGACAGAGCCACTGTTACTGCTCCTGTCAACTCTTCGGATCGTAAAAACATCACCTATGCTCAAACCGTTAATCCGCAAGCTTCATCGAATACCCCACCCACCCAGTCAAAATCGGAATTACTATTAGAGAAAATGTGTACTCAATTTGAAACACTTATGCTCCAAAACCAGAAGCTCCTTGAGCTCCTAATGAAACTTGTAGCCAAGCTCATCTAATGACCACGCAACAGAGTAAATTTCCAACCCGTCAAACCACCCGCATATTAGCGTGGAATGCTAACGGCCTCCTCAATAGGAAACGTGAACTGGAGGTGTTCCTCCAAACCGAATCCATCGACATCGCACTGATATCTGAGACCCATCTAACATCTCGTCTACATGCTGGTATCCATAACTATAATCTCTACACGTGCACCATCCTAGTGGCGGTGCGCACGGTGGGTCAGCCGTGTATATCCGAAAGAATCTACAGCAACACGAAGCCCAACCGCTCAGTACCCCAACTATTCAGGCAGCCGTTGTGACTACCCAACTGCACGTGGGCACTGCTGTCAATGTCGCCGCCATTTACTCACCACCCAGACATACAGTAACCGTACCAGAATACGATCAACTCTTCCAACTGCTAGGAGCCAAATGGCTGGCTGGAGGAGATTTCAACGCCAAGCATCCCCTATGGGGATCACGCTTGCGGACCACCAAGGGGAATAATCTCTATACATCCGTCTCAGCTCGAAACATCCAGTGCCACTCTGCAGGGGAGCCGACCTACTGGCCTACTGACCAGGACAAGATCCCAGACTGCATTGATTTCTTTCTGTCACAAGGAATCTCTACTAACTATATGGATGTCCAGACAATACACGACCTGACCTCGGATCATTCACCAATACTTCTAACGCTCAGCGACACGATCCTGTGGAAGCATCAACCGCCGAAAATCACTTCCAAGCTCACCGACTGGGACAAGTTCCGGGACCTTGTGCACGGCCGTATCGACTTGCACATTCGGCTTAAGACACCAGAGGACATCGATGCTGCGGTACATCATCTCCAGACAATCATTGTGGAGGCTGCTCAGGCCGCAACACCGCCTACACAACACCCCACTACCCTGCCCTCCTACCCACAGCAGGTAGTTCAGCAAATCCATCTACGTCGAGCGGCGCGGCATCGCTGGCAGCTAACCCGCAGTCCTGCCGACAAGTACCGCTTCAACATGCTATGCAAAGAAGTCAAAAGGTTAACAGCCGAAATCCGCTCCAAATCGTTTGAGGATTTTCTACTCTCGCTTGACACAACTGCAGAAACAAACTATTCATTATGGAAAGTTGCCAAAGCCACGAAGAAACCACCCAGTTACACCCCTCCGCTGCAGTCGGATGACAGGACAATTGCACGTAGCGATCACGAAAAAGCTATGGTACTCGCTAACCACCTAGAAGCAGTTTTCCAACCAAACGAAATTGATACGGATGTACAACCAATAGTCACTCAAACAGCTGGACCAGCAATCAAGCCAATCACACCTCAAGAAATCAAAACAACCCTCCGTAAACTCAAACCACGCAAGGCTCCAGGCTTGGACCAAATTACTGCCAAGATTATTGCAGAGTGCCCGCGGAAAGCCATGGTCTATCTCACCTACATCTTCAATACCTCTATCCGACTACAGTACTTTCCTCGTAAATGGAAGTTGGCCAAAATCATTGTCATTCATAAACCAGGCAAACCACTGGAGACCCCATCATCTTACCGGCCAATCTCACTGCTGCCTACCCTCTCGAAAATCTACGAAAAGCTTCTACAGACCAGACTGCTGAAACTTGTGGACAGCCTAGGTATCATCCCAGTGCATCAATTTGGATTTCGTGCAAACCACTCCACGGTTGAACAAATTCATCGAGTGGTCACCACTATCCGCAACTCACTTGAGGCCAAACAGTTCTGGCCAGCAGTCTATCTGGATGTCAAGCAGGCCTTTGACCGCGTATGGACGCAAGGACTGATCCATAAAATCAGCGAATACTTTCCAAACTCGATGGTACAACTCCTACAATCCTACCTTACTGGTCGACGTTTTCAAGTCCATTATGGCACAGCAGTATCAGAAGTCAAACCAATCCAAGCTGGAGTGCCCCAGGGTAGTGTGCTAGGCCCCCTTCTTTATATCCTATACACTGCTGACATTCCTACCCCTAAAGGCATCACACTAGAAATCTACGCGGATGACACGGCCATCCTGGCGCCGCACCAAGACTTTGATACCGCTAACCAACGACTTCAGTCAGCCGTCAACAAAATTCACCGCTGGACGCAGCGTTGGAAGATCGCCATCAACCCCACGAAATCTGTTCATGTTACCCATGCACTTCGTAAACATAGACCAGCACCCATACTTCTTGATGGAGTTGTTATCCCCGCTGAAGACCATGCCAAGTACCTTGGAGTCTACATCGATAAAACGCTCACATGGCGGAAACACATCACCACGAAGCGCGAAGTCGTTCAACTCCGACTGCGATCCTTATTCTGGTTACTCCGAGCTAAATCGAAAATCTCACTATACCATAAACGACTGCTGTACATCTCACTCATCCGACCAATTTGGACCTACGCGGCCCCAGTCTGGGGTACGGCAGCGGATTCGAACCTGATGATCCTGCAACGAAGTCACAACCTAGCTCTACGTAAAATCACTGGCGCACCATGGTTTATCCGAGGAGAATCACTTCACAATGATCTCCAGCTACCAACGGTGAAGGAGCTCCTGCGAACCCTTGCAACATCCTACGAGAACAGACTACACCGTCATGTCAATCTGGATGCCATCAGCCTGCTGGAGCTGCCTCCGATTATCCGACTACGACGGCGCTGGCCTACTGATCTACCGTCCATCTGCTGACCACTCTGGTTTAGTTCTAGTCATTCTTATGAAAAGTTCACGATATTAACCAGTTAAATACTTGTATCCGAAATCTAGTAGTTAAGGTATAATGTTAACCATAATCCCTGCAACGGCTGCGCAGCAGGGCTACTACATGTTAACTATCAAACCGTATGTAAATGCCTCGCGGCAGTTCATGCTCAATAAATGTATAAAAAAAAAAAAAATCTTTTCAGTATTACAGTTTAGAGAAAATTATATCGCTCATTATGGCACAAAAAGAATGGTGCTTACCCTCAAAATCAGTTTTTCCCGAATATTTTTGTAGGGATAAAAGTATGGAGAAAAAGTTTCAAAGGAATGTTGTAGAGCGTAAATTTTCTACACAATGATATATAATACGTCTAATTTTGGTGAATACTTACCCTAATACTTGCACAAAAAAAACTTAGTTGCTTACCCAAGAAATCAGTTTTTGAAAATATTTGTTCAGCAGTGAGTCAGCATAAAAAATGTTTTAGAAAAATGTCATAAAGCATAGAATTTCCAACAAAATGATATATTTATAATATATATAGCATAGACCAAAAATTAAGTTATTAATCTCAAAAAAATTAGGTAAGTAGAAAATTTAAAAATGTACGAGCATCTTATACTGGGTTTTGCTGCATCTTCCAGAGCAGAAACATAACTCAGTACAAACTACAAAGAAGTTCTTGTTTCATGCATCCGCACGGACTAGAGTTGCAACTAAATTTACATGTACAACACACAAGTTCTATGCAGTCTTTTGCTGCCATAGGTAGGTCCATCCAGTGTGGTTTCCACAAACCGCTTCCATCCTTTTCCCAGCCCATTTTGGATCGACAGGGAACGTTTTGCTGTTGAACGTTTAAGCTCTGTCCCTACACATGAACTGCTTGGTACCAGAAACCTGCGCGAGTACTAGGCATGAGGTGAAATACAGAAATGGATATTTCTATACCCCTTTGTTTCGCTAAAATAGTAGTAGTGGTTGCCATTTTCTCTCCGAAGTAAAAACCCTCCCCCTGTTTTCTAATTTCCGACAGGCCCACGTGTTCCAGTTAACTTTGTCCAGAACAGCCTCCAACTCGGCTAGTCCATCTTCGCTTGTCAGTCCCCTACAATTCGAGCCGGACATCCGCTTGGAGCGCTACAATCGGCCAAATTTGAAAACGGGATCAGGATGATTTTCCTATTTGAATGTTAAGTCGAGAATGAAGCCATTTAGCGGGAAAATTAAGAAAACAAAATTCGTAGAGCGTAAAATGTCCTATAAGTTACCTTCTCTCATAATAATTGATTTCGATCAATTTAAGGATAGCTTCCGCCCACCACCCGCGCCGCTCACCAATGTCCGAGTTTCGTTGTACGCGATACTATAGCGCTGTCCGGCCTGAATTAAAGTAGAGAACTTTCCAAGTTCAATTTTTTATTTTTTATTTTAGTTGTGAATGTAATGTGGAAACTAGAAAACTAATATTGCGTACAAGAAAAAGAACAATGTGAAATACGTAAACTTTTATTTTACATCAGCATCCCCCGAACTAGATATGTAATGTCTAAGAACCCTACATGAAGAAAAAATAACCAAAATACCAAAAATTCTACTTGAATTCATTAATAAATAAGAAGCGTGCATAAAATTGAAGTGCATATAAACTGATAGTTTATTGCTATACTTATGTAGATAAAATTCCACAGTAGCCTTCAAGTACTCGTTGAATTTCTTTAATATCTGTGGTAGTCATAATAGTGAGGCTTATACCCAGTAAGATACTGTAAATATTCTAAGAATCTCCACAGCGCTTTTTGTATGTGGTGGATTATTCCCTACAAAATTAAAAATTATTCAGGATGCAATACATTTTAAGAAAGACATAAAATATTTATAGTGATGCGAAAAAGTAATAGGTATACTATCAATAGTATCGATATACCTTATTTCAGTACTTTTGATACCGACTCGCAGGGAAGCTACAAGAAATGGCGAATGCGGATTTTTGAAAATATCATCTGGCAGCACTGCGACACTTCTGGTTTGTTTACATGCATTCTTATCAAAGGTATGGTGAAATGTTATCACAAACACGAATAATATTGACTGAGCACGATTTTCGTTCATCTTATATTTTTCTTCTGACTTTTGATGTTGAAATAGAAATATTATCGTTATTATTCAAAAATGTGTTTCATAATAGAGGTAGAACTCTTTCAAGGAAATACTGATATGCCAGCAAACTGGGCTCAAGTATACCAAGGAAAATATAAAAGCACTGTCATGGCCGAAGATTTCTGAAATTTGTTTTCTAAACGGCCATTAAGTAGACTTAACGAATATCTTTACATTAAGATACCTACTATTCATTGTACAAATTGTTGAAGGAAAAGTTTCACCAGCAAGGTTGCTAAGGTGGTACTACTTTCAGTTTAAACGGGATATTTTCTGGATTTATTCCCTTCACTTCGTTCAGAAAGATTTCAATATGTACTTTAGAGGAGAAAGCAGTCTTATTCAAAATTATTTCTTTTTTTACCGTCTTTGTACGGTCGCAATACATTTTTCTTACGTCTTGAAAATAAATATCCAAAATCTTCGGCCATATCAATGTATTCTTGTATCCTTTGGTCCTTGGGCCCAGTTACTCCAGTATGCTGGCACATCAGTAACTCTATGAGAAAGTTCCACCTCATTTTTCAATAATAACGATAATATTTCTATTTTAACATCAAATTTCAGAAGGAATAAGATGAAGGGAAATCGTGCTCCATATTAAGTATTTGTGTTTGTGATAATAACATTTCACCATACCTTTGATAAGAATACATGTAAACAAACCAAAAGTGTGAAAGCCTACGTGAACTCTGGAAAGGTTTCACAGGCTATGAAAAATATCGTAACCCTTATTAGAAGGGGGGCACGAAATTTTGCCCCCTCCGAACCTCCTGTTTTTTTCAACTTGGACGTTTCAGAAATGTTTTACATTGAACTTCTCATTATGTTGAAATTCGGTGGCTATAACTGTCTCCCTTCAGAAATGATTAAGGAGCAGAAATGTCTAATCTCTAATATACATATATATGAATGTGTTTGTTTGTCTCTGCCCCTTTCAGCTGATCCAGAGGCGTTAGAAATATGGTATCCACCCCTTGCGGCTATCGCCGACTGTAAATTCAAAATTACACGCGACTCTACCAAGGGTCTCCCTTTCTTCTTGCTCTATGTAGGGATACTGACGGTGCTGTTGGAGAGCGCTTGGCTTAGCGCTCACTGGTCTTCCTGGGGGTGAATCTGCGTTCTTCGGGGTCTTCTGCCTGTAGTGCGTCTAGAGAAATTGCTAGTTCAGCATAAAAATCCTAATTTATAAAACGGATGTCCAATAATTTGATTTCTAGTGTTTGAGATTTTGGAATATTTGATCTGAAATGAAGGGATCTAACGACCGAAAAAGAAATCCCGGAAAATGGTCGCAGTCGATTAGGAATACTTTCTGTTACTTCATCATGCTAATTGACACGTTCGATTTTTTCGGTCAAGTGGTCCGTTTTTTCATTAGAGTTAATTTAATCTATACTTACATAGAAGGTACTATCGTTATATTGTAACAGTGGCGGATTTAGGGGGTTGGGGTCCGGACCGCCCGAAATATCTAGATCTGTTTATAGTGACCTAGAGCTATTATGTTTCGTCTATACAATTCTTCATTCGGACCCCCCCCCCCCCCCGCCAAATTATTTTCTATATTCGCCCCTGTATTCTAACATTTTATTACCTTGTGTTTTTTTCTTCTCCCGAATAGCTTATGCGCCGGACTATTAAATATTTTCCTCATTTTCTGCGGACAAAGTAGGACGAATTGAATCATCAACTCACTCGCAAGTCCGAGTCGATCGGAAATTAAAAATTAAACAATATGCTTACGCGACCCTCGTATGAATTCCCAATTTGGTGTACAGACTGTTTGTACTGAAATATAACATGAAACAATAGATATAATTTAGGAGCTAATAATTATAAGCATTAGGATATCTATTTCTTTAGATGGACTTTTAAAATTCCTCAAACCTTCTTAAAAAGAACGACTTTAAATTTTCAGCATAATTAATCGACTTCCCCCGCAATAAGAAACTAAAAACCAGAAAGAACATGAAATAATAGATATAATATGTTCTTGTCAAGACAAGCTGAAAATAGGTCGTCATAAAGTGACAAATCAAAAGAGGGTCGAGAACATACAGGCGCCTCTAAAGAATTGGCCTTATTTTTCCCTATGAAGGATGGGCCTTATTTTTCGAATTCAACCGTAATACTCGTCCTAAGAATAGAACCTAAATGTACATTATTTATTTCAAGACAGTTATCTGTGAGTAATTTTACAAGGTTGACTTTCACATTTTTAATGAGCAGAGAAAGTGTGTGTGCCGCCTGAAGGGCTCAATGTAATACGATGCATTTTTCCTCTCGAGAAGGGGTCTTGCCCCCTGAAGTTGTCTCGTTCTTCCCCTGAAAATGGTCGGGCCTGAAAAAGCAGTACTGCAGAAGTATTCGATATAATCAACAGTCAATAAAACATCTTTGTTACTCACCCAAGGTTTTTGTCTGCCCTGGAAGAATATTAACTCGTTTTAAAATTTAGTTTAGAAATTAAAATGAAATATATGCGAGATACTTATTTCATAGGTAGGTAACTTACTTCCCGATGCGCAAAATCCCACAAGTTACCCGGATAACTAAAGGGGAACAAAGGGAACTACAGGGGAACAAGGGTAATCTGAGGGGAATTCGAGGGTAACAAATGGGTAACTTTTCCGCGGGTAACTGGGTAACTATAGAGGGTAACTGATTGCGCATCGGGTTTTCATACGTAAGGGTTATTCTCCATGCCAGTCTGAACTAAAAATTACACTTCTGGCCCTGGACTCCTTCAATTTCGGTCAAACTAGCAGAGAAAGCTTCAGTATATGTCAGTAGTATGACTCAAACCGTTAACAGAACATTTTTAGCTTCGAGGTTTTGACATGGCTACTTTTAAATTCTCGTCACATTGCTGCGACATTGCTTAACATTTTTGTATGTCCTGTCAGGATCAAAGCTTGAACAAGTGAATCAATTTTCAGTCGCCCACCCATTTTTCCTCATTGAGTATTCTTTGCTAAACAAGGAATCACATTCGCCAAATTTTGACAGGAGAGGGGACTAGGCCACCGACCATAATCGGCTAAAAATTACGCCAAATCTACATATATCACCCGACTGGCAAGAAATTAGTAAATTTACGGTAAGAAAAATGTAAATACCGTAAACTTGGGTCACTTTGGACAGTTTTGGAGGTTTTCTCAGTCTGCAATCTCCATTTATCAATATATTCAGTTTGTGGCGATCTCATGTGAAAAACGCTATCCAGCTGGGAGTAGGCCTTATTTTTAAATAATTTCATGAAAATTTTGCCGATATTAGAGGCGAGACTGATCGGTCTGTAGTTGTTCAGCTGTTTTTGATACCCCTTTTTATGTAAAAAAAAAAAAATTATCTCTGACATCTTTCATTGTCTCAAAATTGCTTCCTCCGCAATGCTTCTGTTGAATAATTGTGCCAGGGGCTCTGCCAGCACCTCTGCGAACTCTTTCAGTGTTTCATTCTCAATTTTATTGGGACCAGACGTCTTACCAACCTTCAACTTTTTCAGAGTAACCCATATTTCCTGTTTAAGAATTAGTAAGAACGGTTCATCAGGCAGGGGCGGTTTGTCAGGTACCGTCCTTGATTCCTATACATTCCCATGTCCTCTCTTTAGGGAGGCTATACAACTCATAATACCTACCTGGAGGCTTCCAGCAGAATACACCTAGTTGTCGCGTTTCCCTCATGTCCTTATCCAGTAACTTTTATCACTCACATATTTTAAAACAAAATACAAATTACTTACGTAGTACAATTCGCTCGATCTTTCACTGAAAATTTCCTGCAATCAACATAAATCGTACTTCTAAACGACATTCCAAACATATCTACCTGTCATCTGGGGTATCTTGGAACAGTTGTGTAACTTAGGACACATCAACAGGCTTACACAGTATCCATGAATTTCGGCCGTTCTGCTCATGCTCATAAGAGACCGGAGAGGTTCCGGGATTAGCTGAAGTGGGCAAGCAAGGTGGCTCCTATACATGTCTGCTGGTTTGTGTTCCAAATTACTCGACTGTTCCAAGATAGCCCATTTGACGATACCTAACATATGGGAATATATAGCTATACTGTCTCCTTATGCGAAAATTAGAACCATGTTCCTGTTCTTCAATATCGGTAGATACATCGAAAATAATTTAGGTTAACGAAACTTTTTTCGAACAAAATACAATCAGTTTAAAATTTTACAATAATGTCTCGTACCTATGCAACCAAAAGCATACAAGAGAGGTTCAATATAACAACTCCACTGCTGGTACATAATGTCTAAAAGAGAAAATGTATAATTTTGGAAAATTTTCTGGTTTCATTCAGTATTATTGCGACCAAAGTACGCACCAATTGCACTAGAACACGCTTTCCCACCACGATACCTACAGCTTTCCCCATTATTGAAGAAATTTTTCTCTAACTTTCCCATCATACCTCCGAAAATTCCAATAAATGATTGTCAATAATTCATGTTTAAAAAACCGAAATACATAGTTCACATTTTTCTACATAGTGGTACCGAGATACTTCAGGATATTTCCGACTAAGTTGGATTAAACAGAAGCACTACCTATATATTTACATCTTCAAAACTGTTCCGGTCCACAGATTCTACTGAATTTCTTCTTCAACTGGCCGAACACTAAAGTACGAGTAAGATAGGTACGTGAATAACTAATCCTTGTTTATTACCTGTTCATGATTGGTTTCGTACTTATCGATTTCAACGTCTGATGGATTGGAGCTCTCACCCTGATGAGGTACAGGAGAACATAAGATGGGGACGGTACATGCGTCTATGATTAAAACCAGCGTCAACAAGTTCGAGGGTATCATATTGCTCGAATCAAAATTTACGCCAGCTAAACCATCAAAACATGAATGTTGAAATTGTTGTTAAATTCTTTAGTTCAAGCGTGAAAGCAATAAAAAAGTGTTTTGTTCGCAATCATTTACCATGCATTGAAAATAAACGACCACTCATTGTTTCAAAAAGTATCATAATTTTAACTTGTCGCAGAATTAATGATTACTCAGTTATAGTTATTGTAGGAAACCTTATAGATAATGCCATAAATATGAATTAGCGGTTGTAACAGCGCAGAATGAAATCATTGTGAAAAACAATATGTAACTTGCCAATCTTCTTGGAAGAACAACTGAATTTGGGAATAGCGAACAGTTTGTACCCATACATGCAGGTATAAGGCTCATTGGTAACTAAACAGGAGCAATTTCACTTCACTTTGCACGAATTGAGAATGAACAGGAGAATCAATGAGACAGAATTGCTTTTCCAGGCTATCGTCACATGGGGTAATATTAGACACCGATGGTAATACAGTAATAGACCGATTTCCCGTGACGTCACACAGTGAGTTACTGATAGCAAATATTCGCGTATGCATGCAAAGGAGTCGCTCCAGGTAACTATTACCGAAAACAACATAATACTGTTCACTGATTAGTGGATTTGGACAAAAACATGATATGAGAGGATGATGATGATAAAAGTTATCCAAAAAATCCAAAATTAAGCTCATCTGATGGGAAATGAAAAGGGCTACAACTTTTGTTCTCAGTATTTTTTCATAAAAATTAGTATAAAAGCCGCGAGCAACTTTTCTATGAGCGCACGTTCTTATGGTTTAATGTACACGTATCATGTTTTCGCCTTTC
The DNA here is from genome assembly GCA_031841125.1 of Acanthococcus lagerstroemiae. Classification (NCBI taxonomy): domain Eukaryota; kingdom Metazoa; phylum Arthropoda; class Insecta; order Hemiptera; family Eriococcidae; genus Acanthococcus; species Acanthococcus lagerstroemiae. Next base: position 16,399,782 of record CM063107.1, read on the forward strand.
ACATTAGCGCTCCTGGTGGAACATGCATATATATGCGAATGCCCGTCATTTGGCCGACGAACCACAAACGTATTGACTCCCATAAGAGAAACACAAGAAGCAAAAATCAATATATAAATACTTCACAATGAAAAATAATTAATAAATCAAAGGTATATATTTTAATTCAGAAGATTTTTAGCATTTGCTGATAAACTTCTGGTTTCTAATTAATTTCTTATTCTCAGGTAGTAACAGAATGATCTTTGCTCCTAGAGGTTTTTTAATAGGAATCAATACGGTCGTTGACCAAACAACAGTTATTTTTGCTAACAGTAACACACTGTGTGACATCACTAGGAAATTGGTCTATATCAGTCACTTATGAGTCATGACTTATCTACTAATAACGATACTAGCGCTCCTACAACAAGTCATGAGTGGCCGATATTACCACCGGTGTCTGATATTACCCCAGTTGATTTTACTGATAATGATATTAGCATTCCTACAACAAGTTATAAGTGGCCGATATTATCACTAGTTCCCGATATTACCCCAGTTGTCACTAGGCATCGAGGTTGAAAACTAAAAATGGGGACCGGGGAGATTGATCTTTGAATAGGTACCGAGGGCCTTTCTTCAGTTTTGCACTATCGATTTTTAATAACTTTATGCGAGAATTCATCGATATAGAAAAAAATGCTCCCTTTTCGATTTTTGGGAGGACATTAGAGGGAACTTAGAAGTAATGGAAAATATTCCAAGAGATGTATCGAAGTGACTTTTTTGGATGGGAGGGACGAGGGGAAGAAAACCTTTTTAAAAGCAATGTATGAAAAAACTATATATGAACTACTACATCTTATTTCGTAAGATTTCATGTCCATCACTCATGTATTCAGTCTTGGGAACCAATTCCACAAGATTACTGACCTATACCATGGAATCTATATTATATTTCAAAGTGGCGTAGCAAAGGGGGAACGAAGGGGTTTGGACCTCCGTTTGTGACTTCATCAAATAGTGGTTTTTCTAATTTTAGCACTCCTTCCAACACCCTCTCCTTTGGTCAAGACTGGATACCCCCCTCCCAACACTAGGCTGGCTACGCTACTGTATTTCACTGGTATCATATAACCTATCAATGCCTGAATTTACATATTTTTTTCCTAATACCCTTGAGAGTCGATAAGAAAAATATCTTTAAAGAATTTCAAAACCTAATATATTTTTCATAAGAATAGGGGAGGGGGAGAAGTCACCAGTTGCGTAATATTCCTTGATCGAGCTGAAATTCTCAGGGGCTTAACTCTACACCAAGTACAACAATAATCCCATATTTCAAGTTCCCGAATTGCCAGCCTTTTAACGTTCAAGGATCATACACTACCTACTTTCGTTGAATCTTCAGAAAACGTGTGTATTTTATACTGATAATCAAATTAGAGCTTCAAGCATTTAATTTTAAGCGCTGGGTTATTTTCAGAATTTGAATAACTGAAACAGTCGGGTTTGTCGTTCTTTGCTATCTGCAGCGGCATCGGTAAAAAGTTGTTGTTTTTTTTTTTTTTGAAGATTTTGCAAACATTTTATTCAACAAGCCAAAAAATTCTCGAATCTTTAAATTTTATCAATTGTAATCAACAAGCAAAAAACGAAAGTCTCCTTTCAATTCTTCAAGACGTATTTTATCAATAACTTGCTAACATTTTTTATGAAATATTGGAGGGTAGTGTATGATTGATGATTTTGTTCATGTCCCTTCACATTTTTTGAGGGATCAACGTTGAAACTTGAAAACTAATAATATTGTATAAGAAAAACAACGATGTAAGATAAGTAAACTGTATTTTACATAAGTGTCTCACGAAATAGGTAGGTATATGTAATGTCTACCAACATACAAAAATGAGGGAAAAATACCCAAAATACCAACTCATTTTAATTCATTACCTAATTAATAAAAATCGTTCAGAATATACGTGTACATAAAATGATAGTTGATAGTTGCGATGTTTAAATGAATTTCCATATTAGAGCCTACAAGTAGGTACTTGTATTTCTTTAAATCCTATGTTACCCATATGATTCTTCTATCGAAGAAGGTATATTAAATATTCCAACAATTCGCGCAAATATTTTTTTATACGTTGGATGATTCCCTACAACATTAAAAATTATTCAGAATGCAGTACATTTTGAAAAAGACATGCAATGTCTATACAGGCAAGTTAGGTACGTGTCAACCGAGATGAAACTTTAGTCTTGCACCGATGACGATCGTGAGAGGTTGGAGGAAGACTTACCCCAGTGAAAAAAGGGGAGATGGTAATTTAGTAGGGGAGAGTGGGGAAGATTCGGACAGTTTTTGCATTTTGACGTTTTACGCGGAAACTATGAGATTTTGTGGCAATTGCACCCCACCACAGTAAATTTTGGACTTTTTTTACATCTAAAATGATTTTTGTTTCTCATTTTTATCTTTATTATCACCATGATAATTAATTTTCAAAAACTTGTGTTTTTTTTGTCCGAAACCTGACAGGGGGTGACCATTCGGACAAGTTATGGGAAGGATTCGGACACGACATACAACCCCATAAAAATTGAAGAAAATATACCTACACAAACCCAAATTTATTACTTAATTACGAAAATGAAACTTTGTAAACAACATAAAAACTATTCAAACGATTAATTACCAAGAAAATATCATTTAATATCGATTTTGTCGCTGAGTCTTTTTTTCATCATCTTATAAAGTTTTTCAATAATATCAGAAAAAGGCACAAGCGTGGTATCCGCTATGTCCGAGAAATAAAAGTGATCTGGCACCTACGAAGAAAAAAAAAACAACACAAAAAACACCGGCACTTCTTATCATATTGAGATCACAGAAAAATCGGTGATGAGAACGCCATTTGTCCGAATGCTCCCAATCCCAACCTATCATTTTCATTCATAAACTTCTTTTTACATGAAGCGACACTCAGCCGAAACGACAAAAATTGCTTACCTACTTATTTTTGAATATCCAACCTGCCTAACAAAAATCGATTGGAATTGATATTTCTTCAGAAATCCAAAAAATATTTCATTTTTAAAAATTGGTGGCTGAGCAAAGAAACAGTAAAAAATTACATTTTTTGTTATAAATTCGCGAAAATAATAAGTCTGAATTTTTTTTTTTACATAAATGAATAGATATCAACAGAAGAAAGTTTCCTTTTGGAAATTGGCGATTTTTGAAAATATTGAGGCCCCATATGGGGGTCGTCCGAATCCTCCCCGTGTCCCCACTCTCCTCTACAAAAATCCTAATTTTTAAAATCAATGTAGAATAGTGTTGGTTTCTGGAGCTTGGCTTTAGATACATTTCTAACTTCATCTTAAGAGATGTTGAAATATATTCGACCTCAAATGAAGGGAATTAACGCCCAAAAAATTCTAGAAAATAAGCGATGAAACCGTGACCAGGTTCGCTAGTGCCGACTCTTGAAAAGGTGATCAAGGTTGATGTTCCCATAAGAATACGAGTAGAATTGGTAAGCTTTAAAGCTTTCGTAATTGTTGAATACAGTTTTTTTTTTTTTTTTAGTCATATTAACGAGTTTTAGGGGGACCAAATTATAAGCACTTCTGCTTGAGGGTGAAATTCGTAACATCTTAAGAAAATTGAAACTATGAAGTCAGTACTGACTTGCAAGCACTTTTAATGAGTATTTCGTGTGTATAACTTTCCCCTCTATGTTTTCATGCAAGAACCCCGAAGGTTGAACCCTTCAGTCGCGAGGTATATTTAAAAACAAAAAGAGAGAACCAAATTTGTACCACCTCCTCTAGTAAAAGTGAATTCAAGTTACATGTATTCTTATGGTGATAACATCCATGATCACCTTTTCAGGAACTCTAAGTTTTAGCGCTTACGGCCTCAATTGATTTGATAACTTCTTATTATACTTAATCGATGCTAATTAGTACATCTGATTTTTTGGTCTAGAGGTCCGTTTCTTCATTACAGGTACGTAATGATACATTCAGAAGGTACCTGCACGTATCTATATTATTATAGGTATTTCGAATCTTCGTTACCTTGGGTTTCTTTTTTCTCTTGTACAGCTTACGCGCCGATTTATAAAGAAATTTCCTTATTTTCTGCGGGAAAAGTCGAATAAATTGAATTAGCAACCCACTCGCAACTTTTAAGTTTAGAGAAAATGAAAAATTAAACCGAGTATGCTCACGTGGCTCTTGCGTGCGTATCCAAGTTCGTGAGAAGACTGTTTGTGCTGCAACAAAACACGAAACGTCAATAGATATAGTTTAGAAGCTAATAATAAACTCGTAGCATTAGGATATCTATTTCTTTAGATGTACTTTTAAAACTTTTCCAACCCCCTTGAAAATAACGACCGAGCACAACTTTAAATTTTCAGCATCTTCTTTTTTTTCAGGTGCCATATCCGATGCCGAACATTGACGTTTGCGATTTCTGCAGGGCGACTCTCCTGGGCAGATAAGTCGGGGTACTTTGCCGTTGCTTCCCCACGGTTTTGTTGGATTAGAGGTTTTCTTTTCTGGGCCACCACATGACAGTGCAGCTACAAGTCTTAGCTCTTATTTGACGCTGTAGTTAACGAAGAAATCACGCATTTAACCCGTATTACTCCAGTTCTGGCTAGGTCCGGAGTTCCCCCACAAATTCAAAAGTACCCCAGTTTACAGTAATGCCTTATATTCGGCAGAAAATGTATAATGTTGAAACTTTTTTTAGTTTTATCGAGTATTGAAATCAGAGAACGCACCAGTTACTCACGAACACGCTTTCACACCGTGATACAGTCTACATACCTTTTCCCGTTCTTGAAGAAGTTTTCCTCTAACTTTCCCATCACAGCTCGTAAACGATTGTCAATTCATAGTTGAAAAACAGAAACGGAGTTTACTCTAGTGGCTCTGATTTTCAAGGTGTTTCCAACAAAAGAGGTGGATTAAACTGAAGCACTATATATTTACATCTACAAGACTATACGTGTTCATTAATTCTACCCGAAATTCTTCGTCGACTAACCGATCACCAAAGTAAGATATACCCACGAATAACTGACCCATGTTCGTTACCTGTTCATGATTGGTTTCGTAATTATCGATTTCAACGTCTGACGGACTGAAGCTCTCACCCTGATGAGGTACAGGAGAACATAAGATGACTACTGTACATGCGTTTGTGATTAAAACCAGCGTCAGCTCATTCGAGGGTATCATAGTGCTTAAATCAAAATTTACGCCAGCTAAACCGCCAAAACAAGAATGCTGAAATTATATTGTTAAATTTTTCAGTTCAAGCTTGAAAGCAATAAAAAAGGCTGTTGGCAGTCGTTTACCATACAATGAAAAATGTTTGTATAATTAAGCGCTACAAACGACCTCTCTTTGTTTTAAAAAACACCTATCATAATTATAACGTGTCACAGGATTATAATTATTACACAGCGGATATGGGTATTGTAAAAAACCTTATGGGTGATGTCGTGAATACATATAATAAATAAATTGTGAAGAAACAAATACCTTGCCAATCTTTTAGGAAAAATTGAATTTGGAAACAGCAAACACTTTGTACCTCCATGCAGGTAAGGCTCATTGGTAACTCAGCCGGCGCCATTTCACTTCACTTTTTGTACGAATCAAGAATGAACGGGAGAGTCAATGAAACAAATTTGCTTTCCCAGAGTACCTATCCTTTCGTGAGGAAATGGACGCTGTTTAACAAAAGGGAACTAACCCACATTTGTAAACAAAATGAGTTATTAGTATCGTTGGAAAGAGCATAAAACGTAGAATTTTTCAAAATTGGGCCCCCGATTCAAAAATGTGTACTCACGTTGAAAAAAGCTTATCAGTAAACGCAATGCCATATAGTTTCTACATGGCTTTTGAACTTCAAATCACTTGTTCTCAAAAAGCGGATTTTGTGGGTCAGTTCCCTTTTGTTAAATAGCGTCAAAATCCGAAAATATAGGGGGAAAAAATACTCCCCTTCCGATTTTTGTGAGAATTTTTGGAGGAACTTGGGAAACCGAAGGACACACTGTTTTTATTTAGTTTGTTATTGTTTTCTCAGTCGCTTCTTTCCTGTATTCATTCCGGGCAGGTTATTGACCTGAGTATGTTTATTGGCTGGTCCTCTCTCTTATCTTATTTCCGACCGACACCCCATGAGTATACTTGAGCGAAAACTGTAAAGCTCCTCCCCGACCCGCTTGACCGGACACCCTTCCAGCCATGTGCTCATTGATCTTTATCTTAGCTGCGCGACTGCAGTCTGCAGCTGTGTTGTTAATTTGATTGAGATCGACATTCTCATATTGACTGAATGCGTAGATGCGTAGAACATGTTCAGTAACTATATAACAATCAAAGTTTAACCTATATTCCAAGTTTAAATCGAGATTAAACGCCCAAATTCGGCCGTTTAATTGGTTGATCCGTCGTCAAACCAGCGTCACGCGATGTCATGTTTGATTGTACAACTGGCCCGAAGACATAATATCCATGCACCAATGTATCTGCATGCAGTGTAGATACTCGTCACCAGTTTACTGATGATTTCCATACGAGTTTCCTTCTAGCCATGTGCTCATTGATCTTGATCTTTGATCTGCTGCCGATTAATTACTATAAGAAAAATACTCTAGTACTATATTGTATCTGCATGCAGAACAGAATACAGATACTCTTCATCAGTTTACTGATGATTTTGGCTCCTTCCCTCCTGGGCGCGTGAAGTGAGCGTGTCCTGATGACGTACGTGAACGCGTGAGGAACGTGTGTTGTAATGATATGAGCTGGTAAGATAAGAATAAGAAGTGTAGTATGAGCGTGTGAGTTTTGAATTCATCCAGGCTCGTATGCCATCCTCTTGTATTAGAAACAGCAATAATATAATGTTGAGGGAGCTAACATTTTCGCGAGTAGTGGGAACTGTTTACACTCCCCTACATATTTTTGGGAGGAGAGAAGCTGCAATGTACTCCTATAACCCCCTCTCCAGACAAAGCCCAAGCCAATTCTAGACAAAAGCAAAATCGTAAACCAATGGAACTTACTTGAGAAATCAATAGTCGATAGAATGTAGCGCAGAATATAAGATAATTGAGGGCAGATTTGAAGCTAAAGCTTTGATGAACTGTTTCTCATCAATTAAAGGCACATACCTGGAATAGTTTTTATTTTATAATCCAGAATAATTTTTGTATTTTATTTTCTCACTGTTATCCATTTACCCTGTATTATAGAGCTACATGAACTACACTCCGATGGATCCATAACTTTTATTCAATGTATTAACGTTGAGACTTGAAAACTAATAACATTATACAAGAAAAAGAACAAAAATGTAAAGAAAAAAAGTAAACTTATATTTTACATGTCTCACAAAGTAGATAAGTAATTAACAATGTGGGGGAATGGCCAAAATACCAATTTCAGTTGAATTAATCAATGAATAAGAATTGCTCGATCATTACGTACCTATACGTGTGTTGATGACTGCGATACTTGAATGAATTTGCACAGTAGCTTACAAGTTCTTGTATATTTAAAAAAAATTCTATGTTATTAGGTAGGTAAAAAAATTCTTCTATTGAAGAAGATCTATTAAATATTGGAAGAGTTGGCGCAGCAATTTTTTTATTCGTTCGACGATTCCCTACAAAATTAAGAAGTCATTATTCAGAATGCAATTCATTATTACAGGCATATGTTACGTGTCGACTAAGATGACATTTCAGTCTAGCATTGGGCAGATTTATCCCAATAAAAAATGGGAGGGCAGCAACCTCAAAATAAAATGGCGTTCAATAGCACTACACAAAAGCAAAAAAAAACAATGGGATGAGATTATATGATTTTAGCTATATTTTGAATGCTGAATATATGATGGCGTTAACCATTTTTCTCGAGAACCTCTCGTTTTCCATAATATTCAAAATTGAAATTTTATCAAATTTTTCGCTTTGTAGGTATTCCTTTTTGTCATCCATAAAAGCTACACTGATACTGATAAAAATACTGAACACGTGCCTATAGTTGTTTGATCAATTGAATCATCTTGATGATACTAAAATTCGTATTTAAGAAGGAGATAGGGGGGGGGGGTGGATTATAATCAAAAAATTGACATCGGCATTAAATTCCTTGTTTAAAATCCATATAAAATGATATATTCTCTTAGTATTGTTTTTTAGAAATCTCAAATTGTTGTGTAGTGTAGTTTTCGTTTCTGGAGCTTTACTTTAGATACATTTTAAAAACTTCATCTTAAGAAATGTTGAAATATTTGATCTAAAATGAAGGGTTCTAACTACCGAAAAAAATCCAGAAAATGGTCTGAGTTGATTAGGAATACCTTTCATCACTAATCGATGCCGATTGACACGTATCTGATTTTTTCGACTTAAAGTTCCGTTTCTTCATATGTAATAGTAGGTATACACTTATTCAGAAGTAACACATAGCTATCATTATACTCGTATTTTAACACTTCATTACCTTGGGTTTCTTTTTTCTCTTGAATAGCTTTTGAACTTTTTCCTTAACCTTTTTCTTTATTCTCTGTAGACAAAGTAGAAAATGAACTGAATTATCAACGCATTCGCATGTCAAAGTTGACAGGAAAAGTTAAACCAATATTTTATGCTCACGTAGCCCCTGTATGTATTATTAAGGTCGTGCCAAGACATTTCGTACTGAAACAAAACACAAAACAACTATAGATGCAGTTTAGGAGATAATGAATTATCAGCATTCAGATATTCATTTATTAAGATATCTATATTTCATTAAATGTACTTTTAAAACTCTATCAATGTGATTATAAACCAAAAAAGAGTCGAGAACATAGGCCCCACTGAAGGATATAGGCCTTATGACCGTTATACGCGTCCTTAGAAAAGAATCTAAATGTACACTGGGTAAGCCCTCGAAAATAGCCACATTTCAAGTGAGTCCGTAATATCTTCACCTGGATGGGAGATAATGGAATTTTTTTTTCAAGGTCTGTTAGAGTACATATAGTGTCAATGACAATTTTCAGTCATTCAAGAGCTCAGGACCTCTTCTTACCTTCCAGAATGGTCACCTGGCATTCTCCACCGCTGTGGCTGTGAATCATCTCATTTTATAACCTTTAATCTCCCAAAAACTAAACTGAATTTTTTGACAAATTATAATGAAAGGAATATTAAGTTAATCTAAAGATTCGGAAGTACGAGTTGATACTCTTAACGCCAACATCAAACGCTCCTATCGTCGTCTAAAAGAGGAATAGGTACTTCTTGTGAATGAACTTTCATTCCACCGCCGTGGAGATTTTTCGTTTGCTTTGCTGGTGCCACTGGTTTTCTTATCAGATGTTCTAATTGGCTGAATAGCTTTATTTTTGCAGTATGTAAGTACACGATATGCCTCTATGAAATTTCATAACATTAATCAAGTCGTTCGGGCACGACATATCCATAAAATTCTTCCAATTTGCAGTGTGTTATCAATTGTTCGGCAAAGCTGACTCGTATGACCTGAAAATGACGCAAATAATACATGTAGATTAGTAAAGTTATTTAACATTGTACGCAAGAAATAACTTATGAATATTTTTTACAGCTGTTATCTCAGAATTTCAACAGAAATTCTCTCCACCGACGTGGGCAACTGGAATTCTGTGACCACGGCGGTGGAAGAACATCACGTTCGAAACAGTGTTGTTAGACATTACAAAATAAAATGACAATTGAATTTTCAAAATTTTGTCGTATGTCAAAACCTTAAATCGTTTTTTGTCAGAACCGTTTCGTCAATGACAACAAAAAAATGAATCCAATGACAAAAACAAAAAAAATGATGACATTTTGTCAACGATTAAATGAACTATGCTAAATGTCATAATAACTGATAACATATTATGCTAAGTGACATTGCAATTGACAGTAGACTATATGCTAAGTAACATGACAAAACGAAAGACAAGATGAAAAAGTAATTTTGTTAAGACATAACAAAACCATGAAAAAACGAAATGACAAACTCTGAACATGACAGAACCCATAACAAGAAAAGAGGAAATGTTGGTTGCTCTGACAAAATGACAAAAAATCTTTTTGTCTAACAACATTGATTCTAAATGTGATAACGCATAATGATATAATATGTTCTTGTGTACGTTTTCTATAAATATATAGTCATTTCAAGAACAGAGGTGCTTCGGCGGAAAAAGCAAGCCAGACTCTTTGCGTCTAGAAATGTAAAAATATTCCAAAAAAAGGAATCAATAATAATTCTAATCATTCAAAAATTTCATTTACCAACATTTAAAAAAAAAAAATAATAACAGAGGTAAAAGTGTTTTTCTCATGTTAATGTAAATTTTTGAATTATTAACTAGAGTAGTTTATGATAGTAATTCCAAACATATTTCAGCTCACCTTTCATTCGGAGCGCGTTAAGTTCTTTGAGTAATTTTCGAGAATTCCTCTGTTCCCATGATCGTGGCTGACAATGCCGGTCAAAAAAGATGTAATGTTCGAGAATTCCCCCCGCTGTTTCCATGGTCGTAGCAAACCATGCCGATGGAATTTCCACAGTCGTGGTTGATGGATTTTGGATTGCTCTTTATTCTCTCCCCCTTGATGATGAATTAAGCCTCATGGTATCAATACTCTCCAGGACACATAAGTAATCTATTCCACTCAAAGAATGTAGAAAAATCAAGTTTTTAAAACCTAAATTTACCTACCTTCGTCAAAATGTAGCTATTTTCACGGAGTTACCCATTTGTGAAGATTTTTTGTCAGTAATTTTCCAAGGTTGACTTTGAAACTCTTAATGAGCAGAGAAAGTTTGTGTGCGCCTGAAAAGGCTCAACATACTACGATACATTCTTTCTCTTAAACAAGGTTCCTTCCCCTTGGAATTATTTTGCTTTTCCCCTGGAAAGAATATGGTTGGAAAGTTTTTCGGGTTGTCTGAGAAAAAACCGTAGTGCAGAAATATTCGACATAATCAACAGCCAATATAAAACATGTTTGATACTCACCACAGGTGGTCCCTGAAAGAATATTTACTCATTTTAAAATTTAGTTTAAAAATTAAATCTATGCGAGATACTTATTTTATAGGTAACTTACTTTTCATACTATAAAACGTGGTCACTTTGTGACTGGCGGGTAACTTTGTGACAAAGCTGCATTCATAACGCGTTAGCCAGCGAACAGGACTGATTAACACGCTTTCTACAGGGAGAATTGGTAGCCGAGGTACGTCAGGAAAACACGTGTGAACAGGTGAATAAATAGTGGTAGGTACACCTCTACATACAAGTTTGATGATCAAAGTGTAAAATGACTAATAACGGCTCTCTGAAGAATAGGTATATTATACATTCCAAAACTTTCGATTAGGTATGCATAGCAAAGATGAAATAATATTCTTGGAACTTTAAAATCTGAAATTCATGGAGCCATTTACGTTCGAAAGAAGGTTCTGTGGTCGAAAAAATGTCATGCTTGAAATCTTTTGAGGTTGATATCCGTTAAAGAAGAAAATAAGTACATTTCAGGGAACTTCGTGACACGCTATGTTTGTATCCTTCTAAACAAAATTAAATTCTGAACATTGAGACTGACACGCTCATACATACAAAAAAAACGCTATTAGGAGCCGGAAAAAATGTGAGAATTGTTCGGACCCAGCCCCAAAACAGCTAAAACACCTGCATTCGAATGATGCTATAGGTTTATTTTATTCTCGTGATCATTTAAGCTTATATCTCGAAACATTTTTCATTCCTAAAGTTTAAAGACGTACCGAAGAATTTTTCCTAGAGAGGAAAAAATTGTGAAAGTCCCAACTGACTCAACTCAAAATTCCCAAGTATCAAAGCCAAAAAAAAAAAACAAAAAAAAAAAACAACTTTTGAATTGTTGAATTTTTTTCACTGACTCAACTCAAAATTCCCAAATATCCAAATATCAAAGCAAAATAAAAAATAAAAAAACTTTGACTTGTTGGATTTTTCCATCTTCTCAACTCAATTCCGAAGTATCGAAGCACAAAAAAAAACACCTTTTAGCGTGTTTAATTTTTCCAACTCCGCCTGACTGAAATGGGTACATTTTCCCAACTGCTGGAGTGAAATATTCCTACCAGGGAGGGAGGGAGTAAACTGCCCCTACACGACCCTGCTAAAGTTTGTAATACACGTACTTTTCATACCAGGTTCAAGTTTGTGATAGGAACTACGAGATTTTCATTGCTGTGAAGGGCCACAAAATGGGGTATTACGAAGTTACCCCACCCGGTGGGGTAAGACTGTGACGAACAAAAGCCTACCCCTTTCAGACCCTGCTTACACGATTGTGTAAGTTCGGTTTATAATTCTGTAAAAGAGCATAGCAAATCTCCTAATCAAGTTAGCGAGCTCGTTCCGGCACACATCGATTGTGTAGGTTCTATCTACATGTGTTTGCTATCTGTGACGCAAGTTATCAACATAGAACTTCCGTTTTTGTGAAATATTGTACAAAATTGATTACAGAATGGGATGGTGCGATCTTTTTTAATCATTGATTAATTTAAAATAGCTTAAAACATTGATTAATTTAGTCCTACACAATTGTGTAAATTAGGAATTCGGAACATGCCGTCTATTCGAAAACAGAAACGTAAGTATTTTTTTTTCAAGACATTCCATCTGTGTAAATTATTACCAATGATCTAACCTTGCTCTGTATACTTGTCGAACAGTGTTCAATTTGAATTCAGCTCGGGATAATAAAGATTTTTTACTTTTTTTTTTTATCTGCATATTCCTAACTTACACAATTGTGTAGGTGCCTTTGCAAGAGAACTAAAAGGGCAAATTTTTTTAAAACTTTTTTGGGTACTAGGAGGTCCTAATGGACTACTTTTTCAAAAAAAAAAAAAACATGAAATTTTCAACAAAAAAAACTCTCAGGTCTGAAAGGGCTACCTACAGCTTTTTCTTTCAATATTCGCATCTTTATTTGCTGAAGAATCAATTCACGAAAGTTTGAGCTTTCATTTCATGTACTTATGAAAGCTATTTTCCTTAGCACAGGTCTGAAATAATTGCACTTTAATGGAAAAGTTGTCACAAAGTAACCTCGTTTTAAGGTATGTAAGGATTATTCCACACCACTTTGAACGAAAAAATTACACTTTTGGCTCTTGACCCTTTTTTGCAATTTTAGCCAAACTGACAGGAAAAATTTCAGTATTATATCATAGCAGATATGACTGAAATCGTTAGTATGTAAAATATTCAATCGGCCTCGAGGTTTCGATATAGCTACTTTCAGTTTTTCGTGAAATAGTGCTGAAATGTTTTATGTTCCATCAGTATAATAGTTCGACCAGCTGTACCAATTTTCAGCCTTCCATCCATTTTTACTACTTTAGTTCAAAGTGTTTAAAGTACTATTTCTCTGCTAAACAAGAAATTACTCACTAAATTTTGACAGAAAGTGGACTAGGCCATTGACCATAATTTGCTGAAAATTTAACCAAATCTACATACTGATATTCTGAAAACCAAGAGTTTTCCAAGTTAAAAACTTTCCCGAAATTAAAAGCAAATAAGAAATTTTATGATAAAGTATCATTTTAGACATCAAGCCATTTAACAAGATCTCGGGCATCCTTACACTTTGACTGAGGATAAATAACGAAAGGTCAATCGTATATTTTAAAAAGTCGTACTTGAAAACCATCGGAAACTTTAAATCACATGAATATTTTGTCAAACGGTTTCACAGTATATACTATTCGAATATATTGAAGCCCTCACTTCCAGTTTAGTCAAAACTACAAGGTCAAGGGACACGACTTTGGTTGAACTGATGTAGAATGGCCCTTATTCACTTGCTTTCGCGCTTTACCAGTAAAATTTATTGCTCACATATTTTAAAATAAAATACACATTACTTACGAATAACCAAGTAGATATTGATCTTCCACTGAGAATTTCCTGTAATAAAAGTTATGCCAGTGAACGTGCGAAGTTTTCATTGGGGAAAGGGAAAATAGAAACACACAAGAAAGCTAGTCAAATAAGATAAGATTAAAAAAAAAATGAAAACTGTGTTAGGTGGAATTCCTACGTGGTACGTATATTTTCCGTGAGATTAGTATGAATTGTTTTTCTAACCGACTTTCTAATCGTAACTACTGTCAACTGGGGTACTTTGGAACAGTCGTGTAACTTAGGACACATCAAGACTTGAACAGTATCCACAAATTTCGACCATTGGTTGCTCATACTCATAAGTGACCGGAGAGGTTTAGGGATTAGCTTAAGTGGGCAAATAAGGTGGCTCCTACGCATATCTGCTGGTGTGTTCCAAGTTACCCGGCTATTCCAAGGCACCCCATTTGACATAGCTACTGTCTCCTTACGCTAAAATCAGAACCATGTTCCTGTTTTTCAGTGGTACATTGAAAATCGTTTAGGTTAACGAAACGTTTCCAAACAAAATACAATCAGTTTAAAATTTTACAAAAATTTCTCGTACCTATGCAACTAAAAGCGTACAAAAGAGGTTTAATATCACAACCACACTGCTGGTACATAATACTTTATAGCAGGAAATGTATAATTCTGGGAAAAATGTCTGGTTTCATCGAGTATTGCGTTCAGAATATGCACCAATTACCCTAGAACACGCTTTCCCACCATAATACCTATATAGCTTTCCCCATTACTGAAGAAATTTTCCTCGAACTTTCCCATCATACCTGAAAATTTCTGTAAACGATTGTCAATTCATCTTTGGAAAACAGAAATACGGTTCACATTTTTGTTCATAGTGGTACCGATACTTCCTGGGCATTGCCAACAAAGGTGGATTAAACAGAAACACTACCTACATTTACATGGTCAAAACTATACTGGTCCACAGATTCTACCCGAACTTCTTTTTTTGCTGGCCGAACACCAAAGTAAGATGAGTACCTACATGAATAATATTATCCATGTTCATTACCTGGGCATGATTGGTTTCGTAGTCATCGATTTCAACCTCTGATGGATTGGTGCTCTTATCCTGATGTGATACAGGAGCGCACAAGATGAATTCGGTGCATGCGTTTATGATGAAAACCAGCATCAGCGCATTCGAGAGTATCATATTACTCGAATCCACATTTACGCCAGCTAACAGCATCAAAAAATGAATGCTGTAATCGTTATTAAATTCTTTAGTTCAAACTTGAAAGCAATAAAAAAGGGCTGTTGGCAGTCATTTACCATGCGCATTGAAAAATATTTGTATAATTATGCGCTACAAACGACCTCTCTGTTTTAAAAAGTACCTATCATAATTTTAACATGTCACAGGATTAATTATTACACAGTAGTTGATAGGTACCTGTAGGAAACCTTATAAAGATGATGCCGCAAGTGTAAATTAGAGGTTGTAACAGCGCAGAATGAAAAAATTGCAAAGAATAATATAGCTTGACAATCTTTTAGAAAAAAATGAATTTCAGAACAGTGAACAGGTACCTCCAATGCAGGTAAGACTCATTGGTGTAACTCAACCGGAGCCATTTCTCTTCACTTTGAACGAATCACGAATGAATGAGATGAGAGTCAATGAAATCATGGCTTGTGAGTTTTGAACAGGGTAACCTGTCGCATTTGGATTCCCATGGACTCGATGTATACTGATGTTAACCCCCACCATATCATCAACGTGTAAGATATTTTCTTAAATTTAGCCACCTCCAGGATCAGAAAGGTTGTGCTGACACCTATAAAGTTGGAAATTATACAGTCTTCACATGGAATAAAAGTCAGAGACAGTGGGATATGGCTTATTGAGGAACATTTATTGAAGCCTGTCCACCTTGATGCGGAAGACTTGATGGAGGGTGAGGATTTGTGGCGTATGGCGGTTTTGTAGAAGAACCTGTAGAATATGGAGAATTTGTAGGGTACGGAAAAGATGTACTGATGGAGCCTGAAATAATAAATGCAAAGCTAATGAAAGAAAGAATGGGTTAAAATCGCAAGTCTAACCCAACAATATTCAAAATCAGAGAGATGATATTTTAAAATCAATTATATTTTCACTTACCGGATGGCCAGCTATCTATGAATAGTACCGCCTTCTAATTATCTCCCCCAGAGGTCTTTGAAAGAAGTCATTCCCGATACGCAATATCCCGCCAGTTATCCGGGTAACTAAAGGGGAATCAAGGGTCACTGATGGGTTTCTGGGTATCTGAGGATAACCGAGGGTTGCAAATGGAAAACTTTTCCGCGGGTAACTAGAGGGTAACTGATTGCGCATCGGGTTATATGCTTTCTGCAAGTAAAACCAAAACGCACCGAACATCAGTCCCTCGCAGATTATGGATGAAGCTAGTGCGGTATGCACTCTGTTGTACTTAGGCCTCGCATATTATCTGAATTTTATGGAAATGCAGAAAATTAATAATTGGTTCAATGCTAATGACCTTATAAATACCAAAAGGAGAATATCATTTTCCTAAAATGATGTAATCACTTGTAAAGAATCAAAAGCTTTGGGCATGGCCGGTCAAATTCATAAAACGATGAATATGAAACCAATTTACTTATATTGTTATTACGCATATGTAAACTAATTGCCTCCTCGGCTTGTGTTTACCTTGTCGTGGTGAGGAGGCTTAAGTGAACGCGAGCTCAAAACATCGAGCATAAAAGAACACGGATAAAAGAGCAGGGGAGAGAGTGAATAGTAGAGTAGCTCTCTCAACCAAAGTGGTTAAAACCTGTATCCGGCTCCCCCGAATGACGAAGCGCTCCATTTACATAGAATAAATTTTAAATAAGATTTTTTATTTTTAAACTGAACCTTGAAAATATGCATTGAAAATAAACTAGAAAGACGTGGAAAGGATTTCATTGATTATTCTTATAAAATTCATTATGGTAATCTTTTAAATTAAACTTCAGAAAATTTTTTCATGTAAATGGAGGTCTACAAAGATTCTTTAGTCAATAAAAATGAATTTGATTTTAAAAATATAATACCATTATTTTAAAAATCCTGTTGCTAGAATAAGACCAAATTATGAAACTTTAACGGAACCACTTACTGATAAAATTCAACATTTACCCGAATCTAAAAAAATAAAATATACCTACCAAATTTATGGTAAATATTATCGCTCATGTGAGTGTTCTATCTAGAATGGTAGAAAGAGAGATAAAATATTTATATATTCCTTATGATGATTTTGAATCTGATGTTGAAATAAATTATAGATGGAGTTAAAATATTGATGAAATCTTATTTTCTGAGTTTGATTTAGAATCAGACATTTATATAAAGAAGAAGAAGAAGAAGAAGAAAACTTATTATTAAAAATGTTTTCTGTATAAATGGAAGTCTATAAAGATTCCTTTGTTGATGAAGATGAATTTGATTTTGAAAATATTATACCATATTTTAAAGATCCTGTTGCTAGGACAAGATCAAATTATGAAACTTTAATGGATCCTCTTTCTGATAAAATTCAGCATTTACCTGAACATAAAAAGAAAAAATATAGTAAACTAATGATAAATATTATTGCTTACTTGAGTCTTTTATCTAGAATGGTTGAAAAAGAAATAGAAAATTTAAATATTCCTCATGACGATTTTGAATCTGATGTTGAAATAAATTATGTACGTAATTAAAAATTAATATTAATGTATTTTCTATTCCCTCATCAGCTTCAATTTCTGAGTTGGTCCGCAGGACAAGCCTGCTCTGCTGGCGCATATTTGGCTCATTTATTATCTCTATATTAGATTCATATCCAAGATCACGTTCATAATAATCTAAATTAGCTTCAAAATTTCTCCTGGCTATTCTTATAATTTCTCCATATATGCTACTGTAAAAATTAATTTCTTGAATATTTTGCATTTTTAATATTTTTGAATAGAAACATATTATTACTTATATTTTTATATTTAATTTTCAATAATTTCATTTTACAATGTCAAATTGTGCCAACAGTTCAGACCCATATGGTCCTACTGTAACACGTATAATATACAACCGCAGTACAAGTTCTACGTCTAGCGTACAGAGTGTTCAACTACAGCATCACTGTGTCAACAATAGAGCGCAGCACCATACAGAGAGTTGTGAATTCTCCAACGTTGTCTAACTTTTATCAGAAATTTGCTACCGAACCAACTTGAACGTTCAAAGCTGTTTCTAGTTCGTTCCTATTTTTTCCTCGAGCTGTCGTATTCCTCAACTTTCAATGAGAGACGAAGATTCAATAATTTTATATGTGAGTACCTTTTGTCGCACTCGCACAGTAATATTCTCAGATAAATATCTGCGTGTGTTCCAATTATTTTTTGATTCGTATTGTCATACGATCAATTCACTCGTCAGGATTTCGCCTCGTCAAAACCATGCAAACATGGTGCATTCTTACATTGTTTTTGTGTTTCATGTTCAATCGTATTGTCGAATTGCAGATTTCCTATCAGGGCTGCAATTTGTAACGAAACGGCTGTCGTTATAACGTTATAACGGAACAAAATAAATTTTTGCATTATAACGTTACTACTCGATAATTCATAGGTTTCGTTACGTTCCGTTACAGATTATTTAAAATTTCATCCCCATTATAACGTTATAACGTAACCAAAGTTCATGCAAAGACTGGATATGTGTGCAGGTTTTGTACATCATTTTCAATTCAATTCAATAGCCTTTATTAGCGGTTATATGTAGGTAGTAGGTACATTTACAGCTTATATAACTATTTGTCTTAAGATGTAGTTTAAGGCTACTTTTACTCCGCTAGGCCCAGAATTGGGCAAAGGTCTCCTGCAGCCTTCCCCATTCTTTTCGGTCTTGAGAGATTCTATGAAAAAGTTTGTGTCCCAGAAAATTATCAAGATCATCAGTCCATCTAGCCTTTTGCCTTCCCTTTTTTCTAGTCCTGTGTGCTAGAAACCAGAAGGTTATTTTGTGGGTCCATCTATTATCTGTCCTCCTACTCACGTGTCCCGCCCATTTCCATTTGTTTCTCCTGATCCAGTGTACACAGTTGAGGTTGTGCTTCAGTCTAGATTTTATTATTTTAGTTCGAATTTTGTCTGATTTCTTGATGTTTAGCATGGATCTTTCGATGGAATTTTGTGTTGTTTCTATTTTTTTCATTATTTTTTTTGTCATAGTCCAAGTTTGAGATCCGTAGGTTAGTGTGGGTAGAACGCATGAGTTGAAGATTTGACTTTTGTGATAGTTTTGGAATGGTCCTTTGAAGATGTCTTTTAACGTCCAGTATTTTTTCCAAGTTAGTGTAATACGCCTGTTAACCTCTTTTTCAAAATTGTCGTTGTAGGATATCAACTGACCGAGATAGATTACTTCTGATATTTTTTCTATTGTTTGATTCTCAATTTTTATTTCTTTTTTTGTATCCCTTGTTAAGATTTTTGTTTTATTCATGTTCATTTGTAATCCCGCTTTTTTCCCCAATTCGTTCAGTTCGTTAAGCATTTGTTCTAATTCCTTGATGTCGTCTGTGATTAGTACTACATCGTCTGCAAAACGTAGATTATTCAAGCGCTCTCCCCCAACCAAGATTCCCTTGCTGTCCCAATTTGTATGTCTAAAGATTTGTTCCAAAGCGCAATTGAATAGTATTGGAGATAGAGGGTCTCCTTGCTTTACTCCTCTTTCTATGTTAAAGTATTTTCCAACTTTGTCTGTAATTATTCTTGCCCTTAGATTTTTGTACATCTCTTTTATTAGTTTTACTAGCAATGTAGGAACCCCTTGGTCAGCAAGTGCCTCTAACAAAAAACTATGCTTCAGAGAATCAAAGGCCTTCGTATAGTCTATAAAGGCTAGATGGACGTCGATCTGATATTCATTGCAGTTTTGTATTAGTAGATTAATGGTATGTAGATGGTCGATAGTTGAAAAGTTTTTTTTGAAACCTGCCTGTTCGCTTTTTTGATGTTGATTTATTATGTTTACTATTCTATTTTCTATAGCTTTAGAGAATGTTTTTGACAACGCCGTACTTAAAGAGATTGGTCTGTAATTGTTGATTACGTGTTTGTCTCCTTTTTTATACAGTAAAATAATGTCTGCGAGTTTGAAATCGTCCGGGATTATTTGATTTTTTAGAATGTCGTTAAAGTAGTCTGTTACCTTTTTGGCCAGCAGTTTTCCTCCGAATTTGAGTTGTTCGTTTGTAATTTGATCGTGACCTGTTGCTTTGTTGTTTTTTAAGTTTTTTAGTATTTCTTCTATTTCGCTAGCCATAAATTCCGGTACAGTTTCATTTTGTGTCCCAACGAAACTTTCGTTGTCGGTTCTGTCTGAATATAGTTCTTCGTAGAAGTTTGTAGCTATTTGATTTATCGTGTTTCTGTTGTATTGATTTATACCATTTTTGTCTTTGATATACGTTGTCCATGTTTTGCCTAACGTTAATCCCTTTTTTATTGTTTTTGTACTTTTTGTTGTTTCCAGTATGTCATTTATCAATTTTGTTTTTCGTTGATAATTATTTTCCCTTAGTTTTTTCTTTACCAGTTTACATATTATATTTAGTTCTATTTTATCGCGCCTTGTTTTGTTTTTTATACGTTTAATTTTCTCTCTTTCTTTAATTAAGTTTTTAATCTGTGATGGTAGTTCGTTGGGATTCAAGTTTGTTGGTTTTTCGGCTACTATTTTAGTTGCATTCTTGATAATTTCTGTTATATTTTTCGTTGGATCGTTCCTTATCTGTTTGTTTATTTCTCTTTCGTATGCGTCTGCATTGTTTTTAGTTATTTTATAGTTGTAGTTCTTATTGGTGTGTTTAAGATTTTTTGTTTTTCGCATTTTCATCTCACAGAGTACTAACCTGTGATCCGAGTGGTACTTAAAGTTCCTAGTTTCGCAATTTTTAATGTAATTGACGTCTTTTGTAGTGATTATATAATCGATCTGCGTTTTTACTTCGTGGTTTGGTGATATCCAGGTCCATAATCGTCCCTCCCTTTTCTTGAAAGTGGTGTTAACAATTCTCAAGTTGAATTCCTCACAGAACCTTAAAAGTTTCCAGCCTCTATCATTTCTTTTACCATACCCGTGGATTCCAATAGTAAACTCTCCGATGTTTTTTCCTTTGCCTACTTGGCTGTTGAAGTCTCCCATAATGAAAGTATTTTTCAGTATACCCCCTTGTTGATCGAGTATTTCGGTTAGATGATCGTAAAAGTTTTTGATGTCGGTTTCATCTGAGGCTGAGGTTGGTGCGTACACCTGTATTATTTTGATTGTTTGTTTACCTATATTCATACTTATTAGCGCTATACGATCTGAGAAGGGCCTAATTTCGTTTATATCGTTTATTAAGTTTCTATGTACTAAAAAGCCTACTCCCCTTTGACCACTGGTACAACCTGAGTGTGCCAGAAGGTGATTATTTTTAGTGATCAGAATTGTTTCATGTGGACGCCTTATTTCCGACAAACCTAGGACCTGGATATCGCTCTCGTTAAAGGCTTCCTCGAGTTCCATCAGGTTTTCCTCGGTTCGTAAAGTACGCACGTTGAGCGTTGCAAATTTTGCGAGGGGGGCTGCCTCTGCGTCTTCCTTGCCCGCGGTGACTGGCCGTTCTGGGCAAGCGGAGTTCTTATTTTAATGGTTTCGACGGTTTTTCGACTTGTTTCCACGACTTGGATTATTTCCTAGTTGTGATAGTGTTAGTGGCTTATTGCTCCTTGTTCTCACGTACTCTCCTGTCTTGTCCTGATTCTTAGCTGATTTCAACTTCGTTTTTTCGCGTGGTTGTTCGTGTTCCGATTCTTCGGTGCCAGATTCTTCGGCGACTGGTTCTTCTGTGACGACGGGTAGATCCTCGAATGATTTTATCCTTTTGGTTGGACTGTTGGCTTCCTCTTTCACCAATATTTTTCCCTCGGTGACCCACGCGTATTCTATTATGCCCTGTTTTTTCAGTTTCAGCGCCTCGTTGAATAGTGAACTCATATATGGGGATAATTGTTCACTTACATATATTGGCCTTGCTGATTCTAAGTCCAAGACTTTACCGTCTAATCGCATCTTCTTAGAATTTCTGACCATTAGGGTCTTTTTGGACCTGTTATTTAGCTTAGCGATTATCGCAGGAATTCTATCTTCCTTAGCTTTTAGACGATGAGCTACTGAAATTTCGTGTTCCTTCAAGTCGATACGAAGTTTATTTGCAACCTTCATCACTATCTCGGTCGTTGCTTCGTTTTCGTGGTACGGTATCCCGTGGATAATGATGTTGTCGATTCTACTGTATTGATCTAAGTCGTTTATTAATCCGGTTAGTTCGCGATTATGAAAAGTTAAATTTTCAACCATACCTCTTAGCTCCTTGTTCTCTTTCTTCAGGGTCTGTATTTCGGATGTAAATTGGTCTATCTTTTCTTCAGTCTTTTTTACCGTATTTCTGATCGCTTTTACATCCTCCATCATTATTTTAAGCTCGGTTATGAATTTTTCATCTAGCGACATTGTAACACGCGTAAACCGGTAACACAAGTGTTTAGCTTGTAAACCGCGATAAGAGCACAGAACGATAGCAGATAATGTGTTTTCAATAATGTACAGAGAAACTTTAACGCACGAATAACACGTCTGTGACGGAAAACTGGTTTAAAAGAACTCTTGTACATCATAAGACTGAATAAAATAAAGAAGAAAAAAATTGTGTTACTAACAAAACAACAAAAAAAACAAGAACTCTCCCTAGTTACTCGATTTATGTATATTACACTTCGAAAATTAAAGATAAACTTAAAAGTAGCGATTATTAAGTCATTTTGGTAATTTGGATTTTGTACTTTTTTATTAATAAATAATGATTGCTTGATAGTTGTAGCTGGCTGGTTATTTATTATTATTTCTTCAGAGACCGAGATAAATGAGAACTTTGAAAAAGTGGAGACAAAAGTTCTGAGTTCGAATTTTTTTCAAATTAAAAAATCAAAATACAATTTTTTCAGCTTTAAAATCGAAATAGAAACCTTGATTTTTGTAAGTTTTCAGATTAAAAGTTGAAACAGAAATTAAAATTTCCTGACTAAAACCACATAATTTTGGTAATGTATATGATGTGGGGGAAAGCTTTAGTTGCGTTCCAGAAGAATATAAGAATTTCAGATGCAAAATTGAAGATGGAAATGGAAAACAATGAAAATAAAACTTATTCTTCTTATTCTACTTTACATAAAAATCTTATTTTACTTTACATATTCTACATTTTATTCTACATTTAATTTACATTTTACATTCTACATTACCAACCCTGCCTGCATGTGCGCCGCTAATAACAGCAAGTGCAAACATATTGTTGGATTGATGCTGAAACTAGAAAAGTAAGATGATGTGTTATCATTAAAAAATTAGCAATCGATAAGTGAAGTAATTAATTTATAGACAGAACTTGTTTGTATCTCATGGAAATTCTTCTCCTACAGGATTGAATTGGTTAATGTACCGCAACTGTCGCAAACTGAAGTCCATCAGAAGCGGGGTAGTTATTCTGCAAGAACAGTTGAGCAACTTAAGCCTAGCAAAGTTTGAGACCTGTGTCATACAAAACCAAGCCGTATTCCTGACGCTGTGTTCAAAGAGGTTTCAAATGAATTGAATCACTTTCTGAAAAATGAATTACTGGAAGGTAATTTCTTAGTGCTATTTTATTTATGCAGAAAAATCGCCTTTATTTAAAAGTAAGATGTGTTCACTAGGCTCCTTTACAAACGCACACGCTGCTAGCATTTAGTGTTACAGTAAAATGACTGAATTGTAGTTAGTTTCTAACCAACCCACATAACGGAGCATTGCATGGGGAAAATAAAGAAAATTTATTGTAAAGGACTTACTCCTTGCAATCATGAAGTATCTATAAATACTGATAAATGAAGAACTGTAAAATGTACGCTGCAGAAAAAGAGAGAGGGAAGGTAATAATGTATGCTTGCAAGCAACCCTAATGAAAATACAGTTAAACATACTTCAAGATTTGATAATTTTGTTTTTTACAGCTTTCCCAGATTCAGCATTTGCTCGCTTTAAAAGGAGAGCCCAAGTACGGCCTGTTCATAACCAAATCGAAGAATCGGACCTCGATCAAACACTACAAATTTACCGAGACGTCCTGTCATCAGATAACCACATAATGACCTCCAGTGGCTTAGATGGTCTTAATCGACTGCGGTGCACTACTGAACTGGAAGCAGAGTTTTTTAAGAATGAGATTTCATTGAATGCAGATGCAGCTGTGTCCCTGATGCATCAAACGAAGAGCCAAAATACCAATGAATGGAGACGACAGCGCCAGGTATATTTCATTTTCAAATTCCAGGCATGAAGTTCATCCCAAGTATTGTAGGAAAAATTCTTTGGGGCCTACGAGTTTCATTCAAGATTCTGATGATGAGGTTTTGAAAAGCTTGGCGTCCTTTGGTTCACTTGTGCCGGCCTAGCTTGCCTTTATGTAATATTTCTCACACCATCTTCCATTTTCACCCGCCTCTCGCTTCCCTTTAGTTTCGTCTCTGAACCATTAACGATCTCCAGTATTCCCTAGAGAGGATTACGGAATGGAAGAAGAGATGCGATTTGATCTGGGGTACCGACTTAAAACGAGATTTCCATTCGCTTCCTCACTTGGTTGTCCACCAACCCGTTCTCCTGCGTTGTCCTCTTTCATTATTTTCTCTTTTCAACTCCACTTCACATTCACTAATTTGGTCGGGTGAACAAAGATCACCTTCTGTCCGCAGACCCCCTCATTTCTCCTCTTATTCCACTTTTGCAACATCCCTTAAAACTTCGTTTCGTACCTTTCCTCCACTTGCGCATACCTTCCTCTTCCCCAGCCACCAGCAATCTACATTCTTCGTCTACTGCGGAACTCTGTATTTCCTTCGTGTCCTCCTCTGTCCATCACCTACCACTGCCACGATCACCTCTTTCTCTCAAGCCTTGTCCTCATATCCAACACCCTCTCCTGTCGAACCCACTGCTCCTATCATGAGGCCCTCGTTTGATCACACGAGCTCCCTCTTCCAAAATATGCAGCCCTTCTACTAGGTAGCTCTGTAACCCTAGCACCTCCCTTCATACATCCTCCTCTTCTACGAACAATCCCCATGCAACGTCCACAAGGCCTTTTCTACAACCGAGACCTTTCACCGACTTTTCGTGTCCACACTTCCCTCACAGGCACCCTGCTTTCGAGCTTCTTTTTCTGTGGGTGGGCTCCCAGTTCACATCAACTCTCTTCTGTAAGTCTCTCCTTTTCCCTAACGGAGCGGGTGAGGGCGAAGTAAAAAAAAAAAAAAAACACAAAGAAAACAGGTGTACAGGGATAGCGTAGCTCACGAAATATGAGGAAGGTCATGACCAAGGAGGAAATGAAGGGATTGGAGTTTAGTTGAAGAGGAATAAACAGAGAGGCCTTAAGGATTGAACAAGAGTGTGTGTGAAGTAGATGGAGGGAATGAAAGAAAGGAGTTTCATGGAGACTCTCTTCTTACACTATTCTCATTCTTCTTTATAGGAAAATGAGAGGTGATAATGTACATAGTATAAGTTGCAATACTGGTGCATGCAGTGTGGAAATGAAACGAAATTGTTTCAAGCCTGACTTCATTTTTAGACCCGTCCACGTATATTCTGATTTCTACTTTTTGTAAGTCCTTTCTTTTTATTTCTTTTTTTTTTTTTCTATTTCAGATCCGAATCACTGGTACGAGCTCATACGGCCTGTATACCTATGCAAAAGGTCGTAAAAATGAGTATGAGAAGAAGGTGGAGTCCATTATCTTCCCAACATTTTTGGGGAACTCGTTTACGCAATATGGGAAGACGAATGAGAAAATGGCTCTCCGTATTTTCAAAGAAGAGAACCCTCATCTCGAAGTAGTGGAAAGTGGACTGGTGGTAAACGTAAGTTGCCCATGGTTCGGATACAGTCCTGATGCTTTTGCCTGCGACAAGGAGACAGGCGAAATTTATCTAGTAGAGATCAAATGTCCTCAGAAAGGTCGCCAATTTTCTGGAGACGAATTGTGTTCATCACTGCAGTACTTAGTGCAGGACGAAAATAAAAATTTTCAGCTTCGTGCCAAACACACATACTTTTGCCAAGTGCAGTTTGGCATGACGATCTGTAATCTTAAAGGATGTAAGTTTATTTTATACAGTGGAAAAACCCGTTCAATTGTACAATTACATGTTAAGTATGACGATGAATTCTGTGAAAACCTCTTCCCAATTTTAAATGAAGTCTACTTTGACTACTTTCTTCCATTTGTTTGTCAAAATCAGAATAAATTAATCAGCTACTGAAGTATTGTTTTATTGTAGTTTCTACAATATAAGGAAACTGAAATATGAAGTTCAAAACGGGAAAAATGCACACAAACGTACAAAACTCATGCAACATGAATGCAAACATTTTTGATGATCACTGAATTTAATTATAAACAAGGTAATTATTTATTCTAAATTGGAAATTAATGGTGAATGTAAATTGACCAGACCACAAATTACTCTCAACACTTTATCTATATTTGTCAGAGACGTCCAGGGCAGCTTACTTCTAAGGAAGTGAAATACTTTCATTCGTTGAATTGTTCGTTCAACGTGGACTCTGGCTTGAGCAATATCTACATTTAGCTGCCCTTCTTCTGGGGAGAGTTGTTTCTTCTTTTTGAGAAAGGGCGGTCTGATATTTTCGCAGGATAGGGCCTCACATTCCTTATCAATCAGGAACCCCTTGTCGGTCATCACTGCATCTCCGGGCTGTAAGAGTTGACATAAAGCACCGTCTGTGAACATGAATTTATCAG
Organism: Acanthococcus lagerstroemiae; assembly: GCA_031841125.1. Taxonomy (NCBI): domain Eukaryota; kingdom Metazoa; phylum Arthropoda; class Insecta; order Hemiptera; family Eriococcidae; genus Acanthococcus; species Acanthococcus lagerstroemiae. Next base: position 16,426,702 of record CM063107.1, read on the forward strand.
ACGCCCGACCACCGTAAACAGGACTTATGTAGATTATGTGTCCATCAGGGGCGATACCAACCATGTATTTTATTGTATTTGTTCCTTTGTAAAACGAGTAGGTTTTGGCACGGCAGGAAAAACAAGATGGTTTTTCAATTGGTGTCTCAGAGCAATCAAGGACAACACGCGTTCTAGGAAACTTTTGGAAACACTGAGGTAAGTTACTCTGCACTTCTTCTCGTGTAGGCCATTCGATCACAACTCCCACTATGGCATACAGCAGGTCTATTACAAAATTGAAGTAATTTGCGCACGTGCGATCAGAAATTTGGAAAAGGGCCGACAAACATGTGTATGATAAATTCAGTTTTAGCTTCACTAAACATAAAAACATCATTTCGCTTAAACACAGGTTCCACTTGTCTGCACTGTAATTGATTTTTACAAGGAACATCTCGGCAACATGAAGAAGTTTTTCGAAAACTACGCACAGTCGGTAGACCACAAAAAGCTCGAAAATGAGCATCCGTCTTCAAGAAATTTGAAAAATGAAATTTTTCAGGCGCTAACAAGGAATTTACTTGTACACTTTGATCGTGGGTACGGTCTTCAGTACTGGTGGAATGAAAGAGTTCCAACAAAGCATTGGCGGCATTCAGATCATCATCTGTGGTAGTTGATTCATCTTCAAGTTCCGGATTGGGTTCGCACGATGAGATGAGACTATCACTGCTATGTGAATGTGTGGTTCTGTACAGAATACAAAACAATATGTAGAATTACGTAGACTTTCTCAACACGCTGGTTTGCTTTCAGAACTACATTGATAATTTTAAGCGTACTTGTAGCGACGTTCTAGCCTTTCATTTCGTTGAACTATTCTTCGTTTTTGAGGACTAGTTATTACACGCTCCGTCGAAGTTTTCGGAATATTCTGCGAGGGAAGAGTTCGCGGTTTCAGACGCCTTTTCTTCGAGTTCGGATCTGAACATAAACAAACAAGGTTGCGAACCATCACATTGATATGCAGTTTCACTCAAGAAAACTGGAGAACAGAACTTTCAGTAAAATGAATGCATTTATACATACTTCTAAAATCACTTTTCTGAAAGTGAGCACTGCATACCAGGCCATACTTCGGCAATTTTTTTCCAATCTTCAGAACATGACCCCAACGTTTTCGAAGAAGACTGTCCTTCGGGAATGTATGCAGGGAAATATTTCCGCCAGCTCTGAAAAATATGAATAATAATAACACATTACAAGACGGTGTTGATAGCACTGATATTCTGCATTGATAGGTGTCAATTTAAATGTTAAGTATGAGGACGTAGAAGCGTAATTATACAACATTTGAAACATATTTTTACTGACCTGTTATTGCACTGTGGCACGCTGCAAATACATCGGCTCTTAAACAGCCCTTTCCTACGTCCAGCGAAGGAGAAATAATCATGGTCGATTGTTCTTTAAACAGTTACATGTACTACAGAGAACATATCAAATTTTGTATGTTTCAGCTTTACGATACAACAAAACTGTATAAACCAACATTTTCGACAAAAAAGCTCAGGAATAATATGATAAACTATAAGAATAATTTTTAATTTATATTAAACGAATTTTCATTCCATTCTACTTGATTCTACTATGTTTTTTAGTTAACGTTATCACCAGCATCATGATCACGGATCACAGTTACAGAAGTTCGCAAAAACGTCGGCAGATGTCGCCCACTTCTGGGACCGGAGAGCCCGAGTCCGGGTTCCGGGTTTCGGTCAATGACTCCAGTATTTCCAGGGATGGAAAGTTTAAGCCGATAATCGCTCAAGTCGAAGCTTAAGCTCATTTTTGAGCGGCTTTTAAGCGCTTCAGAAGCCAGTTGGTGCCTTCTCTATTAATTGTAAACGTAAAGTAAGTCATGACGACAAAGAGAAAAGTGTTAGGGTGTTAGGGTACTCCATTGATGATAGCATAACAGCCAAAAGCGCTCTGGACTAAGAAGGAAGAAATAGTGAATATTGGCACACCCTAATTATAGAATATGTATAAAGTCCAGGCAACTTAGAAAGGATGATGGCATAGCAGCCGAAAGCGCTCGGGACTAAGAAGGAAGAAATTGTGAATTGGCACACCCTAAATCCTAAATATGCGGACGTCCGCGAGAAAAGGGACATAGTTGTCGGTATGGAGTTAAGCACAGTGTCCACAAATGTATACTGTATTGCTCCCTTAATATTTCCTCATAAACATATATTACTCGTACCATATATGGTAAAAACACACATTTACCGGCTTTGTGGCTAGAAGGAACTTCCGCAGAAGTAGTGCGCAGATTTTCAAAGTATAATATGTTACTTAAAAACTCAAATGCATTAATTTTCAACTTTTTCGCACTCTTTGCATACCTCTTCTAGGACTCAAGTCTCTGGTAGAATAGTATAGCGATAACTTGCCTCGCAGATCCTAGATCTTCGGTTCCAATGGGTTTCTCACCGGAGAAGAAAGCAGAACAGCCGGATTTTCAATATAGGTAGATTAATGAATGGAGAGAATACTGATCACCTCACATATTCTGACTGTCTCGGGTCGCGAAATTTTTGCGCGGGGGGGAGGGGGTAGTTAATTTTTTGAGATTGCGGTTATGAGTGACTTGTTCGGACCACTTTCGACTCAATAAAGCTTTTTCCCTACTTATTTCAAACACTTGCAAGTATTAATCAGTTTTTGAAGACGAATAAAACTTTTGAAGACCCCCAGTTCAGTCTGTTATTTAGACTGCCTGTCAAGACTCGTTAATAAGGTTCATTCAAATTCGTGAAAGTTCAAAGAACTATAAAATATTTGTATATACCTACCAAGAAATTTAAAATAATTCACTAAGTTGTTTCAATCTATCAATTAACAAATATTGACTCAAGGGAACGAGGGTGACGAACTTAGGTTTTGGTTCAAATAAAATCGGCTGCAGAAAAGTGCATAAAAAGATAATGAAAGTTGAAACAATATAGGTAATTCGAAGACTGTGTGTGTTCCAATCATCATCAGTATAACACTGCTGTCGATGTATACTTATACCTACAGCTTAAAATATGTTTACATAGCTGTACTCTGGAAAAAAAAAAAAAAAAAAAAAAAAAAAAAAAAAAAAAAAAAACCCACCTATAGGTATTATTATCGTGTAATGAGAATATAATGAACAGTTCCTATCTGATCAGCGCCACATTCATGATTTTGATTCTATAATATATTATTTGATTACCATGTGCATCGAGCCCAGCTCTGAAGTTTACTGTTGTCGATTTAATTCGTGCTTGGACTCCAAGTAGGTACCTTTGCTTTGCACAGCAAGTTTAAATTTTCATGGTGGCATGCTTCCAGGAAAAGTCCGCGATCTCGCGGTGATAATCATTTATTTGCAGTGTATTATCTACCTCGCTGAACCGATTCCAGTTTCGGAAAAAGTATATTTTATTTCGTTTTGCTTGAATTGTTATAACTCTCAAACATCGGGAGTGGTTATAAAAATAACGATAAATTCATTGTAGGGTACATTTGACATTATGTGGAATGAGTTCGGCCAATGTGATAAAGCTGCAAGTGGTTCTCGGGAAATACAGTTAAATTTTCATTTAAACAGAAAGTTCAAGAATGAGACGAGAATTAGCGGAAATTTTACTCTTCTTGTCCCATTAGATGATAGTATAATGGTAGGTACCTACCTATATAAAATTAATAAAGTTTATCTGTCTATGTGAGTCTATGTATTGTTATAAAATGCGCCCGGACATAGTGATGCTCAACTAATAACAATACTGCAGCTACAGATGGATTTTTGGAAATTTCATCACGAACGCGGCTGGCAAAAGACTGGTCTCAGTTTGAGACTATATCACGCTTGTTCAGACTTACTAGCCTACTTTGAAGCACAGTGGACAATTTTATGGAATAATGTTGCAAAACAGTGTCCAATCGCTGCGGTAAAACAAACATTTACTTTTAAGTATATATTTTACGGATGAAACCGTTTTATAACATGTTATAATTTTTCATAACATTTGATACTTTCCGGTGTTGACAGGGTGTTTACAATGAAAGTGGATTCAATGCCGATGGTTTAATTCTGAAAACTTTGCTTCCTACTCAGTTCATATACGGTCGATATAAGCTTATTTGTACCTACATTAGAAGGAAAACAGGAAAAACATTGGGTTGTTTCCAGATCGTTATCAAGTTTAACCCTCGTTGGCGTAATTCATTTGGTAAACAGTAAAACTACATAGAATGACTTACATTAAAAAAAAAATATCAGGCTTAAGTATACATACAAAAGTATATACATAAATATACAAATACATATATCACTTTTTCCCCCCTCGTTTACCTAATAGCTCCGTGGTACTACTGTTTTGGAAAACTGATTCAAAGAATTATAACGTTTTCTCGCAGCATGTTACTAAAATGGAATAATAATTATTGTTCTACTCAATTTCTCTTTGTCTTCTTTATTTTTATGATGAAATGTAGACCAAAGCGGAATGTACTTCGCTTGAATTTGTCGTAGAATGTACCTAGTTTGCCATATCTGTTGGTCGAGTTTTGCTGTAGAGTACTAAGGTTAAAAGAAGAGTACAAGCAGAGGTAATTTCGAAATGAATGTACTTACCCCATGGAAAACTGATAACGTGCCACCTGACATTTGTGGGACATGTACTTCGGCATGTGGTCAGCCGACGTTGATATAAATATGAACAGAGAATATTGAGTGGAAATTGATGAGTTATGAATGTTCGTACGTTTTCAACCTTTATGTCTGCAAATTCTATAATCACTTCTTCACCGGTATGTTGACATAGGTAGTAAGTAAATTCTTTCTAGAGGTATCAGTCTGCTGGACAGAAATGTACAGCAGATGTCAAGTAGACGGTCCACAAATGTATAGGTACTGTATTGGTCTCTTAATATTTCCTCATAAACATATTTCTCGTACCATATATATTATAAACACGCATTTATACCGGCTTTGTGGCTAGGAGGAATTTCTACAGAAGTAGTGCGCAGGGTTTCAATGTATATTATTACTTAAAAACTCAAATGTGCATTAATTTTTTCAACTTTTTCGCGTCCTACGCATAGGTACCTCTTTTAGGTCTCAAGTCTCTAAATAGCAATAACTTGCCTCACGGATTCTCGGTTCCAATGAATTTCTCAGAACGGCCGGATTTCAGTATCGGGAGATTAATATAAATAGAGGGAATTATTGCCTTCTGATCATTTTGTGTACTAATCCAATCACTGATCACCACGCATATTCTGACTGCCTTGGGTCCCGGAATTTTTCTGGGGGGAGGGGAGGGGGTGTTAGTTAATTTTCCGAGATTGCGGTTACGAGTGACTTGTTCGGACCCTTTCCGACTCAATAAAGCTTTTTCTCTACCTACTTATTTCAAACTCTTTTAAGTATTATTCAGTCTTTGAAGACGAATAAAACTGTTGAAAACTTGTTCCTGACCCCAGTTCAGACTATGATTCGACTACTGAACCTGTAAGATTCGTTTCAGACTCATTTAGACTGTTTGTCAAGACCTCAAGACTCGTTAAGGTTCATTCAAATTCGTGAAAGTTCAAAGAACTATAAAATATTTGTATATACCTACCAAGAAATTTAAAATAATTCACTAAATTGTTTCAGTCTATCAATCAGCAAAGGTTGTCTCAAGGGAGCGAGGGTGACGAACTTAGATTTTGTTTCAAATAAAATCGGCTACAGAAAAAGGCATGCAAAGATAACGAAAGTTGATAAGTAGGTAATTCGAAGATCGTGTTCCAATCATCATCAGTATGGCACTGTCTATGACATGTATACTAACTTATACCTACAGCTGATAATATGTTCATATAGCTACCTGGGAAAAAAAAAAACAAAAAAAAAAAAAACGGTGGCCTTTTTTGCGGAGATGTTGATTTTCTAATTCTCCGTGTCCTACTTTATTAGAAAACCCCCACTCTATGTACAAACATATGATATTCAGCGAAATTGGCGCCAATAAATGATTCCAAACGCATTGTATCAACATCGATTCTATGCTGAAATATGTACAAACTTATCGTACAGTCAGTGAAACCAAGCATACATTACAATATTACAATAGAGTGAACAGCAAGTAACTCCCATCCACGATAATACACCTCAGAAATTACACATTTTGGTTGCGTTATGAGCAGGAAGAGGCATCTTTGCTACTATATAGCACATCGTAGGATCTTAGGTAGCTTAAATCACGGGAATTGACAATAAATCATCATTCAGCGAGTTAGGAATTGTGGGTAATCTCATAAGTTGTATTAATATGTTTGGACACAAGCAAAGTAGAAGACTAAATGCATAAAACTCACCAATATTATCATGGGAAAACAGCTATACTGATAAACCACGACACATCCCACCACACTAATTTTCCCATCACTCTAAAAAAGGGCCCCTGTCATCTTCCTTCTATCTTAACTCGTCCGCGTTTGTTTCTGAACGAACTAAACAATTAATCAGTCATTTCTGTTAATAGAGTCAGCGTGAACGCTTTTTATAATAACATATTTTTCAGTTAAATCAGTCTGAAAGGATTGTTTCAGCTTGAAAACTTCGAAGTTGTTTTTCTCAAAACCATAATTGCTGATAGGGGCTCTTTTGACTGATAACGCCTCATATACATATACATTATTAAGTTTACCGTCTATTTAATGAGAAAATAATGAACAGTTCTTATCTGATCAGCACCACATCCATATGATTTTGATTCTATAATATATTATTTGATTACCGTGTGCATCGAACCCGTCAGCTTTGAAATTTACTGTTGTCGATTTGCTTGTGTTTGGACTCCAGGTAGGTATACCTTCACTTTACACAGCAAGTTTAAATTTTCATGGTGGCATGCTTCCAGGAAAAGTCCGCGATCTCGCCGTGATAATCATTTATTTGCAGTGTATTATCTACCTCGGTGAACTAATTCCAGTTTCGGAAAAAGTATATTTTATTTCGTTTTGCTTGAATTGTTACGTTTCTAAAACATGGGAAATGGTTGTAAAAATAACGATACATTCATTGTAGGGTGCATTTAACATTATGTGGAATGAGTTTGGCCAATGTGATAAAGCTGCAAGTGGTTCTCGGGAAATACAGATAAATATTCATTTAGACAGAAAGTTCAAGAATGAGACGAGAATTAGCGGAAATTATACTTTTCTTGTCCCTTTAGATGATAGTATAATGGTAGGTACCTATATAAAATTAATAAAATTTATCTGTCTATGTGAGTCTATGTATTGTTATAAAATGCGCCCGGGCATAGTGATGTTCAACTAATAACAATTCTGCAGCAACAGATGGATTTTTGGAAATTTCATCACGAACGTGGCTGGCAAAAGACTGGTCTCAGTTTGAAACTATATCACGCTTGTACAGACTTACTAGTCTACTTTGAAGCACAATGGACAATGTTATGGAATAATGTTGCAAAAAAGTGTCCGATCGCTGCGGTAAAACAAACATTTATTACTTTTAAGTACATATTTTAAGAATGAAACCGTTTTATAAAGTTATAATTTTTCATAACATTTGATACTTTCCGGTGTTGACAGGGTGTTTACAATCAAAGTGGATTCAATGTCGATGAATTAATGACGAAAAGTTTGCTTCCTACTCAGTTCATATATGGCCGATATAGGATTATTTGTAGCTACATTAGAAGGAAAACAGGAAAAACATTGGGTTGTTTCCAGGTCGTTATCAAGTTTAACCCTCGTTGGCGTAATTCGTTTGGTAAACAGTAAAGCTACATAGGTACTTTTAGAATGACTTACATTAAACATTTTTTTATTTATTTTTAATCAGGCTTATACCTATAAGTACGTACATAAATATACAGATACTTTTTTCCCCTCATCTACCTAGCTCTGTGGTACTACTGTTTTGGAAAACTGATTCCGAAAATTATAACGTTTTTCTGCAGCATATATGTTATTAAAATGGAATAATAATAATTGTTCTACTCAATTTCTCTTTGTCTTCTTCATTTTTATGATGAGACGTAAACCAAAGAGGAATGTACTTTACTTGAATCTGTCGTAGAATGTACCCAGTTTGCCATGTCTGTTGGTCGAGTTTTGCTGTAGAGTACAATAGGCTTTATTGTCAACTTGGCGGATCGGGGGAGGGGGCGACTGTCTTCATTAGTGGATACCGCTCTTTATCAGAGCAAATTTTGATACATTTTTCTTACTAGTTATTTGGTAAAAGTCTTTTTTGCTTACTGAATCCCAAGTTCGCAAGATTTAGAAGGTAGATCTTCTCTTTTGTCTATCACAAGGTAACTAGCGCTCCCCTTTTATGAAAATGAAAATATTTTGCCCTGTCTGCTCTGTATTCTCATTATTATACCTTCGAGAAATATGACGCATGGGGGCTGGGAATAATACTCCCAGTCCCGCACTCATATTTTGACGCAGCATAGCTGCGTGAAAGATACGTCACCGCAGCAGAAATTAAAACTCAGGGATGCCAAATGATAACTAGAAAAAACGTGTAATTGTAAAACGGAACAATATAACAAATTAATGACCCCCGGGCGAGGGTGTGCGGTAGGCAATCTTAGATAACGAAGAACATAATCGGCAACATAAGCAATAACACATAAAGATCAAACTTAACAAACACATAAATAATAACATGGTAATCGAAAAACTGGTAGGCAATACTCCCAACCGCCAAATGCATATGGGATCGACGGAAAGATAGAATAAATAACAAATTATGGGGGAGTGCCAAACCTAATGCAATAATTTTACTGTGACCAAGGCACGAAGCCTAAATAGGGGAGGCCAAAATTTAATATCGGGACCAAAATTTGATGAGGTACCTAACTATAACGATTACAACTTCAATTGGGTTCACCAACACCATGGCACGAGGCCTAATATAGCTGGGCAGGAACCCGCAGACCCGTAGGAACTGAACTAGGTAAGACGGCCAAAAGAAACCAAAGCACAGACGGGGAATGGGAGTTACAAAATGTCACCAGGAGTCGCCTGGGGAAGGTGAGAGATTTTCAATAATAACGACAATTAAATAACACGACATAATAAATACCTTGATGTTCCAAAGGATCCGGCGGCGGTCAGAGCTCTCCCCGCAGCTGGAAGGAACTGAAATATAAAGACACACTGTGACATGCAAATTGAGGGCGGAAAGGTACTCAAAATTAGAGGATTTGCCGTGAACTGAAAGATCAGAGTAGCGACTGATTCGTGATAGTAAGGCCCAGGGGTGGCATCATAATTCAAACATTGTGAAAAACAGAAAAAATTAAACTGCGAAAGTGGATCGTTGGTAGTTTGGTTGTTCAGGCGCCGTCACGAATTTCGGAAATCTTTCATATGCCATTGACACCTCGGCGATCTCCTGACTGATCCGGATCAATGGGTCCACTGGAGGCCGTCGTGCCCGGACGTAGTTAGTGGAATCTCGCTTCATCATGTGGTGCGTGCTCTCCTCATGGCCTTCGCCCCAAATGCTCAGGGCACCGATCAACACATCCCCGTTGAAGATTTTGATGTGCGTATCCAAGTGGAACGCATTCGGAAAACCACTTCCACTACTACATTGATGAGCTCTGTATTTAAAACGGGGTTAGATGCAAGAGTGGTAGTAAAGATACGTCGTCGGCGTAGCGCCACTGACATTCGCATTCCATGCGCGTGCGTTTTCTTTGAAAAGACAAAAGGTCGTAGTGGCATTTCCACTCTAATACGTGTACGCAGCGCAACTAGATTTTCATGTTTTTAGTGGGAAAATCTTCAACGGGTCTTAATTCACTTTACTTATGAGCACCATATCTACAGCGTAATTAATAAAACGCGAAACGTATACGCGAGAGCCAATAGCGGAACGGCCAGAGCTACGGAAAATGACGATCACGCTCGAAATATGGGCAAATGCCTAATAAACTAAGAAAAATCGACTTCAAGGTAGATCGACCAGACGTATCGAAAATACCGGGAAACAGATAACCCCACCTATGCTATGACCGGTGGTAGGTACGTAGCCTCCTGCAGTCGGACGTTCAGTGTGAAGTGTTTGTACGAACGAACGTACTCGTGCACATTCTTATCTGTGAACGTTCGTACGGACAGTTCTGAAAAAGTGTACGTTCGCACGTGCAATTTTCAACAGGTGTACGTTCGTGCGTACAAAGTAATATGTAGACAACTAATTTAGTATGCGCGGGCTGCGGGGTAATATAATTCGAGTACCCGATGAGTATAGGGATGAAATTGATGAAATTCGGTAAGACATTACTAAGAAAATAAATGATAGACAATTTATTGACGGAAGAGAATGCTGCTCATCGCTTGACTATTAACGCTAATGCATTATAATGAGATAAATAGGCAATTATAATCTATTATTTTGAGAACCCAAGTTTTGTTTAATTTAATTCGTTTGTTCATCAAGTACTGCCAATTCTCCAGTCTCCAGTTCATAAACTTGCCGCGATTCTAATATTTGATATAATTAAACAGGAAGTGACTTATTATTTTTAATCACTGTATTTGTATAAAGAAATAGAGATACTCAGTTCAATTGTTGTAGGGGAATGGCACTCTGGCTTTGTTTATATATTTCGCCCCAAATTTGATAACCCTGATAACAAAAAATTACTATAATTTTGCGCGTTTTTCAAATTAACCGAGTTTTTGGCAATCAGTAGTAAAAAGTTGACGGTATTATTAAATTTAATTAGAAATAACGTAAATCCGAAATACATAATAATTCAAAATGTTGAGCTATTTAGTGGTATAGTCAATTTTCAGATTGTAATATTTCGCGAGAGAATGTTGGAAATTATAAGTTGCTTTATATTAAATACCGTTTCCTACAAATTTCATTCTTACCATTTTTCTCGCAATTCCACTTGAAGGATACAGGGAAAGAAGCAGGTAAGTCACTTTTTTGGCGAGATTGAGTTATTTATACCGTAGGAAGGGGCGTATTGAGTAGAAGTAGCTCAGCTATGGTAGGATGCCTGAAAGGATGCTACAGTTCAGAAAACGGGTTTCAAAATTCACGTTCAGGTCTTTAAAGAACCTCGTATGTAAACAAATTGTGTTTCATTTTTCTCGTTCCGCCACAAAAGTGACTTACCTGCTTCTTTTCTTGTACCTTTCACTTATTTTAGAGAAATTTCTACATAAATGGAAAAATTCGTCAACTTCCCATTAGACTATAATATATATTTGATTTTGGTTCTTCCCTCTAATATTGATAACGAGTGTTCCGGTGACATCATGTGTTACTGCCTTATAAAAAGTGATCACGATGAATGAACAATATTTCCTCTAGATGTTCAGGGTTAAAGTGAACGTCGAGAGACGCAGCATGGAAAGATCAATGCTGGGGATAATGAGAAGGGACAGGATGAGAATCTCGATTATCAGAAGAAAATTAAGATTTAATAATAATTTCAGTTTGGCAGATCAAAAGAATGAAATGGTGGTGGGCGGGGCACATCTCCCATCTCAGAGATGAACAATGGACCTATAAGGCTACCTTTTGGCAAGTGGCAACCGCTAGACGGCAAAAGAAGAAAAGAGGCAAACAAACATTAAGATGGAAAGACGATATACATAAATTTCTAAAAAGTAACAATTTCAAATAATAGCCAGGAATAGGTATGAATGGAAGCGTCTACTGAAGACCTTTTCCCGGCATGGATCAGGAGAGGAGCGAGCCTCACGTTGGGGCCGCTAATTCATTATAGGTATTATAACTAATATTGTTTATTTATTCCCTTAAATAAAGGTTTTTTGAACTTGAATTTGATGCAGAAAAGGAAGGATTAATTTTACGAGTACGTTTAGTTTACTTGTGATTTTTTATTGGAGACAGGGAAGGAATAATTTTAGGTTTCATTTTTTTATCTGTGATTTTTTGTCTTCATTTTTTGATGACAAAAAGGAAGAAATAATTTGTAAGTTTTGCTTACTTACCTATGATTTTTTGTGTTCATGTTTTGATGCAGAAACGGAAGGATTAATTTTACCTTTCGTTTATCTGAAATTTCTAGTTGGAGAAAGGGAGGGAATAACTTTAGGCTTCATTTGTTCATCTGTGAATTTCTTGTGTTCATTTTTTGATGGAGAATAGGAAGGAATAATTTGTACGTTCAGTTTACTTGTGATTTTTGTGCATTATTTCTTGATGCAGAAAAAGAAGGATTCATTTTGCATTTCGTTTACCTGCGATTTTTTGTTGAAGAAAGGAAAGGAATAATTTTAGGTTTCACCTGTTTCCATTCCCTCTTGTTGCTTGTTTTTCTTTTATTACAATGCATACCAAATTTGTGACTATTGGCTAGTCTGATTGTAATATAACATTATGTGGCAGCTAGTTCTTTTGATTGGTGTCCTCAACGCCCAAGGCTGGTACACTGAGAAGATGGATAGTCAAGTCTTTGAGTTCAGGCATCTGAGTATAATTTTCCCAGTACAATAAAGGGGACATTTCATTCAAATAATCGCACACAATGGAAGTGATGAATACAAAATCTGAAATTGTTTTCTTAGTTTACTCCCCAAGAACTTATTTATCCAAACTCTATGGAATTAAGAAACATATGAAAATAATGCTTTATTAGGCATCTGCCATATAATGTTGTATTACAATCAGACTAGCCAATAGTCATAAAATTTGGTATGCATTGTAATAAAAGAAAAACATGCAACAAGAGGGAATGGAAACAGGTGAAACCTAAAATTATTCCTTCCCTGTCTCCAATAAAAAATCACAAGTAAACTAAACGTACTCGTAAAATTAATCCTTCCTTTTCTGCATCAAATTCAAGTTCAAAATACCTTTATTTAAGGGAATAAATAAACAATATTAGTTATAATATAGAGAGATACCTATAATGAATTAGCGGCCCCAGAGTGAGGCTCGCTCCTCCCCTGACCCATGCCGGGCAAAGGTCTCCTGTAGATGCCTCCATTCATACCTATTCCTGGCTATTATTCGAAATTATTACTTTTTAGAAATTTATGTATATCGTCTTTCCATCTTAATGTTTGTTTGCCTCTTCTTCTTTTGCCGTCCAGCGGTTGCCAAAAGGTGACCTTATAGGTCCATTGGTCGTCTCTGAGATGGGAGATGTGTCCCGCCCACCACCATTTCATTCTTTTGATCTGCCAAATTAAATCTTAATTTTCTTTCGATAACCGAGATTCTTATCCTGTCCCTTCTCACTATCCCCAGCATTGATCTTTCCATTGAGTTTTGAGTTACCCTAATTCTGTTCAAAATTTTTGCATTTAATGGCCATGTTTGACATCCGTTTATTAGGACAGGCAAAACACGCATATTGAAAATTTCGCTTTTGTTTTCATAGCTAAAGTTTCCTTTGAATATATCTTTTAGAGAATTTTTTCCACTCCTTAAAAAAGTAGAATTTTTCAACATTGGGCCCCCGATTCAAAAATGTGTACTTACGTTGAAGAAAGCTTATCAGTAAACACTATGTCATATAATTTCTACATGGCTCTTGAACTTCGAATCGCTTGTCCTCAAAAACAGATTTTGCTGGTTGGTTTCCTTACGCTGAATAGCGTCCATTTGTTATCAGTATCCATTATTGTGATGGTACAGAATCAGTAGATATTTTTCTTTGTTGTCCACAAAAATTCCCTCACTGTCTATAAAAATAATTCCTTCGTTGTCTACAAAAATTCCTTTTTCATCCTAAGAAATTTCTTTGTCGTTGGCAAATCGTATCGCCCGCCCAAACTGGGTGAGGGGGGCAGAGTGTTGGAACTCACGCACGCCTTACGGTACATACTTATATGTATACATTATACATTTCATGAAAAAAATTCCTTAAAAAAAAGAATTTGAAATTGCTGAAAAAAATAGGATAAACTTTAATTGCACGATAAAAAAATGCGAATGAACGATAGATACAGAACGCTAAAAGAGGTGGTCCAAAAGATAGTAAAATGAATTATTGCCCGTTACATGTTGCCAACAAAATAATTACCAACGAACGAAAAAGACGAGTAGCTTAAACGATAGGATAATTTGCGTCACTCTCATGAAAATACATTTCTCGACATGACTTGCACTAACACACTGATAAAATATTTTTCAATGCAGAATAATATTCCGTACTTCCAGAAGTGCCTGCTCTGCAAGCATGGCCTCGGTCACCAAATTAGACTGAAACTTGTAAGCATATACCACAGGAGGCAAAAGTTGTCCCCCTGGGTCAAGAAAGAAAGAGGGGTCGGCCTGCCAAGTCGAAGAAAGCGCGAAATTTTCCAATGAAGACACCGTTTTTCAAGGATAGCATTCCAGTATTTAACTAAAGTTTTCTTTCTGACTCAACGTGTAGTACCTAGGGTGATGTGACAGCAGTATTTTCTAACGTTTGTTTTTGAATTCTTGTAAAGTGCACTATTTATAGCTAATGTGCATTTTTAATAGTTTCATTAACACTTTTCAACGTGACTAATATTTTTTAGATATTATACATTTTTCATCGTGGATTACTCTGTTTTATCGTTCATTACACTTTGTCACAGAATTTTGATTTTTTTTTCTATGCTCCTGTTATCGTTCATATGATCTGTTTTAACGTGCAATTAAATCCTAGCCAAAAAAATAACAGAAAATTATGAGTTATTGGGACCATTAACCACATACAAAGGCAGTGCACAGAACGCCACGCGTCAGTTTCTATGAAAATCGTCCGAACGCGAACAGACAGGCATTAAAATCTGCACATTACGTAGGAACGTACATTTATTGAAAACTGTACGTACGAACGTACACTTTTTCAGGATTGTCCGTGCGAACGTTCACAGATAAGAATGTGTACGGGTACGTTCATTCGTACAAACACGTCACACTGTACGTCCGACTGCAGGAGGCTAGTAGGTAGTAGGTACAGGTATCGTTTTCGCACGTTCGATACGTATCGGGAAACTACCTCGAACATTTCCATGCATCACTGTTTAACAAAAACCTTAATTCAGAGTTATTTTTATTTTTAATTTTTCCTATAATCACCAAAAATGTTTGAAAAACAGAATTCGATTAAAACACCTCGGATTTTAAGTACTTTTCAAGATCATATTAAACACTACGACTTAGCTTCAAGGCCAAAGGTGAGCTGACAGGAAGAAAGGGACCTCAGCGCAAAAAAATTTGGTATGCATTGTAATAAAAGAAAAACATGCAACAAGAGGGAATGGAAACAGGTGAAACCTAAAATTATTCCTTCCCTGTCTCCAATAAAAAATCACAAGTAAACTAAACGTACTCGTAAAATTAATCCTTCCTTTTCTGCATCAAATTCAAGTTCAAAATACCTTTATTTAAGGGAATAAATAAACAATATTAGTTATAATATAGAGAGATACCTATAATGAATTAGCGGCCCCAGAGTGAGGCTCGCTCCTCCCCTGACCCATGCCGGGCAAAGGTCTCCTGTAGATGCCTCCATTCATACCTATTCCTGGCTATTATTCGAAATTATTACTTTTTAGAAATTTATGTATATCGTCTTTCCATCTTAATGTTTGTTTGCCTCTTCTTCTTTTGCCGTCCAGCGGTTGCCAAAAGGTGACCTTATAGGTCCATTGGTCGTCTCTGAGATGGGAGATGTGTCCCGCCCACCACCATTTCATTCTTTTGATCTGCCAAATTAAATCTTAATTTTCTTTCGATAACCGAGATTCTTATCCTGTCCCTTCTCACTATCCCCAGCATTGATCTTTCCATTGAGTTTTGAGTTACCCTAATTCTGTTCAAAATTTTTGCATTTAATGGCCATGTTTGACATCCGTTTATTAGGACAGGCAAAACACGCATATTGAAAATTTCGCTTTTGTTTTCATAGCTAAAGTTTCCTTTGAATATATCTTTTAGAGAATTTTTTCCACTCCTTAAAAAAGTAGAATTTTTCAACATTGGGCCCCCGATTCAAAAATGTGTACTTACGTTGAAGAAAGCTTATCAGTAAACACTATGTCATATAATTTCTACATGGCTCTTGAACTTCGAATCGCTTGTCCTCAAAAACAGATTTTGCTGGTTGGTTTCCTTACGCTGAATAGCGTCCATTTGTTATCAGTATCCATTATTGTGATGGTACAGAATCAGTAGATATTTTTCTTTGTTGTCCACAAAAATTCCCTCACTGTCTATAAAAATAATTCCTTCGTTGTCTACAAAAATTCCTTTTTCATCCTAAGAAATTTCTTTGTCGTTGGCAAATCGTATCGCCCGCCCAAACTGGGTGAGGGGGGGCAGAGTGTTGGAACTCACGCACGCCTTACGGTACATACTTATATGTATACATTATACATTTCATGAAAAAAATTCCTTAAAAAAAAGAATTTGAAATTGCTGAAAAAAATAGGATAAACTTTAATTGCACGATAAAAAAATGCGAATGAACGATAGGATACAGAACGCTAAAAGAGGTGGTCCAAAAGATAGTAAAATGAATTATTGCCCGTTACATGTTGCCAACAAAATAATTACCAACGAACGAAAAAGACGAGTAGCTTAAACGATAGGATAATTTGCGTCACTCTCATGAAAATACATTTCTCGACATGACTTGCACTAACACACTGATAAAATATTTTTCAATGCAGAATAATATTCCGTACTTCCAGAAGTGCCTGCTCTGCAAGCATGGCCTCGGTCACCAAATTAGACTGAAACTTGTAAGCATATACCACAGGAGGCAAAAGTTGTCCCCCTGGGTCAAGAAAGAAAGAGGGGTCGGCCTGCCAAGTCGAAGAAAGCGCGAAATTTTCCAATGAAGACACCGTTTTTCAAGGATAGCATTCCAGTATTTAACTAAAGTTTTCTTTCTGACTCAACGTGTAGTACCTAGGGTGATGTGACAGCAGTATTTTCTAACGTTTGTTTTTGAATTCTTGTAAAGTGCACTATTTATAGCTAATGTGCATTTTTAATAGTTTCATTAACACTTTTCAACGTGACTAATATTTTTTAGATATTATACATTTTTCATCGTGGATTACTCTGTTTTATCGTTCATTACACTTTGTCACAGAATTTTGATTTTTTTTTCTATGCTCCTGTTATCGTTCATATGATCTGTTTTAACGTGCAATTAAATCCTAGCCAAAAAAATAACAGAAAATTATGAGTTATTGGGACCATTAACCACATACAAAGGCAGTGCACAGAACGCCACGCGTCAGTTTCTATGAAAATCGTCCGAACGCGAACAGACAGGCATTAAAATCTGCACATTACGTAGGAACGTACATTTATTGAAAACTGTACGTACGAACGTACACTTTTTCAGGATTGTCCGTGCGAACGTTCACAGATAAGAATGTGTACGGGTACGTTCATTCGTACAAACACGTCACACTGTACGTCCGACTGCAGGAGGCTAGTAGGTAGTAGGTACAGGTATCGTTTTCGCACGTTCGATACGTATCGGGAAACTACCTCGAACATTTCCATGCATCACTGTTTAACAAAAACCTTAATTCAGAGTTATTTTTATTTTTAATTTTTCCTATAATCACCAAAAATGTTTGAAAAACAGAATTCGATTAAAACACCTCGGATTTTAAGTACTTTTCAAGATCATATTAAACACTACGACTTAGCTTCAAGGCCAAAGGTGAGCTGACAGGAAGAAAGGGACCTCAGCGCAAAAAAACTATTTTTGTAGTAACAATTGTCCTTACTAATTTTTGGCCGCTCTTTCGCGTGGTGTTGTCGAAAAAATTCTAAAAAATTTTCCCAAAAATGGCTGTAAGTCTTCAAAGTTGAGTGTCGCTGTAACGTGAAAACGTTATCAATTTTGTTTATCCCAGTGCATTGCAGCCAGCTGAAAGCTGAAAGCCAAAAACCAAATTCAGCCGAATTTTTACTCATAAGAGAAAAGCTGAAAGCCAGCTTTATTTGTAACTTCACAAGCCAAAAGCTGAAAGAAGCCAAATTTTCCAGCTTTCTTTTGGCTTCTCAAAAACCTATAAATTCGTGAGCTCTTATCAATTTTCCTTGTGTGTGATATTCTGATATTTTTGAGAACTGCATTTTCCCTCCTTAACCCTTTGGAGTACGAATTTCTCAATTATTGAAAAATATGATTGAAAACGCACGCAATACTTCTTTTCGACCATGAAAATCCTAAATTCATACAAAAAGAAATTTTAGTCCCAAGGTGTTGGTAAATCTGAAGGTGGTCACCAGTACTAACCACTATGCAGTAGTGATGGGAAAAAACCGGAGGCATTTGGTAGTCTATAAAAAAACTACCGGTATTACCGGTAGTACCGATATTTTTCCAATCTTTTTTCCCCGCAGTCAAAAATTACCATCTGTCGTCACTATACTGCTGCTGCTGCTGTACCTGTCGAACTTATTTTCACTTGCTTTGTAAGTAATAAGTAGGTATGGTCATAATTAAAATGAATAATGAAAGAATTGAACGTACAAGGCATTATTTAATTATACCAAAAATTCATACTGCATACGTTTAGTGCTGTAATGTCTAATGTGTATGAAATACAAATGAGGACATATATGTAAAAAGGGCGTCCGTTCCATAAGAAATACATTGAACAAACGCCCTTTTTACAGATACGTCCTCAAATTATGAAATTACAAAAATACCAAAAATAATGATTGAGTATTTTCAAAAAATTCTGTTGAACAGTAAGTACTAATGGCGGTATCTAACTATCTACAATTAAAATAAAAATACTTGAACGAAAAAAAGTGAGCACCTTTTTTTTTTATCATTTCATCATTTGATATCACTACTGAACAAAATGAAATTTTTGTTTGCACAACGCATTTAAGGAGGTGATTCGTGAGTACTTTTCAACACTGAATACAGTGCCGTCGGCCGTTTTTCTCTATCACGTCTAGTTTTTCTGATCAAAAACTATAAAAAATTCAACTAAATGTGTTCAAAAAGAGGTTTAGGAACTGAATGTGGTCATACTGATTCGTGTTGTTGTGTGTTGCGGTCGTGTGTAGTGGTGTTAGGGCTCTATAGTTTCACCTGGGTATACTAAGCCGCCATTTTGGTTCATACTGCGCCCGTGGATGCCGAATCCGACTATGCGGAGCGTACCGCGTAGTCAATTCGGCATCGACGGGCGCAGTATGAACCAAAATGGTGGCTTAGTATACCCAGGTGAAACTATAGAGCCCTAGTGGTGTGTATTCTGTCTGTTTATTTTCTGTTATTGTGGTCTGATAACACTGATAATATCAGTCAGTGGTACCGCTTATTCCAATGCAAAAACAAAATGGAAACGAATTTCAGTCGTTCAGAACTCCGAATTGTGACGTGATAGAGAAAAATGGGTCGCAGTATTGTGTCAGCGTTAAAAAGTACCTCAAAATCACCTGTCAAAATGCATTGTGCAAAATAGTTGTTCAGTAGTGTATATTTGAGTTTTGATCAACTGAATGGTAATACGCCATGTAGCCGTAACATCAAGAGACCGCAATATCAGGAGACCGCAAAACCAAGAGACCGCAATTTGAAAAATAAAGTAGTGTAGCCAACCGCACATACTAGGTGAATCAACATTTCTCTTTCAAGGATAATTTCTAAGGGAATTTGTTTGCGTGAAAATCAGTGTTGTCAGACAAAACGATTTTTTGTCATTTTTTCAGACGAGCATTTCACTTTTTTTTGTTATGTCATGAGTTTTGTCATGTTTGGAGTTTTGTCATTTTGTTTTTTCATAATTTTATTATGTCATGACAAAATTATTTTGTCATTTTGTTTTGTCATTTTGTCATATTCACAAATTTTCAGGTATTTTACTATTTTTACATACAATCCAATCCTACCAATCACCAATGTTATTTTAACAAAGGTTGCATACTTGGAGGCTAAAAAGAAATTGGGATTTAAACCTGCACTAGAGTGCGCTGCAAAATTGCCTGCGCGGTGCGCGTTTGTTAGCGGGTGAAAATGAGTGAGTAACCATGTTGTGTACTTTCAAATAGAAACACTGCTATCTGTAGGGTAAAAAAACGAGTAAAAATTATTCTGCCAGTGGTGTCAGTAGAACTGATTATAATTTAATTTTTTGGTGATTATGCAGTCGAATTTAGG
The DNA here is from genome assembly GCA_031841125.1 of Acanthococcus lagerstroemiae. Classification (NCBI taxonomy): domain Eukaryota; kingdom Metazoa; phylum Arthropoda; class Insecta; order Hemiptera; family Eriococcidae; genus Acanthococcus; species Acanthococcus lagerstroemiae. The sequence continues at coordinate 16,446,870 of CM063107.1, forward strand.
ACAAATTTTCTTTGAAAGTGAATTTCTAATCGACTTGATGATAGTTGAAGTTTGCTACACGCTTACAGTTAAATCATACGTAATCACTCCTCTGGCTTGGGTTGACTTCTTAAGTTTTGACTGATGGCTGATAGCTGATCACTTCTTTAACAAAAAGTGTCTGAGAAAAAGAACCTAATGCATAGGTTGGTTCAGATACATTTTCTAAGACACTAGTTCCATGTTCTTCTAGTCTTCCTTAACTTCTTGATCCTTGTTCTTTTCCACCAACGTAATATTGGAATAACAAAATTGTTTTGTCATTGATTCATTTTTTTGTTATGTCATTTCCAATTTCCATTTTGTCATATGACAAAACTGAGAAATGGTTTCGTCATTATGACTTTATGAATTATGACAAAATTCTTAAAATTCAATTGTCATTTTGTTTCGTTATGTCTAACAACACTGGTGAAAATGACGTCGACGAAAGTTAATAGTTATTCTCAGTTCTTGACGTCATGAGTTTGTTGTCGACGCTATTTATTAGGCGTAGCTTCTGTTTCGACTCCGAATAAAATATTGTTCGATGATCGATGTTGAGTTTTCGTTTTTCTTTATTCTACATTATTTATTTCACGAAATATGAGAATTCAGATTTGTCGGATTGAATTTATTTTAATTGGCCTCGTTTGTCTGAACATTTCCTGAACGGTTATGAGCTCTAAAAATACTAATTGAACAATTACTCGTTTTTCAGAATAAATGATAGTAATTTCTGGATAAAAAGGGGCTGGTAGTTATAGTGGGTTAAAGACCACAGGCGGTTCCACTTTTCGAAGCCAAGGTGAAAGCAACAAAATCGTTTATGGACACATAGGGCACACTTAAAATTAAATAGACTGCGAGGCTCTGAAGTTGGCCTGAGGTCTGGTTGGCCGAGTGGAAAGCGCGTTGGTCCCAAAATCCGGAGGTCCCGGGTTCGAGCCCACGTATAGCAACTCGCCAGAAGTTTCGACCTAAGCCGGTTTTTCGGCCAGAAGGGAAGAGGGCTAAGATAGCCCTAACAGCCTCCCCGACGTCTCTGAAGTAATGCTCGAAAGGACGGATTCCAGGACTCGGGTGGAGAGCAAATTGGAAAAAGTAAAAATTGATAAAATCCCTCCAGTTCTTCATTGGCCAATATTTGAAAATCCCCCGGTCGTACTTTTTTCAGATCAGCTTCGAAAGTATCAGTAATGGAGGGAACGAATCTAAAAATAACATACTCTTCCAGGTAGGTACTAAATTCCGACATAAGACCTTTTATATGTTGTATGCAGAGAATTTCATGAGATTTTACAGTCATCAGGAAGGATTTACATGTAAATGTGGCTGAATCCCGAAGTCCGTAGGTATTTTCCTGTCCCTGGAAACTTTCTTATCTAATCTCCTCCCCTTCCCGTATTGTGCTATCAAAATTGTGATTTCTGGGGGTTTATTATCGAGTCTATGAGGGTGCATAGCAAAATGGTGAATACACGTATGCGCGCCGCATGAGATCAATCTCACATTGGAACTATATGTGATCCATTCATCAAGGTACAATAAACGTGTATAATAATATGAAGGTTTATAGACGATGATGACCATGACTGTGAAATACAAAAATTATTTTATTTTCATTTTATCTATTTATTTGGTAGCTTACAATTATTCACAGTAAGGGGTCCCATCAAAACCTTTCAGTTTGTCAGCAGGTAGCCATATATCTTCTGCCACTTATCCCGTATTGTTCTATCGAAATTGTGTTTCGTTTTCTGAGTGTTTATTATAGAGTTTATAAGGATGTATAACAGAATGGTGAATGCCATCACATGAATTCAATATCACACTCTGAAACTAAGTGATCCATTCATCAAGTTACAATAAACGTAGTTCCAATATTGGCGTATTATAATAATATGAGGGTTTAGACGATGACAACCGCGATTGAAACACAAAAATTCTTTCATTTTCATGTTATCTATATTAATTTGGTAGCTTACAAGTAAGTATTCGCAGTAAGGGGTCCCATCAATCTATCAATTTGTCAGCGGGTGCTCATAACCTCCACAACTTACTTGAACTACCAAGTTTTTACTGCTCACTTGGCAGAAACCGGAAGCCAGTACCGTCAGTGGTTTCCAGTTGTTTTGATGCAGAACGATCTTTTATCTTAAGGCAATGCTAATTTTCATTGGTGTTCAGCAATTTTTTTTCTTCTACAGCTTCTTCTTGAACCTGACTTTCTCTTTCGTGCTTTTGGTAAAGCAATAAGTACCCGACTGACAATTTGGAGAGCACTCACAAAACATATCACAAACCACTACCGTTTTGAGACTTTTGGCTAGTCACATTTTTTTTGTGTGTTCAACATCTCATCATTTTAAGATAGTGTTTGTGAAGTGATCGCTCAGCATTATTGTGTGATTACTGAGTGATGTAGGTACACAAATGCACTCACAATTGGCCTCATTGTCAACTGGGTAAAAATCACCTAGTACTTACTAGATTCCTTCAATCAATTATGATGAGCTGAACATTTGAACGAATAGGTATAAAAGCACGGTAGCAGTGGCGTGCATTCCAGGCAAGCAAGGTTAGCGCCGCATACCTTCCCGAGAAGATAAGGTTTAATATACAATATATCAACTTCAACTTGTAACAAATAAAAGATAAGGAAACTTTGGGCAAAACAGAGACTGTATATTTGACGCTTACGACGCTTCCGCTTAAGTATATAATGAATTCACGGGAGATATATGAGGATGAGAAATTTAAAACAGAAGCGTATATTGTTTGGCTTTCCGCAATCCTCGTACATGTTTGTATAGGCCATCAAGGTGTGCGTCGGATCCGCTTCCTTTCCATACTGCACAACACTGCACGACTTACGCTCCGCCCCCGTGTTAATTACCAACACAAAAATACACTAGCGTGTTCAATGCGACGAAACCTGTGCGTTTGGTTGCATTCTGGAAGCGCTTTCTGTGTTGAGAGCTCAGATAAGAGGGGGCAGGATACGAACAGTACAAAATCAAAAAAAGAATCACAAAACTAAAATTTATAAATAGAGTAAATCCATAAACTCATCTTTACAGAGAAAATTATTTGATAGTTAATCTACATATATATTGGGTAATATAATTTATATATAACGAATATCATGCAGGTTGTATCACTGTTTGTAAGTTGGAGGGTAACCTGCAGGATTTGGATTCGCATGACTCGATGTATATGACGGGTAACTTCCACCAGACAATGCATTACTAAGATATTTTCTAATATCTTGCCAGCTCCAAGACCAGTAAGGCTTTCCTGACATCTGTAAATTTGGAGATCACACATTCTTGACATGAAATAAAAGTTAGAGACCACGGGATATGGATTACTGAGGAACACTTACTGGAGTCTGTCCACCTTGATGCGAAAGATTTGATGGAGGGTACGAATGATTTGGTGAAGGGTACGAATAACTTGGTGGATGGTGAGGATCTGTCGCGTATGGCGGTTTTATAGGTGTAGGATACGAATGATGACCTGCACCGTGCGAAGGATCTGTAGCGTGTGGAGGTCTTTCAGGTTGCGGGAGATGTACTGGTGGAGCCTGAAATAATAATTGCAAAGGTAATGAAAGAAAGAATGTATGAAATCGCACGTATAACTCGACAATATTCAAAATCAACTAAGTAGACTTCAACTTCACCATTGGCGGCTGCTGATTATATCCAGGTTGGGACGGATGAGAGTTCTGATGATACGGAACATGTCCATACGGTCCAGAGCTCTGCAATTATAATTGTAGAGGTCAAATGAACGAATTGAACTGTACTTAGTTTTGGAAGATGATATTTTAAAACCAATTATATTTGTACGCACCGGACGGCTGGCTTCCCATGAATAGTACCACTTTCTAAATGTCTCCCCCAGAGGTCTTCGAAAGAAGCCATCTGTTTTCTACAAGTAAAAACAAAACGTACATCAGAACATCAGTTCCCCACAGATTATGGATGAAGCTGGCGCGGTACGGACTCTGTTGGACTTGCGCCCAGGGACGTAGCGAAGAGTTTTTTCTGGAAGGGCAAAAATTGTTAAATTCCCAACTGACTCAACTCAAAATCTCCAAGTATCAAATTTTGTTTGTATTGGCTACAAAAAAAAAAAAACAAAAAACTTTTGACTTGCTGAATTTTTCCAACATTTAATCCGTCTTCTAAAATTTTCCAACTCCGACGGATGCTTTGAGGGGCAAGCTGCCCCCCGTGTCCCCTTATTTTCGCCACTGCTTGCGCCTCACATTATCTGAATTTTATAGGAAATGCAAAAAACTAATAATTGTTTCAATGCTAAAACTTCTGAGCACCAAAAGTAGAATGTTACTCTCCTAAAATAATATAACCACTTGCATAGAGTCAAAAGCTTGGGCATGGTCGGTCAAATTCATAAATATGACGAGTATGAAATGTGTTATTAAGCGTATTAATTTTATTGCGTACTTTACTCACATAATGGAAATAATCTCTCCAGTCCTTCCCTGACCAATCAAACTGAAATGAAAAAACTTTTTGAAACACAATAAAATCAATAATAAAATAAATTTGATTAATAATACCTATTCACATGATATTATACCTATTATTCATAAAACATCAACTACGAAAGAGTGTGAGCATAGAAAAATTGAAGTGTCATAATTTTGCCCCAAGCACTGACATTTATGAGGTAAGAGTACCATCTGCTAGAATAAAGCTATCTACTTCACACGGAACTCTATGGGAATCGTTTGTAGGTTTGAAAAAAAAAATCAATAGCATCCCAGATTCTTTTGAATACTTAGTAATGCAAAGAAAAGCTGCTATCCAACTCTGAGGATTGCATATATTCGACATTCAAAAAGTGTGAAAAGCTGATTTCTTCTTTTTATAAGTACTTTAGGTACGTAGAAGTATACAAAGTTCGTGGCCTAAATACGATGTTTTTTTAATTCTAGCGTGAAAATGAGACGATAATGTCATTTTTCAGATTTTTAAAGTTAGGTTTCCTACATGCGTGACGACAGATCTACCTATATGATATAGCAAACCGCTTGCAGAGCTGAGCTGCTTTGTTCTCGATTCATCTGGAAATAACTTCTTTGCATTACAGTTGGTTTGAAAGTAAGCTCTTCATTCAGAATTCAAATGCAGGTAATGCCCCAGATATAGAAACCACGTCCGCCTATTTTCAGTTTCTTTCACGTTGCATGTAGGTGAGAACCTGTATGCCTCGTTAATACAACGGCATGGATACACACACCATTAGATATTTCATCGCTTATATGACAGACAGTCGTAAGCGTCACTGCAATAAAGTGGCTGATTATGCACACATAGAACTAGGATTCATGTCGATTATTCTCCAGTTAAACGAAGACTTGGCTTAGATTTATTATGTCAACAGTCAATATGTTAGAATCCAATGAGTCAAATAATGAGACTGAACTGAGTCAAATATTGGGTAAATTCAGAATAGAAACTGATCCACTGCACTTCAACCTAAGAAGCCAAGTTAGATTACGTCATACCTCTCCCCTCAAGGTAACCCAGAATCATTGATAGACTGTGTAAAACACCACTCAACAGTATTCGACAACATTCTCGATCCACATTTTACTAATTGACTGATAAGCATAAGCATATAGGTATATCTATATATGTTTATACGTTACAGGTATAGAAGGAATCACATCGAGGTCACCAATGTAAAACACCACTCAACATTATTCGACAGACTGCATCTGGGTAAATTATTTGGGCTTGACCAGCAAGTATCTGCTAATATGTTCCTGAAACTTCCCAAGAAAGGAATTGTATTCATCACCAAACTAATCAATGCTGCTCTTCAATAGAAATACATCCCATGTGTCTGGAAACTGGCTAAGATGATAGTTATCCGCAAACCCGGAAAACCACCGGAGGATGCAGGCTCCTATATAGACCAACATCCTTTATTTATGAATTGTTACCAAGATTTTCAGAAAAAGGAACTCTGCAGAATACAGACTATCATTGCCGAGAAGAACTTAATCCCATCCTTTCATAGTTTGGTTTTCGCGTGAAACACTCAACGATCGAGCAAGTTTATCGCATCTACAATACTGTTAGACATGCACTGGAGAGCAAATAATTTGCACCGGCCACTTTCTTAGATGTCAGTTCGGCCTTTGATAAGGTCTGACATGGAGGGCTCACTTGCAAACCGTCAAACCACTTCCCGGCATGTTTCTGCAAGCTGCTGGCTCGTGCCTGACTGACCGTTAGGTATTTCGTTATTCACATGCACCATAGCAGTGCCACATGCGAGTGTCCCTCAGGGCAGCGTTAATACACCAGTGACATTCCTTTAACAACAAATTTTATCACAAATAGGCTTGTTTGCGGATGACACGGGCATTATCAATCATAACACCAACTACAACACTGCTGTTGCTACCCTTCAATTAGCAATGGATAATATCTCCAACTGAGCGAAAGACTGGAAAATCAACCTTAATGAAAGCAAACCAGTACGCATTGATTTCGTATTACAACCCCATGGATATGTTCCTTCATACTTGGATTGCAAAGAGGTCTCAGTCACCAATACAGCACGCGATCTGGGTCTTCACCTAGATTCCAAATTTAACTAGCAAGAACATAAATACATTGCAAACAAATGCCAGTTGCTCGATTTAAAATCATCAAAATTCTATTAGTTAGTTGGAAGAGGATCATCACCTTTCCACCTTAAAAACAAACACTTCATCTATACTTTACTATCTTCAGGCTTATGTGCACATATGGGGTGCAGCAAGCCCCTCCACCATATTGTGGCGAATAATCCCGAACATTCGAGATAAGCGAAGAAAGATCGACACATGTTTCGAGCAGCAGAATAAAAGTTCGATAACAAAAGCGATAAGGAGTTTTGCCGATAACGCCGGAATATATAAAGGTCACTGGCCATCGCCGTATAGTCTAGTTTTGCATGCGATAAATTGTGCATTTTCAAGCAAATTAGCTACTGTGTTTTGTGCGTTGTATTATAGTGTGATATTAAGAGTTCTTGTTTCGTGTTTTTGTGCGTTTTTCGGTGCAAATCTTGTTACAATATCAAAAACTGTTTTTGCTTTGCTCGTTCCTCGCAGTAGTTCGGATTATTCGGCCGAAATGTTCAAGGCCATTGACGTTAAAAAAAAAACAACACAACTCTCGACAAGGAATAGTATCTGAAAATAGAAAACTACCCGGCTATCAAAATTAGAGTTCGTATAAATTTGAAATCGAAACGTTGAAGGCCGAAACGTGTAGGACCGAAACATTTGTATAATACAACAGAATTAGTTACGCGGCAATCAAAATTAGATTTCGTATCAATTAAATTCCAAAAAAACATTGAGTGCGTAAGTCGCCTCGCGCTTCTTATGCTGACCTTAAATTGAGGAAACTCGTGAACGATTCAACTGACTGTCATCAAACTTTTACCTGCACAACTTCAAGTACTTCTCTGTAATCTACCAAAATTTGGAATCAATTGATTCAATAGTTCCTGAGATTTTCATGCCACAAATTTTGTCCTTAAATTGAGGAAAACTCACGAACGGGTCGACCGATTGTCTTCAAACTTTCACTGCACAATTTCAAGTACTTCTCCATAATATATCAAAATTTGGAATCAATTGATCCAATAGTTTTTGAGATTTTCGTGCCACAAAATTAGTGTGTACATATAATATATACTATTACCGACTTTTTGAAGACAAGGGAGATATTACACTCGTCACAGTTGTCAAGATGGGGGCGGGGACAATGTTTTTTTTTACGTTTCAGAGTGTTTAGAACACGACTGTAATAGTGGCTGAATTTCAGGTTTTTTATATAAGGAAACCTGAAATTCAGCCACTATTACAGTTGTGTTCCAAACACTCTGAAACGTAAAAAAAAACATTGCCCCCGCCCTCATCTTGACGAGTGTAATACCTCCCTTTTCTCTGAAAAGTCGGTAAAATTGAGCGCTTCCAGAGCAAGAACATGTGTGCTATCATAAAAGCTCCTTGGTTTATCACCAACAAACAACTTCATACAGATCTTAATCTAGAACCAGTGGACAATCTAATTCGACGACAGTCAACTAGATACATCAGCCGCATTCACAATCATCCACCCGTGGACGCTATCAAGTTACTCAATACCAGAATGATACTCACAGGCTCCTCTGCAAGTACCCAATCAACCTAATCAACTAATAAGATTGAGTTAAACTTCCTTAAAATTAGTAATAAAATTACCTGTATCTTTTATTGTTGTATGTTCAGTAATTTTTTACATGTTCTTGTTTTAACTCAATATAAACGCTAAATTTTGGTAAATGGGCATAGTTTCCAGTATAGTCCCAAATAATTCAGTAGATATTATACAGGATGTCTCTTCTGCAATGACCCTACTTCCATCTGGTAAGTAGGCAACCTACCTCGACAATATGTAGATATGCTTGCATACTTTTACTTTTAATGGAGCTATATTATGGTCAAATTTTGAAGTAATTTTTTTCCCCCTTTCACGACTGGAGATAGACAGAAAAATGGTATCAGTAATTGTAGAGGGCAGTTATGGCAATCACAGAAAAAAAAAAGACCATAATCGGTTCAACAGGGTGTTCATAAAACCAATTTTAGTATAAATTATATCAGGAAATTTTCACATTTTTTCAATTTTCCGTGACATGTGCCCTCTTAAGCTACTGTCTTTTTTTTATTTGCAATAGATTGTACATTAAATTTCCCATAAAAAAGGTCATTAGCAATTTTCTTGTAACTGGATTAGAACTGCTCAAAATGAGGTACGTTCCAATATATAACTCTCCACACCATACATTCACCCTGAATTTCTGCTGGAATTCTTAACGGGGATATCTTGAACTTAATTTTGAGCAGTTCTAATCCAGATACAAGATAATTGCTAATGACCTTTTTTATGGGAAATTTAATGTACAATCTATTGAAAATAAGAAAACAGTACCTTAAGAGGGCACATATCACGGGAAATTGAAAAAATGTGATAATTTCCTGATATAATTTGTACTAAAATTAGTTTTATGAACACCATGTTGAACTGATTCCGGTCTTTTTTTTTTCTGTGGTCACCACAACTGCCCTCTACTATTACCTACAGGTACCATTTTTTAAATCTATCTCCAGTCGTGAGAAGAAAAAACAAAATCAAAGATAGAAAACTTTTTAAAATTTGTAGCCCCGTCAAAAGTGAGAGTATGCAAACATATCTACAAATTGTCAAGGTAGGTTGCACACTTACCAGGTGGAAGAGGGGTCATTGCAAAAGAGACACCCTGTATAAACAGAAAAAAAAAAATAGAAACTGATACGAATTTTACTTGTCTCTTAGCGTACTCTGTCAGTTGATTGCTACAGCGTTCACATCTATCATCTGTCATAAAGGCGATGATTATCATTTTTATATGCGGGATGTTGTAATCTGTTAATATCACTTGGATTATAAATATCTAATAATGGCTAAATATCATTATTTGATACCGAAATAATTAAGGCGTGGGGGTGTCAATGGCAAACAAGCCACTATGTCAGCGAGTAAGAGGGATTTTGTACCTGAGAACTGCAAGCAGTCAGTTTTAGCAAAAATCATGGAAGTCTTTAAAGAAAAGAGTGTTTTCTCACTCAAAAAAAAAAAAAGAAGAAAAAAAGATTGTTTGTGCGTAAGTTTGAAAATCCCTAGGTCGACTTTTTTCAGATCAGCTTTGGAAGTATCATAATGGAAGGGAAGGAATCTCAAAATAACTAACTTTTCCATGCACTAAATTCCAACATAGGGCCTCATGCAGGGAATTTCATGAGATCTTACAAAGAGGAAGGATTTACATTTAAATGCGACTGAATCCCGAAGTCCATACTTTCCAGCTCATGGAAACATTCTTACAATCTTCTCCCCTCCCGTATTATGTTATAGAAAATATGTTCTCTGGGTGTTTATTATCGAGTTTGTAAGGGTGCATAACTAAATGGTGAAAGCTATACATGAATTCAATCGCACACTAAAGTAATAGGTGATACATTCATCGAGTTACAATAAACATACTTACTACTGACTTATTATAATATGAGTTAGGCGGTGACGACCACGGCTGAAATACAAAAATTCATTTATTCTTATTTTATCTATTTAATTGGTAACTTACAATTTATTATTCACAATAAGGGGTCCCATCAACCTTTCGATTTGTCAGTGGGTGCTCATACCTTAACTTCCGCAACTTATGATTCAACTTGGGTACTTAGTTCTTAGTTCTTACCGCTCATCACTTGGCAGAAACAAGAAGCCAGCACTTCCATTGGTTACCAGTTGTTTTGATGCAGTACGATCCTTTATCTTAACGGAATCCTAGTTTTCTTTGGTGTTCAGCAATTTTCTTTGTAGTTTCTTATTGAAACTGACTTTCTTTTTCGTGTTTTTGGTAAAGAAATAAGTAAATGACCTATAGTACTAGATTCCTTCTATCACTTACAAAGAGCTGAACATTTGGAAGAATGTAAGTACAAAAGCACGAAATACATGTCAGTATATAGTATAAATCCAGTAGATGTACCTACTATAGTATAGTAAAAAGTGCCCTAATAAGGCCCGGAACTGTAATAAAGTCCTATGTAAACGTACGAGCGCTAGTGTGAGTCTAACTGCTGAAGAATATTGAGTTGTTAAGAAGCAACATCGTGAAGTTGTTCTTATCACGAAATTCCGCAGTCAGGAACGGCGTAATAGACGCTCAAAATTTTTGTGCCGTAAAATTATAACTCAATGAAGCTCTTTTAAGGTAAGTGTCCATTTCCGAGTGTGAGTGAATTTGGTAATATACCATGTGTAGGGTGTGCCAATTCACTTTTCTTCTCCTATGGAATACAGGAGAAGAAAAGTGAATTGGCACACCCTACACATGGAATCTTTTAAGGTAGTACGTATAATTTAATAGTAAAAGGATACTGACATGTTGTAGGTACATATAAACAACCAAATGGCTTAACAATTTCCGAGAAGTAATTCAGTGCTGAGAAATCTGCATTTTAAATATGTGAAATTCTCTGATAAGGCCTGATAACTCATGGTAAGAGTTGGGCCTGATTAGGTTTCAGGTTGGGTCTTATTAGGTTTTAGGTTTTGCCTTATGAGGGTACACGTGTTTTCTTAATAAGGTATAAGACGGCGCCGTTTTGAAATGAAGATTTTGGAACGGTGATGCACAGTATGGAGGTTTTAAGGGTGGCAATATGTGTGCTCTACCCCTTGTACTTTTACCTTTAAAAAAAAAAATAATAATAATAATAATAATAATAAGTAATAATAATTGGAACGCCGCTATGACGAAATTACAAAAAGTGGACCTTATTAGGGCAGTTTACTTTATTATGGAATATTTAGGAACAAAGTATTTGTAGGTACAGTTATCGACTTGAACTTATTGCGTCCAAGTACCTATTCTAAATACTTTGTAGAGAAGTAGTCAAGGTAATGTGAACACAAAGACACCCATATAGTATTGAAAATACTTTCTCTACAGATGTACCAGGTACCCTCAAAACTATTATCCACGTATCAATATGTGTCATATTTTTGACACGACATTGTACAGTTGAATCTAAACAGAATTCAACACAGAAGTCGAGTTTCCATGTAAACGTGTCGGTCTTTAAATCAAATTACGCATAGACTACGAAGAAGAATTTGATATAGAAATCGATATTTGAGAATTCTGTGAGAATTTCGACAGCAATGTTGTACCAAAAAGTGCCAGCTCTTGGATGTCGACGAATGAGTTGATTTTTGTATCGACCGCGTGCTTCAGCAGTACAAATTTCTTATCACTACTGTTGCTTGCAACTTGCATGCAATTTTAGATCACTGATCGAATGCTCAAAATTTGTAGGTATATTATGTAATTGTAAGAATAAGTCGGTACGTCATTTGTTGTCCTATTTGACCGCCAACAGTGCTACAGATTTGGACTTTTCTCAAGCTTACACTTTCTGATCACCCACTGAAAAGAATATTATACTACATACACAATATTTACATTCAACAAGATACATTTATATTCGTGTTACCCTGGTTTCATAATTAGTAACCGTTTCTTCTGGTAATCCGTTCACATGAGAGTTCTGAATTGGAAAACTTACTATGAATCTAACGCACGCACTAGAAATGAAAAATTTCAACATAAAACTTGTGAGCATCAGCATACTGTATTGCAAGATGTCTAACAATAGTATGTCAAGTGAAAAATTGAGAATTTTCGCATGTACACTTAGTTTTTCGAAGAGAACGGGTTATAAATATATTTGCTCACCGAAAATAAACATTAACAATGAATAGTAACAATAAAGCCGATTATATGTGCGTGGCATTGTTGAAAACAATACTTCTTTAATAACACGACGTCTGTTTCCCCCCTTCCCCCCCCCCCAGTAAAGGTTGTAGGCGGGTGCTGAAGTAGAATTTACAGATGCAAAATAATGGCAAGGCGACAAGTGGAGATGTGTTACCCAAAAGGCCTCCTGGCAATAAAAATAAAAAAAATATTAAAAAAAAACAAGTAAAAAAAGCTGTTACTTACCTAATAAACGTATAAAATATATAATATAGAAAAAACTTTCAATTTGAAAATGGTACAAATAAATTACTTACGATTCAAGTACGGACCACTACATTTCACTTTATATGAAAAATATTTCATTATTGTCATCTTTCTAGATAGCTCTTGTTAACATTAAATCCTTCGTTTCTCTCGTTCTTCACAGTATATTTTATCATATTAATGTAATACGGGGTGACTTTGCTCCCTTTTTTCTGTGCTTTCAGGTTTGCCACACTCTATGGACCATAAAATCTGGGTTAAAGAGCCGGAATATTTTTAATAATTTTCAAGGGACCTTGTGAAATACATTCCTCCTTAAGATTGTGACACCCTCCGCTCCACAAATTTTCCCACAGAATTAAGAAATAAGTGTACGAAGTGGTACCGCGATGGGGTGACATTGCACACATGTTCATAAATGAACGGGAAAAAGTTGTAAATTTAGAGTGGTTAATTAAAAGTACTGAGTAATTCTAAATTATTATACTGATGTAAAAAAAAAAGTAAGGAATGTTAACCATGAGAACTGTACTTTTTCTTCATTCCAAAAATCATAAGAAAAAATCGAATGAGATCTTGCCTTTGAAAGACTGAGACCCTATTACACAAACGTATATATTCTCAGCATTTCTGAAATGCATAGGTGAACATCCGATTTATACCTACTTCTTCATTCACTAGCAATAAAACAGAACATTGAAACTGGTCACTTACTGGCTTGAAAAACAAATAAACGACTGTGTGCAAAGCCACCCCTTTATGTTTTTCTTTTCAGTTTTTCACCTACTGGTACGTCACTATGCTGATTAATACAAAATAGTTTACTTTTATGATGACCTCTCGATCAAATTTTCTGTATGTAATGATAAGACTATATAAACACGTACAGTTTTCTTTGATGTTTACTCATTATCTGAAACAATTTCTGTAATGTAATTTTGATGCGCTTTTGAAGCTCTGCACAAACGACCTGATAACCAGGCGCAGATCCACCGGGAGATTCCCCCCCCCCCCACACTCCAAAAAATGAAAATCTGTGAGGGAAGGAGGAGAAAATCTGTGGGGAGGAGATCTGTGGGGAGGAGATCTGTGGGGGAGGAGTATTTAAACTTAATACTAAATTAATTTTATATAATTTCATCAAATCATTTAAAATTTAATTTTTCATTAAAAATTCATTAAAATATTAATATTTATTAATTAAATATCTTATTTTTTATAATTATATTTATTTTTTTTAATTTAATTTAAAAAATTTTTAATTTAAATATTTTCATATTTTAACTAAATTTTAAGAATCTGTGGGGGAGAGGGCAGCAAAAAATTTCTGTGCGCTTTTCCTTCTGCCATTTTCCTCCCCAAAATGGTCGTCTGGATCTGCGTCTGTGATAACGGTAAATAACAAAATTGCACTGAGATGGTTTCACACGATATAGCTACAACATTCTACATTATAATGAGTTTCGTGTCAATAAGAGCTGAACACATATGATTGCAATGTCACTCCGCGTTACATGAAAATTTAGTAGAGGTTGTACCATGAATCCAAGGGTGAGACAAGTACATTAGTGATGGAACAACTTTGCAGTCTACAACATTATTAATTCCAAAAGACTCGCCAGGAATAGTTGTGACAGAAAATGGCAGAATTCTATCGGGAAGTTAACATTGCCTAGATGGCGCTAATGTAACAACACAAACTAAGTAACGTTCAACACATTAGAAACGTCTGGGGGATTATTTCAGCTTCCCTATTCTTCTACATCAAAAATCGCGATTTTCAGTTTCACGTAATTTCATTTTAAAAAACGTACATGGAGGTAATTATTTTTTATCCTGATAGCTCAATGCTATACTGCTGAAATTATCTATTTCAATCAGCTTTCTATCAAAAACGATTTTTAGGTATAACATGCCAAAGGCGTTCAAAGATCACTCCTTATACACGTTTCTTATATATTTTATACATGAACGAGTTAAATTATCCCCTAGTTGTAGAAGCAGGGCTACAAACATATAGGTACTTTTGGTTAACTTCCCAATTTCCATAATTTCATCATAAAATGTTCTGCAGAAAACTCAAATTCGCCCTTTAATTCCCCAAGACAAGTAACATGTTTGCGTGACACGTTGCAATGGGTATGTCAAACAGCCTTGGTCTGGCAGTACAACAGTCTAAAGGACATAGAGAAACTATGTCAAAATCACTGCGTCAAAATATCTACATAGAAGTTGTGGCAAAGGCCTACCCCAGACTTCATGCTGCTTTTCTCTGCCATTACCAATGTACGAATGGTCACTAAGATGAAACAATTACTTTTTGCAGTAAACAGAGAATAAAGCAAGGAGAACAAAATCAACGAAGTACGAAAGGTCAAATGAGAGCACATGTTAAGTCCAGGGTCGGATTAAGGTCGTAAGTACCCGGGCACTCGCTTAGAAACACCCCCCCCCCCTTCGAGCCGTTGCTAAGATAATTACTGGCCCTTGTCCCTCCAAAAAAATTTCAACACACACAAGTTGGATGACTGTATACTCGAAATTTTTTCCGTCCCTCAAAACTGTTCCGCCCTGGGCACGGACCAGGCCTGATGGTAAAGTCCATGGGGAAACGAGACATAGCGCGGAATTCTGCAAGAAAAGACCGCCGTAAAGAAGAAAATAAATACATTGCAGGGAACTTCGTGACACGTTATATTAGTATATCCTTCGAAACAAAATTATATTCTGAACATTTAGAATGACGCGCCCATACATACTTACAAGAAAAAGAAAAATGCTAGGCGCCGGAAATAATATAAGAATTGTTCGGACCCAGCCCCAAAACTGCTAATTCCTGCATTCGAATGATGCTATATTTTATTCTCATAATCATTTAAACCATTTTTCCCTATGAGGGAAAAAATTGTGAAAGTCCCAATTGACTCAACTCAAAATTCCCAAGTACCAAAACAAAACAAAACAAAAAAATTGACTCGTTAGATTTTTCTAAAACTAACCTGCCTACAGCCTCTCCTTTCAATATTCGCATTTTTATTTGCTGTGAAATAAACCGAAACTTTTACATCGAGGAGGTAGAGGGAACCCTTAGGTACAACCTCCTCAATTTTGAGATCCCAAGTTCAAAAAGTTTAGGAGTTATTGAGCTTTTTCTCAAAAGATCCAAAATCGAAGTACGGAAAAATGGTATCCTAATATCGTCCACCCACAACCTGTATTGATATTGCAACTTTGAAGTTGAGCCGAAGCCACAGATTCGAAAATACAGCTTTACCGTTTATGCTATTCCATTCCTTGGAATTTCCTAAGTAGGATTACCTAATTATTTTTCAAATTTTTTCCGCCGTAAGGTGATGAAGGAGGTTGAAAGAAATAAAATTGCACACCAGGTTCTATGAAAAAGCAGAATCCATTAAAATATTCCCAGTGGGGGAAAGAGGGGGTCTCTCAAACCTCGGCAGGGGCGTAGCTACGGGGGGAGGGGGGTTGGCAGTCTGACCCCCCCCCCCGGCATCGGCCGACAATGTGAAAAAATTAAAATTTATTCTGGTGATAGTCAGTATTACACCTGTAATGTTGTAAAAGTGAAACGACCCCCCCCCCCCCTTCATACCAAGTCTGGCTACGCCACTGAACCTCGGAATACAATTCCGAGAACATTTTCTCGCAAAAATGAAAGTGGTAATTTTTCCAAGACTTTGGTACACGGTATATGCTTTCAAAAGACCCATTATTTCTTTCTTTACGAGTAGATCACGTTCTACTACATAATCCATGCATTGTTTGGTCCAAGTCCAACGGTTTTCCACAGTACTCAACATCATACTGCAAAAAAATTCGACTAACGTGATTTTGTAGATGGCTTTCAATGTTTTTAGAAAAAAATTCAAAACTGCAATTTTTTATGAAAATTGCAAGAAAAACTCACCTGAACCCGATAGTATGGAGTGTTTTGAACGGTTAAATGCGTTCATTAAATTTTTTGCGCGGCGTAATTTAAATAATCACTAGTTTGCAGAAGATATGCAAAATTTTTTGACTTCAGAAAAGTGTTTTGTTCAATAAAATTTTTATGCGTGGGTTTCGGAACGCGAATTTCTCTACAGCATGAAAGGACTACAAAATACACAATAGTACCAGAATCACCCGCCAGATCGTGTCGTAAACAGACGAGATATTGAGGTGGGCGATATTCTTAATGCGCAAAATCCCACCAGTTACCCAGGTAACTAAAGGGGAACAAGGGTAATCTGAAGGTAACTCGAGGGCAACTTTTCCACGGGTAACTGGGTAACTAGAGGGTAACTGATTGCGCATCGGTTTAGAGAACGGGGCGATATTTGGCACGTTTACCCTTATAGTTACCAAGTTTGAGAAAGGACTCGCAATGCTATAGAATTTATATAATGAAATAAAACTACAACTTATATTCATGTTTAAATGAAGGATATTACAACGAACTTATACATTGTATCTTTTTAATTTTATAAATATCTCGTATGCTGCGCTCATGATTTGTGGGTTGGACAGTAGTTTGATAAAAAGCTGGGTCTACAGCTGATAAATCTCGCCATATTCCATAATTTTTTGAAATATGTCTTTACAGGTGTCACATAAAAGTAGTCAGCTGCAGAGATCTGTACAAATAATATATTTACGTATAAATCAACCATTATTTTTTATTACTCGTAATACTACAGCAAGAAACAGAACATCATATTATGTTTTTATTATGAAGGACGCTTACCTGCTCCTTGATATGATTTGTATCAGAGGGCGAAAAGACTGAAATTAAAAAATGGAGTAAAGCAAATGAATTATAACGAATATCGCATTTTAAAAATAAAGTAGTAGATGAGTAGATTTTAATATCACCATTTGCGATTGATGATTATTTTATTCATACTTGGGACTAATGATAGCCAGGCCCATACGTTCCGTAGTTCTGCAATAATAATTCCACATTAAACAAAGGGCATGGTATCGTTCTTTGATTCGAGAGACGAAATTTAGAAATTAATTTGGAGTTTCATTTACCGAATGGCGAGCTTTATATTTTTTGCGCCATAAGCTGATGGACTCCGGCAGAGGTCTTGTAAAGAAACCACCTGTATGCTGCATAAAATAAATAAAATTAAACGTCAGTCCCTTGCAAATTATCGATGTCATTAGCATTTTAGAAACAAAATGTTCAGTTCAGGCATTAACACACATTATCCAGGAACTGCAGAAAATATTATGTAGTCAATTTTTCTGTTTATGTGCAAGATTATTAGACCATGAAGGTTGGCCGGACGAGTAAGCGCGAAGACGAAAATGACGTCACTGCAGTGCAAATCATGCACGCCGCTTACGGGAATACACTTTTTTTCGATTTTTACTCATAACTGATGCCTGCAACATATTTTTCTATTATTTTTACGACATAAAATATCCAGTTAGCAACCATTAAAAAAAACAAAACAAGAGCCCTCTACCACAAAAATTCCATTTTTCCATTACTTTCTTATGAAGTGAATTCCGGCACGGGTGAGACGGAAAGAATTGTTGCGGGTTGTCTACCCGGTCTGGCCAACCTTCTATGATCTAATAATCTTGGTTTATATGTATAAGTATGGTACCATAAGTAAAATATTAACCTAATTATGAAACTACATATTTATATCTGTGTAGGATTAAAAATTCTAGCAATGCTCGAATAAAATTTATTTATACGACGAACATCAAACATTTCATGAAGTACCTAATTTTACAGCTTTTGGTACTTTACTTACCACATTGATAAAATCCTTCAAATCGTAAACTGACCAATCTATCTGAAATGAAAGTAGGTAGTCAGTGAAAGTGTGTGAAACGTGAAAGACTTTACTTTTTTTACATATTCATGCAACACTGATGACTCGAGGCGCTATAGAAAATTCATGTGACACAATTTTCGATTTTCGAAGATCCCAGAATACAGTGACACTACACAACAGCATAAAAACAATGGGATGAGATTATATGATTTTAGCTATTTATATTATTTTGAATGCTGGAATACGATATAGTTAACCATTTCTCTTGTTTTCTATATGGACGCTGTTAAGCAAACCGAACTCAAGCGACAAAATCTGTTTCTTGAGAATACGTGATTGAAAGTTCAAGAACCATATGAACGCTGTTAAGGAAAACAGAACCAAGCGAACATTTGTTGACAAAATGAGTTAGTAGTATCGTTGGAAAGTGCGTAAAAAGTAGACTTTTTCAAAATTGGGCCCCCAATACAAAAGTGTGTACCCACGTTGAAAAGAGCTTATCAGTAAACGATATGTATGTAATATAGTTTCTATATGGACGCTGTTAAACGTAAAAGAACCAACCAGCAAAATCTGTTTTTTTGAGAACACAGTTCAAGAGCCATGTAGAAACTATATGACATAGCCGTTTACTGATAAGCGTTTTTCAACGTATTTTTGAATCGGGACCCAATTTTGAAATATTCTACTTTTTACGCTCTTTTCAACGTTACTAATAACTCATTTTGTAAATGTTGGCTGGTTCTCTTACGCTTAACAGCGTCCATATGGCTCTTGAACTTCGAAAATCGCATGTACTCAAAAAACAGATTTTGTCACTTGGTTCTATTTTACTGAACAGCGTCCATATACAAACTATATGATGTAGGTTTACTGATAAGCTTTTTTCAACGTGGATAAACATTATTTTTGTATCGGGGGCGCAATGTTGAAAAATTCTACTTTTTACGCTCTTTCCAACGATACCTACTAATAACTCATTGTGTCAACAAATATCCCTTAAGTCCGCTTTGCTTAACAGTGTCCATAATAGGTAGGTATTCAAAATTAAAATTTTCACTTTTTATTCTTTTTTGTTGTTCACGAATAGCTACACTGATATACTGGACACTGGCATATAGGTAGTTGTTTGATCAGCGCCATCGGCGGGTATCATCTTGATGATACACTATAAGTATAACATTCGCATTTAAGATAAGAGATAGGGAAAAAATGAACTACGTGTATTCAAAAAATTAACATCAGTAATAAATTCCTCGTTGAAAATACAAATAAAATCATATATATTCTCGCGTCATTTTTTTTTTTTTTTTTTTTTTAATTTCAAATTGTCGTATAGTGTAATAGAAGGGAACATTTACATAAAACCCGTGTTCGAGCTCTAATTCGAACGCGGAGAGATCTGGAGACAGAAAAGTTCTTCTGGGCTTTTATCATATTTCACAGGGTCTTACAAATAGCCAAAAGGATCTAAATTGTACTTTTAGCTGATTCCTAACTTCATAGCTTTCCAGCCACATGGAAACGTTTCATCTTATGAATTCGTTTTTTACGTGTTTTCTTTGAGTGTTTAGAAGTGCAGAAAATCTTATCAAAATGTTGAATTGTATGTGTTCAATTGTCCTGAATCTAATTTTGATATCAGTTCGAACTGAAGTTTAAAACTGTGGCTTCAAAGGCGGGGGTTTGGATCAAAAATGGCGTGGAATATAGGTACTTACAGGACTTATACTGTATCAGATACGAAATTCTCGATCACTGAGTGACTCATTATTTTTGATACTTAACACAAACGTGACTCAATTTTGACAATGGCAGCATATCATGGCAGCTACAAGAGAACTCAAATAAAATGCCTTCTACAAAACGTCTGTACTAATAGTACTAGCAGGAGAGAAGTTATTTTGAACCTCATTTTTGTAAATTTTCGGTGCAATAGCGGAAATAAGAAACTATTTCCATGAATAATCCCATCAAGAGATAAAAGTTTTTATTCGAAAACATTCTTCGGTAAAAGCTACACAATTTTCAAAATTTTTTAAGGATTACGCTTTCTTTTCTTTTTTAATTTTTTATTGGTGGTTTTAGATCCATCTCAAAAAAAAATCTTAAGAGATAGCTCAGGACTTTCAGTGAATTAATAAGAAAGTTATCCTTGAAAAAGATCTTCAAAATCTCACTTTTGTTATCTCGTTTTTCTTTAAACACCATCATCCTGATTTTAGTCTCTTTTTAGATTAATGATTGCGGTAATCCATTCATCAAATTTCGACAAAAGTAAAGTAGCTCAGATACTAACCAATGGCTTATGACGATATGCACGATGCCTGGATCTAAGAAGCCCAAACGGACCCCCAGACTGGAATAAATAAATAAATATTACAATAAATTACTAAGAAACAATGATATCCAAACAAGAAGACGTACCTATTACTGTGTAATATTTGAAAAACTAATGCATAAAAATTAAAATTTAAAAAAACTTACACAGGTAATGGTACTATGTTCTAAATTATTAGGTAGGCACTTTCAGTCATATAATGGGTAGGGAATAAGTGAACATGCATGGTATTTTATATTTTTACAATAATGAATTACCGAATTAGATATACAAATGTTCGTATTACCCTGGTTTCATAATAGGTAGACTCTTCGGCCAATCCGTTCGAATTAAATCCCTGAACTGGAATACCTACTATCAGTTGAATGCACACACTGGAAATTATTAATTTCAACGTAACACTCATGAGCATCAGCATCTTGAATCAAAAAAGACGATTTTGATATTCTGTATGCCAAGCAGAAAAATTACAAATCTTCAAATGCTGAAAAACTATCAACAAGCAGTTACACCAAGGTTTCGAAATAGAATGGAGTATTCTAATAGCCGAAAACATACAAAAACGAAATACCCAGCAACAATGAAACAAATTAACGGCGGTTTGAACGCAATTAATAGGTACTCCTGTAAATAACAAGTCTGTTTCTTAAATAGAAAAGTGTTACGTGAGTGCTAAACTGAAATTTGTTCATACAATAAAAGCTGTAAGGCAACTAATGAATAAGTAGTACCCGAAAGGCTTCTTGGCAATAAACAAGTTCAGGATCTTTCAACCATATTTGAAAAACAAGAAAACAAAGAATATACTTATAAATTCAAAATGAGTTGAAAAGCTCATTTTGAAAATAGGTAACAGCAGACTTTGTTTTGGACTAGAAGTGTTTCTGTCTATCATTTTTCTTATTTTATTGCTGTAGGAGTGTACATTCATACTCGTATCTTTCCTCGTCAAGAACAGAATCCACTTTTATTCAACGCATGCTTGAAAGTGCGTCCTTCTTGCTTTCAAGCGCGACCTAAAAATGAATGATTTTTGGCGACTCACTGACAATCATTATTACTCTATGCAGCGGACAATAATATTGCGCGCTCCCTGTTGATAACATCAACCTTAGGCTTTCTTCACGTTTGTTGAATGAAAAAGTACATGCAACTATGTCAGTACATGAACAATTCGCGACGCATTGGTTCACGGGTATGAGGTTTCTGACATAAGTCACGATTTCTTAATTAGGTACCTCCATTCCAGGGCTAGCAACTTTTCATAAACAGAAAAGTTGCCGGCCCTGCTCCATTCTGTATAATAAATTATAGGGTGTGCCAATTCAGAATTTCTTCCTTCGGTAGTCCAGAGCGCGCTCTGAACTACAAAAGGAAGATATTGTGAATTAGCACACTCCATAATACGTATACAGTCTACCAAACTCACTCACCCTCCAACATAGACACTAAGGTATCTCCATAGTTGTGTAATCTACTGCTATTCAACTTCCAATATTTACGTGAGTCAAGAATAACCTGCTTCGTTTTCAATCGCATTCGGGGTAACTGACATCCAGGAATACAATGTTATACTTGGAAGCCTGAAGAACTTTTTGTGAAGGATTCCGCAAATTGAAGCTTCAAATAGACATTTTGTATTTGAAACGTCCAAGGTTTGTTCCATAGTTAACAAGATTCCCGACACTTGAATGCAAGAAACTTGCATTTTTAAAGCAAATACAGCTACAAAAACAAACTGATAATTATAAAAGTATAATGTACACGTAATAAAACAAAGTAATTTACAAACCGAACAATTTTTGAAAATGCACATGTGGAATGTATGCGTGAGTTATCTATTAATATTGATCGTACATGCAATATCAGTGATAAATCAGTGGAATAAATGATATACGATTAAACTAAAACGGAAAATTTCCATTTTTGGAAAACATATTATCATAATACAAATATTGGAAATTTAAGGATTCTCAGACACGGGAACATGATAAACGATTTACTAAAAGTCACTTATTCATTCTAGTGTACACACAATGATTTTTCACTCAGTTTTAACGCTTCGTGAATAACTCGTTACAGAAGCACCAAACGAGGAAAGAAAAAATATTCTACTTTGATTTACATTAACTATATTTAACAGTCTTTATGATTAGAATGCATCAGGTATGCGAAATTGGATTCGATGGAGATACGTACACAGGACTCAGCACGAAAACCGAACTAAGACCTCAGTCAGTGCCACGTATAAAAAAAAATAAAATAAAAATAAGTGAAGAATTTCAAACATGTACATCGCACATGTAAAATGCAAGTTCCAGCTAAGAGGTTTGAAAGTTCAATGCATTGTAATATTAATAATAAAAAAAAAAAAGACTTAGCAAATACGGACTATCAACTGTTTCAGTAGAAACGACTGACTTTCGTATGGATTATCTTCAAGAGAGTAACTCGACAACAAGTATATCTAACAAAAAAGGGAGTTCCTACAACTGGATCATTCATCATCAAAGTAGGAGGCCAGTTCCTTGATACACCATTAACGAAGTGAACCATCAATATTTCAACGAAATTAACGAATTAAAAACTTAAAACACAAAACAAAGTCAGTGCATTCGGGAAATTCATTCATAAATATAATTAGAAAAAAAAATGGAAAATAGTGAAAATAAAATACAAAAATGATGGGTTTGGAATCACGAATTGGAATGTAATAGATAAATTGTTCAACCCTTAAAAGCAGGACGGAAAAATAACTAATTACCAATATATTTGTTAGAGGGGACAGAGCGTATCATCGGGCGGTCATTTTCTAACGAGCTACATTTTTCGACCCCCGAAGAAACTTGACCATGTGAAGGCTTTCTGACGCAAAAAAGGGTGCATTGTAGCTCTACACGTTCTAGATTGTGTTTATCAAGATAAAATTTGAAATTCGAGTTCTAAAATGCTCGTATCTTTCCACGGGACATCCAGTAAATACGTCATCCAATACAAATTGAATGCACCAGGAAATACGTTAATCAGAACCAGCCCTGTTTTTTCAATGAAACTAAAAAACAAGCGTGACAGGTCCCAAGTCTGGATTTACGAAGCCAGGATCACATGTTTCACAATCGTAAAGATTTCCTTCTTTCAAATATCAGTTACATTACGAAATTTGTCACTAAAATCACATCGGTAAAACAATTTTGAGATCTGCTTAACTTATTGCACCATCAGTAATTTGACTAAAATTGCAGTTGTTTAGTATACACAATTTGATACCTCATAGGCAGCAAATCAACTTATAAATAATGCAGGTAACGTCGATAATTCCCCATACATGATAAGGAATAATGACTAGTATGATTATTTTATCATTCGTTATTCCAAGGCGACAGCTTACCATTTTGAAACATCAAACTACGGATCGGCCAGGAAATTTCATCTTTCTTCATTGCTAGTAAAAAATCATCTTCTCGGCTCACTTTTCCTTCGTCCTACAAAAAAAGAAGACAGAATAATAATAAATATAAAGATACATAAATGAATTGAAGAAGCGAATTTCATAATGTTTTTACTTTAGCCGAGTGACGGCAAATACGCAATATTCGTCTTTCCTTACATTTTATGAACATGTTATAGGATATCCGTCGAACTCGACCGTTAAAATTAAGGGTCTATTCGAAGACCTGAAGGGACTTTATTCTCCAGAGTGGCTACGGGGCAAAAAAGGCAAGAAACGCAAGAAAACCGCAAGAAATTTTACGCAAAAACAAGAGAGTTGAAAACAGCAAGAAAATTACAAGTTTTAAAAGGCAGGCAAGAAAGTTTTGTACAATACTGGTCAATGTCTCTGTAATGTTTGGTGGACCGTATGGCGATGCACGCATGCCAGATTGGCTTCTCAGACATCGCACTCCTGACCCCGGAAATTACCCTTTCAAGTATCGCATCAGTGACCAGAGAGACGTACATCTCTGTAATATGACAGTTTCAAGTACTTACAAGTTGCATGTCTATGACATGATGTGATCATGTGAGCAGAGCCTAATAACGTATTTAAAGCACAGAACGACACATCCCATGATAGTACTGCTCCTGGGCGAGAGATATTGAATAAATGAAGGCGTGAAGTTGAAAACATCCTATGTGCCAACTTTTGCAAAAGTGGTTTTGTGCATGCAAACTGTTCTGAAAACCGCGGTCCATACAATTCGGACTGCCAGCGCAAAAGAGTCGCCCTCTACAATTTTAGGCACGTGAAAAAAAGGAACTACTGAAACCCTACACATTTTAGAAAAATTCACCAGATTGAAATAAAAATGGTTTCATTGGAAGGAAAATTTTACGTACAATAAATTTTGTTTTATTCATTTTTTTGATAAACGCTTTCGTTTTCATAATATTTTCAGATTTCTTCGTATGCCTGTAAATGAAATACTGCCCCGGATCAGGGTTACAAGGTAAACGATAACAGCGCGCCACCGCTTTGAGCAGACCGAATACTAAACATCCTAAGTGCCCATAGAGCCTCAGAGTACTTCTAATTTCAACCCAAAGATCACCATGTGCCAGCGCGATCCATGCAAATTATCCTAACTCCGTTTGATGTTGATGGTACTTAGGATGTTTTGCTCCACG
The DNA here is from genome assembly GCA_031841125.1 of Acanthococcus lagerstroemiae. NCBI lineage: Eukaryota > Metazoa > Arthropoda > Insecta > Hemiptera > Eriococcidae > Acanthococcus > Acanthococcus lagerstroemiae. Next base: position 16,472,310 of record CM063107.1, read on the forward strand.
GACTTGGGATGTTTTACTTTGTCTTTTCCCACGGACTTAGGATGTGCGCAACGTCAACCCTCGTGTTCTCAGCTTAGGTATGACTGAGCCCCAAAATATGTACACGGACGCGTGTATGGGACTTCAGAAAATTGGCTGAGTACTCACTTTGCCAAACCCACCCCCTTCACCTCAGTTGAAACAATTTTTTGCTTCTCTTGTAAACTTTTGACATTGCTACACAGGATATTTTGAACTTAACGCTTTCAAATAGGACAAGGAAACAGTAAGAAATTCAGGTTCTCACGTTCAGTGGACATCTTGTTTTCTGATTTTGAAGGTACTGCCTCCAGTTCTGCATGTCTAAATTTCATTAACTTTTAGCAAATTATTTTTACCGGTGTTTTAGAAAAATGCATCACGCTCGGATTGTTAACATAGGGCTTTTCGCTGTCGAGTTTGTTGACATTCTTTCTTATCTTGATGTGGGATTATCAGTAATTTCATAGCCCTGGAATGTGTTGAACACGATGTGATGTGTCATGAGAAAAGAGCCTTAATGTACGGTTACCACTAAGGCCCTTTTCTTGTGACACATCACACGCGTTAAAATTATTGTTACCGTGATTGACTGTTTGAAATGAAGAAAATTATGTCGAGGAATATGTGTACACAACTGATGGTTTTCCTACAGCAGTGGCGAATCTAGAAATTTTCCAAGGGGGGTGTTTTGAAAATAAAACTTTTTCCACCTGTGCCCTTTAAAAAACGGAGATGGATGTCATTTTAAATAGTTTTTGAAGACAAGTTTCATAATGTGATTAAATCGTTTCAAAATGAACACTGTTGACTGTAGTACTGCAGATACTCAAAAATAGGAGAAAAACTCAAAATTCATGTGCTTTCACAATGTTTTTTCTTCTTCTTCGGCCCGGAGGGGGTGTCCGACCCCCCCCCCCCTCCCATAGATCCGCCACTGTCCTATAGATATGAATGTGAATTAAGATCTTTTTCTGGAGCGAAAGTACCTGCTGGTTATTAATTAAAATTGTCGTATTCGTGCCTCTTTGGAAATGCTTTGAACAAACTTGCGCATTTTGATAGCCATCTTCAAGACGACTTAAATCCAATTTCAAGGCGGAAAACCCTGCTTTCTACGTTTTAATAACAACTTATGCTATACTCCACCAAATCTGCCTACAACATTCGGCAAACCAACAAACGACACATAAGGATGCGTACCACTTCTTGAGTCACAGCCATCGACACTACAAGTGTGCATTTTATTCATACAAATTAGTCAAAGTCATTGTCAAAACAGAGTACTGAAAAAAAAAATTGTAATAAAATGCGGGAAAAGAACCATACAGCTCCTTTTACTGATAATCCCACAGCGAGATAAGAAATCATGCACACAACCCGAACAGCGAAAAGCCCTATACTTTGCATCAGTGTTGGAAGAACGCAAAAATCACCGTTCCCGTTCTCGTTCATTCTTCTCTAACTGCATGGTTCTCATTCACGTTCTTTGTTCTCCTTACCTTAAAATTACAAACGTTCTCGTTCCCATTTCCATATTATTCTTGTTCCCGTTCCTCGTTCTCATTCTTGTTCTGAGAACGAGAACGAAAACGAAAACATGTCGAGTTTCTTCTCGTTTCCGTTCGTTCTTCCAACACTGGTTTCCCAATTCTCGGGTGATTCGGGCCGTGCATCCGTCAGAGCGCGTCGCTATCGACTCAAAGTGATAAGTAGCAAAAGGTGAATCTACGCATTTCTCCCATCAATGTACATACTCATTAACATTGAAATATCTCGAAAAATAAGACGTTTTTAAAGTATTTAAAGAGAAAATAATTTTTTAAACAAAGAATTTTCTTTTGATTAAAACCATTTTTATAGCTAGATTCCAAAATTTTGCTGCATGTGTCAAAAACTTCACCTTTTGGTCGCTGATAAAGAGTAGTGGATAAGCGCTGCCCAGCTCGAATACCACATATTTGCGTATGACGTAACGTACGAGCGAGATGCACGCTCACCAACTAATGTGGTATCACCCGAGAATCGGGATAACTGGTGCAGCACTGCAGTTTAATATTTTCACTAAAAAAATTTATATAATTGGTTTTAGGCTTTCAGACTTTTACCCTCGCACCTGCTGCAAAAGTGTTGGAAGAACGCAAAAATCATCTCGTTACCGTTCTTGTTCGATCCTGTTCCCGTTCTCAATCCCATCATGTTCTCGTTCTCATCCTCGTTCTGAGAACGAGAACAAGCCGTTTTTCTTCTCGTTCTCGTTCGTTTTCCAATACTGCTTCGCATCAAAATGAAGAACTTTTGACGTTTTGAGGTACTGAGGGACCTTCTTTTAAGCTACAGGACTTGCAAGGGAGGTGGTAGATCTCACGCATGCCAGTCAAACATCAATATAAAATATAAATTACCACTAGTTGTCTTCTGATGAATTCCGACAAATTATCAGAAATACTCTTATTTGTTTCGATCAATTTTTCTAAGCTGAAACAGAAAAATAAAACAAATGAATGATTGCAAGAAGCAATTTGAAAATTTGATTGAAGACTCATATACCTATAAGTTATCATTTTTAAAACTAACAGGGGGAAGGGGATAGATAAAAATAAATTATTTTTTCAAGGAACATGAAATTTTAATCAAAACTAAAACTACATGACGTTTCCTAATGAATAAGCAAGGGGAAACGCCAGGTGCTCGAGACATTTGAGACCGTTCTTCTTAGTTATTACTCGCATAACTACTCTCTGTATGTGCAATCTTGATGTGGTGCAGGGGCTAGAACTAAAGACACAGAGGAGAAGGAAAACTCCGACAGATAAACCTTGATGAAAGTAAGGGAAAACTACATCAGTATTCTTTCCTCCACCACCACAATTACATAGGTAACTCACAAAGTTAATAATAATTTCAGACGTAAAAAGTCTCCCACTCGGATGTTCGAGCGGAGACTACCTCGTAAGAAACTATCAGAATTGAGCATACGGACATGGAATGTGAGAGGCAAATTAGGAAAAAAAAAACTCATTGTAACTAGGTATCAGTTTTATCCAGTGATGTAAATAAGGGGATATAGAGGTACAAATCCCCCTTCCAAGTCCGAAAAAAACGACGAAGAATGTTGGTTCATCTGGCTAAGGTGGTTGAAACCCCCCAAAAATGTTCGCTCCCGATGAAAAGGAATTCGGGTTTGCTCAACACTTCCATATCCTTAGCCCCTATCCACGCAGAACAGTTATTAATTTACCCTGCTGATTTGCCCCGCAGGATAGTTTTTTTTTTTTGCGTAAGTTTCATCTCTTTTTGTAAAGTCAGGACTTTTTGGATTTTTCCAACTTTTGATCCGTCTACTACGGTTTTCCAACTCCGGTGGAGGCTTCCGTGTCCCCCATATTTTCGTCCCTGACTGAAATGGTAAATTTTCCCAACTACTGAGTGAAAAATTCCAATAGGAGAGGTAAGTTGCTCTCTCCCTCTATCGTACCGTTCCTGGATTTACATTTTGTGTCCGTCACTATTTACTCTTCATAACTCATTTTTTGCCTTCCTTTCGAATTCTTTCCCTCAACCATAATGACAATTTCCTCGGATGTCTGTATATTAAGACTCATCATTTCAACTCTTTTCTTTATACTTCTCTTTTTTTCCTATTCGCCTCAATACTATCTCATTCCTGATCTTTTCTGTCCATTTGATTTCTAACATACTCCGATAACACCATCTTTCAAAAGCATCTACTTTTAGGGTCAGCTACGTGTAGTCGAGCCTATTGCAATTAATATATTCTTCTTCTCTTCTCAATTCAGAGTCACAGTTAAGTTCAGTAGCGCGTCATTTGTCATTTCAGATGTGTGGTTTTCGGCAGTAAAGCTCTAGATAGGAGAGTACAATCGTCCGCCATTTTGAATCTAACCGCGTTCGTTGATGCCGAATTGACTACGCGGTACGCTCCGCTTAGTCGGATTCGGCATCCACGGGCACGGTTGAAGTCAAAATGGCGGACGATTGTACTTACACGAAGTATACAGAGCTCTATTGGCAGCGTTCATTGATCAAAGTTACAGTTCAGTTCAGTGGCGCCTTATCTTCGGGAAAACAATTAGTTGAAAATAATAAAACTAATTATAAGCCACAATTTCGATTTTATTAGGGTCGGTAACAGGCCTCCTGCAGTCACTTTTTCTTTCTTTCTTTTTTCCCCCCACCTTCAGTACTGCTTATTAATCTTGATCTTCATTACTGTGCGAGCGTCATTGTCAATTAGCCAAACGAGCCAAGCAAATGCAATAAAAAAAGAAGTGATTATTCACATTTTTATTATTATTTCAGAATTCAGATTTTATTCTACAAAAGCAAGATTATCAATTTATTACCTATTTCCTCACGGAACGTGAAGAAAGTAACCGGATTTAAAAGAGTTAAGTGTGTTGTTCGTTAATGTATGAAATGGGTTGATGGGTTCTCAGTTCAATTAGTGTAGAATTCCTTTGAATCGAACCAAGTAAACTTTCTGTGACACTCTTATCAGTTTTTCCAAGGAATAATGCGATGTGAATTATAAAAGTATTAATAGTTATTTTGGTATTCTGTTTCAGGTTTCAAATAGTGATGCTTCTGTTTATGTACACTTGATTTTGGATTCCTGCTACGCAAAAATTGATACGCTCAAACTGTGTAAAATTTGTATAACTGGATTTAGAAGACGTCAGTGTGTTTGTTTGTTAATGTAGTAAATGGGTTCTCAGTTCCATTAATGTAGAATCTTTTTGAATCGAACCTAGTACAACTTTCTGTGGGTATCTTATCAGTTGGGGTCTGGTTGGCCGAGTGGATAGCGCATTGATCTCGGAATCCGGAGGTCCCGAGTTCGATTTCATGAAGCAACGCGCTACATTTCGACCTATGTGTTCTTAAGTGTGCCTGTAGTGTCATCCTAATAATTACGTTTCATCTTTCAGCTCTTTGATATCATTTCCAACGAGATATAAACTCGAAAGTGAAACTTGAACGCACAGCCATATAAATAGACCTTAAATGTGACTACTGGTAGGCTCTTTTTCCTGAACAGATACACTAGTCTCTAATTTTCCAGTCTAGAGCCGACCCTCTTCCAGCAGCTAGTTCTTTCTCGTGTCCTTAGGGCCCCGGGCTCTCTTAACTCGTTTCATTCTGCTCTTTATTTCTGTTTTACTTCTTTCATTTTGCGTTATCAAACTACCTAAGTATCTAAATTCCTTTACCTCCTTTATTTTTTCACCTCCTGTTTCCAAATTTATTGGATTTTGTTTCGATCTACAGACTACAATCACTCTTGTTTTAGTTTTATTCGTCTTCATTATATATTTTATATTTTATTTTTCATCCAACTTTTTCAATGGTTTCTTTGGTTCTTTTTTACCTACATATATGTATTTGGAGTATAGCATTGTATGGATGCGAGACCTGGACAACAGGAACATACGAAAGAAAAAGGATACAGACTCTTGAAATATAGTGTTATCCAATACAAAAAATCAAATGAATAGAAAAAACTCAAAAACGAGGAAGTATTGAGGCGAATAGGAAGGGAAAGAAATCTGGGTCATAATTGTAAAGATGAGAGTTAAAATGATAGGTCATAATATAAGACATCCGGAGATATTATTATTACTGCTAGAGGGAATGATTGAGGGAAAGAACTAGACTGGAAGGCAAATGAGCTACGAAGAGCAGATAATGAAGGATACAAAGTGTAAATCCTTCTCAGAAACGAGAAGATTAGCACAGGAGAGAGAAAAGTTGAAAGACGCAACCTACTTGGTCGAGAGACTAAGGAACGTATCATCATCATCATTCGCACTGTGTCATGTTTCATCCAATGAAACACTCTCGCGTTAATTATTGTAAATCTGACTAGTCGCGCAGTGAATTCATCAATATCACCCATTTTTCAAAACGCCGAAAAACACGTGTAAACAAATAATTACCTTTCGACCAACCACAATCCATCCTGCACGATAGCGTTACAAATCGATGAATTCAGTTTACCATCGAATAACGGGACACCGAAAGTACAGTCGAGAACACACCAATCTTCAATTCTTGAGTTGGATGAAAGAATTGGTAGTTTCACCCTTCGAGAAACATTCTCCGGCTCTTTCTGATCTTCTTTACATCGATCATCTTTGATCGTGATTTCAGAAAAATTTTTCGCATTATCCAACTCTTGTTGCAGCAGAACTTCGCATTCCTCATTGGTAATGCCGTTTATAGGAGCATCTAAGCTCTGATCGTCAGAAATGGGTAAAGTCGAGCATCCTACAGATTGTTCAAAATATGCTCGTATATTCGATAGTTATATTACTTCATTGAATTGTCGGGTATACCAAAGGTATTTTTTATACCTGATGCTTGATTTTTGCGCGTACTATGATTGTCAGTCCGTAGCATGGTTACATAGCCACAAGTACGATTCAGACCGAAGACCGAGTTCAACTTCATAATTCCGTTATGGGCAGACCACTTCATTCCTAAACGTCAGAAATCAACATTAATATTGAGACGAGCCAAATTTTCATGAATAAAGTGACAATACGCCAAACTTTATCCCTAGCTCTAACCAATAAGACCTATTCAAGAAGAAACCTTTATTTCGCAACAGTAGCGCTCCAGACCGTATTTCCACAATCGTACAAAGTCAAAAACACTTGCACAAAATTGAATACAAGTGGATAACAGTAGTAGTAAAAATTAGGCAGTGTCGGGAACGCTCTCTGGGTGGACGTCACTGTACATTTACTTATGGGAGAGTAATTATGAAAATTTTAAGGTATATGAAACTTGGAAGTTTACCCAAATTGAAAAAGATTTCAATCCCAACAAAACTTATTCTTATGATTTTTTACATAAATGCCGATTTGATAAGCTATTTGGAAAAAAATTATCTGTTTGAAATCGTGTAAATATCACTGCCAACAGACAGTTTGCCACCCAGTGAGATATCGCAGTTGATGACATTGCCTAATAAATCCTTCGAGGAAATTGAAAACTGATAAAAATACTCGCCCATTTCAGAAACATGTTCTTTGAATGGAAACGGTATAATGCAAGTATTGTGCATTTGTTCATCTCGACCATATCCCTATTCAGGAAAAAGAAAAATTGTAGGTAAATATTAGACGATTCTTTTACACTTGAAATAAAACGAAATCAGTAAGTACTTGGTGGTTTCATCCCCTAGTTCACCATCCATCTCCCCCAGCCACAAACAGTTCGCTTTCTCGCAGCTTCGTATGTTGCTTGTATCGGAAAGGCATAGCCAATGTTATTGAAACATTTTGTACCAAGCAGCTTCGGCAATGACTTGGTTAACAGGCGTAGTGCCAAGTGAAATTATGGCTAGGCAACCGTCATTCATTGGGTACATTGCGGCCCAAACCGGCGCCAACACTCGCTCAGTCATATACACGCAGTTCTTCAATATTTACTTGTATAAGTACGGGCGTGTACAGAAGCGCATCATTCAAGGCGAAAAGCATGTTTGAAAGTGGAAGACTACTAGGTTCGTGTCCCCACGAAGTAAGTAAAATTTTATCACAGTTATCACGCAAAATCTTCGGTATCTTCTTGACTCGTGTCCCTGCAAGTGGAAAAGTCGATTCAGTCGAATATAATGGCTAGTGATGAACGAAAACCGATAACATATGAGAAATGTACCTCGTGGAAATAGAATTGTTGGAGGGCCACAGCCAATAGTTTCATACAGGAACAACTTAAACCAAATGGTATTGACGGCCGAACCTGGAGGACCTAAATGAGGTAACGACTGGCAGACGATGGGACGTACTTCCTTACTCAGCGGAGCCATTGACACTAGCAAACTGTAATGCAAAATTCGCGGGTAAGTTGACTACAGAAGCTCGCAATTCTACATGGTGATGGGCAAATGATTCATAAGAGATGAGTTGAAAAGTAAGATTAGCAACTGTTCCCGAGCTAGAAATTTTGGAAATAATTGAACACTTTTCCAGACTGTTTATTAATTTCACGCAGTTATTCTTTTCAAATTTTTATTTTTCGAAAACGTACTCATATCTAAAACATTCGTATGCAGTACCTGAATTATATTAATTTTTCCAATAAGAAAGTTACTTTTTATTTTATTCTTTTACTCTTCGTGAAAAGTGCCCATCACTATTTCTCCGCGAATTACTGTGATACTTACAAATAATTTTTAACTAAAAATCTATCGATTTCTTGATCCAACGACTGTAAACTTTCACATCGAATCAGATCAATCAGCTTGGTCGAGTTGCTCCGCAGTGCTAACACTGTTTCACGCAATATCAACGCGTGATCAAAGTATCTTTTAGCTTCACCTTCGCTCTCATCACGAACCGAACTTACGTTTTTCAGTTCATTTAAAAATTCGTCTAAATCTTCGTTCGTTAATTTGCCCGCTTCGAACATCTTGACTGCGTGTTTTTTCAAATCCTACGCAGAAATAACAAACAATCGTACTATTTCTACTTCTCTTGTACACTAGAAAACATGCACGACGCGACAGGTTGAGCCACATAACTTACAGGGGACAAATTGCCCATCATTAGAAACGCGGTCAACGTTGAATCGAAAAAAAATGCGATTCTTTTCTGCGAAGACGGCGGACTATCCATAATTTCATAAATGTTGCCGTCGCTCTTATTATCGCTGTCCTCTTTGAAGTACTGGTTACTTTCGGCCAGAGCTTCATTCAACTCTTTCAACAGAGGGTCTTCCATTACAATATCCTCTTTAAACCTATGCCGAAAATATTAACCAATAAAACAAGACCTATACTCGCATAACTGGACAACTTACGCTCGTTGACTTACTTCGTCTCACCATCAGCACCAAAGTCAGAAGAGTTACCGATTTCATTCCACGAGGGATGAACATTTTCGGGGGTTACTTTTTTCTTAGCCAAGTTGAGACGACAGGATAGCGAAACGGCATTCTTCACAGATGTTGAATCCTTCTGGAGCAGCGTAGCTAACTAAAATAAAATTTTGAAATCAAACTGAAATTTAGGCAAACTTTCATCAGAATTTTTTTCTATTCCATCAATGAAACAAACCTCGCCGACGGAAGTTCTTTCATCAATCGATACTAGGATTTTATAGAGCAGTTTTTCCAGATAATCACCCTGTACACGATTCATCACAAATCCTTCCAAAGTCAACACCACAATATGATCATCATCTTCTATCGGTACTTCCAAATATATTAGTCCCTTACTGGAAACACCAAATTCAAGATTCACCAGGGGAAAGATAATACTCGTATCAAAGACTATGATACATACTTATACAGAGATCGAACAAAATTGTACTGGAATTTACCAGCCTGCTGCGTTCCATTATCAATTATATTATCGATTAAATCTTTTTCTCCTTCTGATATTATCTAGAATCGAAACATTTAACCATCAGTTTTCCTGTAAGACAACAGTAAAATATGTGGGCTGCACAATACAAAATATAGCGAAAGTACTTTAATGTCGTCTTCAGTGATAAAACCAGTTTGGATAAGCCACCACGGTTCGATATGAATATCTACAGGCTTGGATGGCAGTAAATTTTTAGTCATGCTTTTTCGACGGAAGAGCTTCTTTCCTGATCGACACTGATTCATCAATTCAATATACTCGTTCCGCCCAATACCGAGTAACCTTAAACCTGAGAAAAATTCAAATTAAATTGATAACACGCTCGTTCTCGCGTACTTCAAGGCACATCGCGCACTTACAATCAATAGCGGTGAAGTTTGGAATCGAGTCGTAACTCTTGTCGTTATCCATCATGGATTCGATTATGGAGATATAATATTGAAACGGTGTTACACGTAAACCTTTAACCATCACATCTGCTAGATGATAGGGATATAACATTAAGTTACTCCGACTGTGATTGAGCAATTCTTCGTAGTATTTCTTCTCATCTTTGTATACATATTTAACTGCAACAATTAACATCATTAGAGCCAACTGATACTAAGATACTGAACCCAGCATGCTGTCACATCGACACTGATACACAGATCCAATAGCACAGGAATATACATGTACGAACGGTTTAGTAACTAGAATACGATTTTCACGTCAATAATATTACTGTTACGCAGTTACGTACTCAAGTTTCCACGATGTCGTAACTGATTAATGACGCTGTATGATATGATACATTTCTCATATTCCTTTTGTGAATTTCCCAGACTCTGAAACCATACGTTAAACGAATGAGGGATCCAAGACTTCCTACCTCAAGCACTTGAAACATCAAACGACCCACAATAAAATTAAAGAAAGAACTCCAGTGCAGCGTTGAAACACAATATAGAACGTTCCAAAACGGCGGATCATACATAAATTTGCAACGTGCCGGCAGTTATACTAACCAGCCCAAAAAGTATTAGGTATTAAATACCTGTTTTAAAGTAAGTGAAAGATCACACCACATCACATTTTGATGTATGGCCGATTCCACATCCGCATTCATTCTTGAAAAGGATTTTATAATCTGCTAACAACCTATGCAACATAACTAACTGAAAATAAAATATGAATAAAAATTGAGCCCCGAATTATTGTAGAATCCGGTATTCTACAGATTGAAACTACGAATATGATCATGATTGTTTTAATGATGGCATCAAGCATAATCAACCATCAACGTCCACCAACTGATAACAATTGACGTCATCGAGTGTGTTTCAGTGTGACCACTTGCTATAAAGAAAAAAATTATATTCGAACTGCTCAAAGTAACTCAAAGCGGTGGCGCGCTGTTATCGTTTTAGTTAAATTTCGAAGCCGCAACAATATGGCGGTCCGGTATACCCGGGTGAAACTATACTGCCCTAACCTTCACAAAAGACAAAATCATTTGGCTGTTTGGCGGGAAATAGCATTGTATAAAACGTTATCAATTTCGACTTAAATCATGAAACATGAATCGTGAGAATTTAAGTGTGATTCAAAATCGAATATCATTTTGAATTGAAATTTGAAATTGTCATTGACAAATAGAGTACATCATGAATGGTGCTGCGCGACGTAAAAGTAGCTTCTTCTGTCGGGAACTGCAACATTCAGTTATTGGTGAGTGTGATAAGGAAAGTATAATATCTAATCTTAGCATAACGGCTGTTCAATTTCAGTTCTCCCCGATACTTCCTGAATATTAAAAAACTGCCTCATATTCGAGTATGTTGTTTCACAACCGTGATTTTGTCTATAGTACTATCATTTTAGACTGTTGAAGATTTCCCGTGGATTGATGAGTTCGAGAAAAGAACGAAACTATGTAGATGCGTGTAAACGTTTATTCTTGCATGTCATCGTAACGCCTCGTATAACCATACGGACTCGAGCTGGTTAAAAAAGAGAGAGAGAGAGAGCAGGGGCTTTGATTGACATTGTTTTTCATAGTTACGTTAATATAGACCATAATGTGCATGTAATCCATACTTTTCAATCTGTAGGTGATAGCAGTCCTGTCAGAAACACAACGGAAACATCCCTCGAGGAACAAGTTATATTAGAGTAAGTTTTTGCGTCAACATGTGTTCTCATCATTTGAAGGGCCCGGGAAGTAGTCGAGTTCTATTTCGGTCGGTCGGTATAATGAACATGCCACTCCATTTCCATTGAACGTCGATGTTCGAGACTAAGAATTCAATAGTCAATGCAAAATAACAGTAGACCATGCTGAACGAAATATAACTCGTCTACTTCCTTCATAGAGTTCATTTGTCGTATTGGGCATTGCAGTGTTGTAGTTCCCATTACTCATCTACCTTATCGTTTTCAGTCATATTTCTGAAACTGAGAAAGAAATTTCAGAATGGAATACCTATTATCGGCAAGTTAAATCTAAACGACAAGAATTGGAGAAGTAAGCTTAAATATTTGAACTTATTCCTTAGAACATACCGCGACATTCTTAGTAACTATTCCATCATTATTTTAGGTATGAGAATGATTTGAACATTATTCAATGGGACGAGTGTAAAGATGATTTGCTGGAAGAAGATATCGAGTTTCTAAGAGCTAGACCTGATTATAAATCTCTCACTTCAAAATTAAATGATCTAGTTAATAAAGTGGAAATCACGAAAAAACAAACTTCCATGATCAAGTCGAAAGTGAATCATAATGTTGATGTAATGAATCGGGCGGTGCAGCATACGAAACAGAACATCTGTAACTATCTGCTTAACACTGACGAAACTGAACATTTATTTGGCAGTAACGACTGAATTCATAGAGAAAAATAGATTTAATGATTATAATCCTAATTTTAAGGCTTACATATAAATATAACAATAGAATCACAGTGAAACAAGTAAGTTTTTAAACGTAAATATTTTGGATAGGTATCACAAAATCTTGGGACTAAAGTCAATTACAAAAACGGAATGAGATTTATCTAGGTCCAATGTGGAAACTTCGTCTTCGATGACTTTTTCGTTCTCTCATGGACCGGTATTCTTTCCGACGTATACTGCATCTTAAATCCAATATATGATTAATTTTCTGCACGATTTCCTCGCCAATACGTTGCTCTGATTCAAAGTCGTGGTGTTTGAAGTCATTCCACGATAACAATTCCGGATAAGAAGAACTTTGAGTATTTTCTGAGATTGGTGATCCATCGTAAACTAGTCTGTCACGAAACAAAAAACAACCATAAACATAATTCAATGTTTGCGTGTTAATTCACACTTACATTCGAGTAATAACATACCTGAAAACAGCTTTGTTACTCGATTTTGTTTCAGTTAAATCGCAAGCTACAATATAATCCATGTCGTAGGAAGTAGGTTTCCGTTTCGGAAGGAATTTTGTGCTTGCATTTTGTTTCAAAACTGGGTCTATGTCAATTTTTTCACCCGATATGCCTGGAGACAAAATGTAAGTAACGATGTAACAAGTATAATAAGGAGCCAGTACAATAGATTAATGAAGCACTTACCTAAATTTACTTCAATTTTTGACCTCACTTTACTCAACAGAAGAACTTTATAGGATTTGTACAACAAAGCGTCAATTGCAGACATTTGGTCTTGTAATTGAGTTGTTTCTTCATTGGCGGTACCTGATTTCATTACGAAACATTAATTGGTTAGGAACAATGATGTCAATTAATGGTAATGTTATCTTAAAAGCGTGAAATTCGGTATGATAACAGACATGAACAAAATCAAACAATTAAAAATTGATTTTAAAATCCTCCAAGAAATATATCAAAATCATAAACTCATTTTTCGAGAACTGATTTAAAATTGTATAATTTAAAAGTCGCAGATTCGAGAAGAAATCACAAGAATCACGATTTTTAAATTAAAAACCTAATTATATTCGAAATGATTTTAAAATCAGAACTCCTAAAGTGCATTAGTTATGTTATTTTTGAGTTAACCTACGCCTGCATCGCACCACTGAACGGCTAAGGATCAGTTTTAAGATAGGAGGTAGGTCATCAGATCACCATATGGGTCTGCACATGGTGGAAAAAGTTGAGTTCAACATCAGAAAACGGGCAGAAGTCAGCCTAACATTATGATCCGAAGTCCTAAAATATAAATGGTTTTAAATAAAAACTGAGGCCACCAGTATTAGCCCCCCCCCCCCCCAATGGAAAAACAGTATCTGACGGAGTCACTCAGTTTCAAAACTGATCATGATAAAAAATGAAATTTGTGGAAATTCGCAGGCAATTAGGGGGTGTCCTGATAAATTTTCAAAGTATACCGAAACTAATCTCAAATTCCACAATGTTAGCGATTTTTCCCCCGAGTACACCACCGGATGACACTTCAAATTTTGTGTCCAGGGGTGCTAAAAGGTGTCGGACCTAGCAGTGTGGTGGCGTGCTAATGTCGTTTTACGACATTCCATTGAATTTCTTATCAACGTTAGGATAAAAATGTACGATTTTATCCTAACATTGATAAGAACACGAGAACTAGATGTTGTTGAAAACTTCCGCCAGATGTCAGCCATTACGTAGCTAGGTTCCAATGATGTTTCGGTTCCGGTTTTCCAAACTACCCCAGAAAGATCGTAAATGGAACTCTAATCTTCCTTTCAAATCCAATGTTTTTGCTCACAAGGCTTGTATTAATGAAAGGGACTACACAGCGTATTGTTCTATACACTTCCCCTCCTTCCGTACAACGTTTCTGATAGTTCAGAAAGAAGTTTAGCATATATGTTTTTATAGGAAACCCGAAGCAAGTTCAATTTTTTAGAAACATTACACGTTTTAAGGCATAATACGTCAGCTACAGCGTTATCTCCGATTTTGATATAAAGTAATCGACTTTTCCCCCAACTGTGGATCCAGTGGTATGCGATAGGTACCTTCAATCCTAAAACTGATCCTCATACCTTTCAAAGACTACAAACAAAATTCACTGTTTTCAAGATGGACTGCACAATATTCGGAAACTTATTCATCAATCAGCCGCACTAGTAACTAATACGTAAATGCGAGAAGAGTTGAATCTAATAGAAAAAACGGCCCAAGTGCCTTCAATATCAAAGGACAGATTATGCTAAAGAACGAGAAAACAGGCGTTGATAATAGTGATAGTGTATTTCCAAAAAAAAAAAAAAAATTCAAAAAAGCAACTACACCACCTTCCACAGTCAAGTGATGAGAATGAAATTTCACTGAAACTCGAAGATTTTGGTCCTTGTCCTTCCTCATGCCCTTTTTAAGTCATTTTTAAGAACTGAAAGAGATTAGCTCAGTGTTTAGGTTTAGGTGGCAAAATTTTCGGTTGTTTCACAATGCCTTAGAACTTTCACCTCTCATCAATAATTACGTATATTCTGTCACTTTATTTCCGAGGCACTAGGACACTTTCATTACAGCATCCAGTTTTGAGGTGTACGAAGAAAAACAAAAACTCACCTTGAGAACTCGTATCATTGTCGTGTTCTTTAAATGGAAATGGGATACTTTCAAACTGGGCCTTATTTCTGTAACAAGAATTGGTACATTGATACACTGTTGGAATCACAGGAAATGAACAAAAGCAAAATTCAAAGGTCGAGATATTACTTTTCTGCTTGCAGATCCGAATCTACTTCATCAGCGCTCCTTTCCACCAGCGCTAACATTTTGAAAACGAACTTGGACACAGTTTCTCGGGGATCCAAACACGGGAAAACCCAATCTACCTCGCCATCATCTTCAGCAATATGTAATGCGTAGTAGTTGACGTCTTCCCTAAAACAGCAGGACATAATTCATTTTAGCACCGTACAGTGAAGTCTTGGTTACTCAGGCAGTATCGTTCGTTGCAGTGGTTAATTGTTCCTACCGGTTGCTGGGGAAAGGTGCAAGGGTACTATGGACCAATGTAACCTTGTGGTAAGATAACTGACGGAGTAACATCCGAAGATGTTATCATCAAACAGCAGTGGCACAACCAAGGGGGTGGCTTACGGGGCTGAAACCATCCCAAAAAGGTCTTAATTTTTTCCTAATACTTCAAATTTACACAAGATTCTAAAGAATGAAAAAAATCTAAAATTTTGTAGTTCACTGTGTACTTGTATCACGTGGTATAAATCATCAGATGCAATCTTGTTTTGAACTTTGTTTGAATATTCTCGAATACATTTTGTTGCATCATTAATTTCTTTACGAAATCTACTTTTTATCAGTTCATTTTTGTTCTCAAAACAGAAGGTTTAAAAATATCGAGTACCCGAACCCCAGCGAGATATTTTCAATACGTTAGTAACACTGAGCCAATGAAAACATCACAGTTTATCAACAACTTACAGAAAATGTCTAACTGAGGTAATCAACGTTCTTGAACACCCAGGTATACTGAGTATACGAAAAACCTGAAGTCCAGCCCACTCCATCAGAAAATCCTGGCTGTGCCACTAATAAAACATTACTTCTTGAAAAACATTATCAAACAAAAAAGTTCCTAACTCAATAAAACATAGCTCTTATGACGAAAGAAACGAACGTTATATAATATGTTGGAAGTTAACGCATTGGTAGATATGGAGGTATATCACCAAATACTCGTTATAAACGTAATACTTCGTAACAATTCTCAGACTTTCAAGTCTAAAAAATGAATAAATTCCAAATAAAAATACAGAAATATTTTCAGTACTTCAAAGGGTAGTCCGAGTATTCCAACGAACATCTCCATAATATGAATCCAATCAATTCGAATACTTTGGCAGACGATATAACGCACACGAACATCGGATAATTACTGTGTTCAGGTCTCAACATAGTCAAAAATATACCATATTTTCTCACCGGTATGCCGACTTGAGCCTACACAAATTTAGGGCCAAATTTTATTCGATTGACCGGAGGAAGTATATTATAACTGAGTCGATATGTATGGAACTAACATTTCCGTCAAATTTAGCATATTCTCTGAACGGGTTTTGCTGCTGGTAGGAACACTTCTGAAGCTGCTGAGTTAATATAGACATTTTCCTTTTACAAATTTTATCTCCTGGAACAGTTTTTTCTCCAAACATATCCAATTTATCCTCATCTAAAAACAACATACAATAAGGTAACTGTAACCTGAATCAGAAATGCATCTGGGATGTTCTTTCTTGAGCCGAAACTGTTGTCTATTTCGTACTTATCCATTTATTCTCACCTGGTATAGCACAAAACGGACGTGGATTTTCCCATTTAACACGAGTAATATTAGCAGCCTCTTTCTTTTCTCTGTCCATTTTCTCCAATCTAATAGCTGTGTTCGATCGCTGTCTTCGTATACCGAATTCCAAATCTATCGGATTTGAAATCGAAATTAACTCAGAGAGTCTTCTCAAGAATCATCGGGAATAAAGTCAAACTCATTACCCGAATGATTATCAAGAGAATGAGGTAAATCATCTTCATCGTCGTTATTTTCTTCTATGCCTGGATATCGGTGTGGATCGTTGATGTTACGACATAAATTCTCCCCAGCCATTACTATCTCACACATTCCTAAAACAACAAATGCGACATGATTCGAATTCTGGGCAAGAAATTATGAAAACTAATCGAATGAATCGAGTAGAGCTCCTGTTAATAGTTGTAATTAACGGGTACGTACCGGTGTCATCCGATGAAATGAAAGAATTTCGGATGTGTGATAACAACCAATGTCTGTTATCGTATAGAGCCATTCTGCCTAGAGAATACACTGGATTTGCCGGTAAGAACAAAACCAGGACTTCAAATAAGTGCACCTTCAGTTCATACTTCAATTTATAACACCTATTTCAACCAGTGATGGCAAAACAATTTAATCTGATCGAAATAATACGAATTTTTGAGAACGACGATCTCACCCGGATTAGTGTAATTTCTTTCCATTTCCCATCCATTTCCAAGGTCGCGTTATTATTTTGTTTACAAGAGTTTGACAAGAGCGCTGCCAGTGCTGCCAAATTACTTTTCAAAAAATCTCTGACCACGTCGTTCCCAATCTATATTAAGAATACAGCGAAAAAAGAACCTAATGTAAATATATTTTAGGCCTCTTTTTCAGGACATCTATAAAGTACACATTTTTTTACTAGTTTATAGCTTTTTGATGTGAATCCGAAAGGAAAAAGAGCAGTGTACCAGTGCAAGTTCAGCGACCGATGAGTTTGGTGACTGAGAAAAGAAGACGGAGAACGGAGAGGGAGAGCTGATACACTGACACCAAAAAGAAAAGACGATGGATCGGATGTCGGAACCTCGGAACAACCGAACAAGTCAAGTGATCAGTGATCATTCATTCAAGTTGTTGTTATGTGTGTTGTTCTTGCGTGCGGCAATTTTTTACGAGAAGTATTCATTATTATATTATTCTCTGATTGACTTGTGGCTGAACGGTAATTTTACAGAATTTCTTAATTTTTTATGATGTCGAAGATGTGCCGATCTGTATTGACCGTATGGTAGAGGTAGTCGTGGAATATTTTGTTAGTTCGCGCATTGCAAAAATGAAACTCGAAAACAGTTATTTGGATTCGGACAACGGCGCGGTATCAAATCAGTTCCAATTACACGAGAGTATTCGATCGAAAAACTTGGAAAAATTGATCCAGCTGCTTGGCAACGCGGGTGATACGATCGACATAAATCAGCCGGACTGGGACGAATCCGGAAATGCTCCGATTATTGACGCGACCCTGCAAGGACAAGTGGATATGGTCAGGTGAGAAAAATACCGTAATGAATTCGCATTTTTGGCGATCATTTTGCTCGTTGCAGGTGTGCTCGTTCCAGGAAATTTCACAAAAAATGTAAGAACATTTTATCTGAAGCTTGCAGTAGTAAGTAACCGGACACTTTCCTTCCTCAAGAATAGTTCCTCTTCTCACTAATGTAAGAATCCACTCATCTGTTTTTGGTAGAGGGGGACTTTCCTAACATTTATGATGGGTACGAAAGTTACTAAGTAATCGTCAGCAATGCTTCAAAGGTATACCCTGTCATGCAATGCAAAATGACCGTATGTGCACACATTATTAAACCCAAGCTAGAACCCTCTAAGGGATATTGGATTACATCAACCTTGAGGGTGCTATGTTAGAAAATGAAACTCGATTGAATTTTTGAAATGTGTTCCAATTCATGAGCCAGAAGTTATTTCTACTGACAATGGATGAGTCCAAACTCACTAACCAGGGCTGCAGCCAGATCGCTAGAAGAGGCTGGTTTGAAGCAAACACTGTCCATTCGCTGTCCAAAATCACAATAAATTTAAAGTAACCAGTAATTACTTTAGTTTAGAAGAAAATAATTACTGTCTTCGCAGCAAGGGGCCTGCTAGTAACCTTTTTGTCAGCTTGTTCCTATCTCACTTTTTAATCTTTGCTGCAATCGAGACTTGATCATTGTGGAAACGTATGTATGCTTCCTATACCAAGCACCACAATTAGGCTGCAGGAAGGTAGGGCCGTAACTGGCTTACTGCATAGGGGGAAGGAGAGGAGGAGAGAAAACCAAAGATTATAGGGCAGTAACTAGCTTCCTGCATAGAGGGAGGGAGAGGACGGAGGAAAACCAAGGGTTAAGGGGGTAAATTTCAATAAGGAGGGGTATAATAATTGATTTTCCGGCAAGCCAGGGTCGAGGATATCGATTCATTTTTCTTTTTGTAGGGGTGGGAGAGATATGAGTTCTCAGCGGTCGATGCTTCTGTTTACATCCTTTGCTTACGGCCCTATATGGAGGACTTACTTCCTTCCTTATTGGTAAGAGACTGTTGTCGAAAATTCATCATTTTCGACTCGACACAGTCGAAATTTATGATAATAATAATAGTAATATTAATAATTTGATACAACTCTAATTTAATACAACTCTAATATGATTCAACTATTAATTAATTGTAATTAATCAACTGTGATTAATTAACAATTCAACGCTCTGCTCAAACTCGGCTGGCCCCTACCTGTTAGGATAGCCCCCTCCTGTGACGATAATTTGGACGCATTTGAGTGAGCGGCTCGCCCCCTGTTGTGGGTTTCGGCCCCCTCATTGGTCCACGTACTACTATGAAACATATCTCCATTGGTCCACGCGTGACCATGTACGTACACGACGGAACCCAGTGGGGGAAGTCTAATTCTCGAATTTGGGATTGGTGGCGAGACACCGAGACCTCTCATTCTGTTATTGTGCTCTATACGTGTTTATTGTGCTCGTTTCTACTCGTGTTTATTGCGCTCGTTTCTACTCAGTATTAGCTGTGTTTGGAAATGGATACCGCTACTGATCAGGTCAGACGATTTTATTATTTACTACCGGCTATATTTACGTTTCGTTTGAGAAGTCGCATTTTCCTATGGTCGTCGTTCGTTTTGTGTGTTCTACAAGCCTTGTGTCACTATCTGGTGGTGGTGCACTTGGTAAATTGAATTCTACAGGAATTTACGTTTCCTCTCTTGGTGTCTACTACAGGCCTTGTGTTACCACCCTGTGGTGGTGCACTTGGTAAAGTCCTACAAATTCTACAGCAATTCTACGATCCTCGCTCACTTGGAATTTCTATCAGAGCAGTTGGTAGTCGCATTGATGTACCTCGATGGTACTCGTCTCCACCCCCCTTGGACTTGAGGATGTTAGCTTGTGCTGGCATGTCAATCCAAGTGTACAGGGTGGTCGTATTATTTGTACCCCGTTGGTGCTCGTTTCTTACTTGGAGTCAATGGTGCAAGCCATGCTCACACATTGATCCAAGGTGTTATAAAATTGTCTTGACATCTTATGACTGACGGTATCTTGTTTCTACTTGTGCCGTTAGGTAAACCAGCAGAATAAGACGGCGAAGAAGAGGACCCGAAGAAAACCTTATAATTTGTTTTTGAGAAGAATAAAGTTATTTTCAGTTTCTACCAACTTAGTTATTTCTATAGTGTGTTTGTCAGTTGTGCTCGTGACTACTTTTCTCCCTGCACTAAGCAGGTGGGAATTCAACTTCAAACTACAAGCTTCCACTGCAAGTTCAACTTTCATAATTAATCTCATCGTGATTAATTTCAACTATTTAATAATTAATCTACCCCTGATTAATTACAACTTTAATTAAGGTGAAATAATTTAATCATAACTGTCATAATTTGGTAATTATGAAATATTAGTTATGATTGATACTCTGCTTCTACGAATTTATTTCACATGGTAGCAGAGCGTGGTTCGTGGTGACTCAATTCGTATTGTATATGACGCATCTGCTAAATCAAAGTCAGGTAAAAGCTTGAATGATCTCCTTCATGCTGGCCCTGCTTTGACAGGTGATCTACTAAAAATTCTTCTCAACTTCCGCCTGCATAAAGTCGCCGTAACTGCCGACATTGAAAAGGCATTTCTACAAGTTGGTCTTGATGAGGCTGACCGAGACTTAGTTCGTTTCCTATGGGTTGAGGATTATTCTGCTCCAGTGGATAATCTCTCCATAGTCGCTTATTGTTTTACTCGAACTCCCTTTGGGGTCGTTTCATCGCTGTTCCTACTCAACATGGTGCTGCAGGAGCTTCTTACCGAGAGTAACAATGCTGCCTGTCAGTGTGTCCGACAACGTTTCTACGTAGACAACCTGGTGTTAAGTGTGACTAATGTGAATCATGCTACCCAGATATATGAATCTGTCACTACACGTTTGGCCTCTGCAGGTTTCAATCTGAGAGACTGGACGTCAAACTCTACTGATTTTGTTAACGCGTTGCCTTCTGAGAAGCAAATGCTGAAAGAAGGTAACATTTCCATACTTGGCTTAGAATGGGACCGACACAACGACTTATTGTCACTCAAGTTTAACAATGAGGAGAAACCCACTACAGTAACTCTACGTAAAGCACTCAGCGCTCTTGCTGCAGTGTTCGACCCTTTAGGTCTATGTGCGCCGTGCGTGCTGGATCTAAAGTTGTTTGTTCAGAAATGCTGGACTATTAAAGTTAGCTGGGATGAGCCTTTACCTTCGGGTATGGAGTCTCAGTTCCGTAAGCTAATGCTTGAACGAGATGAAATTCGAAATCTCACGTTTCCACGTTATTTGTGGTCGTCATGCTCTGAAGAGGGTTCTTATGAGCTCCACTGTTTTTGCGACGCATCAATCCTAGCATTTGGCTGCGCTCTGTACCTGGTTCATAAGTCGATGAATGCGGGGGAGTCACAGTTGATTTTTGCTAAGGTTCGTGTTGCCCCTACGAAAAAACGAACCATACCACAACTCGAGTTGTTAGGTGTGCTTCTTGGAAAACGTTCTACCATTCATGTCCGTAATTGTCTAGATATTACGATATCAAAAACAATTATCTGGACTGATGCTACTACAGTTGTCCAATGGTTGCATTCAACCTCTGTTCAACCACAATTCATTCAAAATCGTTTGACTGAACTACGATCTACACCCAATCTTGTTATTCGCTATACACCCCGACGATTTAACTCTGCTGATGTTCTGTCGAAAGGCCAAAAAGCCTCATTGCTTCGTGATAACTCCTTATGGTGGTTTGGTCCGTCTTGGTTGCCCTTTGAATCGCAATGGCCAACTGAACTGCCAAATGTACCTATCTACAACACTACTACAACACCTGTGGTGACTCTACTATCTCGATGTGATAAGGTTCCAACTCTGTTCGTGACAGATGATTTTGAAAAACGTTATTCGTGTTGGAATGCCAGTGTTCGTCGTATTCTGCGCATCCCACCAGTGGCAAAATTGTTTCAAATCCGGAAACTCTCCTATGTACAGTCGTTTGAACAGGCTGAATTAATTTTGATTCGTCTGCTTCAACGAAAGTATTTTTCAACACATTTTCAGCATTTACAAAATGGCTGCAAAATCAACTGCGACCTACAATTGTTTCTCCATACTGACGGTCTGATCCGTTGTCGTGATCGTTATGAGACAGCCCCTCTGGAATGGAATATGGCTCATCCTATATTCCTTCCTCGTGAAAGCCCATTAGTTCGAACTCTACTTGCTACAATACATCGACGTGTCTGTCATTCTGGTGCTGAGGTGACTCTAGTAAAGTTCCGTGAACGCTTCTGGATCACTAAAGCTCGCTCACTGGTGAATTCGGTAATTCACCGTTGCAATGTGTGTCGGCGTTGGAAAGGTGGTCCGTACCAACTTCCACCAATGCCTCCATTGCCTCTTGAAAGGACAACACCAGTAGCCCCCTTCGTCAATGTTGGGGTTGATTGTTTTGGTCACTTGTATGTGCGTCCTGCTGATGCAACTTTACCCTCAACTGTAGTCAAAGCATATGGTGTCTGTTCGACTGAATGTCTCCTTTTTTTCCGTAATCTTACGGTAACACTGCCCGCCTTAGCGGAGCGCTACAAAACGTAGTTCCTAAGGTACATGTTATCATATTCTTATCATGTTACACCGTTTTTATTCTCGTTTCTGTTCGTTTCTGAATATATTTTTGTCTGTTTTACGAAA
The DNA here is from genome assembly GCA_031841125.1 of Acanthococcus lagerstroemiae. NCBI lineage: Eukaryota > Metazoa > Arthropoda > Insecta > Hemiptera > Eriococcidae > Acanthococcus > Acanthococcus lagerstroemiae. The sequence goes on from CM063107.1 coordinate 16,495,287, forward strand.
GCGCCGTTTTTCCTTATTTTCGCCTTTCTTTGGGTTAGTGAGGATTAACAACTGGAAAAAGCAACCGTTTAAACGTACAGTATTTTTGGTCCTCCGAAAAGCCAGATACTTCGAACCGCTCAAGCCGAATACTTCAAACCGCTCATGATGAGTGAAGACAACTTCAGCTACGAACGTAAGAACCGCTACCTAGAACGATCTATCAAAAAGCTATGTGATACGATCAAAACGTTGACTGTGAAACCTAGCACCGCAGAAAACGTCGCCGAGGTAAGCGAATACTTAACCGACCTAACCGCAGAATACGACAAGTATAAGAAGCTATCCGAAATCGCGTTCAGTGCAATTGATGAAACCCAAAAGCCCGAAGAAATAAAGAAAGCTGAGGATTTAATATTCTCGAATCAAGAAACGATGAAAAGGCTAATCCTACCAATCATTTCAAGAACAAAGAATTACGTATCCGATTTCGAGGGCGACAGGATTCGTCAAAGCCTGAGCAACACCACATTAAACCAGTCCTTCACATCAAACGAACCGAACGTCAAGCTACCTCGTATAAACGTCCCGAAATTCGACGGAAAGTATGAAAATTTCCTCGAATATTACGCGTTGTTTCAAAACGTTATTCACGAAGAACCTACGCTGTCCAAGGTTCGAAAGCACTACTACCTGAAGGAAAGCCTCGAAGGAGAAGCCGCTCTTCTCATAAAGGATATTCCGCTCGGAGATCGTGGCTACGATGAAGCCTGGGGACTGCTTGTTTCAACGTACAAGGACATCAAGAAGATAACCCGTAAGCACCTCGATACCTTGTTCTTCATCAACCGCATAAAAACCGCATCCGAAATCCCAAACTTACTTGCCACAGTGAATCGATCGTTAAAAGGTCTAAAAGCTTGTGGCGAAGATACTGAGCAATGGAGCACGATAGTATCGTACCTTGTTTCAGAAAAGCTAGACGATCGAACGTACGAAGAATACGAGAAATCGTTAACAACGAATACAAGATTCCCGCCTTGGAAGATTCTACGTTCGTTCCTCGAAAATCGTGCCTCAATTACAAAACGCTATACCGACAAGCCCGTACAAACGAAAACTGAAGCTGTTTCTAAACGATCATTACTTACAACGAAAACCGAAGCGAAGCACACAAGCGCCCAAACGAAAACGAATCCAGACCCGAATGCTTATTCGAAACCGAAATGCCTGTGCTGCCCAAAATATCATCTTCTCATCGATTGTGAAGACTTCACCTCGAAAACGCCAAAACAACGATACGAATTATTGAAACCGAAAGCAGTATGTCACAACTGCTTCAAAAGCAATCATCGCACTAGCGAATGCAATCGAGCACCCGCATGCAAAAAGTGCTCACAAAAGCACCATACCCTACTGCATTTTGAAACGACCACGAGCGACTCATCACCCGCTTCAAGCAATGATCCAGCTTCAGCCAGTTCAACCGCATCTTGCTTATCAATCAAGAAAAGATCGATCTGCGACCGCGATATCACAAGTGTTGATGGTGATAAAGAAGCTTCTCTGCTATCAGTCTGCGAACCGTTCGTGTTGTTACCATCCGCGTTAGTGATAATAAAAGTCGAAAACAAATCAACCGAAATGCGCGTACTGCTTGACAGTTGTTCTCAAGTTAATCTAATCTCTAAATCGTTTATTAATCGTAACCGCATTCGTACTTGCGAAATCCCGAGAGTGCAAAATATTGCCGGGATTGGAAACGGAACCGCCATGTACAATCGAACTGCAAATTTGTGCTTGTATTCTATCACCGAATCGTTTAAATTAGACGCTACTTTTAATGTAATCGATGACGACATACCGTACACTGTTTCTGACTTAGTTACAGGTAACCTAACCGCACAGATTCCCAATTTGAAACTCGCCGATCCTGAGTTCCTTAAACCAAAAGCGAACATACGAATCGATGCATTGCTAGGCATCGAAGCATACGACCGATGTGTGCGCGGTGAAACACTTCGGATAGGCTCAATCTGTCTCCGAAACACGCGCCTAGGTTGGACTTTATCCTCCAAATTTAGTCCGGATGGAAAGTCGAACCGCACCGCCGAAGCTAGTAAGTACTGTGGCTTAACAGTAAACGATGTAATCGACCGCCGTCTTCAACGATTTTGGGAAATCGAAGACGTTAAACCAGCAGTTCTACCGCTGACCGAAGCGGAAGAATGCAATACGCACTTCGAAAAAACGTACGCCCGCGACCCCGAGGGTCAGTTTATCATTCGTCTGCCCTTTAAGGACGATCCAAATAAAATTACCAACAACCGTAACCGCGCCCTGCGTTACCTCCAACGAACGGAGAACCGATTAAGCGACTCAGTGAAATCCATGTACCGCGATTTCATGACCGAATATGAAGCGCTGAACCACATGACACCAGTAAACGAAGAAGTACCGCGATATTTCATTCCTCATCACGCTGTGCTTCGCCCAACGAGTACGACGACAAAGCTGCGAGTCGTATTTCACGCATCCTCGAAATCGCAGTCTGGTTTATCGCTAAACGACGTGTTGATGGTCGGCCCATGTATTCAACCTGACCTATTCGATATTTTAATCGTTTTTCAGACCTACCCAGTTGTATTTACCGCGGATATCGAAAAAATGTACCGCTGTATCCTTGTACATAAAGACGACCGCCGTTTTCAGTCAATCCTGTGGTATGACAATGCGAATGATCCGAATACGGTAAGCGTACGTGAATTAAATACCGTTACTTATGGAACGGCGCCCGCTTCATTTCAGGCGACGAAATGCTTAGAAATTTTAGCGGACGAAATCGCAACCACGAATCCGAAAGCCGCCGAGCTAATTCGCCGTCATTTTTATATGGACGATTTAATTGCCGGCGCCGAAACTATTGAGGAAGCTGTCGAATTACGTCGAGCCGTTCACAACAAACTGCAATCTGCGAAATTTCGTCTCCGTAAATACCAATCGAATTCAACCGAAATATTAGCCGACATCAATCCAAACGACATTGAATCGAAGTTGAATAAAAATTTCGGAGAAGACGAATCGCTGTCGATACTTGGTATTTCGTGGACACCAACTAGCGACGTATTTCATCTGAAATCAGAAATCGATACGCCGAATATCGTCACCAAACGCGTAATGCTATCGACCATTTCGAAAATATTCGATCCAACCGGTTTCGCGTCTCCAGTAACGATTCGCGGAAAATTAATGTTCCAGCAGTTGTGGAAACTCGGCCTTCAATGGGGTGATACCGTTCCTGAAAACGTAGCAAGCGAATTTCGAACATACTTGACCGATTTATCCGAACTGCATCGATTCGCCGTACCGCGACATGCTAAAGGTTATGAAAGCTCAAACGAATTTTTGATTGGTTTCAGTGACGCGTCAGAACGAGCTTACTGCGCCGCTGTGTACGCCGTAAACCGCAACCGCGACCCGCCCCGCGCTAAACTAATTTGTGCGAAAACTCGAGTAGCACCCGTGAAAGTGTTGAAGATTCCGGAGCTCGAATTGCAAGCTGCTGTTCTGTTAGCAGAGTTAATCGAACGAACCTCGAAAACGTTAAGAATCCCGCGCGATCGAATCGAGTTATATTCCGATTCGACAATCGTACTGTCATGGTTATCTCGCCCGCCCAGCGACTGGAAAACTTTCGTACGAAATCGAGTTGCGAAAATAATTAGCACCTTCCCAATTAAACATTGGTGCCATGTCCGAACAAACGACAATCCAGCCGATTTAGCGACGAGAGGTTTATCAACTGCCACTCTAATTCGATCATCAATTTGGCTTGATGGTCCCGATTTTATTCGAGTCAACAACCGCGTCAGCTACCGCTCCAGTACCTCAACCGAAATCGATGCTAGATGCGCATCCTATTTTTCAAAACCGAAGGCCGTTGTGTGTTTAACAATCGAAGACGCACATGACGCCCAAATCATCGAATCGACGTCTTCATTTTTAAAGCTACTTCGTGTATTCGCGACTGTAAAGGCCGCATGCCGAAAATGGAAATCAAAAGCCAAAGCGAACCTGAAAATCGAACCAACCGATACAGACTACGCCTTCTGGTGGCTAATCCGAATCGTTCAAGCGAATACGTATGCCGACGAGTTACAACGTCTACAATCGAATCGAAAAATCTGCAAACGAAGTTGTTTACAACATCATTCGCCGTTCATTGACCAGAAAGGTGTTCTACGTTCGCGATCTCGACTGCAAAACGCCCGCGTCCCGTTCAACCGAAAATGCCCGGTAATCCTACCATCGAAACACCATCTTATCTCACTTTATATTCAATACCTACATGACCGCTTTTTCCATGCAACCCGCCCGTTTTTGTGCGCCTATTTATCACCGAATTTTGTGTTAATTGGTGGAATGTCGAGTGCTGTCAAGGCCGTAATTCGCAAATGCGTGACATGCCGACGTCATTTTCACCGCCCGAAACCGCAACAAATGGCTGACTTGCCTGCTGACCGCGTAACTCCTCAATCGCCATTCAGGAGTGTAGGGGTCGATTTTACCGGAGCATTCGCGACGAAATGCAATTATCACCGCGTGATAAAATACAGCAAAAGCTATGCCGCAATCTTTGTTTGTTTCTCAACCCGAGCTGTGCACATTGAGCTTGTGCCGTCGCTGTCTACCGAAGATTTTTTAAACGCGTTGAAGTGCTTCGTAGCGAGAAGAGGAATGCCTTCAACAATTTTTTCCGACAACGGAACGAATTTCAAGGGAGCAGACCGATACCTAAACCTAAACGACGAATCAATCGCGAAGTATGCCTGCGAAAGCTTCATCCAATGGAAGTTTAACCCGCCATATACACCGCACCGCGGCGGTATCTGGGAGTCCGCCGTTAAAAGCGCTAAGCGATTTATTCCCATTGTAACCAAAGGTCAAACGTTCACCGAAAACGAACTTCGAACTCTTTTAACCCAAATCGAAGCCGTGTTAAATTCGCGTCCAATTGCGTACAACAAAACCGACGAGCCGTGTGAAGAAATTTTGACTCCAGGCCATTTTCTGATTGGTCGAAATCTGACCAGTATAACCGAACCGCCTCAACCTCAGTCCACAATTGCGTTGTCTGACCGCTACCGCGCGAACATGCGACGCCTTAGAGACTTCTGGAGATTGTGGTCTCAAGATTATTTGAATCAACTGCGAACCCGAACCAAGTGGACGAAGCCACAACCTAACCTAGTCGAAGGACAAATTGTGATACTGAAGAACCAGTCATCAGATCCCTGCCAATGGAACCTTGCTAAGGTCGTTAAATGTTTCACCGACTCCTCTGACCTCGTCCGAACCGTGATTGTTCGAGTAAACGGCGTGGAGAAACGAGTCCCCTCCACTCAAGCAATACCTTTACCATCGCGTTAACCTAATATAACCGCGTTAACCTAGTTATGACCGCAATTCTGACTTAAGACTAGCCGACGTCTTCCGTCAGCGCCGGGGAGCCTGTTCGACTGAATGTCTCCTTTTTTTCCGTAATCTTACGGTAACACTGCCCGCCTTAGCGGAGCGCTACAAAACGTAGTTCCTAAGGTACATGTTATCATATTCTTATCATGTTACACCGTTTTTATTCTCGTTTCTGTTCGTTTCTGAATATATTTTTGTCTGTTTTACGAAAGCGCCGTTTTTCCTTATTTTCGCCTTTCTTTGGGTTAGTGAGGATTAACAACTGGAAAAAGCAACCGTTTAAACGTACAGTGTCTTGTTTACCTGTCTGGTTACAATACGAATTGAGTCACCACGAACCACTGCTCGGTGAGGCAAGTAGTGCGCTTGGTAGCGAGTTTGGCGTGGAGCCCTTTCAATAATACCCATTTCTAACTGTTCTGCAATAATATCATGATAACGTGTAAGGACCTGATTGTCGGATGAACGTAACAGGGATTTTAACCTGGCTACGCACATACTGTAGTGTGATGGCAGGTCATTGAAGTTGCCAGATTTCCGAGGCCAACTTACAATATACCTACCATTCTCAAAACGAGTAGTTTTTCGAAACTGTTCAATAACTACAGATTCATTATTATCCAAGTCGGAATTACGGATGCCAAGTACTTCCAGGTCCCAGAGAAACGAAATTTCTGGTGACCGAAGAAACTCAGCTTTAGAGGAACTGGCCTCTGGTAGAGCTTTGTGAGACACAGCCAAAGTAGAATGTTGACAAATTTCAACTGGAGAGATAACCCTACCGGAGGGTATCCACCCAAAGAATGTAGGTAGTAAAACAAGGCCATCGCCAAGTTTCTTAGCCCGATTTAGTCGTACAAACAAATTTCGTAGATCATTCCCAATTAGGAGTTGAACTGCACGTCGATTTGGACTAAACAAGTCCGGGTCAGCATATTTGTAAGAGGGAGGCAGTAAAGATAATGCTTCATCAAAAGGTGGTGATAACGACGAATTACCAACAATGCAATTCGAGGAGTATAACGAACAACTTTTCCGTTGACCATGTAGACCAATAAATGTCACATTGACACGACTAGCCGAAGTTGGAACCAGATCCTGTGATCCATAAGACTGTACAGCTAGCATTAAACTACCAGTAGGATATACATTTAAATTTTGTAGAACATCAGTGTGGATGTAGGAAGCATCACTACCTCCATCCAGCACTCCACGCACCAATGTAGAACGATTACCAACAATTAAAGAGGTAACAAAGGTTTCTAAGAACGTACCTGATGATTCGTTGTCGGGTTGAGTAACATTACTCTTGGAACGGGGATCCTTACGTTTCGGCTCGGACTTGCTCTTTTTCTTGTCGGACTTGTCGGATTTGCTCGAGCCATACACTTGGAGGTAGTAAGCAACTTGTCTGGGGACCAGTTCCTACAAGCCCTTATTCGATTCACCAGCAGAAGGGGCATGCCCCGACTAATGGTGTCTGATAATGGGCGCAACTTTACCTTTATACAACCACTTTTGGGTCATAAGGTCGAGCTTAATGACCCCCGTGTCAATGACTTTATAGTCACAAATCGTATAGACTGGCATTTCATCCCCGCGTATTGCCCATGGCAAGGAGGAGTCTACAAGAGAATGATAGGGCTAGTTAAAAGCTCTCTTCTCCGCGTTCTTGGCAGTTCTGTCGTCGATTTCACAACTTTAACTACTGTCTTTTGTCAAGTTGAAAATATAGTGAATAGTAGACCTCTGACATATTCTACACCAAAGGAAATCCTACAGCCATTGACCCCGAACTGTTTTCTACGACCTGCAAATTCGGCCTATGAGCCTGATATCGACATTGATCCATCGACTATCGGGGCTTCAGCTTCTAAGCTGCTGTCCAGCTACAAGATTGTGCGCTCTATTATAGAGCACTACCGCTCCATATTCTACAGTCGATATTTACAACTTATGAGAGAAAAACAAATACGAACACATGCGACATTAAGGGGTGCCGTTTCCTACAAACCACGTTGTGGTGAAATGGTCCTGATAAAGGACTCGAATTCTTCTAGGGCAAAATGGCCTTTAGGAGTCGTTGAAACCCTCGACCGCCGTGGAGCTCAGGCCTCAGTACGTGTTATTGACTGGACTGCCACGAGCAAACATAAGCCTTCCAGCTCTACTGAACACAATCAGTTGTATCATACAAAGGTGATTCAGAAGTCAGTCAACGTTTTATACCCACTTGAAATTCCACCTGTGGAACCAAGTGTCGTTGAAGGTCCTACCAAGAAAGTTCGTCGCATAGAGGAAGTTGGCACTCCCTCCCTGATGGAGGTTGAGTCCCCTTCTACCCTTGAACCTAGTCATGCACCAAACTGTTCTACCAAAAATTGATCTACCTACTCTACCTATATTTATTCTACCAACGGCGGATACAACCATTATATTTTGTTATATCGATACGTGCTTATCGCACTCCTCTCGCGGGGGAGTGTCGAAAATTCATCATTTTCGACTCGACACAGTCGAAATTTATGATAATAATAATAGTAATATTAATAATTTGATACAACTCTAATTTAATACAACTCTAATATGATTCAACTATTAATTAATTGTAATTAATCAACTGTGATTAATTAACAATTCAACGCTCTGCTCAAACTCGGCTGGCCCCTACCTGTTAGGATAGCCCCCTCCTGTGACGATAATTTGGACGCATTTGAGTGAGCGGCTCGCCCCCTGTTGTGGGTTTCGGCCCCCTCATTGGTCCACGTACTACTATGAAACATATCTCCATTGGTCCACGCGTGACCATGTACCTACACGACGGAACCCAGTGGGGGAAGTCTAATTCTCGAATTTGGGATTGGTGGCGAGACACCGAGACCTCTCATTCTGTTATTGTGCTCTATACGTGTTTATTGTGCTCGTTTCTACTCGTGTTTATTGCGCTCGTTTCTACTCAGTATTAGCTGTGTTTGGAAATGGATACCGCTACTGATCAGGTCAGACGATTTTATTATTTACTACCGGCTATATTTACGTTTCGTTTGAGAAGTCGCATTTTCCTATGGTCGTCGTTCGTTTTGTGTGTTCTACAAGCCTTGTGTCACTATCTGGTGGTGGTGCACTTGGTAAATTGAATTCTACAGGAATTTACGTTTCCTCTCTTGGTGTCTACTACAGGCCTTGTGTTACCACCCTGTGGTGGTGCACTTGGTAAAGTCCTACAAATTCTACAGCAATTCTACGATCCTCGCTCACTTGGAATTTCTATCAGAGCAGTTGGTAGTCGCATTGATGTACCTCGATGGTACTCGTCTCCACCCCCCTTGGACTTGAGGATGTTAGCTTGTGCTGGCATGTCAATCCAAGTGTACAGGGTGGTCGTATTATTTGTACCCCGTTGGTGCTCGTTTCTTACTTGGAGTCAATGGTGCAAGCCATGCTCACACATTGATCCAAGGTGTTATAAAATTGTCTTGACATCTTATGACTGACGGTATCTTGTTTCTACTTGTGCCGTTAGGTAAACCAGCAGAATAAGACGGCGAAGAAGAGGACCCGAAGAAAACCTTATAATTTGTTTTTGAGAAGAATAAAGTTATTTTCAGTTTCTACCAACTTAGTTATTTCTATAGTGTGTTTGTCAGTTGTGCTCGTGACTACTTTTCTCCCTGCACTAAGCAGGTGGGAATTCAACTTCAAACTACAAGCTTCCACTGCAAGTTCAACTTTCATAATTAATCTCATCGTGATTAATTTCAACTATTTAATAATTAATCTACCCCTGATTAATTACAACTTTAATTAAGGTGAAATAATTTAATCATAACTGTCATAATTTGGTAATTATGAAATATTAGTTATGATTGATACTCTGCTTCTACGAATTTATTTCACAACTGTTTTAGTAACCATTTTCAACTCTCAACAAATGAAAAGGGTGCGGTGAAATGTCGCTGTTGGTCTGATTGACAAATCTTTGGGGCTCCGTCAATCAGTCACAAAAGCGCAGTATTTGTAATTATTTTGAAACATCAAAAGTTCTAATTACTCGTTCGAGAATGAGTAATTTGCTTCGCGGTAATTTCATTCAGATAACATGACACCGAATAGTTATCGAATAACTGTTTGAACGAGCCCGTGGCTTTCTGTAAACAAGTTCGTAGGTAATGAACCATAGATTTGCTAGCTGACGAGGCAATTCTCGACGTGAACACGTAGAACCTTGTTACTGAAAACTATTGATAAAACAAAATACCTAGGTATGTTAAGTATACAGGTATCCTATAATACCGCAGATCCTGTTTTTACGAATATATTGGCAATATAGGTACGTACAATCATACAAGATCGTCGCGCGTGACAAAATATGGTTTTTACAAAAACTAATTATGAGAAAATATTTGTAAGTTCGTCCTCTTTGTGTTGAAGTAATTATTATTCTACGAAACAAACAATACATTGTAATTTGAACGAGGAAAATGTAAAGCAGAACACGATTGCAATTGGCCCAAAATTCATTTGCAGCCATAGAATGTTCGGCATTGAAAACCAGTAGTGGTATTTCAGACGGCTTGAGCTTAAGATTTGTTTTTCCAGGGGGAGGGAGCGATTTGCGAGAAAATTAAATTCTCTTAGGGGCATCCCCCAATACTGCCACTGCTGAAAACGTTATGTGTAGTTGATGTAGATGTATGATGGCGCGTGTTCGCCCTGCAATATGAAACAATGTTATCGCAAGTTCATAGAAATTTATTATTAGGTATTATTTATTAAATTTTCGATAATTTTAGTTTGAAAGCAGTTCATTTTCTGATTGCGAATTCTAGGAATGTTACAGATGAGTTAATTTTCGTATACCTACCTTCAATAATGTTCTGATAGAAAAGAGAAACTACTTTGATGTTTCTTGCAGGTCGCCAATATATTGCAAAAAGTATGCGTTGTATTCCTCAATCTCTCGACTAGCGTGTTGCGTCTCTCCACTTTTTTCTCTCCTGTGCTACCCTTTTCATTTCTGCGAAAGATTTACACGTGGTATCCTTCATTATCTGTTCGTCATAGCTTATTTTTTCCTTTCCTTTCCAGCAGTTCCCTCTAGCAGTGAAAACAATATCCCTTTATGCCTAGGTATATTATGACCTATCGTTTTACCTCGTCTCTTCACGATTATATTTCAAATTTCTCTTTTCTTTCCTATTCGCGTCAATATTTCTGTATTCCTGATCTTTGCTGTCCATTTGATTTTCAACATTCTTCAATAACACCTCATTGCAAAAGCGTCTGTCCTTTTTCTTTCTTGTGTTCCTATTGTCCAGGTCTATATAATATGTTTGAAGAAATCTCAGGTTTAGTTTTAAATCTACCATATTCGACCTAGATATGTCTCTTTTTTTGGAAGGAGTAGGGGGGCTTGTTCCGTTCTACTTTTTACTTCTGTTTTACTTCCTCGATCTTGCGTCATCAAACTCCCTAAGTATTTAAATTCCTTTACTTCCTTTATTTGTTCCACCTCTTTTTGCCGTATGCATTGGATTTGGAGCCCAACTACTGTCTACCATCACTTTTATTTTTCTTCGTCTTCATTTTATATTTTATTTTCAATTTTTCGTCCATCTTTTTCTTTTTTTTTTTTTTTTTTTTTTTTTTTTTCCACTAGTGCAATGTTAGGTACAAATCTCATCATTCTAACCATCTCCACTTGTATTTTCACACCGGATTTCCTTTCATTTACTTCTTGAAGTACTTATTCTATGAATAGATTAAACAGTGCTGGTAACAAATAGCAATCTTGTCTCGCTCCTTTTTGAATTTCCGCTTCTCCCCCTTCATCCTCTATTTGTATTTGAGCGCTTTGATCCTTATATGAGTTCCATATTACTCTTCTTTGTTTGTACTTAACTCCTACTCCTTCAATATTTGAAACATTTTGGATCATTCAACATTATCAAAAGTTTTTTCTAAATCTACAAATACTACATTAGTATATATACCCGATGCGCAAAATCCCACCTGTTACCCGGATAACTAAAGGGGAACAAGGGTAACCGAGGGTAACAAATGGGTCACTTTTCCGCCGCGGGTATCTAGAGGGTAACTAATTGCATAGTATGCCGCCAGTTACCCGGGTAACTGAAGGGGAACAAGAGTAATCTGTGGGTAACCGCGGGTAACAAATGAACTCTTCCGCCGCGGGTAACTAGAGGGTAACTAATTGAATAGTATCCCGCCAGTTACCCGGTAATTAAAAGGGAACAAGGGTTATCTGAGGGTAACCTGAGGGTAACAAATGGGTAACTTTCCCGCGGGTAAGTGGGTAACTAGAGGGTAACTGATTGCGCATCGAGTACGGTGTCGGCAGTAAGTTTAAGCCACCCTTCATTTTTCAAAAATTTGACCTCTTATAAGAACTATGAATCGAGAGGAGTCTTTTTTTCTACTTTATAGTATGTATTCCATTTTTATTTTATCAGAGGATTAGAATATTCATTGTACGCTAAAATCCAGTTATTATCAAAAAGTTTAGCTACACGTTGCGTTATTTTCGTCAAAGTGTGCAATTTTTGGGAATTTTTTCCCTTATGGAGTTCAGCACTTCTTCAGAAAATTTACATTCGAAAGTTCAGAGTGTCAGCCTTCCACTAGTATCAATTTTGAGCACTTTCCGTTACGTAGTCTGAAGTGTCCAGGACCAACACCACCTCTATACTATAGGTGGTGTTGCCGGGACCGGATTTAGATCGAAAAATATTGATTGTTATTTGTATTTTGAAACAATTTTTCTCGTTTTTATCTTTACCAGCGGAATCGATTACAATCATTAAAAAAATATGCATTTTTACACGAACTTTCCAACGAGTTCTATCAAGAGGTTGAATTTTTCGAGAAAAAAAAAAATGGGTGGCTTAAATTTTTCCCGACACTGTACAAACCTTTTTTTAGTATTTTTTCTAATAAAAGCCTCAACCATAGAATTGCTTCCGTAGTTCCTCTACCTTTTCTGAATCCAAACTGATCTTCTCCCACTCCTTCTTCCTTATTATTTTATATTCTTTCATTTATTATCCCAAGTAGAATCTTTGATTCCCGCGATCGTAAATTTGTTGTACGATAATCTTCAAACTTGCTTGCTCCTGATTTTTTAGGGATGATAATCAACCTGCTTTTCTGAAAATCTACTGACATTTCCCTTGTACATTTCGCAAATTAATTCATGTAAATTTTTAAAAATTACTTCTCCAGTATTTTTCAATAACTCACTAGCAATTTCATCTCTTTCTGCTTTACCTGCTTTCATTTCTTTCAGAGCTTTATCAGATTCCGATCTCCAAATAGGGTCGGGTTTTATTGCTTTCATTTGCTCAACAATTTCCTCGCAATTCTGATTGATCCATTTCTCTTTGGCCTTCTTACATCTCCTCTTTATTTGATTTCTTAAAGCCTTATATTTGTCCTTACTTTCTTCATCATTGGCTTGTTTATGCTTTCTTCTTTCTTCCATTAACTCCAGTTTCTAGGGACGCACCGAAGAGTTTTCCTGGGAGAGGCGATGTGTGAAAGTCCCAACTGATTCAACTCAACACTTCCAAGTGTCAAAGCAAAAAAAAACCTTTGGACTTGTAGAATTTTCCCAACTTCTCAACTCAAAATTCCCAAGTATCAAAGCAAAAAAAAAACTTGAGTAAAAAATTCCTACGGGGGCCCTTTCCCCTCTCTCCGTATCGGTACGTCCCTGTCTGGTATCTCTGTTTTCATTCGTGGTTTTCTCCTTTCTATTAATTGAGTACCTGTTTTCCTCCCTACTATCAGATGTATTGCTATTTTAGTGCCATCCACTCTTCTTCAATTTATCATTTCCTTCCTGTGATTTACAAAGTTCTTCAGTTATTGATATTCTTCTCTTTTCTTTACCTCTTTCAATAACTTCAAATTCCATTTTGTTTTTACTTTCTTCTTAGTCGTCTTTTTCAATTTAAACCTACATTTCATTGCTATTAAGTTGTGATCACTATTATCTATATTCGCTCCGATGTGTGCCATACAAACCAATATTTGATTTTTATATCTTCTTCGTGTCATGTACAAATATAATCTATTTAATATCGTCTTCCATCTTCTGGGTTTTTCCAATTGTATATTGTATTTTGTTCTCTCATGATATTTAAACAGAATGTTTCCAATACTTCACAAAATTCTATCAACCTCGCCCCTCATTCATTTCGCTCTCTTAAATTATGCTCTCTGCATACTCCTTATTCTTTTCTCCCTCTTACTCTGGAGTTTCCATCTCCCATTATAATCAAATTTTTCCCCATTTACCTTGCTTTATACTTCATCAATTTCTCTATGAATTTCTTCTACGTCTTCTTCTCTACAACTCCCTGTAGGCATAAAAACTTGGACTGTCTCTAAATGTACTGGTTTTGCTGAAATTCTCACGATTAGTATTCTCTTACTATATGCAGTTTTATTCATAGTAATACCTACGCCTGCTTGCCCTCTTTTCGCTACTGTATAAATTATTCTATGTTCTCACGTCCAAACATAATTTTCTGCTGGCTAATTCTTGTTATATATAATGTTAATAGTTTCATCTCTTTCTTTAAGTTTCCTAATTACCTCATTCAGTGTCCTTACATTCCATGCCCCTATTCTCAGTTCTGATCATTTCTCACTTGGTAGTCTCCCCCCGGACCTTCTTACATCCTGAATTATTATTCATTTTGTGAGTTGCCATCATGTTTGTGGTGCTGGTTCATTAGGGTTTATCTGTCGGAATTTTCCTTCTTCTATGTGCCTTTAGTTTTTCTTTAAACCCCTTCGCCATATACCAAGGTAGCACACACAGAGGGAAAGTAAAAATTATAATCGTAAAAATAACGTAAAATTGATTTTCTCCGGGATTTTAAATGACAGCACTGGCATTGGTGAAGCTAAGGAAGTCACGGTGATACGATGGCGCCCCTCGATCGCTTATCAGCTTTGATCACCGTATATAATCTTTGTTTTGATCACGAAGTCGGATTGCCGTTGGATAAAAGATGTTCTTTAACTAATCAGGTCGAGTTTCATTTCTGATTTAAAAATTTCCTGTCCCTTGAAAAGGAACGCTCCAACTTACCACCCACTAGTCGCCTCAGTGGCGTACCAGTAAGAACGACGGGTTTTGAAATCCAGAGGTCCCGAGTCCGAATTCCGCTACAGCCTGCGTTTCAGGTAATGTCTACATGCATTACACAACTATTACTTGGAACGTACCGAGGCATAACAGTTAGCAGCAGAGGTAATGGAAAAGCACGCAATCTGTTACCAGCATCTAAACGCTATTAACTGGCCGGAGCGTCTGTGGGAGTGCTCCAATAGAGCTCAGGATTGTAATAACCCGGCTAATTGGCGTACTACTACACAGACAAATATAAAAAGCAACCTCGTGCTACTACATAGGCTCAACACATTAGAGAAGCATAGTGCAATAGACGCAAGTCTGAGCACTCGGTGTAACCACCACCTCTTCTACAACACTTAACATTTTTAACACCCACAATAGTATCTTAAATGGAAATGTCAAATGGGGTAACTTGAAACACACCAGCAGACTGTTACTTGCCCACTTAAGCTAATCCCTGAACATCTCCGGTTACTTATGAACATGAGCAATGAACGGTGGAAATTCATGGAGACTGTGCCAGCCTTTTGGTGTGTCCTAAGTTCGGCAGTGTTGGAAGAACGCTAAAATCATTGTTCCCGTTTCCATTCTTTCTTCTCTAATTGCATGTTCTCATTTGTGTTCTTTCTTCTCCTTACCTTAAAATTACCAAGTTCCCTTTCTCGCTCCCATTCCCGTTCTTGTTCCCACATTGATCCTGTTTGGCTGTTCCCATTCCCATTTCCCGTTGTTGTTCTCAATCCCATCATTGTTCTTGTTCTTAGAACGAGAACGAGAACTTGCCGTATTTCTTTTTGTTCTCGTTCGTTCTTCCAACATCCAAGTACTGCAGTTTGATATTTTCATTTAAAAAATGTATAATTGATGGTTTTAGGCTTCCAGAATTTTACTTTCACGTCAGCTGCAAAAGTGTTGGAAAAACGTAAAAATCATCCTGTTCCCGCTCTGGTTTGTTCTTCTCTAACTGAATGGTTTTCGTTCATGCTCCTTGTTCTCCTTACCCTACAATTACCAGCGTCCCGTTCTTGTTCCCAACCTGGTCCTGTTCCCGTTTCTCATTCTCGTTCTCAATCCCATCATGTTCTTGTTTTCGTTCTTGTTTGTTCTTCCAACACTGTCCTAAGTTACACAACTGTTTCAAGATACCCCAGTTGACAGCATCAAAGTATTGAGATAATGATTCCTTTGGTCGCTGATTTCGGATATTGTGTGCGATTTTTGATCAGACCCCGTTTTGGGCCTCAAGATTCAAATTTGACTATGTCAATCGAGCAATGTAAATATCTCGAAATCTGTCGCGGCATTAGCTGATTCCTGTTGATGCTCATCTCAGCATTAGACTGATCGCATTTCAGGCCTTCGGCGATGAAATCACCCCTCCTGTAAAATTTTTAACGAGCGTGTACATTTTCAAGTTCGTTAGGCTCTCTTTGATAACTCTGCTGACTAACCGATGTGGCCAGTCTGACGCTGCTCATTCCGATTCTGTTATGACAGAGAATTTAGCTTTCTAACTGGCTACAAAATCTGACTCAAAATCGGAGATGGTGTCCGAATATATGAAATGACAGTTAAAAAAGTCGCAGTGTTCTTTAAATGCTAGAAAAGTCAGAGCTCGTAAGTATACTTCAACAGTTCATGGATAGGACTACTCCATTTAGCACTTAATTGAAGACTGTCTGCAGGCACAACCAAGAAACTTTTACTTTCTCAGTTTTCAATCTGTTGAGTTTTCGAACTTTCAAAGTCCGTCTGCTCCCTGGGCTCTTGTGCATGATACGAAATATCTCATCCTATGACCGATTTCCTTCTAGTGTTTGTGTTCCTGTATGTCTGCATTTTGCGTTTACAGGATGCTTGGGTAAAAACGCGTGTCTCTTCATTGTATTGGAGTGAAGGGACGGAGAAAATATTAGAATTTGATTCATCTTCACACTTTCTCGATAAGATTGATCCATAGAGCCGGACAAACAAAATCCTTCCGGTGGTTTGTGATAAACGTCTACTGGGAAAGAAAAACTGAGCCATGACTCGGCGAGGTGACGTCACAATCGAGAATCGTGTCGATAATAATCGCTCGTCGTGATGTTTTTATGATTATCTTACACCGTCATTCGAAAAAACTGGAAAAAACTAACTTAATGTCCCATAAGTGAGTAGATCAGATACTTGTCTGAACTGTATCTATTTTGTGTCCAACATCGCAAAAACATTTTCATATCGCGGTAAATTTCTTTCGGAACTGACAGATTTCTTCTTACTGAATTGTGTTACAGTAAGAATTCGTACCTACACTGTTTCTTTCATACCTGTTTCCGATAGCATACCGAATAAATGACTCATCAAGTTTACGAGTGCATCATCAAATGCGAAAACAGGTGTTGGCGGGTATTGTATTTTGTTCGCACACGCGATCGTGAAGTCATGAAAAAATAGCTGCTCCAGTCAGTACACACCATGAAACATGTATGTGTGGGTTAGGGTGGATCGTCATATATAGGCTAAAGAATTTTTCGAATCTTTGAGTGCGACCTAGTTGAAAAGTTGCATTTTGTGAATAGAAAATGTTAATTTTTGTTTTTAATTGTAAATTTTTCCTAAGGGTTTCTAGGGCTGAAAATTGAATGTTACGCAGCGCCTTAAAAATGCATGTTTTTGGAAAATTTTTACATAAACTTTATAATAGTATTCATCGCGAACTTTAAATTACATGGTTCGTTTACAAATGTTGCCTATCTGTGAAATTGAAGGCGCTAAAGCATTTAGGTACAATAATTTGTTGCTTTATAGCGCCTTCAGTATGGTAGATAGGCTAAATTCACATATCACCCCGACAGTAGTAGTGATTGAGATCTACAAAACGAGTTGTGTGCGAATTTTGTCTATCTGCAATATTGAAGGCGCTAGAAAGCAACAAAGTATTGTACGTGCCGTAGCGCCTTCAATTTCACAGATAGACACATTTGAATGCGACTTTTTTGTTACTCGCAGTTAGTAAAACTAAAAAGGTTGGGTGCAAATTTGGTCCATTTCGCATATTGAAGGCGGTAGACCATTCGGACTCTTCAAGATTAAACTGTGGAGTCCGTTAACACACCACTACAAGCACACGCACATACATTGATGTTATCAAAGTTAGGATATGCTGTTGAGAAGAACGTTACATTACGTTAAAAAATTCAAATCCTTTTGAATTTTTATTGACGCTTGGATCATTTTAATGATCTCTAATCATAATGACGTTCTGTGTACACGTTCGTTATTATTGACGCAGCGCTCAGTAATGATAATTTTTATTGACAATGTATAATTCGCATAAGTTGATCTGGTTGATATCAGTACATTTCAATGTTCTTTTTCGACTCCACTGTGATCTTCAAAACATTCTCGCCGATTCCTTTATGACCGATCACTTGCCCCAACCGAAAAATAGGCGACATAATAACGTAATTAATACGAATTACCTATTTTACTGAACGTTTCTCTTACAGTTATCATAATAGAGCCCTATAAACACAAGTACTCGCATACGTCATTTTGGAGCCCATCATGCCCGTGGATGCCGAATCCGACTATGCGAAGCGTACCGCGTAGTCAATTTGGCATCAACGGGCACGATGGGCTCCAGAATGGTGTATGCGAGTACTCATCTTTAGAGGTCGCTTTAATCATAACTTTGATAACAAAAATTTACTGATAACAAACCAGCGACACTAGCGCGCCACCGCCCGGAAGAGTCCGAATTGAAGAATTGAATAAAAGTACTGGCAAAAATCAAAACTTCGAAAGAAAAGAGGTGTTAGGTGAAGAAATATAACGTATGAACATCAGCGAAAATAATTAAGTTTTATTTTAAATTCAAAAATGAAAAAAGCGAAACTATCCGAAAAATCTTTTTCTGACTTGCATTCTGGAAGATTTTTCCTATTCTTTAGTACCATAATACTTATGAACCCATTTCGTCTTTCTTCGTCGCAAACTGTTACTGATGTCAACGGCTTACAAAAATATCGCATTCTAGTCTCCATTTTGAAGACAACTTACACCAAAATACGCAGACGTTATTCAACTCGGCTGTGCTGGAAAAACAACCACAATTTACGATTATTTTGGTAGAAATAAGATGCCAAATAAAGAGAGAATGTAAGAAGGGCAAAGATAAATTGATTAATCAGAATTATGAGGACATTGAGGAGCAAATGAAAGCAAGAAACCCGATCAAGCATATGTTCGTATAATAAAGCAAAACAATATTTTGTAACAAGAAGAAGGAAAACATATAATTTAACGGATTAAAAAGGATAATTATTAGGCAGACTAAAAAAGACAAAATAAAAGATGGGTGAGATATGTTGAAAAACTGTATATATGAATGGAGTAGGATTAGGTAAATGTATGGAAAGAGGAGTTAGTGTTGAGGATGAAGAAAGAGAAGATACGCTATTTTGAGATCGAAATTCGATAAAATTCTGAAAGAAATGGAAGCAGGTAAAGAAGGAGTTGATAAAATTGCTATTGACTGAGTTATTGAAAAATGTCGGAGAAGTTGTTCTAAAAAATTCATATGAATTAATCTGCAGAATGCATGAGGAAGGAAAAATGCCAATTGATTTCCGGAAGAGCAGGTTGATCATGATCCCAATAAAGTAGGAACACGCAAATGTGAAGATTATGTACCATCTGTCGCATGCATCAAAGATTCTAGTGAGGATAATAAATGAGGGAATGCAAAATAAAATGGAAGAAAGAATAGGAGAAGATCAGTTTGGATTCAGAAACCGCAGAGGAACGAGGAAAGCAATTTTATGTTTGAGGCTTTTGTTTCCAAAAAAAAAGGGGGGAAAGTTTGGATACTTATGCAGCATTTGTAGGTTAAAAAAAAACTTTTGATCAAAGGGGCGAAGCTCATAGAATTTTGTGAAGAATATAAAGTATAGTTATTGGAAACGCTCTGCTTAAAAATCATGAGAGAAGAACATACACTTGGAAAAACCAAGGAGATAGGAGAAGATATCAAATAAGTAGATTGTATTATGACGCGAAGAAAATATAAAAATCAAATATTGGATTGTAAGGTGTACCGGCGAGCGGATGTATGTAGATAGTGATCACAATTTAGTAGTAATGAAATGCACGCTTAAAGTTAGAGAATTTAATAAGAAAAATGTAAAAACAAAGTGGAATTTTGAGTTATTGAAAGAGGCAAAGAAAAAAGAACAATAAAAATAAATAAATAAAAAATGAAGAGCGATCTTCCAAAACGGCCTCTGTCCAGTTCTGTATTTTTTGCACCGGGAAGAAAAAACTTGCTGTATCCCTATACTACACCTACATGTCACGGTTGATGGTCGGGTTGCCTAGTGGAACACTTACAGGAATTTATCTCGTTGAAATATTGAATGTACCTTGTACAGGAGACGCGCATGACAGTCGCGAAGTGGAGGATCTCCTGGATAGAGGCCGTTTTGGAGCAACATTTTTGAATTATTAGTTTTGGTTTGGCACAAAATTAGACATACTGTGTCTTTCAGTAGATTCTCATTCATAAAATTCTCAAGATAATGTCGACTCCTCTATTGTGATAAAAATATGTGGTCAGAGGCCGTTTTGGAACAACATTTTTCTTCTCTTTGCGAGTTTATTTTGGCTTCTTACATGCGTCAGATTCACGATATCGTGATTTTGTTCGGGCCAGAATATGTATTACTAGATTCCTCACCAGATGGCGCTATAAAACGATTTTTCAAAAAAAATGGACAGAGGCCGTTTTGGAATATCGCTCCTCAAATAATAATAATAACGAAAAAACTTTCTAAATCATCGGAGGGAAATGATATTGAAGGGCGGTGTATAGCACTAAAAAAAGCAATAAATCTCGCAGTGAGGCAGAAAATGGGTATTCAAATATAAGAAAGGAGAAAGGAACTAAAAAAGCAATTGTAGGTTTGAGGCTTTTATTAGTAACAAGACTGAAAAAAGGTTTGGATACTTAGATGGAGCATTTGTAGATTTCGGAAAAGCTTTTAAAATATTGAATTGTCAAAAATGTTTCAAGTATTGAAGGAAACAGGAGTTACGTATAAAGAAAGAAGAGTAATATGGAACTTATATAAGGATTAATAGGATCAGATACAAATAGAGGATGAAGTGGGAGAAACTAAAATTCAAAAAGAAGTGAAATAAGGTTGTTGTTTGTCCCCAGTACTGTTTAACGTATTTATACGAAAAGTAATTGAAGAAATGAATGAAAGTGGAAATACAAGAGGAAACAGTTAGAATCACAAGGTTTGCAGATGATGTTGCAATTGTGGAAAGAAGTAAAGAAGAACTGAAGAATACGTTGAGAGAGTTGGATAAAAAATTGAAAATAAAAATGTAAAATGGAAATAAATAAGAAGAAAACAAAACTGATTGTAATAGATTGGAACAATATCCAATTAATATGGGGGGGGGGGAAGGTGAAAAAATGAACAGGGTGACCACTTGGTCACTTTTTAAACCTTTTGTCACCGTAAGTCACCTTAGGTCACCTTTCAAAAATTTAGTCACCAAAGTCACTTTTCATGTAAGAAGTCACCTTGTTTCTTTTAAATTCTTTCAAAGAATTCTAAAATTCAAAACAATTTGAAACCAGCGTATTGAACATTTTCAAAATATAATAAAATAAGTCAGAATCGAAATAGTACTCATTAGCGCTCTCTATCAAAAACTTGTCCTACCTACTGATCAGTAGTAGGACAGTAGCGCAGTATGTACTGTACTGACCACTAGGGCTCCAAAATATTCTCCCTAAAAAACAGAAAATATGCGCATATTCTATGAGCTTATTTTGCTGAAATTATGCCAGAAAATTCCCTAATAAGTCAAATGATGCAAAAATATTTTTACACAACACAATATGGGTACCTATCATTTTACTGGGAAAAATGAAAGGAAATGGATGGTAAACCTGATAAATTGAGTATTTGTGATCATGGAGGACAAAAGGGACCTTGGAGGTAAAATAAATTTTGCAAAAACAGCGAAAAGAAAATTTGGTTGGTTCATCATTAAAAATCGCGCTGTCCGATTACAGTAGTCGCAGTGAAATTTAGAAGGTGTGTATTTTTGAGTAGTTGTAGAATATCGTCAGAGTCTTTTTATTATATGACGGATTTTTAAAGGTATATTGATAAAATTATCCTCTCAGGCCCCTAAGGTTCCTTTTATTATCCGGGGGTGTTCCTCATATTTACAGATTTTCTTGAGGAGCTCATGCAAAACTACTAGTCTCCGAATATTCAAATTTTAAAAAACCTGGAAGTTCGTTTCTGGCCCCTAAGGTTCCTTTAGTCATCCATAGTCACATTTAAGAAGATTCGTAAAAAATTTGAACTTTTACTTTAAAAAAATATATATATATAAATTATTAAATTCAAAAATAAATCATTTATTCGAATTTCTCAAACTTAAAACAGAAACAGTCATTCGAATTGTTAAATTTAAATAATCACAATTACACATTTGAATTAGAATTAGAAGAAATGTTTAAATGTTTTCTTAAGTTGTAAAATATGAAGGATCGATTCAAAAGAAGAAACCTACGAAAACATCTTTGCATCAATTTTTTCCATAGATGTGCCTTCTACTGTATAATATATGTATACTATTTTTAAAAAGTCTTAGTAAAAAGCAGCTTGTTGGTCTGATAATGATCACTCTTTGGTCACTTTTTGATAATTTTTGTGATTTTTTCAACTTTTTTGAAGGAAAAATAAATTGAGTGTCCGCCTTGAATAATGGAAATAAAGGAATTTAAATTACTTAGGTAGTCTGATAATGCAAGATTGAAGAAGCAAAAGTGAAGTGAAGAGTAAAATGGAACAAGCTAAGGTAACTTTTTTTTTTTTTTCAAAAAGGATATGTATTCAGGGCAAATATAGATTTAAAGTAAGACTGAGATTTCTTGAAACGTACTTATATTTCGACTATAGCATTGTTTGGATATGAATTGGTCTCAGAAATGAAAAGACTAGCGCAGGAGAGAAAAAAGTGGAAAGACGCAACCTAACTAGTCTAGAGACTGAGGAGTACAACATCATCTTTAAAAACACAACTTCGATAATAAAAAGGTACATTTTCCTTCATTGTCCGTTGTCTGATATATTTAAATAACATTTCCCAAATAGCACCAACCTATGGAAAATTTTCTGGGAGTCGCTTCAATCGCCTGCAGCGTGACAACAGTACACGCTAATGGACAAGGGTTGAGAGTGAGACTAAAGATGGAGGAATCAAATAAGCTATCAGCGATCCAAACCGCTGTTCAGTAGTTCGTGAGTTGCGACTCGGAGGAAGAAATTTCCCGAATAGCCCCAGCGTACGGTATCAAAAATATTCTATTGTTGGAAAAATCATTCGTAGCAATAGTTCAGTTCTGTAGAAACTATCGGTACGATAGTGCTTAACAGTAGTAACACCTAACCTAATACTCACGGAAAATTTTTTCTAACTTCGTTGAAAAATGGCTTATGCATTCATTATGGAGTTTGTCAATAATATGTTCTTCGCGCTCGATACTGATAGATCTAAAGACTAGACGATGAAAATATATTTCGCCCTTGTAACACATTAGTTTCGCTATTTTCCCCCTTAAAACCTGTTCTCTCATTTATTAAGCTGAATCTAATTAACGCGACGCTAGTCTTAATTATGCAATGAATTTTTTTGTCAATAAACTGTCTGATTTATAATAATCGTCGTATAATTCACTTCGTTAATTTATTTTCCTGAAGTCGATACTGTGTTACAGTTGTTTTTCTTCACCACTGTGAACGTGGGAACATTTTATAAACTTCGGTCCCAACAATTTATTACCTATTCGATTTACCTGAAACAGAACGTGGGAATGATAAAAATCTTGACCTGCGTGAACTGTTAAGTTACATCTCTCAAATCACAAAAAGTAAACCACAAAAAGAAAAATTATCTGGAACCTGGCAGAATTAAAAATAAAACCCCGGATTAAAATATCGCCGGTTTTGGCCACATGACTGGCAATTACTAGTCAAGTTCGGAACTTCTTGTGGTAAAACAAATTTATAATTTCAAAAGGTGAAACCAACTAATGTGTATATTTTATTCGGTATGAAGTGCAAAACAAGACATCGGATTTAGATTTATAATAGAAAATCGATAAGAACACCTGTTCGTTCGTTGCTAGAGCTAGAGACTTTCACCTTTTCGAACAATGGAAAACAGGTGCAAGGTCGAAGGTAGTAGAATTAGTTTTTGTGTTACAAAGAGTATTCAAAGAGGGATTATCGAGACTCGGAGGGATACAAGTGCCGTTCCTTTATCATTTCTCCCGAATGAATGTCTGAAGAAGTGTCCGACTATGTCAATACAGATCAAAGTGACCTTGATCGCTGGAGATCTAAGGAACTGTCCCAGTGGGAAAACTGCCACTAGTTTTTAAAAAGCTGCTACTACTTCGGCCACTACGTGGCAGAAGTAGTAGCAGTGGGACTAAGTCGGCCTTTTTGCCACCATGCGCCACGGTAGCCTATGCTTAAGAGCACAACGTAATATCCGCTGCCATTCGCTATCAGTGGCGTTGGCTACTTTCTACTTATAAGTGCGCAACGTAGCAACTGCTTCGTTGCGCCTCCATTCTAATTATGTTGCTACAGCAACGCGCTATGTAGCGCTCTCAATGGCGCCACCATAATACTCCTATGATTATGCATCGTAGCGTGCGCTACCATATGCTTCTCAGAATGTTTTAGTAGAGCAGGGCCGGAAATAGAGGGTGGCTAAGGGAGGCTAAGCCTCCTGGGTTCAAAATTAGCCCCCTAAATTTTTTTAAAATCATTCTTAATAGAGTAAAAATGGGAACCTAATTCCAATTCCAATGTAGTCTCTATTTTTCGGTTTTTCTTTTTTCTTTTTTTGTGGGGGGGGGGAGGTATGATTTCTGGATTTGTAATAAAGTTATTTTAGGCACAAGGGCTTCAGCCCCTCGAAGTTTTTGCTCTATTTCCGCCCCTAAGTAGAGATGATCAAAACTCTCGTAATTATGTAGGGTACAAAATAAATAAGCATACACAAATTTGTAGTATACCTAACAAGAAGTGTTTATTACATAAAAAATTGCTAACAAACATATTTTCATGGTATAACAATAACATAAAAAATTAATGATGAAAAAAGTAATTACTTATTATGTTACACTACACAACAGCATAAAAGATTCTATGATCTTACAAAATAACAAAATGTTGATGATGGATATTTCAATAGCATTATAACGAATAACTATTTTTATTATTCTCTAGAAATTTTGTTGGATATGTATTAAAGTGAAATTAATTCGGGCCAAAACTACAATAGACCTAATGATACAAGTTCTTAATTATACTTGAATTGTAGAATAATGGGTCCGTATAGCGGCATATGATAATAGTATTTAATAACGAAAAGGTATCAGTATTTGGTACTTAGTAAATGAACTCAGTTAGTAGGTTAATATGGAGGAGACTGTTCGTCTCGAACTAAAATATACCAAAACAGAAAACCTTAATTAAAAATTGCCACGGAAGATCTATTTGAAGTTAGGATATTCGACATGGTGTAAATCTAATTATTTCAGGAACCTTGAATTGGACTGCTGAAAATTATCCATCAGTGTGTATGCGTTCAAATTTCGAGACATACGAATTGATCCACAGGTCCTTCAGCTAAAAAATAAATTTCAGTTAAAAATACATTAATTTTAATCGGACATATTTTTTAGAAACGGGGTAGGCAGTTCTAAATTTTTTGTCCTTTATTCGCCTTGATAAGTTGCATTCAATGGACCTTATACAAATCCTTATTACCGACATATGGCGACGATTTCAGTTCTAGGCGGACAAACAATGAAAGTAAGAAAGTATCCTTTGTTCATACCACACAAATAGAAAAGACTCTGAGAAGGAAATTTCAGAAGATCTAAAACTGTTTTCTAAATTTCTCCAAATTTCCTTCAAAGAGAAAAAAAACGATATGTATAGAAAAATATTGGGGGCACGTGCCCCCTATGCTCCCGACGCTACGCCATGCAGTTTAAGCATACCATTATAATTTTCAAACGAGTTAAAAGGTATGTCCTCTTTATCATCTTCTTCATTTTCCTCATCATCCTCAGCGTCCACTGTCATTACATTGGAAGAATCATCCCCATAACCCTATTCAGCACATTCACTAAACACTATAGGCCTCTGCACAACAGCGCGGTCTTGACCCGTCACACATTGACGCGGTCATACAGGAGATTATACGGGTGGTCAGAAAAAGGGGGTCGCCGGACCCCCATCGTGGAAATGGAGGAGAAAAATAATGTTAATAATTTGTTCTTAATTTGTTCCAATTTGTTCGGCCATTTTTAGAATTTGTTCTTACCCCCAGCCCCCAAAAATTAGAAACTCAGTTTGAGGGGCTGGTGACATGCTAGCCCCTACATTCGATATCGGGGTTGTAACAAGTCTCAAACAATTGTTCTTAGTTTGTTCTAATTTGTTCCGCAGTTTTCAGAATTTTTCCGCTACTCTCCCCTATTTACAGACACCAAAAAGAGGAGCAGGATCAAATAATAGCTATAATCCCACATGCATACTACTTGTTGTACACTAAAATTTGTTCTACATTCGTTCTAATTTTTTCTCTCATCTACACACCTAAGTCCATTACCACTATGCATTTGCCGACTATTCGAGCTCAGGGGCGGGGGTAAGTGACCCTTAAATCTTCTGTTTCCATATGAATACGATTTGCTGCACACTGAAATTTGTTCTATATACACGTTCTAGTTTGTTCTCTCAACCCCACACCTCAGACTATCAAAACCATACATTTGCCGACTATCTGAAGTAGGGAGTGGGGGTAAGTGACACTTATGTAAGAATTTTCCACATAAATACGAGTTGCTATAAACTGCAATTTGTTCTCTATTCATTCTAGTTTGTTCTTTCCTCTACACACTCAAATCCCTCGCCACAAAGCATTGGCCGACAATATGAACTTATGTGGTGGTGAAGAGTAGCCCTGATGTGCGAATTCCCCATAATTGCGATTTGTCGCCCCTACAATTTGTTCTCTACTTGCTTTAATTTGTTCTCGAATCTACACACCACAATCCATCATCAATGTGTATTTGAAGTAAACCAAAATTCAAAGGGTGGTCTTGAGTGACCCTTAAGTCCTAAATTTTTGTGGATACTTAGGACTTACAGGTTACTTACGCCCAACCTTTGAACTTCGAATGACCTCAAATATACAGTGATGGTGGATTGTGGTGTGTAGATTCGAGAACAAATTAGAACAAATAGAGGACAAATTGTAGTGGGGCCAAATCGCAATTATGTGGGAAATTCGCGCACAAGGGCCACTTACTCCCACCACATAAGTTTATATGTTCAGTCAATGCCTTGTGGCGACAGATTTTAGTGTGTAGATGAGAGAATAAATTAGAACAAATAGAGGAAAAATTGTAGTGGGCGAAAAATCGCAATTATATGGAAAATTCGCACAAAAGGGCCACTTACCCCCACTACAGTAGTTCATATTGTCCGCCAATACTTTGTGGCGACGTATTTTAGTGTGTCGATGGAAATTAGAATAAATAGAGAACAAATTGCAGTCAGTAGCAAATCGTATTTATGCGGAAAATTCATACATAAGTGTCCCTTACCCCCCCCCCCCATAAGTGTATGGTTTTGATAGTTTGAGGTGTGGGGTTGAATGAACAAACTAGAACGTATATAGAACAAATTTCAGTGTGCAGCAAATCGTATTATATGGAAACTAAAGACTTAAGGGTCACTTCCTCCGCCCCTGAATTCAACTAGTCGGCAAATGCATAGTGGTGATGGACTCGGGTGGGTAAATGGATTATAGCTATTAGTTGATCCTGCTCCTCTTTTTGGTGTCTGTAAAAAGGGGAGGATGGCGAAACAAATTCTGAAAACTGCGGAAAAAATTAGAACAAATTAAGAACAAATATTTGAGACTTGTTACAACCCCGAAATCAAATGTCAGGGGCTAGCATGTCACCAGCCCCTCGAACTGAGTTGCTAATTTTGAGGGGTGGGGGTGAGAACAAATTAGAACAAATTAAGAACAAATTATTGATATTATTTTTCTTTCCCATTTCCATAATGAGGGGGCTGGTGACATGAACCTGAAAAGCCCACACAAATGAAGAATGGATTAATAGAAGAAAAGGGATGCAACATCGTGACCAGGAGTAGGATCATGACTTGAAATTCCGTATCTGGTTTCCTCCAGACATAAAAGGTTTCATCTCCCTTTAGCCTCAGGTCACTGTAAAGAAGTTCGGCACTCAAAGTAGCTTCACAATTTTCTACATATGCTGTACCAATTTCTACCGCTTATCCCAGATTTTAAAATGCCCTCCCCAAGTTATAGGCAAGGGCAGTCACCTTCCCCCTTGATATTTGACAAGCGGATCAGGGCAGAAATTGTGTACCTAATTATACTATTTCGTATCACAAATTCTAGATTTTGTTCTATCCTCTTCCCTCTTAGTTCCAAAAAGAGTAGCCTTCAATAACTCACCCTCCATGAAAGAGTTCGGAACCCCAAGTGGAGAGTGGACTGAAAAATTATTACCTATTTTATACAATTTGTGCCGCTAATTCTAAATTTTTACCCTTCTCGTTTAGTGCACCTCCACTTCCTACTTTCACCACGCTCTATCTTCGCCTTGCTCTTTCCTCTTTGTCAACCCCCCCCCCCCCCCCCTCCAAGAACACCACTTCTCTTTTTCATGTCCTTCCTTGTTGAAGAACGAGAAGGTAAATGGAGAAAAGGTTGAAGAGATTGTTGGAGAACAGAGGAGCAAGCGTGTAAACGAGGATTTGCAATTTGAGGAAGTGCAGCATGTGGATTTGACGAGGGGCGAGGAAAGAAACTGAAGGAGATTGAAATCACCCAGGCAGCGTTACATTTATCCTTAGCCCTTTCATAATTTTGGAGAGAAAGAAGAAAGTGTGCATATGGGTGAAGTGATATTTATGAAAGACAAAGGGGGAAGAAGGGAGGTGGAGCACATACTGTGGGCCACTTATTTCACAAATGTAAGGGGAAGGGGGAAGGTACAAAGCTTAACATTCGTGGTACAAAATTGTAAACAATAGGTACATGGTTTCTGCACCAACTTCGATTATTGTGTACGTCTACTTTTAGGGTGGGGGGGGGGAGGTTGTCGAGATGAGATGTTACAGTTCCTGTCGATAACTCGAGGAGGGAGGGGGACAATATTTGGAAATTAGCGATAGCAAAATAAGTGGAAAATTTTGGTTCTATCCTGGTTACTAAACTTTTTCTTGGAGGAGGGTGATTACTGGTAGCTACTCATTTTGCAAATGATAGTGGTAGTGAGCGGATACAAAATTTAAGTTACAAAATGTCGGCACTGCTTCCGTTGCAGAATATCAGAAGCAGGAAATTTGGAATGTAGGTTACCACCCTCGTACAAACTCGGGAGAGGGTAAAGTACGAGTACGAAATTTGGGATGAGGGGTACAAGATGGTATAAAATTTATGTACACTTTCGATGTAAAATACCTTCAAAGATATACCGCCGGAGTTACTCTTATCACTCACAACTCGGGAGTGGTGAAGGTTTTAGAAAATTCGGAACTTGCGGTACAAAATAGGTACAAAATTGCTATACCATTTTGAATCAAAATGCCAACTTGTCCGGGGGAGGGGGCTACGTCTTGTCCGCCTCCCTAAATGGACTTTTAAAAATAATTATGGTGAAGGGAGGTGGTACAAAATTCAAGGATGATGGTACAAAATAATTCAAAATAGGTACAAAATTATGATACATGATTCTTTGGTTCGGGAAAGGTACTTCGGGAGGGAGGACGGGCGAAACGGACCTCGTGTCCATTTATTTATTTTATTTTGATTTACAACCTTTACTTAATTATCTACGAGTAACATTAGATTAGTGCGTAGGTCTCCCCAACCTTTCTCCATCGTTCCCTATCCCTAGCTCCTCTAACACAAAGCCTTCCTCCTATTGTTTTATCGTACTACCTTGTCCGGGGTCTCCCTGGTGATCTCACACCTTCCCAGGGGTAATTCTTTCAGATTTTTCTTCTTTTCTTTTCCAAGTTGGGAGGATTTCCGCTATCCTTCCTCTTCCCGTAGATCCGCACCTGCCAGAAACTTTACCGGCGGTACATAAAGGGGCTTTTAAAAAAATGAAAGATTGACTCACATCATAATTATCATGATCATGGTCGCTGTCATCGTCAACGCTATTATCATTGTTATTGTCACTAAGCTATATCTATAGTACGATGATTTAGATTTTAGTCGCTGATTAACATTGTATGACACTGTAATGTAGCAAAGAGTTTAGAAAGTAGATATCTAGTGGACGTGCCAGAAAAATCAACAAATAAATCACGCAATATTAAATCAAAGGCTTAAACCAGTTGTTACAACAACAGCCGATGAATAGAGTCAATTACACAACCCAGAACACTTCATTTAGGTAACTGATTTACCCAACTAAAGAAAAATGTACAAAGGTTCTTGTTGCAGCTTGATTTTTTTCCCTGTACATACATAGTATGTAAAGAACATCACTGAGTTTTCAAAGAACATACTATCGTTAGTAGTTCATAGTCCGAGAACAGTGGCGTAGCCAGGATTGGGAGAAGGGGGGTGTCTGCAAAATCGGACTGGTGGTTCAAAAACTATCGGGCGGGGATAGAACGACCTGGGGCAACAGAAATTATTGAGACTGCAAAACTAAGCTTTTGCGGTACAAATATTTGACTATAACTCTCAGCTGAAAAGTACATTCGTAAGCGGTGACCGGGGATGGAAGGTAAGATAATGGAGAGGCAAGACAGATGAGAGGATCGCCTTGACCCCAAGTAGCAAGAGGGGACTCTGAGAAAACGAGGCAGTGGCTAAAGATGAAAGATGAGGGGATAGAGTGAATCATTCGACATATCTGACCTGACGGTCGAAAAATGACTGATGATGTCATTAACGTTACCTGTTTTGTCCGAAAAAATCTTGATGACTTAGTGAAGTCGCAAAGCGGTCAAGTTTGAAGCAATCCAATTCTGCTTCCATTATATCTCCATTTCCCAATCAACCTTCCCTTTCTGGCTACACCAAAGGACTGAAAGTGAAAGACAAGGACCGCGGCGGCTTGGGAGGCTCCTTCTACCTTTCTTGATCAGGGACGTACACAAGAGTTTCCCCTGGGAGGGGGGAGAGTTGTGGAAGTCCCTAATGACTGAACTCAAAAAATTCCGAACTGTCAAAGCAAAAAAAAAAAAAAAAAAACCTTTTGACTTATTGTATTTTTCCAACTTCTCAACTCAAAATTCTGAAGTATCAAAGCTTGTTGGATATTTCCGTAACTTTTTTCAACTTTGTCTGCCTAAAATGATAAATCTTCCCAACTGCTGAGAGTAAAAAATTCCTACGGGGGAGGGGGGAAGTTGCCCCCTATCAGTAGATCCCTGTTCCTCATCTCCTTCATCTTCCTTGGAATTGCTGCGCACCACTCCCTTATCATCTCCATTTCTTCGTTTAGCCCTCTGCAACTTACTACATCCAAAGTCACCAGTTCCCTTCATCCTTCTCATGCTCTAACTTCATTTATTCATATCCAGTAAGATTTGGTAAACAGATAAGGCGACACGATTTATTCGTCCACTGCTTTCCAATCAGTTCGAGTTCGCAGGTACTGTTAAAATTTTGTAGACGACCGGAAATAATTATAAATAGCATTAATAAATTAGCTTCAACTTACTTTTAATAACTGTAGTCCCGGCAGGCAGTTGCAATATGGAAATAGGAAAAAAATATACGAGTATGTAACTCTGAACGTGTAAAATAATAATTGAACACTAACACAACACGTGTAGGTACATTAAGAACTCGATCGGCTGTCAATACAACGACGGATAAACGGGCGAACTGTTTCATTCAATCTGATATGCACAGGCTATTTTTAGTTACAGCGGAATATTTGTCATTTTTGCACAGTAAGCAGTAACTTCTGGATAAGCGCGTGGGCCGATCTGGGAGCAGGTAGTAGCGAATGCCCTTAGGGGCATAGGCTACTGTTTGCGCATATAAGCAAAGTGATAGCGGATGCTTTGGTAGCAGCTGCACCTTTCTGCGACTATAGGCAAATAAGTAGCGATTGCTACGTAGCATTCGCCACGCTGCCCTATTATGAGCGAAGAGGAGCATCCGCTTTAGTGGCAGTTGCTACTATTTGCTTTGGTGGCGCGGCTTTGAATTTTCCCACTGGGTGTGGTACAGGCAGTAGGTTTGCAAAATAGCATCCATTCTCTAACAGCCTATGTTCCTCCTAAATTGATGCCTTCCCGCAAAAATCTAAAAAAAAAACCATCCTAACTAACCCACGTACGTGTAGAAAAACTTTCAAACAAAAACCGTTCCTTATGAAACAGGGTAGCCACTTTCTGGAAAACCGGGAAAATCAGGAACTTTTGTCAATCTGGAAAAGTCAGGGAATTGCTATAATGTTGATCAAAATCAAGGAACTTTTTCAGAATCAATTAATCAACCAATTTAGCCTTTATTACATGATCCATTATAATGCTTACATTATATTTATATTAACATATTGGCCCTTTATATTGAACATACCTAGGCCTCCCTCAATCTGACCCATTCAAACCAGTCATGTACAGTAGATACCTTATGTATGTTCTAGCGCAGTAATGATTTCTCTTACTTTTTCCCCCATTTTTCAGTTCTCAAGAAAAAATAAAAATTCTCTAAATTTCTGTATTGAATATTTAATTATTTTTAAGGATAATTTTAATCATTTCATCCTATTTTCTCATATCCTCTAGTTTGAAAATTTTATAAATGTTGTATCCAAATTATATCAATTTCCTATCTTTCAACTCTTTCTCTCATAGAAATCATCAATCTGTGATAGGTAATAATACTCTTGGCACAGTTGAAGATTTCTTTCACTTCTTTCCCCATTTTTCACCTCTGAAGAAAAAAATGATACATTATATTTATTCTCCCCCATTTTTCAGTTCTCAAGAAAAAACAAAATTTCATATTGATATTTAACTGTTTTAACCCTCTACTTATAGAAATCATCAATCTGTGACAGTTGAAGATTTCTTTCACTTTCTTCCCTATTTTTCACCTCTGAAGAAAAAAATGATAGCTTATATATGTTCTAGCGCAGTCAAGCTCAGAGGCTAATTTCTCATTAACGTTTCTAACAAACCCTAAAAATTCTTGAAAATCCTCTAATTTCTGCACTGAATATTTTACTGTTTTTAAATCGAATATGAATATTTTTCTTCTCCACTGGTTCGAAAATTTTACAACTTTTGTATCAAATTTCTATCGTTTTTCTCAACCCTCTTATGTTTCAACGAACGGTGTATAATATGTAGTTGAATGTTTCGAAGCGTTCTAGTATGAGCGTGAGATAACTGACAAGCTAGAATAGTGTTTGAAATAGGTATTCCTTATTTGCAACTAATCAGTAAACGTTCTGATATGAATGCGAGACATCTGAGTTGAAACACAAGCTAGAGCAGTATTTGAAAGCGTTGTTTTTATTATTTCGAGATCCAAATTGTTTTACCCGTCCAATGTTCGTGAAAATTCGTATCTAAAACTGAGGTCTTAGTTTCTTTTACGGGTGTTTAAATACTGATTTCCGAATCATAATATGCCGAATACGAACACATTTCAGATTCCTCGTGTCACCAATTTATTTATCGAATCGTATCGTTTATTTTTCCCCTTTGTCGACGAAATATTGTGTGATAAGTATTCTTCGGGTTCATTCAAATTTTTCTTGAGATCATGTGTCGATTGATTTGAACTTCGATAGCCGGTGTCAATATCTGTAAAAATTCGTTGCTGATAATGAGGTTTTAGTTTCTTCTTTTACGAGTTATTTCCGAGTCATAATGAGCTAAATACGAAAGTCACTTTCAGATTAATACTCGTAATAACCTCTGTATAAAAAATCCGTCTATCGAGATAGTGTTTTCAAGACCTCTACAAAATATTGCGAGGTAAAAATTCTTTGTGCGTCGATTTTTTTTCTCATTTTTCGTGAAATCGTTGTACAAAGTTTAAACTATGTACATATCAAAAAATTCTGGAAGTTGAGTTAGGATATGTTGTAATTGAAATTATATTTTCTAGCACCGTTGTATTACACTTCAATATTTTCTCAATAAAATTGCTTGCGGTAAAAAAGAGGAAAAGCACGAAGTGAAGTAACAGCGAATATATTTTCTCAACTTAACTGCACAAAATCGGTATAGATACTACATACATAACTGCACGGTAATGAACAAACGTGATCGATAATACCCGGCGGGAAGGAGAGAACCTTATCAGTCAGTTCATGTTTCAACACTCCCCCCGGGATGAACCTTGGGGTTCATTGAGATCAGATAAGGGTAACCGGACGAGGGAACGGATGTCCCGCGGAAGGCTGCTGGCGCTCGTGCGCACGGTGGCAGTTCGAACCTGATCGTTTCTGTCGGGAAAGACTTCTTCAACGATGGCCATCGGCCAGGTGTTCGGCGCTGACGCGTCCTTTAGCAGCACTATCTGCCCCGGTTGGATGTTTGGAGCCGCTTCCGTCCACTTCTCCTTCCTCTGGAGCATGTTCAGATAGTCGGCGCGCCAGCTTTTCCAGAAGGCTTTAATGACCGTGCGCAATAAAATATATCGCTTCATCAGCGACAACCTCGGTTCTTCGGGCTCAGGCACGATATTGGAAGGAGAGCCGATTAAAAAATGACTCGGCGTCAAAACGAAATTACTAGAATTCAGCGTGGACCGTCTGTAGCACAGTGGGCGCGAATTCAGAATTGCGACGACCCGGGCAAACAACGTGGCGTACTCTTCGAAATTTAGAGCCGTTGTTCCGATGACACGCACCAAGTGAAACTTGGCCGCCTTCACGGCAGCTTCCCAAATACCGCCTCGGTGCGGCGCTCGAGGGGGGTTAAAGATCCAACGGATTTTTTTTTTGTCCGGCGAAAGCTTGGAGATGGTCATCAGCCAAATCTAGATGACGGCTGGCACCGACAAAATTTGTGCCGCGGTCGGAATACAAAACTGCTGGTAGTCCACGGATACTCGTAAAACGGTGTAAGGACAATAAAAATGCGGTAGTCGAAAGTTCGGATACAGCTTCAATATGTACGGCTCGGGTAGCCATACAGACAAAAATACACGCGTACAATTTATTAAATTTGACGGATCGGTGTCCAGTGCACTTCATGTTGAATGGACCGCAGAAATCAAGACCGGTGTGAGCAAATGGGCGGGATGGAGTAACGCGCGCCGCTGGGAGCTGACCCAAAATTTGCTTATAGGTTTCAGCGCGATAACGAGCGCACACCACACAAGCTTTAATAACGGATTTGACAAGGTTTGTAAGGCCTCCACAAACCCAAAACTCAGCTTGAACGAAGGGGATAATGAACGATTTTCCAGCGTGGAAGTATTCGGTATGTAAATGACGGACATAGAGCAACATAAAATGGCTGTTACGCGGAATTATTATAGGGTGCTTCATTGAAAACGAGAACTCAGCATTTTGAATACGGCCGCTGACGCGCAAAATACCACCGGTGTCGATGAACGGATCAAGACTACGTAGAGGACTCTTGACTGGAACCGGCTTCCCCTCGCGTAAGCGCGCAATTTCGGCGGAAAAGAAGTTTCCCTGTAAAATACGAATGGCTGCAATGCGTGCACTAATAAAGCAATCGGTTAAGGAAGTGGAATACTTAACTTTTTGCGACCGAGTCATCTTCCACTTGCGCACGAACTGTATGACTCGGCCGATCACTGCAATAAGGTGTTTATAATTGGAAAATCTATTGATCAGCGGACTGGACTCTGCGTTGACTGTAGCAACTCCCAGGCAGATTTGCGCATCATTTTGGACTGAACTACGCAGCTCGAGAGAAGTTTCGGCACCACTAGGCTTAGCTACTGAACTGATAAAATCAACATTAGATAAAAAAGTAGGGCCGTGAAACCAAAGATTAGATTTCACCAGGAGAGAGGCGGAAATCCCGCGGGTGGCCAGATCAGCCGGATTTTGGCCAGTCCGAACGTGTGACCAGTGTTGAAATGGAAATTTGGCAGAAACTTTCTGAACACGGTTCTTCACAAATACGTTCCACGGAGCTTCAGGTTTAGCCAACCAGGCTAAAACCACTTCGGAATCGGAGAAAAGATAGACGTTTGAATGTTCGATCTTCAAAATTGGCATGACACGCTCAGCGAGCTCGAAGAGTAACAAGGCACCCAGCAACTCCAATCGAGGGATGGTGAGCGACTTCACTGGCGCCAACCGGGTTTTGGCGCAAATAAATTGGACGGTAACGGAACGATCCTCGTTGATGCAGCGTAAATAAACAACGGCACAGTAGGCTCTTTCAGATGAGTCACAGAAGCCTATCAATTGGCGCAAGGTTGGCTTAGCCGAACTATATGGGCGAGATATGCGCAAATCCATCAATCTTGGTAATTCAGCTAGATAAAGTTGAGCGTCGGAATGAAGCTGCGCGGAGATGAAGTTGTCCCAGTTGATTTCTTCTCTCCATACACGTTGGATGAAAAGTTTACCTCGGATAGTAAACGGCGAAGCAATACCGAGGGGGTCAAAGACCTTGGCTACCTCGGACAGCAATTGCCGCTTGGTTATGGAGTCCGCATCAACAAGATGAGACTTGAACGCTCGAATACCTAGCTCGTCAGATTTAGGATCCCAAATTAATCCTAAAATACTAATTGCTGACGTGTCGCCGAACACGTACGGTGTATTCCTTTCGATTAAGTCGGGTGGTATATTGGAAAGTACATCCTCGGAATTCGACTGGTACTTGCGAAGATTGAAGCCTGCCTGTTTTAACTCTTTATGAATCACCTTTTGGATCGTGATCGCTTCTTCAGTAGTGGTTGCACCCGTAATCAAATCGTCCATGTAGAAGTGATTTCTAATCACATCGGCTGCAGAACCATTTGTCCTCTGGACGCAATCGGCTATCTCTCGGAGACACCTCGTAGCGATAAATGATGCGGGTGCTGTCCCATAGGTTAGGGTATTCAACTGGTACTCGGTAATAATTGATGCTGGCGACGATCTCCAGATGATTTTTTGGTATTTTCGGTCACTGGGATGAACTAACACGCACCTATACATTCGTGAAATATCTGCCGTGAAGACAATCGGGTAGGTGCGAAAGCGCAACAATGCATCGGACAATTCGGGCTGAATCTGGGGGCCAACTGCTAAAACATCATTCAGCGAGTGACCTGAAGACGTTTTAAAGGATGCATTAAAGACAACGCGCAATTTTGTAGTCGAACTATTTGGACGTAACACTGCGTGATGCGGAATGAAATAACCATTGTTACTGGGTTCAACTTTGGACATATGACTGAGCTCCTCGTACTCGGTCATAAATTCAACGTATGCACGGCGAACATCTACTTGAGACCTGGCTTCGGAGCGTAAGAACAATGACATTGCGCTAGCGCGGTTAGTTGCTAGCGCTGTAGGTGACGATTTAAACGGTAACCGCACAACAAATTGGCCATTGGTTGCGCGTGTAGTATTCTCCGCAAAGTGACGTTCACAAAAGTCGGAGTCTTCAGTGGTACATTTGGTAGGTAAAATGCTTTCTGTCTCCCAGAATCGGGTGAGTTGATCCTCGACGTTAACAGCGGCCAAACAGCAAACTTGTGGTTCAGTAGCTGCAGGGGGTACCTCTGCGCGCGGAAAGACTCCATTCAGAGTCCACCCAAACTGGGTGCGACGGAGGGTGAGCAAATCGATTGTGGTGCTTTCGTTAATAATACACCTTTCAACATATTCCGCACCTAACAATATGTCGATGCGGGGAATAGTCGGATGTTGGCAATAAAAAGCTGAATCGGCGAGTTGAAATTTGCGAACTTGGCGCAAATTATCATTCCATTCCAAGGAATTAATGGAATACGGGATCGCTGCAGCGGGAATAACATCGGCAACGATTTGGATCTCGAATTCGTTAATGCGAGAGTAGAGATTTACAGCGCATGAACGGGGCGCTGCGATGTTTTGGAAGCCAATTCCACGAACTGGTTGACTTCCGGTGTTTTTAAATGTTGGAAGGCGCAGGCGCTTAACGAAGGCGTCTGAAATTAAAGTTGCTTGGGAACAGTTGTCCAACAAAATTCGAGCGGTCCCGACAATTTTGCCACATGTAAACCGAACGGTTGCGGACGGAAGCACCACAAACTTCTTAACGGATGGCTGCTGTGGGACTGAGACGTTGGAAGTAAATTTGGCAGGCGATGAATCAGAAGATTCAGGTGCTGGGACTGACGAAAATATCGTTGGTGTCGCCGGTTGCGACTGTAGGGATGAGCTGTCTGGCGCAGCTTTTGGAATATGGAGCAAAGAATGATGCTTCAGTTGGCAAATTTTACACAACTTATAGGATGGACATGCATTGCTAGTATGCGCCTTGGAGAAGCAGTTCGTACACATTCGGTTCGCGCGAATTACCTGTAGTCGACTAGATGGCGACTTGGATTGGAATGATGGACACTCAATGAGCAGATGTTGCTCTTTGCACACAACACAAGCTGCTTTTGAAGCTAAAAACGTTTTCTTCGGGTCAGCAGGCTTGAGAGACACTTGTTTTGGTTGAGTGGAACTCGGCTGTTCCTCGAACTTCCTTGCCTCAACATTGTTGGCACGAGTCTCACAAAATTTGATTAAATTGGAAAATTTGATGTAAGCGGAATTATCGGTAATGTTGTTGTCGAAATCGGCACGGGTTTTCGGGTCTAGTTTAGTATAGACGACATAAGCTAGAATCGATGACCAATGGTCAGTTTTTTCGCCGCAGGCGCGAAGTCCGCGAACTGCAATGTCGATGCGATCGAGTAGCGCACGAAGACCGGAATCGGATTTGATCTTTTCAACGGCAAAAAGATCGGTGAAATGGGTGTGGATAATTACCCGCTTGTTGTCGTACTTAGCAAGTACGCGACTCCAAGCTTCCTTGTATCCATCGTCGGACACGCTGATATTGGATAGGGTGAGAGCTGCATCGGCGACAAGACTCTCTTTCAAGTAATGCATTTTCCTAACTGATGGAATGGTGTCTTCGTTATGAACGAGGTTTTCAAACATGGCTTTGAAATCGAGAAATTTACGGACATCTCCATTAAACGTTGGAACGTTGATTTTCGGGAGTTTGGCGGATCCGGGCGAAGCTGAGGCAGAAAAATCGGAAACGGAAGAGTTAAGCGAATCCCGCTTAACTTGACCCTCAAGCTTACGACGGGCAACGGAGCATAAACCAATGGCGCGGTTTATGTTTGAAAATTGGAAATCGCGATCCTTGAAGATGTCTTCCTCTTTGGCAGCGTCGTCGGCGACAGCGTCCATCCATTTGGAATACATCTCGGAAAATTTAGCCTTATTTTCAAGGAGCGATTGACGGAGGACTTCTAACATCTCGACGGTCTCGATAGTCGGAGTTGACTTGGCCAAACGGTTGACCTCCTCGACATCGCGGTTATAGTCGCGCTTCAGGATCCGGCGGGTCCTTTCCACTGCGACTAGAACTGATTTGGACGCCGCTTCTTCGGTAGCCATTATTGACACGAACAGGGTCCGGTTTGGCGATTATTGACGACGTGTCGGCATTAACAAGAACCGCATTTGCAAATTTGCGAACAAGAAAAACCGAAACAATTAACGTTAACGGAATTTATCGCACTATCATTCAGAAATGTCGGAAAGCATGGTGCATGAACTTGGTTTGAAAACTTCAAACGGTTAAAAAAAACACTTTTCACTTTAATACTTTCGGATGTCTGGTTAAAAAGGACACCCGGCGCGGAGGACCATTGCTTGCGGTAAAAAAGAGGAAAAGCACGAAGTGAAGTAACAGCGAATATATTTTCTCAACTTAACTGCACAAAATCGGTATAGATACTACATACATAACTGCACGGTAATGAACAAACGTGATCGATAATACCCGGCGGGAAGGAGAGAACCTTATCAGTCAGTTCATGTTTCAACAAAAATAATGTATGATGTATTATTCTTTTGTTTTTTCAGGTAGTCATTGAAAACTTTGCTCGAAAGGTGGCATGCCCGACTCGATTGCGGTATTCTATAGAAACTTTTCCGAAAAATTTTGTTTTTTCGATG
This sequence comes from Acanthococcus lagerstroemiae, assembly GCA_031841125.1. Classification (NCBI taxonomy): domain Eukaryota; kingdom Metazoa; phylum Arthropoda; class Insecta; order Hemiptera; family Eriococcidae; genus Acanthococcus; species Acanthococcus lagerstroemiae. The sequence continues at coordinate 16,535,192 of CM063107.1, forward strand.
GATGACATGAATCGTCGCATTTCCGATTTAAACACGAAAATGGTTGCAGCGCTTGATTCGTCACGAAGAGTTACTAATTTAGTAAATTTCGTGAGACAGTTTGCCTCTCTAACATCAAAATCAGAAGATGATCAGAATTCAAAATTTCCTGCTGTATGGAAGCGCTTAAAATCTGAACTTCCAAAGCTAATAAAACCACAAAACCCGACAGACCTGCAGAAAATTATTATAGAATTATATGAGGCAGCTAATGAAAGCATTGCCAAACAAACATGGTTGAATAACGTCAAAGTTTGGAAGACTAAGTTGGGTGAACTGACGTTTGAAGACCTCACAACCGTGAAGGATCTAGCTTCCATAGGAGAGGAAGATATTCGTGAGAAAATAGAACAAGGTGATTTTGATAAAATATTTAAGAATGAATATGAAAAAGAGTACGTCCTTGACCTATTGAAATTAAGAAAAATTGGTACAGATTTACCTTCGATGTATAAGATATGTTTTTGGATCCTTCATGTATCGGTAGATGAGGAGGTTGAAAAACTTAAGAAGAAAATTAGTGGTGAATGGCCAGGTGAAATTCGAGCTGTCAGATACGATTATTACTGTACGAAAGTAGTTGAATTATATAATCTCGTGTCCGAATTGAGTAAGCATGGCCCAGGCTTAATTCCTCCGTTAAATTGCAAGCCTACGATAACAGATTTTCACGAATACCTGAAGCAGTTGTCGTCCATTGGTGGTAAAAGTTTAGCTTTTGTGGCTGAAACGTTGTATGTAAATGAAGAGTAATGAATATTGTTTAGCTTGTTGACGAAATTTCTTCCAAGTTTTCCATTTCATACTAGGTACAGTTCTTTAGCTGTATATTTTAATTTATCAATCGTGGATAATTCATCAAATTATATTCTTTTTAAAATCGATTTCATTATTTTTTCCTGCTCGTCATCGTTTATACACTTTTATTGAAAAGTATTTTCTCTGATATTGATACTCATTCTTGGAGAAATATGACTGAACAGTGTGAGTGGGGTGGAGACCATTGGAGAGTAAAATTACTTAATTTTCTTTATAAACTTGACTAAAAAACGTGCACGATTTATAAGGTACTGAATATTAGCATTTCTAGAGAGTTTTTGATGGAATTTGGTACGAATAATAACGTGTGCTCGAAAAAATTTTCGAACCATTAGAGAAGAAAATACAGTGAAACACTTGAAGAAATCTATAAAATCCTGGCTGATGGTGACATATTTTGACTAGTTTTGATGGAATTTGATGCAAAATGGATACAAAAAAATTGAAAATTTTGTAAAATGACGACAGAAAATAAGGAGAAAATGATCCATTTGTCTTCTGAAAACAACAAAAATTGGCGAGTTAATTTTCAGGAATTTATAAAAGTGAAGAAAATTGGGTGAAAAGTTTAGAAATCTTTAACTGTCCCAGAACATATACTGTGGCCCAGGATCTCATACATTTTAACTAGTTTTTATGTAAAATGGATACAATTTTGTAAAATGGTGGCAGAAAATAAGGAGAAAATGATCCATTTTTCTTCTGAAAACAGCAAAAATTAGTGAGTCAATTTCGAAGGATTTTTGAAAGCATGGAAATCATACTGAGTATATTAATCTTATGCGTTCAACCAGTAGTTGAATGATAGGCTCTGTTATCGTTATTCGATGCGGAAGTTGCGGTTTTGCAAATTTTTTTTTTGATACAACGTCGTCTTATATTTTATACGATAATTTTACGTGACAGACGATTTCTCTAAAAAAGGTCTGAAATACGAATAAAAATCACTTTGTTTTTGTCTGAACGTTTCCTGAATGATTACACGCTCATTTTTTTGAAGTGATATTGATATTCATTTTTTGGAGAAATATAACTGAACAGGATGAGTGGGGTGGAGACCACTGGAGAGTAAAATTACTTAAATTTCTTTATAAACTCGACTGAAAAAACATGCACGGAAAAACCGTGCATGATTTACAAGGCTCAAAATGACATACACCTAATTTTTAGAGGTTCGTAAGTATCGAGGTAGTAACGAATTCCTTGCAACTCTATTTCAAGTCCGAAAGTTCAAATCTGAATTACGAAAATCGTAATGAGACCGCTATTAAATTATTCCGTCATTTTCAGCTACAGACAATGAGAAACTTAAATCTCAAAATAATAGGACGATGCATTGAAATTCATCAATCTCCTTCGAGAAAAGGTAAAAGTAAATGACTCGGTGAACTAATCTGTTTTACGAAAATAAAAGGTAGGAAAGCTCAATTTTGAATCGATTTCAACATATTAGATTGAGAAAGACAACCATTTCGCGAGAAAATAATATTCGTACACGTTTCGATCATGCGTTTTGAAATATAAATTGAGTTCAAAACTAAACGTATGCTTATACAAATAAAAAGTAGATTACTTTTTTCAATATTTCTTTCTGATTTTCAACGATTAGTTCTTCGTTTTCCAATTCAGCGTCAATTAAGTTCTCGATTAATGCTTCAATTTTACCTCGCAGTTCCCCTCTGATCTCTGCATCTGATACTTTGAGTAAGGTCTCACGGAATAGTGCATTTTTCTGAAATATCAGAAATAGTTGAAAATATGTGTATCTCAAAATGTATAAGTTAAGTAAATAATTGCGTACTTCGTTTATGAGAACCATTCTGCCCTTTTTCTTTTTTGGCGGACTCGTAGATTCACTCTCACAGCCTACAGAAAACAAAATATCAATAAGTTTCAAATAATGTAGCTACTCAAAACTGAAAGGTGATGATATGTTTTCCATCGACTAGGTATTTTTATGAATCATGACAGAACACAGTCGTGAACGAACTCGAACGACAATCAAGTACGTCTACAGCTCTTCTTTCAATCTTTCATAGTGAATTAAGAAAAGTTCCCGGGACCGGATATGTTAGAGATTTGTTCTTAGCTGGAGATCGAATTCAGTACTCAAACTAATAAAATGAAATGAAATAGAATTCCGTATATATATACCGAGTACGAACATAACAAACATTTCTGTATTCGAGTTGTAAGGGAGCCACTTGATTAATGAATTAAGACTTGAACTACTGATGAATAGTGAGCAAATAAAATACGTAATATTTAATGAATGGAACTTACTTTCATCGGGAATTTCCTTTACAGCATCCATTATTCTCTTATAACGATATCGAGAAGTAGCAGTAGCAGTGTGCCTGTAGCAAACAACCGTATTATAAGAAAAGAATAGAAACATCAAAGGAACGAGAACACTGTGGTAACCGAGCGTTTGGACCTGGGAAGACACAGGGAAACGTCGGTTTGGGGTGGGAACCACTGCAAAGGCCTCGACTAGCTAGAGCCGTCTGCAGGGCACAGGTACGACACACGGACTTTAGTGAGATCGATCGTATCGGACTGGTGACGAGGTAACCCAGGGTTTGAATGGTACTACGTCGACGAGAGGCCTCAAGTATTTGATCCTACCCTAGTCAGGAGGCAAGTAGAATACGAGCAAATACGAGATAACGTTTATTAACAAAACCAGCGACCAAATTAATCTACGTTACGTGTTACTCGTGACTTAGGATCTAGCCGTTCGCGGTGAATCTTCTCTACGATGATCAGCGGGCGGTTCAGACCTTTCGGGTTGGTCACTGTCGAATGCACGGAGATGAAGTCTCAACGTTTCCACACGTGGCACAAGGCGAGGTCGAAATCACACCGACGCGAAGCACGCGATTCAAGGTGTCCGTGAATCGGAGAATTTATTCGCCGTTTTTGCGATACGCACTAAGATCGTTCACAAACCCCTTTAACGGGCTAAAACTCGAAAATCTTTTAACAATATGAAAAACAAGTAAGGGCAAAACTTTTAGTTTTACTTTTTCACCTTCTTCTCGTCATGTCCCAGCACCGAGTCCATGCCTCCGCTATTTCACCGACAACCATCGGTTAGTTTTCCCCCTCTCAGGATAGGAATAGGAAATCACAGAAAAAGTGGAAAAATCGATGAAATATGAGAAAAACGATAGGAATATTTGTATCAGGAATAGACAGGTAAAAACAGGAATTAACGTGTTAGGATAAGGTGAGAGAAAGAAACTAGTTTGTCATCTCTATCGCATTTTACGATATCGATGCCTCGGTCGTCCGGATCTAGCGGAGCTAGGTTACCACATGCCCCGCATTAATTTTCAATAACCTCTGGTTATGAAATTAATGAAAATTAAGGACGAGCAGAGGTAGTTCGGGAACAGCTCCCCCACCCCGGGCCAAAACAAAAACAAACTAAATCGGAAAAGGAAACGAAACCCCCCCCCTTTTTGCCCACAACCCAAATAGAAGGTCCGAGCCGCTGCCTAACATCGCGCGAGTCGTCACGCCACGAACGCCTAGAACAACAAAAATAACAAAGCAAGACGTCTGGGAGGAGACAATGCAGGAAGATCAGACGGGCAGGAATCTGAAGGAATGACGGGGAAAGGAAAAGGAAAGGAAATGAAATGAAAATAAAAAAAAACAACAACAAAAATAAAAAATAAAAATAGGAACGAACTAAAATCAGACTTCTGGATGACGTCACGGAGTAATAACGGGAAGGTCATACACTTACGAAAGAATATCACAATTAGAGCACATTACGTAATTAAAAAAAAAACAAATGATAAAATAAAAAAAAAACATAAAAGGAAAGGAAATAAAACGATTACAATCGGGACGATACGTATAACGACGAAATAATGCTAACTTCTTATGGACGGGTAGAACAACTTAGGCTATACGATATGAGGGACAGCACATAATACATTGATTACACAGGAATAGAATGAAGTACAAATAACACCCAGAAATTAAAAGATCTGAAAACGACGAGAAGAACAAAAAAAAAAAAAAACTTCTTAACGGGAAAATCCGACGGTCGAATCGTTTAGAACGGGCTGGACCTTTGGTATCGACTTTCTCGGGTAGGTGACGGGTTCGAACTCCTCTCCTTCGCGTTGCTCCGGTACCAGAAACTCGAATTCGTTTGGGTATGTTGATCCGGTGTTGACGACTTTCAGGATGACGTACTCGCATTCAATGGTGTGGTAATTCAACTTCTTCAGCACGACTTTATCCGAGAAGATTGTCGCTGAATGTTTTGCGAAAAAGTCATAACCCAATATGATATGCACGTCTGGCTCAGTCCACTTTTCTGCTATCTTAAATGTAAAGCAGAACGTGTCTTTAATTCCATCGAATTCAACGGGTACTTCGGCGAGAGAGATTACTCGGTTCGACTTCACTGTCTGATCGCGAAACCAATTTACATACTCCTTGCAAGGTTTGATAGCGTTGATCGTTCCATACCTGATCCACTTCGGCGTGTCGGGATGACACACCGAATACATAACATTTGGATCAACGACCATATTATATACTCGTCGGTCTTTCGTCTGAAACGGGATCATCACTAGCCGGCGTAGGCGCTGGTCGCGATACCGGTGATGATATGCTGCTGCCACGGTGTGATCGTGAACCTTTTTGAGATTCTTTTCGCGATTGTCTAGATAATATTCCTCAGACTTCGAGGAGGAGGGGATGTGATCATCCGTCTCAGTCCGTGATTGCGGGACTGGTCCATAACCCTCAGGTATTGAGTCGGACGGGGAGTCTGGCTCAATAGCCGATTCGGGAATTGGATCGAGTGGACGGGCTATTCCCTGAGTTTGGAGTAGTTGGTTGTACTCACGGGTTCTCTCAGCTAGTTGTCTTCTCGCCGTGTCGAGTTTACTTTCCAATGCCTTAAGACGTCGTCGTAATGGAGCGGAGTCAGCCGCAATGTAGATTGATCTTTCAGTGCGAGCGGGGCATTCGTCTAGTGTGACGGAAAGAACGTCGCGAACGAGGAAATCACCAGTGTCATTGATCTCCGGGGTCGGGTAGTGAGTGACCGGAGCGGCGAACTCGTTGATAGGATGGTAATGGTTCTCTGCACACCTGACGTATTTCGTTGACGGTGTCATGGCTCTAGATGCAGATAAGAATACAAACGTAAAATTATGTACATAATTATGAAGAATCCAACAGGCTGGGAGAATTTAATCAAGACGTAGAATAACTAAATGAGACAAGGATTTGATTAGGGAGACAGAGTGATCCGTAATACGGAGGTTAGGGTACTACGAATTTAGAGGCAACGACCACAAAGGAAAACAGGTCGTGCCCCGGGTAGCCGGGTTTTTGACTCATTACTCGGATGGAATGTCGAGTTTACACCCAAGTTTCTGTAAGTGTCGGACTCTCTCGGTCCATGCTCCGATCTCTAGTCATTACGTGATGATATATTAGATTCCTGACGTTCTGGGATTCCATATTCCCTGATTCGACATCTTCGATCAAGAAACAATTTGGTGTGGTTTCTTTGATTACGCGATATGGACCTTTCGCCTTCGGACATAGCTTGGCCGATATATTGCGGATCTTCGAAGAGACTGGATGAGTCAGTACGTACACAATATCGTCCTTTTGCAGCATTCGCCCACGGCTATTGAGACGTTGATCCCTAAGATTAGCGTGATGTCGGCGTTGCCGGTTGACTTGCTGGTAGATCTCCTCGGGGTGAATTTTCGGCTTAGCGAGGTGTAGGCGGTCCGATAGCGGTTCCCTGACGGGCTGAAGGTGCTGGACTGTAACGGGAGCGAGTCCGGTGGTACGGACTTCAACTTCGTTGATGGCTCGTTCGATGTCTGGCAGCAAGTCAATCCACTTGCCTTGGCGGTGAGCTTTGACATTCATCCGGATCAACTCTGCGATTCGGGACATTCGTCGCTCTACGACATTTGCATTCGGGGAGTGTGGTGTAACGTGTCGAATTTGTACGCCTTTTCTACTCCAATATGTTGTCCATTCGTGACTAACAAAGCAGGTCGCGTTGTCGCTTAGGATTGTTTTTGGCAATCCCTCCTCTTGGGTGTACTTTTCTAATGCGCGAAGTGAGGATTTAGTATCGGCTGCTTTTACTGGATAAAGCTTCGTGTATCCGCTAAATACATCAGTGACCACGAAGATGCGATCTAGTCCCCCTCTAGCTTTTGCTATGGGGCCAAAATGGTCGATGGAAATCAACTCGTGAGGTCGACTCGCAGTTACATGAGCGGGTTTGATCGCTGTGTTCGGGTGGAAATTCTTATTTGCAGAACACATTCGACACGCGTTGATGATTTCCTCAACCTTGATCCTCACTTGCGGGAAGGTAAAATGGCGTAAAATAATCGTAGTCGTTTTGGAGACGCCTGGATGACCATAGTATGAATGATAATAGGTAATAATATCATTCTGGAGGGTTTCGGGAACGATTACTCTCCACTGACCGTCTCTCCCACGGCGTTGAACGTATCCTTGATAATCGCGAAATTGATCGGGATATTGCTGACGGAGCAGTCGAATGGTTGGATCCTCGTCTTGGACCTGTCGCAAGTGTTCGAATTGTTGGTTCAATTCGGGGCTTGGGGTGACGCTAAAGTGATAGACTACGTCGTCTGATCGGATAGTTGGAGTTTTAGCCTTGCACTTTCGCTTTCGCTTCTGTCTCGGTGGTTGAGTTGAGGTGTCGGGAGTTTGCGAAGAAGCGGTGGTGTAATCGTACGGCTCGCTGGAATCGTCATCTTTCTCTGAGGTAGATGATGAAATCGTGACTCCTTCGTCCGGTTCATTATATAACACGCAGCGATGGTATTTGGCCAAGCGGGTTACGGGAGCTTTTATCGGAACAAACTCAGCTTGGTAAAATGACAAGATGAGTGACCATTTTGTCAGTCGTGACGAACGGTATGGTGTCGTAGTGATAAGTTCACGTGGAATCGGCCGAGTATGAATCTTTACCTTATGGAATGCGAGAAGGTATGAGCATCGTTTAAGCGTGTGAATGGCCGATAGCAAGTCGAGCTCGCCTTGGAAATACCTGCATTCTGCCCCTCGTAACCCTCGCGAGATGAACGCGATGGGTACTGGGTCTCCATTCGCATCCAACTGGAATATAGTCCCAGCTAATCCCTTTTGACCGCCGGTGGCTAAGACGTGAAAATCCTTGTTCCAATCGGGATGATGATGAGTGATTCGCTCGCGAAGTCGGTCTTCAATTTCGTTTTTCGCCATTTGCTGTTCTTCGCCCCAGGTGAACGGCGTCTTCGCCTTCAGAAGTTTCGCGATCGGTTCCTGTATCCTGGCGCATTCCGGGATGTGAGAGTGGAAGAAATTAACTGCTCCCAGGTAGCTCCTCACCTCCTTCGTATTCTTAGGAGTTGGATGGTCAAGGATTCCCGTGACGTTCTCTTCACTCGGGCGAATGCCTTCTGAGTCTAGCTCGAAACCTAGGAATCGTACTCTGGATTGTGCGAACCTGCATTTGGACGGATTGACCGTGAAGCCGGCTTTCTCAAGGCGTTCGGTCACCTTACGGATGTGATCGAGATGTTCAGCCTCAGTCCGTGAGGCAATCAGGATGTCATCCACGTACCAGTGTGTAAACTCTTCCGTGTCGCGTAATGCTTCATTGAGTGCAGAAAGTAAACCAGCTTGACTCTCGGTAGTGCCAAACGGCAGTCGGGTGTAGCGCCAGGGTCGTCCTTTGTGCACGATGGTCGTGTACATCGAGGATTCTTCTGTTAACTCGATTTGGAGGAAAGCGGATGTTAAGTCGAGTGTCGAGTAGATCTTTGTTCCTGCAAAACGAGTCTTGATAATCTCGATTCGCGGGACTTCATGGACGGGTGGGACGAGATTCTCGTTTAACGCCCGATAATCTCCACACACTCGCCACTCGCCATTCGATTTTGCTACGCACACGATATTATTACGGTGGGGAGCAAATGACTCGACAATGATTCCCTGCTTGCGGTATTCCTCGAATATTCGATCTACAGCTGGTTCGGCGCCTTGTGGAATCGGATAGGGCGACGCACGGATGATTCTGTTGGGATCCTTCAAGTGAAAGGAATACCTGAAGTTCTTACATTTCCCAATCTGGTCGGTGTAAACCTCCGGGTGTTGACAGACTAGACTTTGAATGGACGTCCTCAAGGCTGCGTACTCCAATTCGACGTCAGGCGGATGAGCTGGTAGTGCTCGTGTTGCCTGTCCAGACGATGGATTATTCTGGATGACGGCGACGTGCCCCGGGCAAGGATTGCCCAGAAACCTACTTCCTTGAGGTTGCAATGATGTAGTTGTTGTGCGTGGTTGGTGAGGCTCTTGGTTGTCTGGTAACTGCCGTGCCCCGGTATAGGATGGGAGCACAGGGTTCACGTCCTTAGTGAATTCGCCGAATTGCGTCGTAATGGGAATTCCGACAAACGGTGGAACTTGGTGTCCGTCTATACCTACGGCAAACGCGGTGAGACCGGTGTCCACGGTAATTCGACTCCTCCAGATATCGACAGTAACTTGGAATTTCATCAAGAAGTCTCTACCCAACAAGCAGATCTTGGATAGATTTTGTCCCACAGTGAAGGTGTAGGACAGCGGTTCGTGGTACGGGAAGTCACGAAAGCTAAACGGCAACTGAACGTCTATTTCAGCTAATAGCGGGTCTCCCGATGCGTTGACTAAGTCAGCATTCTGCGTCGGCGTTGTAGGAAAATCAGTGCCTGGATTTGCCTTCCGTATCTCGTCATACAAGGCGTACGAGATGATGGTCGAGGGTGACCCAGTGTCGATTAGGGCACCTAGCAGATACTGGCCAACGTTCAGGTATACCAATCCGTTGCAGAGGATTTGTTTGGCTTTCAAGTTCCAAACTTCTTTAACCATACTGACAATCGCACGGTTATGGGTAGTTTGAGTAGAGGGTTGACAGTCTTCACTATCGCGGTTATGAACCCACGGTACCACTTCTTGTTCAAACATCGTCTTGATGTAGGGTTCAGCTTTCTGGTTCCAGCCATACGGACAAGCAAATCCGCGAGAATCGATCTTTCGATATCTATCAATTTTCAATTTGACTATCTGCTTCGGGATGGAAGTATTCCATCTGGATACTCCAATCACTGGTCGTCGAGGTTCGATGGTGGCCATGATGTCGAATGTTCTCATGACAAAAGCCACTCCCGACATGGTCTCTTTGAGTTCCCATATCATACGATTGAAGGTGCAGATTCGAGTCCAGAGATCCTCGGATAGGTTTCCATAGGGTGGTGGAACTTCACAGAAAATAATTTTCTGGCAAGCTGATCGGTTGACTAAAGTTTCGATCAATCTGCGTAATCGGTCTCGAAACGTTCGCGTGTCGAAACGAGGGTTTGTCAGATCCTTGACTCCAACAGCCAGGATAACGTTTACTGTGATATCGCTTAAACGTTTCTCGATTTCGCTAGCGAGTTGTTCCAAGGTTAGACTCGATTCGCAAGTAGCAGCGCGTCTGGCGGCGAATCGCTCTGGTTCGGGGCCCATGAGGGTGGTCGCAAGTTGGACAGCGAGCACGTCTCCGAGAATCGTGAAGGTCCCATATTGAACAGTATTCGCGAATGTAGGCCTTTCAACGTTGTAGACGGCTGGTTGGTTTGGTTCCGATTCGGAACTTACATCCGGAATACGGAATTCGTCGAGCGGAACGGGATTGGAATCTTCAAGGCATGGTTCGTCTTGACTAGGTAATTGGTGCTCGATGACACTCACGTTCCTTCGTGGGCTCGGATTCGAGTTGGCTGGAACGGATTCACGGCGAGAGCGCTGATTATTCAACGTTCGCTTCAGTTCTAACCATTGGTGAACGATCATGATCAATTCCGAAAGCGTTTCTGGTTCCTCCTGATAGATTTCCAATCTTAATCCATCAGGAAGTCGAGTTGCAATCTTCTTCACGATGGTCCTTTCCTCTCGGAAGAATTGTAAGTCATTCAAGAGGTAATACCATCGTTCGATCTCTTCGATTAACTTGTCGTGAGGCGTAGTTCGAAAATCTTTGCTCAGAAACTCGGTGTAGTAGATATGCTTTTTCTCTTGCGACCAGTTGACTTGCAGGAATGTAGCAACGAGTTCGTCATAACTCATGTTGACGCGATACAAGGATGTTAGCTTCTTTCCGCCATGTGTGAGATGGTTTTGGAATCTCACTGCTCTTTCCCCATCGTCTACGAAGCGGCCAACGGTGTTCTCAAACTGGTCGATGTACTGAGGGGGTGTACGCGAATCATCGGGATGAAATACGGGGCAATCGCTAAAGTCTTTCGACATTGACGGTAATTTAGCGATTGGCGATGATAGCGTCGAGTTTCGCGACGAAAACGAGCGGAAAGTACGTCGAGTTTGATTGGGCAGTTGTCGCGGTTGATTCGTAACGAGGTGTTCACGAATATCAGGTCGAATAGGTTCGCTACTTGGTTTGGTTCCATCGGCGAACGAAACACCTGATGGTCGTTGGCTATCAACGTTCACGTTGTCAATCGCGGTCGACTGCGCGCGAGGAACGGAAAAGGTTGCATTTAACGTACCGTTTTGTTCGACGTTACGGGTCCGTAGCGATGCCTCAATCATCTCAGGTATTCGATCATGAAATCGTTGATCAACTGCGACTAGCATCTCTCGTTGATGCTGTTCGAATTTTGCATCGATGTTCAGTTGTTGTTGATCGAGTCGGGATTGAAGATCGGCGAATAGAGCTTTCACCAAGTCGTTAGTCGATGCTTCGGACTGCTCCTGCTGCATAGTGAACAATGTAGGAATCGAAATTAAATCAGCAGGAATCTCGTTACCTAAGTGGTCAAACTGTTTACGGAAGTTTTCGTGAACAGCGTCACGTACTCCCGAGTTCGTAGGTTCTGAAGCGAAAACTAGAGGTTCGCTTTGAGTCAAATCCGGTATTTCGATCGAGTTAGGCGAGTCACTCGTAGCCTTGTTTCGTAACTTGGATCTCAAAGGATAACGAGGAGGATCGACACGATCGGAGTTGGAATGCTTGGACATACAAACAAAACAAATTGATACACAAGACAAATAAATAAATGCTTACCAAACAACGATACAAGTAATGCAAGAGTAAAATCAACAACGAATAAGCTTTAATTAATAACGTGGAGATTCTCTTACGAGAAGATGAACATACACATACAACAATAAGAAATGAAAAACTTTGACTTCTACTATGAAAAATATTACGTTGATCTAGAAGAAAACGAAAAATTAAACGAGAAATAAAAGTAAAAGAACTTTAATATACTGAGAATTTAACGAAGAGTTTTTACGAAAGTACGAAGATTACGAGTATAACGTTAAGGAATTCGGAGGCGACAATGTGCCGACAAAAATTACCGCACGTTTACTTTTTAGGCTTTCGGTCTGCTTGGCTGATGACTTCGTTGCTGCGATGGCTAAATCGAGTTAATCTCGGAGGAGCAGCAGGCTGAAGTTCTACAGACGATGCAGCACCAGGTTCTCAACTCTAGATTGATCTAACTGTTATCAATCGAGGAGAAAATCATGTGACGTGGATGTAGTTATCAAGTCACGTTAACATACAATAACAAAAGTAAAAAAAAATACACGAAATCGAAATTTACGGACTAACTATGGTAAAACCAAATTTGAGACCACTCAGTTATCGAGTACCCAAATAATACTATGTTTTGATTTCAGAAAGAAGTGACTAGAATAGAACCGTGAAAGAATAGTGTGAAGCGACGGTTCACGCTCCGAGAGGATAGATCGTTACGTTAAGACTGTCGTTCCGAAAGGGCCGTATACGAACAGTCTAACAGAAACCGAATGAAGAGAGATCCAAATGAGAAATCAGCCTTCGGGAGTAACTGATCCTCGTAATTTAGATTGTTGAGCGCCACTAACTTTTAAGCCGGAAGTTAGAACTGGTTAGTCAATGGTACACTTTTATTTGAACCCAAAGGTATCCGTTAGCGGCGATTGCTACTCAATACGAATATGCTCCTCGAAAGAAGGTCGTGAATAACTTCGCACCAACCAACGCGATCGGTACACAGAGGATATCGGGTGGTACACTCAGGACAATAGGAACTAACAAGATCACGATTAGGATTTGTAGGACTCAACTATTCGTCGGATATGAAACGAGCACGTTTCGTATTCGAGGAGAAGTTGAGGGGATACGAGATCTAGGAAAAAGCCCGCACGTTAGGGTGCCAATTTAATATGTGGTAACCGAGCGTTTGGACCTGGGAAGACACAGGGAAACGTCGGTTTGGGGTGGGAACCACTGCAAAGGCCTCGACTAGCTAGAGCCGTCTGCAGGGCACAGGTACGACACACGGACTTTAGTGAGATCGATCGTATCGGACTGGTGACGAGGTAACCCAGGGTTTGAATGGTACTACGTCGACGAGAGGCCTCAAGTATTTGATCCTACCCTAGTCAGGAGGCAAGTAGAATACGAGCAAATACGAGATAACGTTTATTAACAAAACCAGCGACCAAATTAATCTACGTTACGTGTTACTCGTGACTTAGGATCTAGCCGTTCGCGGTGAATCTTCTCTACGATGATCAGCGGGCGGTTCAGACCTTTCGGGTTGGTCACTGTCGAATGCACGGAGATGAAGTCTCAACGTTTCCACACGTGGCACAAGGCGAGGTCGAAATCACACCGACGCGAAGCACGCGATTCAAGGTGTCCGTGAATCGGAGAATTTATTCGCCGTTTTTGCGATACGCACTAAGATCGTTCACAAACCCCTTTAACGGGCTAAAACTCGAAAATCTTTTAACAATATGAAAAACAAGTAAGGGCAAAACTTTTAGTTTTACTTTTTCACCTTCTTCTCGTCATGTCCCAGCACCGAGTCCATGCCTCCGCTATTTCACCGACAACCATCGGTTAGTTTTCCCCCTCTCAGGATAGGAATAGGAAATCACAGAAAAAGTGGAAAAATCGATGAAATATGAGAAAAACGATAGGAATATTTGTATCAGGAATAGACAGGTAAAAACAGGAATTAACGTGTTAGGATAAGGTGAGAGAAAGAAACTAGTTTGTCATCTCTATCGCATTTTACGATATCGATGCCTCGGTCGTCCGGATCTAGCGGAGCTAGGTTACCACAACACGAACATCAACACCAAGAGAAAAGAGAAATATACGCAGACTGTCGAACATTCCGAATAAGTGTGACATCAGATCAAAAGCGTAAACAATTTCAGTTTATCCGCATGGAGCGCTATCGTTAATTTTTTTTTTGGAATGAGCGCTAAGAGAGTAGCAGTTTCTCTTTCTTGTTTCTTCATTTTTAAAAATTCTGTTGTAACCTTGTGACTATTGTACATTACCAATTTTTAAAGCTATGAAAAAAACTTCTCATATTTTTTATTAAATTCAGTGAAATTTTTTATACTACCAGTACTTTTTCTATTTTGATGACTGTGGTTTACAGATTGGCTGGAAGATTGTTGTGTAGAACTAGTCTTATTTTTATTTTTAGTATCACTATTAGGTTGACTTGAATTTTGACAGGATTTATGAGTAACGTTATTTGTATCATTCTTAAATGTGTATTGACCAAGACAATTTCGGCTCATTTCATAACTTATTTTCCTATTATTGTAGGGTATTTTATGCTCTTTTAAATATTTTAAAATAGTCTTTTCAGTTATTTTATATTTCAAAGAAAAACTTCTCACGCTATTTTTCTTGAAGTTGTATTCTTTTAATATTTGAACCAGCTCGTTAGGAGTCATTTATTTATATAAAATTTTTATTTTTACCATACCATACTTCCATACAATATTACCTTATTTCAATACCATATTACTGTACCTTACCATACCTTATTACCTTACCTTACCTTACCTTACCATACCATACCATACCATACCATGATACCATACCATGATACCATACCATACCATACCATACCATACCATACCATACCATACCATACCTTACCTCACCATACAATATAAAAAATATAAAATTTTATTCTAATAAATGGAAAGCCAAATAAAAAGATACATGCCCTCAAAAGTTGAGCTAGAAGGTCTAGATAGAATAATTTCAAAAAATAAAGAATTAGAAGAATTGATAAGAGATGAGGAAAGTAATTTAGAGAGAATAATTCAAGCTATTGATGGATTAAAAAATATAAATACCAATATGAAAATTATTATGAAACAGTTCTTTATAGCTCTACAACAAACACGTATGACTTCAGATATTTATAAGTATGCCAATTTTAAGAATCAAGAATTGATAGAGAATCTACTTGAGAGAGAGGAAAAATATAAAAAAATTATAAAATCTCAAGCTGAAAAGCATAATGATAATTCTGGAATTGAAGAACTAAATAATGTTTTCTCAACAATTATTGTAGATTCTAAAGATAAAAAAATATCAAAATATATGACGAAAACTTTGAAAGATATTAAATTTCATGATGATTTCAAGCCTATATTTTCAGAAATAGGAACTAAAGAATTAACTCGTGATGAATTGAAACAAATGAAATCTGATCCTAGAAAAGGACCTAGATTTAATAATATCAAGAAAATTACAACTGTAAATGTTCCTAGTCTAAGTAATGATGCTACTATCATACAACAAAATTGAATACATAGGTATGGATCTACTCATGCTAGTAACATTAATATTCTATTAAGATTTCATGTCGAATTTGAGAAGGTTTTATGTCTATTTTGTGAAGGTTTATTCATCAAATATAATTTGAACGTAATGCAGACATAATTTGAACCTAATTTGGATGTAAATTGAATGGAATTTTAATTCAGACGTAATTTGAGTCTAATTTAGACGTATTTTAGGAAGGTTTTAGGATGGTTTTATGTCTATTTTAGGAAGGTTTTTTCCTTATTAAATTCTTATTAAAATTTATTTCTTTTAAATACCTAGTTGTATATAACCATCTTATACAAGTTGCTGTATTAGTTAAAGGTTAAGATGGAACTTGTTGATACACTCGCGTCAACTAGTGATTATATTTTACGTGATACTTGTAAGTCAACTATGTCAGATTCAGAGAATAGTAAAGCTATTAACAAAATGTTAACAGAAAAAGGATCAACTTTTAAAGAATATAATGTTGATGAATTTTTACAAAAGTTAATGCTTACAATACATTTGCTTGAAAATGGAAAATATTGCACTAAATGTAAAAATAATAAAAATATAGAAGAATTTGCTAGAAATCAAAACTGGTGTAAAGAATGTAAGAACACATCATTTAAAGAATACTATAATAAAAATAAAGAAAAAATGAAAGAAAATTTGAAAAATGATTATGAAAAAAGAAAACATCTAATGATATGTACTTGTGGTAAAGTCATAAATTCTGTATCTTACAAAGCACATTTAAAAACAAAATCTCATTATAATCTTCTCAATGAAAAATAAAAATATTCTTATTAAATTTTTTTCCTTATTAAATACAATTTAAAAATGAATTCTAAAAATCAAGTTTTAATAAGTGTTATACAAAATGAGAGTGGAAAAAGAGATACAAGTATTGCTCAATGGATTCAGTTTTTTAAAGTGCATAATTTCTATGCAAATAAAACAACAAGACAAATAGAACACTATTTAAGAAAGTATAGAATTTTTATAGCTTTTAGAGGAAGAGAAGTAGTTGAAAAGTTAAATGAATTGTATTTCATATTATTACCAAAATTAACTCAATCCAGATTACCTGATCCAAATATATTGGAAATTACTTTCACATTGACAAAGGAGGAAGTAAATACATGGCTTACTGGAACTCCATTCAAGTTTGAAGATAATAATGAAGATATATTTGGATCAAATAGGAGAGAGAATGATTTAAAAATTAGACCAAGGGTTGTAGATGAAAATTTTAGAAGTAGACATATACAATTTGAAATTCAAAATGAATGGGAAATTCAAGACTTAAAAGAGTTTTTAGATATTATGAAAAAACCTACTTTTGGACTTCTTAAAAAATGGATACATTTACATGATGGAATTAGAGCTAATTTTTGTGTAAGTGCAACCTATGAAAGAAGAGGTCATACAGAAACCATTGAGACTGATACAATGCATTTACAAACTACAAATTACATATTTCTTCGTGAATCAAACTTGGATGAGATGTATGATAATGTTATAGACTATATAATAGGAAGACATGAAAATATACAGGATAATTTAGAGGGTACTCAATGGGTTTTAATATCAATTAATAGTTTTAGAATTAATATAAATAGGTATGATCCGCTTAGAGCTGGTTCTTACATTGAACTCCCCAAAATTCTAGCAAGTAAGAAAGCTATCATAAACATTAAAAATGAGAATGATAATAAATGTTATTTATGGTCCATTTTAGGCGGTCTATTTCCAGTAGATAAAGATCCACAAAGAGTAGCTAAATATAAAAAATATGAACATATTTTTGATAAAGCTTTAGAAGGGATTGAATTTCCAATGAAAGTTCAAAATAATAATAAATTTGTGAATAGAGTTAATAATCTCAATTTAATTGAAGGAGGTTTATCTATTAACATATATCATCATAATAATCAATACAAAATTCAACCTTTATCAGATATAACAAAGGATGAAAAGAAAAATCATATTGATTTACTATTTCTTAAAGATAATTCAGGAAATTCTCATTACTGTCTGATTAAAGATTTATGGAAATTAGTAGGGAAACAAGTTACCCAAAATTGTAAGAAGAGATATCTTTGTAAAATGTGTTTAAATAGTTTTCCATGTGAAAAAATATTATCTGATCATAAAAATTATTGTGGATTGAATAAACCTGTCAAAGTAATTTTACCTAATAAAGCAGATAATATTGTTGAATTTAAAAATTATAATCATTCAATGAAAGCTCCATTTGCTATATATGCTGATTTTGAGAGTCTTATAAAGAAGCTTAATCAAGCAAGAGAATTGAATGTTAAGATTGAAAAACTAAGTAAAAAATTGAATAAAACTAAAGAAGAAGTTGAAAAGTATGAATCTTATACAATAAAACTTCAGAGACATTTTCCAATTAGTTTTGTTTATTATATTAAGTATTCTAATGGAGAAATTAAAGAGAATCTATTTGAATATTTTGGTTTAGATGCTCCAAAGAAATTATATGAAAAATTAAAAGAAGATGTATTATTTATTGCGAGGGAATATTTAGATAAGAAAATGAAAATGAAAGAATTATCTGAGACACAAAAGATGGAATATAAATACTCTAAAACATGTCATATCTGTGAAAGAAAACTTGAAGATACTCCACCTCTTGTGGAAAAAGAAATTCGAGTATGGAATAAAAAAATTGATATTATTTGTAGTATTTTATGGAGGATTTGAATGGAAGAATCCAGAATATTTTGATGAGAATAGAATTATAAAAATGAAAGATGATCAGAAAATTGGATATCTTTTTGAAGTGGATTTGAAATATCCTAAAGAGTTACATGACAAACATTCTGATTTACCTTATTGTCCCGAGAATGTAATTGATAATAATCAACTTCCAAAATTATTTACTACATTATATGATAAGAAGAAATATGTTCTGCATTACTTAAATCTTAAGCAGGCTCTTAAAGCAGGATTAAAATTGGAGAAAATACATAGGGTTATAAAATTTGATCAATCTGATTGGATGAAAGTGTATATTGAAAAAAATACTGAATTAAGACAAAAAGCTAAGAATGACTTTGAAAAAGATTTCTTTAAATTAATGAATAATTCTGTTTTTGGAAGAACAATGATGAATGTTAGAAAGCACGTAGATATAAAATTAATTTCTGAAGGTAATAAATACACAAAATATGTTTCAAAACCAAATTTTGAGAAATCAACATTTTTTGGAAAAAATCTTGCAGCTGTACAAATGAGAAAAACTGAAATAAAATTCAATCAACCAATTTATGTGGGAGTAGCTATTTTAGATATTTCAAAAACATTAATGTATGATTTTTATTATAGATTGAAGGAAAGATATGGAGATAGAATAAAACTATTATATACGGATACTGATTCATTAATCATTGCTGTAAAAACAGAAGACTTTTATGAAAATATGAAACGAATGATTGATGAATTTGATACATCAGATTATAAAAAAGATAATATTTATGGTTTACCACAAGTCAATAAAAAGGTATTAGGTAAGTTTAAAGATGAGATGAATGGAAAAATTTTAGAGGAATTTATTGGACTAGCTTCAAAATTATATTCTAATAAAGTTTTTGCATCAAATGATGATGCAATGAAGAAAGCTAAAGGAGTAAAGAAAAGTATTGATACTTAATCCTTTTTAACGTATAAAAATTTTGCTTTCTACACATTGGGATTTATTTCCTAAATGAAGATGAAATATGATGTACCTACTTCAACATGAAAATGCATTGATGGAATACTTTTTACAATATTAAGCATTTTTTTTTAAATTATTTACCCACCTTTGTTCAAAATTTTAAAATAATATTCAGGAAGAAATTATGTGTTGTGAAGATATTGAAATTACTATAGAAGATAACCCTGAAGAATTTTTTGAATTTATAAGAGTACTTAAAAATCTTGAAACTTTCTATGAAATATCAATTTTCAATAAAGAAGAAACAAAAGCGATTGAAAACTTGGAAAATTGCTTCCAATTACCATTTTTCAAAGAAGAATTTAATTTTTACAATTCTCTTGATTATGATGATTTTGATTATGATTACAGAGGATATAATGAGGATGACGTATTTTATTTGTCTGAAGATTTTTATACATGGTTCCTTTAAGAAAGAAAAATTTTAATGTAAGTGCTGCATAACTTATACATAGCTACCAATAAAAACTGATTTTTTTTTTAAATAAATAAATACAAAATGGAAAATGATAATGAAGATATTATAATTGATTATAATAACAATCCTGAAGAATATAATCTGGAAGATTTATATGATTTTGAATTTTATGAACCCCCTGATCCTGATTATGAAAGTGATGACTCTGGAAATGATTCAGACCCAGAAAATTATTTCAATAATTTAAATGAATGTAGACCTAAGTCATTTATATATGGTTTTGATCCTGAAGATTTTATTTCTGACCCTGATTCAGAAGCAGAACCTGATGAGGGAATACAAGAGGATTTAATTGAAGATGATTCAGACTAAAATTTCATTTAAATTTCAAACACCATTAGGTAAATAATTAATTTCAATGTCAGATTCTAAATCATTTTCTGGTATAGGTTTAACCTTATTTAAATCTTTAATCTCTTTTTCTATCATTTTTGATAAAACACTCAAATGAGCTACAATATTTACCATTAATTTTTTATACTTGATTTGTTTAGATTTAGCTAAATGTTGAATTTTATCTGAAAGTGGGTCCATTAGAGTTTCATAATTTGATTTTGTATAATCAATAGGTTGTTTGAAATATGGTATAAAGCTTTCAAAATCAAATTCTTTCAAGTCAATAGAAGAGTCCTTATACACTTCCATTTATGTAATAAAAAATTTTAATTAATACATTTTAAGGACTCCTTCAATCTGACGTCATGATTACGAGTAGTATTTTCTGGTATATTTAAATTTTTTATTTCATTTTCAACAATTCTGGAAAACTTTAAATGAGCAACGATATTTATCATACATTTAGAGAATAATTTATTCTGCTCCTTAGATCACACAACATTAGCACTCCTACCTACAGAAATAATTCAGTGTTGCTACTTTATCGGCTTTGAACTATTAGTCGCTCTTAGATTATCATGACATGACTACTGCGTAACTAGCCTACGTTTAGTCTACGTGTTTGTGTTCCTCATGTTCGTGAGTTGGCAAAAATTTTTAACTGGTTCAACATGACGATCGTGAATAACATTTCTCTTGAATCTTCTCTTAAGGAATTAAATTCTCTTGTTAAAATCTTTACTACTGCGTCTCAAAGTGAAGAAAAACACGTAAAGAATTAGAATCGGGTGAGTTATGTCTTCCGAAAATGAAGCATACGAATAAAATATTGAAATCGATAACGAAACGAAAGTCTCGTTCGAGCAAGAAACTGTGCGGACAAGATCTTCATTTGTATTTGATATCATTATTAATTCGTTATGTACCAAGTAAAAATGAGTTTCCACTTTATTCTGAGAATAATTTTGATGAATTGAGTGAATTTCTTCGCGGTACAGGTAAGAAAATTTTGAAATTCAGCTCAAAGAAATTATTTTCCGATTACTGTCGGTACGGATATTTTTTGAATAAAGTTTTTCATCTGTATAGAGAAAAATTAGACAGAAAGGAGGTCAGTATACCATTTTCCATTTTTGTTGAAAAAGAATTTGGTATTTCAGACCGTCATGCGTTAAGATTAAGACGTATAGGTGAAATCTGGTTTCAGTATAAGCGTCTAGAAAATCTAGCTATAACCATTGACGAGTTTTATCAACGTATCAAAGAAATTCAGTCATTAATGAATAATCATAGAAATTTAGCCGCATATTGGAAAGATGATTTAGCTTCCGATAGTGTGGATATAATTAAAGTTGAATAAAAAATAATTAATTAAAATATTATATTGATCTATTATCTTCTATTCTCTTGTTCACTTGTACTATACGTCATGTTGAACCTTCTAATGTGAGCATTGGTGCGTCCCAACTCGCACATGAGAAACATAGAGGGAAAGGTTATTGTAACGGACGTCTATGCCTATTACATAGGTAACAGGTGATGGTGTGGTGATGGTGTTTGTTACATCTCATAAACCGAAGAACAACGAGATTCGAAATCATTGATGACGTAGCAGACATGCATGTCTGGTCCGATTGAAAAGCAGTTCTTTAAATACGATTTTGATGACGTAGCAGACATGTATGTCTGGTCTGGTTGAAAAGCAAAAGCAGTTCTTTAAATACGATTATCTTACATCAATATCAGATTTGTTGAAAGTTCGAAATAAAAAAACTTCGATGTGTTTACATTTATTTTTTCATGAAAAACATAATAAAAATGATTAAAGTAGCTCGTTGATTGTGTGTTGATTTTTGTTGATTTGATTTTTAATAAAGAGAAAGAGTTGAAAGATAGGAAATTGATATAATTTGGATACAACATTTATAAAATTTTCAAACTAGAGGATATGAGAAAATAGGATGAAATGATTAAAATTATCCTTAAAAATAATTAAATATTCAATACAGAAATTTAGAGAATTTTTATTTTTTCTTGAGAACTGAAAAATGGGGGAAAAAGTAAGAGAAATCATTACTGCGCTAGAACATACATAAGGTATCTACTATGTACTGCTTGATGATATAATTTATTTTTCAGCGTTCTTTCAATTTCCTCCCCCCACTTTGCTTGCCTTTTTTTCTCTTTCCCTATAGTACCCAATTTGTTACTTTTGCGGCCATCTTTCGTATCCCATTCTTGTGACATGTCCAGATCAATCCCACTTCAACCTTTCCACTCTGTTTTTAAAAATTCCAATTTTTCCTTGAGCGATTTTATCTTTTAGTTTAATATTCAGTATTGATCTTTCCATCGTATTTTGGGTTGTCTCTACTCTCCTGCTTATCGTTTTTGTTAGTGGTCATGTTTGGCAACTACATGATAATGTTGAGAGTGCATAGCTATTAAAAATTGTCCTCTTTGTTACTGTATTTTCTATTGAATATGTATACAAAGAACCAATACTGTCCTCACACCAATATGATATTCTGCGGTTTACTTCCCTTTCTGTTTTGTTTTCCATGGATATAATTCGCCCCAAGTATGTTATCTCTTCTATGCTCTCTCTATCTCCTTCTCTTTTTATCCATTAATATACTTGTTTTGTTTCTGTTCATAATTAGTCCCGTCTCCTTTCCTGCTGTATTTAGTTAATTTATAATAATTTGTAGTTCCTTTGGGTCCTTTCTTATTATTACCACACTGTCCGCCAATCTTCTGTTTAATCGTTGCCCATTTACTTTAATTCCTCTTTAATTCCAGTCCAGACGCCTGAATATTTCCTCCAGCGCATCGCAGAATAGCATGGATGATCGGAGATCTCCTTCTTGTATTAATTTTTTGATTTGAAAGTGTTTTTTTTATCCCCTATTATTTTTGCTTCCAGATCTGTATATACATATCTATTATCTTATTCATTGGATACACCCTGTTTTTTCTAGGCGTTTAGCATAAAATGGACTGGCCAACAGGTCTTCCATAAAATAATAGTTGAAAAGTGATCAATAAGTGACTTCATTACAACAGTTTTCCTTTTTCTACTCTTCGTTTTAGGATCACAAAAAATCAAGTCAATTTCAAAGGCCAAGTCAATACAGCTAATAAACAAAATTTGGAATTCAGACTTGAATTTATTAAAACAATAATTAAAGGAAATCAATATAATACTGAATAATAATGACTAATTATCATCACAAACTGAAACTTATAACTCCATATTTCATAAACAAAACTTTGATTTTGAATGTAGACTTACACTTATTATAACAATACAAGGAAAGAAATACTGATTATTATGAATATTACCAAAAGTATGGATGGTGTAAAGCGGGCCTGTAGATACATAATAATATTGCACAGTATGATTGTGGTTGCGCAATAAAATTGATCATGTGTGGGTGATATTGAAGGGTTGGACAATATATTGCGTGATATCTAAAACTTTAGAATTTATTGTGCAATACTGAAAACACTATATCGTGTGTTTGCAATGTGCAATATTGCATCAGTTGCCAATCAAAGTTCCTTTTTGCACAATACCTATCTTAAAGTCTGGCCCAGTTAAGAAACATAACTGGCTACCCGCAATACACATCAATACATGGGTATTTTGAAGTTGGAGGGGAAAGACGAATTCGAGAACACTTTATCAGCGCCGTGAGAAAATTATGTTTCTTAACTGGACCAGACTTAATATGCATAACCGCAATATCACCCACTCACACATGATCAATTAGTATTGCACAACTCGGCTTGTTGTGCAATATTATTGTGTGTCTGGGCTGTCTGCTGTTTTTTGATACAATTTCTTTGCCCAACATTATTGTACAGTCTATAGGCGACTTAAAGATGCAAGGTTGTTACTGTTATTCAAACTACCTGGAAAGCGACCTAACTTTCAAGAATTATTCCGAACCACACTGTGTTTTCAAATTTAGAAAATGAAATCTGGAAATACAGTGTACTATTTTTCGAAATGATTAATACGGATAATACTTATAATGAGGTCTCATCCATAATTTTTGTATCCTACTGATAAAAGTGTCATTACATGCTGTCATCCCCTACAAAATAACCTTCACAAATCAGATAAATGTTATAGATGATATTTAGACTGCGTTTAATGATAAAAAGTACTTGGCACACATAAGTATGAAGAATAAGTGGAATGGCAACTTGGCGTCAGAGAATCATTATTCATTAATCTGTATTTCATCGCATTTTCACGATTATTTTGATTATTTTTCCTTCAAATTATGTTCCAAAGTTGATACTTTCAATTTATTCATCAGTTTATTATTTATTGGCCAAAAACACAGTATTATTTTCTTTGTTATCAGTGCCTGTAGTAGGGCTATATAAGGAGACAGGTAGGGAAAATCGCCATTCTCATTTCAGTTTGTTCTGTGAAACGAGAAATGGTCACGCGGTGTTCACCGCAGGGATGATAAGTCAGCCATAAGCTATAAGATTTAAGCCATAAGCTGAAGGTTTTTGGGCCATTAAGTCAGCTATAAGTTTAAGCCAAATGTGCTGTAAGCTATATGCCTTAAGCATAAGATTCGTTCGGCTGATTTACAATATCTTTTCCGTTCAAATGGAAAAGATCATTGGCTTAAGTCAGCTTAAGAAACTCGATGGAATGAACAGTTTAAGCTAAGTTGTAAGCCGAAAACGACTGACTCTGAGTCCCTGCTCATCACACATCCCCATCATTGCCAATCGCACAGTAATGAAGATCAAGATCAGTGAGCACCTCTGAAGAAGAAGGGAAAAAAAGTAATATTGCAAGAGGCTCATTGCCGGCCTCAATAAAATCGAAATTGTTGCTTATAATAATTGTTGTTATTATTTTTAACTAATTGATTTCTAGAAAATAAAGCGCCACCGAACTGAACCATGATTTAGATCATACTGAAAAAGAAATGAGAAGATAAAATAGGGATTGCAATTCGGACTTCCCAGACCAATGGCGCGCTAGCATCGGGCCTTCCTCCCTTTCCGCACTTCAGGAAATAGTGCCATAGAATTCTTATCAACGTTAGGATACACTGTGCGTACACAATGCCTAGCATCTCATGTAATCCTAACGTTGATAAGGTTCTGTTGAATCTTGGGAAGTCCGAATTGCTTGGCTACTTGTAGTAGGGTACTATAGTTTTCACACAGGTATACTGGACCGCCATTTTGATTCCCAAGTTAGTCCCAGCATTCTCGAATGCACTCGCACTAGGGATACTATAGTTACACACAGGTATAATGAGCCGATTAATGGCGAGCTCGTCGCTTCATTCAATTGATTCACGGCGCGGTGCGAAAAGGGTTATACCCTGGTACGTTCCTTTCGGTTGGAAGTTGACATTCGGCGTTGGAATCAAATGGCGGTCATTTACCCGTGTGAACTATAGATACTTAGTTGCACCCTTTTAAGGGTGCAAGCAAAGGAATCAAAGCTTTATTGACTGGCTTATGTTATCATCCCTGGTTCACCGCTAAGCTTGTGGTCGGTTTTTTTTTGACTGACCGAACTGGAAAGAAAATGGCGACTGTCTTCACTTGTAGGAAAGTATACAGCCTTACTTACATTATCGTTAGAGCCCAGTTGTCGCTCCACTTATTTTCTGTTCATTGCCGGGATTCAAAGTTTAAGAGCCATTAATGGCTTAATTTTAAGTTTAAGCTGTTGTTTTAGCGATTTCAGGTCAGCCATTAAGTCAGTGATTCGTTCGTTTTTTGTTTTTTTTACTACTTAAGCCAATAGCTGATCATTGCTGATAATCTATTAGCTTAAAAAACAAAAAACAAAAAAAACAACAAAAAACCAAAACATTGTAGTACTTCTTGCCAAAATGAACGATCAGGAGAACTGAGTTATAATAATACTGAGTTGGACATAGACAATTTTTATTCGAAGGATGAGGAAGTATGATTTGAAATGAACAAATAATACAGAGTATGTAATACAAAATTAAGCCAATGGGATTGGCTTAAGTAGTCATTCAAACGGAAAAAGTAACACGAAATTAAGTCAATGAGATTGACTTGAGTAGTCGTTCAAATGGAAAAGATCATTGGCTTAAGTCAGCTTAAGAAACTCGATGGAATAAACAGTTTAAGCTAAGTTGTAAGCAGAAACGATTGACTCTGAATCTCTGCTCATCACACATCCCCATCATTGCCAGTCACACAGTAATGAAGATCAAGATCAGTGAGCACCTCTGAAGAAGAAGGGGAAAAAAAGTAATATTGCAAGAGGCTCATTGCCGGCCTCAATAAAATCGAAATTGTTGCTTATAATAATTGTTGTTATTATTTTTAACTAATTGATTTCTAGAGAATAAAGCGCCGCCGAACTGAACTATGATTTAGATCATACTGAAAAAGAAATGAGAAGATAAAATAAGGATTGCAATAGGCTTGGCTACTTGTAGTAGGGTGCTATAGTTTTCACACAGGTATACTGGACCGCCATTTTGATTCCCAAGTTAGTCCCAGCATTCTCGAATGCACTCGCACCCGTTTGGGAATGGGTGATCAAAGATGTTCGGACTAGTTGAGAATCATAATGGCGGTCCATTGTACCCGTGTGAAACTATAGAGCACCTTACTTGTAGTGTAGTTTTCATCGTTATTAGTCTTGGCCAATGAAGTTCAAGTGACTCAAAATAGTGAATGTCTGTACTCGAGAGTTTCCAGCTGTTCTAATACCACTAGCTGGCTGAGTTAGGTATCTAGTGCAGCAGGGTAAATGTCTTTGAGCTACATTTAACAATTAGTTTCATTCCTTTCGCCTTCCAAGTCCAATTTTGTGATTTCCTTCTCATTATAAAATCTCAGTTTGGATGAATAAAGAAAACCAACAGCAGTGTTACCACTAATCGAAAATATGGTTGATGATTTTTGATGAATTGGGGAAATTTGAGGAACGAGGATTTTTGACTACTCTGATCTGGCAAACCCTTCGACATGTCTGGCACTAGTTGGGACGCGACGGCGACGTCTAGTCTTCTACTGGACAGAACTGAAAATCGAGTACGACAGAGAAGAGCGATTTCATTACCCTGAATTTAACGAGCTCACATTAGAGTAGCTATAAAAATTAATTAAAAGTTTGGTCTTTATTCGATCAATATAGGATACTGTGTGAGAACGGATGCAACACGAACGCCAGAACACTGCGCGGGGAGACGGCTCTACATGTGGCGGTTTCTCGAATGGAATTTAACGCCGAGATGATCAACTTGTTGCTGTCAAATGGTTGTAACGCCAATATACAAGATAATCTGGGCCGACAAACCGCATTGCACATGTTTATTAGGAAGCACGTTATGTCCGCCTCGCTGAATGGAGAGGCCGGGGTGCAGGAGGTTTTCCAGACGTTGGCCAAGGCGACGAATGTAAACATCGCCGATCGAAGACTAAAAACACCTCTGCACAGCATAGCATCGTGTAGAAAGTCGAACCTCAAACTGTTGCAGGTAATGTAATCCAATTTTCACGTTACGCTATAAATACCACGTATATGTGTGCTCAGGTCGACATATATCTACATGGAGTAAAAATGAGAAATACCGAGGACGTGCTATCTCAAGTGTAAATGGAAACCTTTGGGAGGAACAGGGTCCTCTCGACATGGCCAACAAAGCAAAAAAGTCATGTGGTGACCTACAGTATGCTGGTTCGAACAAGGGTGCAACAACGGGGGAGGTTCTAAGCAAAACCTATTCCAGACAGACCCGGTAGAAGACTTCTTCTACTGGATGGATTTCATTGTGTTGGCTTTTGAAAAGTGATAAGCACTCGATTTCGAGCGAAGCGAACAACATTTTTTCAAGTTTTAGAATTTGTATGAAAAAATTATATTCTCGATGGTCATGGAAGGGAATTGTCTCCCAACTCCCTCCCCTTAAACCGGATATGCTTCCAGACTTGCTTGATGCCTTTTAATACCATTTGAGACCCAATTAGGATTCCTGTAGACTTTATTGAGACTTTCGAGGACGCCTCAAAACTCATTGAGACTTCCTAAGGCTGCTTCGAGACTCTTGTAGACTGGTTTAAGATTCTGTGAAACCCCTCCGGGGGAAACGTGTTTAGGACTTATAAAACTCTCTCAAAATTCAAGATTCCTTGTAACTTGTCAAGACTTTTCCGATTTTCTTTTAATTTTTTCTTGGTCTATTATTTTTGAAGTATTTTAATCACCTAAATTCATTCCCTGTAGGAGGGACAATTACCGCCGCCCCCGGTTGCCATGTTCGTGTATACTTGCTTGAGTGGGACTTGTTAACTTTAGAAATCTTTGTTTTCATCCGTTTAATCATTCGTGACCTGGAATCATGAAATGTGCCTCTTGTGCGAAAACAGGTTTTTGAGATAAACAAGTGTAAAGATGGGATAGTGGTAGTGATTTGCACAGTTGTGATGGTGCGCTTACGCATTGCTATTGGGACTGTGCAAACTGTAGAGGCGCTCAGGGCGTAGCTACGGGGGGGGGGGGGGGGGGGGGTACAAACCCTCTTCTTGGCATTGGCCGACAATGTAAAAAAATTAAAATTTATTCTGGTAATAGTAAGTATTAAACCTGTAATGTTGTAAAAGTGAAACGAACCCCTCCCCCGTTCATACCAAGTCTGGCTATGCCACTGGAAGCGCTAGCGTCGAATAGGTATTTTCTAATAAGCGAACGGTGATGCTATTCACCATCACCATTTGCTTATCAATTAGTTTCAGGTCCGCCGTTGTTGTTGTTGTTGTTGTTTGCCCAGTCCCACCTTGTTCTCTGTCATTCCTGTAGGCCCGTTTCATATAACGCCATGTAAACGAATGTTTTTAAAGTTTTGACATAATTTTCAAATGCAGTTTGTGGAAAAACTAATGAAGATAGGAGTCTGTGATTTGTTTCATTCAAAAGAGTGTGATTTTTTCTATAAGAATTGTTAAGAAAGTGAAAAATGATTTTTTGACACCAGAGGCACATTTTATGATTCCAGATCACATTTATTCTCCTTCTTCTTACTCCAAAATATATTTGTACTTTGTTATATGCCTGATCGGATTTTCCCGCTTTCATACAACGTCTCTTTGTAAACATCGTGCCGCACATTTTATTTGCGAGTTTTTTAAATCGCATTACCGTTGGTAGATTGATAATACTCGGAATTGGGGATATTTCAGTTCATCAAACTTTTTGAGACTACATATTCAAAATTTCAATCTTTTTTTTTTTTTTTTTTGTGGATTTATGGAGTATTATCTCCTCAACCTTTCCTGACAGTGGCATACCTGCCCTCGCCCCTAGACACACCACAAAATCAAATAAACCCTCAGAATATTCCATTGTAGTGGATGTTATGGCTCACATTTTCAAATTTCAAGTTTGTTGAAATGATGTAATGAAATGTTTTCCTCGGGGAAAACTAGGTGGAAATTCACTAGTATGAGGGAGAATACATATTGACAGCAAAAACAGCAACTCAGATTATATCACGCGCCCTCGAGCTGAGGTAAAAGGGAGGTTTTGCATTTGAGGTTCCATCGTAGTGGCTATTTTTCAGTAGCGTTCTCTGACTCACAGATTGAATCTCGAATGCTGCCAACTGGCTGTAACGCTGTGGTGCTGCAGTAAGGATACCATGCGCCCCTCAGATCTTGGATTTCATTGTTACTAAAGTCTGGTCCAGTTAAGAAACATAATTTTTTCGCGGCGCTGATAACGTGTTCTTGAACTCGTCCTTCCCCTCACACTTCAAAATACCCATCAAAGTCATATAGAATACACCAAGTCATTTCACTTCACGTTGGCCGTGTGATTAATTTGTGGTTTATTCCGTGGTAGGGATATTTTATCACTATACGAGCGCTGCATTCGTATTTTGTGTATTTCGGCATGGACGATGCATTGTCTTTTAATGTAGAAAAATATAATATACCTCGTTTTCGTTTGAATTCTGGTGTTTGTATGTTATATTTTATTGTCTTAAATTGATATTTTTTCATCTTTTACCGAAATCGAAAATGCCTTATTGCTGTGTTCCATTATGTACAAGTAGTAGTTCGAAACGTCTGAAGACTGCTGATAACATTCGTCATTTTTTTCGTGTTCCGAAGGTAAGTGGAATTTATTCCTAGACTACATAATGTAGTATACTTTTGAGTACAGTTTTTGTATCTGCAAACTATTTTCTCTAATAGGATAACGAATTACGAAAACTATGGTGTAGTAAGATTCGAAGGATGGACAAGGAATTGACCCACACTGATTCTGTTTGTGATCGACATTTTGAAGAAAGTTTCATTCTTCGGTATTATGAAACAACGCTCCCTGACGGTACAGTTGATAGGATTGAACGTGGAAAATTGTCTCTGAAGTCTGGAGCAATTCCGACTATATTTCCAGATGGACCGAAGTACTTCAACGAAAAAGTTAATATTCGCAAATCTCCCAAGAAAAGAACGGCTTCGAATTCACTGTGTAAACGTCAACGCAAAATTGTGCCCCTTGTAGAAACAATCATTCCTGGTATGTATTCTATCCTTATTACATCTCATCTACATTTATTTTCTTGTCATTGATGACATTTCAGTCGTTATTAGTAATCTAATCTGTGTACAAGTCATAAACAGTGATAATATATGAGCTAGGTAATTTCATTGGTACTTGGTAAATTAGGTATATATCACGGGTCTGAATGTAGTCAACGTTACTTTTGTTCATGTAGAATTACTTTAATTCTGAAAGTCGTTCTAGATTGTCTGTTACCTGTTCATTGTGCCAGTGGAGGACCGGGTGAACATACTTCTATGCAGCCCCACGTACTAACTACTGATATAATTATACAAGAAATTAAAAGTAATTTATCAGGTAATTAAGTGTTTTCGGGTAGTTAAATGATACTATTTATATTATAATGCATTAAATTGGATGATAATTTATTATTATTTTTTTCAGATAATTGGATTTTCTCGGAAATACCTCAACGACGCTGTATAATTTGTATAGAACTGGACGACAATTTTGCAGCAACGAAACGATTAATAATTGAATCGGATTTCAGTATTAAGGTTAGTAAAATCAAGACAAATCGATACTTTACAAAGTTGAACTCGAATCTTTCCTCATTTTTACGTATTTTCGTTTCAGGTCTACTTTAAAGATACGGTCATTAAAGTGGAGGGTTTCGAAATTATAAAAAACAGGCTTCACGTGAAAGAAATTTTAACGATTCTCCGTGAAATGAAATTATGTGAAGGATATTCGCACATTAAGTAAGTTAATTATTTCCCTATATTCAGTGAGTTATGAAACAATTATTATTGCTTACGATGGTACAATTTTTTGAAACCAGCAATCACTATTCTGTATATCATTTGGTTTCTTCATGTGTGTCAGTGTGCAGAGTGACTGATCATTTTCATATTCAACATGTCTAAATTTTAAACTTTTTCGTAGGACTAAATATAAGTATAAGTGTAGTGGATTCATTCCTGGTAATGCTCGTACTTGTTTGCCATGTACAATGAATAAGAGACAGGATAATCGGTCAACTCGAGCTATAAAGAGAAAACTGGATAGAAAGTTTCTTGGTAGACAAGTACGATACTGGAGAAAAAAGGTTAAAACTGTTCATATATCTGTACTTGGGGAAATATGTACATCGCCGTTTTCTGTGCTTTACGGGTTTGCCAAATCATTTATTTCGTTGACTAACATTTAGAGGCATATATCTGCCTAAAAGAAGATAACGGGTGAGCTTCAGTAAGTAACCCAAATATACGTATTTTCTCCAGGATGCCCACCAATATTTTTTTCCCCCTTAGAATTTTAGTACTAGTCACAATATGGTATATTAATTACATCCTGTGTTTCTTGTGTTTTCCCTTCTTTGTAGGTTGGAACATTATTTCCAACTATAAATAACCGCCACCCTTTGGCCAATCCACTAGAAGTACCCTACTTTCTAAAAATTCAATAATCTCCCACTATTTTTCTATTCTACCCACGTTTTTCTCTTCCTCGTGGTAATATTTTTAACTAAGCACCTCGGGGAAATTGCTTAGTTTGGTTTCAGTACTATGATGCACCCTCCTCTGATTCTGTCCAGCCTATCCAGATATAAGCCTCTGCCAGTATTTGCATTCCTAGTTATATTCCTTTTGTGACTAACAATACATTATAACTAAAAACGTGTTCTAGTATTACGGGGAAGTATTTAGAGCCCTACAGAGTTTGAAATATTTCATTTAGAAAATCATAAGTTATTGTGTGTATAGGCGTTTACTAATATCATTGTTCTTTTTTTCTTCTTTGTTGATCGTAGTAATTTCATATGTAGTCTTTTGATGTATGAATTTGATTTAGTGTCCATATTTGTTCACTTAGGAATTGTTTTACTGAACGTAAAGTTTTAGAAACTGTATTTCATTTGTTACTTTGTTGTTCTATGTAATATTGATGAGGCTTTATATCTCTGTTTATTTCAACTTCAGTAGTTAATGGTAGCTTCTGCAATGTATTGTTACGAGAATGTTGATGCATGAAGTACTTACTTTCATTCTCTTCGGTATTTGATATCGAATATTTCAGTAGCATATGATATAACTCGCCATAAAATGTGGCTTCATTCCTAGTAGTGGAGGCTTAAATTAGTGACTTAGTGTAAACTGCTCAACCTTATATTATTTCATTCTGAAAATATGCCTAATTTGTCATTTTCTTTTAGGCTACAACTTTACAACAGTGTCTGAAACATTTCCAGACTGTTGATAAAAGAGACATCGTGGACCAGGTGAAGGATTTACCCGAAGTTCAACGAGAATGTATAGTAGCATGCATGAATGCAGCAAAAGCTGCCCAAAAAGCTAATACGAAAGGAGTTCGCTACACTCGTAAGTGGTTATACGAGTGTCTGCTTCTAAAAATCCGAGATTCGAAGAGCTACATGCATTTAAGGAAACGGAAGGTGCTTCCACTTCCCTCACTTTCCACCATCTACCGCGTCATAAGGAAATTAAAATCATCCTTTGGCTTCCAAGATGCAGTATTCAAAATTCTGAAGATGAAATCTGGAGGGATGAAACCAGAAGAAAGAAGAGGTAATTTTAACTTGTTGTGGCTCGGCGTTTTCACTCCTCTAAAAAAATTGGACGAAAAACTGTCCAGGGTACTATGAATAACGTTCTAATTTGTATTGAAAAAGGCTCATATATAATTATTTATTCATTTTTACAGGAGCGTTGTTAATCGACGAAATGAAGCTATCACCATCGCTGTCATTTGATAAAAATCAATTACAGACAGTCGGTTTCACCGATTTGGGAAAATACACTCCTGAAAGTCAACGCCAGGAACTTGGAGACCATGCTCTAGTGCTCTTATATCAGCCATTCCAAGGAAAATGGGTGCAAAATATAGCCTCTTTTCTGAGTAGAGGCGCTGCCAGTGGTACGGTTCTGACGCAGATTATTCTAGAAGCTATAGTGCTACTAGAAAATTCTGGGTTCAAAGTCGACTGCATTGTAACCGATGGAGCACAGTGGAACCGGGGAATGTGGAAGCAGTTCAATGTTTCTCAAGACACGCCAAGCTGTGAACATGTCATGGACGAAAACCGACGCCTTTGGTTCATTAGCGACTTCCCTCATCTTGTCAAAAATCTCTGGACCTGGGTAATTTCTCGGAAAGAATTTATGGTCAGTATTAAGTATGTTCTAATTTTCTGTGCGACATTGTTTCCTATCGAATATACAAATGGTCACTGATGACTGTTACAGACTCCTGACGGAATCGTTAAGCTGTGCCACTGGGAAGCAGTAGTGCATGCAGAAGCCTGTCTAATTTTAAAATCGTGCCCAAAATTGAGCCAAAGTCACCTCACTCCCAAAAATTATGAAAAAATGAATGTTGCAAAAGCTTTTCAAGTAATAATAATGCATCCTTTAATAATTTCTTTTTCCATCTACGTAGTTTATGTTTGGTTATTTTTATCTATCTATGTTGTATTCTGTTCTCAGTTTTTCAGTCGTGATGTAAGTGCTGCAATGAAACTGTATCAACAGGAGGTGGAAATTCTAAAAGACTGCGAACCCACTGTAAAGTTTATCGATCGAGTTGCTAAGTTGATTGCTGCTTTCAACTCAAGGTGCCCAAAAAATGCATTGAGAGCTGGCTCAGAAGAGAAAAAGGTATTAATTTTTGGCTGAATTTTGAGAAAAATTCATGTTTGTTACCGTTGCTGGCCGGTGTACAAGAGGAAGGGTCTAGTTGTTCAAACTCCTCTCATTGACTTTTCCAAAGTAACTTCCGCATGATTTTGAATACAAATTTCCCCTATCCTCTACTAATCTTACATCTTTTTCTAGATGAGAAAGTGAGTTTCTTTTTGAAAACCCCCTCCTTCAACAAATCTTGCGCACAGGCCGGTACCTTCGTACTTAGTGTATGCTGAAAGGCGAAACTTAGATCTCAGTACTCACACCCCGTCCACCTTTTCTCTATGAACTTCAAATATTTATAGTGCTACAGTTTATGATACACCGATATTCTGTTGAAAGATTTTGACTGGAAATATTAATTGTAGGTTATTGAGAACTTCTTGGTTTACTTGGGAGATTGCAGAGGGGTGATGTCTCAGTCAACCCATTACGGATTACAAGTAACGTGCAAGGCAACTTTGGAAGTATTTACATTTTTACATGAAAACTGTCGATTTTTGTACTTGATGCTGTGTCGATTGAATCAGGATAATCTGGAAGTAAGATGCATGAATTTATGTTCAACTGTACATTGTAGCTACATATAAAAGCAGATTGTAACACTAAACATGTGTTGTGTGAGAACCAAAAAAAAGAGAAAGATTTCCGTATTGAAAGTGCCTCACGTATTACAGAGTTTTACATTTACGCTGACACATACGAGGAAGTTATTGAAAACATGCATGGTCGGTGGGTTGGGTGCACTCATAGTGGACTTTTAACTGAAATGAATAAAAAAATGGATAGGCTCTTCCACCTTTCTATTGATGAGGAAGGAAGTAAAATCTTTAAAATATAACTACTCTCTAGCGTAAATACCAATGCATGAATTTTTTTACTAAGTGTACAGTTAGTTATAGCTTATCAATAATTGTGGTGATTGTTTTTCAATTTACAGAGATTCTTTGGTATGGTGAGAGCAGCTTGCGGTAATAACGATCACCCCGATCCAAAAATTTTTCTGTTGGTCAATCGCTTGATGTGCACCTACTCCCTTGTTAAACCGCCACAGGGTTCTAATGTGGACTACATTACAGGCTGTGATTTGTTAGAGGCGTTGATCAAGTCTGCTGATCTGGAAAATGAAGAACAGAACACCACTCCCCGGGAAAAAGTGGCACTTCATTAAGGATGTAATTATCCAGAAGAGTGAAAATGTTCAGTCTTACAGAGAAACTGCCGCAGATTCAGTTGCCAACTCGAATATCATTGTTCCATCTGATACTCTGAGGGACACGGATGCTAGTATTTTGGGATATATTGCCGGCTATGTGGCAAAGAAAGCGACCACATTTAAGAAATGTTCAGCCTGTAATTCAAGCTTAGTAACGTCTTCTGCTTTATCAACTTCATTTGCATCATTGATAGTACTTCGCGATTATCACCAGGCATTATTTTATCCTAGTGAAGCCCTGCTTGAATTACTTCAGCTGGTCGAGAGCACCATAATGGATGAAGTGAAAAATGAAATGTCGCCAGATACGTTTTTCAATATTGCATTCAGACTACAAGACATGTACAGTGTTCCACAGGTGGGCTGTGAACAACATTACGGAGAGGTAACTGGCTACGTTATCCAATTTTACTTAGTAATGCGAATGCATTTTCAGTGTGATGCTACCAATAAGAAGCTAAAAGAGCAAAATAAGCCAAAAGAACTAAGAAAAATAGGTAAGATGTTAGACAAGATTAAGACTATCAAATGAAGACGTAGAAAAAAATTGGAAATGAGAACAAGTACTCTTTGTTAGATGAAAGATTAGTAGATGATAGGGGAAATTGGTATTCAAAATCATGCGGAAGTTACTTTAGAAAAGTCAATGAGAGGAGTTTGAACAACTAGACCCTTCCTCTTGTACACCGGCCTGCAACGGTAACAAACATGAATTTTTCTCAAAATTCAGCTAAGAATTAATACCTTTTTCTCTTCGGAGCCAGCGCTTACTGCATTTTTTGGGCACCTTGAGTTGAAAGCAATAATCAACATAGCAACTCGATCGATAAACTTCTAGTGGGTTCGCAGTCTTTTAAAATTTCCACCTTCTGTTGATATAGTTTCATTGCAGCACTTACATCACGACTGAAAAACTGAGAACAGAATACAGCATAGATAGATAAAAGTAACCAAACATAAACTACGTAGATGGAAAAAGAAATTATTAAAGGATGCATTATTATTACTTGAAAAGCTTTTGCAACATAAATTTTGGGAGTGAGGTGACTGGCTCAATTTTGGGCATGATTTTAAAATTAGACAGGCTTCTGCATGCACTACTGCTTCCCAGTGGCACAGCTTAACGACTCCGTCAGGAGTCTGTAACAGTCATCAGTGACCATTTGTATATTCGATAGGAAACAATGTCGCACAGAAAATTAGAACATACTTAATACTGACCATAAATTCTTTCCGAGAAATTACCCAGGTCCAAAGATTTTTGATAAGATGAGGGAAGTCGCTAATGAATCAAAGGCGTCGATTTTCGTCCATGACATGTTCACAGCTTGGCGTGTCTCGAGAAACATTGAACTGCTTCCACATTCCCCGGTTCCACTGTGCTCCATCGGTTACAATGCAGTCGACCTTGAACCCAGAATTTTCTAGTAGCACTATAGCTTCTAGAATAATCTGCGTCAGAACCGTACCACTGGCAGCGCCTCTACTCAGAAAAGAGGCTATATTTTGCACCCATTTTCCTTGGAATGGCTGATATAAGAGCACTAGAGCATGGTCTCCAAGTTCCTGGCATTGACTTTCAGGAGTGTATTTCCCCAAATCGGTGAAACCGACTGTCTGTAATTGATTTTTATCAAATGACAGCGATGGTGATAGCTTCATTTCGAGCGCCTCTACTCAGAAAAGAAGCTATATTTTGCACCCATTTCCCTTGGAATGGCTGGTATAAAAGCACCAATGCATGGTCTCCGTGAATAGCTTTCTTTGTCTGCAAAAAGTTCAGTTTTCAGATCTTCTGGAATAGCCAAATTGGGACTTGAATCG
This sequence comes from Acanthococcus lagerstroemiae, assembly GCA_031841125.1. NCBI lineage: Eukaryota > Metazoa > Arthropoda > Insecta > Hemiptera > Eriococcidae > Acanthococcus > Acanthococcus lagerstroemiae. Next base: position 16,572,594 of record CM063107.1, read on the forward strand.
AACCATCCGATAGCCGACGCTTTTCTTTATATCAGAATTTCTAAAAAAAATTGTGAGATTGGTAATGGGTCTGACCCAGTATACCCTCTCCCCTTCCACTTGTATAACCACATTTTTGATTATATTTACAAAATGGAGGGTCGACGGTAGATTTGGAAAACGAGTTTGATAAAGATTGGGTGGTTATGTCAATTTTTTTGATTTTCAAAAATTTCTCCATACGCCTACACATTGGAAATTTTGGTCCCAAATGCGAGTCGGATTGAAAATCTGATTCAATTTTCGAATTCAGTAATCTAAAATATCCATTTGAGGGGTCCTTATTTGATCTGTGGTAAAAAAAAAATTCATGCTTCTAACCGGACCTACTCCCAATGGGCTTCCCACATTAAAAATTGTTTTCGTAATATTTGAGCACTCGACCCGAAGAGAAAAAGAGGCCGACCAGCGTACTTAAAGAAGGCCTTACTGGTACAATAATATTTTTCACCTCATTATTAAATTTATAATATGTACATGTTTAGAGGACTATTTAGACCGCACCGATGCGGCGTTAATATTATTTCTGCGGTGTTCGGTATTTTTACCTGGCGTATTTTTTCCGGTCAATTTATTTTTCAGCGGGATCCGACTTAAACATCGTGTGTTTTTCATTTCAGGTGTTTTTTTGTTGCTTTTTTGTCGTTTAAACGACTTTTTGTGGCGGGCTGTTATTTCCCACCCTTTTTAATATGTTAGTTCTGACATAGCCATCGACATTTTCCAACAAATTCACGTTTGTTATGCAAAAATGTTTCAATCGCCTCTCTGGTAATAGCAGGTTATAAGGTTTTGTGTAAAAATTGAAGGAGAGCGCGGAAAAAACATTTTTTCTGTGGGTGACTTTTCACTTATGATACCCATTGTATGTATTATAGATTTAGTGTATACACTTGTTAATTTCTGTTTATTTGTAAATAGCATATCCCTAAGCAGTATATGTTACAATGAGATGATATTTTGTAAAGTTGCAATAAAAACACTGGGAGTTATAAAATGTTTGTATTTTTAATGTTGTGCATTATGAATAAACTGAAGAGAGCTGTAATGCAGGTTACATTTGGAATTTTTAGGTTGGATTCACTTTATAAAATAAAGAAACCTAATGAAATTCACTGTGAATTCTTAGTTAGTTTTGTAACAGCGCTGAAGTACTGATTTTGGTACTTTCAGTATGCAAATGAACTACAGTAAAACCCGTTTAATGCGCTTTCCCCCGTAATACGTTTTTTTTTTTATGGTCCCTTCATTCTCCTACAAAATGTAGGCTAAGACTTCTCGTTTAATACACTCCACCTTCCCGTGTAATGCGCTATTTTTCTCATAAGAGAATTTATCAGAATTTGAAAATCATCCGAATTATGTCAGTATTGAATTGATGATTCGGTAACAGTGAAGTAAGGGACTTGGACCTGATAGTGAGTGACAGATGTGCACCTCTCCGAATACCAATGCTTTTGAAGAGGGCGATGAGGAAAAAGACTGTGACCCCCTCCGTCTTTGACAAGTGGATTCGATGCCATTCGTACATTACAAAATTTGATTTCATCATTATTTGATAATTCGGCCAAAATTTTGTGTAATCTTCAGTATTAAAAATTTTATTTCATGTCAGTCTAACAAACATTTAAAAATGACTACCTTAGATACACTAGTTGTGCATACTCGTATAACAACTAAAATACCTTAATACTTTATTTGATGTTAATTTTTCAAATCTACGGACAATAAAAATTATGTTTTTTGAGGTTTTCCTGCACTTGCCGCGTGATACAATTTCCCGCGTAAGACGAATTTTTCGAGCTCCCCCTTGAAGAGCGTATTAAATGAGTTTTACTGCATTTCTCATAGTCCAAAATATGGTTGTCGAGTACAGAAATGTATTCTCCACAAATTTAGTCCTTATCAATTTTTCATTATAACCTACCATTATCGAATAAAAATGGGAAATAGGTGAAATGTCCTATCATTCCCATTTAATTACGCGTTATTTCACCGACACGCTGAACCAAGATACGACACCAGCGCCATCTTACGCGATTTTGTTTTTACACTTGAAACGGAACGACAACATTTCGCTCTGTGGAATGACTTGGTATTCTATATGACTTTGATACCCATATATCGATGTGTATTGCGGGTAGCCAGTTATGTTTCTTAACTGGACCAGACTTTATCTAGTTGTTCAGTGAAAATATCTGATAACGCGCTTATTTACAATTTTTTAGGTAGTGGCTTATCACATCTTGCTGGAATGCTGCTAAATCCTGGAAAAAAAGAAGGATTATATTGAAATTATTAAGTATATTGACATTGAAATATTAAACACTGCTCATAAAAGTATACTTGAAGTCTTAAATTCAATTTATCTACTATTTTTCTTACGTGGTGGATCATCTTTGGTTTTCTTTCGTAGTGGTAATGTTAATATTTCTAACCACTACCATGGAACTAAATATCCACCACGTAAGAATGTACATATTTATACATCCATATCCTGAGTGTACTTGTAGCTCACGTACCTTGCCAATTGACTTTTTAAAGACCATGTACATAATTTTCCACACATTATACAGGAAAATTGGTTGTCTGGATCATCATCATTCCACTACTGCACTGCCAAAGAAATATTCACACAACAGATGCCACTGCAATGGAAATTCTTTCGTAGTGGTTGCCACTACGATGGAAATTTTTTTGTAGTGTTTATAGATTTTTAGAAACGCTCTGCCAAATAGTATCAGTGTTATGTCTATTACCAGTCTGCCCAAAAAAATTGCAAGAAAAATGCTTTCCAAAACTGATTTTTATTGTGAGTGAAATATGCTCTAATTCTGAGAATTACCCAGATCCCATACTGTAACAGCACCGACATATCGTGTGCTGATGTATCTGCACACAGTGTAGATGCTCTTTACATTCAAACTTTTGTTTTCGTCATCGATAGGCACGTGCTCTGAGCACCCACTCACAGTACAAGGTTGTTGCACCCCTGAGTTCAATGTAGAAAGTATCATCCTCAACCATTTGTCGCCACGTTCTCGTTACTTTGTTTTCCTTCAAGACCCAAGTTTTCCATATTTATGGCCTAGACTACATCGGTGTCATCTATTGAAGTTTTCATGCAAAGGATGTGCCATGTGCAGGCTGAAAACGCGGTATTTATACTTTCAGATTCTTTTGGACTGCGAAGCGAATCCGAATGTGCAAAACGATCGCGGCGAAACGGCTTTACACGAAGCTCTGGAGAACAACCACGAAACGGTCGCCGAAATGCTCATCAGCAGGACGGATCTGTATTTGGAAACCAAGTACAAAGAAACGCCATTACACGTCGCTGCCCGTAAGAACATTCACAGCGTGGTGCCGGTTCTGTTGAAACACGGTGCTCCGATCAACGCCCAAGATTTGCACGGTAACACGGCTCTGCATTTGGCGGCCAGCAAGGGCTACAACGAAGTGGTCCGTTTTCTAGTCGACAGTCAGCAAATTCAACTGAACTCGTCCAATAAAGAAGGACTGACGCCGTTACATCTTGCAGTCGAGAGCGGCTTCATCTGCACCGTGAAAGTAGGTCTCATTAAGCGCACAACTTACCTCGTACCCTCCTCAGCATGCTACATTATTCCTGACTCATCTCTCGTACCGCGCTTTTCGCTTTCAACATTTTTGCTTACGACTTTCATTCGTCTATTTCGAGACCATAAACCGCGTATAATCGGGCGATAGGTGATGTTGACACTTCTGCACAGCTGGTGGCCTCCGACAGAGGCGTGCCTCGGATTTCTTCTTAATTGTAATATGCTCGATTATGCGAAGTGTTCGCGTACTATCTTCCCATTACGGTTTCCGACCATCTCTGATGATTTCCGGAGAATCTTATCGGAAATGTTCAGAAAAAATTTCCAATGTTTTCCAAAGATTTCTCCAAAAATCTTTAGGAAAATTTTTCGATAATTTATGAAGAATTTTATCGGAAATATTTGGGGGAAAAAACTCCGATGGTTTTTGGAAGAATTTTATCGAAAATCTTCAGGAAAAATCTCAGAAGGTTTCTAGAGAATAATTTCATTGGAAATTTTCGAGAAGAATCTCCGATATGATTTTTAAGGAATTTCATCGGAAATTTTTTGGGGAAAATTCCGATAATTGAGACTATTTTCCACTAATGCGGTGGAACCAGAGATATTTCCCGAAGATTTTGGATGAAATTCTTCGGAAATCAGCTGACAATTTCCAAAGCATTTTATCGAAAATGATTTGAGAATAATCTCCGATATCCGAACCCAGACAAGCCTGGTCAGCCTGGGTTCGTAAGACCATCTCTCAGACGTAATAGGGAAAAGCCCAAAGGGGAGGGGAGACCCAACTAAAAAATTATAGTGGCATGTTTGAACGTAAGGACCCTGAAAATCGAGGGAAACCTGGCTGAACTGGAGGAAGCATTTGAGGAGGGCAAAATCGACATTTTGGGCCTCGCTGAGATAAGAAGGGAAGGGAAAGCCATACTGGAAACAGAAAAAGGGAATCTGTTCTGCTACATAGGTCAGGGGGGTAAAAAGGAGTGGGATTTTTAATTGAAAAGAATGGAAAAAAACTTTTTTGGAATTTCGAGGTGAAACTGATAAAGATCAAAAACCATTGAAGTTTTCCCGCCGAATATTTCCTATAAAATTCTTTAAAAATTATCAGAAAATTATTTTGATGAATTTTGTTGCATTTTTTTGGAAAATATTGACAATTTTTTCTAAAGACTTCCGAGAAGATTCTTCCTTTATTCCAAAAATTTTTGATGAAATTCTTTAAAAATCACCGGAGATTTTTCTCGATTTCCAATGAAATTATTCTTTGTAAATCATCGGAGATTTTTTCTGAAGACTTTTGATAAAATTCTTCAAAAACTATCTGAGTTTTTCTCCGAATGTTTCCTATTCAAAAATTATCCGAAAATTTTCTCGAAGAATTTTGGTAAAATTCTTTGGAAAACATTGGAAATACTTTCTAAAGATTTTCAATGGGATTCTTCGGAAATTTTCTGAATATTTTCCCAAAAATTTCCGATGAAATTTCTCAAAAAACATCGGAGATTCTTCTGGAAGATTTCCGATGAAATTCTTCGAAGATCATCGAAAATTTTTTCTAAAAATTTTTGATAAAATTCTTCAAAAACTATCTGAGTTTTTCTCCGAATGTTTCCTATTCAAAAATTATCCGAAAATTTTCTCGAAGAATTTTGGTAAAATTCTTTGGAAAACATTGGAAATACTTTCTAAAGATTTTCAATGGGATTCTTCGGAAATTTTCTGAATATTTTCCCAAAAATTCCCGATGAAATTCCTGAAAAATCATCGGAGATTCTTCTGGAAGATTTCCGATGAAATTCTTCGAAGATCATCGAAAATTTTTTCTAAAAATTTTTGATAAAATTCTTCAAAAACCGTCGGAGTCCCTCCCACCCCGAATATTTCCTATAAAATTCTTCAAAAATTATCAGAAAATTTTTTCGATGAATTTTGAAGAAATTTTCTAGAAAACATTGACAATTTTTTCTAAAGACTTCCGATGAGATTCTTCGTTAATTACCGGAATTTTTTTCTAAAAATTTCTGATAAAATTCCTCAGAAATCACCATAGATTTTTCTTGATTTCCGTAAAATTATTCTTTGGAAATCATCGGAGATTTTTCCTGAAGATTTTCGATAAAACTCTTCAAAAACTATCGCAGTTTTCCTCGAATATTTCCTATTCAAAAAAAATTTCCTCAAAGAATTTTGGTAAAATTCTTTGGAAAACATTGGAAATACTTTCTAAAGATTTTCAATGGGATTCTTCGGGAATTTTCTGAATATTTTCCCAACAATTCCCGATGAAATTCCTGAAAAAACATCGGAGATTCTTCTGGAAGATTTCCGATAAAATTCTTCGAAGATCATCGAAAATTTTTTCCAAAAATTTTTGATAAAATTCTTCAAAAACCGTCGGAGTCCCTCCCATCCCGAATATTTCCTATAAAATTCTTCAAAAATTATCAGAAAATTTTTTCGATGAATTTTGAAGAAATTTTCTAAAAAACATTGACAATTTTTTCTAAAGACTTCCGATGAGATTGTTCGTTAATTACCGGAATTTTTTTCCAAAAATTTCTGATAAAATTCCTCAGAAATCACTGTAGATTTTTCTTGATTTCCGTAAAATTATTCTTTGGAAATCATCGGAGATTTTTCCTGAAGATTTTCGATAAAACTCTTCAAAAACTATCGCAGTTTTCCTCGAATATTTCCTATTAAAAAATTATCGGAAAATTTCCTCGAAGAATTTTGATAAAATTTTTTGGAAAACATTGGAAATTCTTTCTAAAGATTTCCAATGGGATTTTTCGAAAATTTTCTGAATTTTTTCCAAAAATTTCTGATGAAATTCGTTTAAAATCATCGGAGATTCTTCTCGAAGATTTCCAGTGAAATTATTCTTTGGAAATCATCAGGGATTTTTCTTGATGATTTCCGATAAAATTTTTCAAACACCATCGGGTTTTTCCAAAATATTTTTGAAATTATCGGAAGATTTTTGAAGAAATTCTTCGGAAAACATTGGGAATTTTCTCTGAAGATTTCCGATGTAATTCTTCGGAAATGATCAGAGATTATTCTCAAATATTTCTGATGAAATTCCTTGGAAATCATCGGTAATTTATTCCAAAAATTTCCTGGAAATCATCGAACCTTTCTTCTGAAGAAATGCTTCAAATATCAGAGATATTTCTGGATGATTTCCAAAAAAATCCCTTGGTATCGTGTATCGTTGGAGATTTTCTTTAAAATTTTCAACAAAATTCTTCTAAAATCATTGGAGATTTTTCTCAGTGATGTCTGATGAAATTCTCCGAAAATATTCGGAAATTTTTCCTCGGAAATTATCTTCGGAAATAAAAGGAATCTTCTCGAAGATCAATGATAACTGCACGTGTTTTTCAAAACGAAGTTTTCTCTTTACTAATTTTCCCCCTCAACCCCAAGCCCTGGAATCCACCCTTTCGAGCATTATTTCAGAGACGTCGGGGAGGCTGTTAGAGCTGCCTTGGCCCTCCTCTCGTCTTGCCGAAAAACCGGCCTAGGTCGAAATGTAGCGAGTTGCTACGTGGGCTCGAACCCGGGACCTCCAGATTCCGAGACTAGCGCGCTATCCACTCGGCCAACCAGACATCTCGAAAAGAAGTCTACTCAGGACTAGATGCATTTCTTCGTAAGCGAAAGCTTCACTTTTAAAGTTAACACTCCTCTTTATGCGTACAACTCGAAGGGGACCCTTTTTCCCGAACCAAACGCTCTCACTCCTGAGCACAAGCGTCCTCTTTATTTTTCTTTAATGCATACACTCTGCAGCTTGTACTTTACTTTTGCGAAGTGAAAGCTGAAGCTTTTCTTTATGTATACCTCCAATTGTGCCAGTAATTTCCCGGGTGTTGCCATGTGTAGCATTTGCTACACACGTCAAACAGAAGTTGCCGGCCCTGCCTCTTGGAAGCGTAGACCCAGAACTTCATCGTCACACTATATTACAGCCATGTAAGTCCGTTTTTAAATTGCTACCAATGACTGGTGAAAATGTCAATTGAGCCTTCACAAATTGATGCAGTGTTACCGGGAAGGTGAACAACAACTCCCCGTTGAAAACTCACTTTCACCAAAAATTAGTTTTCCGTCCTATTTTTGCCTCTACTGCAAAATTAGGATTTTCACCCTAAGGTGTGTTTTCTTACGACGCGTCACATTTTAGAGTTTCCTCCAATTCCTCGTAGACTTAATTAAAATAAACTAACCTCTGCGTCCAGGATTGGTGCATACACTGAAACAATCAGGACATTTACGTTTAGGCCCACTTTCAGCTTTACAAGGCAGATCCGCTTTGAAACTCCCTTCGATAATATCTTTCCAAATTTCCTCCTTAATATACCTCCCCCCCCCTAAATTCTTTTGTTTACACAAATAGATAGTGCTCGTAACCAGGTTTTTTGGCAATTAAATTTTCGCCATCTTTCCTGACCTCAGAAATTCCGATGATATCCCTCTTTATTTTTCTAATATTTCTTTCAAATTCATAAATTCTGTCAGAGTTGACCAACCCCCTACAGTTAAAGTAACATACTCTTACCTTCTTCTGATGCATTTTTGTACCTTGGAATTTCGAGATTCCCCTAGGTTTCACATTTTTCTCCTCATTTCTCAACTTTGCCTGATTCCCTCCCCGTCTGACACTATTGCGATTTCCCGATTTTCTATATTGGTCAGAGGATAGCAAATTGCCCATTTTTGTTGTTTTTTCTAAATTTTTTGTGTCCCTCACATTTTTTAAGCTCGTGTGTATTGTTTCCGTTTTATCCCCTTTTTTTCTCCCCCCCCCTCTTCGTATATGACGTCCTTAATCCCGCTTTTGGGGGTATTGCAGCATTTCTCCTCGCAGCTGCTGCACGCTGTACTGGGGAAGTCTGGAAATGTGTTTGCTATATTTAAATTTGGCCCCAAAGCTAAATCTATTATGCGATCCCCGTTTTAATTTGTTTCCCTCACCCTGAATTTGCTCAAACTTGTGATTGCGGCGAATCGGCTCCTATTCTTGCGTTCCACTCCCCCATGACTTGTATGGTACTCCCCCCCCCCAAGTGTTAAAAATTGCCGTCCCCCAAAATCGGCTGCCCTAGGCACGTGCCTATTTTTCCTATACATAAATATGGCCCTGCCTACTTGGGTTGCTTATAAATTGTCTTCATTTCACAGATACTCTTGAAGGCCGATTCTTGCGATCTTACCGCGCGCACCAAAAGATATGAAACGGCGTTGGACTTGGCGCAACAGGATTACCGACGTAGATCCCAACCCGAGATGACCGAGGTGCTTTTCCGCGAAATTCAAAGGAGAAGTTGCGGAACATCTTCATAATTATCGTTACCCGGAATACACCCCCTCTCTCCAGAGAGGTAGGTATCTGGACTATGTATCTATAGCCTTCTGCATTGTAATTATTTTCGTTTCGAGACGAAACAGTGATGAATTTTTTACCGTATAATACTGTCTATTAAATTTGTATGATCCTTTTTTTTTATTTTTTTATTTTTTTAGTGATAACTTGAGATTAAAAACGCCTGAAAAAACGGATAGCTGAATACTATCGTACAAAACCATTTTACAATGTTGTCAGCCAATTCATAATGATAAATGAGTGCACGATTCTGTTGACAATTGGGGGGGGGGTCTAACATCGAGTCTTCACAGGTAACAACGGGTACAAGTAGACAATTTTGATGAATGTATGAAAGGAGGTTAGCCAGAGAAAAGCAATGGAAGCAAGGAATTTGCGAGTAAGCGAGTAAAGCGAGCGATAATATTTTAGAAAGGAAGTATTGGTTTTTGATTTCAGCTTCTACTATTTCCCGATATAGTAGAAGCTCAAATCACGAACAGTTGGTCAACTAAAAAATAAAGTGAGGAAGGCAATTTCCAAAAGCCGTCATCTCCTTCCATTTCTAACCTCTGGAAGAGGTAAACGCAACGCTTATGATAGATCTTTGATAATCAAAAGGAAGCAACCAATTTCTTCCAGGAAGCTTTACGCCGCTGATGATGTGAATGTTCTGCCCACTCTGGTTGGTGGAGGTTCTAATGCCCCAGCAAAAAATGAAAGATCTCCACCGTTCCTGGCTAAGGAAATTTTCACTATTTTGTCCCAACTTAAATGCAACAAAGTGGCTGACCCAGATGGGCTCGACAATTCCATGCTCAAGGTTTTAGCGGAATCCGTTACTCCATTTTTCACAGCTCTGGCTAACAAAATTCTGGTCTCTGTATGTGAAATTGGCCTGCTACAGTGTGTGCCAAAATAGTTAACCTGTTTTTAAATGCTTCTCATGTGGCAACACTGATGCGTAGGCAATTTTTCCCCATGAAAATATTCGGCTATGTATGCCATTTAGTAAGCATGGCTCTGTGGTCTAGAGAACTACATGGTTTCTGTGTAGAAACCAAAGTCATATAGATACACCAAGTTAGACGACTAGCGCGTTTCCGCGTTCTGCCGTCATGCCAGCGCGCTGCTATCGCTGAACTCCTTTGGTTGCATTGCGCGTATATGGACATTTTTACGTTTTTGCGGATTAGCTCAAAAACTATCAATTTTGATGAAAAATCGGAAAGAGCTAAATTTGTTCACCTTGGAATTTCCCATCAAATGCGCGTAAATTCGAAATTTTTATGGGTAAAATTTTGAAACTGATCTTACCTGATAGAAAATAACAGGTAGAATAAATTTTGTTCTTTTCACTTTTTCATAAAACTCGACCATTATTGAGTTGAACGCAAAACTTTGTTAGGGCTCCCAACGTTTACATTGATTTCACGGCAGTCAAACGCTGCCAGCGCTGCTATCGGGATAAATTATCGTAACATACGAAGTTTAACATTGGTTAAATGGAGAGTCGAACGACTTGGTGTATCTATATGACTTTGGTAGAAACGTTTATTCTAAAATAAAAAAAACCCAGTGTTGTGGTGACTCAGCGCGTTAGCGCGCATTTCAAGAACAGTTTAAAACTGAAAAGACACGATCTCGGTCCCTCTCCTAAGGCAATCAAGCAGTGGACGGAGAATGTTCGACTCAAGGGCATCACCAGTAACGTTGAGAGAGGGGAGAAGAAGCGCGGCAGGATTGACTTTGGAGAAGGAACGGGATCGTGTCTTTTCAGTTTAAACTGTTCTTGAAATGCACGCTAACGCGCTGAGTCGCCAGCTCGCCACAACACTGTTTTTTAGAATAAACGTTTCTACACAGAAACCTCGATGTTCTTCAGACCACAGAGCTATGCTTACTAAACACATCAATGATCAGAAATGCGAATTTGATTTGGATCACAAAACATTCATTTGTGTTTCTACTCTTTAAATATAATATTTATGTTAATAAAAACCGTGAAAATTGATGTCAATTTAGTCATCCTATTTTTCAGTGATTTTTCTGCGAATAAGTTACATTTCTAAAATCTGTGGAAGACACGTCAGATTTTTACCATATTGCCAATAATTGTGACACTATTGTCGTGCATGCAGAGTGAATAGAATAATGACAAATGTAATACGCCACTTCTTCAGAAACTTTTGATTGTAGGCAGATAGAGCAACGCGGTTTGAAATTTGTTGTAACTTTTCATTAACTTCATTTTTCTGGAATGATGATGTCCTGTCACCAGAATTTTAAACTGGAATGACATCCTGTCACCAAAATTTTAAACCGTTTACAGCTGTCTCCAGTCCAAAGATATTTGCGCTTTTTCACTTCTCCCCAGAAGATGAGAAATTTCAAAAATGTCCATTTGTGTATATTGTATTGCATATTCAACGTGTTGAAGGTGTTAACATATAAACGCTCTACACTATTGCAAAATTTTGAAAATGTTGTTACGCCTTCAACATGTTGAATATGCAATACAATATATACAACTGATATTTTTGAAGTATCTGTTTCCTTTGGGGGGGGGGGGTGGAAAAGCGTGAATATCTTTAGACAGATACAGCAAAAGGCTTTGGTGAGAAGAAATTATTTTCTGACAAAGTGAAGGCAAGGAAAAGTAGGAACTTCTCATGACAGATGCAAAATTCAAAATTTTCAACAGACTGCTGCCAGTGGAAGTTCTTCAAAGAAATTTTTTTCTAAATTTTCTAGGTGAACTGATATACTTGTCAAACATGATCTACTGTCACAAAATTTTGAACTCGTTTTGCTCTTGCTGCCTCAAACCCAAAATTCGGGTTTTCCCACTTCCGCCCAGAAAATGAAGAATTTCGAAAATGCATATTGGTATGTGTGTTGCATTGCATATTCAACGTGTTGAAGGCGTTACTACATTTTTCAAAATTCCCAAAGTGACTAAAATGAAACTTTTATGTTGGTGCGCCTTCGACGCATCGAAAACTCAACACATAACGCGTCAATTGATGTTTTAAAAATTTCTCATTTTCTGGGCCGGAACTGGAAAAACCTAACTTTTGATTGGAGAACGTTAATTGAAATTTTGGATAGAGGACAAAAATTTTGAATTAGACTGTCTTTTCGCCTACAAAAAATAATCATTTCAGCGGAGGACCGTTTGGAGATAGAGCAATATGGAGAAAATTTTGCTTCCTGCAAGAAAAGTTGTAACATCCCCAGGAAATTAGGAATCTCGAAAATACATATTGTTGCAAATTGTATTGCATATTCAACGAGTTCAAGGCGTTACCTGTGGTAGCGCCTTCTAAGTGTCTAATAAGCAACACATAACGCAGCAATTGACATTTTCGAAATTTCAATTTTTCTGGGGTAAACCCACCATACGCGAATAATTTTGGACTGGAGTGAGCTAGAGCAGCAAGGTTTGAAATTTCGGATAGAGGAGGAAATTTGAAAGAAGACTTGTTTTTCAGTATTGCCTTAGCAGTCTCCAATCCAAAGTTTTCAGCGCTTTACCAGTTCACCCCAGGAAATTAGAAACCTCGAAAATGCTTATGGGGCGAATTGTATTGCATATTCAGCGAGTTTAAGGCGTTACCAGCTTTTTCAAAAATGCAGACAAACATGGAAGCAGAAAACATAAATGTGGTAGCGTCTTCGACGCGTTGAATATGCCAAACACTACATACCTATTGACCTTTTCGAAATTTTTATTTTTCTGGGGTAAACCGACAGTATGCGAATAATTTTGGACCGCAGACGGCTAGAGCAGTGCGGTTTGGAATTTCGGATAGAGGAGAGAATTTCAAAGAAACTTGTTTTTCGGTTTTGCCTTAGCAGTCTCCAATTAAACGTTTTCAGCGTTTTACCAGTTCGCCCCAGGAAATTAGAAATCTCGAAAATGCATGATGTTGCTAATTGTATTGCATAATCAACGAAATGAAGGGGTTACCATGTTTACCAGAAATTCGCAATTCTGTAGAATATGCATACATTTAATGTGGTAGCGACTCCGGCGGAATGAAAATGCCATACGTCTCGCACCAATTGTCGTTTTCGAAATTTCTATTTTCCTGGGGTAAGTCGATAGTACGCAAATAATTTTGGACTGGAATCAGCTGAAGCAGCACGGCTTGAAATTTCGAATAAGACGTGTTTTTCAGTTTTGCCTTAACAGTCTCTAATTCAAAGTTTTCCGCGTTTTACCAGTTCGCCTCAGGAAATTAGTAATCTCGGAAATGCATTTTGGTGCGAATTGTATTGCATATCAAATGAGTTGAAGGCGCTATCACTTTTTTCAAAAATTCGCAGTGCTCTAGACAATGAGAAGTTAATCTGGCAGCGCCTTCGACGCATTGAATATGCCACACATCGTGCAACAATTGACATTTTCGAAATATCAATTTTTTCTGGGGTAAACCGACCATACGCGAATAATTTTTGACTGGAGATAGCTAGAGCAGCGCGGTTTGAAATTCTGAAAGGAGAAAATTTTGAATCAGACTTAACTTACCAACTCCCTCCCGAGGTCTCCAATGAAAAGTTTATCGTATTTTATTAGTTCGCCGCAGGAAATTTGAAATTTGAAGAATGCATAGTGGTGCGAATTGCATTGCATATCGAACGAGTTGAAGGCGCTACCACATTTTTCAAAAATTCGCAATGCTGTAGATGAAAACGAATAATTAATCATGTAATGCCTTCGACGCCTCGAATATGCCGCACATCGTGCACCAATTGACGTTTTGAAATTTTCAATTTTTCTGGGGTATACCCACAATTCGTAAATAATTCTGGACGGAAGAGAGCTACAGAATCCCGGTTTGAAATACTGGACAGAGGAGAAAAATTTCGAGTCAGTCTTATCTTGCCGTTTTATTCTAGAGTTCTACAATCAAAAGTTTTTCGCGTTTTATTAGTTCGCCCCAGGAAATTGGAAATCTCGAGAATTCATTCTGGTGCGAATTGTATTGCATATCAAACGAGTTGAAGGCGCTCACACATTTTTCCAAAATACGCGATGCTGTAGAAAACGAAAAATTAATCTGGAAGCACCTTCGACGCATTGAATATGCCACACATCGTGCACCAATTGACGTTTTGAAAATTTCTATTTTCCTGGGATAAGCCGACAAATCGCGAATAATTTGGGACGGGAGACAGCTAGAGCAGCCCAGTTTAAAATTTCGGAACGAGGAGAAGATTACGAATCAGACTTATCTTTGCCGTTTTCCGCCAGAGTTCTTCAATCAACCAGCAGCTTTTTTCTTTTTATTAGGTCGCCCCAAGAAATTTGAAATCTCGAGAATGCATATTGGTGTAAATTGTGTTGCGTATTCAACGAGTTTAAGGCGTTCCCACGTTTATGAAAAATTCGCAATACTATGGACGAAAGTGGAAACATTAATTAGGAAGTGCCTTCGACGCATTGAATATGCTACACATCACGCACCAATTGACGTTTTGAAAATTTCTATTTTTCTGGGGTGAACCGACAATACGCGAATACTTTTGGACTGCAGACAGTTGGAGCAGCGCGGTTTTCAATTCTGGAAAGAGGAGAAAATTTCGAATCAGACTTATCTTGTCGGTTTCCTCCACAGGTCTCCATTCAGAAGTTTTTCAGGTTTTCTTCGTTCGCCCCAGAAAATCTGAAATCTCGAGAAGGCAAATTGGTGCGAATCGTATTGCATATCAAGCGAGTTGAAGGCGCCACAACATTTTTCAAGAATTGACAATGCTGTAGAAAATTAAAAGTTAATATGTAGCGCCTTCAACGCATTGAATATGCCACTCATTGCGCACCAATTGAAGTATTGAAAATTTCAATTTTTCTGGGGTAAATCGACAATTTGCCAATAATTTTTGAATGGAGACAGCTAGAGATTCTGAGAAGAGGAGAGAATTTCGAATCAGATTTATCTGGCCGTTTTCCTCCAGTTGTCTCGAATCAAAAGTTTTTCTCGTTGTATTAGTTCGCTCCAGGAAATTTGGAAACTCGAGAATACATATTGGTGCGAATTGTACAATTGGCGTATGACAAATAGCATGTTTAATTCCTCGAAGGCGTCACAATTTTATTTCAAATTTTCTAATATTCTGGTAATGCCTTCAGCACGTCAAATATGCAACACAACGTACACCAATTGACGTTTTCGAAATGGCGAATTTCTCTGGGGGGAAGTAATAAAACGCGAAAATCTCCGGACTGGGGATAGCTAGAGGAAAACGGTTTGGAGTTTTGAGAGCCAATAGATCTCCTCTTTCGAAAGTGTCAACCCGTTTCGCTGTAGCTGCCACCAATCCAAAGATTTTTGCATTTTATTAGTTCGCCCCAGCGAAATTAGCAATTTCGAAAACGGCGATTATTCAGGTAATGTCTTCAGCATGTCGAATATGCAACTCAATATACACCAATTAATGTTTTCGAAATGGCGAAAATCTCCGGACTGGGGATAGCTAGAGGAAAACGGTTTGAAATTTTGAGAGCAAATTGATCTCCTCTTTCGAAAGTGTCAACCCGTTTCGCTGTAGCTGCCTCCAATCCAAAGATTTTTGCATTTTATTAGTTCGCCCCAGAGAAATTAGCGATTTCGAAAACGTCAGCGAATATTCTGGAAATGCCTTCAGCACGTCGAATATGCAACTCTACATACACCAATTGACGTTTTCGAAATCGCGAATTTCTCTGGGGGGAACTAATAAAACGCGAAAATCTCCGGACTGGGGATAGCTAGAGGAAAACGGTTTGGAGTTTTGAGAGCCAATAGATCTCCTCTTTCGAAAGTGTCAACCCGTTTCGCTGTAGCTGCCACCAATCCAAAGATTTTTGCATTTTATTAGTTCGCCCCAGCGAAATTAGCAATTTCGAAAACGGCGATTATTCAGGTAATGCATTCAGCATGACGAATATGCAACTCAATATACACCAATTAATGTTTTCGAAATGGCGAAAATCTCCGGACCGGGGATAGCTAGAGGAAAACGGTTTGAAATTTTGAGAGCAAATTGATCTCCTCTTTCGAAAATGTCAACCCGTTTCGCTGTAGCTGCCTCCAATCCAAAGATTTTTGCATATTATTAGTTCGCCCCAGAGAAAATAGCAAATCCGAAAACGTCAATTGGCGTATGAGAAATAGCATATTTAATTCTTCGAAGGCATCACAAATTTATATCAAATGTTCTTATATTCTGGTAATGCCTTCAGCACGTTGAATATGCAACTCAACATACAAAAATTGACGTTTTCGAAATCGCGAATTTCTCTGGGGGGAACTAATAAAACGCGAAAATCTCCGGCCTGGGGATAGCTAGAGGACTACGGTTTGAAATTTTGAGAGCAAATTGATCTCCTCTTTCGAAAGTGTCAACCCGTTTCGCTGTAGCTGCCGCCAATCCAAAGATTTTTGCATTTTATTAGTTCGCCCCAAAGAAATTAGCGATTTCGAAAACGTCAGCGAATACTCTGGAAATGCCTTCAGCACGTCGCATATGCAACTCAACATACACCAATGACGTTTTCGAAATCGCGAAAATCCCCGGACTGGGGATAGCTAGAGGAAAACGGTTTGGAGTTTTGAGAGCAAATTGATCTCCCCTTTCGAAAGGGTCAACCCGTTTCGCTGTAGCTGCCGCCAATCCAAAGATTTTTGCATTTTATTAGTTCGCCCCAGAGAAATTAGCGATTTCGAAAACGTCAGCGAATACTCTGGAAATGCCTTCAGCACGTCGCATATGCAACTCAACATACACCAATGACGTTTTCGAAATCGCGAAAATCCCCGGACTGGGGATAGCTAGAGGAAAACGGTTTGGAGTTTTGAGAGCAAATTGATCTCCCCTTTCGAAAGGGTCAACCCGTTTCGCTGTAGCTGCCGCCAATCCAAAGATTTTTGCATTTTATTAGTTCGCCCCAGAGAAATTAGCGATTTCGAAACGTCAGCGAATACTCTGGAAATGCCTTCAGCACGTCGCATATGCAACTCAACATACACCAATGACGTTTTCGAAATCGCGAAAATCCCCGGACTGGGGATAGCTAGAGGAAAACGGTTTGGAGTTTTGAGAGCAAATTGATCTCCTCTTTCGAAAGGGTCAACCCGTTTCGCTGTAGCTGCCACCAATCCAATGATTTTTGCATTTTATTAGTTCGCCCCAGAGAAAATAGCAAATCCGAAAACGTCAATTGGCGTGTGAGAAATAGCATATTTAATTCTTCGAAGGCGTCACAAATTTATATCAAATGTTCTTATATTCTGGTAATGCCTTCAGCACGTCGAATATGCAACTCAACATACACCAATTGACGTTTTCGAAATCGCGAATTTCTCTGGGGGGAACTAATAAAACGCGAAAATCTCCGGCCTGGGGATAGCTAGAGGACTACGGTTTGAAATTTTGAGAGCAAACTGATCTCCTCTTTCGAAAGTGTCAACCCGTTTCGCGGTAGCTGCCACCAATCCAAAGATTTTTGCATTTTATTAGTTCGCCCCAGCGAAATTAGCAATTTCGAAAACGGCGATTATTCAGGTAATGCCTTCAGCATGTCGAATATGCAACTCAATATACACCAATTAATGTTTTCGAAATGACGAAAATCTCCGGACCGGGGATAGCTAGAGGAAAACGGTTTGAAATTTTGAGAGCAAACTGATCTCCTCTTTCGAAAGTGTCAACCCGTTTCGCGGTAGCTGCCACCAATCCAAAGATTTTTGCATTTTATTAGTTCGCCCCAGCGAAATTAGCAATTTCGAAAACGGCGATTATTCAGGTAATGCCTTCAGCATGTCGAATATGCAACTCAATATACACCAATTAATGTTTTCGAAATGACGAAAATCTCCGGACCGGGGATAGCTAGAGGAAAACGGTTTGAAATTTTGAGAGCAAATTGATCGCCTCTTTCGAAAGTGTCAACCCGTTTCGCTGTAGCTGCCGCCAATCCAAAGATTTTTGCATTTTATTAGTTCGCCCCAGAGAAATTAGCGATTTCGAAAACGTCAGCGAATACTCTGGAAATGCCTTCAGCACGTCGCATATGCAACTCAACATACACCAATGACGTTTTCGAAATCGCGAAAATCCCCGGACTGGGGATAGCTAGAGGAAAACGGTTTGGAGTTTTGAGAGCAAATTGATCTCCTCTTTCGAAAGTGTCAACCCGTTTCGCTGTAGCTGCCTCCAATCCAAAGATTTTTGCATTTTATTAGTTCGCCCCAGCGAAATTAGCAATTTCTTAAACGTCAGCGAATATTCTGGAAATGCCTTCAGCACGTCGAATATGCAACTCATCATACACCAATTGACGGTTTCGAAATCGCGAATTTCTCTGGGGGGAACTAATAAAACGTCTAAATCTCCCGACTGGGGATAGCTAGAGGAACACGGTTTGAAATTTTGAGAGCAAATTGATCTCCTCTTTCGAAAGTGTCAACCCGTTTCGCTGTAGCTGCCACCAATCCAAAGATTTTTGCATTTTATTAGTTCGCCCCAGCGAAATTAGCAATTTCTTAAACGTCAGCGAATATTCTGGAAATGCCTTCAGCACGTCGAATATGCAACTCATCATACACCAATTGACGGTTTCGAAATCGCGAATTTCTCTGGGGGGAACTAATAAAACGTCTAAATCTCCCGACTGGGGATAGCTAGAGGAACACGGTTTGAAATTTTGAGAGCAAATTGATCTCCTCTTTCGAAAGTGTCAACCCGTTTCGCTGTAGCTGCCACCAATCCAAAGATTTTTGCATTTTATTAGTTCACCCCAGCGAAATTAGCAATTTCGAAAACGGCGATTATTCAGGTAATGCCTTCAGCATGTCGAATATGCAACTCAATATACACCAATGACGTTTTCGAAATCGCGAAAATCTCCGGACTGGGCATAGCTAGAGGAAAACGGTTTGAAATTTTGAGAGCAAATTGATCTCCTCTTTCGAAAGTGTCAACCCGATTCGCTGTAGCTGCCTCCAATCCAAAGATTTTTGCATATTATTAGTTCGCCCCAGAGAAAATAGCAAATCCGAAAACGTCAATTGGCGTATGAGAAATAGTATATTTAATTCTTCGAAGGCGTCACAAATTTATAACAAATGTTCTTATATTCTGGTAATGCCTTCGGCCCGTCGAATATGCAACTCAACATACACGAATTGACGTTTTCGAAATCGCGAATTTCTCTGGGGGGAACTAATAAAACGCGAAAATCTCCGGACTGGCGATAGCTAGAGGAAAACGGTTTGGAGTTTTGAGAGCCAATAGATCTCCTCTTTCGAAAGTGCCAACCCGTTTCGCTGTAGCTGCCTCCAATCCAAAGATTTTTGCATTTTATTAGTTCGCCCCAGCGAAATTAGCAATTTCTTAAACGTCAGCGAATATTCTGGAAATGCCTTCAGCACGTCGAATATGCAACTCATCATACACCAATTGACGTTTCGAAATCGGAATTTCTCGGGGGGAACTAAAAAACGTCTAACTCTCCCGACTGGGGATAGCTAGAGGAACACGGTTTGAAATTTTGAGAGCCAATAGATCTCCTCTTTCGAAAGTGTCAACCCGTTTCGCTGTAGCTTGCACCAATCCAACGTTTTGCATTTTAAATTAGTTCGCCCAGCGAAATTAGCAATTTCGAAACGGCGATTATTCTCAATGCCTTCAGCATGTCGAATTTGCAACTCAATATACACCAATGACGTTTTCGAAATCGCGAAAATGCTCGGACTGGGAATAGAGAGGAAACGGTTTGAAATTTTGAGAGCAAATTGATTCCTCTTTCGAAAGTGTCAACCCTTTCGCTTTAGCTGCCACCATCCAAAGATTATTGCATTTATTAGTTCGCCCGCGAGAATTAGCAATTCGAAACGGCATTATTCAGTAAGCCTTCAGCATGTCGAATATGCAAACCAATATACACCAATGACGTTTTCGACGCGAAAACTCCGGACTGGGATAGCAAGGAAAAATTTGAATTTGGAGAGCAAATTGACCCATCTTTGAAAGTGTCAACCGTTTTGCTGTAGTGCCCCAGATCAAAGATTTTTAATTCGTTACGCATCCAGAGAAATTAGCAATTTCTTAAACGTCAGCGTAATATTGGAAAATGCCTTCACAGTCGAATATGCAACTCAGTCCATCAACCAATTGACGGTTTCGAAATCGCGATTTCTTCGGGGGAACTATTTGGAACTAAATAAATCTCCCGACATGGGGATAGCTAGAGGAAACGGTTTGAAATTTTGAGGCAAATTGATCTCCTCTTTCGAATGTCAACCCTGTTGCTGCTGCTATCCAAAGTTCCAAAGATTTTGCATATTATTCGCCAAGAAAATAGCAATCCGAAAAGTCAAATTGCGTATGAATATGAATATTATATTCTTGAAGGTTCACAAATTATTACAAGGTGTCTTATAATTCTGGTAATTGCCATTCAGCGTCGAATAGCAACACACATTACACTTTGGACGTTTTCGGAATCGCGTTTCTTGGGGGGAACTATTAAACGCGAACAATCCCAGGACTTGGCGATATGCTAGAGGAAAACGGTTTGGAGTTTTGAGATTCAAAGATCTCCTCTATTCGAGAGTGCAACCCGTATTCGCTGTAGCTGCCTCCAATCCAAAGATTTTTGCAATTTCATTATTCGCGCCAGCGAGAATTAGCAATTTCTTAACGTCAGCGAATATTTCTGGAAATGCTTCACCGTCGAATATGCAACTCTCATACACCAATTGACGGTTTCGCAAATCGCGAATTTTCGGGGGAACTAATAAAACGTCTAAATTCTCCGACATGGGGATAGCTAGAGGAACACGGTTTGAAATTTGAGAGCAAATTTATCTCCTCTATTCGTAAAGTGTCAACCCGTTTCGCTGTAGCTGCCTCCAATCCAAAGATTTTTGCATTTTATTAGTTCGCCCCAGAGAAATTAGCAATTTCTTAAACGTCAGCGAATATTCTGGAAATGCCTTCAGCACGTCGAATATGCAACTCATCATACACCAATTGACGGTTTCGAAATCGCGAATTTCTCTGGGGGGAACTAATAAAACGTCTAAATCTCCCGACTGGGGATAGCTAGAGGAACACAGTTTGAAATTTTGAGAGCAAATTGATCTCCTCTTTCGAAAGTGTCAACCCGATTCGCTGTAGCTGCCTCCAATCCAAAGATTTTTGCATATTATTAGTTCGCCCCAGAGAAAATAGCAAATCCGAAAACGTCAATTGGCGTATGAGAAATAGAATATTTAATTCTTCGAAGGCGTCACAAATTTATAACAAATGTTCTTATATTCTGGTAATGCCTTCAGCCCGTCGAATATGCAACTCAACATACACCAATTGACGTTTTCGGAATCGCGAATTTCTCTGGGGGGAACTAATAAAACGCGAAAATCTCCGGACTGGCGATAGCTAGAGGAAAACGGTTTGGAGTTTTGAGAGCCAATAGATCTCCTCTTTCGAAAGTGCCAACCCGTTTCGCTGTAGCTGCCTCCAATCCAAAGATTTTTGCATTTTATTAGTTCGCCCCAGCGAAATTAGCAATTTCTTAAACGTCAGCGAATATTCTGGAAATGCCTTCAGCACGTCGAATATGCAACTCATCATACACCAATTGAGGGTTTCGAAATCGCGAATTTCTCTGGGGGAACTAATAAAACGTCTAAATTCCCGACTGGGATAGCTAGAGAACACGGTTTGAAATTTTGAGAGCAAAATTTATCTCCTCTTTCGAAAGTGTCAACCCGTTTCGCTGTAGCTGCCACCAATCCAAAGATTTTTGCATTTTATTAGTTCACCCCAGCGAAATTAGCAATTTCGAAAACGGCGATTATTCAGGTAATGCCTTCAGCATGTCGAATATGCAACTCAATATACACCAATGACGTTTTCGAAATCGCGAAAATCTCCGGACTGGGGATAGCTAGAGGAAAACGGTTTGAAATTTTGAGAGCAAATTGATCTCCTCTTTCGAAAGTGTCAACCCGATTCGCTGTAGCTGCCTCCAATCCAAAGATTTTTGCATATTATTAGTTTGCCCCAGAGAAAATAGCAAATCCGAAAACGTCAATTGGCGTATGAGAAATAGTATATTTAATTCTTCGAAGGCGTCACAAATTTATAACAAATGTTCTTATATTCTGGTAATGCCTTCGGCCCGTCGAATATGCAACTCAACATACACCAATTGACGTTTTCGAAATCGCGAATTTCTCTGGGGGAACTAATATAACGCGAAAATCTCCGGACTGGCGATAGCTAGAGGAAAACGGTTTGAAATTTTGAGAGCAAATTGATCTCCTCTTTCGAAAGTGTCAACCCGATTCGCTGTAGCTGCCTCCAATCCAAAGATTTTTGCATATTATTAGTTCGCCCCAGAGAAAATAGCAAATCCGAAAACGTCAATTGGCGTATGAGAAATAGTATATTTAATTCTTCGAAGGCGTCACAAATTTATAACAAATGTTCTTATATTCTGGTAATGCCTTCAGCCCGTCGAATATGCAACTCAACATACACCAATTGACGTTTTCGGAATCGCGAATTTCTCTGGGGGGAACTAATAAAACGCGAAAATCTCCGGACTGGCGATAGCTAGAAGAAAACGGTTTGGAGTTTTGAGAGCCAATAGATCTCCTCTTTCGAAAGTGCCAACCCGTTTCGCTGTAGCTGCGTCCAATCCAAAGATTTTTGCATTTTATTAGTTCGCCCTAGCGAAATTAGCAATTTCTTAAACGTCAGCGAATATTCTGGAAATGCCTTCAGCACGTCGAATATGCAACTCATCATACACCAATTGACGTTTTCGAAATCGCGAATTTCTCTGGGGGGAACTAATAAAACGCGAAAATCTCCGGACTGGCGATAGCTAGAGAAAAACGGTTTGGAGTTTTGAGAGCCAATAGATCTCCTCTTTCGAAAGTGTCAACCCGTTTCGCTGTAGCTGCCACCAATCCAAAGATTTTTGCATTTTATTAGTTCGCCCCAGCGAAATTAGCAATTTCGAAAACGGCGATTATTCAGGTAATGCCTTCAGCATGTCGAATATGCAACTCAATATACACCAATGACGTTTTCGAAATCGCGAAAATCTCCGGACTGGGGATAGCTAGAGGAAAACGGTTTGAAATTTTGAGAGCAAATTGATCTCCTCTTTCGAAAGTGTCAACCCGTTTCGCTGTAGCTGCCTCCAATCCAAAGATTTTTGCATATTATTAGTTCGCCCCAGAGAAAATAGCAAATCCGAAAACGTCAATTGGCGTATGAGAAATAGAATATTTAATTCTTCGAAGGCGTCACAAATTTATAACAAATGTTCTTATATTCTGGTAATGCCTTCAGCCCGTCGAATATGCAACTCAACATACACCAATTGACGTTTTCGGAATCGCGAATTTCTCTGGGGGGAACTAATAAAACGCGAAAATCTCCGGACTGGCGATAGCTAGAGGAAAACGGTTTGGAGTTTTGAGAGCCAATAGATCTCCTCTTTCGAAAGTGCCAACCCGTTTCGCTGTAGCTGCCTCCAATCCAAAGATTTTTGCATTTTATTAGTTCGCCCCAGCGAAATTAGCAATTTCTTAAACGTCAGCGAATATTCTGGAAATGCCTTCAGCACGTCGAATATGCAACTCATCATACACCAATTGACGGTTTCGAAATCGCGAATTTCTCTGGGGGGAACTAATAAAACGTCTAAATCTCCCGACTGGGGATAGCTAGAGGAACACGGTTTGAAATTTTGAGAGCAAATTTATCTCCTCTTTCGAAAGTGTCAACCCGTTTCGCTGTAGCTGCCACCAATCCAAAGATTTTTGCATTTTATTAGTTCACCCCAGCGAAATTAGCAATTTCGAAAACGGCGATTATTCAGGTAATGCCTTCAGCATGTCGAATATGCAACTCAATATACACCAATGACGTTTTCGAAATCGCGAAAATCTCCGGACTGGGGATAGCTAGAGGAAAACGGTTTGAAATTTTGAGAGCAAATTGATCTCCTCTTTCGAAAGTGTCAACCCGTTTCGCTGTAGCTGCCTCCAATCCAAAGATTTTTGCATATTATTAGTTCGCCCCAGAGAAAATAGCAAATCCGAAAACGTCAATTGGCGTATGAGAAATAGAATATTTAATTCTTCGAAGGCGTCACAAATTTATAACAAATGTTCTTATATTCTGGTAATGCCTTCAGCCCGTCGAATATGCAACTCAACATACACCAATTGACGTTTTCGGAATCGCGAATTTCTCTGGGGGGAACTAATAAAACGCGAAAATCTCCGGACTGGCGATAGCTAGAGGAAAACGGTTTGGAGTTTTGAGAGCCAATAGATCTCCTCTTTCGAAAGTGCCAACCCGTTTCGCTGTAGCTGCCTCCAATCCAAAGATTTTTGCATTTTATTAGTTCGCCCCAGCGAAATTAGCAATTTCTTAAACGTCAGCGAATATTCTGGAAATGCCTTCAGCACGTCGAATATGCAACTCATCATACACCAATTGACGGTTTCGAAATCGCGAATTTCTCTGGGGGGAACTAATAAAACGTCTAAATCTCCCGACTGGGGATAGCTAGAGGAACACGGTTTGAAATTTTGAGAGCAAATTTATCTCCTCTTTCGAAAGTGTCAACCCGTTTCGCTGTAGCTGCCACCAATCCAAAGATTTTTGCATTTTATTAGTTCACCCCAGCGAAATTAGCAATTTCGAAAACGGCGATTATTCAGGTAATGCCTTCAGCATGTCGAATATGCAACTCAATATACACCAATGACGTTTTCGAAATCGCGAAAATCTCCGGACTGGGGATAGCTAGAGGAAAACGGTTTGAAATTTTGAGAGCAAATTGATCTCCTCTTTCGAAAGTGTCAACCCGATTCGCTGTAGCTGCCTCCAATCCAAAGATTTTTGCATATTATTAGTTTGCCCCAGAGAAAATAGCAAATCCGAAAACGTCAATTGGCGTATGAGAAATAGTATATTTAATTCTTCGAAGGCGTCACAAATTTATAACAAATGTTCTTATATTCTGGTAATGCCTTCGGCCCGTCGAATATGCAACTCAACATACACCAATTGACGTTTTCGAAATCGCGAATTTCTCTGGGGGGAACTAATAAAACGCGAAAATCTCCGGACTGGCGATAGCTAGAGGAAAACGGTTTGAAATTTTGAGAGCAAATTGATCTCCTCTTTCGAAAGTGTCAACCCGATTCGCTGTAGCTGCCTCCAATCCAAAGATTTTTGCATATTATTAGTTCGCCCCAGAGAAAATAGCAAATCCGAAAACGTCAATTGGCGTATGAGAAATAGTATATTTAATTCTTCGAAGGCGTCACAAATTTATAACAAATGTTCTTATATTCTGGTAATGCCTTCAGCCCGTCGAATATGCAACTCAACATACACCAATTGACGTTTTCGGAATCGCGAATTTCTCTGGGGGGAACTAATAAAACGCGAAAATCTCCGGACTGGCGATAGCTAGAAGAAAACGGTTTGGAGTTTTGAGAGCCAATAGATCTCCTCTTTCGAAAGTGCCAACCCGTTTCGCTGTAGCTGCGTCCAATCCAAAGATTTTTGCATTTTATTAGTTCGCCCTAGCGAAATTAGCAATTTCTTAAACGTCAGCGAATATTCTGGAAATGCCTTCAGCACGTCGAATATGCAACTCATCATACACCAATTGACGTTTTCGAAATCGCGAATTTCTCTGGGGGGAACTAATAAAACGCGAAAATCTCCGGACTGGCGATAGCTAGAGAAAAACGGTTTGGAGTTTTGAGAGCCAATAGATCTCCTCTTTCGAAAGTGTCAACCCGTTTCGCTGTAGCTGCCACCAATCCAAAGATTTTTGCATTTTATTAGTTCGCCCCAGCGAAATTAGCAATTTCGAAAACGGCGATTATTCAGGTAATGCCTTCAGCATGTCGAATATGCAACTCAATATACACCAATGACGTTTTCGAAATCGCGAAAATCTCCGGACTGGGGATAGCTAGAGGAAAACGGTTTGAAATTTTGAGAGCAAATTGATCTCCTCTTTCGAAAGTGTCAACCCGTTTCGCTGTAGCTGCCTCCAATCCAAAGATTTTTGCATTTTATTAGTTCGCCCCAGCGAAATTAGCAATTTCTTAAACGTCAGCGAATATTCTGGAAATGCCTTCAGCACGTCGAATATGCAACTCATCATACACCAATTGACGTTTTCGAAATCGCGAATTTCTCTGGGGGGAACTAATAAAACGTCTAAATCTCCCGACTGGGGATAGCTAGAGGAACACGGTTTGAAATTTTGAGAGCAAATTGATCTCCTCTTTCGAAAGTGTCAACCCGTTTCGCTGTAGCTGCCACCAATCCAAAGATATTTGCATTTTATTAGTTCGCCCCAGCGAAATTAGCAATTTCGAAAACGGCGATTATTCAGGTAATGCCTTCAGCATGTCGAATATGCAACTCAATATACACCAATGACGTTTTCGAAATCGCGAAAATCTCCGGACTGGGGATAGCTAGAGGATAACGGTTTGAAATTTTGAGAGCAAATTGATCTCCTCTTTCGAAAGTGTCAACCCGTTTCGCTGTAGCTGCCTCCAATCCAAAGATTTTTGCATTTTATTAGTTCGCCCCAGAGGAATTAGCGATTTCGAAAACGTCAGCGAATATTCTGAAAATGCCTTCAGCACGTCGAATATGCAACTCAACATACACCAATTGACGTTTTCGAAATGGCGAATTTCTCTGGGGGGAACTAATAAAACGCGAAAATCTCCGAACTGGGGATTCGGATAGAGGAGAAAATTTCGAATAATACGTGTTTTTCAGTTTTGCCTTAGCAATGTCTGATCAAAAGTTTTCCCATTTTACCAGTTCGCCCCAAGATATTGAAATTCACGCAAATGCATGTTGGTGCGCATTGTATTGCATATCCAACGAGTATAGGGCGTTACAATAATATTCCTCAAAAATTCGTTGAAAGTGCCTTCGCCGCGATGAATATGCCACACATCGCGCACCAATAGACGTTTCCGAAATTTCTATCTGTCTGGGGTAAACCGACAATACGGGAATGATTTTGGACAGGAGAATGCAAGAGCAATGCGGTAGGAAATTTGGAAAGAAATGAAATTTTCGAATAAGTCTACTGTTGCAGTTCTGCTCTAGCATCCCCCAATAAAAAATTTTTCGTCTTTTATTAGTTCGGCCCAGGAAATGGGAAATCTCGCAAATGCATATTGGTGTAAATTGTATAGCATATTCAATGAGTTCAAGGGGTTACAACATATCTCAAAAATTCGTAATACTGTGGAAAAAGAAATCATCACTGTGCAAGCGCCTTCGACGCGTTGACTATGCCACACACCAATCACCACTTGACGTTTTTGAAATTTCGATTTTTGTTTGGACTGGAGGCAGCTAGAGAAAAGCGTTTTCAAATTCTGGAAAGGGGGGAAAATTTCAGATAGGAGTTGTTTTGCTGCTTTGTTCTAGCAGTCTCCAATCAAAAGTTTTCTGTGTTTTAGTAGTTCGCCTTAGACCTCTTCAAAATGCATATTGGTGTGAATTGTACTGCATATTCAGCGAGCTTCAGGAGTGACAACATTTTTCAAAAATTCGCAATACTGTAGACGTAAATGAATATTGCAATATTGCAATGCAGTAGCGCCTTTGACGCGATGAATATGCAACACATCGCGCACTGATTGACCTTTCCGAAATTTCGATTTTTCTGGGCTAAACCGATAAACCGCGAATAATTATGTACTGGAGAAAGCTATAGCAAAACGGTTTAGAGTTCTGGACAGAGGAGAAATTTTCGAATCAAACAGCTCTTGTAATTTTGCTCTAACTCTATTTCCAATCCAACGTTATGCGCGTTGTGCCAGTTTGCCCCAGGAAATTGGAAATTTCGAGAATGCAGATTGGTGCGAATTGTATTGCATGTTCAACAAGTTTAGGGCGTTACAACTTTTTTCAAAAATTCGCAATACTGTAAACGAAAATGAAAATTCCAATGCGGAGCGCCTTCAACGCGATGAATATGTCACACATCGCGTACCCATCTACGTTTTCGAAATTTCTATTTTTCTGGGGTAAACCGACAATACGCGAATAATTTTGGACAGGAAACAGCTGGAGCAAAACGACTTGGAATTCTGGATAGAGGAGAAAATTTCGAATAAGACTACTCTTGCAGTTTTGCTCTAGCAGTCTCCAATCAAATGTTTTTGGCGTTTTACTAGTTTGCCCCAGGAAACTGGAAATCTCGAAAATGCATATTGGTGCGAATTGTATTGCATATTCAACGAGTCTAAGGTGTCACCACGTTTATTAAAAATTCGCAAAATTCTGTAGAATCTACAATAATGAAAACAGTAATATGGTAGCTCCTTCGGCGCGTTGAGTATGCTACACATAACGCACCCATTGTCGTTTTCAGAATTTCTCATTTCCTGGGTGGATCGGGAAAGATGTGACTGAAGGCAGATAGAGCAACGCGGATTGAAATTTTGGATAAAGGAGACAATTTCGAATAAAACTGTCTTTTTGGCTTAAAAAAATCTCATTTCTCCGAAGGACTGTTGGAGATAGAGCAAAACGGAGGAAATTTTACTTCCTTGCAAGAGAAGTTGTAACATTTCATTAACTTCATTTTGTCTGAAACCGAAATTTCAAACTGTTTATTTTAGCGGACTTCGATTAAGAGTTTTTCGCGTTTTTCTAGGTCCCCCTAGAAAAAGAGAAATTTCGAAAATGCATATTGACGTGTTGTAGTGCATATTTAATGTCTTGAAGGCGTTACACATTTTTCAGAAATTCGCAAAAGTGTCAACAAAAATGAAAACTTCAATGTGGTAGCGCCTTCGACGCATCGAATATGCAACACATAATTCACCACCAACTGTCCTATTCCAAAATTTTCATTTTCTGGGGGTTACGGAGAAAATGTGACTTCCTGCAAGTGAAATTGTAACTTTTCATTAATTTTATTTTGTCTGTAATGACATCCTGTCACCGAAATTTTGAACCGTTTTGCACCAACAGTTTCCAATCAAAAATTTTTCAAGTTTTTTCAGTTCTCCCCAGGAAAAGAGAAATTTTAACTGCATATTGGCGTGTGCTGTATTGCATACTCAACGCGTTGAAGGCGTTACCACATTAACGTCCTACACCATTGCAAATTTTTGAAATATGTTTTACGCCTTCAACACGTTGAATATGCAATACAATATACACCAACTGACGTTTCTAAAAATTCTCATTTTCTGAGGGGAACTGGAAAAACATGAAAAACTTTTGATTGCAGACAGATAGAGCAACACTGATTGAAATTTTGGATACCAGAGACAATTTCGAATCTGACTGTCTTTTCGCCTATAACAAGAAGAAAAAAAAATTACTCTCGATGACTGTTACAGGTACAGTAAGATGGAGAGAATTTTGCTTCTGCAAGAGAGGTTAGAACTCTTCATTACCTACGTTTTGTCTGAAATGACATCCAGTCAGCGAAATTTCAAACTGTTTTGCTCTAACTGTCTCCGATCAAAAGTTTTTCGAAATTTTCCAGTTCTCTTCAGACTAAGAGAGATTCCAAAAATGCATATTGGCGTATGTTGTATTACATATTCAACGTTTTGAAGGCGTTACCACGTAAACGTGCTACACTATTGTAAATTTTTGAAAAATGTTGTTACGCCTTCAATACGTAGAATATGCAGTACAATGTACACCAATCAACATTTTCGAAATTTCTCATTTTCTGTGTGTGCGCGCGGGCGAGAGTGTGCGGGTGGGGGGGGGGGAAGTGGAAAATCACGAATATCATTGGACTAGAGAGAGCTACGGCAAAACTGTTTGAACGTTTTGGTGAGAGGAAATCATTTCTAACAAAATGAAGGCAAGGAAAAGTTAGAACTTCTCATGACAAACGCTAAATTCAAAATTTTCACCGGCTTCCTCAGTCAGTAAAAGTTCTTACGAGAAATGTTTTTTTTTTAATTTTTTTCTTTTTTTCATGTGAACTGATTACCTGTCAGAAATGATCTGATGTCACCAAAATTTGAAACCGTTTTGTTCTAGCTGTTTCCAGTCTTAAATTTATTCGCGTTTTTACTTCAGCCCAGAAAATGAGGAATTTCGAAAATTCATATTAATGTGTGTTGTATTGCATATTCAACGTATCGAAGGCGTTACCACATATGTATTTCAAAAGTTTGCAATAGTGTAAAACTTCTAAGTGATGACATGCCTTCAACACGCTGAATGTACAATACAAGACACGCCAATATAAGTTTGGCGAAATTTCTCATTTTCTAGGACTACGTGAAAACAACCCGAATAACTTTAGATTGGAGGCAGCTAGAGCGAAATTGTTTGAAATTTTGGTGAGATATAATTTCTAACAAAATGAAGTTCTAATGAAAAGTTAGAACCTCCCTCGTGAGAAGTAACGTTTTCTCCGTTTTGCTCTCACTCCAACCGTTTTTGAGAAAAATGAGCTTCTTTAGGCGAATGAACAAACTTGTTAGAAATGATCTCTCACCAAAATTTCAAACCGTTTTGCTCTGGCTCTGTCCAGTTCGATGTTTTTCACCTTTTTCCACTTCCACTCGAAAAATGGGAAATTTTGAAAATGTATTTGTTGGGCACGGCCATTGTTCATATCCCCCTCCACCGAGTGGTAACAGTGGCATTATTATACCAGCAGCAAGAAAGATCATAATTGTCCAGGTTCGTCGAGCAACATAGTATGCTAAATGATTATCAGTACATTCTGGCATGGGAGTTTGTATAGCAGAGACCAAACTGTCAGGATTTACTTCGCAGAATCGAGTAACAGAGTATGCTAAATGTCTGTTGGGAGTTTTTAAAACAGTGATTAAATTTTCAGAGACTGCACGACTGTTAGCATAATGCTCTATCGTGGAAATTCTTAGAATAGAGACCAAAAAATCGGGCTTTGCTTCACAAAAATCGAGTAAGAAAGTGTGCTACATGGTTTGAATGTTAGCATACTCTGTCATAGGCGTTTCTAAAACAGGGACCTAATTGCCTAGTTCACATTACAAAGATCGAGTAACAGAGTATACTAAATGACTGTCGAGAGCAGGGTTGGCAGGTAAAATAGTTGATGTAAAGTAACTTTTTATTTTAAACTTTACATGGCAGGTAAAATAGTTGATGTAAAGTAACTTTTTATTTTAAACTTTACATGTAAAACGTAAAATGAATATAAAATAAATCAAAGTTAGTAAATTAGTATATTATACACCAAGAGTCAAAAGTGAGTGTTTACATGGCGAGGGAAAGTTTGCAAACGAGCGCGGCGAGTGAGCAATTCCCGAGTCATGTAAACTCACTTTTGGCTCTTGTTGTGGAAGATATTTTTTATACTACTTGATTAGAAGCGGCAATGTTTTTCGCTGATAGTCTGGTTTTTTTTTTGTTTTTTTCCCTCCAATAAATCTATTCATGTATTTAAATTATAGACAGGTGATTTATGTGTGCGTAATTAATTCAAATATTTAATTTGCTCAGTTAATTACTACAAAGTACAGTATCAGTTTTGTCTTCAGTTTGTTCACGTGCACAAACAGCATACATAGGTAGTGGCCAGCAAAAATGTAACGACAATTAACAATGAGCGGTAACAGCTGTACTACGTCGTGAATATTTAAATGCGTTTGTAAGTCGCTATTTCATAATTCGCTCTATGGCCGAGTGGTTAGAGACAATTGCTGCTTTTCAGTCAAATGTTTCAATGGATGCGGGTTCGATTCTCCAATATACGAAATTACTGGCCAGCAATTTTTTCATGTAAAAACACTTTACATCGAGGGATGTTTACTTTACATGCAGGTTTTGTTAGCACTCGACGCATGAATGATAGGCGCTTCTTGTCATCTGTAAAACATCAATGTAAACATTGCCTTTCTGATCAAGTAGTATAAAAAAAATTGAAGTTCAATTTTTCAATTAAAATTTTCAAAACTTGCACACTACTGGAACTACAATCAAAAAGGGTCGTCTCCTTTATCATTCTATTTTATACTTTATACTCCTCAAATTCAGTATAGGTAACACATAAGAACGTAGGGTGTTTTATAGAAAGAAAATTACAAAAAACTGAGCCTATTCAGGCCAAAACAAATTTTAACATTTTTTGCCAAAATTTAAGCTCAAAATTGAAGCGTTTCAAAGAATAAAAATTGTCTAATGAATTCCATTTAAAATAAAAAGTTAAAACCCATCGGACATTGTAGCATCAGAAATTTTTACTTCAACTACTCTATTTGTTTTATTTTACTGTCGAAATTTAATTAATAACATCTCAATTATTTATTTCATAATTCCTTTTCAATTTTATATTCTCATTATTTCTTATCATATGAGTATCATCTACGGATTAATCATCAATTATGGTTCTTTTTTTAGCCATCGATTTTACATTTTACGTAGAACGTAAAATAAATAATTTTTTATACTACTTGATCAGAAAGGCAATGTTTACGTTGACGTTTTACAGACGAAAAGAAGCAAGTGCTGACAAAACCTGTATGTAAAGTAAATGTCCCTCAATGTAAGGCGTTTTTACATGAAAAAATTGCTGGCCAGTAATTTCTTATTGGGGAATCAAACCCGCGTCCATTGAAACATTCGACTGAAAAGCAGCAATTGTCTCTAACCAGTCGGCCATAGAGCAAATTATGAAATAGCGACGTAAGAACGCATTTAAATATTCACAACATAGTACAGCTGTTACTGTTTGTTGTTAACTGTTGTTACGATTTTGCTAGCCACTACCTGTGTATGCTGTTTGTGCACGTGAACAAACTGAAGACAAGACTATGATACTGCACTTTGTAGTAATTAACTGAGCAAATTAAATTTTTGAATTAATTACTCACACAAAAATCACCTGTCTATAATTTAAAGAAAGAAAAAAGAAAAGAAAAAAAAAACACAGACTATGTCAGCAGAAAACACTGCCGCTTCTGATCAAGTAGTATAAAAATATCTTCCACAAGAGCCATAAGTGAGTTTACATGACTCGGGAATTGCTCACTCGTTATGCTTGCTCGCAAACTTTCCCTCACCATGTTAACAGTAATATACTATTTATACTACTTGATTAGAAAGGCAATGTTTACATTGGTGTTTTACAGACGACAAGAAGCGCTTATTGTTCATGCATCGAGTGCTGACACAACCTACATGTAAAGTAAACGTCCCTCAATGTAAAGCGTTTTTACATGAAAAAATTGGGTATATTTTTTATGAGAATATTTTATTTAAAAGATTTATTTTTTGATTTATTTTATTTAATTAAATTTAATTATTTATTTTTTTTTAAATTTTTTTAAGAGTAATTTATATAATTAAATTTTTTAAAAGAATATTTTTATTGAATAATTTAATATTAAGAAGGTTTATTAGAAATGAAAATTTTTTTTTGGCCAGTAATTTCTTATTGGGAAATCGAACCCGCGTCCATTGAAACATTTGATTGAAAAGCAGCAATTGTCTCTAAAGCCCAGTGTACACGATCAATTATATTGACGTCAATATAATTGACAATTTTTCATCAAAATTCTATTTCAATAGAATTTTGATTGACATGAGCTCAATTAATTGGTAACTTACGCATACGCCGTCAATTCTATTGGCACTTTTCATCAATATAATTGATCGTGTACACCAGGCTTAACCACTCGGCCATAGAGCGAATTATGAAATAGCGACGTAAGAACGCATTTAAATATTCACAACATAGTACAGCTGTTACTGTTTGTTGTTAACCGTTGTTACGCTTTTGCTAGCCACTACCTGTGTATGCTGTTTGTGCACGTGAACAAACTGAAGATAAGACTGTGATACTGTACTTTGTAGTAATTAACTGAGCAAATTAAATTTTTGAATTAATTACGCACACAAAAATCACCTGTCTATAATTTAAATAAATAAATAGATAGATTTAAAAAAAAAAAAGTACAGACCATGTCAGCAAAAAACATTACCACTTCTGATCAAGTAGTATAAAAAATATCTTCCACAATAAGGGTCAAAAGTGAGTTTATATGACTCCGGAATTGCTCACTCGCTACCCTTGTTTGCAAACTTTCTCTTGCCATGTAAACACTCACTTTTGACTCTTGGTGTGTAATATACTCTTTTCTATGAGATGCTAACTGTGGTTTAAAGTTTAACAGTGATCAAATTTTCAAAGTTTACATGACTGTTAGTATACTCTGTCATGGAAATTTGTTTAACTGAGACAAAGACCTTTACTTTACAAAAATTGAGTAAGAGAGTATGTTGACTGACTATGAACGTTAGCATACTCTGTCATGGGAGTTTCTAACACAGAGACCAAATTGTCAAGTTCACTTCACCAATATCGAGTAACAGAGTGAGCTACATGACTGTCGGGAGTTTTTAAAACAATGATCAAATTTCCAGATTTTACAGGACTTTTAACATACTCTGTCATAGACATTCTTACAACAGAGACCAGAAAATCGGGCTTTACAAGAATCTATTAAGAGAGTATGCTAAATCACTATGAATATTGGCATACTCTGTCATGGAAATTCTTACAACAGAGGCCAGAAAATCGGGCGTTCCTTTACAAGAGTCGAGTAAGAGAATGCTAAATGACTATGAATATTAGCATACTCCGTCATGGTAGACTGGTCCATACAGTCAGGTTTAACTGCACCAAAGAGAGTATGCTAAATGACTGTTGTGAGTTTTTAAAACAGTGATCAAATTGTTTGGGTTCACTTTGTTCACTTTATAAACATCGAGTAAGAAAACATGCTAAATGACTATGCCTGTTAACATACTCTGTTATAGGCACCGCTGTCCAGCTTAAACTAACAATATAACAATATAAGACACGTATGAGATGATACGAAGAATTATATTCGACCGATTTAAAGCAAAAATGTTTAAATAATGTCCTGGTATAAAATGGAAACGAATTATCGTGTTTTCACGCGGTTTTAAAAATACTTAAGTTTAGTATAATTTTAACCAAAAGAATGCTGTCTCCCGTTCCCACGACCTTCTGACTTAACTTTTCAAGTTTATAAAAGAATACAGATAATACATTTTAAAACGAAATAAAATAACAGAAAAAAAAATGTTCCACAAGACTTAGCTCGTAAAATAACCAACAAAAGACAGAATACATAACAATAATTAACGAAGCTAAAATTTATATTTCGGTTTAGTATTGCCAAAATTACGAATTTCTTT
The DNA here is from genome assembly GCA_031841125.1 of Acanthococcus lagerstroemiae. Taxonomy (NCBI): domain Eukaryota; kingdom Metazoa; phylum Arthropoda; class Insecta; order Hemiptera; family Eriococcidae; genus Acanthococcus; species Acanthococcus lagerstroemiae. The sequence continues at coordinate 16,607,862 of CM063107.1, forward strand.
CAAAAGTTATTCATTTTTTCGAACAACTTCAAGGGTAAATTCGTGCCACACATACAGCTGAACCTGGGTAGACCCACCAGTACCCAACTTAATAACTGATCGCCGGTAACCTTTAAACATCATCGACTTCACGTGTTCAATTTTAGTTTCCCTTCGCCGGCAATTTCATTGGGAGTATAACTGTACCACTTATTCGCATTTGTTTTAAAATAAATAATGTAAAAATATTTAAGCGGGTCAATTTCATTTTAAATGAAAATTAAAGTGCAGATAATTCGAAATTTCAATTCCCAGTTTGAACTACCAATACAAATACATTGACATGACCAAAGCATTTTATACCTGTGGACATTTTATATTGGGCATCAACATGAGTTACACGTTAAACATTTTCCCGAAAGGTGAACTTGAAATTACAAGTTCCTAGATACGAAAACTGTGTATTACGTAAAGTAAATCTCTTCACCTTTCATTTGAATGACGAATACAAACTTACTGATAATGTTCTGCATTGAAAGGGTTCATTAATTTACATAACTGCTCTTCATCGCTACATTTATAATGAAATTGTACGAATTACCCGTCGACCGACAGTTTACAAAAATGGAATACGTTTTTTTTTTTCTTTTTTAAAATTAATTATACGAATTTATAGACACTGAATAGTGTACGGCACTACAGACGATCATTTGGAGAAGAAATATCTGTATAACAAAGTGGCGGCGATAGCTATGGCTGCCGATATCATCCAAGCTGATAAAGAACTGAAACATAATAAAAATTACCGCAATTAAAACAGAATTTGAGTTTATTGTCTGGTTGGCAGAGTGGATAGCACGCTGGTCTGGGAGCCCGGAGGTCCAGGGTTCGAGCCTACGTAGCAACTCGCTACGTTTCGACCTAGACCGATTTTTTGGCAAGAAGAGAGGAAGGCTAAGCCGGCCCTAACAGCCTCACCGACATCTCTGAGGTAATCTCGAAAGGGCGGATTCCAGGGCTCGAGTTGAGAGCAAAAACTGGAAAAAAGATTACTTCTCCCAGGGTTCATAGCTACACGCAGGCGCTGAATGAATAGTGGTGACGGAGCAAAGACGCTCTGCCATGTACAATCAGTGTAATGTCTGTGCGCTGAGAAGAATGGCCTCGTAGAAGAGAAGAAATGTCTTCAGACTTGTGCTCAGGAACGAAATTACAGGGGGTGGGGTTGACCCCCCGTAATTTAGCAGTGGGAAACTTTTCAATTTTTTAAAAATTTATTTTGTTAGCAAATTTTGAGTTTTTAAAACATAGGTACTAGGGGATTCGCCCGCTGGCCGCTTCGCGGCCTAACCCCCACCGGCAGTATTCCCCATAATCTAGCGCCCTAGGCACGTGCCTACATCTAAATACGGCTCTGAACGTCATAGTAACATAAGTGTATCTTACCCTACATAAAAAATGTTCATGGAAATTATATGAAAACAACACGGCGCTACACCATTCAGGAGCTCTCTCCTCCATCACTGTCACTTCCCCCCACTGCAACGCCCTTTCTCATCGTGGCCGACTTCCCTCTCCATGAGCTCCCACCTCCATCAAGAATCCTACCGGGGTAGGGTACCTCTGATGAAACGTGAGATTAAGGTGCAGGAAAGGCCACCAGGAATTTATCTTCACGGAGGGGAAGGATAAGGTGGCGTTTACTGTTTAGTGTATAGAGAGCCCTCCTTCACCACAACTCCTCCTCGTTCTTCATGACCTTCCTCCTCCAAGCTCCCTCCTCCACCATGAGCCCCCTCCCAAAGGTAGGATACCCTTGATAAACCTTAGGGTAAAAGCCGGGCAAAGCAGGGGACCCCACCGTTAAAACAAACGCTGTATGTTGTTACTCAAGTAGGAACCTAATGTGTTTATTACCTATATGTAATACACGGAGCCACCCGGGGTAAGTCCCGGGATTGGCCGCCCCGTCGGGTTAAAAAAAAATAAATTTAAAAAAAAAAGGATACCCTTGGAGAAATGAACAATCAAGGGGCAGGGTAAGTAACCCGCAGTGGGTTTCTTCTCCCGGAGGTGGCGGTGGTGGTGGTGGTAGCGGTGGATTGTATTTTTTTAGTATGCAGGGTTAGTCGGTTTTCCTTCCGACATAGGAAGACTAGTTTTTTGCGAAACCAGGTGGACATTGTTTCGCCAGGCGAGCAATCTCTTCGACAAGAATTTCATGGGAAATATTCAGGGAAAACTCCAATGGCTTTTGAAGAATTTTATCGGAAATCTTTTCAGAAATAAGTTCAGTGTTTTCCGACGAATTTCCTCGAAAACCTTCGAGAAAATTTTCCGATAATTTTTAAAGAATTGCATCGGAAATTTTCGGAAACTACTCCGATAATTTCCGAAGAATCTCATCAAAAATGTTTACAAAAAATTTCCTGACAATTTTTTATTCAGAGAATACTCCGATGGTTTCTGATGAATTTCAAAATCTTTAGAAAAAATCTGGGATGATTTTTAAGCAATTTCACGGTAAATTTTCGGGGAAAATGTCCAATAATTTCGGAAATCTTCAGAAAAAAACCTCCATTGTTTTCCAAAAAATTTTATAAAAATTCTTCGAGAAAATTTCCTGATAATTTTTGAAGAATTTTATCGAAAGCACTCGGGGAATAACACCAAGAATTTTGAAGGATTGTACCGAAAATCTTCAGGAAAAACCTTCGATTATTTCCAAGCAATTTCATGAAAAATATTCAAGACGATTCCTTTAATTTTCATTATTTCCGTCGAACTTTATCGAAAATACATATTTAAGGATAAATTTTCGATCATTTTCAATGAGTTTTATCAGGCGAATCTTGTCAGAAATTTTACGAAAAATCTCCAATGATTCCCAACAATTTTATCAAGAATCATCAAGAAGTATGTATCTCTGATGATTTTCGAAGGATATCCCTAGAAAAAATGTTTATGCTTTTCAGAGATTTTTGTTGAACATCGGGGGAACATCTTCAATGATTTCTAAGGAATTAATCAGAATTCTTGGAGAAAAAATGTGATGATTTCCGGAGAATTTCACCGGGCATATTCAGAAAAAAGTCCAGTGTTTTCCAAAGAATTTTCTCGAAAATCTCCGGGAAAAATTTCCGATGATTTTTAAAGAATTGCATCGGAAATCTTCGGAAAACAACTCCGATAATTTCCAAAGAATTTCATCAAAAATTTTTGGAAGAAATTTCCAATGTTTTCTAAGGAAATTCCTTCTGAAGAAAACCGTTGAGAATTATCGAAGGTACTTATGATTTCCGATAAAATCCTTTGGAATAATTGCAGAGTTTTCCTAAAATTTCCCACACATTTCTACTGAAATCATCGGATAATGCTTTTCAATGATGTCCGATAAAATTCATTGAAAATGATCGGAAATTTAACTTCAATATTTTCGATGAAGTTAGTCGGAAAAAATCTTTGAAAATCAAAGGAATGGTCCCGAATATTTTTCATGAAATTCCTTGGAAATAATCGAAGGTTTTTTCGAAAGATTTTCGGTAGGTACAATTCTTCAAAACCCTTCGTGTTATTTCCCGAGTGCTTTCGATAAAATTCTCCACAAATTATCAGGAAATTTTTTTGAAGAATTTTTATAAATTTTTTGGAAAACAAAGGAGATTTTTTCAAAAGATTTCCGAAATTATTGGAAATTTTTTCCGAAGATTTACGATGAAATTCTTCGGAGGTATCGTACATTTTCCCAGAAGATTTTTGATGGAATTCATCAGAAACCATCGGAGTTTTTCTCCGAATATTACCTATAAAAATTCTTCAAAAATTGTCAGGAAATTTTCTCGAAGAATGCTGATGAACTTTCTTGGAAAACATTGAAAAATTTTTTGTAAAAATGTCGATGAGATTTTTCAGAAAGTATCAGAGATGTTTTCTGAAAATTTCCGATGCAATTCTTTAAAAATTGACGGAAAATTTTCTCGAAGATTTTCGAGGAAATTCTTTGGAAATCACTGGACTTTTTTCTGAATATTTCCGATGAAATTCTCCGGGAATCATCACTTTTTTTTTTTTAATTTAGCGAGACACTTAACGCCTATTAGACCATTTCTTCGGTACATAATATTATTTCAAACTTAATGGGTCCAGTGAACTCAAATGAGGTGTGAGAGCTTGTTGTGAGTTATGAAGGTGATAAGGTGGGGTATGTTATCGATGAATAGGTACTGAATGGGGTGGTTGCGGTGGTATGATTTGCAGTGTTGGGCGATATGTTGTGTAGTTAGGGGCGTAGAGCAGGTGTTGCATGTTGATGGTGGTTAACGAAGGAATATGTATTCGTGTGTGAGGCGCTCCAAGATTTCTGATTAATTCCTTAGAAAACATTGGAGATTTTCACGAAAATATCTGGAAAGCATCAGAATTTTCCCCAAAGATATTCTTCCAAAATCATCAGAGATACCTCTCGATGATTCTCGATAAAAATGTGGGGTATCATTGAAGATTTTCGCTAAAATTTCTGATAAAATTCGCTTGAAATCATTGGAGATATTTCTTAATGACGTCCGATGAAATTCTTCGAAAACTATCGCGAATTTTTCCTGAATAGAAGTTTTTCTCGAAGATTTCCGATGAAATTCTTCGGAGATTTAGAAATATTTTTTTTTGGAAGATTCTTGATAAGATTCTTTAAAAGCCATCGGAGCTTCCCCCGAATATTTCCCATGAAATTCTTGGCGAAGAAACCGCTCGCCTGGCGAAACAACGTGCACCTGGTTTCGCAAAAAACTAGTCTTCCTATGGCGGAAGGAAAACTGACTAACCCTGTATAGAGAGACTTGTCGGAATTTTTTTTTCTTCACCTCGCCAAATTGAAAGTCAAATATCATTTCTGAAAATGGAGTACCCTGGACTCCTGTCAGAGACTGGTCGGTCAAAAGCCGAAGGTTTGAAGCTGAGTATCGAACGTTAACTGAAAGGTTGAAACAAAGCTGAAATGTGGAAGACATTCGAAAATCTGAAAGTCCGTAGCGAATGTTGAATTTTGAATTTCCATGACTATTCTGTTTTTAGTAGATTCTCTGTTTGACCTAGAGCTAAAATTTGAGAAAGTTGAACATTTTATTAAAATCTAAAAGTTGAAAGCAGAAGACTTATTTTTCAATGTCACAGCTTCTCTAGGACAGGATATCTACCAGAACTCAGTTTTGGAGTTCCGGGACTTTATAAAACACTTCCAGGAAAAATTTAGGTGCAAAAATACCATGTTTTGCTCAATATACACAACAGTGTTACCTGCATTCTTCTACTGTATAGTGCGTGCGAGTATTTGAAGAGTGATAGTTATCGAGCTTGACTATGCGCAAAGTAGTTTACATGTATCGAGGAAACAGTCCAAGCTTTGGAGAAAAAATTGTGTCCAACATTTGTAAAAACTTCCGAGACCTATGGCAATCGTAAATTGAATTCGGGACTTTTCCGGGGTTTCCGGGACTTTTGGGACCGGTAGACACCCTATAGTACCTCTACTTTTTTTTAATCCAAACTGATTCTCTCCTACTTCTGCATCATTTATTTTATTCTCAATTCTCTTATAAATTATCCGAGTTAATATATTTGACGCATGCGAAAGAAAACTGATAGTCCTGTTTTTTTTAGTATAGTTACAAATAGTACTATTTTTAAAGTCCTCTGGCCTTTCCCCTCTATCGTGAATATAACATATGTACTAATTTGTACAATTTATCAAGCACATATTCTCTTAAGTTTTGCAATAATTTAGCTGGCATCTCATCCACTCCTAGATCTTTCCCTTTCTTTACACCCCTCAATGCTTTATCGAATTCACATCTTAAAATTAAGCCCCCTCTCCTTTTCGTCTACATCTTCCTCAATATCGATTTATATCTCTTCATCACCATTATTACTATACAGGGTGTCTCTTTTGCAATGACCCCCTTTTCCATCTGATAAGTAGGCAACCTACCCCGATAATATGTAGATAGGTTTGCATACGCCTACTTTTGAAAGGGCTTAGTTATGGTCAAATTTTGAAAAGTTTTCTATCATTGAAATTCTTTTTCTTCTCACGACTGCAGATAGAAAAATGGTACCAGTAGGTAATAGCAGAGGGCAGTTGTGGTAACCAAAGGGGGGGGGGGAATGGTCGGAATCGGTTCAACGGGGATTCATAAAATAAATTTTAGTACAAATTCTATCAGAAAATTTTTACATTTTTTCAAATCCCCGTGAAACTAGCTTCCTTAAGCTACTGCTTTTTAATTTGCAATAGATTGTACATTAAATTTCCCACAGAAAAGGTCATTAGCAATTTTTTGGTATCTGGATTACAACTGCTCAAAATGGAGTTCAAGATATCCCATTCCTGTTAAGAATTATTACTTAACAACACAAATGTACAGACCTTATAAAGATAATAATCATATTCTTCAGCTACTTTACCAGTTTACAGAGTTATATCGTTTATGGGGCTTATTCACCACCCTCCTTTCATCTATTTACCCCATAATTGAAATCGAGTTTACGAATACGGGACTTTTATTGGATTTATTGCACCAGTAGACATCCTGTAAAGCTCCTGCTCTATATTAAACAAAGTATTATGACGGGACGGGGAGGAGGCACCTTAATATATATTCTCAGTTCCTGGAGAACAGAGCTGTCAAACCGGAAACTTTAACCGAATAATAACCATTAAATAACCGTCAACAGAAGTAAACATGTAACCATAACCATAACAATAACCGAATGATGTTACTGAACCATAACATAACTAACCATTAACGTATAAATAACGTAGCAGTAACAACCGAATGTGAATAAATCGATCAGTTATCACTTATCAGTTATTCTTGAATACATTATCGTTCGACATTACTGGTACACGAGAAATACGCTGGAAAAGGTACCTTAAGCTTTGTTCATTAACACCTCTTTTCTGATTTTTATTTTTGTAATAAACAAAATGGATACAGAATCGAAGCCTGAAATGAGACTTTACTTTCATAATATAATTCCGTCTCGTTCAAAGTAATTTTTCTTTTTTACAATTATTATTAAGTGAGTTCTGATTTTGAACGTCGACAGATTCTAAAGTTATACTAAAATCTAAAACATGCATTCGCATTATTATTCGTATTGTTGTTTTTTTTCTCGTTTTCAGCCATTGAATGAAATCTCAATTTTCAGTGTCGCCAGATCTGGGTATTTAAATGGAGCAAATTTGGTGATTTGGAAAATTTTTGAAATATTTTAGTCCATTTTCTGGTCCTTTTTCCAAATTTGTAAACGTTTATAATGAAAACAGAAAATCTGTTCTTTTCTTTCACTGAAACATAAAACATAACCTTTTCCCATCTCTGGGCACAGGAGGGAGGGAGTGTGGAAGCATACTATCCACCAATTTTGTCAATCCTTATTGTAGGGGACACTAGCATTCCTAGTAGTTTGATTCCCCATTACTTGGATTTGGTTCATTTGATCTAATTTTGGCAAGTACACTTAGCGACACTGCTTTTTTTGGGATTTTTGGTCCTCTTCTTTGGTCTTTTCTGTCAAGATGAACTTGTACATGTTCAAGAACTGAATCTGGCAACACTGAATTTTGCACTTGGACTGAATGTTACTAAAGTTAACGTGCATTCTCACTAATAGTTTTATTTTGTAATCCTTGAGTTCGGACTTCGATGGGAATATAAAACTACACAACTAAGCAAGTACACTGCGTTTTAAAAGAGAAGGCAGTCTAAGAATAAGAATCAGGATTTAAGTTAGAGGCTAGGCGCTAGGGTCTTCGTTCTTAGTTTTCAGTGTTATTTCAGAGAGATCAGAATTGATGATTCCATCTTGCATACTCTTTGTACGATGAAAATAGGAAAAGTCAGAAAAATCTGAAACGTCAACAGTAACTCTATTAGTCTGGTTAGCCGAGTGGATAGCGCGCTAGTCTCGGAATCCGGAGATCCTGGGTTGAGCTCACGTAGCAGCTCGCTACATTTCGACCTAGGCCGGTTTTTCGGCAAGACGAGAAGAGAGCTAAGACAGCCCTAACAGCCTCCCCGACGTCTCTGAGGTAATATTCGAAAGGGCGAATTCCAGGACTCGGGTTGAGAGTAAAATTAGAACAGAGAAACCCTTATATGTATTAATGATTCAATAACCTTTAATTGCAAGCGTAAAATAACGTAACAATAACTGCAACTGTTAACCGTGTAGATGGAATCACATAATTGTAACCATAACCGGAAACTGTATGAATCAAATAATGTAACTATCACAATAACCGTTAACCGTATTCTTTCGATTATGAAAACTCTGCCGGAGAATGACCCAGTAATTGATCCGCCTCTCTTTTCATTTGCTCTCACCCGAGCCCTGGAACCGCTCCTTCGAGCATTATCTTAGGGACATCGGAGAGCCTTTTTAGGGCTGCCTTAGCCCTCTTCTCTTCTTGCCGGGAATCGGCCTAGGTCGACTGCGCTATCTTCCTGTCGAATACCCGTATCACTAGCCCCGTGGTTTATGACGGTAAGTTCAACGAGCATCGGCAGTTAGCGCCTTACCCACTTACAGCTTTCAGATACTGGCGACCGATTACACACTTCTCGGAAGCCTTTGCTGTAAGTGGTTGTGACTCTGTGTACATTATCAGAATGCGGTGTCAGAATGTGCGACGAGTTCTTTCTTGCATTAGGGGAGCATGGGGAGAACTGAGACACTTTTTGGAAAACCGTTGTAAAATGACGTAAAACCACTATGGAAAGCTTTGAATAATTGCAGCCTATAGTTACATGACTGAACTACAAACCCTCAGAAATTCAACTTCCTCGGGCCATTTCTAAAAATCCTACAGCCCTTCAAAAATTTTGTCTCATAGTACCCCACGAGAATTTCAAAGGGAGCATTGACACAGTGCATGGGGAACAATGAGACAACACATGAAATACAGAAAATTCAATCAAATGATCACGTTACATAGTACAAAAAAGTATAAATTTATTTTATATGGACATTACAATTATTAAATTAAACTTGACATTCTGAAATTGAAGAGGGGAAAAAAAGTTGGGAAAATTGTAAATAGGGACCAATGAGACAAAAACTGGGCAACTGAAAAGGCCTCTCTGCGGGATGGTTTTCAAGTTTGGTTCAAAAAAATTTCCTGTAGGTGTTCAATGTATAGTAGTCAACACATTTATTCAGTTTCGGTGGGTAAGATATTCATACATCGCAAAAATGCTGCATCAACGAAAATTTCCGTTATTTTTTCTAAAAAATCGTCTTATTGCTCCCTAATGCGGCAAAAATGTTCAATCGCTTATAACTCGAAAACAACTTCCTGAAAAAAAAAACGGTTTTGGTACAGTTTGGTTACTAAATAGATCATATTTTAAAAAAGATATGATTTACTTTGCAAATACAAATTTTCTTTCTTGTGAACGTTTTTTCGTAAATGCTGAAAACTAAAAATTTGACCAAATTTCGATCACGTTATCAATATCACAGCTACTAATCGATAGAACTGAAAATTTTTCTACGATAGTGTTAGCTTACTGGATAGTGACGAATATGTGATGCAGTGTTGCCATTTATAGTTTGTAGTGTCGGCTAAATCAGCACTGTCTCATTGCTCCCTTGTCTCAGTTCTCCCCATGCTCCCCTATTGATAACGATGCCGGCGTTGGCAATCGGACCCGGTGCCTTCGGGTTATGAAGCCAAGTTCTTACTGCTACGCCATAACTCGCCAGAATTTTCGACCTCGGCCGGTTTCTCGGCCAGAAGGGAAGAGGGCTAAGACAGCTCTAACAGCCTCCTCGACGTCTCTGAAGTAATGCTCGAAAGGGCGGATTCCCGGACTCGGGTGGAGAGTGAATTAGAAAAGAGAGCCACTAATGACCCAGTAATTGGCCAAAATGAGACAGGCCTACCTGCACCTATTGAAGAGAGGCTATCACATTTTCCAGATAGAATTGAAACAAATGCTACTTAGCGTCTTCACTTACACAAGATTCATTCACGACAATTTAAATCAATTACCGAAGGAAATCCTTCAGATTTTTCAACAAAAAACAATGAATTTAACTGGTACCCACTAACACGCGTGTCACCTCCCCTCAGTTCTCTCGAAATTTACAGTTACTAAAATAGTCGAAACGCTAATTTCGGTATTATCGTTCGTTCACATCTTCACATTAATGAGCTTTCGTCTATACATATAAACTAGCAACCAAAGTGCACATACAATCGTGAATTATAATTTTATGTTAGTGCTATGTACTTCTTACGATTTGACAGAACATTAATGATTCATATGTACAAATGCAGAGTTTTTGTACGCACGTGTATAATGCTCCCACAGAAAGCAGAAAAAATAATACATATAAAACAGAGAAAAAATAAAGGGCACAGGAGAATAAGAAAAAAAAACCCTCACAGACGCATAAAAACAATAATAACGTTTAATACCCGAGATGGAACACATCCATTGGGACAAAAATTTTATTTCACCCTCGAATGCGATCAGAAAACACGACAACAGGAACTAGAAAAAAAACAGTAAACGGCATATTAAGTTTACTCAAAAACCTACCTATACAGACCTAAAACTGGATCTCGCCGAAAATACGCTGCGGTATTGAAGAAAAACAATGATGAGCCAAAGGTAATCTCAAAAAATTACGAAGTATCATTCATTCTTTTGTTTTCAAATTTAATTTTTTCTGATTTTGATGGTTATCAAGAAACATTGACGGCTTAAGGGAAAAGGTAGTGTGTTACATTTCAGTTTTTCGATTTTTGCAGCACTGCCTGGACAACGTCAAGACTTACGTTAACTTCCTGGTACACAACTGTAATATGCAGGGATTAACCACTCCGATCATTCAAATTTTCATGATAGATTTAAATCGGAAATCGATAATGTCAAAATATCGGGGGAAATAAATCGATCATCGGTATAGTAATCTCTCTATATACTAAAAAAGTAAAATCCGCCGCCACCGCCGCCGCCGCCACCACCTCCGCGGGAAAAAAACGCACTGCGGGTTGCCTATCTAAAAATCCGAAAAATTGCAGGGGCAGATCAGCTACTTTCAAGGACATTCTAATATAAAAGATGCCCAAGTTTTAAGACATAAACGACATAATAAAACCTTCAAAATCACGAGTCGCTGCAGGTTGCCTACCCGGCCCCTTAATTACTCAATTTTCCAGGGGTAGCTTACCTTCAGGAGGGGGTTTATGGTTGTGGAGGAAGCTCCTGAAGGGGGAAGAGAGCCCCTGGAAAATTGCAGGGGCAGATCAACTACTTTCAAGGACATAATCTGTTCTAACATAAAAGCTCTCCAAGTTTTAAGACATAACTGACATAATGAGACATAAAAAGACATAAAATTACATAATTACCCATAATCTCCAAGATCTCAAGTCGCTGCGGGTTGCCTACCCTGCCCCTTAGTTGTTCAATAGAGGTAGCCTACCCTCAGGAGGGGGTTCATGGTTGAGGAGGGAGCTCCTGAAGGGGGAAGAGGGCCCCTGTGGGGGCGTGGGCTGTGGACGGAGATGAAGGCCCTGGGTGGGGAAGGAGTAAGAGGACCTGGTGGAGGAGAAAGTCCTTGGTGAGGGAGGGGACCTTGGAGAGGAATGGCCGTGGTGCGTGGGGGCTGGTGGGAGGGGGGTTCTTGAGGGGGAAGAGCGCTCGGGAGAGGGGTGGTCATGGTTGTGAGAGCTCCTGGGTGGATGGTCAGGGATCTTCAAGGGGGTTGGAGGGCCATAGTGAGAACAAGGGCTCTGATGGGAAATGAAGCCCAGGGGGTAGTGGTGGGTGAGAGGTCCTCATGGTGGAGGAAATCCTTGGTAGGAGAGGGTGGCCATTGAGGAAGGAGGAGGTAGTGCTGTTCTAATATAAAAGATCTCCAAGTTTTAAGACATAACCAACATATAATAAGACATAAAAAGACATAAAATGACATAATTACCCATCATCTTCAAGATCACAAGTCGCTGCAGGTTGCCTACCCGGCCCCTTAATTACTGAATTTTCCAGGGGTAGCCTACCCTCAGGAAGGGTTTATGGTTGTGGAGGAAGCTCCTGAAGGGGGAGGAGAGCCCCTGTGGGAGCGTGGGTTGTGGACGAAGATGAAGGCCCTGGATGGGGCGGGAGTAAGAGGACCTGGTGGAGGAGAAAGTCCTTGGTGAGAGAGGGGACCTTGGAGAGAAATGGCCGTGGTGCGGGAGGGGCTGGTGGCGGAGTGGGGTCTTGAAGGAGAAGGGCGCTCGGGGGAGGGGTGGTCATGGTTGTGAGAGCTCCTGGGTAGATGGTCAGGCATCTTCCAGGGGGTTGGAGGGCCATAGTGAGGACAGGGGCTCTGATGGGAGATGAAGCCCAGGGGGTAGTGGTGGGTGAGAGGTCCTCGTGGCGGAGGAAATCCTTGGTAGGAGAGGGTGGCCATTGAAGAAGGAGGAGGTAGTGGTGGCTGAGGATCCTAGAGGGGCAGTAACATTTTGGTAGATAAAGGCCCGGGGGTGTAAGAGGTACTCATGGTGGAAGAGGGAGCTCCTGAAAGGAAGGAAAACCACGGCGGTGGCGGGGACTGTAGAGGAAGATAAAGGTCTCGGGGGGATGGTGTGTAAGAGGTCCTGATGGAGGAGGAAGTCCTTGGTGAGAGAGGCGGCCGGGAAGGCGAATGAAGGCCCTGATGCGAAAGTTTCTGGTCCTGGGCATGTGGTCTTGAAGGAAAGGGTTCTCGTGGAGTAGGGTTGGTCATGGTGGTGGAAGCTCCTGGTTGGAGGACCAGGAGATCTTCGTGGTGGTTGAGCGAGGAGGCCGTAGGGCGATGGAGCCACAGAAGGGGAAGGCTGTAGAGAGGGACTAAGGCCGCCATTGGGGAGGTCGTAGTGATGGGTGAAGAGGTCTTGGTGGGGGGTGTGGTACGTGAACGAAAATGAAGGCCAAAGTGGTGTGGGGTGGTCGAAGGACGTGGTCCTAATGGAGGGCACTCGTGGTGGAAGTGGGTGATCCGGGGAGACTAGGTGGAGGACTATGGCCATTGTGGGGGAGGAGTTTGTGGCTGAGGAGGGTTGCGACTGTTGAGGTGTGACCGTGGAGACGGAGAGCAACCATGGTCAACGACGGGGTCGTGGTGGAGGAGGAGGAGGATCGTGATGAAGAAAGGATGGAAGAGGGTTCATGGTGGAAGATTGAGGACTGCTGATAGAGGGGGAGCAAAAGAAGCACAAAGCAAATCTCAACTCAGGAACAAAAGTTTCAGACCACACACTGAGGACTGTGGCGGTTGGACGAGGCGCAAAGCGCCGAGTAAGGCCGGCACGAGCGAAGCGAGTGACGGCGGGGGGGTTGGGCCGCGAAGCGGCCAGGGGGCGAAGCCCCCTAGTAGACTATTATAGAGCAGGAACACTGGAGCAGCGATTAAAATAATCATCAAAAATTCATAATCGGATCAAAAAATCGGTTCTTAAACGCCGATCAATCGAAAATCATCGATATTGATCGATCAATTGATCACCGGTATAGTAATCGACTATTAAAGAGCAAAGAGCACCGGAGCAGCGATTAAAATAATAATCAAAAATTCACAATCGGATCAAAAATCGATTTTTAAACGCCGATCAATCAAACATGATCGATTAAGGATTGAAAATTGATCATGAATTCGAAAGATTGATCAGAAATGATCGAAAAGTCATAATCGGATTAGGGCTGTCAAGAATCGAAAATTTCTCTTACCGATTTAGATCGATTTAAATCGATAATTCAATAATTTTTCAAGCTACGTTCTGCCGACTCCCCATTTCTCTTAATTGAAGCCTGTAGCCTGCACTCCTGATGCAGCCTGGTAATCCCGTATTGTGAGCAGGAGCCAAATATACACGAAAATGGGAAATCAGAGTTGAAATGCTGAGCATGTTCTTTTTAACAAATTCGCTCGGGATGAGGAGAGAAGGCGAGAAGGAACATTGCATTCGCAATTCACATTATTTTTAAGGGAGAAATAAAATTCTAAAATTCAGCTTGACTCTTAGAGGGTATGACTTAAGACTTCGGAAAATTGAAAGATGGGCGCTGAAACTAGTTGAATCGGAATTCCTGACTCCCTTTCTCTCGTCACAATTATTATTGGCACAACTCATTTTATGTTAGAAATTAATCAACTTCAACATTCGACGTGCAGATTCAATTTTTGTTTTTCGGTAATCTGAAGAATACACTTCAGCCAAATAACACAAGCCTGAAGACTGAACTACGAACGGATAAATGATAACAGAATTAATTAATTTCACGCGGTCAGTCGATCAGCCGTTTTTTTTTTTTTTTGGTTTCTCATTTCTTTCTTAGAAAAGCAAGGAAACAGAACCAGGCTACTGGATACTTGACAGAACCAGTGGAATAATAGGTTCTTTAATTCGGGAAGTGTAAGACCATTTTTTCCAGATTCTTCATCCAAATTTTCAATAGACATGAAAGAAAATCGATTAAATCGATAACTCGAGGATCCTTATCCATAATCAGTAAGAGGCAAGCTTATCGATTTAATCGATTTTGGATCAATTTTCTGACAGCTTTAAATCATATTGAAAAATCGAGTTTTAAATTTCGATTAATTGAAAATGATCGATGATCTATTTTTGATCGGTATGGCTACAGGGATGAGAAGTCAACCGGAAGCCAAAGTCAGAAGCAGGTAGTTAGCCGGTTTTGAGCAGAATTTAAAGAAGCTGGAAGCCGAAATAGTTGGAATTTGGTAGCCAATAATGAAGCCAAACTATCAAAAACACGAAAGCACTCTTCAATCAGTTTCCTGAAACAATGGTGGGAGGGGGGAGGAGAGGAGAAAGGGAGTTTGAAAAAGTGATTGCAAGAGGCTCGTTGTCAATCCTTAAAAAGTGGTAACTAGTAGTTGTTACTTGGTAGCGCCAGTAGCCGGGAGCAGTGTTGAAAGAACGCTAAAATCATCGTTCCCGTTCTCGTTTGTTCTTCTCTACCTGCATGGTTCTCATTAATGTTCTTCATTCTCCTTACCTTAAAATTACGAACGTTCCCGTTCCCATTTCTATATTGTTCCTGTTCCCGTTCTCGTTCCCAATCCCATCATATTCTTGTTCTCGCCGTTTTTCCTCTTGTTCTTGTTAGCCCTTCCAACACTGGTGTAGGTACTGCAGTTTGATTTTTTCATTTTAACAATACATAATTGGTTTTAGGCTTTCAGAATTTTGCCTTCACACCGGTTGCAAAGGTATTTCAAGAACGCTAAAATCATCTTGTTCCTGTTCTTGTTTGTTCTTCTCTAACTGCATGGTTCTTGTTCATGTTCCCCATTCTCTTTACCTTAAAATTACCAACGTTCCCATTCTCGTTCTCAACCTGGTCCTGTTCCCATTTCCCGTTCTGCGTCTCAAGTCCATCATGTTCTCGTTTTCATTCATGAGAACATGCCGTTTCGCTTCTCGTCCTAATTCGTTCTTCCAACACTGGCTGCGAGTCGGAAAAATGGTAGGTGGAAGTTTCTCAATTTAGGAAGGAAGTCGGAGGCTATATGTATAAATCTGAGGCAGCCAGAAACGGGAATATGAAACTTTTTCAATTGGCCTCTTATCTCTAGTGACTCTAAAGCTGAATGCTGAAAACTGCATAACTAGAAAAATGCAGTGTTAACAATGTTCCGGTTAATTTTCTGAGAGAAACTGAAACATGACATTCTGTTTTTTCCCTTGAAGTAATTGAAAAGAAGTATCAAATAATTCATTTTTAAGACAACCACTCAACTCTGTCTCCAACCTGTAATAGAGATTTGCATCAGTTGTAGTTGGATGCTGTTAAGCAAAAACCGTTCAAGTGACAAAATTAAAGGGAAAACTTTAATTGCACTTTATAATCGATTGTACACACGATAGAGTAATAGCGATAAATGAGCAAGCCATGACGATAAGAAAGTTCATGATTCACGTTGTATTCTGCACGATAATAGGAAGGGTGGGCGCGATGACAAATACATGAAATTCACATTTCATACTTCACTTTAATAGAATGTAGAATAACTGTTATTTTTATGTAAGTTCATCTTCTACCACCGAACCGATCACAAAAAAGCTTCTAGCCGCTTACAAAAAGGAAGATTGGCGAACGTTTGATGACTACAAATGTTGCGACATTTACAAAATTTGTATCACAGAGAGTGAGTCCACATGTACCTGTCCTTCTTACTTGAAACGATTGCAGTGCAAACATGTGATTGGCATGAAAATTCGTCTGAAACTTCTTACCGTCCCCGCAGAAGCGAAATCTGTACCTTTAGGTCAGAAAAGAAAAAGAGGGCGACCAACAAGGGCACAAAAAGCATTAATTCTTCAATGATTTTTTTTATTTTATTTTTTTTTGTAATTTACCGGTATGTGATAATATTGCTCAGTACTTATTTCTCGACGCGCGCTGTTCATCGCTACTGCCATTTTCATAATGTTGATGTATTTTTTTATTTCCTGTAACTATTTTCGTATCGTGCATTTCACTATCTCTCAGTGCATTATAATTTTCATCGAAGTTCTTATTTTTCCATCGTTCGATTTATTTTACCTATTGTGCTGACTCTCTTTTTTATCTGACGATTAAATCACACCCAAAATTAAAAAGCCAATGAATAATGCCAGTTTACAAACATACCGTCTACTAATAAGCTTTTCTCAACGTGGATACACATTTTTGTATCGGGAGCCTGGGGCCCAATTAAAAAAATTCTCCTTTTTACGCTCTTTCCAACAATACTAATAACTCATTTTGTCAACAAATGTTGCTTGAACAGTTTTTGTTTAACAGCATGTCACACAGTGAGTCACAGTTAGCAAAAATACCCGTTTGACCAACAAACATATTGACGCCCGTAAGAAAACACATGAAGCGAACATTATTATGTAAATATTTTAAAATAAGATATAATTAAGAAATCAAAGGTATACATTTTTAATCCAGAAGGTTCTGAGCACTTGGTAATAAACTTCTGGTTTCTAACAAATTTTTCATTCTCAGGTAGTAACAAGTGTTGGTAGAACAAATGAGAACGAGAAAAAAACGGCATGTTCTCGGTTCTCATTCTCAGAACGAGAACGAGAACAAGAATATGATGGTATTGAGAACGAGAACAAGAGATGGAAATGGAAACAGGACCAGGTTGGAAACAAGAAGCATGAATGAAAACTATGCAGTTATAGAAGAACAAACGAGAACGGGAACAAGATGATTTTTACATTCTTCCAACACCTTAGCAGCTGACATGAAAGTAAAACTCTGAAAGCCTAAAACCATCAATTATGTATTTTTTAAATGAAAAAATCAAACTGCAGTACTCGGATGTTGGAAGAACAAACGAGAACGGGAAGGGACACGGCATGTTCTCGTTCTCAGAACAAGGACATGATGGGATTGAGAACAAGACTGGCAATTGGGAACGGGAACAGGATCAAGGTGGGAACAATGCGGGAATGGGAACATTGGTAATTTTAAGGTAAGGAGAACAAAGAACATAAATGAGAATCATGCAGTTAGAGAAGAACAAACGAGAACAGGAACAAGATGGTTTTTATGCGCTTCCAACACCTTTGCAGCTGGCGTGAAAGTAAAATTCTGAAAGCCTAAAACCATCAATTATACATTTTTTTAGATGAAAAATCAAACTGCAGGACTCAGATGTTGGAAGAATGAAAAGGAACACGGCATGTTCTCATTCTCATTCTCAGAATGAGGGATTGAGAACAATAATGGGAAATGGGACTGGGAACAGGATCAAGGTGGGAACAGTGCGGGATTGGGAATGGGAACAAGAAAGGGAACATTGCTAATTTTAAGGTACTGTAAGGAGAACAAAGAACATGTATGAGAACCATGCAGTTAGAGAAGAACAAATGGGAACGGGAACGACGATTTTTGCGTTCTTCCAACACTGGTAGTAACATTATGATCTTTGCTCTTCAAGGTTTTCTTACCAGACTATAGAAGTCAATACATTTGTTGGTGAAACGACGGGTATTTTTGCTAACTAACCAAGAACAGTAACACATTGCGTGATGTTACTAGTAAATGGGTCCCTTCTTAGATAGATTTGTTCCAGGAATTTTCTGAATTTTAGTACACAATTTAACCATTTTCCGACAGCAGAGAAGGGGGGTGGGCATCGAACGCCAAGTTACCAGTATTCAGCGAGATTTTCGACTGTGTACAGCGGTTGCATATTTGCATCACCAGCAGGTTTCCCATCAGTTATCGAATACCAGGGCAAGGGAGTTGTTCGATGACAGACAGGGAATTCCACACGAATGCCATTAGAATGCTAGTATGATGGTAAAATGAGAAAATTGCGGAAAGATGGTAAATTGGACCGCTACTCGGAAAACCACTCAAAATGCAAACTGCTGACGTTTACAAGACCGCAGGCATGAGCACAGATGTCGGGTTATCAACTTCAAGCTAATTAACGGCGCAAAGTGGTCAACCAGTTTTAATTGCACTACAATATATCCACTGTATTATCGTCAACTCATAATGGAGCTTGACTGGCTTCCGAGGAATAATAATTTTACCTCATTTTCAGTGGGTGCAGCTAACAGGTAGGGATAGTTCCCACAGACCTGACCGTTCTCTCATTAATTTATTCACGCAACGGGTTCGCTCCACCTACGCTGCTAAATTTTCCCTTTGTAATATTAACGTGAAAACGACAAATGTATCTAGTCTCAGGTTCAAATTACCTTGAGTTATCATTTTCAGTCGCTTCCCATTTTGGTTTCTCCTTGGGTACTTCTTTCTTTCGATCAGACTGTAACAAATAACCATAGTTAAAACGTTATTTATAATAGTGATAACAATACAATGACTGGGTCGACTGCTCGACGAAAGTTGTATCTTACATAGGATCTAGTGTTTCCATCAGATACGCCCTTCTTGCTACAGTGGGCTCAATCATTGTGGTATTTGGGAAGTTAGAGAAGTGAATTTACCTCGGCTAACTCTCCGATTTTGTATTTTTTCATCATTTCTCGGGCATCAGAAGAATGTCCAACATCTTCAAATTGTTCAGTCGCATCTTTGCCAGCCTGTTCCAATAGTACTTCTTCGCCGCCAGGATGCTGGAAAACGAAAATGTAATTGTAGTGATTAAAAGAAAAAGTGAAGACAACGGCGGTGACCGTCTTCTCTCCAATGTACATTTTCATATAAATCTGGTCCTGCTTCGCTACTTTCTGCGTAGCACACGATGCGAATGTCTAACAAACGTCTTTTGTCTCCTGCTTTCCTGTACTTTCGTATATGATCTTTGCAAAACCACGTTTTTCTTATTCTCATGACTCACTATATTTCTTCTCCCTCCGCCGGCGAGGTAGGACATCTATTTAGTTTTAGTTCAGTTACGGTTTATGTTTAGGACTCACAATACATGCGCTTTATCTATATGCTTTTATTTTCTTTGATTTGGTTCGTCTTTCTTGTCTGGACGAACTTAAGGAACATTATTCGGGTATAATGTAAGTATATCCGTCTAGAGTCACATTTCATTTTTTTATGGTACTGGTCGACGTCATCCACAAACAAAATCGTACACTTAAAAGCAAACTTATGAACGAGTGAGATTTTTTAGTAGAAAATCATTGCCCCAGCTTTTACGCCTTTAATCTCCCTGGAAGTATAACCATATACCTTTATCATAAGAAGTAAATCATGTTTTATTCTTAGGGAACGGTAGGTCATCAAATATACAGGGTGTCTCTTTTACAATGACCCCCTATCACCTGGTACGCAGGCAACCTACTCCGACAATATGTAGATATTTTTGCATTCTCTTACTTTTGAAGGGGCTGAGTTATGGTCAAATTCTGAAAAGTTGTCTATCTATGAAATTTTTTCTTCTTCTCATAACTGGAGATAGAAAAGTGGTGCTACTAGGTAATAGTAGAGGGCAGTTAAGGTAATCACAGAAAATAATATGGTCTGAACTGGTTCAACAGGGTGTTCATAAAATCAATTTTAGTACAAATTATATTAAAATATTTTCACATTTTTTCAATTTCCCGTGAAACTTGCCTTCTTATGCTACTGCTATTTTATTTGCGATGCATTGTACATTAAATTTCCCATGAAAAAGGTATTTGGCAATTTTCTTGTATATGGATTAAAACTGCTCAAAATGGGGTTCAAGATATCCCCGTTAAGAATTATCACTTTTTAACACAGATGCACAGACCTTATGACGATAATAATCTTCAGCTAGTTTACCGCTGCGGATTCAAAATGGATTCATGAATTGGTGGCTAAACCAACAAACCTAATATTCCACTATCAGATGGACTCCTCACTTGTCCGAAAGGTGGGGGTTAAAATAAAAAATAGAAGGAACTAGTTTTTTTTTTTTTTTTTTAAACAAAAACATGTCGCCTCAGTTTAAATACCACGTAAGTCCAAAAATGTACAAACGTCAGAATAAAACAAAAAACTGAATAGAACTTTTAGATTAATGACTTTCAAAGTTTTTAATTAGTAGTAAAGTGCACTTTCGACTTACGAGAATTTTAAATTCGAATTCCTCGATTTTTTTTTTTACATTAGAAACATGTGCCCTGTCAGGACAAAACGTGTATTTGGTCCAAAAAATCAATTTTTTGATTTTTGATGCTCTTGTTAATGGGACGCTGTTCAACAAAAGGGAACCAATCCACATTTGTAAACAAAATGAGTTATTAGTATCGTTGGAAAGAGCGTAAAACGTAAAATTTTTCAAAATTGGGCCCCCGATTCAAAAATGTGTACTCACGTTGGGAAAAGCTCATCAGGAAACGTAGTGCCATGTAGTTTCTACCTGGCTCTTGAACTTCGAATCACGTGTTCTCAAAAAGCGGATTTTGTGGGTTGGTTCTTTTGTATTGAATAGCGTCCAATTATTGGCTGCTCTTTCACGTGGCATTATCAGATGCATTTTTGCTAAGAAAAAACGTTGGAACGACAACGAAAAACATCGTCACATTAAAGATTTTTCCATTTGGCTCTAATGTAAAATTCGCGTTTTGAATCAAATACACGTTTCTTCCTGACAGGGTACAAATGTGGACTCACGTGCTATTTAAACCGAGGCGACGATTTTCTTTTTACTCATCGTGTGGTTACGCGTTCACTTTGACAGTATTTCGCATTCCTCGACACACCTTGTAGGGCTCATTTTAAATTTCCACGACTACAAATTATCTATCTGTCTAACCTATAGGAGTATGAGTGTTCAAGAACTTGTATATTGTATAAATTAGTTGAGAAATTTAAATAACTTCAGAAATTATTTCCCCTATTCATTATGCATTGTCACTCACGTGGTGGAGGATCGCCTAGTTATGATGTTTTGAACAAAGATGACGGCGGTTTATGATCTCTATTACCTATCATATTTGTCAGCCAGTCTTTATTTACGATTTACAATTGGAAAATGGTTATCAGTTCATTCTGTATAGGTAAGGAGACGGTGGAAAGGGGACAGAGGAGATTCTTTCCGAAGTAGAAGGAATATTCTGGTATGGTACCCCGTTCACATTTTGATGGCATGTGCAATTTTTACTTTGTTTCTTTTGGACTCCTGTCCCTTCGTCACCTTTCATTACTAATGAAAGATAGCAGTTTCGAACATTTTGTTATCTGTAGCCCAACTCTTTCACTATCCATTCTAGAATACTTCTTCCTTTGTCTGAGATGAGACGTATGCACTGAATACTCAGACCCTGTAGTCATTTCACTTTTCCTCAGGTTACTGTTGAGGATCCGCTCAGTAACTTCACTTTTACAGTCAAAGTGAGAATTAATTAATTGAGTTCTATTCCTTTGACTTCATTGGGTACTGGATATTCCTGTCCTAATACTTGGCGCTTCGTCCCGGCTATTGCTAGGCACTGACATAATAATGTGAATCGAGGTTTCCTCCTCTCCTCCACAGTGCCGATACGAGCTGCTTTTTGCCACTCCTATCTTGTATCACATCATGTAGTTTATTGTTCCATGTCCATTAGCAGTCCGACCATGAGCCTAGTATTTTAGGATTATTAACGTGTTATTGTTGTAAATTGTGTTCTGGATGAACTCTACCGACTGTTCTCATATTACGCAGGATAACCATTACGGTGGTTATAGAGGTATTGATTTCTAGTTAAACATGTTGATAAAATAACGACGGTACTACCTATTCACTGCAATTTCCATTAGGAATGGCGAACGGGGAATATCCTCTTCACCTCAGAGAAATACATTTAAAGAAACGTTAAAGTATATTTGATTCGTGAAAAAATTATACTTTTCCCAGTTTTAAACGTAAAAATATTGATGTACCTACAATTTCGTCCCAACGTACCCCCCTCCCTTCCGCTCATCAACATCGCAGCTTGCACAGAGAATATTCTACAATTTACGTTACAACTGTACTTATCTACATTCTACAGTACTTTGTACCCAATAAGAATAGTAATCTTACAGTGTAGAAAAAGTACTGGTATTTTCGTATTAGAAGGAATGTTCTTCGATCAAACGTATTTGAATATTTTTGTGAGTGCAGCGGATGTGAAAAAGATTCGGAAGATATACATCGGTCAGCCTTCTCCATAAGAAGTATGTTTGAGCATGTTTCAGCCCTCCGTTCAGCGTAAGTGCAATTATGGCGGAACGATGGGGGATAGTTACATTGTGCCTCTTTGAAAAGTTGGGAATACAAGAGCGGTATTCTCGAAAAGTTGTTACGGTAACCACTCATAACAACTAGTCCCAAGGTGGTGTTATGAGTGGTTATGAGATGTTATCCAACATTGCGGTAAATGGGTAACAACCGGTAACAACTCATAACAACGGTTGTTATTATAACATCGCATAACAACTTTTCGAGAATAGTGGTCCAGAGTTGTATCCTCCTTAATCGAGGAAAAAATGAAGAAGAAACAGAAAAATTATTCAGCAAGTCTTACCCGATGCGCAGTCAGTTACCCTCTAGTTACCCGGTTACCCGCGGAAAAGTTACCCATTTGTTACCCTCAGATTACCCTTGTTCCCCTTTTGTTACGCTGGTCCCCTTTAGTTATCCGGGTAATTGGCGGGATACTACGCAATTAGTTACCCTGTAGTTACCCGCGGCGGAAAAGTTGACCATTCGTTACCCTCGGTTACCCTCAGATTACCCTTGTTCCTCTTTAGTTACCCGGGTAATTGATCGGATTTTACGCATCGGGTAAAAAGGTACTTCAGGCAGGGTGTCTACCGGGCCGATAAATCCAATAAGTCCAATACTTGAAAAATGGTCCTATAAGTTCAATATTTTAATAAATGTTAATGTAGATTTAATAAAAATTGAAAAATGAGGAATTATGCATTATTTAAGAAAAAGTCAGTTCCTGCAATCAGAAATCCCAACCTAACCTTTTTGGATTTCCTCTCTGTTTCCTCGAAGTACTCTGGCACACTCTGCGGGCTCTTTTCTTTTTGTGGTCGTGGTAAAAAATAAAAAGCCCAAAAAGAGTCCAATGAAAGTCCAATATTCTTAATTTTCTAATACCATGTCAGAGATTTTAGAAAGGTGATATACTAGACTTAGTGCTTGTTACCTGCAATTCTAAGAGACAACGAACCTTTTATTTTCTTTTGGGCGTGTATAGACATGACTTCTGTAATTTTTGTGCCTCCCCCAACCCCACAACAAAACAAAAACATTGTCTAAGTGAGATTAGTGAATCATAAAATACTGTTCTAGTTATTGTGAGTTCTACAAATTCTGCCAATCCTGCTTGAATTCTATCATTTTTGCTGCGAATCAATATCAGCGTGTATTGTACTGGCTCATTCAAACTTCTTAACGTGGTGAAAGGGTTTTCGAGTAAAAACCTTGATTTCAAGTAATGTTCGTTAAGTAGGCGCAAATGTATTCGGCGGCGTGTTCGGTGAAGTAGAAACATGAAAAACACATTGAAATATCCTTCAAAGATTTTGATTAACATTAAGCCGGTACGATGCAGTACCGGTCAAGTTGACCGACAGCCGTCGCGTCGTCAATTAGCTGTACCTTGAGAGCTGTACGGTACTGATGGCTGGTCCCAACTCTGAAGTTACGAACGAAGTTGCTGTCTCCAGTTCATTGTGAACAATTTCGCCCTGCTTACTAAAAACGTACAACATTACTTTTCTTCATTCTACTTTCTAAGCGTCGTATTAATTCTCTACCTTTTCTCATCTTCCTAGTCAAGTCACAAGGGTTCGGTTAATATAGAACATTGTTGCCAAATTCTCAAATATGGATTTAAAGGTAAAACTCAGATTTCTTCAAACGTATACAGAGCAGTGGCGTAAATAGGGGGTGTCCCCCCCCCACGAACCCTTTAAAAGTAAAAATTTCTCGGAAAGTATTTGTGATCCCAAAAGTCGACTATTCGAATTTTTTTCTTCTGATCTGAGCGATTCTTTTTACTTAACCGTCAACGGCGCCGACGCGCGAACTTTTTCGATTTTGAAAAGGATTACGACATTCTTGAGAAGCAGAATGACAGCAGATCGGTTAAATGGTTTGGCTGCATTAAACGTCCATACAAGCATACCAGTTAGCATAGGCGTCGCTGGAAGGGGGGGGGGGTTAGTTTTTTCCGTAGTGTTGACCACCTACATTCATCGGCGTTGGTGGATTTTTTTTTGGGGGGGGGGATGTAGTATGTTGTATTGATGTGTCTAACAGTCATTTGAGTCATTTATTTTCAGTCATGGTTATTTAAAAATTTAAGAATCAGCAAATTATAGCTTGAAAGAGAAAACAAAGGATTTAGAATTGGAACATTTGTTATAATGACCAGGGCTGCAATTTTTATGCGAATGCATATTTTTATCTATGGCGTACAGGTATAAGTTTGAAGAGATCTTCACGAATCACAGAATTCTGAGTCAAGTGAGCGGCACTCCATCCTGCATATTTTGCACCAATTCTGCTTATTTTTCTATTTTCCCCCTAAAAAAGTTATTTTTTTAGTTCTGAGAATGATGTCCGACTCCAAAAAAATTGAGAAGACTTAATGGTTAATGAATCAGTAGAAAAGCTTTTCAAAAAAATATGTTCTTTTGCACGTGAGATAACCTTTCTCTTGCTCGCATCTCATTCATCAATCATCAAGAAATTACGAATATGTGCATTACCTCCTGGGTGTATCCCCTATTAAAAGAAGATTGGACTCTTAAGGAGATACTTTGCTGGATCATTTTAAAATAAATGATAAAAATTGTCTCAGTGTATCTAAAACCTAATTTTCCCTTTGAAATGATATACCCATATTGTATTTGCAATGCATATTTTACAATTCTGGCTCATATTTTCGGGATATTATTTAGACTGAATTCAGTGTATAAAATATGCGCATATTTCGCTATTTTTTGTGCATAAAAATTGCAGCCCTGATAATGACGATAAATCGAAATATCAGCTTACAAATTTTCAAGAAATCAATTAATTGAAAATAATAAAAGCAATAATAAGTAATTATTTCGATTGCATTAGGGTCGGCAAGGAGCTTCTTGCAATTACTTCATCTTTTCCTCTTGGTTTTTTCCTTCTTCAGTAATGCTCATTGATCTTTATCTTACGCGGTTGCTTGGTTCTACTTTTACGTTCTGCATAATGCGTTATCATCATCAAACCAATTTTCAATTTTATACGATTTTATTCTTCTTTGTAGAAATCGGATGAAATCTGGTGCTTGTTTTTCGGCAGTGTTCATTTGTCACAGTTCAGTTCAGTGGCTCCTTATTTTTGGGAACCTAAATTGGTTGAATTGAGTAATATATAAGAACGTTTTCTGTTGCCAGTTACCAGTAGTAGCGAGAAGCAAACGGGTTGTAATATGTAGCATGTAAAGACATCAGTAAATCAGTATGTTGAAGTGAACATTGTTTGTACCAATGTCTTGTGTAACAATATTCAGATGAATCAGTCACAGGATGTATGTATCAGAGCAGTGCATGATACCAATATTAGTACTCGGGGAGCGACTGCCGATTACATACTCCATAGTTGGTTTCACCGATACAATACCGCGTAATACTCGTTCAGGAATCGTTTTATGATTAGCGCTGTATTTTAAATGGTGCAGTAGTGATGCCTTATCAGTGATACTTGTTATCGGTGATACCATATCACGAAAACGACTACCTGTCGCTACAATACCGAGTATATACTTGGTATTGGCCAATACTATTTGGTACCGTTTTAGGCGATACAATACCAAATACCACATGAGTATATACTCGTATCGTGCACTGCTCTGGTATGTGTGTCGTATCTATGCGTAATTATTATCAAGCAAACAGAGAATCCGCTAGTGTCAATATTACGTGGTTTTCATTCCCTTCAAAGTGGATAATTGTTCGCTGATCATTTGATGTTTTTAGGGTCGGCTAAGAGTAGTGTTGGTCTTTTATCTGTTGATCAATTACTCTTCAGAAATTAGAAATTGGATGAAATCTGCGATCAGATGGTCGAATGGTTGAAGAGCGAATGTTGCCGAGCCTGCAGCTTCGCAGTCTGAAGCCTTTACCATGTGCTGTTGGTGTGTGCGTAGTGTCATCCCAATTACCTTTCATCTATCAGCTCTTATATCCCGGAACAAAAGACCTTAAATTTTCTAACATTTTCAGAATATGTTACAACAATTGTTCAAACTGGTCTCCAGTACCTTCTAAACATATTTTCGCGGTCAAAATTACTGAAATAGTAGACGTGTCCGGCGTATCTGTATTTTCTCTTATCTATTTTATTCCTTCCTGTATCCGCATCAATAATTCGCTCCTCAACTGAGGTTATCCGCTACAGTACACTATTCTCTTCTTTTCACCCCATACAAAAAAATCACATGGCGTCATGTCAGGTGAACGCGAGAGCCATGGAACTGGACCAGAACGTCCTGTCCTGCCGTTTGGAATATCCTGATCCGGTCAATTTCTCACAATAACTCCAAAATGAGTCTCGCTGCGCCGTTGTGCTGGAAGAACACACCCCTATTAGTACCTAATAGTACTTGTACATAAAAAATCACAATAACGTTCTGAATTCAAAGTTTCCCAAAAAATGTGCGGCTCCATGAAGTACTTCCCAATGACTCCTCACCGTATATTCACACTGAATATTTGCTGGGTACTGCGTTCATAAGTAGTATGTAAATTTTCTTCGGCCCACATATGACTAGTATTCAGGATGCCATCCTGCGTGATCAGAGATTCATCCGTGTACAGTATTTTAATCCGTAATAGTCTGTGCTCAATCAGCCACTGGCAGAACGTTTGTCGCGGATCAGATCAGATCAAGTATCTGCTCATTGACATTCACAGGGCGATTGGTAGACCTCTCTACAATCGGGTTGTAAAAGCAACCAAACTCCTTCAGTTAAATAAAAATTTCTCTCCATTAATACTCCACTGTGTGGGTGACGCCCTTCTGGGAACTAAGTGAAATTTATTTTATAAAAATCAAGTTCAACCACTTTCCATGTTCTTTAATCGTTTTCTGTCTGGTTACCACAACTGTCATCTTGCACCTCGTTCCCATTAAAATGCGCCACAATTCGGGCAATATGACCAAAATGTTACCAAAACCGAATTTAGCGACCTTTGGAACCAATTATTGGATACCCATGTTAAACTTTATAAAATACTAGAACCCCCACTGCATGGGCCTCAATTTCAAATACAGGGTAATTAGATGGAAGGAAGAAGGGGAATAAGCCCCATAAATGATATAACTCCGATTCTAGATTCAACCTTTTTGGGCGTTTGTTTAGCCAACCAATTCAAATTATAAAGTGTTCGTTTTGCCAGATTCGAAATAGATTCTGGTTTCAGTTTCAGTTTTAATTCACAAAAAAAGTGAATCGGGTCTCGAGCTGATTCTGAAAAGTAGTAGGGTCAATTTGATTTTCAAACGGACAATTCTCATGAGTTATTGTAAATTCAAATTGAATGGTGAGAGTTGTGTTTAAAATATTTTAAAAGGGCTAAATGAACAGCCATGTATCTTGCGTTTGGATTCGTTTTGAAACGAAACAAATCCAAAAAAAATCAGAACTCAAACTACAAGAATCGGATTTGATGAATTGGTGGCTAAACGAACAAACCTACCGTATCTATTATCTGGGCAGTACAAAAACTCATCATTGCGCGTAGAACATAGCTAATAATCCGTAATTTTGTAACATTACTGATACCCATGGCCATGGGCTATGTTACATTAAATTATTGATGTTTGTGTTCGATAATGCTCGGAGAAAGAGACTTAAAACAACAATATATTAAGGTATCTTTTCCTTATAAAACTAGAAGCGTTCTATCCAGGAAAGAGGCCTACCCAGTCATGCTGTGGGATCCATGCAGAAAAGTGGTGAAGATCATTCCGGAGATTATAAGTTATTTGGAAAATCACAACTCAAGCCAGAAACTAACGACCTTCACTGATAAGGCTAGAGGATAAAGCTAACAGTTGAAGCCAGTGAATGGCTAACTAAGGACTAATGCTTAAGGGCTAAAATTCAAACAGCTAATGGCTAAAAGCTAATTCCTTTGCCGTGAAGTGCGATAAATACAAAACCAAACGAGCCGAAACTTGATCAAGTTCAGAAGTTCAGAATTCAGGAATGACAGAACACCAACCACAACAGAGCAGGATTAGCTTTTCATCAACAATTCAGTAAAAACTAAAAGAGTAGCTAATGTTTACATCCTTCTCCACCTAGCTGATCTTGACCAAAATTGCTCAGCTAATGGCTAAGCTGATCACCGCTGGTTCATTCTTTTGCCGTGATGAAACTATGTTAATCAATAACCACCACCATAGTCAATGGCAGCAAGAAGATGGACTTGATCACTGCTTGTATAAAATCCTCCATATAGACGTTTGTCCTACATGCAGGCTTACTCAGTCAGAATGAATATACATCATGAGTAGTCTGATTGTAATCAAAGAAAATTGGGCTCTATAGTTACACATAGGTACAACTGATCAGCCATTTTGTTTGAAGAAAGCCATCTTAAAAAAACCGTTGCATTCGTCCGATAATTTGAAATACAAATACGTATACAAACTAGGAGCCGGCATCGGCTCGTTGTACCGGACGACCGGCTACCAGTAACTTTTGATCTGTAAGAGTGAATACTGAGCAGAGTTCGAAAATTAACGACGCAATAAAGTGGGCTTGCTAGTTCACTTTCATTAGCGATAAGTACGTGAACCACACACACTTTTCATATTAGAACACTGACCCAGACAGCTTATCTACGCTTTCGGGAACTAGAGAATGAACACGGCGATCCATTTTCTAATCAGATAGTTCGAAACATTCACGAACTTTGAGTAACACGTTTCCTGAAAGCTGACATATCGAGAGTTCAAGATATATTCCTATGAGGTAGAAATGAACGACACGAGCACTATACCAGCAACAAGTTACTTCGTGTCTTAACACAGTTTACTTAATTCAACAGAAAGTATTCGTGCCCACTGGGGCAAGAAGACACGAAACACGAATTAATCAATCGTATTATACGAAGTGGGTTACATTGAAATGCACGATAGCTTCTTTTCTACAGAAATTGCAATAACGAAAGAAACAAAAAAGCATTCTCCCGAGTGAATCATGTAATCATATGCTCTACGAAGGACAAAGTCAATTAACGTGTATTCGTTGTAATTACATGTCGGAAAAACGTTAGGGTTCGCAGTAATGCGAAGTAAAACCATCATCGAAAAGAATACCAGTACATGTATGAGACGCAGTGGACTTGATGTAAAATTTCGAATACAAGTACATCGTTACTGCCACGAGCATCTGTGATAAGGAACCGTGTCAATTACAGCGTATGCTCAGAATACGTTTCTCGAAATTCGAGTTGTAAATCATTTTACAGCAGACATTAAAACAGCGCATACTGCTATGCAGACGCGGCTCAATAAATTTTAGCGGCGTACCAAACGAAATGAAACCCAGGAGCAGGCCGTTAAGTTAAACATGATCCTGATATCGGTTTTGTAATCAAGGATACAGAGTTCTCCTGGCGATCGATAAGATTTATAAAAGGGTTGCTTACTTCATTTAGGAAACTGGTGACATCGTACACCGAATTACTAATTACAAGCAACGGTTTGGTGGCTGAACTCGTCTCGGATACTTCGGCCAATGTGAATTCCTTTTCTTTTGTTTCGGCCATTATCACCAGCAAAACGAATTTACGGGAAATGTGTAAGACGAAAACAGTTCACACGAAATAATTATTTTGCGAAATATTACGCTCGAAAATGTGGCCGTGTTAACCACCAAGGAAAACCAGAAACGTAACACTGTATGGAACCACGAACCAAGAACCAACTCGCAACTTACGAACGTACTTAGTAACAACGCAGTAAGAAGTCGTTCGGTTAGATTCCGTTATCACTGCTCAACTCTCAACGTCTCAACTACAATGCAGTACTGACGTGAGTACTGAACTACTGAATGCTGAATGCTTCACCGAAGCAACAGCTAGCAACACTCGCGACCTCGCGACTTCGTTCCCAGTTCGCACTCTGACGTCTGGCTTTTCTGGCTATCTAGCACATTGCACACCGGCACCGAAGCACTGAAGACTCTCGACTCCCCACATCTGGACTGACCGTCGGCAGCTCGGCACTAGAAGTCCTCAATCATCTTTTGTCTTTGGCACTCAGTTACTTTTATCCTCGCTAATACTTTTTATTCTTGACTTCTTGAGTATTCATTCCGCACGGTTTACTCAGATAGGTCAGGAAAATATGGTGGACAAAATGATGAAGAAAAATCGGACAGAATTTCCATGAAAGATTTTTTTCACAAATCTCTGTAGATTGTCCCCCTGACCAACATATTATTAAACGTCTTGGGCGATTCCGGCGGAGTATTTTCCTCCAGTGGGTTAAACCACGACACTACCATAAAAATCAGTTTTTCTTAGAAATCTCGAGAATGATCAACAAAGCCAGAGTTGCCAGATCAGAGTACTCTGAAATCCTCCGTATCTCAAATTTCTCCACCATCTAAAATCCTCAACCTTTCGACAGCGTCAAAAGGGGGAGCCTTGTAGTGTTTTTTTCCCCCATCTCAATGGGGATTTTAAAATCATATAATGGGAAGAAAATTAAAAAACTGGACTTCGAAGGTGAAAACACAGTGGCGTATCCAGGAGGGGAGGGGGGTCGAGTCGTAACCCCCCCCCCAACAAAACATCAGGAAAATTGAAAATTTTGATAGGGTATAGAGCACAATGTGTGAAAATATTGACATTATAATTTTTTGAAGACATTTTAACACCCCCCCCCCCAAAATTGAAGTCTGGATTACGCCTCTGTGAAAAGCATGAAATTAATGGTTGAATGTAGCTTTATAGGTTCTTGAATAGCATTTCATAAATTACAAGTTATACCTTTCATCTCAACTGTAACTTGACCACTGATTTGTGAAATTTATATATTTTGTACGGGTAACAGCAAGTAATAGTACTTTTCAATAGGATTATGGACGCTGTTCAACAAAAGGGAACCAACTAACATTTGTAAACAAAATGAGTTATTAGTATCGTTGGAAAGAACGTAAAACGTAGAATTTCAAAATTGGTCCCGATTCAAAAATGTGTACTCACGTTGAAAAAAGCTTATCAGGAAACGCTGTGTCATACAATTTCTATAATGTGGCTCTTGAACTTCGAATCACGTGTTCTCAAAAACTAGATTTTGCTAGTTGGTTCCCTCTTGCAGAATAGCGTTCAATTATTGTAGAGACTTTATTATAAGTATACCATTAATATCGATTATATAAAATAATTACATACTTTTGTAGATTGTACTCTCAAATGTCCATCTTTAAACCTGAAACTACAAAGTACCAATAGACCGTTTTCCTTTGAGGTCATATTGCATCAATATGGCCAAATAATTTTGGCTCAAAACAAAAGGATGCTGTTAAGCGTAAGGTAATTAACCATCAGCATAATCTTTTTTGAGAACGCGTGATTCGAAGTTCAAGAGCTATGTAGAAACTATATGACACAGCGTTTATTGATAGCTTTTTTCAACGTGAGTACACGTTTTTGAATCGGGGGCTCAATTTTGAAAAATTCTAGTTTCTCAAAATTGCCCCCCCCTCACCGATACAAAAATGTGTACCCACGTTGACAGGGGCGGAAACAAGGGGCTAGGGGGGCTAAGCCTCCCCAGTTTCAAAATTACCCCCCCCCCTAAATGAAAAATGTAAATCTATGCGAGCACCGCTATTATCGTTCGTGATGTTGTGCTTTCTTTTTTTATTACAGAGAAAAAAATCTATTTTTTATAGTTTTCTTTGGGGGGGGGGGGGTGCTATGATTTTTGGATTTCTATAAAGTTACTGGCTGACCCGCTTTGCAGGCCGGCTTAAGTGAGTTGGTTTAAGTGAGTTCGATACCATTACCCTCCAATTTCGAGGGATGAAGAGAGTGGAGGAGCATAATAAATTGTGATCCTACTGATAACGAAAAAAAACCAAGGTAAATGTGAGTGCCCGAAGTTAGTAAAGCACAAAGTTGAAAGCTGTTTGAGAACCTTTTTTCCAAAGCATTAGTCAAAAGAAAAACCCTTCATAAATCCACATTTTGTTCCTTACATTCCACGTAATAATAGATCTTTCTACAAAATCAAAAGAAAACCAAAACACGTTTAGTTTGATATGATGATGATAAGAAAATTATCAGTCTTATGATCTATCAGTCTTATGACCGGTTTGATGCAGCTCCCCATTTCTCCCTATCTTGGGCAAGTATTTTCATTTCCAAATAATTCTTACATTTGACATTTTCGATTATCTGTTGAACATACTGGAATCTTTGCCGACCTATCAGTTCTTTCCTTCCATCCTTCCTTCTAGCAGGAAAGATATCATTTCTGGGTGCCTCAGTTTATGCCCTATTAGTTTATCATTCCTCATCTTAAAACAACTCCAAACATCTATTTTACCTGCTACTCTGTGAAGTATTTCCTCATTTCTTACCCTATCCGTCCATGTAATATTAAGTATCTGCCTATAGCATCACATTTCAAAAGCTTTGATCCTTCTCTTCTCTGGTATTCCTATGGTTCAAGTTTCCATACAACGCTACACTCCAAACATAAGTTTTCAAAAATAATTTTTTGATTTCCAGATTTGTTTTTGATTTGAATAAATTACTTTTTCGATAAAATTCTAATGTAGCTTGTGCTATTCTACTACTAATATCCCTTTTATACCTTCCACCTTTTGGTATTTTACTCCGGATATAGCAAAATTCGCTTACTTCCTCAATTGTTCCCTGAACAATTTTTATTTTAAGCTATCGTGTTCACATCGATTACATATACCATCACTTTAGTTTTATTTATTTTTTTATATTTTCATACACTATTCTTACTCAAAATATCCTCCATTCCATTTAAAATATTTTCCAAATCAGTACACCTTCTTTCAGTTAATAACACAATGTCATCTGCAAACCTGAGCATCTTATTTACATATATACTCGCTCTCCATGTGTAGTTACACCTGCTTCAAATTTTTCTTTTATTTCTATCCCACTCTATGCACAAATTAAATAACATCTACTGGAGATAAGGAGTACCCCTGCCTTACACCTTTTTTTCATGTTTGCCTCTCCTTTCTCTCCTTCTATTCTTAAAGTAGCTGTCTGTCTGTTATATAGTTAGTTTATTCTGTATTCCTATCCTTTTTAGAATATCAAATATTTTATCTCATGTAACATTGTCAACAGCTTTTTCAGTATCAACGAATGCCATGCATATATCCCACCCCTTTTTAAGTCTCCCATCTACAATTGAACCACATATTTCAGAAACAACGTGAGCCCCAAAATTTTGAAAATGGGTTGGATTGATTCGCAATATTGCAAATTTTAATTGCATTACACAGCTTCGATGTGAGAGATAATATCTTATGGCTCGCGGCATTGTAAATAACACTGTTCACTTTGTGAGGTTGAAAGGAAATAACAGTAGAAAACTGAAAAACTAAAAAAAGCTGTTCCATATACATAAGTTATGACATTATGAGCTTTCACAGCAGCAAGAGTCGTGAGGTGTATTCTCTCTCCATTTCCATGGATAGGCGAAAATAAGCACAACAGCGACAGTCGTGAGCCCCCCCCCCCGATACGCTCCCCGACATGAATTCAGTGGTTGACATTTGCATGGAAATTTATTTTTCTTCCAGCTATAAGGATACCTAAGCAAAAACCGTAACTCTAGCCATGTGATCATTGATCTTGATTTTTGCTGCGCCCTGCGCGACTACAGTCTGCAGCCATGTTGTTGATAGAAATTTCCATGGACATTTTTTTTATTAGGGTACAAAAGCATATAAAATGTTACAATATGTGTCTCTGCAGGAGACACCTGTAGTTTGCAGCCGTGTTGTTAATAAAAATTTCCATGGAAATGTCCACTTCTGTGGCACGGTTTTCGCTCAAGTATACTCAGTAGTATAACGTCGTAGTAACAGGAGTGTGTAGGGGGAGCACACCCCCACCCACACTACTTCCCCCCCCAGAAACCTTCGCGGGAGTGTACTGAATAACTTTCCAAAGTTTGATAACAACTTCTCAAAGTCTCATGGCGATAGAATGAACAGTGTAGTAAAGTCTGCAGCCGTGTTGTTCATAAAAATTTCCATGGAAATATAAAGGGGACACACACACATTAATAGAAATTTCCATGGAATTATAAAAAAGACATACAAAGACAGGCCGAAATACATTCATTTTTATATATGTATGTGATATGTATATAGAAGATTTTAGGCGCTGGGGCTTCAGCCCCCCCCCCCCCGAAGTCTTTGCTCTATTTCCACCCCTGGGTGTTGAAAAAAGTTTATCAGTTATCAGTAAGCGCTATGTTTATAGGCCAGCGTTGTTCATTTGTAGGGCTGTGAATTTCATTCCGTCAAAACTGGGTAAATATGCGCATAAAATATTTCCTTATTGAAGGGAAATATTCCCAAAAATTCCCTAGAAATTAGAAATATTCCAAAATATTCTCTACCGATATGGATATCGTTTTAATCCTTTTGCTCCCCTCGGGACACTGTTTGTCCCGCCGGTTTAAAAAAAATTCTACTTGGTCACATATACGTTGAAAACAGTACTAGTTGTATCCCACCGGTACAGTCTTTACAGAAGCATAATCTTAGCTCACTCACATCTTGGTAGATGGCGTGGATGTTTCGAAAATTTTTTTCCTGACTCTCATTACTTTACCAGTGGGACATACGCTGTCCTAGATCCACTGGGGGCCCGGGGAGTTGAGTTGAAAATTCTCCGACACCGGATTCGTTTTATAGGGAGTTTATTCAACAATTTCCATTAAAAAAATAATTCAAGTTGAAAAAAAAATTGGTAGCGAAAGGGTTAAAGCTCTAATCGAATAAAAATCAAGTATACCTTCAAATAAATGTGGCCACGCGATACACATATCAAAACGCACAACGTAAGACACTGGTACAATAAAAGTATAAAATTCGTATCCTGTGCCAACTTAGACAAGAGTAAACGATTCCTCATCTAGGCTGGTTTAATGTTCGTCGTCAAAACTTTGCTCTGCACATCGTATATGCATTTTTGTGTGATTATTCGGTTGTCGCAATGAAATGTCTTCTCGTGTTTCTTATACTTAATACAGAGTTATTAAAATTAGATTTCGGTTTATACCCAAACGAACATGGTGGCAGCGGTAAAGCTGCAATTTTCGTTTTTTCTCAACAGTATTCGGTCTAGTTTTCGCAGTTTCGTGAAAAACTAGGCGGGAAAAAATAAAACTTTCGCGATTTGTTAAAAATCAGTGATGAATTTGTGAGCAGAAAAGTTTGTTTGTGCCACAATGACGCAGATTCAACAGCTTCGTTTCAATCTTCCATAGCTTCATATATTCCACCAAAAATTGTAATGAAAATTGAAAAATTCCCCTTTGCTTGTAAGACTGTTACTAAAACGACGCACGATGCACGAAGTTTGTTTCGGGAAAGACATCACAGATTTATACCTAATCGAAGTCGATATTATTGGTTCTTGTACAAATGAAATAGTCCGTAATTTGTTGAGCACGTCAAAAATGTAAAAAAGTCATTATATTGATCATTTTTTTGGGGGGTGAGGGGGGGGGGAACTGACAAAAATACTCGTTGAGTTTATTGAGAGAAACGTGTACTTGAATCGCACTAAATGTACCTATACTACTCCAATATGTTTTATATACTGTCACTCACTGTTAACTAAATTTTTAGATACCTAGTAAAAAGTATAACTTACTCTTACCACAGATATGTTTAATGCATATTACACGATTACAATGCATTTACCTACACCGTGGAAGGTTTAATACTCAAACGTACTTCTAATTCGCCTATCTTGTAAGATTTCATCAGCGATTTTGCTTCGTTCGAATGTCCGACGGTTTCGAAACATTCAGTGGCATCTTGACCAGCTGCAGCCAAAAACACTTCCGGACCGCCAGGATGCTGAGATAAAGGTATAAACACGGTATATTAAATGGGTGCTAAACTAATAATAGTAAAACCAATTTAAATAATTAATAGCACATGATTAAGAATTTTCAGAATTACTATCACTACCACGTTTATCAGTTGCGGTACAATCCTTCCAGGACGGGAATCGATTTGGTCCTAAATTTCGAGAAAAGCGAGGAACATGAGCTATCGCCAAC
This sequence comes from Acanthococcus lagerstroemiae, assembly GCA_031841125.1. Lineage (NCBI taxonomy): Eukaryota > Metazoa > Arthropoda > Insecta > Hemiptera > Eriococcidae > Acanthococcus > Acanthococcus lagerstroemiae. The sequence continues at coordinate 16,644,642 of CM063107.1, forward strand.
CGCGACCAACAAAGATTTTATGAATCTTATTTTCTCACAGATAAGAAAGAATAAAATTCTGAGTGATGATTTCCAGAACTGAGGGAAAGGGCTCACAAAATTCAAAACTAGGGTACTATGTATATAGTAGAAACGGTAAATATCTAATAACGTCCACCATGTTTATTTCTGGCGTTCACTGAGTGATTGTTTACAGTTAGGTATAGTTTTACAGTATATTATTTTACAAAGTTTTCGTCTCCATTTCATTTGATTCTCTTATCAGTGATAAGGCGAAAAAAACATGGCCGACGCGGACGCCGATTATAGTCCCCCCGCCTGTTTTTTACTCTATATTCAAAATCATTCAGAGCTGTGATAACATAAAAGGTAACCCAATAACACTACACAACAGCATAAAAAACAATGGGATGAGATTATATATGATTTTAGCTATATTTTGAATGCTCAATACAATGGCGCTAACCATTTTTCTCAAGAACCTCTCATTTCCCAAATTCCAAATTCAAATTTCATCAAATTTTTTACTTTTTACTCTTTTTTGTCGTCCAGGAATAGCTACACTAATACGCATAACTGAACCCGTATAGTTGTTCGATCAGTAGCATTATCTTGATGATACTAAAATTTGCATCTAAAATAAAAGATAGACAAAAAATGAACTATAACCAAAAAATTAATATCGGCAATAAATTTCTCGTTAAAAATACATAGGTACGGAATCATATATCCTCATGGCGCATTTGCACTGCGGTTGAAAAATGTTATCTACCAAAAGTTGTGTTGTTTTGTTGAGGATAATACGCAATGTTGCAAACCAAAGTCGAAACGTATTTCAACATTGTTTAGGCAAACCGATGGGAATCAGTTTTTCAATGTTGACAACATTCGATTCCCGCCAATATTTTACTCCTGGAGTAAATAAATTTGTTATCACCGAACAACATTAATAAACATGTTTCACCAATGTAAATCCAAAAATGCTTCGAGTCGGCGACGTGTCGCCGACTCGAATTTAATTCTCCACCACATCATCAGTTTTCAAAAAAGTTGACATCAACAAATTTTGTGAACTACATGTTTTCAATCGCAGTGTAAATGCGCCATCATGTCACTGTTTTTTTAAAAATCTCAAACTATTGTGTAGTGTAGAACACATGAGTACAATCAATCCGCCATTTTGTTTGCAGAATGAAAATCATTTTTCCAGTTTCCTGGGAAACTGATCAATTTTTCTAATTTTTGATTGTATTTTTGGTTTTTATAAAAAAAAAATTAACACTAAACATCACAAAAATAATGTACCTAATTCAACTACCAGAATAAATATTTGGAATTTTCTTAGGTAAATTCTGTATTTTCAAATTTTTGTATTTAGGTATAAAAAATAAAGAAAATTAATTATCAGAATTGATAAATAATGATTTTCATGCGCTCTAGATTAAAGTTGGAGCACGGAATCCAAAATTTGTAACCGAAGTTTACAAAAAAATTAGTCGTTGTCGAAATATGGTTGATTTTTGAAAATGCTTGCTGCAAACAAAATGGTTGATCGATTGTACCTATGTGTAACTGCAGAGCCGCCCCATTAGAACTATATTTAATAACGTTACCATTTAACTATAACCTTTTACTTCTGCAATTATAACCGAACTATGCTTCATAAATGTAGAAAGTTCGACTCATGTAGAACTACACAAGTGCATTACAAAACTGTGATGCGCGTGACTCACTGGTGGAGAGGCCGTCGCTTAGGTTTACATTAATTACTAGCATTTCAGAACAAGACAAATAAAGTTTTGGTCAATAGATATTCATCATTTTTGAACATTAGAGCTCAGCTCCTCTGTCCAAAACTCGAGTGATTAACTGTAATATTTATAAGTACGGTAATCGGGGAAATTTTGTACGGAAAACGATAAAGAAGATAATTCATAAGTGATATCGAGGGGACTAGGGCCCCATCGAAAATAATACAAACACCACATTACAACGAATGTTTTGTTGAAATGAAACTGGGCGAAGTTGAACTTTGGTTTCGTCTAAAGAATATTAACAGTAGTGTGACACATTTTTTCTACCGCATGTCATTTTTATCGCTCATAAAAGTGCTCCGGGTGCCATTAGTTTGTTTCTGTTGATAAAAACAGTTCACGTGAAACTATTGCGTACCTACTATCTGCGTACGTACGTATTTGTAAAAACAAATCCCCCTTCCTCTTGAAAATACAGTACCATATTTTTATTTTTTACACTTGCAGACGAGTAAATCAACAAAAAATACATATTTATGCATGAGTACTCAAAGGATTATTAAGACAACAGGAGCTCTACAATTATTTAGAAAACAGAGCATCGCATGGTCCTAATTAATTGACCTTTTTTCAAGATTCAACTAACATTTTGAGAAATAATAATGTTTACCTATATATCTATTTTACAAACGATACTTTTCAGAAAAAAATCAAACCATATTCGGAACGGATAGGTCTGGTTTTTAATTTGTTCAGAAAATATGCGTTACTCGACACTAACGCACGGACGCAGTATAAGTTACATGTATTTGATACACAGAAATAAGAAAAGGAAATGGGTGAAAGCCGTTACCTCATTAAGAAATTTGGTCACATCATACACCGAGTTGTGTATGATAAGCCACAACGAGTCTTCTGAATTATGTTGCGAAACGTCCACTTTTTTATATTTCAACATTTCAAAAATATATCACGCAGACTTGCGATGACGAATCACTAATCAAACAAAACTCAATACCAAATGTTCAAAAGCAGAATCTATCAGGCGGAAGGATATGTTTCCTCGCCATAATGAATATTTATTATCGAACTACTGGTCACAATTCATGAATATTAGGCCAATAATGCGATCACACTAGAGCGGCGTTTAAGGTCACTCGATCATTTTATTACAGAAGTAGTTCAATAGCACGCACCAGAAGAAAAGATGTCAGAGCATGTTCCGCATTATTTGAACGTGAGTTCGCCCTTGATGGTGAAAATGCAACAGCAATTCTCTCGTCTTGTGGCGTGTTCGAGATTCGACGTTTTAAAATCACAGTCGATTTACATGTTACTGGGCACCTATCTACCGCATTAGTTCAGTCGACAATATTACAACATATTTCAATAAGCTGGTAAGACCTCTTACTTTTCCCAAGGGAGTAACGGTTTCTTTACCTTGGTCATCACAAGCACCTCTATATATGAGGAGTTATCTGTCAAAAGGGCGTCCGTTCCATAAGAAATACATTGAACGGACGCCCTTTTGACAGATAACTCCTCATATTGTTAGACGGGTATTTTTGAAATACGACAACATTTTTCTATTACCAAGACCAACGGGTGTTCTAAAAAGAAACGCTTAAAAAAAGAAAATTTAATTCGTCGAATCGCGAACGCAATACATTTCAACGACTATGTAAACTATTCTTAATACCGAACGTATACATAATAAATGCAACACGAGTGAGCATTTAAAACCCTGTATAAAAACAAGAATAAACGAAAAAACGAAACATAATTACATTTCTAACAGTATCAACAAGAACAACAACAACGACGCATATTGCTGGTTTTGATCTAACATTAACACGTACCTACACTTAAAAATAAGATTCAAGCAGGAGAGAAATTATTACAACTGAGAATTCTAAAGAGCATAGGTGCCGACTTCCAAAATTAGGTGGGTTGTACGTCCTATTAATTGTATATTTCGTAGGGTAGGAGTAAATTATAAATATTTACAGTGCATTCTCCTTCAATATGCACAACAAATATGTACAAATTACAACATACAACAGTCATCTATACAAAAATGGTTATTTTCCATATCACCGGGTGTATGAGAAATACGGGCTCGGTCACGTTTGGAAGCAGGCGTTAATAGGTTAAATTTCTGAAGCCAGTTCCTAAAATAGCGATAATTACAAGAACCTTTGATCAACATTCAACTCACTGCACTTTTGGCACTGGACGGGAAAATTATTGAAAAATCAATTACGGAATTCCAAAAAAGAATTCGGGGACATAACATTTACATACTATCGTACAACGAGTAAAATATAATTCATTATTACAACTGAGCGCTGTTAAGCCAAAACTGACCAAGCGACAAAATCCATTTTTTAAGAAAATGTAATATTAAACGCTGATGAATAATGCCAGTTTACGGACATAGCGTTTATAAGCTTTTTTCAACGTGGATGCACATATTTGTAACGGGAACCCAATTTTAAATCATTCTACTTTTCACGCTCATTCCAATGATACTAAGCTTTATATACTTCGTGTAATTATGATCTTCCGCCATTTTGACTTCAACTGTGCCCGTGGATGTCGAATCCGACTATGCAGAGCGTACCGCGTAGTCAATTCGGCATCCACGGGCGTGGTTGGATTCAAAATGACGGACGATTGTGCTCTCCCATCTAGAGCATTAACGATACTAATACTCATTTTGTCAACAAATGTCGCCTGGTCAGTTTTTGCTTAACATCATCCAACTTAAAATGAGACGCGATTATAAAATAATTTAATTATAGTACAAAAAATATCACAATTGAAAGGCACTATAGTGTGAGAATACGACCAACAACTAGCTGGTAATGAAACAACAATAAAATACTCATTATCTCAGCAGTTGTAAGCTGTTTTACTTATGTCGATCACAATACATTTTTATTAAACTTAAGGTAAACCTAAAAACTACCTTTGTTGAGATACACAGTATTAGTCAAAACGAACATTTTGGTGTTAAACCTAACTGAGCAGTCAAACGAGTAAATCAGGGACGGAATATAACGAGGCCGCTTTCGAGAAAAGGAAAGGACGGAATATCAATCATTAGGAACGACGAATTTCGATAGAATACGAATCCAAAGACTGGTGTAACTGGTAATCTTATTTATGCGGGTAATTTATAAAGTAAACATTTCCGATCGACAAACTTGAAAATAAAAGTCTTATGAGCGAAAAGAGTATCTAGTCAAGTTTGAATGCCAAACGAAAAAGCTTTCTGCCATGATAGCAACTGATTATTCAGTTTTACGAAAAATGAAATGGTAAGAGCTATCCTCGTGACACACGAGCTTTATTGACTTGTTAATTTCAACTTTTGAACCGAGAATAAAAAAGAGAGGACAAGATAGTTGTTTCGAACTCATGAATCAGCAATAAAGCTGTATCTTTCACGTGAACAGAAAGGCGTGTAGTGACAACTATGAACCCGCGGCTGCCACCCTGCAATCTACAGTTCATCGTATATCTAGCTGAGCTAAAGGGTGACAAATCTAATTGAATGAGTTTAAGTCAGTTCGAGTAGAATTATCGCTTCGTTCTCACCCCTACATACCCAGTTACATCGATGGAAAAGTGATCCTCCAGCAAGAGGCTTATTTACTCCTCTATCTTCAAGCGTGCCTGAGCTCATGGCTGTGAACTGTGGGGAACAACAGCTGTCTCCAATCGTCTCGTTATTGAAAGATTCCAAAACAAGTTCATGCGAACAACTGCTAAGGCTCTGTTTTATGTTACTAATGCTCAACTTCGGTCTGACCTTGATCTTGCCTCCATCGATGATGCCATCTCGCAAAGGATGAACAGCTATAACCAACGTCTGCACCATCATCCTAACGTGGAGGCCATTATGCTATTGGACAGTGACACCCGCCGACTATGTAGAAGATATACTTGGGATTTTATTACCTAAATTATTTAATTAAATGAAGACCAGCATTCCAAAAACGCCTGTCACTTTTTAACATTTTTGAGTTAGCTACGCTGTCTGGTGAGCAGTTAGGAACTACAAAATGCGACATAACACCCAATAAAACATATCTAATACTTTCCTATTCTGTGCCTTATAATCACCATCGAAATAAAGTGTTATTCCAAAAAGTGCCAAGTCAAAGAGAATAATAACGACAATACAAGGTTCGGCAAGAACGTTAGTTTTGCATTTTTGAATAATTGAAAATACCTACTCAAAAAAGCAGATCAGAAATAACTATTGGGTGTTTTGATACCAGTGGAGAATGATTAAAACGTTCAATGGCGTTGAGTAAAGAGATTCACGTCAGTATTCTCATTGTAGCATTGGAAATCAAAAATGATGCATGATTTTTAAAAAAAAATACATGATCAGAAAGACAATGTTTACTTTAGTATTTTGTAAGTGGAAAGCAGCACTTTTCATTGACAAATCCGATATAAGCATAAAGCATAACTTCGATATAAAGTAAATGTGCCTCAATGTAAAAACATGAGTCACATTTTTACATGCAGGCACGTTTACCAACCAACACGACAAAGCAACACCAAGAATACCGACGGATGCTAAGAATGGCCGACTAATGCTGAGGATGTTATTATTACAACGTTATCATTGCAATTGTTGCTTTTTGATATTATTCGCTGTCTGAACTGCGGGTTTCCTTTCAGTTGGGAAAATGTATAATATGCTGAATTTTTCAGTGTTGCTTTCTTGACAAAACTGTTAATGTTTTCCCTTTCTGATCACTGTATTATAAAAAATATTTTACAAAACAACAGTTAAAAGTGAGTTTACATGATTTGGGAATTGCTCACTTGCTGCATGTAAACACTCACTTTTGACTCTTGGTTTGTAATATACTATTTCTGGCTCATTAGCCCTCGCTCAGAACTTAGCTCTGCCAGCAAGAAGCTTATTTACTTAAGCCTGCCTGGGCTTAGGGCTGCGAACTGTGGGGATCAACAGCTGTCTCCAATCATCCCATTATTGAAAGGTTCCAAAACAAATTCATGCAAACACTGTTTTATGTTACTAATGCTCAACTTCATTGATCTTGTCTTTGTTGATGATGTTATCTTGCAAACAATGAACAGATATAACCAACATCTGCACCATCATCTTAGCATGGAGGCCATTATGCTACTAGACACCAATAGTGATACCCGTCAACTACGTAGAAAATATACATGAAATTTTATTAGCTAAATTATGTAATTAAATGAAGGCCAGCATTCCAACAATGACTGCCACTTTTTAAAAATTTTGAGTGAGCGATGCTGTCTGATGAGCAGAGAGGAACTACAAAATGTGACACAACATCCCGTCGGCACTATCAGTATGCTCATTGTATTCTTATTACTTTGGGGTGAATTCTCGCAAATAGATCACCCCAAACTGATAACAATGCACGCAAAATGTTTGCCTATGGTAGCGCTACCTAGATGAGGTTTAAACCCAATTAAAACATTCTACTTTTTTCTATTCTTAGCCTTATAATCATCATCAAAATAAAGTGTTATTCCTATAAGCCCCAATAGCCCCAAGTCAAAGAAAATATTAAGTATAACAAGAGGTTCGGCAAGAGCATTAGTTTTGCATTTTTGAATAATTATACCTTCTCAAAAGAGCAGATAATCAGAAAATAACTGTTGGGTCTTTTGATACCAGTGGAAAATTATTAAAATATTCAATGGCGTTGAGTAAAGAGATTCACATCAGTATTCTCATTGTAGCATTGTGAATCAAAAATGACACATTATTATTTTTTTTTTTACAATTGTACATGACCAGAATGACAATGTTTACTTTAGTATTTTTCAAGTGGTAAGCAACACTTTTCATTGACGAATCTGATACAAGCATAAAGCATAACACCTTGATGTAAAGTAAACGTGCCTCAATGTAAAAACATGAGTCACATTTTTACATGCAGGCACGTTTACCAACCAACACGACAAAGCAACACCAAGAATGCCGACGGATGCTGAGAATGGCCGACTAATGCTGAGGATGTTATTATAACAACGTTATCATTGCAATTGTTGCTTTTGATATTATTCGCTGTCTGAAAACTGTAGGTTTCCTTTCAGCTGGGAAAATGCACATGCTGAATTTTTCAGTGTTGCTTTCTTGAGAAAGCTGTTGAATGTTTTCCCTTTCTGATTATGTATTGTAAAAAATATCTTACAAAACAAAATCCAAAAGTGAGTTTACATAACTCGGGAATTACTCACTCGCTACGCTCATTCGCCAACTTTCCCTCGCATGTAAACACTCACTTTTGACTCGTGGTGTGTAATTATACTATTTTAATCTTTTCGGCCAGAAGAAACGAGTTCTTCGTGTTCCATGTACAAAATGCTACTCCAAAATGTCCTAAGTCACTCGTTTTTCAACTTTGCCAAGCTCTACACAGTGAACTGGGTTACACACACACACAAAGGAAAAAGCTTCCTCGGTCATATTCAGGAAGGGTACAAACACCAGCTAAAACAATTTTTTCAAGTCAGTGCTACCAGGAAAAGAAACTGTTTTCATCAATTTACCAACTTTTGCAAAAAGTGACTTGGACTTTTTGGATTGCTGGGCTTCAAATAATCCAATCTCGCTTGCTAATCACTAACGCTGATTGCCCTTCACTAGTTTTCCATTGTAATCTATCCTCATATAATTTGGTCATTACTGTACTGTCGGTAGTTTCAAATAAACTTGGGGGGGGGGGACATAAACAGCATTATAGATCTATGTCAATTATTCTTCAAATAAAGCTCTTTCAAAACGGGATCCACCGGAAAAATACTGGGACTCGGAATCGAAGTGGCTGACATGTGGTGGCAGAGTTAAGAACCTGTCCGAGTGATCAAATAATTAGCTCTCATAAGAAATGTACAAGCGATGATTCGATATTTTGAATTTTGAAAAATTTAGAGTTATTTGGGGGTGAATTCCTATTGGAATCATTTTTTATAACATTGACTAATAATTAAAACAGTCATCCAAGCAAACCCACAGGTGGAATCCTTATAAGACGAGACCAAATCTTTGCTCCCCGTGTTAAAGGATAGGAAACATCGATTTTGATCACTCACAAGTATTACTGATAAGTGTGCGTGTGTAGTGTCACGAGCGCTCTCTACATTTCATTCGACATCCCAATTGATCGTTTCAGAAATGACGTCACCGACATTCAAGTTGGTAGGAGCTACATAAGAATAACACGTAAAAATGGTTCAAATCGGATTCGGTCAAGATTAGTGTCATATTAAAGAAGATTTAAAAAGCTACAAATGATGTTCTGAGGATATTTTCATTTTAACTCATAATTTTCAAGAAAAATGCATTGAAACGGTATTCCTCCATAATAGGTATGTTAAATGTTAAATGTTGTGGGAGAGGTGGTGGTTACACCGAGTGCTCAGACTTTAATGTCCATTGCACTATGCCTCTAACGTGTTGAGCCATATGTAGTAGCGCCAGGTTGCTTTCTACATTGTCCGTGTAGTACTACGCCAACTTCACTAGCCGGGTTATTACAACCCTGAGTTCCGTTGGAGCACTCCCACCGACGCTCCGGCCAGTCAACAGCGTTTAGATACTGGTAACAGATTGCGTGCTTTTCCATTACCTCTGCTGCTAACTGTTGCGCCTCGGTACGTCCCAGGTAATAGTTGTACAATGCACGTAGACATTACCTGAAACGCTGGCTATAGCGGTATTCGAACTCGGGACATTTGGATTTCAAAAGCCGTCATTCTTACCGCTACGCCACCGAGGCGACCATAATAGGTATACTTCTGTATTAAACTTCCTACCAAGCTGTTTTGCTGTGACGTCACGATTCGTCATTTCTGGAACGATCAATACGATAAGTAAAATATGATACCACTTGTCAGTTTTTCGAAACATATGCGGTCTGACGATATTTGAAAATTTGTGGTCGGATCAATCCAGGGCAAGAAGATCTTCCAGTGGTCAGATCTAGTTTATTTAAAGATCAGAATTCCTCCCAAAGAAACAAAGAAACTCGATCGTATTAACAACTTTTCAATCGTCGGCGTCGGACAACGGGTTTCATAAAAATTCACACGGTGGAGGAGCGGATTTGAAAATTCTCTCTTTTGTCGCAACATGGATCAAAAAATAACTAGGAATAAGTAACACTCAAATTATAAATCGACTGAACTCTCAACATTAGTTTTCTTTTCGTCGACAATCATTTCGAACACAAAGCATTTCATCCTCAATTTGGGTGCCAAAAATCCGCAAATCTTTTCACTCTACCAGGTATTTTTATGAAAATTTCTGGAAAGCTTAGCATGAAATCGATAACAAATCTGGAGCTCTGTATACTTCGTGTAAGTACGATCGTCCGCCATTTTGACATTTTGACTTCAACCGTGCCCGTAGATGCCGAATCCGACTATGCGGAGCGTACCGCGTAGTCAATTCGGAATCAACGGGCGCGGTTGGATTCAAAATGGCGGACGATCGTACTCTCCTATCTAGAGCTTCAACAAATCCGCAGAAGAAGAACTGAGACATATTCTCTGAACTTCAAGACACAAATTACCTCAATTCACGTGCCAACACTACTCGGTACCACGGGGGACAAACATTTACGCACACATTTTGCCAACTCCATAAATTCACGAATTGTGTTCCGATTCCCAGCTTTCAGTCTGTCATCGTGCATCGAAATGAACACATCATTTGACCAACGACGACGGCCATAAGAATGTGAAAATGAGAAATCACGAAAAATTCGACGATCGCGACGGGAAACATGTTCTAGTGATTATGATGCAAATGCAACACTTGTTCGAGCAGTTTTTAGAAGCAGTACCCCAGGTACATCGTCATGGCATAAATCTAACACATTTGCCGCAATCGTCGATCACGCTGAGTATTATTTTTCTGCAAATTAGTCAAAAAAAACGCGCGCACGGAACTGTACAACCAAGATATCTACAATTTTTGATACCGATATTCTAGATAAGTCTTTCCTCTGGCGGCGGTTTCATCACATTGTCTAACTCCACTCTGGGATTGCAGTATTCCTGCGAACTCGGACTGTAGGTACCGCGGGTGGCCCTCTTGTTCCGAGCCATCATGAAAAACATGACCAAACTGATGACGAGTGCGAGCAGCAAAATGAACGCGATCGGACCCACGATAAGGGCGATGTCGACCACTTTGTCCACCGAATATAATTGAACCTAGAGAGACAAAGTCAAAATTTCTTACGTTAGTTTGTTTTACCTAATTTTGAATTACAATGATCGGTAAGATCACTCACCTCCGTGCAGTTCTTGCCCACGTAGTTGGGCTGACAAATACATTCGTAATCCGGCTCGTCCGTGCATTTTTCTCGACATGTTCCACCGTTTTGACAAGGCATTTCCTACAAAAAAAACACGAGCATACACGATATTAAAATAACTACGCGGGAGTACCACCGCAATATCAATTTCAAAACCGAGAGTCAGCTCACGTATGTACGGGTATGATAAATACCTCATTTAATCAAACGCACTTAACGCCCTGTTTTTCGCTTCTTCAACGATGACGGTACTCATTAATCCCACTTGAGAACCAGAGTCGAGATAAGAACTATTTTAGTACAGAATTCGAGGGAAAAAATGTGACTTCTTTATTTACAAATGTAACTTAGACTGATTAGGTGAAAAGTAAGGTGATCGGCACCGAATACTGGCACATAAAAGTAAGTCACAAGAGGTGTGTGTATTCACGGAAGTTTAGAACTTCGGTACCTCATGTTACTTCACTTTCTCTGAAAATCCCCGCCTCTTTCGTTTTATTAGTATATTATAGTATAATTGTAAAGCAAATCTTTTTTTATTTTTGTAATCCGCTTCTTTTTTAATCTAACATAGTACCTTGAATTGCAAATGGAAGGTAATTCAGCAGCACACACACTCTCTCGCTGGTAAGATCTCGTTAGTGTGACCAGTTCAGGGTGATATTTATTATTTAAATAGAAAGGTGAAGAAATTGCATATTGGTCCCGTATTTTCGACTTCCTCCCCCCTATGTGTGCTACCTTGCGCGATGAGGCGACTTAACGAAGAACTAAAAGCACTAAAAGGAAAACTCCGACAGATAAATTTCAATGAAAGCCAGGGGAAACTACATCAGCATTCTTTCTCGATGTGTCTCCACCACCACAATTATAAAGGTAACCTACAAAACAAATAATAACTACGGACATGAAAAATCTCCCATTGAAAAACTATTAGAATATTGAGAATGAAGACATGGCATGCTGGACACTAAATGAGGTATACAGACAAATTAAAAAACTTAAAGGAAGAGATGAAAACAGTAAAATTAGATAAAATAGTAATTAGTGAAGTGAGACGGTCAGAAGAAAATTATTTTTGGACGGGAATTATAGAATAATTAATACATCAGTGAAAAAAGGAGAAGTAGGCACAAAGTGCAACATTATACCCACATAGTGAGAGAATATCAATTGTGAGAATTTCAACTAAATGAGTACCTTCAGCGATAGTCCAAGTTTACTTGCTAACAGGAAGTTATAATGAAAAATTAGAAAAAATTAATGGAGAAATTGACGAAGTAAAAATAATTGTAAATTAATCAATTAAAAATTTATTTTAACAATTTTAATTAAAATTAATAAATTTAATGGTAGTTATTATTTAATAATAATAATAATAATAAATTTTAATTTTAAATATGTTCATATTGCGCGTCAATTGAATATTAATAAGTCGAAACATAGTAAATGAATTGGAAAATTTATTTTTTAAAAGTTTAAATGAATTTTAAAATAGATCATTTTATAGTCAAGTAAAAATTTATTAATTAATAATTTAAAAAATTTAAAGTCGGAAATTTTATAGAATTAATTAAATTAAATTCTCTTTGTATTAAGATTATTTTAGTATAAAATTAAAATTTTAAAGTTTTAATAAAAATTAATATTTTAAAATAAATTTTAAAAAAATTGTTAAATTATTTTTAATAATTTATTTTCAGATTAGAAATTAAATTAAATTAATTATATATTACTTTTGATTAAAATAATTTAATTATAAAGTTTTAATTTTTAATAAAATTATTTAATAAATGTAAATAGAAAATTTTTGAAATTAAATTTTTTCTAAAAAATATTTATAATTTTTAAGTAATAAAAATATAGTTTAAAAATATTAATTTTATTAAATTTTTAATAAAAAATTAAATTTATTTCTTTTTAATTAGTTATAAAAAAAATATTATATATTTTTAAAATAATACATTAAAATAAAATATTTTAAAACTTAAATTTTTTTTTTTTTAAATAGGGGGCAGAAACCATTTTAACATTTTTTTTTGGTTTGAAAAAACATGTTTAAAAAAACTATAAGCAAGGTAAATGGGAAAGAGAATTTAATTGAAGAGCTCTTTCCCAAAAGTGGCCTAAGTCAGTTTTTGTCAAAAATAAATTTGTTGCGCCATCTAGTGGTACAATATGGAAGCTGTAGAAGGTAGGTTTCCTAATATTCCTATCGAAGGTTGGCGTCTTTCTGTAATCTGAGCTAAGGACGTCTGATCAACTGGGGGTATGCCCTATTTTTTATGATCTTCATAAGGACTCTGCTGATGTTAGACGAGAGACTAATTCGCCAGTAATTGTTTAATTGGCACTAACTTATCCCCTTTCTTATGCAGGAAGACAATTTCTGCCTTTTTCCACTGCTTTGGAATCGTTTTTTGTGCAATAATTCTGTTGAATAGCAGAGTCAATGGTTCAGTTAATACTCCCGCAAACGTTTTTAAAGTTTTATTTTCAATTTTATCAGGGCCAGACGCTTTCCTTACTTTTAGATTTTTCAAAGTAGTCTCAACTTTGTCCCTCAGGAGCGGTAGAAATGGTTCCCATTGCGGTGTTGGCCTGTGCTTTCCCTCGCGTTTCGTGCCATCTTTTGTGGTTTCAGGTAAGTCATATAGTTCTTTGTAGAACTCAGTGGCTTCTCGAAGTATATCCCCCCCCTGCCCGTCACTTTTACGCCAGCCCTATTGAAGACCCCCCACCGCTAACTGTTTTTCATAGCAGAGTTCTCTTTTTAACTTTTTTGTGGACCAGGAGCTCTCGATAATTTCTCTGACCTTTCTTTTTTCGAAAATTCTACAGTCACTTCTGATACTTTTCGTGACTACTTTTTGGATTTCGGCCCATTCGATCTTCTGCAAGGTTGATTTTGATTTCATCTTTCTTAGTTCTTCCCTTTTAATGATACTCTTTTTAGTTTCTTCCGAAATTATATTATCCGTACTTTTTACTATTTTAACTTTTCCAAACGCTTCCAACGTGGAGTTTGTAGCATCAATTGAAAGTCGCATCCAACCATATTTTGCTTTTTCTCCTCAGAAACTCAATGTTTGGGCCCCGTTTATGCAAAGGGATCACTACCTTTTTTGTTTGTTTTCCAAAAATTTTAGCATACCCTTTTCTTTTTAGTATTTTAGGAAAGCTTAAGACGCACCTCCCCACTTTATGATCTGAGGAAAACTCAAAACGCGCTAGAACACTGTAGTCTCTTTCGGTCGACCTATCGTTTATTAGGCAGTGGTCAATTTCGTTCCTTACTCTTTCATTGGGTACCAACCAAGTCCACTTTCTAGCCTTTTTTTTTTCCGTAACGTGTATTCAAAATTTTTAGGTCATTGCACCAGTCTATTCTCCTCCTTATTCCTAACGCCTAGACTAAATGCACCTACACTTGCTTCCCCTGTGAAGTTTGTTCAAACCTTGGCATTGAAATCACCGATTATCATATTATAGAACTCATTTTCTTTTTCCAAAGTTTCCTGTAGTGATTTATAGAATGCGTTTTTGGCCACATTATCGGCTTCTGAGGTGGGCACGTAGCATTGTATCAATGATAATTTTGTGTCTTGGTCCAGAGACAGCTCAGTACGGCCACTCTTTCGTTCTCCGCCCTGATTGCATATATTTTGTACCACCATTCTTTTTTATTAGAAAGCCTACCCCTTTTTGCCCCTTGGTTTCACCAAAATAATAAAAATAGTTTCTTGATTTTCTTTGGTAAAGACCCTCCCCCTTGCGTCTGACCTCTGATAGTCCCAAAATATCTCATTTGACCTTGGTGAGTGCGGTTTCAAGCTCCAATAACCTATCCTCGCTTGCTAAACCTCTGCAGTTGTAATTGAGAATATTCAAGCCAAACGGATTTCTTTTTGTTGTTTTTTGTTGCCGAAAAATTCAATTTGGATGATGTTGTAGCTGTACTTAGCCCTTGTCAGCCTTACTTCCCCTCGATGGCTGCCTTCGTTTTGGGGAAGGAGTTCGGGAGCTCGGTATGCACGGGTATTACACTGTTGGTTGCTGTGACGGCCCCCTGAACTATGGCTTCACATCAAATTAAAGGTCTTAAAAAACTGAACCTGATTTTTATATTTTATTCCTTCCAAAGTTTGTACAAGGCGACAATTTTGAATCAAAATACTTTATTTCAACAAGTAATAACGTACATTCTAAACTTATTAAAGTTCCGCCTGTTATCCTTTAACATTCTTCAATATCTACCAAATGATTGAGACCAGTACTTCTTAACGAAAATGCAAAGTACGAGTAGGTGTTGCCAGCATACAGTCTTCAACGTTACATAGCGCAGTGTTGTACGATTTTTCAATAATTTTTTTTCTTCTTCTAAGTGCGATAGATTTTGAAAAATTTTTCTCTCGAAAAATTTAAAAGTGACAAAATAGTCTCGAAAATTAGATTTCTACCACAAATGGTTCCATAAAGTCTCCAGAAGCATCAATTTTGGGTAAAAATGTCATTTTAAAGATCAAAGTCAGCTCTAAAAAAAAAGTTTTTGCATAAAAACCCGGGCCCCGGTCATAATATTAGACACCCAGGGATATTCCTATTACTGCTAGAAGGGATGGTTGAGGGAAAGAATTAGAAAGAAAGGCAAGAAATTGGTAAAAAAAATTTTCTAATTTAATTATTTTTTATAATAAATTTAAAATAAATTGATTTAATTAATTTTATAATAAAATTGAAAGAAAAAATAAATTAAAAATTTTAAAGAATTAATTAAATTAAATTCTTTTTGTATTAAGATTATTTAAATAATAGAGCTACGAAGAGCAGATAATGAAGGATACAAAATGTAAGTCTTTCTCAGAAATGAAATGATTAGCACAGGAGAGAGAAAAGTAGAGAGACACAACCAACTGGTCGAGAAACTAAGGAATGCATCATCATCTTCGACTCGTTTTACGTTATACTCATCAATTGTTCATAATTTCCTTGCCAGAACTTCTCGTAGTTTTCATTAGTAACTTTGGTATCGAGAGATGATACTATGTAGAAAACAGGTTACGAGAATGGGAGACATTCTCATTTTCTTCGTATCACCAGGGTCACAGTTATGGAGGGGCATAGGGAGCAGCTAACACCAACTCCACGGGCCCAGTTAGCATATATGAAGAGTTTAGTATCAAAACCGACAATTGCCATTGTCCTCCAAGGACGCAAATAGGCAAAATTCTGTACACGGGTGCAGGAATATCTCTTGCTGCGCCTGTGACAGTGATGTAGTGCGCACTTTGATGTCTTCAATGAAACTGCACCTCATTGATCGGTTATTCTGAATTCTTTGAGAATGTACTCACAAGGGGCAAAGGGGACATAAGTACAGCAGACTCACAGTAATCAGCCCTTATTGAGGCAGAAGTTACTGAGGATAACGAAGTTTGATCAGATTTAGAATTTGGATCAATGATATGGCACCCTGCTACAAGAAAACTGACTATATTGGTTGAAAAAATTCAAGAAAAATTTCAACAATTCTTATTTAAAAAAACATTTTAGTATCATCCCAGTGAGCTAATTGAAAGGGAATTTCTTGAAGGCTAACAAATTCAATCGTTAAAAACACTTCAGAAAGTGGCAATTTTTATTTCCATTATTGATTTGTTAACTTCTCACATCGTGGACTCGAACATAATTGATAAAATTCTGTTAAATGTACCAAAACTTTCAGGCCGCGTTAGTGGGGGGGGGTGCCCCCCAAGGCACTTGCCATTGAATATAAAATATGCAAAAATTAGCATTTTTTCACCTTTAAAACACGTCTTTTCGAAATTTTGCTCGAACAATAATCTTACCTTCATTTTTCGTAAGTTGATCCTTTAATATCGGCAATTTTTAAAAACTACCTTAATTTTCGACTTTTTTTCTTTTGAAAATCTTACCTCCCCCCCCCTTGGGAAAATTTAGGCTACGCCACTACGCGCTAGTAATATGAAGGGTGAAGAATCTCAACTCGCATTTACCATTTTACTTCAAGGGCGCAAATAGGCAAAATACTGTACACGGGTGCAGTAATATCTTTGCTACACCTGTGAATGTGCGATATGTATAACATATTCCACGTTCATAGGCGCAGCAAAGATATTCCTGCACTCGTGTACAGTATTTTGCCTATTTGCGCCACTGAAGTAAAATGGCAAGTTTCGGTTTTGATTCTAATCTTCTACTACATAAAAGAAGTGAATGCTTGTCTGTTTGTTTGGTTGTTCGAGGTTGGCGGGTGAACCATAAAAGGAGAGTTTGAACTTTCTGGATGTGTTCGTATGAACCCGGAATAGGTTTTAGGCTATAAAGAAATTCGGTACCCTAATTAGGAGGGGGGCCAAAAATTTTGCCCCTTGCGGGCCCCCCGATCATTTTTTTAAATTGAACTTTACGGAATTGTTCTACATTGAACTTTTTCACATTATGCTAAAATTTAGTAGCTGTAACTGTCTCCCTTCAGAAAATATTAGGGGGTTAAAAATCTGAAATTTCCAAAACGAGCTCAAAATGCCTCATTATTACGTGTACATCCGATTTAACGCGACCGTAAGATATTCGGACATTGTTTTGTACTCATTTATGCACCACACGGCCCATTTTCAATCACATATAACCACCAAAAGCTCTAAAATTTCAGTTTTTGAAAAATATGTTCAGCATTTCTTTCAATTATTTGAGTGAATTTTTGAAAACACCAACATTTTCCTCTGAACAGCACAAATGGGAAGCAGTAAACTGCAAATAGATCAGGAGCCTCCAACTGAATGCTAAGAGAGTTGAAGCTATTTACGGTCGTAAATTTCAGTAGCGTTTCTCAGGGAACCTTTTCCGAGCCAAAGCCAAGTATCGGCTCTGCTAGCTGCTACACGGCGATTCGTCTATCAAAACGCACACACATACACAAAGAACGGTAGTTTTTTTGTTTTTTTTAAATTTTTTTTTTTATACAGCAACCATTAGACAAAACTGCACATAAAAATGTGTCCTGTGTGTCTCATGATTAAAATCTCTCTTCACTACTATGTATAAAAGTGTTAGTTTCTCGGTGGGTGAGTGTGCGTGTTTGTTCGAGGTTAGCGGGTGAATCATAAGATCTGAAGGCAGTTGGGATGGGGGGGGGGGTGGCCCGGACCCTCTCCCATCGAAAGATCTAAATACCTCCTAACGCAACTTCTATATTACGGAGTATCAGTTCCAGCGACTGATTTCCCGAAAGGCACATTAGGCAAGTGCCTCGGGCTGCAGATTTTGAGGGACGGCAAATTTTTGTACGAAAACAGCGGGAAAAAGGGGGAAAAAATTCGGAAAAGTATAAAAAAAAGAAGAGACAGTCAAAAAAAAAGGATAATATTGTAGAAGTTGCAGAAAACACAATTGGGAAATAATGATCAATTTTTGACCTATAGCTCATTAGCAGAATATGGAGTGGAGGGGTGAGAGGTACATTTCGTGAAGTGAAGTAACCACCCGCTTATCAGTCGCATTAGCAGTCGATGTCGGCAATGAGGGAAGGGTAGAAGGAGGAAAACTGCAAGTTTTCAGGCAGGAAAAGCTCACGGATGTGGATCACAGGGAATCGTTGGAAGGACGGAATGGGATGATAGAGAAAGCAGTTTGCGGTAACGGAAAGAGGAGAGGACATACTAATGTCTACCGAGCTCTGTGCGGTCAAATTTTGACGTGTTTCACGCCACAGAGGGAGAGGGGGCACAAAATTTCCCCCATTTAGCCAGCTCACTATAGCCCACGGTCTAGATGAGCCGCGAAACGGGTCAGCTAGTCTCTTTATATTATGCATCTCAAGGTCGTTTTTTTCTGTTTTTGGCTCCACAGTCGGGAAGTATCTCATTTTCTCGGTTTAACAGTAGAAAAATTTTTCATTCCGGCCCTCTTAATAAACCTGCTTTGCTGCGGCCCTTATATCATGACAGAATGTTACTCACCGAACAAGGATCGTATAAATCACAATGACGACCGCAGACCTTCTCCATGCATTCGCAAATATAGGTGCCGGGTTGATTCTTGCATGTTCCCCGTGTCCCACAGATTTCGTTCATCTCTTCCGCGCACTCGTCTATATCTATTTCGCATCGTTCACCTCTGTATCCTGAAGAGCGAAATCACAATTTTTTCAAGTAACGCATTTGCATTCCAGAAATCGAGTAATGATTGTATTTACTGAAAAGTATTGCTCACCAGTAAACGAACAATTGCACGAGTAGCTATCGATTCCATCAATGCAGCGACCACCATGCAAACAAGAAGGCGACCCGTCACTGCTGACTTGACAATCGTTTATATTCTCTTCGCAATACATCCCTCGAAAACCCTTGTGACACTCGCACATAGGTATCTTGAACAAACACAAAAAATTTCAATCGTGTCATACCCTGAGAAACCACCCGCAAAGATTTTTTGTTCGTTTGCGTACTCAACTCACCTTTTGTTTAAGAATGCAAAGGCCTTTATTTTGACAAGGAGTAGCGGAGCAGAACTTCTCGTCGCAATAGGTACCAATAAAACCATCCGAACAGCTGCATGTAAAATTATCGCCCGTATTTTCATCTTCGAACAGAACCGAAAATTATTATCTGAGACGAAAAAGATAACGCGTTCGCTGTTGTCGAAATCAATTACTCACTGTGTCTATTTGAGCAAGAAGCGCCATTTTTACACGGATTGTTCTCGCACGTCACCTGCTTAACGTGTTCGCAATTTTTCCCCATAAATTCGACGGTGCAGTTGCATTTATAATAGCCGAGATAATCGACGCAGGTGCCGTTGTTTTGACAAGGTTGAGACATACACTCGTCGATGTCGATATCGCATCTAGAATGAAAACTCACATCAATATCCAATACCGAGATGAAGAAGATAATGAGACACATTCGGCGATACTTACAACCAACCACTCCAACCAGTCGTACACTGACACGTGTAATTTCCAGTCCCATCCATGCACGTCGCACCATGCTGACATTTGTTCTCGTAACATTCGTCGATGTCGTGAGAACAGTCTTCACCATCGAACCCGACTGGGCAGTCACAGCTATAGCTCTCTGTTCTATTCGCACATCTACAAAAAGACGTTTTATATTTCAACAAAATATAAGTATTCATTTGGATTTATACAATTATGAATGGTCATAATTATGAAGAATGGTTGCAATACAAACAAATCCTGGCTCATAGACCAGACATAGGCCTCCCCCAACCTCAGCCATTCTGACTGCATATCAGTTATTTGATGCTATGATTTGTTCTTCAGAAAATGCTGTTAGTCGTTTTCCTATTTTTTCTTGGGCGCCTTCTTTTTCGTTTTTTTTTTTTTTTTTTTTTTTTTTTTTTTTGTATTTTTGATACTAAAACACATAATTTTGTAGGTTCATCTTTCATCCTTCAATGATAAATGCCCCCCCCCCCCACTTCTTGTTCCTTTTTGATATTACCTTCATGATATTTCTATTCTCTTTTCTAATTTTACACTGGAATCCGCCCTTTCGAGCATTACTTCAGAGACGTCGGGGCTGTCTTAGCCCTCTTCTCGTCTTGCCGAAAAATCGACCTAGCACATAGGCTGTCGCTAAGTAACTGAGACTGAAATTCGTACGGCCCACTAACGCTACCTATCGGCGTTTCAATTTAGTAAGGGAATAATTTGGTTCATTAGCTATCGATTGGGACCACGCCGAACTCATTTGATTGAAAACTCGCTGTTCCACACCAATTTGAAAGAAACCATATGCGTTGATCTCTCCAGGTTTTTTAAAGAAGGAAAAAAAAACAACAACATACGATCGCAAAATGTTTTATTAATCATCATCTTCATTAAGTACACGAATATCTTTTTCAAAATAAGCGCCATTCATGGCTTGTCCATTCGTTCTTGCCATTGATCGAACGTTTTCGCGTATTCTGCCGCCGGTAACGAGGAGAAAAACATCTGCGCTGCAGTGATGACTTCTTGATTCGTGTTGAATTGACGACCGCATAAGGCTGCCTTCAGTTGAGGCACTAACCAAAAGTCGCAGGGAGCCAGGTCAGGACTATACAGGGGGGGGGGGGTGAATCTGGATTTTCTTGTTTTCTGCGTACTCCTGGAATGTTTGAGCCGTATGCGGGCGCGCATTATCGTCACCGCGGCGTATATGTTTTTCTCCTCATTACCGGCAGTGAAATACACGAAAACGTTCGATAAATGGCAAGAACGAATAGACAATGGCGCTTATTTTGAAAAATATATTCGTGTACCTAATGAAGATAATGATTAATAAAACATTTTGTAATCGTATGCTTTTTTTCCTTCTTTAAAAAAATCTTTAAAAAACCTGAAGGGGTCAACGCATATGGTTTATTTCGAATTGGTCTGGAACAGCGAGTTTTCAATCAAATGAGCTCGGCGTGGTCTCAATTGATAGCTAATGAAACAAGTTATTCCCCTACTGCGTTGAAACGCTGATAGGTGGCGTTGGTGAGCCGTACGAATTTTAGTCTCAATTACTTAGCGACAGCCTATGCATGTAGGTACCTTATTTTTCATTTCTGAAAGTTTTGTTTTATCTTTCAATTTAATTCTCAATATTTACCTTTCGATGGAGTTTGGAGTTATTGCTAGTTCCTCTTCTTCTTTTTTTTGTCAAGGCCTAGGTCTGTGATTCATAAGTACAGGGGCGCAACCAGAACTTTTTTTTGGTGGGGGCTAGAATTTAGGGGGAAAAAACTTGAGCAGGGGTGAAAACTCGATTTGGCACCTACCTCATTTGGTACCTAGCTATTTTCATGAGCTGTAAATTTTTACGAACCTACGACGCAACGCAACCGCATCAGGCCATCAGTATCATTTTTTTTGTTTCAAAGTTGATTTTAAAAAATTTTGAAGAATTTTTGGAGGTTATACGCAATAGCCCCTAGCCCCCTCCTTAGTCGTGTCCTTGCATAAGTGAGAGTGGGTAAAATACAGCTATTAAATATCTTGCTCTTGTAGAGCAGTTTGTAGGGCCCCTTCATGATATGTTTTAGACTCTAGAATTTTTTCCATCCCATTGCCTTTTTTCTCTGTATTTCTTTTTGAAATAGTTCTTTTAATGACATAATATGTCCTAAATAGTTATATTCGTGAACCTGTTCTATTATTTTGTTTTCAATCTCGATTTTGGGTGGTGTTTTGCCGTTGTTGAGGATTTGGTTTTACTCATGTTTATTTTTAAACCACCATAAAGACTTGTACTATACAGAAGCCCTAATTGTGAAAACAACCATGGTCAGTTTTGATTTTATGATTCACGTAAATGACAGACTGAGCTATATTAGCAGCCATTATGCAAAAACACTGTAGCTCATTTTATCATGCCATCATCCGAGAATTAAAACAATCAGGCAGTTCATCCATCTAAGCAGTGGATATAACTTAGTCTGTCATTGAAATTAAAAAATCAAAAATGACTATGGTTGTTTTCAAAATCGGGGTTTCCATTATTTTCTGCATCAGTTCGCACTCTTTCCTGTTTTCGAATATTAGAGCCACATCATTTGCGTACCTCAGACTGCTCAAATGCTCCACATTAATTAGTATCCCTTGGTCTTCCCATTCCAGTTTCCAGAATGTTTCTTCCAAAGCCATATTAAATATCATAGGTGATAATGGATCTCTCTGCTTGCCCCCTAACTCAACCTCAAAGTATCCTCTTATTTTGTCGGTTATTTTCGCCTCTAGATGATGACACATGTTTTGAATTAACTGAACTAAAGCAAGTGGGTATTCTTGGTTTTTCATAGCTTCTATCATAAAATCATGTTTTAAGGAGTCAGAGACTTCTTGGAAGTCCACAAACGCTGTATTTATTTCATCGTCGTACTACGTTTTTTTCTATGATCAAGTTTACTGTATGTAAATGGTCTAAATTCTGCGTGTTCCTTTGGTTGTGTCATATTATAATGGTTTTCAGGTGATTTTCAACTAGTATGGACAACATTTTTTTGGAATATTGGAGGTTAAACTGATTGGTCGCTGTTTCTATTGTTGTGAACGCGAAGTATTATACCTGGACTCGAAAAATCGTATCGAACGATTATAGCGCAAAAGGATGTCCCGGTCCACGGTGAGCATACATCTTTATCCGGCGTTTTTTCTCCATGCTGTTATTTTAAGACTGTCGTATCTCCGTTACGAGCGAAATTACAAGAAAATGTGTAAGAATATCTTCTGCAGATAATTTTATGACAAATATTTCTTCATAACATGGGTCTTTTCGGAGAAAAAAAAAAAGAAGGCAAAAACCGAAATGTGGGATCGTCTTCCCACCATAGCTCAGGGCGCACAGGGTTGGGAAGTTGGGGGTTTCCCTGCATTCTGGGTGCCATCCCTAACAAATTTCCAGCAAAAAATTTCATGTAGCAATTTTTTCCATTTCAACCCTCATATATGACCTATACATTTCCTGCACTATTACTACTACCAGAAAGATCCACCATTCTATTATCAAAAGCGGAATTACATGGAGCGAAGAAATGGATAATTTTCTCAATCAACTGAATCTCAGTTCCTTCGAAGAAGCTGATTATGTTCCGTATCGAGATAAGTTGCCCATTTCAATACTCCAGCTGAGATACTCTGTATCCAGTCAGATAAATGAAGACAAGCTATACGTGAAGCAAGATTACGTAACAATTTTACTCAATGATTAGGAAAAAATCTACTTACTTTCCGCCATTGTCACAGTCGGTTGGAAAACATAAATAGCAACCGTAATCGATATGTATCGGATCCATCTCGTGTAAAATAAAATACTGAGACTCGTTGTGCGTTCCATTCAGTCGTGATTCCGTGAAAAAAGGTAACAGAACTCCGTTTATACGAATTTCACCGATACACCCCTAATAAAAATAACCGAATTTGTATCACCAACGTTAAATGTAATGACCTTATGGTCAATTAGAATCGATTACTGATCACATTAATACGTCTGACTCACCTTATAATTAATTC
Source organism: Acanthococcus lagerstroemiae (assembly GCA_031841125.1). Classification (NCBI taxonomy): domain Eukaryota; kingdom Metazoa; phylum Arthropoda; class Insecta; order Hemiptera; family Eriococcidae; genus Acanthococcus; species Acanthococcus lagerstroemiae. The sequence goes on from CM063107.1 coordinate 16,668,773, forward strand.
CACTGGGATTTTTAGCACTTAAGGCCTGTAACACAGACAAATCTCCGTGGTTTTTTGAAACAATATCTGCAGGGGACTCGACCGCATTAATAACGTCGCTCTCCAATTGGTAAAGGTGTTTTTGAGACTGCAAAATTTCCTCCACTATGCTGTCACCTCCACCTGTAATTACATCAGACAAATAAAATCAAAGCGAGCGAAGCGATTGTTGGAAGTATTCAAAAATTCGGCCTCGTTATAATAGGTTACCTATATGAATTGTCCCGGAGGTAACCAAATTATACCACGCGGCGGACGAAAAGTTGTTGGATTGAAAAACTTGACCAGACTCATTTTCAACGCCCACGAAACTACCGACGATCTTGTTATTTTCTATTTTAATATTGACGCTGGTCCATTCTCCGTCGGAAGGCTCTTTATTTATGCTTTGGTACATTTCTTTAGCTTGAGGGTCAAGTTTCCAGGCTACGGTTACCTAATTTCAAAATATATACGGTACAATATTAAGATCTCAAAACGACAAACACACTAGACACAAGTGGTACACATCGCGGTTTCAAGTCGTAGCACAGATCACCTGATACCTAAACAAAACCCTCACGAATGGTTCTAATTCGACGAGAGCATGCAAGCACATTCAAATCATAATAATGCCGTCACATTTTAATCTGGGGCCGCACTAAGCTTACCTTATCATTGAACACGAATACGAAGAAATACAAATGCTTCTCTCGAATATACTCTTGTTTGTTACATAAATACAGCAACGTGCCACCCGTCTTACTGCGGTACATAAGGTCGATTGAGTGCAGACCAACCGGCGTGGACGGATTTTCATTATGGTGGAACGAATACTGCAGAGATGTATTCTGAACGGATCCGTTCATCGTCACGTTCGACACACACTCGTAACCGTGCGGTAGATTGCGACATTTTCCACCCGGCGGACAGCCTCGAGTCTCGCAGAACTCCATGTCTTGACACTGTTTACCTTTGTAGCCTCGTCCACACTCACACCTAAACAAATCAAATAGGAATTTGTAAATCGTGCAAAACTGCAAGTCCCTAACACAAGCCTCCCGGTAACTAATCATGTTTTACTCACTTGAAATCATTCCATGTTACGGAGCATTGAGCACCGTTGAAACACGGATTCGACGCGCACGCATCGTCCGACAGTACACCCTCCAACACGATGTTTGGATCGAAGGACACATTACCAAATAACCTCGGAATATTCATCGGTTTCAGTGGGAAAAATTCGACAGCCATTTTCAACGACCCGTTACTTATCTACATGAAAAACACATCGTTCATCTCCTGAAGGGTTAGGTAAACTTGATAGCGCTAAGAACGAGACATACCTGTACATCTTGAAAAACCCCTTTGAAATGCGGAATGTTTTCAAATTTATCCGCCGTTTGTCTGGTGTACCTCGCATTCGAAGGCACGTCGATTTTATTATTCACCGGCGACTCTCTAATATTTTTGGTAATGTCAACCAAACTGGTATCCGCCGTCGAGCTTTCATTCTCATTCGTTCGAACCGGAAAGCCACCCAAGTACAAAACCTGAGCGTCCAAAGATGCGCTAGAGCCGATGGTTTTACGGAAGTATTCGGTACCGTTGATTTTCACTTGAACCAGAGTAACGTTCCGAATCACCTGCGCAATGATAACGTAAGAAACGCCAACTTTCCACGAATTACAAGGTCAGTACCATAGAGAGCCCACCAACCTGTATTAGATGACTTTGTCCATCATTTAACTTAACACCGCCCACAGTGTACGATTCTGTAGTATTGTGAAACTGAATTCGAACCAGCAACTCGCCGTCCTCCAATTCAGCGGCGATGTGAGTTTCTTCGTTCAACATCACCGAACCCGGATACGAACCCAGATAGAAGATCGCACCTTTGGACTGTCTAGTTCGAATAAACATGGATATGTCGACGATATTTCGAATAGCCTTTTTCGCAGTATTCGTCACGGCTACGGTCACCAAACTGGTGGTTATGTTTTCGTGACCAAACGTCGCAGGCGTTACACCTGTATGGAGAAAATATCAGTTAGATGTATCGAAGATCGATTGATTTGTTCGTGTATCAGTGATGAAGTACACACGTACTGTATTCGCATTGGTTTCCGAGATAAGGTCTCTGACACGAACAAGTGAAATTTTTCCACAAATCGGTACACTGGCCGACCCCGTTACACGAATTATTCTTGCATTGATCTCTCCTCTGACAACCAACTTCGATGTTCGACATTTCGATGGATTTATTATTAGTGTCTTCTGGAATAACCTACGAGAATATTTTATACTTCTTATAGACTTGATTAAAAATGACGTCTGGTAACATATCAGTCATATTTTGAAGGAAAGTCCTGTTCATCTTATCTATGGAGGTACTCATCTCTTTCTGAAAACCCACATCCACGCTCACTGGGCTACCAAATATATAAAAGTCTTCTTAAGTCTTAAAAAGCCTCGAATCGACACATCCAAGGTGTCTACAAGCATGGAAAAATATAATTTCCTGACTTTTTCCAAACTTTTTTTTTCTCTTCTTTAAACCTTTACAGCAGAGACAGTATATATTTATGTTTATACTACTAGACGCTATGGTTAAAATGAACTGAAATTTGAAGTTCATTTTTGGGTGAAAGCATTAGGAAGGTGTTCACAGATAGTAGAATACGACTCTAGGGATTGCTGAAGTAAAACCAAACGACGAAAAAAATTTCCGTGAGTACGTCCTTTCGTTTTTTCCAAACTTCTTAAAAATATTGTTGAATTTCCTGACTGTTTACAAACTTCCTGACCTACTTTTCAAATTCCTGACTTTTTCCAAACTTTCCAAATTTTCCAAACCTGTAGACACCTTGACATCTCAAGATAGATACACTCAATAGTTTGTGATGAGTCATTAGACGCATTTTAACGAGTCTAAAAAGTCGTTTAAACGAGTTCAGGTAGTCTTCGTACCATGAAACGAGTTTACAGGTAGGCCCAATGAGCAAAGGTATGAGTGTTCTTGACAAGTCTTCAGATAGTAAGTCATAATAATTGTTAACGAAGTCTTAACGAGTTCAAACGTGCCCTCAAAACTTGTTTCAAAATAATCGTGTACACCTACACAGGCACACAGTAAGGCACCAACCAGCAGTGAAACCATCATTAGAGCAGATCCGAGCACATCAAAATGCACGCCACTGATTTTTAATCAATCACGTTCATTTATCAAGTAAATAATGACTAAACTTTTCTGCTCGGGTGGGCATAACGGATTTTTCCAACTTCAAACGTGATAAAATCGACAAGCAAAAAAATAAATATAAGTTTTCACTTTTTACATTGTGTAAGCAGAAGATATGATAAAGTCTTTAGCAGTTTCAAAACAGCCTAAATAAGTCTTAATGAGATCAGCAGACTTTACTCATAATTTATCTCAACACGAGTCTTGAGGAAAATGAGTTTTAGCAGAGTCTCGAGAACTCTCAACATATTCACTATTGAAGCCAATTTGGATAAAATTGTAATGAAGAGTAAGGAGGGAGCGCCAACCCGGTAATAGCAGACCGTAGGTCTCCACTGTACACTACGAAAATGTTGAGTCATATTTCCAGTGCGATTCCATCACACAGAGGGCGATCAACACCACTGAGTGCGGACGAAGCAGAAGTGCAAAACAAGGTTTCATGAAAAACGCAACACTTTTATGTATGTTTCTGTGGGTGATCGATATGGATGAGAAAGTAATAAAGGTAATTCCAGGAAAAAAATGATAACTATTCGTTATTCGGACTACCTTCATCAACTTTTAGTATAGTTACATCTATCAAATTAAATTTTAAGCTAAGCCGACAATACCCTTCTCAAGTATTCTCAAATTCTGCTAGAAAAACATGTCAACATTCGATCTCTTAAATTTCGTTTGGCCTAAATTTATATACTAACCACCAAATACTACAATAAGAATCATCCTATGTTTTGTTTTTCTGTTCGTTAACCAAATTATTTGAATCTTGGTGATGACAGCGCTACGTGGTTTGCAGCATTCGATGCTGAAGGTTTTAGAGATTAATTTCACACGAGGTGCGAAAGGGAGTTCAAGTGTCATTTAGGCCTTTTTCTGTGTTCACACCCAATTTCGGTACACGAAATCGCATTATTTGATTAAAAATCTTACCCATTGCGAATTTATAACAATATTTTCCGTGCAACCGATAAACACTGGAGGTCCATGCGCAAGATGTCGTAAATTGGTAACAGTTCCACCCACAAAGGTTGTAGGAAAACTCGTCCAAGTCGGGCTACCAGCCTCGTTAAAGCTGACCGGATAAATGGTCTGTTCTTCATTCGCCGACAATACAACGTGAGAAGAATTTATATTCACGAATACCTTGACGAAAAAAAAATCAAATACATTAATATTGCATAGGTATTAAAATACTTGAATACGGTAGTCACCATGAACATGAAATGCCTTCATCAACCAACTCAGGGAAGTTCAGTATCCAACTTCTCTCAAACATCATGCACAGTACACGCACTGTTGAATAACACATCAGGAGAGGCAGTAAGGTTCTTAAGATAATCTAGTTTCAGACCGGTGCACTAAAAATTAGTTCACAGCGTGAGTGAACTCTTCTTAGCACATGTGAACAAGTTTCTGACACACCAGGGTATGCCAAAAGGGCTGGGTATGAATTGCGCCCGGTACATTTTAAACATGTTTTAGTTGCGTTCCATGAGAATAAAAAAGATATGTGAGTTCCGTCCCGAGTGTTAAGAATAACGATGAACGAGTTGCGTCCTGCTTCTCATCACCAGTCATTCCTACTTTCTACCTGTTTTGTGTGTCATTCCTACTTTCTACCTGTTTTGTGTACATTTGGTCTGTATGGTAATCATCTTTCGATTTTAAAAATAATCATCCGGGACATAATAATTTAGATCTCACCGCTCCCCGGATTTCAAAAACATGATATCCACCAATAATAAAAAAATAACCTTATATTAACGATTGAAGCCCAGAAGGCACGCCATCTGGTGGACTGCTGTGAAATACTGATTAGAATAGGATAAGCAGGACATTAAAATATGAGGATGTTGGATATTTTCTATTTTATTGAAATTTTCAAGCTAATTTTGTCTTGGAAACTACTTACATGTTGTGTAACACTGGGGTACGTTCCCCAGAAAATTAGACAAGGAACTAACATTTCTTCGGCTTTGCACTTTTTGTTTTACTTTCAAACTTCCTTGCTTAATGCGAGCATCTATTAGTACAAAATTTGTGTTACTGAAAATTTTCGAGGTTCCAATACATATACCTACAATCTGTACGTTTGTTTTCTTCGGACGCAATGTACCCAACATGTGGGACGGAACTCGCACATCTTAATTTTTTGCTGGGACGCAAATCGAACATCTTCATTTTTAAGCCGGGACGCAACTGATACGAAAATGGCTTTTCGGGACGCAACTGGCAAACTACCGCCAAAAGTTAGTTCACAACGTGAGTAAACTCTTATTGGAACTTGTGAACCAACTTTTACGTTTCCGAACCGATAACAACTTCGAACACCATTAGTTTCTAACACCACGTGTGGGTCATTTTCCAGGAACGGAGAATATTAATGTAGCATTTCTTTTCCCCTTTACCCCCCCCCCCCCAATAATAATACTTAGTTCATATGAGTTGTGTTCGTTTATGCACAAACATTGACAATTTTTATTTTTAATACCGGGTGTTACAGCAAGCAATTTTTGCCGTTCGATTTGTTCTGTGGAGAACTCCGGAGTTCAGTGGTTGCTGTTTTATTCACCAGTAGGATAACACTGGTGCTAAAAATTTTAACCTTCCTCTCCGAGTAGGGTTGAATTTGGTGTCACGGTGAGTTTTTGTGGTGTTCGCTAAATGTTTATGTTTTGTTCGATTTGGTCACTACAAACCCAACACTTTTGTGTAAACGTGACCAGGGGCGAAACTATCAGGGGGTGTGAGGGGTTGAACCCCTCCTCCATAATTTGGCAGTCGGCAAATTTAGAAACTGTTCATTTAAATTTTTCATTTTTTATGTATGTCTGTTTGTTTCTTCTTATTTTTTGAATTAAAAAATGGGCAAATTTATAATTTTTCTAAAATTTTGTCAGCGAATTTTTAGTTAAAAAAAAATTATTTGTCGGTGAATTTTTCTTCTCCACCTCCCCAAACTAAAAGTCAATATTCGTTTCTGAACGTGACGTCATCTCAGTGTTACATAGCCCAAGCTAAACAAACACAACTATGTAGTAAAGAATATTCAACAAGTTTACAGAGCAGGTGTATAAAACGTAGAGATGGGGACGACTTTTATCCACAATGATAGGCATCTTGCCCATGGCGGAAGCACAGATATCCACGACTACGGACAACACCGTTTTAAGGATTTCCTTGTCTGTAGAATGTTTGAAAATTGGGCTGTCACATGCGCCAGTGACTATGATCTGGCACCTGGATCGTGTTCGCAAATTGAACTTCTTAACATACACTTCCAATTTTTCTGAATAATCAGCATGAGGGACAAACAACTTAGAACAAAAATTTAAAAAAATGAAACAAGATGGTAACATTTACGACAATGGACATCGCCCTATGCTTTTCCCAATCAAAAGATTGGGTAATTGTCCTATCTGATGAATTAGACTGGTGGAATTTGTGTGGATGTTACAGTGTAACCCAAAATAACCCGACACACACACACACACACACACAAAATCGAAAATTAATGATGATAAGGTTATCAGTCTTATAACCGGTCTGATGCAGTTCTCCATTTCTCCCCATCTTGCGTGAGTTCTTTCATTTTCAAATAGCTCTTACATTTGCCATTCTCGATTATTTGCTGAACATACTGGAATTTTTGCCGACGTACACAATTTTTTCCTTTCACCCTCCCTTCCAGCAGCAATGATATTATTCATGGGTGCCTCAAGTTATGCTCTTTTAGATTATCTCTCCTCCTCTTCAGACAATTCCAAATATCCATTTTACCTCCTACTCGGTCAAGTTCATCCTCATTTCTTACCTTACCCGTCCATTTAATACTAAGTATCCGCCTATAATACCACATCTCAAAATCTTTGATCCTTCTCTTCTACGGGTTTCCTATGGTCCAAGTTTCACATCCATACAAAGCTACACTCCAAACACAAGTTTTCAAAAAAAATGTTTTGATTTCCAGATTTATTTTTGATTTGAAAAGATTACGTTTTCGATAAAATGCTAGTTTGGCTGGTGCTATTATACTACTAATATCTCTTTTAGTGCTTCCATCTTTTGTTCTAAACAGCTAAATTCGCTTTTACTTCCTCAATTTTTTCCGGACTAATTTTTATATTATTTGTAAGCTACACATATTACATAAATGTTCACATTGATTACATACCATTACTTTAGATTTATTTTTGTTCATTTTCATGTGATATTTTATACTCGAAATCACTTCCACTCCATTTAAAATATTTTCCAAATCAATATTTCTTTCAGCTAATAAGGCAATATCATTTGCAAACCTAAACATCTTGACTCATTCTCCATATATAGTCACACCTGCTTCAAAATTTTCTTTCATTTCCTTTATAGCTAGCTCTATGAACAAATTAAATAATACAGGAGATAGGAGCGTCACTATCTTACACCTTTTTCTAAATCAGCCTCCCCTGTTTCTCCTTCTATTCCTAATGTAGCCTTCAGTCCTTTACATAAGTTTGCAATTTGTTCTTATCTTTTATAGAATATCAAACCTTTTATCCCACTTAACACTGTTGATAGCTTTTTCTCCACACTGATTGTCAAGGTGCATTTTGATTACTCGATACCTGATGGTAAAGTAAGATTTTACCATCCGGTATTATCAGGGAAATAATGAAAATCAGGGTTACCAAATAAAAACAGTGAAACATAGCATTCAATGTAGGTATCGACAGCACTTCCAAACGCTTTCCTGAAAATTTAATGTTCTATTTGTCATCTGCATTCATTATTGTAGCAATGATTCAATTTATTTGGTTGCAGTTTTTGCATTTTGCTGAATTAAAGCGCTGCGAGGAAGAAGGACCTTCGTCTCACAAGAAATATATTGATCGAAAGCCCTTCTACAGCGCAGCACTTCAATTGCAACTACTGTGTCTTTTGTTCCCTAATTTAATGGGCGCGTATTCATTTTATTTACGTATTTAGTGGTCTCCTCGATGCTTCGGTTCGCCCATTCATCAGTACTGTAACTAGAGACTTATGTAGCTGCCAGTGAATGCTCAATAATGAATACTGAATCCCTAGTAGGTAGCGACAATGATTACGAATTATCTGATTCCGAAGACGATGATGCACAACAATCCATTATAGTGATAGGGCGAAAGCTACTCGAAGTAAATATTTAAAACTCATTTGAAAAACAATAACAGCATAACTATTTCCAAAAACTTTGACTATCATTATGGAGAAAAATATCTTAATAATACAGAGGGTATCGTGAACGTTAACCAAATCGTGTAAATTACTCGCCCTCTATGGTAAACATTCACTTTACGCTCTTGTACAGTAATACACTATTACTACACCAATGAGTGACATGTATATATCCTGCCCCTTTTTGAGTCTCCCATCTATAATTAATCTTGAAGCTAACACTGCTTCCCTAGTACATCTACTTTTTCTAAATCCAAACTGATCATCTTCTAGTTCTGCATCTATTTTATTCTCAATTCTCCTATAAATTCTCCTAGTTATTATTTCTGACGCATGCGAAAGAAGACTAACTGTTCGATAATATTCACACCTATCTGTTCCTGCTTCTTTTTGGTATAATTACAATAGCATTCTTTTCAAAGTCCTCAAGCATTTCCCCTTTATCATAAATATAACATACTAATTTGTACAATTTATCAAGTACATATTCTCCGAAGTTCTGTAATAATTCAGCTGGTATCTCATCCACTCCTAGAGCTTTCCCTTTCTTTAAATCTCTCAGTGCTTTGTCAAATTCACCTCTCAAAGTTGAGCCTCCTCTCTCTCCATTCAATGTGTATATTAAAGTGGTCATTCCGAACGGCAATTGGGAATTAGAGGAGGTATCGAAAATTAGAGTTCAAAATTTGCAGATGACAAGATATTCTCAGTTTCCGTAGAATGACATTTATATAAATACGCTAAAATAACTAACAATTTTCACCATTTACAACAATGAGTAACATTCGAGAATGAAAAATAAATAAGTGCTGCACTTACCTTCTGCCACATAGAATTATTGAGTTCGGATCCGATGAACACACCTTCCCATTTATTTAACAAGCTCGAATGTAAATTCAAACGCCCATTTACTAGTTCTAAAATATAGAAAGTTGATCCTTTTCCCAGTGCCAACAGGCCATTGGGAAGCGTGGTTTTGAAACGAAAGGATATGTCATACCCCTCATCGCGGGTAGTGTTTACAACGATGTATGCGTCTCCATTCAACGACATGGTTGTTACCTGTAATAAAATAAAAAGGAAAACACGTTATTGTGAAGTTCATCTTAGACAATTTGTACGTGTTTCAACGAAGGTGGTCGCACGTTCATGACTTTGGGGAAGCAGTAGATATTAAAAACAAGTAACGCGCATTGATAAGTTCTTCCGACATGATCTAAACGCAGATTAGGTAGTACAGGAATTATACAGTTTTGATATGAAAAAACTGCTATCAAAGATTTTATCTTTAGAAGGTGTAGGATGAGATCTCTTGATTGCCAGAAAAACCCTCCCGTTCCACCCTTCGTCCTTCGAGTGATGGGGTTCAAACCCCCAAAAATCAGTTTGTTGGGGGTTTCTCGAATGTCATCTCACAAAAAATATACCTCATGAAATTCTCTATAAAAATGGTTATAATCTTTTTCATATGCGCCATATTTACATACGAGTAGATACCTGCAATACCAACATTTATAAGAATTTACGATAGTTTGGTCTTCTCTCTCCCTCCTGAGAGACAGAGCTACCATAAGACGAACGTTGGTAAACAAAATCATTGGCATAGAGGTAGCCGAAGAAAATCACGAGTGAAGAGGCAGTTCAAAAATCTGTTTGGTTATTTCTGTTGGAAATCCAATCCTAACTGTGTTGGGAGGGGGGAGTGATAGGAGCTTAGTTATAAAATCAAAATTTCTGAACAGTCGAGGATAAACTTATTCTGCAACGATATACTGTAATTTTTAATGTAAGCAGATGAATAGGGAACCAAACGGAATTCTGAAATGCAAAATCCTGTATCTTCAAGGGTCGAAAGATCCGTTCCATCCCAAACAGGAGCTGGGTTGTCCATCAACTTTACTTTTTCTGAAGAAACGATATCGAACAACCTGTCAAAATTATTCGTCTTTTGCTTCGCTGAATCCGATTCAAATATCCGATCAGATAGTGATGTTTGATCTAATCTCGATTTAGGTCCCAAAATGAAAATGTTATGCTTCAAATTGGCGCAAGTGAATCGGATCGAAATAAAGGTTTTTGGGTCGTTGATTTCGAAGGTTGCAGTAGATTTTTGACTAGATTTGAATTTCAGCATTTAACGTTGAAATTCAACTTTCGAGAAGTGGCAAAACCGACTTAACGTGAAAAATCACTTTTGGGTAATTCAGTTCAAACATCCCATCCATCTGATTTTGCATTGACGGGCCCGGAATCTAAACTTAGCTACGGGAAATTACATTTTCACGAGCAGAGGAGAACTAACCATCGGCTCCGACGGCACTGTTAGGCAGTACTAAAAGTTACACAACTACCACAACGTATAACCGTATTTCACGGCCTGCTGGTCAGCTCTCAACATCATACTTATCCCGGAACGATTATCAGACGAACTATCGTAAATTCTTTCAAATGTTGGAATTACAGTCCTGTATCTTTGTAAATATACATAAAGAAATTGTAGGTGCAATTTTCATAGAAAATTCTATGGGGAATATTTCTTGTGAGATTACTTTTTAAAAATAATACGCTATTTCCGAGAAAGACATACAAACAGATTTTTGTCGGGGGGGGGGGGGATTAACACCTATATTACGGGAAAGACGAGGAGTGGGACGGGAGGTTTTTCCTAGTGCTACAGGAATTATGTCCTGCAACTTCCACCCACAAAATATCTGATAGCAATTTTTCTTTTCGACCCCCAATTTTTTTCTTGAACTGGATTATCATGATTCAGCTTTATATATTTTCAGAAAATTTTGAGATTTTCTTTCGTGGCTGAAACAAGCTACAGAATTTTTTCAAAAAATAGTCTCCATACAATCCGAGTCGAATTCGTGAAGAATACGGACTACGACCACAACTTCGGATACATTTTTTCAAATAATCTATTTTCATAATCCCTCGAATGTGATCAATATCATTAAAAAGCTCACATATTTCTGACTTCATGACTAACTCAAGATTTACCTTCTCGCAAGTCGGACCGTGGAATCCACTTGGACAACTGCAATTGAATCTGTGCTCGGTTTCATCAACCAGATATGGTTTACAAGTACCGTTGTTCAGGCACGCTGATTCTTTTTGACAGCCGATCAACTCGACTGAACAGTTCTTTCCGCCATATTTCGGAGGACATTCGCACGTGTAATTGGCAATCTCATCCTTGCAGGTACCGTGTACACAAGGTCTGTTACAAAATAAATACGTACAAGTATCATTAGTAACAAAATAGAATCGAATGATGAGAATTTTTTTCACATCCACTTACTTTGCCTCGCATTCGTTGATTTCAGTGCTACAAAATGTTCCATTGTAACCTTCGTTGCATTCGCAAGTGTACTTTCCAATTTCATCTTTACAAGTTCCGAACATACACGGGTTGCTAGCGCATTCTTTAATATCCAATTCGCAATTATTTCCTGTAACACCGGAAACGCATATGCACGCGTACCTAAAACGGAAAATTACAAAGTGAAAAAGGAGTCACACAAGTACTTAAGTAGATTATGTACTCACATCCACTTACCCGGCTGCATTTGCATAACTGAAAGTTTGATTGAATCCTGGTGGTAGCATAAAAGGTGGATCGACTAGCGAGTACAAAGATATATTTGATTTCTGGAGACAAGTGCTTCCGTACTGACACGGGTTACTCTCGCATTCGTTTATATCAATTTGGCAATTTTTACCTAAGAACCGCAAAAAAAAATTACTTTCAATAAAATGAAACTACTAGATTATAAAATGAGAGGTCATGTTCCAAACTGAACAGAGGTAAAAAATATACTTTTACACGAAACGAAAAAGTACTGGAATGAAGTAGAGTAGGCTTTAGTTCGAACCCAAAATGGGGGGGGGGGGGGTAAGGAGTATTGCTAATCCAGTTATGTCAGCGTAAAACTCCAGCAAATGCCAACAAATTCCCTATGTCAGCCATCAAAGAAACCCATCTGTTACCCGTAGCTCAGATTGGAAAATAAATTCGCCTATTTTTGCAGTTTTTGTAATCATCTCTAATTTTGCTCTCAACCCAAGCCCTGGAATCCGCCCTTTTGAACATTACCTCAGAGACGTCGGGGAGGCTGTTAGGGCTGCCTTAGTCCCCTTCTCTTCTTGCCGAAAAACCGGCCTAGGTCGAAATGTAGCGAGTTGCTACGTGGGCTCGAACCCGGGACCTCCGGATTCCGAGCCCAGTGCGTTATCCACTCGGCCGACCAGACCCCATGCAGTTTTTGTGATACTGCTTGCCTTCTATAAGCGTGATAGCCATAGCATTAGTATCACATGGACTTACAAGTGCCTTTTACCATACAAAAAAAATAAAAAGAGGTACACATAATTTTAAATAATTATTCGTGCCTAGAATACAGAAACTAGCACAGAGTTCCACTTTTAGTATGTTACGAATTCTAGTAGCTAGTATCCAAAACCATCTAAATCGTTCCGGAATACCGTTAGCTCAGTTTGGAATAAGACCCCTCAAATGTACTCGCACAAATCTACATACCTGTGTAACCAGGGAAACACTCGCAAATGTAATCCTTCACTAAATCTTTACAAGTACCGTTGTTCAAGCATGGTTGACTGGCGCAATCGTCGATATTGATTTCACAATTGTCCCCTGGAAATACAAATCCGAACAATAAATTAGCGATGAATACGACGTAACTACGGTCTGCGAGATGAAGAGCTGCACGGGTGCAGCAACATTACAGCAGAAATGTATCGTAACAAAAGCTCACCTTTGAAACCAGTATGATCACAGTTACATTCGTAATCGTTCACTTTGTCAAGGCATTTGCCGTTATTCAGGCACGGTGAAGACTGAAAACAGAAAAGATTAAATAATACATATGTAGCATGTGTAGATTTAAAAAAAAACTTTCGATAATGTTAAATGGTCAATAATGTTTCAAATAATGAAGGACATAGGAGTTAACTACAAGGAAAGAAAAGTAATATGGAACTTATATAAGGATCAAAATGCTCAAATGCAAAATAAAGAATGAAGTGGGAGGAGCGAAAATTTAAAAAGGAGTGTGACAAGGTTGCTGTTTGTCACCAGTACTAACCTATTTATAGAAAAAGTAATTTGAAGAAAAGAACGAAAGGAAATCAGGCGTGATAGTACAAGAGAAGACGGTCAGAATAATAAGGTTTGCAGACGACGAAGCAATAGTAGAAAAAAAATAAAGAAGTAAAAAAGAAAACACTGGAAAAGTTGGATGAAAAATTGGAAATATAATATAAAATGAAGATAAATAAAAATAAAACAGAAATGGTAGCCTGATAGCGCAAGATGGAAGAAGTAAAACAGAAATAAAGAGTAGAATGGAACAAGCTGAGTTCTTTCTTTCTTTTTTTTTGGGGGGGGGGGGGAATATTAAACAGCACGAAAGGTAAAAGGCGTTTGAACGAAAAGTAGAAATACTAAAAAGTAATTCAAAATAACGAAATTGTCAGTAGAGGTAACGAAAACCACCTTGCACGAAATATTCAAAGTTTTTGAACGAAAAAAGAAGAACTAAGACGAATTGTACGATAGACACGATGCCCGACAAACAGAGAAATTGACAAGAAAGCGAGACGTGAAGCATCAGGGTGGCTGAAACGACCTCACCTTTTTGATCTGAGAAGCAATTCATACTAATTACCGCTTGTGAATTACTTTGAATTAGGCCAGTTTTCTGAATCTCAGTTTACATGCAGTGGAATGAAAGGATTGGCAGATTCAAAGCCTCTAGAGGGCAGTGCAAATCCAAGGTCTCTAGAAGGCTGCCATTTTGTTTGACCTTTCCCATGCACGGAGCATCAGTTATTCATCTCCCACTGTAACCCGGTATGATTTCTTAATTCCGAATTGCAAAGATCAACATTAGACTGACCGAACTCCCTCGATTAAGAAGGCTCATTGTCACTACCATGCCACTGCATGCAATAGGATGAGAGAATTAGCAAATCCAAAGCCTCTAGAAGGCGCTGCCATTGAATAAGTCAACATTTTCACAACTATCAAACACAACCCGAACTACAACTGGTATATTTTTAGTTCACCTAAAAATTGCTTGTTCAATAATTTTTCCTGGTTTTTCCGTTAGTAATTTTTTTTTTCATTCAATGTTTTATTATTTCGTGATTCTTTTACTTTTTCATTCAAAAGTTCTTCTTAATATACATGTATTATTTTTCCTGTTCCCTTTATTTTATATTTCGTGAGATGATTATTAACCGTTCAATGTCTTTCTTTTCCCGTGATTTCTGACTTTCCTTTTCGTGTTAAAAAATTGCACCTTTTTATTATTATTATTTTTTAATTTGTTCATTATTTACGAGCCACTAGCTGCACCAAGGGCTATACGGCTCGGCTGGTGGAGATGGTTAAATTAATGGAAAGAGGTCTCTGTCATGGAGGTTGTTAATCATAAAGGAGACATATATAGGGCAATAGGAACACAAGAAAGAAAAATGATAGAAGTTTTTAAAATATGGTATTATCGGAGAATGTTGAAAATCAAATGGACAGAAAAGATCAGGAATGAGAAAGTATTGACACGAATAGGGAGAAGAAGAGAAATTTGCAATACAATTGTAAAGAGAAGAGTTAAAACTATAGGCTATAATACAAGACATCCAGGGATATTGTTATTGCTTCAGGGAATGACTGAGAAAAGAACAAGAAAGGAAAGTAAAGAATGAGCTATGAAAAGCAGATAATGACGGCTATAAAAACCTCTTCGAAATGAAAAGAATCGCACAGGAAAGAAAAAAATGGAGAGATGCAACCTACTAGTCAAGAGACTAAGGAATATAACAACAATATAAATTGAGTACTCGAAGGATACAGCAAATACGAGGAGAAACTCACTTGGCAATCATCGATATCAATTTCGCATCGGTTTCCAGTAAAGCCAGTTGGGCACTTGCACTCGACCGATGCAATTCTATCAAAGCACGTGCCACCATTGTAACAAGGTGTAGTTTCGCATTCGTCGACATCGATCTGACAATTTTTACCTGCAATAACGTCAATACGGTTGTAGAAATTTTTCAACACCTATGACTACTTCGAAAGTGTGATTCAACACCCCCATCCTGGAAACCTTGATGAATTTTTCGGCGTTGATATTTATAGAAAAAACTGAGAAAACTCCAAGGTTATTGGTGTGTCGCTACAATCATTTGTCGATATTCGACCGAAATGCATTAGTGACACAATATCCGCGTTACCGATTTTACGGTTTTAAATTTGATTCGACGACTTTCACGCACCCTTGTTGAAGTGTAGTAGGATGTAAATTGAAATAACACCAATCTGAATTGAAACACATACCTGCGTAGCCAGCTTTACAGTTGCACGTGTATCGATTCTGTCCGTTGATGCAGGTAGCATTGTTCTGACACGGCGCTGATAAGCATTCGTCAACGTCCAAATCGCAAAAATCGCCAGTGAATCCAGGGGTACAAAAACACTGATAACTGCCTGAATAATCAAGAATTAACAATTAATCTTGAATATTTTAATTTTCTTCGAATGTTATCATCGGAATCTCCAAGATTTTCATGTTAATGTGAAAAAACAAAACAAATCATCCGACAAATACTGAAGGATATGGGAGATGGCGGGGACGATGGACACATGTTTTGGAATGCCGAGGGACACAGAATCGCGATGGAACACCTCTCCGACAAGTCATACCGTGCACTGATACCCAAACTGAAGACATGGGGAAAGAGGTGGCCAAGCATTCTAGGAAAAGAGAAGCATGTGTGGTTCACAGATGCCCCAGAAAAGTACCAAGGGGCAAGAATCGGAATTACGAATGCAAAAGGCGCTGACAACTATTCAGTGGCACTGGGCGAGGGCGTAACTATCCTCCAAGCAGAGGAAATGACGGTCACTCAGACAAGGTGCTATTAAGGCACTATTTCAGCTTTTTGAAGGTATTCAACAGAATTTTTGTATCAATTTTTACATTTTGAGAGAATTTTAACGAAAGAACAGAACAAAATTTCTTATTGTCTTTTTGCCAACGAACTTCAAATTGAATATTCATATGCCAACTCAAAAAGCCAAAAACGAATCCAAAATTCCCATTACGCATTTTTTAAATTCTTTGTTTTCATATTTTAACAACAAATTAGTTTGTTTTTCTGATCATTTTCCATGAAATTTGTTTTGCTCTCATTTATCAATGAAATTGTTTCTCTTTTCAGCTTTATTTCACTATTTTGAGAAGCCTACCATATTTTTTTTATTTTATCCCTGTAAAATGACACCTATATTATAAAAGAAAATTTGGGAATACTTTGCCTTCAGGAAATTTTTTTGGCATATATTTACACGGAAAAAGAATTCAACACTTACCATACAAATTCACACAATGTCCATTTTTGCAAATGTTCAATTTGCATTCGTCTACATCGGCTTCGCAGTTTGAACCTAGCAATAATACAAAATAACCAATTAAAATCTCGAAAGTAAAAATCATTTCCAAATGTGCGACGCAATGAACATTTCGTAATGAGTGAAAACTCCTAATGGCCATATTTTATAACTAGCGATAGGCGATACACAAACACGATCACTTGATTTCAATTCGATCACTGCGGTAACCGTATCGATAGATACGGGGTTAGAATGAATAATCGTGAAATATTTTTGGAGGGGACAAATTAGAGGATGTTTTGTTCGTAATTTACGTTACGGATTTTAGCTCCATTCGTGAGGAAAATTATCTGGTTTCGGATTTTTCCTTTCGAATTAATCATAATGTACAAGTTGTACTACGTAAGTTCACAAATTTCGCGTTGCTCAATGGCGGATTACAAAAAATACTTCTGAAAATTTCGACACCACGAAACAAAATAACTGCATTCGAAGCAGTCAGGCTCTTAGATTATCGTACGAACAATTACAGAAAATACAAATGGACTCTTTAATATGCAAAACCCAACCAAGCGACATTTTTGAGTGCACGGAGTTATGTATAGTACCACAGAACAGTGCTAGATGAGTAGAACACGATGAAGAAAAAAATTTATCAAAGGCAGCTAACTCAACGAGATATGAAGTAATTCTCAAAAAACAACTGGAAACTTCGATGCTGTACGTAACATGTCCTTCTAACGAAAAAATATCAAAAGTACACAAATGTCGCTTGGTTGGATTTTGCGTATTAGGCTCCAAATTATCAAGACTTAAATTTGAATAGAAATATCGACATCTGCAGCCAGTCGAATATACTACAAACATTTTCCCCATAAATTCGGAGAAGTTCGGTTTGTGGCATCATATCGAACCTCAAGATCTTGATGGAAGCACACCGGACGATTTCATTGACCAAAATAAGGTAACCCATGAAAAACAAATTTTCCAAGAAACACAAAGAACATCGAATATGATTCACAAGACGTGTCAATATTTCATCTCCTAGACCCTCTCAAATTATTTATTTCCTTAATAGATTAAACTTTAGTTATCAGTAGTAGTCATACTGACTGGCGTTCTGCATTTCCGGAATAACTGTAGTTACAATAAATAAGAGTATTGTCAATTCTTTACACGCACGATAAGCGGTAAGGTTGTAATATTTCGCTTGGTTATGACTAATGCCCAGAGAAATCAGAATAAAAATGTTGGTTACGATATTTTGTCAGTTTCTCGTTAGAGGCAGGAGGTTCAAAATTTGAAATTTCGTAAAATTAAAAAATATGCACACCCTATTATACTTTTCAACAATAAATACCGTCAACTGGGGTAATATCGGACACTAGTGTTAATATCGGGCCGCTCACGACTTGTAGGAGCTCTAATATCGTTCAGTAAAGAGTCAATTGGGGTAATATCAGACATCAGTGGTAATACTGGCCACTCATGACTTGTAGGAGTACTAGTATCGTTATAAGTAAACAAATCATAAGCGGCCGATATTACCACGGCACCACTGGTGCCCAATATTCCCCAGTTGATGGTACGGTTTCACTCAGAAGTTATAATAGTAGCCCCCTGCATCACTTGTAAAGGTAACATTTGCAACCAAAACAATTTTTAACAAATAAATTCAACAACTTGAAATATCTCATTCCCACCATCGTAAAAAAATTCATTCAGTGACTTAGAAAATGCGATTTCCATCATTATAAAATTTAAAATAATTCATAATACGAAGTCGGAGCCCTCTGTGGTACTTCTAGGACACGAGTTACGGCCAAATCAACTTCATAAATAAATTCAGCGACTCAAAAACCTCATCACAATAATATGGATGCAGGTGTACGCCACTTTAAAATGTTATCACGTCAGTGCCCTCTGTGGCTCCTTTTAGAAAAAGGAAATTAACAAAAATCGAAAATGAATTCAGTATTCTTACGAAATACAAAATCATTATTTTGAAGCATGGCAAGAGAACTCTTCCGTTTTTTAAAACAGGCGGCTAAATTCACCACTGTGCCTGTAAAAGCGCAAATAAAGAAAAGGAAAGTATGTATCTAAAAGGTTAAGAGAACAATGAGAACGTAACTTTTGTTTCAAAGTTCTCTAAATTCTTTTCACATTGTTTAGATTCCAAGTTGTAAAACTGAGACACCAGAGGATTTGATTCAAAATCTGCAATTTCTAAACGTACACTACCTTCCTTTCTATTTTACGTTTTGAAAATTGACTTATTTTCGAAATTAATATATAAACCAAGGCATTTTGGGAGGGGCTCCAAATATTGAGAAGAAAGAAAACATAGTCAAGATATCATTTTCTTCAAGACCGATTCGCGATGCGATTCAAAAAGTAGGATACATACAAGGCAGGTTTACAATCAATTTATGAGGAAAAATTCCTTTTTTTTTTGCAATTTTCATACTTACACAGAGGATTCTAATGCTTGATTTGAAGTATAGTTATCTGCAAGGTCAGTCAAAATAATTTTGAATCAAACGGTGGTCAAAAAACCAATACGACCTTTTAACGAAAGGACCTATCTTCATGGAGCTTTATATGTATTAATTTTAAATAGACTTCACACATCAGAAAAATGACCCAAACTAGTCTTGATGAAGCAGGGTACTCAAGTTAGTATTAATGAATTCAAACGAATGACATGTCTCTAGATAGTTTTAATACAGCCGGTTTTGGGAGAGAATCCCCCGCCCGCTAATGAACATACAAAATACCATTTCATCAGAATTTTTCTAAAAATTAATGGAAAAAAAAAAGAAAAAAAGTTGCTCGTTTTCTTTGCAAATGAGGCGGTTTTATCACCTTTCAGGAGGTCAACACCATGAAATCCACCACTATCACAAGGATTCTCACAATGGGATATAGTTTTAATAAGCCTCAATAAGTCTTCACATAGTCATAATGAATATTGAGGCGTAACGTAAAAATTTCCTCGGATTCGGAAAACCCGAAGAAACCGCCAAAAATTACGCCACAGACACGGAGGGAACTAGTTACGAGCCAAAAGGTTTAAAAATCGTACAAAAACGAAGATGAGTAAAACTGATGCAAATTATGCAAATCTGAAAGAAGCACTCGATACCCGACGATTAGTGACAACCTTTCCTCACGAAAATCGATCAGCGATCAAAAAAACATCATCAGGGTGTCTAAAAATTTTTTGAATTAAAAATTCATGCCATTTTCATGCCACTTCCTATCATTTTTTTATGAATCATTCAACATTGAGCAGCGCTGAAACACTTACACCCGAGTGAATTGATAACTTAGATATTAAAAAAATAATTTACAATCGACAAAAATTCATGATTTTCTTTGAAATTCCAAAAACCATGCCATTTTCATGCTTTCATGCTACCTCTCACCAAATTCATGCTATTTTCATGTTTTTCATGCTGTCAGACACCCTTTCATTCAAACCTTCAGGCTAGAAACTAGAACTGCCAACTACAAGGAATAACAAAATGCCAACAATATGCAGTGTTGTCAGATGGGAAATTGAAAATTGTGCCAGCAAGAAATTCTCAAAGATTGTATCAGATTTCAAATGGAATGTACCAAATAAAATATTTGATCTTTAAAATTGTAGCGAAATGTAGAAATTTTCTAGGTCCAATTCTTTGAAATGTACAGAAATCCGCTGAATATATTAAAATGTATCAAAACGAGCCAAAAAATGACAAAACATACCAGAAAATGTACCAGGTCGTACCGAGGATAATGAAAATGTGACAAAATGTACCAGAACTGTTGAACATACCAGATCTGGTACACATACTCGTATACCAAATCTGGTAACACTGATAGTATGTCGTTCATTTCGATGCCGGTCGTAATTTTTCAACGGCCAGTCCTTCCGAAATCGAAAAAGTCACGTACGTAAGATGAAGACAAAAGCCAATAAGCGATCCATGAAAGAAAAGAGGAAACGCCAGGCACATGCCAGTTTACCATCCTCTGTTTAGTCTTCTCCAAAATCGCATGCATTCCAAGTGGACCACTGTTAGTAAGATGGCGACGATAGTAATATCGAAAAGAATTAAAATACGCGAATTGGCGAGAAAGAAAAAGGCACAGAGTGTCTATTGGATTTAGGAAATAAAATATCATGACTTTTCATCAGGGATGCGGAAGCCGAACGATACAGCTTCCGCTACTGGCTTCTAGCCTTCAAATCTCATCTAGTTTCTGGCTTCTAGCTTCCAGCCTCAGTATATGACTTTCTAACTCACAATTTTTTTTTCGGCTTCTGGTTGCTAGTTTCCAGTTTTTTTTTACTTATTATCACCCAAGGTTCATATAATTAGAGAAGGTTCATTTATAGAAAATGAGAGAAAATTAAGTGAAGTGAAGTGGAGTGAGGTACAAAGTTTTCTTTTTTGGGTTTTCAACTTTGAGTAAAAAAAATCTTGAACAAGAATATTGTAAAAAGTCGATAGGAAGCTGAAAAACGTTCAGCTTCTGCTTCCAGCTTTCAGTTTTTAACTTATTCAGCTTCTAACTTCTGGCTTCTCAACATTGTTCTAAAATTTATTGCAAAAACTTCCGGCTTCTGACTTCCAGCTACTGGCTTTTCCGCATCCTTGCTTTTCATGACTATCAGAGGGCCAAAAAAAGGAAGTATAAGGGGGGGGGGGGAGAATTCGGCGCTTCGCGCCTCACTGGGAGCTCAATACGGAACGCACTGAACTTCCATAATAAATATTCACTCAATCTTTTTTTCTCATTAAATGAATAAAACGGATTTATTCTACAGATGATGGTAGAGTACGATTTTAATTACAGTTTTTAAGAGCTAAAGTGACTGTTTAAGTGCGTCATGATTTCGAAGAATAGAAGTGTAACATGTCATAAGAAAAAGGGCCTGTATGTTCATTCACCACTAAGGCCCCTTTCCTGGACGCGTCACAAGTGTGAATTATACGGTAGTTTCTACTTTTCAGCACTGATAACGACGCACCCAGCGCCAGCTGCAGAGCTGCAGCTTTCGGTCAAACTAGTCAGGTCAGAGTCAGACCCTTCGCTTCTTCAATCTCCACTTCCTGGCCTAAATATTTATGGACTTTTTCATTATTAAAACTGAAGGGGGAGGAGGTGAAGAAAGGAGCATGGTAATAATGATTCGACCGGGGAACACTAGCGCTCCTATACGTTGCACGTTTTTGATGTCCCAGATTTGTTCTTGTTCGTGCTTTTCTCTCATCTGTAGAATAAATAGTTATTTTCGTTACAAGTGGGTAAAGTGAGCAATTTTACCTGCGAGTGCAAAGTTAACAAAACGAGCCGCAGGCGAGTTTCGTTAATTGCACGAGCAGTGTTGGCTCAATTTTCCACGAGTGACGAACGTAACTTTATCCAACATAATAATGAGGAGTGTAGTTGCGAATTGCGAGTCAATACACGAATTGACATACGTGCACATTCGCATCGAGATAGTAGGTAGACGATAATTTTTATGTTTCAATTTCTGTAATTTGCAATATATCAATTATATAGTCGGTATTGTTATATTTTACTTAAATTTGAATTGTAACATTAGAACGCATTCCTGTTATAAGGAAATCCGCATAGAGTGAAATTCATGCTAGGAGCTCCATCTTCCCGAGGAACTACATTCGTGAGCAAAATGTTTTGAAGAGAAGCGTGCGATAAATTCACAGTCAGAGATTCCAAAATTCTCGAGAAACGTAATCTTCGGGGAGGTGTTGTGTTGGACAAAGGCTTTGCTACTGCTTTATCATTACATTGAAAATGTGACTAGCTTTCATAAGCTGCATGGCTAAAACGAATTGGGTACCGATATTCTTGACGGATGAAGTTAAATATATCGTCCACATCGATAGAAACATTCATTTTGCGTGACAAATACATAAATTACCTATTAAAATTCAAAAATCTACTCAAAATCAAAAGATTACATCCAGTCTTATCAGATCACGTTTGGTCAGCGATTGTAGCATTCCTACAGGGCATGTAATTCACGAATGCGATTTTTCGTGTTTTCATCACGTGTTGTAGGCAAGCCGTGAGGAAAAAATTTTTTCCTCACTCTCCGGTTTTTACCTCACTCTTCATTTCAGTCAAATAAAAAAGCCAGTTTACTCATTCGATGCTGTTTGGAAAAATAGTCTTTATCAATTACATGTTGGAAAAATGTCTTATTATATGTACTATTATTTTTTGTAATGGAAATATTTTGAACTATGACATGACGAAACGTATCACAACTTTTTCGAGTTTTGGTTGAAATATCATGACTTTTCATAACTTTTAAGACGATTTTTTTGAAATCATGACTTTTCAGGCCAGGAGACACCCTGAGGCAACAAAATAACAAATTTCTGAACAGGGGTCCAAAAACCAGACTACATAATTTCAAAGCCTAACACAATTTAACCATGAATTTTAATACACTTATGATGAATCTGAATATAACTAAATCTGAACACAATCTTATGAAATCCATTGGAACCATTGAAATCGATGTAGGCGAGAGTTCACTCGGCAAACAGGGGTTTGGCAGATCGTAGACCTGCTTTTTGAATAAAATCAGACCTTTGGCACTTGAAAATTGGTACTCCTTTTCGAAATTTCCAATTATGATGTTAAACCTATATTGTACCTATCTCTTGATATTCAGAGTCATAACTCTCTCCCCCCTGTAACATAGTTGGTTCCATGGCCGTGAGAAATGATGTTCGTAGCTCCATCTTCATTAAGGCGTCGAGTATTTAGAGTACGATAAAACACTTACCCGTAAATTCTGGGGGACAATCACACTGAGGTCCATCTGGTGTATTTATACAAGTCGCGTTATTCTGGCATGGATTGGATTGGCATTGGTCGATAGTTTGACATAATTTTCCTATAAAATTAACAATCAATTTAGATCAAACATAATATTCCAACTCCGAAAACAGGCACGCATTAACTAGATTAATCAACCTTTGGCACAAATTAGTAAGCGTTCTGTCTCACACACTATAATTGTCCCTTCGTAAGGATACGAATCTATATTTTTTACGAATGTGATGTCCATTCGTATTCTTCTTTCACAAATCATTTTGCCAAGCATCGGCAAATGCAGATGATTAACTTACCATCAATAATGGAAATATACTTCATCAGAGCGGTTAGACTCAGAATACACGCGTCCTTATTGAAACATAGATGCGAAGAGATACGATTCCGTAATACGTACTGATTACGATTTACGTGCTTCGTTCGACAGTCACGAAAGTTTTTTGACAACACCTTCACCATTAACTGTACCAACACCAATAAATAGACATGACAGTGCATTTGATACATATTAGTAGAAAAGCGATTGTAGTAAACAGCGATGCGGTAAAATAAGACGAACATCTATCTAAAATAGTGACTGAAATAAGTGCATTTATATTACTTGAAATTCCACACTTCAGTTTATACTGCAATAATTATTGATAGTTTCCAAAAATTATTATACAATTTATATTACCTACGGTAAAACTGGTAAAATGAACGTACAAAATTAGGTTCGGCGGTTTCGTTCGCGAATGTTTGTATTTTAGTATTTTGGCAGCATGCACTGTACAAGCAAGAAAGAATCGATGTGCCATAAGAATAATGTGCCACTCCTTTGTGAAAAGACAAACACAAGCAAAGTTCGGCATTTTTTGACACCACTACTTCTTTAGCGTATCCGTCGAGGAAAAGCAGCATGCAAAAAGTCAGCGATAACTATCGGTTAGATGAGAACACATTTTAAGGATAACTATAGCGCAATTGCGCAATTATAAAAGTACATTGATTCACAGCATATTCGTTACGCATGAAAAATCAAAATTTGAGTAGAAACTTTCTCAAAATATTAACTAGATTTTCTTACGGACTGAACCAATTAAAAAAACATTTGGAAATAAAAGACACTAGAACTTATAATGCCCGCTGGGAAGGGGCCCAGCAACTACAGGCAAATGGGGTCAAAATTAACAGATTTTGAGGTTTTTGTAGAATATCTCTTCCATTTTTGACGATGAACACATCCTCCAGGTCTCACTGTAAGCATTTGACTTTTAGGAACAATATTTGTTGAAAAACAAATCCACTGGCGAGTACACTTTTCTTTAAAATCTCAGTTTGTTCACCTTCACCTCACTATTTGAGGTGAAGAACATGATATTCTCTCTGAAGACGTTGTACAGGTAGAGGTAAACCAATTTTATAGTCAAGAAATAAAAAATAAATTTAAAAAAAAAAAAGTCATCTTGCCACTTGAAGAGGGTTGGCAAGAAGGCAGGAATAGTCTAGAATACGATGGAAATTAAGAAATAATTATCGACCTCATTTCGATCTGTTATGTTACCAGTGAAAAACTCGGTCCTCCTTAGTTCATTTCATTCCTAGCGTGCTCAACATGCTTAATGAAAACTAATAAATATCGACCAGATATCAATCTGTTATGTTATCTCTTTACTCCCATGTGCGCTCACTACTGAGATTTAAACCACACCTAGGTAGCACTACCTAGTATTATTATCAGTTTGGAGTGATCTATTCACGAAAATTCACCCCGAGGTGATAGGAATACAATGAATATACTGGCAGTGCTGCCAACACATGCAACTTAGGTTCAAGTCCCAATTCAAATTCACGGTCAGTTCATACTGCGAAGCTGCAGACTGCAGTTGTACAGCTCTATCATTCTATCAACAACACGAACGCACTCTGCAATCAATTCAATGAAACAATACTAAAGATGGTTGAATCAAATACACTGAACTACCAATACTGGAAACTCCATTTAAAATACATTGAGCGCTGTTAGACCTAGCACCTAGCGGCAGGGATTGTTACTATTATAACTTAGCATTGTGTTCACCAACACTAGATAGAGCGAAAACACACACAGTGAATGAAATACATGTAGTACCAATCCCTGCCGCTAGGAGCCATGGTCCAAAAAAGACGCTCGAGTTTCCAGTATTGGTAGTTCAGTGTATTTGGTTGAATTGAAAGAAATTAATAAAAATTTCTATTAACAACATGAACGCACTCTGCTACCAATTAAATGAAGCAATACTGAAGATGGTTGCAAGAAATTAATCATTTGATTGACTTTATACATTGGAAACGCAGCCTTTCTCATGAAGATCAAGATCAATGAGCACCACTGAAAAAGAAATGAAAAAGCGATTGCAATAAGCTCGATTACTATTGTCGACTCTAAGAATCGCGAGAAAATTGTGAAAAACCAGAGACAATTATTCTAAATCATATCATTGTCATTAGACACCACCAAGTTGAAGGGTAGGAACATGAACAAATCAATAAGAACACTAGTGATACATGGAGCATTCATAATCATAAGCCAGTGCGTATCGCAGCCGAAAAATTCAGGCTTGGCTTTTGGCTTAAACTTTTGACCTTGAGAAAATATACGGCTTAATACAGCTTTCAGCTGTTGTCATACATTTTTTCTGGATTACAAAAGGCTGACTTTTGGCTTTTTAATGGAAAATTTGGCTGAATACGGCTTTCAGCTTTCGGCTGGCTGCAATACACTATTCATAACAAATCAGTTAGGTAGGTAAAATAAGCCACTGTAATGGAAATCTCGCATGTTCATCTTCACCCCACAGTATCTAACTTTTCACATTATCACTTCTATTTCAGGAAATAAATAATTTATATAGCGACCTAAACTAACTTGTACGAGATAGAATTCCCTACAAAATACATACATTGTGAACAGACTCCGCCAAATCATCATGGAATGCTGGAACACTTAATTAAAAACTTTGAAAATTAATCGTACAAGAGTTCCGTTTTTTTTTTTTTAAATCACATTATGCCGGTTTTGATTGATAACACTCGTTGGGTACGTTTACCTTAAAAAAAAAAAAACAAAAAAAAAACACGCACTGTCACATCAGCGCGTAGGCACATTATGGCGCTACAATCTTACATTTTTGTTCATCTTCACCTCGTCGTTTATCTTCACCCCATTTGCCAGTATTTGAAAACTGCGGGCACGGAGGAAAAGTTCCAATTTTCAAAAATTTCTTAATGAGATGACAATATTTGGATGGACAAAGAACGAAAAGAGTACGAGTACATTGTTTTCAAACTGTTTATAGAAATCGAATAATTAAAAGAACGGGAATTTTGTAAGGGGGCTGCTCGCCTGTTACTGTCTTTCTATCTGACGTTTTGCCGTGCTAAGTTAGAACATACGATTCAATATTTTTAAAATATTAAAACTAAAATTTATTGATATTTTTTCTGTCGTAAGTGTATGAACAGGAGGAAACCGTCATTTAGAAAGCTATAAAGAAGACATTAAGATCTTCAAGATGGTAAAGAAGTAGAACAATAATACGCCAAAAATTGAAAAATGAAAAAATGTCAGTTTGAATATTTTTACAAAGCCAGAGTAATCCGAAATAATTTAGACTGGGTCCGTGTAGGCAAAACTAGCCAACAGAGAATGCAGACAAGCAGCGAAGCACGGAGTCCAGCGTGTTCGGTTAACATTCCGGGGAAAACTCAGCTCCGTAAATCGTTCCTTTGAAAGAATTTGTTCTCGTAAAAGTTGTTTGTGTGACCCCTCACAAGTGCTGAGAAAGCTCGAAATAAGCTCGAAAATGAACACTGGTGAACTAAAACGCCTAGAGCTTGCGCCACATTTGCTTATTTGGAGTCAGTGAACGTTCCTGTAATGCCCCTTCCGCCATATAACTCATTTCGCCCTTACATTTCTGGTTGTTCTCAACATTGAAGCAGACACTGCAGGTTCGTCACTTTTCATCCATAGCCGAAATTCAGCAGGCTTACGAGACAGAACTGAACCGTATTCGAGAGGCTGAGTTCGCGAAAACATTATTTGATAGAAGGGTTGAACGGATGCAAACTTGTTCAAGTGTTAATGGACGATACCTTGAGGAAGAGAAACCTGTCGAATAAATGTTTTCCAAATTTTCTGATCATTTTTTGGGCCCTTGCTCCACTTTGTTAGGGGGCTGACTAACATGTTTCGTGGAAATGCTCTTGCGCTGCATTGAAAAGAGGTAGTCTTGAAATTTCTCCGCAGAAAACTCAAGGCTGCACACGTTCCTATAGCACCCTCGCAGGGGAACCAGTCTACGTTATTTCGGATCGCTCTTTGAGCAAGTACGACAGTGTTTGCCTGCCATCTCTCTTGTCTGGCAAAATATTTATATTACAGACCTGCTTCTACGATTTTCCACATTTCAGGTAGACGACTTATCCGGCGTCGGGATTCAAGAAAGGCATTCGAGCGCGTATTTCCACAAAAATTATAACGACATTAGCATTCTAATTTTTACATTTCATCTATAGTAGTCAAAAGCAACAGCGACCAATATGAAGAAAAGAAAGAAATAACGAAGAAACTAGATCATGCGAAAATTTTGTGCACACTTTCCAACCAAATGAACCATTCATCATACACTCGTAAAAAAATTTTCTTTCGGAATATACCTGTAAAGCCAGCAGGACAAGTACAATTAGATGTGTTATTCGCCGATGAAATACATGTGCCATTCAAGCAGGTAGAATCGATATCGATGCAAGAAGTAATAGTACAGTCGGGATACACGCCTGTAATTCAACAAAGTTCGTGAATTAGCAAACGCAGAAAACAAACCTCGAATCGATTTCAAGGATATGAAATACTCTCATACAGTAGGCATAGTAATAATCTAGCCCATTTGTCATCACTCATAAACTGCATTCAGCAGAGAGGTAAGATCAGGAAAAATATTATCAAAATTACAAATCACGGAACACCGAAATTTTTTACCCCCAAATAACTGAAATTCTTGCAGTCAGGAATCACGACTTGAAAATGATTTATTAATCGAATCATAGAATCACAATTTTCAGGAATATCTTGCGAGTCAGGCGCTGTGGGATCAGAATAGAGAGAAAGAGTGTCAAGTATCATTTGTGCCCCATGCTCCCCCCCCCCAAAAAAAAACAACACTACCTATTTCGTAAGTTGCAAACATAGACATAGACGAAAACCATCGAGGACTAGGAGATGGCGACAGCCCTCTCGTGTTGAACTAAAGAGCAATGCTATCATTTTGCTCCCTCCCACTCTAAAATTTTGGTCTTATTTATTCCTTTATCGATATTTTCACCTCGTCAGCAATCTCTGAAGCACGTTAACGCTTGCGGATTTTTTAGAAATTGTACAAGAAGTGTTTAATTCGGACCAGAACAAAAACTAAGAGAGTGTAAAAAGCGCGTGTATTGATCGATAATAAAAGTAAGTCTTAAAGCGAGAGTAAAACATAAACTGTAACTAAACGGATATCCTGCCTGGCCGATCGAGGGAGAAAAGGACAATGAGGGAAAGAATGTCTTTTGAAAAGATCACGTACACGTGGTGCAGGTATGTAGACGGCAGAAGACGTTTCTGAGACGTTCGCATCATGCGGAAAATAACCAGACGGGGCAATGTGGAGGAGAGGGTCATCGCAAGCTCTCTAATTAGGAAAAAATAAAAATAATTTGCTCATCTACGCAAGATTATCCTATCAGAAAACCTACGAAAAAAACAATTTTTCGTTGAAAAAGTCAAAACTCAGCGTATTTTTCCCATAAGAAAGGAAGGAGCTCGGGTCACGGGTTTTTCTAATCCGATCCGGCCTGAAATTTGCACGAATTGTTTGTAATTTTATTGAAACTGATTCAGGGGCGGGGTAGGAGGAGGACACTAACGACCACCCAAACGAACATAATGCACGTGGAGTACGTTATACATATCGTTTGCCTATTTGCGCCCTTGAAGTAAAAATGGCAAATGTGAGTTGAGATTCTTTACCCTTCATATTACTAACGCGCAGTGGCGTAGCCTAAATTTTCCCAAGGGGGGGGGGGAGGTAAGATTTTCAAAGGAGAAAAAGTCGAAAATTGGGGTAGTTTTTAAAAACTGCCGATATTAGAGGACCAACTTACGAAAAACGAAGATAAAATTACTGTTCGAGCAGAAATTTTTCGAAAAGACGTGTTTTAAAGGCGAAAAATTGCTCATTTTTGCATATTGTACATTCAATGGCAGGTGCCCTGGGGGTACCCCCCCCCCCCGCTAACGCGGCCTGACAGTTTTGGTACATTTTACAGAATTTTATCAATCAAGTTCGAGTCCACGATGTGAGCAGTTAACAAATCAATAATGAAAATAACAATTGCCACTTTTCAAAGTGTTTCTAACGATTGAATTTGGTAGCCTTCAAGAAATTCCCTATCAATTAGCTCACTGGGATGATACCTAAATGGTTTTTTAAATAAGAATTGAAGAAATTTTTCTTGAATTTTTTTAACCAATAGAGTCAGGTTTCTTGTAGCAGGGTGCCATATCATTGATCCAAATTTTTGATTAAACTAATGAAAAGTAGCGAGTCAGAAATGTTTTAGAGTTTGAGAAGGATTCCGATTTTCTGGGCATAAAGCCTAGTTGATTATGATGGGGAACCAAGGTCAGCTTAGAGTCAAAGTATTTCTAAATCATTGATCTGTGATTTAGTAGCAGCGAGTATCCCCCTATAGAATAACAAAAAGTTACCGGCTGCCTCTCATTCGAGAAGGTTTTCATAGCATTTGTCCAGTTTAGGGGCAATTTGTTTTGTATGCACCGGCAATTTAGTATGTTCAGGTCTTCTTGTAGTTCTGTTGCATCACTTCCTCTATAAATTTGTTTGAACAATTTCAGTCATTAGCATACGGTAGTGCTTATGCCGACCATAATTTTGTAGGTAAATAATCATTTATTATAATTCAGAAAGATTGAAGGTAAGCGTTGAGAAGTTCAATTTGCTATCAATGTCTTCATCTTCACGTCTCTGGAAGGGATGGTGTAAAATTCTGTAACCGAGGTTTCAGTTCATTGGAGTGGTCAATCTTGGACTGGAGCAAAGATATGTGCCTTATACATTTTCCAGCATAACAAATGGCAATAGGAGCACGATCCAGTCACCAGATCGCTGTAATTGGTATACGTGATGGCAACAATTTAAAAATTCCAAGAGAAAGGAAATTCGTGAAGCTGTTTTGTCCATAGCCATGGACAAAATGTCTATCACCGTGGACAAAAAATCGTCGTCTTCCCTACATTTTGATGCTCCTGCTCTGTAAACTTGTTGAATATTCTCGACTACACGTAAACCAAGTATTATGAAGGGGGAGGGGGAGAGCCTAACGAAAAAAGACATGCCACCTTAATATTCTCAGTTTCTTAAGAATGGCCCAGGGGTTCTCACATCGGACCGATACAGCCTGCCATATATCAATGACAATTCAAATGGATGAAGGGATTGGAACTCTGAAACTAGCCATCTAGTAACAACACGCAGACTGTGTAACGATATGAAGATATAGTCTAATCAATCGGCTTCGTCGAATAATTATTGGAGACTCCAGACAAAGAGCATACCTACGGTATAGGCGTTACGCGAACAAATGATCGCGATGATTAATCGACACCGAAGAATAGTAATATTGTAACGGAGTTATGCGGGGAAACGAATGGTCGAAAAATATTTCACGATGAGAGCACCGCCGTCCCAGAAGCTCCATGGGCAGCGAACCAAGGTCTCATAAACAGGTGTATCAGCGGAGATCAATAGCGTGAAGATGTATAAATGAGAACTTGATAATCGTTATTCTTCTACAGGCCCTGAATTTCGCAAGATGCATTTACATTTTTCGTCGACGAACGAAAACGAAATATCAAACGACTCGCTCCTCATTTAGATATAAAATTGCCTTTGAGATTATAATGTATAAAGTTTATTCGTGTATTAGGAGTTGTCTTCCGGTGTAAAACAAAAACAAAAAAAAAATGAGAGAAAAAACTCAACGGATTTCCGACGAACGTATTTATCGTGGAACTAAATGACAGTTCACAAACCTGTATAGCCAGCTTCACAGACGCAAACAGCATTCCCTGCTTTATCCTCTTCACACCTGCCATTATTTTGACATGGAGCACCCCCTTTCTTACAACGTGAACCTGAAAATATAAAAAAAGGTATCACCATTCATTAAACGGGAAAAAAAATTAAGTTGTACAGATTACACCTCTTCGAAATAGCTTTACGAGTGAAACTGAAAGAGAATTTGATTTTAATTAATATGTATAATGACGATATTCCAAAAGTTAACCAGAAAATAATTTTTTCATCCTATTCTACCTTCGAAGGTATAACTACACAGGAAAACAAAGTAGTTGTCCTCCCTCTATCCATGAACAGTACCACCTTCACTCCATCAAATCCATTGGTTCTTCGCAAATCAGGTCCAAGAAATTGAAAATTTATTATTTCCAACTAGCGAGTTTCGGTATCGTGACGCTGCACATCCTGCCTGCCTGTCTGTCTGTCTCGGTACCGGAAGTATTTTCCAACGGAGCCGGGGGCAGGTTTGTAGCATACAAGGTGTGCTACTTTTACTCAGGTAGTACCCGGCAAATGTATCGAATACGAGGTTTTGAAGTTGACAAAATTAGAAATTTTCAGTACGAATTTGATGGCTTTGAAACTATACATATTTTCAAGGGCGGTACATAAATAAACCCTAAAAATGCAACAAGAATTTTCACAGAATTTTCTGCCGATTCTCACTGAGTTTGAAAATCAGAGCCGCTGAATTTTAGTAGCTGGGTCATTCTGTAGACACTGTGGAGAAGTGGAGGAAACCTCGATCCATATCATGTCAAGGTTCAGAATAGCCGGGACAAAACGCGAAGCACTGGGACTAGAGTATCCAGCATCCAGTGACGGCAAAGGGATAGAACTCAGTAAAATTCTCACTTTGGCAATAAAAGTGGGACTACTGAGCTGATCTTAAACAGCAAACTGAGGAATAGTGCAATGGATTATCAAGTCTGAGCACTCATCTCACACTAATGTATGTGTTGATCTGGGAATAGCGAATGTATCTCCCTTTGCACACTCTGCGAGAAAAGCATTTGTTGTTCTCATAATTGGGGTATAAACCTGCACTAGAGTGCGCTGCAAAATCAACTGTGCGGGTGTTGGCGGGGGAAAATGAATGGGTCATCACGTGTACTTTTGAATAGAAAAATCTCCATGATCACACATTCAGACCATTGATAAGACGCAATTGTGCCAACATTTGCAACTCTAATTTATATCCCAATGTTGTTTAGGGGGGATAATTTCATTTTTTTGTACGGTATCTTTTCAAGAGAATGCTTTTTATGTATCTAGATGTTAATTTTGGAACTCATGTTTTTATTTCTCCCACTAGTTTTTCATCGTCAATGTTACCATAAATGAGATCATATAAAAACATTACCGCGATTACTTTTCTTCTTCTTTCTTATGCAGCTATTTCGGGAACATCTTTGCACGAGGGTAATATTCGAAGTCTTTGAAATACAAGTATCTTAGAAATCTATTTCGAATTTTTTCAATTTTCTGATGAAAGGCATCAGTTTTTTGCGTTTTCTGAAATATCTGTTGGCGGGCGATTTTAGGAGCCCATTTTTCAAGACCTTCATTTTTTTTATGTAACTGCTTCCCCTTTAATAGAAATTGGACCCAAAACTCCCGAGAGTTGAAGCCAATGGTTCCCTCTACACACTGAATGTGCAATTTTCGGGATATCTTAATTTTAAGTGCAACTTCTTGAAGTTGTGGCGTAGAAACGTGCGACTACACGCATCAAAATTAACGTCACCGGCATTAGCACGTCCTCTCTTCTCTCCTTTCCCGTAACCGCTTTTCCACCTTCCGCTTCGGTCTATCCTAATCATCCCGCATGAAAGTTCTTGCTGTTTTCCTCCCTCTACCCCTACGGCACCGCGGTCATCACTGCTAATTGCACCGATGAGTGCGAGGTGGTAGATGTTTTCCAAGGGTCTTGGCGATACGGTTTTTCGTCGTTCTTATGTCTTTTCGCTAATTGTTGGTACGTCTCACCGTTTTGCCTTTTATAGGCCCTTTTTTGAAGTTTATTTCGGCTTTTTCGAAATTTAACTGCCTTTTTGCAGCTTTCTTTTACTTTCTCGTTGAGAACTTCAACTATGGACCTTTTTCCACGTCAAATACCGCGATCAGCAGTGTACTTTTTGGAGTTTTCCGCGACCTGCTGAACGCCGTGACCGCCGATCTTTTTCTTTTCGACCGCGTGTTCGTGAACCTTCGCGTGGCCCTTTTGGCCAGCCGTCCACTTCGCGACCGTCACCGCCACCGGCCGAGATTCTGTTTATGTTTTAATAAATGTCCGGTTGTAGCTATGTGTAGCGATCATTTTTTTATTTGTGCTTCAAACACCGCATTGACCGCGACATGAGGTCGTAAGTACCTTTTTGTAAGAGAGAATGTAAGGGACCATGGCTTAGAGAGAGAGATGTCTTAGCTTTTATTTTTACTTTTTCTTGCTTCTGGCCCCGGAACTATAGAATATTCAACATGGGATCTGGGTAACCGCCTTCCAAAGCCCTGGCACCTCCCGCTCCCTGGGTGAGTCTCGTATGAGCTAGTCGTGGCTTTTCCCAGGCCCTTTCGGATGCCTGCATTTTTTTTTGAGCGTTGACGCCGATTTTCTAACTTAAGCACGTACCCGCTGATAAACGGAAGGTATCAGCAGTACAATGTGCACATGTTTGTGAGCGATCGAAATACCTTGGTTTTTCTTTGGTTGGTCGTTCATAAAAATGCCACAAAGTTTGAAAAAAAAAGGTGAGAGATATTTGGTGCCTTTACCTAAGAGTACTAGTATTATTTTTACATGCGTGTACGTAGTACGTACAAAATATCATCCACACAGCTAAACTAAATGGATGCCCTGCCTAGCCAATAGAGGGAGAAAAAAGCGAGTGAGTCACCAGAATAAGAAGACGAGGAACGTAGTATTGTAAAGATCACACACAAGAAGCGCAGGAACGCAGAGGACAAAAGACGTTCCTGAGACGTTCGCATCGTGCTACACAGAAAGTAGCCAGCCAGAACGATTTATATGAAAATGTACATTGGGGAGGAGAGAATCACCGCAAAGCTAATACACCATTAATATGAGATTTCGTTTCAACCCTTCCAATGAAGTTATTCCGAGCTCTATCGGTGGAGCGTACGGCGATGCACGCATGCCGAATTGGCTCCTCAGACACCGCACCTCTGGCACCGGGAACTACCCTTTCGAGTATCACATTAGTGACCAGAGCGACGCATTGAGGCTGCCCCCCCTTCATTTCGCGGTTCCCTGAAAACTGTTCGCAGAGGAAAATTGATCGCATACGAAAATTTATGGCACGAAAATTGATCGCCCGTTGTTCGCAAAATTGTTCGCATCAGAAAATTAATTTTCAATATTCACAAAAAGAAAAAAAATAATAATTCAATTTACTAATGTAGACTAATATTATGAGCAACTCTGTTCAAGTACTTTAAGCTGTTCCCCTCCCTTCCCTCAACATCCCGTCGCTTCCATCTCTCTTCTCCCTGTGAGTGGTGCCAGGACTGCGTTCCACGGGCCGTTGCAGTCTGACCGCTTTGTTCTTATACTGCTTTTTCTTAGGGAGAGTGTTTCCCGCTACCATGTGCTCTATGTTAGCCTCTACCAAAGATTGCTCCCGGTGGATGCCTTCCATAAATTTGAAGATGTTAGAGGGCACGGCATCGAAAACGGTGTGCCACATTTCCACTGAATTATTGGGACTTTAAAGCAGGGTGGTAACAATTCCACATTTCCAACGGAAACTGAGGTGCTCATCGTCCTCTAAAATGAGGATGGCCAATCCAGAGAGTACAAAATGCACCGCCATTCACCCTCTACAAGTCACTCGCATGGCCATTCCCCGTGCGAACTATTCTCGAGTGATCAATTTTCGTATGCGATCACTTTTCTGTGATCTGTTTTCGTGCGACCAATTTTTCGGCTACCCCATTTCGCCACTCCACTTCAAATTCGCGCTGTCCTGCCAGGACCACTACAGGCCACTCCACTGACTGAGGCAACGCTCATCCAGCATTAACCTGGAATTCGGGTGCACCACAGCTGGTCGTACTTTCTTTCTTCAGCCCTCACCTCTTTGTTGTGATACGTATGGCAACACAGGAAGGTGGCAACGGCGTGGTGAACCCTGACAGAAGGGCTGTAGCAGCTCCAGGATAGTACAAAACCGTAGTGTTGATGTGGGCCGAGCTTTGTTCGTCAGCCCTCTGCTTCGGCCACTCTGCCTGCATCTTCTTCTTAATGATGGTCGAAACAATGGCCGACGACCGGTTCCATCCGCTTCTACATTTCCGGAACAAAGGTGCCTGGCACGAGACTGTCGATTATGCCGTCGCTATCGCTCGTGTTGCCCACGGGACCGATCGCCACTACCGCCCTGCACCTCTTCTGCTCCCAGGCCACACACTCGAACAGGGTGTGCCAGCGGTTAGTGCGTACACACGGAGCTCGGCACTATCGCCATCCGATGTAAGTGCCGCAGCACCCGTGGCCGCTCAGGACTTGGGCCAGGTAGAAGCTCAGTTTCCTATAGGACCTATCTGCCCACTAATCGAAGTCGCGTATCAGCGCTCGGGTCCATTCGCCCTTGGTCGACGGGGCGAGTGCGTCCTTCCACTTACGAAACATGGACTACTGGATGTCCAGCTTGACCCCGAAATGCTGCCTCCCGTTTTGTCTTCGCTCTTTTCTTTCCACTCCGCTATTTCCCCGATCTTGAGTTCGATTGGTGGTATACAAGCTAACACATCTACTGCCTCCAGAGAAACAGTGCGGTACACACTGACACACATCATCGCGACTTTTCGCTGAATCTTCCCCATCTTCGTTCACCTGTAGGATATCTTGATGGCGTCGGCAAATACAGGTGTGGCGTATAGGAGGACTGACACTATGAAATTCACATACATCTTTCTCTTCTTCACCCTCGGTCCTCCTAGGTTCGACATTAGACGGGACAGCTGTCCGGCTACTCGATCCGCCTTCTAAGACGCTCGTCTCAAGTGCTCTCGGAACAGCAACTTCCCGTCGAACCACACCCCCAGGTACTTTGGGGCTGTACAGATTTCCAAGATCCACCAAGAATCTTAATGATTTCTCCAAAATGCATCAGAAAAATGTCACGAACAAGTTAATAAAAACTATTCGAGATGATAAATTGTTCACTCTCTCTCTTCCCGTCTCGCCATTTTCATTATAATAGACACCGACGAATACAAATTTTGAACGAATTGGGCTCCCCGTTCCCAAAAATACCATTTACTGGAACGGTCAAGTCTGAGAAAATGACCTTTGCATCGTAACTGAGACGTTTTTTGAAATCCCGCCGTTTTCACTGCTGGGAAATGGGAACTCTTTTTAACGAGCTTGACAGAATCGTGAGTCACGCGGTGCTTGAGCTCGTCAGCATGACAAATGGTTCCGTTCCACAGTACACATGTACAACAACTCTAATACACCGTACTGGAAGAATAACTGTTTTCATAACGTATCAATAACAATAAACGTACGAAACGTACAATATTGACTCGATATATTTACCGCAGCCAAGTCTCGTGAGGTATTTCCAAACCTCGCAAAACGAGCCTCACATTTAGATTACTGCAAACTCGATTATACAAAACATTAGGCCCATAATATTACAGAGCCGACAGCGTAAACATTCAAAATGAAAATACAATCGAATCCCAAAACGTGCGAACTGTCGTAATTACTTTTCAAAATAGGAAGGCGAGTTATGCAGCCAGCGTTCGTTCATTTAACACGTTTTTCTTTCAAATGCGAGAAGACTGAGTTGTATGAATAACAAAAAAAATAAATATAAAAAAAATAGCAAGTGAGAAGAAAGTCCAGAGTGTCCAGAAGTACCGACCTCTATCGTATTTCGTTTGCACAAATACACGCAACACACAGCGGAATAAGAGACTCATCAAATGCTCTCGGCACCGGTGAGTGTGAAGCGGCGAGTAACAAGGAAATAAGAACGGACAAGAGTTCGAATACCTCTACTTCTGCAGTATTCGATTACATCACAGCTGCACTCGAACTGGACAGCAAAAACGTACGATATTACAAAATACTTACAAGAACCCGGCGGCAATGGGCATGGTCCCCAGAAGGCGTTGGAGAACATGCTCGAGGTAGAATTCAACGTTATACCCGGTCCCTCAACCATGCAGCCGATGAAACCTTCTCCCACGATCAACGGCGATGTCGTGTCCAGCAGAGCCATATCCGGATTCAATAATTCAGGGTTGTGTGAAACATTTGCGACCATCTGAAATAATTTATTCGAAAGACTAAATAACACCGCGGCATTTACACACACATTTACATTTTTACACACGTGTCGTATACTAAAACTAATTCGCCGAAGAAACATCTTGTATTACAACAGACCGATCAATGTAGATCAAAATAATTCCACAGCAATAAAGTCACTCTCCAGAAACTAAGACTCTTAATGTTTTTTTGACCCCCCCCCCTCCTATGGTACTTAGTTTATAGTAGTAGAGAATATTCAAGAAGTTTACAAAGCAGGAACATCAAAATGGGGGGACGATTTTCGTCCACGACAGTAGACATCTTGTCTATGGCGACAGCACAGATATCCACGACTACAGACAGCTTCAAGAATTTCCTTTTCCAAGGAATTTCTGAAAACTAAGCTGTCACATGCGCCACTGATTACGATCTGGCGCCTGGATCGTGTTAAGGGATCAAAACTGTATTAATATTGCCATTTGTTATGCTGAAAAATGTATACGGCAGATATCGTTGGGTTAGTGCGAAAAGGTGCTATCTGCAATTTTTTCACAAAATGACTTTTTGGTATCTTTGGATGGGGAATTACATTATCTACGTACTAGATACCATACAGTAAATGATAAACTATTGCCTCAGTTCAACAGGGAACTCGAAAAACAAAAGTCTAAATACACTAGTAGCAAAATTCATCAATATGAAAAGATACAGGCTCACCATACGGTACTACCCTCGACTATAACTACAGGACCACAAGAGACAAGTCTCATTTAGGTACTCCACTGATGATGGCATAGCAGCCGAAAGCGCTCTGGAATACAGACGAAGGAAAAGTGAATTGGCACACTCTACAAAAGGAATACTTGAAAGAAGTTTAATTTTAATTAGTTTTTTTTCCCTCAAGCTAATTCTTCAGTGAAAGCATTAACTGTTGAATACGTGCACGTAAAACTGTAACAATCTACTTTTCCATCGCAACGATTGCAATTATATTTTATATTTTTAGCTTCAGCCTGCATTGGATTTTCCTGAAGTTCAAAGTGAAAATCATTTTTCGGCATTTGTACCACATTGATATCATTGACAATTAGTTGCTCATTATCAGTAGAAGTCAACAATTATTTTGGACTTCCGCATGCAGCGATAACACACAGAAACACAATAATATAAGCAGAGGTACATAGAACACAATCATAAAAGAAACAGATTGAAAATTTGAAAAGTGACTTTGCAAACTGCACGTAGTCCAAAATTAAGATTTTGAGATTTTAGCGCACTGTGGTGGCAGACACCCGAATCTACACACGTCCCAATACAGAATTCGGACTGGGACCGCGAAAGAGTCGCGCTCTACAATTTCAATAGTGTGAAAAAGATGAATTGCTATAAAAGTGATCATTTTAGAAAATTGCTCTGATTGAAATGAAAATGGACTCATCTGGAAGGAAATTTCAACCGCTATCAATTTGGTTCTCTTCATTTTTTTGAAAAACTCTTTCATTTTTGTGATATTTTCTGAAAATGAAGTACGCATGTTAATGGAATATTCTCACATGATCACTGCTATAGTGCTATGTGTTGGCGATGACAGCGCGCCACCACCTCGACCAGCCCGAATTACGAAATTATCGGTTTTTCTATGTTTTTTCTATGTTCGAAGTACGAGCTCGTGAATTTAGTATTTGCAAACGGCACTTAGTTCGAATTTTCGTTTACATTCTTCGTCATCAGTATTTTTATTTTCGGCTACGATGCTTTTCCGACTATTTTCATTTTTACTATGTTTTCTGCGTTGAAGTATTGTCAAACGGCACTCAGTCCACGGTTTTCCAACATATTTTTCGTTATACAGGTAAAAGGCAACACTGTGTCAGGTTGATACTTACGGGTTATGCGTAGGAGGATTCAATGTTACCACTTAGCTAAAAAAAATCTCTTCTACAAAAGAGCTGTAGTTTTTTCCATTTCTCCAACATTCCACTTTTTGGACTAAGTGCCGTTTGCAAAGTCACTCTTCATTTGCTACTTTCAGACCATTTTTGAAAAAACTAGGATTTTTCGAGATTTTTTAAACAGAATTACCAAAGTAAGGTAGGTTAAAGTATAAGAAAATTTCATGGGTTCGTAGAAAATTGCGGTACTTTTCAAAAACTCCACAGACCTGACGAAAGTTTGTGAGAGATGGCAACACTTGTCAACTTCGGGAATTATTCAGGTGCGAAACTGTGAGTACCTACCAGAACTAAACACAATCAATTTTGAAAAAAAGGACCTCTATTTTTTCTGTCATTAAACAGATTTCGCGATGAATAATTTTATACGTATGTTGTTATGATGTGGTTTGGCTAGAAGAGGGAGTTCTCTTGAAGAAGATTAAGATGATCAGAAGACAATCTAACGATACAGGAACGAGTTTTTTTTTTTTTTAACTTTGAATTTAATGCTACTCTGACGTAATTTTATTATTTGACTTTCTTTAAACCTTCGAATTTTAAATTCATTACAAGGCAAAACATAAAGCTTTGTATTTTCGTTTTCCATGCTGAATAAGTTATAAACGCAGAGAGGAAAAATAAAGGTAGTGTTCAGTGTAAAAAGGTGTTTTCAACACAATTTTCCTCCTAATCTAAACAAGAGTAGTGTAAAATAGACGTATATAGCACCTTGAATTCTATCATTCTTGTACTATGATATGGTGCTATATATACTTTCCTCTCTTTTTTATTTTTTTAAAAGAAAAGAATGTGGAATGGTTTCATCTCTGAGATGTATTCCTAGTTGAATGTTGAGGCATTGTTACGCTATTTTTAGTCACAGCCAGTTTTTAACAGCTCCGTCGTGGCATTGCTTCAAAACCTTTAAACCCCTCTCCTGTAAAATTTGCCCCCCCCCCGATAGTATCCTTTCACACTAACCCAACGATATGTATCTCTGCACCAGTCAAAGATGGACCACGACAATAGACTGAAAACCACGGTAACAGAACTTTACGCCATGCCTTCCGGGGAAGTGAAGTCACTAACAGTAATTTGGACTTTTTAACATATAATTCAAAGGGCCAATCGGGGCGTTTCCGGAATAGGGGGTGCGGGGTCACAGGGCCAATTTGGCATGCGTGCATCGCCATACGCCCCTCTATCATGGAATACTACGATAATGGGCCAAATGTTGATCTACTTTTTTCAAATGGCTCCTGCTGCCTTCATATCAGTATTGAATCCCGAGATCGCCATTAATATAGGGTGTCTAACAAAATCGAATTTTGAAAATAAATGATATTTCAATGACCCCTCCCCCCTATTTGCTATAAATGCGCTAAATAGTAAATACCAAATTATGCGAAACATGCAAAATGAAGTGCTGCTCAATAGACTCAGAATCCCGTGATTCGTGAAGATCATTTAAAATTTCTGGAATATACGCCATAGATAAAAATATGCATTCACATAAAAGTTGCACGCCTGATCATAATAATAAATTTTTCCAATTCTAAATTCATTGTTCTCTCTTTAAAAGTATAGTTTGCTGATTTTTAAATATTTAAATGGCCACGATTGAAAATAAATGACTTTAAATGACTTGAATGACCTTCTTCCAAAATGAATGACGTTAAATGATTTGAGTAATAATAAATTTCAACCGTCTACTTTCACTTTCTACAATAGAATTTTTTCAAAGTTCAGCCAGAGTTGACCTATAGGGATTTCAAAAAGGTCCAAAAAACAATATTTCCGATCCCTCGACAGATTTCAATCGCAAGCTCATTACAACTCCTTACACACTGAAACATTTCATATATTTCGATCCGGATAGTAAAATGTACAATAGTTTCCTTTCCAGATATATTTAAAAAAATATAAAATGTTCTTTTGGTCAACATTCGACAGCTAGATCAACATATATTATTATTATGAAGAAAAAACATGTGCTGAAATTTTTTGCCAAATGTTGATCGGTGTCAAATGTTAATCCATTTTCAAACCCTGAAATCTTGAAATTTTTCAACACAGGAACTTGACACAATAACACAATTCACATTTCCATGGCCGAAACTATACAGAATGGTAGGTAAAGATGACTCTATAATGATTTACCACAAAAAAAAAGCTGCAAGCGCTCCAACGAAGATTTACTGAACCTTGAAGAAACGATCAACATTAGACACCTAGTTCAACATTTGTCACTATACCTTCGAGTCAGTCTCCAGAAACTGAGAATTTTAAGGTGGAATTTTCTTGTTAGACCCTCCCCCCACCATAAAAGTAGTTTACAAAGCAAGAACATTAATATTTAAGGGTGCAACTTTTGTCCACGACGATATACATATTGTCCATGGCGAAAGCACTGATATCCACGACTACGGACAAAGCAGCTTCAAGAATTTTCTTTTTTAAGGAATTTCTGGAAATTTCATTTGGATTCGATATGGACTTCAATGTCAAACCGGTTACTCTCTACTCTATTCAACTGGCTGAAATCAGCTTTAAAAAATCAAGCAAAGCATCGAAATGGAGATTTTTTAAACCTTCTTTTTGTTTTGGAATAATGTAATCAGATGTTTCGTTGGGAACCAATTACAGTACAAAATTCGATATCGCACCCGGAAAAGGAGGGAAATAGACTCTTGTTTGAAAACTTGAACGAAGCTCGAAATAAAATATTTTCTTTAGGGGAGGTTATTTCGAATATCGCCTTAGATTTTCCATAGCAGTACTGCATGAACCTCAAAATCGGGATTAATGATAAGTTTCGATCGTCTACCTTCACTTTTCACTGTTGGACTTTTTCAACGTTCAGTCAGTGTTGACCCATAGGGATTTACAAAAAATCTAAATAAATATGTTGATCACTTGACGGATTACAATCTCAAGCTCACAACATTTACTTACAAACTGAAACATTTCATACATTTCGATCCGGATAGTAAAATGTACAATAGTTTTCTTTCAAGACACGTTTTTAAAAATGTCAAATGTTGATTTGTTCAACATTTGATACCTAGATCAACATAATATGAAGAAAAAACAAGTGTTGAAATTTTTTGCCATAGTATGTTGATCGGTATGAAATATTGAGCCCTTTTCTCACGCCCAGAAATCTTGAACTTTGACACCGGAAATATGAATTATATCGATAACACGGGTATGTTAGTTCACAAGAACAGCAAATTTTTGAAAACCATCGAAATTTGAACATTTTTAAATTTATTTCTTCCACGTGGATTCCTATGACCCGCAAATAGCCCGTTCGAAGTAAAAATTACGTACAATATCGTCTTGAAGTACTTCATTCGAACCCATATCAGTACATAAACACGAACATATTATGTCGAAAAATGAATTAAAGTACTTATCATTTCGATATTTCTAAATTACTTTCTCCTAAATTCGCAAAACTGTTGAATTATAGCACATTTTTAGACGCACGAACTTCAAAACTATCACGCGGAAATACATCAAGTTTTCACAGCCAAACTACACAGCACGGAAGGCAAAAGTTCGCTCTATAAGATGCACCGCCAAAAAAAGTTGCGAGCGTTCCAATGAAGATTTATTGAACCTTGAAAAAAGGATCAACATTTGACACATTACCTTACGGATTTATTGGGAAAAAACAACTTGAAAGAAAAAAAACATAAAAACAAACCAGTATTGAGACAAGATGGTAATGCGATGACCCTCTCCTTCCCAATGTACGTATACATTTTCGTATCAATCATTCTGCCTGGCTATTCCCTTCGTAGCACGATGTGAAAGTCTTAGACAGAAATGTCTTTTGTCTCCTGCATTCCTGTACTTCCAATACGTGATCTTTTCAAAATCATCATCTTCTTATTATTATTCTCACGACTCACTCTCCCTTTTTCTCATTGGATTGGTCTAGCAGGATATCCGTTCAGTCAGTTACAGTACATGTTTCAGCACTCTTGATGAGATTTGTATAATATACTATCGATCAATCAATACACGTGCTTTCTTTAAACACTCTCAAGTTTTTTCCCATTCCGAATCCTCTTGCTCCGGTCCAGACTAAACACTTCTTGCGCTAAACTCCGAAAACCTACTGTAACATTCACGACCATGGACACCTTTCTATACTTTTTCCATTCAAAAGATGGTAGTCATCCTGGATA
Source organism: Acanthococcus lagerstroemiae (assembly GCA_031841125.1). NCBI lineage: Eukaryota > Metazoa > Arthropoda > Insecta > Hemiptera > Eriococcidae > Acanthococcus > Acanthococcus lagerstroemiae. The sequence continues at coordinate 16,713,107 of CM063107.1, forward strand.
AGTGAAATTTATTCCGGATGTCATTATATAACCCAAAATCCCCCCCCCCCCAAAAAAAAAAAGACGAAAGTTGGGTTCAAAATTTGCTGGTAACAAAATATTTTGTTTTTGCTGCTGGAAAATTACCAGCATTCGAGAACAAGCCATGAAAATTCTGAACACTAACGTTTTCAGAACAGTAATATTGAATCTCGAGAAATGAACTATCCAGGTTGATGAAGCTTCTACAAATTAAAGGGAAGAAAAATGTTATTTCAAATTCGAACGTAGAATACGCGATTTTTCATAAACAAACCCGACACGAGAAATCACGTTCTTGCAGACGAAAAACAGCGCGAAAAATACGTAAAAAGAGCAGAGCGTAAGAACTTTTAAAACATGTGCAAAATATGTACTTCTCGCGCATCCCGGGAAGCAGGCCTGTTCTTATTGAAATAATGTATCTATATAGGAGATTTCGACGGCAGGGGAGGGGGGAGAGGGGAAAATGTTGTTCCAGAAAACATGTGTATTGGAGGACATATTTTTATTATTAAAAAAAAACCATCTAAGTATCTTCAAAAAAATTAACTTTTCTAGGGAAAATTTTATAAGCTAATTTCTCATTAAAAGAACTTAAAATAGTTTCATTTATTTACTCTTTATTTTTACACATTTGACCGAAAAAAATATACAGGGTGTTTAGTTCCTATATTTTTCAGTTCACTGATGCGATACTCCCGCGGGTGCGGTGTCATAGGGGCCACTTCGGCATGCGTGCATCACCATACGTCCCACCACACCATAGTCCTTATGTCGTATCGATGCGTGGTAAAAATGGAAGAATTTAATTTGGGAGGGCAGCCCATCTTTTGGGTTGAAAAATTTTTCCCCACCAATCTATAGGAATCTTAAATGGAAACCTACGGAGTAAAATATCGAAATATGAGTTATTTAGGTCTCTGATTTCGAATATCACATCAGATTTTTGATTTGGCCCCGTCCAGGGCCCCAAATAACTTAGGATAAAACATCGAGCAAAGTATAAAGTATCAACACAAGGGTTTTCTGGGTTGCTGATTTCGAATATCGCCTTAGATTTTTTTATCCGGCCCCTTCCAGAATTCCGAATTCGAAGAAAAAAGACAAAACTGATTACGAATAAAAAATCAAACAAGGTACCAGTACAAGGGTTTCTTGGTTTGCTGATTTCGAATATCGCATCAGATTTCTGATCCTAACCCTTCCAGAGCCCCAAATTTGAAGGGGAAAAAAACTAACTTGGGATAAAGAATTAAACAAATTATCAAAACAAGGGTTCGTGAATCGCTGATTTCGAATGTCGCTTCAGAATCTTGATCTGATCCCTTCCATAGCTCCAAATTCGACAAAAAACGGCAAAACTGACTCTGAATAAGAAAATCGAACATTGTATCAAGACAAGAGAGTTTGAGTCGCTGACTTCGAATATCGTTTCACATTTTTTCTCCAACCCCCTTCAGGAGCTCTACATTCGAAAAAAGGGCAAAACCAACTTGGAGTAAAAAAATCAAACAAGGTATCAGAACAAGGGTTTCTTGGTTCGCTGACCTTTCATCTTTAAATGATCAAAAAGTTATTCCGCAGAAGGGCTCGGAACACTCTTTTCATTCATAACCGGAGAAGGGCAATTTACTTCACTTTCTTCAAAAAGGAAGTTCTGCTCACCGAAGGTAGAAATCAGTTCATGTCTACTTCTTACGCACAGACAGAACACATTCTTCGAAAAGTGGAACTTTTTTTAGTCTTGTTCCGACAAAAAAAACATGTTTTTTTCACTCAAGAAATGGTTCTCAAATGAGACCCACTGACCTAACCTCAAAAACCGAACAAACTGTAATCCAAATTTTTCACTCGACAGGAGCAAAATTTTATAAACCAAACAAATGATCGATGTTGGGAAATGAAGAAGATGCGCGTTCCTTTCCTAGAAGCAAGAGAACTGTCCTCGGTCAATCATTCTGAGAACTTCGGTATGTTCTTTGCGGGGGAAGAAATAAATCGTCTCTTATCTCTACTCAATGTAAGAAGTGCGAGGAAAAAAGAGAAAAATTTAATTTTTGTATGAAAGAGAAAAAAATCGTCCCTTCAGCTTCTTGAAAGAACATTGTTTCTTCCTTCTCGAAAAAAGGAAAAACTTTCTCTCATTAGGGGCAAGCTTGTCAATCAAAATCAAAACCCAAAAATGGAGGACTTGAGGATTCTTTTTCTCGTTTTGGACATCTTCTATTCAGTTTGGTCCGTTTGATTTGAATCAACTTTCACAAGAAAATTAGTAATTTTTTATTTTTATGTATAAAACTGCTCCACTCTCATTTTCTGGGAGGACTTTCTATCAAAGCAGGAGAAGTTCGGGGAATTGAGGGACTATTTTTCCAAAGTGAGGGTCTCATGAACCGGTAGACACCCGGAGGAGGGACAGCCAAGTTTTTTAGAAAATCGAGTTAAATAGATTCTATTATGTTCGTGAGAACTTTAATTAAGCCTCATCAGGACCTCATTAACTCAGTGAATTGGTAACGCGGGTTTTCATAGGCCCGTTTGTAGGGTAATTCGGATAGGCCTCAGATCTTGAACTAGCCGTTGTTTCCGAGTAAGTAACAAGCACAATTAAGTTCAGTTCACGAGCTCGTCAAGTTTTCTGATGAACATGAACGATGGAAAATGAAAAGTGAACTTAGGACTGAACTTGAATTTTTCTTTTTGAACTTGATCTTTTTCTGTTGTTTACTTCATTTGACAATTGTGGGAGCAAAATGTACTCGCCGTTCCAACATCCGCATAAAAATGAACTTGAACTGAACTTGCACGACTCGCTGTTTTAGTGGAACTGACCTAAACTTGCATGGACGCTCCTTTTGGTGAACTTGAACTTTCTTCGCGTTCGCGAACTTCCCTCGCATGTCTAAGAAGTGAAATCTAATCGAGTTGATTCGAACAAAGGAGCAATCCAGCGACTAGGATTTATGATACTAAAAATAACTTGGAATTCATTATCAACCAGGATAAGAAATACGAATAATCGCGTTTAATACATGATTCTAAACAAGCCTAACGAACAGGGTACACGAAAGAAAAAAATGAACTCTTTCCTGTTAAGTGTTGTCAAATACCTTGTTATTATATGAACTGGTTTTCGAATAAATTGCGTAAAAAGCCAGCATGTATATAATTTAGATGACTCGGAGTGTGTGGGACGACTCGTTCACATGGTACGAGTCAGTCACGCTTTTCAAGAATTTGTTCATAGAAATCCTGAAAGCAACATCATATCGTTGTCGAATGTACTCGTACTTTTGAAAAGAAAAGAGCAATATTGATTGATTGTGTAACTAAACTCGGTTTCGGAAATTTCAGGAAACATGTTGTCAGAAAAATCACGTTACCACTTTACCCACCGTTCATCCTTTCACGAAATCAAAAGTGTGAGAATTAGTTTTTCATGAGATATTTTTGGGCAATTTCGATGACACGATGCAAAATTATTTCAATTATCAATATTTTTTCCAAGGTCGTGGTCTGTAATCCGTTTTCTAGGGTAATGGCGAATGCGTATTGTAATGACCACGACCTAAGAAATTCCTAGTCTGTTGTCCTTCATTGTTGACTACACCAGCATAGGAGGGTCTCAGTATGTGGAGGGGTTGGTTGCTATAGCACATATTCCGGCATCTTACTGCTGTAATTAATGCGCTACAATACATTCTGAAATGCTCTTTTTGACAGCTTGAAGAAGGTGCTACAACCCCCTTCCCCCCCGTTTCCGCGCTGGTGGTTGACCACGACCGAAGAAATTCCTAGGCCGTGAACATGAAATTTTGAAAACACTTTGTCCCCCCTCCCCCAGTGGTGATGACTTCAGCCAAGGGTTAAAATTGATATCTAGAATAGATGTACTAATAATCTCTCTAGAAAAACTTGAGTAAAATGATCTTTTTTTTTTTTTAAATTTCAAGCCATCAAATATGGACTTTTTCTGAGAATTACCCCTATCGTAAGTTATTTATCTCCCGTTAGAATACGTTAGATATTATTATCAGAGGCACAAGGATAGTGGTTCTCTTGTCACTACACATGCTCTGGAAGAGTCCGAAGACATTGCCCGTTGGTCTGTATTGTGAGTACCTAGCACTGTTGAGTTGGTCAAGTCTGCAGTGGCAACGATAAATGATAGTCGCGCGTCTGGCACCTGAACTATGAGACGATGGAGTACTAAGGAATTAAAGTCACCGAGAGGGTAACTGGAGTGGAACTGGAGATGAGGTAAGTTGTCAGTCAAGTAACGTTGAAGTAGTTATTGCCGAGTGTGTTGGTAACTGAACTGGAAATGAAGACGGATGGCGCCTGTGTTTTTCAAGACATGGTTGAAAAGGCTTAGACTTAGATTAGCTTCATCTGCGTCTTAAGTCTACGGAAGATAGAGAACCCAGCATATGCTACAGGTGCAATGGCGGATTCACCATTATGCTTAAGTATGCGGAAGCACAGAGCGGAAAAATTCAGGGAAAACATCGAAAACGAATAAGATGGGGATAACATTTGATTCACCAATTATTGTATATTTTTGGGAGCGGCAAAAAAAATTATCACACCGCGGCAAATCAGGTAAATCCGGCCTGGCGCAGGTGCTGAAAAAGAAACAGAAGGACAGCTACTGTAAAGATCCCAGTAGTGAGCGGGAGCGATTCGCGAAGAGCTGGGAGAGACACCCCCGCCAATAACATCTTTTAAGAAACCCCCAGAAGAGGGTGGGAGGCAGCTTCCGAAGAAACTGGAAGAGGTCACCCTCAATGTGATACATCGTCTTGGAGAACAATTTATAAAATGTTCTTAAATAAAAGCCACGTTTTGTTAATTAAAAGTTGTACCTGGCATGCCTGAAAATTTAAATGTTTATTTTCTTTAGACATTTCATAGGGGGTACTAAATGAGGAACCCATCCGGTAAGAGCTTTTGTCCCCGGAAACTCCCTCGTAAACTATCAATCTCCACGAATAAACTCTCTCCCGCCAAGCTAAACTAAGAAAAGACCTAAATTAACTCAGTGTTAAGCGGCCCATAGACGTTCAGTATTAAAATATTATTGTGAAAATAGGTTGCACAAAAAACCAATATGGCACAATGTACCCCACACGGTACAATATTCTCATGTTTGCGCAATAAATATCTAACTTTTTTGATATCGCGCAATATATCGCACAACCTTTCAATATCATCCACACACCATCAATATTATTGCACAACCCGAAATATTACACAATAATATATTGAACGTCTATGGGCCGCCTTAGCCTAGTTTCAGCTGTTAGCCCGATGGAGATGTTCACACCATGTTTGAAAATCTTTTCACTGGATGTGCTACGCTATCTATCACTTTGGCCGGAAGACCTAATGTTTGGTGGAGCGTATGGCGATGCATGCATGCCAGTTTGGCTCCCCAGACATCACACCCTTGGCCCAGGAAATTACCCATGGATTTTTCCGGGGGGGGGGGGGAATCAGAAACATTTTTGGAGGGTACACCTAATACGAACTGTATGTTTTTACATTGACGTATCTGTATGTTGTGCTTTTCAACTTCAATTACGCATCTGAATTTAAATTTAATTTCACGCATTTACTGTGATACTGCTAGCATACAAAAAATTTTCATCTCAAGAGGGGGATTCATCCTCCCTAACCCCCTCCCCCGGCTACGCCAATGATTAGATTATTGCATCAGTGACCACAGTGATGGTCGGAGGAACTAACGAAATCATTATTAATGCACATTTTAGTAAGTTTTTGTACAAATAAGGAGTTGACGCTCTATAAGACCCGGTGCATAAATAAGGCCCACCCCTTCAATCTCTCTCGTCATTCAAGCTCAGTGTCATGAAACTACCTCGATAGGGTAATGCAAGACATGTCTGGCAGCAGTGCTACTCGACTGTTATCACATTTGAGTGAGGTGATTTTCAAACGCTGATATTACATTCATGGTTAGAAAAAACTGAAATAATACGAAATTTAAGTAAGTACTTTCTCCGAAGATTCATTAATATAGTATTATTTTACGAACAATTCGCTACAATAAGTCATACTTGATTTTCTGGTTACGTTCACCCCACGCCATGTTTGCTAAAGTGATCCTCCTAGTTTCCTAATGAGGCCCACCATCGTACATTCAGTTTTTAATGAAATTTTTCTGCCATCTCCAACCATCAGAATTTTGAGATAAAAGAGTAGTTCAAAATAAAGCGATAAATTATGAAACCACAATGAATGCTTACGAAAAATATATAATCCCTTCTACGAGTGTAACGGGTAAGAAGTAATAATATTTTCGACAAAAAATTAAGGAAGTAAATTACTAGTTTTGTACTAATTGATAAAACAGATTGAGTTTTTCAATTTTTATGTGTGTGTTTTCTGGCATTTTGATACAACTGTATTCGAAGAAAAGTAGGCCTTATCAGAAATAAATGTACCCAATAAAACCCAAAATTACTTTTTCTTGGAACGCTCCCCCTCACAGGGTAACTGCCAAATACGAATTTTCCAATAGTATGACTTTGAATGACTTTTATACGACTTTTGTATGACCTTCTTCGAACCATTCTCGCTCCGAACAAATTCATAAGAAAAAAAAATTCAGAAACACGCTAACTACAAACAAAAACTTTGAAGAAACTTAATAATCAAACAGTAACGAACAAATTATTGCAAAGAATGTTATAAAGAATACAAATTTTCAATTAGGCCATATTTTGATAAGAAATATTGCGGCTGTTTAGAAAGAATCATTAAATTTGTAGATAACTAGATGCAATTGTACGACTTGTATGACCGGTAGACACCCTGCCTCAGCTCCCCTGGGTAAAAAATAAAAACAAAGTGATTTTCTAAAAAGACGTTGACGTTTCATCCCTCAAAAAAAGGTTTTCAAAATATCAATTCCGCAACGAGTTATTTTCCAAACACACTTTAGTGGGCCTTAAGGGCATCAATACCTTGGTTGAAAAATGACAGACCCAGAATTTTGTAGTCTTACAAAAATAATAACCACTTTTCTAATACGTGTAACCGAAACGAGGAGGAAAGTATCTGTTTCCGCTGATCTGGAATTTAGTACAATTAAGTAACAATGGGGATAGCGTACGTAATTATCTACCATCGAACAATCGTTGGTAAATTTTAAACTTCGATAATTATCAATTTATTAATTATTTCGAGGATGGAACGAGAAGAGAGACGAGTTTCAATGTGAGAAGAGAAGACGGTGGCAACAAAAATGGAGTGTACTCGTGCACCGTAAAAAGCCGAAAAATAATTATCATTTAGGCATCGGGGAAAAAATCGGTTCGATGAAAATAATTACACGGGCAATCTACAACGATGAACGGCGAAAGATTTAATTAATGGCAATATTGTAACGACCACATCGCGTCTTCTCGTCGTTCACTCCAACAACCAAAGAATTTCCACACATTTCAGTAATTTGAGCCATGTGAAGATTGTAAATGGTATTACAAAGCATTCCCAATCTTGCGAAAGTATTCATTCCTACATCCCTCCTCTCGCCCCCATCAACATACACATCTGACGAGAGTTTGGTCTGGTCGAACATCCCATTCTGCATGTCTCAGTCCACGCGATACCAATTAACATTGATGCCCAATGCTTCGTGCTTCAAATTTCTACTGACATTTGGCACCTTCCTGACCAGTTCATTAAAAACAACATAATCTCTTCAACATTTGAAAATCTATACTCATCAAGTCAGCCAGCCCCAAGGTGCTGGCACATGAGGTCAGTTTTTTTTTACGGCTAGTTTCTAGAACATCTATTCCCCATAAATAGCTGGACAGTGGATATAGTTCTCGATTCAGAAACTTTTCTATCGGAGATTTTCCATTGTTTTACTGCCTAGCAGCTTGGAAAATTTCATGGTGTATCAGCACCTTTACAAAAAAGTCAATGTCGCTTCGACGCGAAATGAGTACCCCTTTACACAAACGTAAATTAACACAGAGTTACTCACTTCTAGACGATCATCCACGAATAACGTCATATTTTTCCCAGGTATCGATATAATGTTGACAGTGTGCCAGGAGTTATCCAGGAACTGTCCTTTGAGTTTTATTTCATATTCCTTATTATTGGGTACCTTCATGAAGAAGATCACTCCGTCGGGGACCAAGTCCAAAAGAACCTCGCTTTTCTCCGAAGATTGATAGAATAATGGCGCGCCATTACACGTTCGAAAGGTGAGACCAATATGGTGCTGAAAATTCGTAGGCGTTACTCGGATACTGGCGGATGTTCCATTTAAAAACACTACTTCCTGATCTCTGGGTATTTGTGTCTGAGCAGTCAGCTGCAAACTGTACGCCAGTTTGAGTACGCAGAATATGAAAAACGCCGCAGTTAGGAAAGACATCTCTGAAACACAAATGAAATTAAATTACTTCTTAGAAAATTGAACGCGCAATATCATGGTTTTTGACCGGTGTTACACTGGCAAAAGGAAATGGATGATGATATTCATTCGATAATTAGTGAAAAATCACACACTATAGTTTATAGACATGAAATTTGAAAAGTGGCAATAAAGACAAATATGGATCAGTGTAAACACAGCCATACTAAGGGCACCTTGTCAAACTCACTCGAGTTCTCGTAACAAAAAGAAGAAAGCAGGACAAATTCAAAGTTCAAGCAATAGCAATGTCTGGAACGAAAATCAAACCATTTAGAATTCCCAGGAAAAAAATCATTTTCTCGCCATGTCTTTGTAACCATCATGAATACTTCCAGTACAAAATAAAGAAAACCTTTATACTTCACGGCCGTACCACGAACATAGGCATCCAAAAATTTAGAATTCTTCTCATACCACTCAAACTTGTTCATCCCTCGCTCCATTTAGAGTATCTAGGGCGATAGAGAAACAAAATTCTTCAGTCTTGGTTTTTGGTTCTCATCTCTAATACTATGTACATAAACGTGTGTTTGTTTGTGTATTTGTTCGAGGTTGGCGGGTACACCGTTAGGACAGGGGGTTCGTATTTTTCAGATGTTTCCGTATGAATTCGGAGAAGGTTTTAGGCTAAAAAATTACGGTACCCTAATTAGAAGGGGGTCACAAAATCCCCTTCCCCGGACTTCCTAATTTTTTCCAATTGGACTTTTCGAAAGTGTTTGAAATAATTGTACTTCTTCACATTATGTTAGAATTTGGTGCATTTAACTGCCTCCCTTCAGAAATTATTTGGAGGTTGAAAATCTGAAATTTCCAAAACGAGCTCCAAATATCTTATTACTACATTCACATCTGATTTAATGCAACTATAGTATACTTGAATACTGTTCTGTACTCGTTTATTTATGCACCACACAGCCCATTTTCAGTCCCGTATCATGACCAAAAACCCTAAAACTTCAGTTTTTGGAACTACGTTCAGCTTTTCTTTTAATTATTCGGCTGAATTTTTGAAAACACCAATATTTTTGTCTGAACAATAGAAACGTGAAGCGATAAACTGTAAACGGATCAGAACACTCTGTTATGGAACGCAATGCGATATGAAACTTTTCCTATTGTGAACTTTTCGCATGTTTCAGTAATGTTGCCTACAGGATCACCTAGCAATCATACACTATACCACTACCCAGGCATGAGTATACACGTACACAAAAAACAGAAACTTGTTATTATGGTTTGACCACATGTAAAAATCTGTCGTGTGTTTCATTTACCAAAATGTGAAACAACTACAATTATAAGTTTACTTTCGCATGCATCAAAGATTCTAGAAAGGATAATATGGTAAATAAGAGAATACAAAATAAAATGGAAGAAAGTGTAGAGGAAGATCAGTTTGGATTCAAAACAGGTAGAGGTCTAGAGGAACTAGGAAAGCACTTTTATGTTTGAGTCTTCTATCAAAAAAGACTGAAAAGAGGTTTGAATACATATGTAGCATTTGTAAAATCTTTTGATAATGTTGAATGGTCAAACATGTTTCAAATATTGAAAGAGAAAAAAGAGTAATACGGAACTTTTTGAAGGATCAAAAGACTCAAATTCAAATAGAAGATGAAGTGGGATACGCGAAAGTTCAAAAAGGAATGATACAAGGTAGCTATTTGTAACCAGTATTGTTTTAAATGATTCATAGAAAAAGTAACTGAAGAAAGGAATCAAAAGAAATCAGGTGTAAGAATGTGAAAATACGGGGAAAGACGGTTACAGAATACTAAGGTTTTCAGACAGGGTTGCAAAAAAAAAAAAACAGTTTATAAAAAAACGTGTTTTTTTAGTTTAAAACTTTTTTTTTTGTTTAAAACATGTTGTTTTTAGAATGTTCAATACCGGTGTTTTAAACATGTTTAAAACAGATGTTTTTTTTCATCAAAGAGTGTTTTAAATGTAAAATCGCGCGCAATCTGAAGATTTATCAGTCATAGGAAATTCCCTATCACTACTACTGAGGTTCTCGTGTTCTCCGATGGTTTCAACATACTCCAAGTTCAAAAATAAATTATTGTATGTATTTATTTCGCGCTTTGAATTTCATAATTTCAAACATGACGATGAGTGGCACTGGACGAAGATTAGATCCTGTTTAGATACATTTTGAAAGGGTAGAAGTAGCAAATGTAAGTCGAGTATTCATATATTTTAGTTATCAATTGATACCTTCTCATTTTAGTGTCGTAATAAATATCATTTTACTGGGTTGCAGGCTAAACATGCAAAAGCAAAGTGTAAAATTTGTTCGAACACGATAGCTGCTCTTGTTGCTCAAATGAAAACTCATTTGGGAAAAAATCATCCTCACCTATTTGAAGTTAATTTTGAATCGGTGTCCAGTGACTTACAGTTGGATGAAGAAGTTAACTAGGTATTTTTAAAGAATACAATTAATAATTAATATGTTCCCATGTTCGAGTATTGGCTGTTGAATTGTTACCTAGGTAGTAGTTACCCTTTTGTGACAACATTAGTAATTATGGTATTGTTTAATTCTATGATTAAAAGAAAAATGTTCCTTTGGTATTAAATATAGTTTTTGCTTTTTCTTAAGGCATTTTTTTTTTCAATCTCTCTAGCTTCTTCTGTCTCCTGAGCTTTATTCTTCTTTTTTTTCTGGCGAAAAAATCATTCAACTCATAAGGTGATTGCTTTCTTTAAGCGTTTAAGCTTTCATTGTGTCTTTCAAGAGAACAATAAGGATTTTTCTCGTTGTTTCAAGGGATGTCATAAAATGTCGATAGAAGAATATTGAAATTTAAAATCAGTAAAAACTGAGAAGAGAAACAAATCATGAACAATCCAATTAGTCCCTTAACAAGCTGACTGAGAAAATAATAAAGTTTCAATTTTGTTGGAGGCAACCAATACTGATAAGATATTTTTATTAACATAAGGTGTATCCGCTATAAAAATAGGCAATAATCATGAAAATTCGTCAAGAAATAGCCCAAAAAACGACTTTGAAAAAAAAACATGTTTAAAACTGTTTTAAACGTTTTAAACAGTGAAAATGTTTAAAACGTTTCATTCCAAAATTCCAGTGTTTAAAACATGTTTAGAACAATGTTTAAAACAATTTTGTTTAAAACATCGCAACCCTGTTTTCAGATGACATTGCAATAGTAGAAAAAGGGGAATATATAATCGCAAGCGAAAGAAACACACAGAAAAAAAATCGACTTCTTGTATGTGATCCATGCGATGACGCACACACCTTTTTAGCAGGTTTTGATAAGAAATTTAATATTTTAACGCGATAAAACTACAAACAGCCGACCATAATTTGATGTGTCTGAAAGGGTAAATGTAAGCAGCAGGGTATGTACGAGTAGAGCCCTATAAATTTACAAGTGAAGACACGCCATTTTGGCTCACACCGTGTCCGTGGCTGCCGAATCCGACTATGCGCAGTGTACAGCGTAGTCTACTCGGCATCTACGGGCGCGGTGTGAGCCAAAATGGCGTGATGTCTTCGCTCGTATCTATAGGGCTCTAGTACGAGGAACGAGTGTTCATTAGGTACTCAGTATATGACAGCGTGCAAGTACTCCTTGAGTGTTAAAATATGATAGGAAAAGATGCTGGTACCCAGAGGCTGCAAAGAAAAGAGTGTCCCTCTCAGCCAGAAACGCAAAAGAGGTCAACCAGCGCTGGCAAAAAAGTCCTTACTGATTTAAATCTGATTTTACTTAGTCTTATTTCGCGTGCCGAGAAATGACGTTTAATTTTCTTCTCATTTCATAGCATTTAATAACGTTTTTTTCTGTTTAATTTTTCTTTTATCGTGAACTTTTTGTTCTCGCGTTTATTTGAATTACATGATTGTGTTTCCCCTCTTTTTTCGCGTGCGTTCATTATTTCTTCGCGTGCCGATAAATGTAACTTGTGGAAAATAGTAAAGGAGAACTAAAAGAAAAGTTGAAAACGTTGGATGAAAAATGGGAAATAAAATATAAAATTAAGATGAATAAAAATAATACAAATGTGCTAATAGTCAATAGATGAGAATAAAATCCAATAAATATAGAAACAGAATGTAAAAAAGAAAGTTTTTAATACAAAAGGTGACGGAATTTATAAAACGAAAAACGAAAGAAGTTGAAAAGAAATAAAAAGTACAATAAAATAAGCGAAGAGAGGTCCCTCCCTCCTCACCCAAAAAAAGTAGACATATTTAGGGCAAATATTATATATTTGGAAGTATGAACGTTTACTTGGAATATAGAATTGTATAGATATGAGACCTGAACAATAGGAACACAAGAAAGAAAAAGGATAGAAGCTTTCGAAATGGATATATTCACTTTGCGGAAATAGGAATAAATTAACCGAAAATTTAAAGAACCATTTTGCGCACAAAAGATAACACATTTTATGCAAATATTCAGGACCACTTTGCGCAAACATGTACAGTACGTTCTTCGTAAATTCCCACAAAATTCAAGTTCGCCGTCGAAACATGAATCATAGCTTTGATGAAAGTATGAGAATAATTTCGCACTGTCGTGACAATACAACTTATCATTTCAGTCGAAACATGAATTATAACGAGAATCGACTGCAACGTTGCAGTGTTATGGAATGATCTTAGAATGACTTTAGTCCGACAGTGTACGTGTTCGAGATTGAAAATCACGTAGATGCAAATAAATGCTCAATTTCCACTTCATCTGCGGGCAGCACCACCCATACTAGAATCGGGTACCAATAACGCAGCAGAAAGTTTTATAATGCCCACTCAAATATCCATTTAGTTATTTCGAGTTTATTAGCGATACAGGCGGAAACGGATCTTAAAATAACATCGATTTACCTGTGTGAATGAAACTCTACAGCCGCTACAACTGCCCAAAAAATTAGTTTTCTCACCGATAATACTTACAAAAAATATAGACGAGGTGGCACTGATCGCCTACAGTATTTAAAGAAAGTGTGGCATAAATAACAAACTACAAAATTAGTGTAATTCCGCATCACATATACTCTATGCGTACATTTTTTATCATGCCTGATTTCTCAGGCAGTCCTAAGCCTGCTCGAAGTGAGAAAGGAAATTTACATACGTCAGTAATTTCATTTGCACAAAATTGTTGTTTCATTTTTCTCTGATACTTATTTTCTTTTGCGCAAAACGGTTCTTGAATTTTGCGCAAAGTGGTTCTTGAATTTTGCGCAAAGTGGTTTCTTTTTTACGGGGATTTGTGTTATAAGAATCAAATGGATAGAAAAGATGAGAAATGAAGACGCATTGAGACGAATAGGAAGAGAAAGAGAAAAAATGTGGAATATAATTTGTAAAGAGAAGAGTAAAAATGATGTCATAATACAAGACATCCAGGGATACGGTTATTACTGCTAGAGGGAATGGTCACGTGGAATGGTTGCGGGAAATAACTGGAAAGAAGGCATACAAAGATTAAATCCTTCCCATAAATGAAAAGATTAGCACAGGGGAGGGGAAAGTGGAAGGACGCAACCTACTAGTGAGAGACTAAAGAATATATTTTTATAAGGGACCCACTTATCGGCCCACAATGGTAATGTTGAATTCACGAAAAAAATACGCTGTTTGCACAAAATACATAAATGACAAGCGCAATGACAAGCACAAAACAGAAAAAGAAAGAGTTTGAAGAAAAAATTAAACTTCAGAACGCAATATAATTCATTTACACGATAAAATAAAACACGCCCGGAATTGTAAGACCTTCTACACACAATGAAAAAAAAAAAGAGACACGATATTACTTCACCCGAAATAAAAAGTTTGAACTCTCGGCCTCCATCATACATGCCACAAATTTACAATTTCGCACAAATTAATGTCAACGTCAAATTTTGGAGCAATAAAAATCTATGAATCGATTCTCCCCCTTCTCAGAAGTCACAATTTTAGATTAACAGCCAAACCAATATCAAAAACGAATTTGTTGAGTTTGAAACCCCTCAATGATCTCGATGGGGTCATTCACAGAAATAATAGGTTTAAAAATTCTTAATGTACTGTAATAAAGGGTAATTTTTACACGCCTTTTTTTTTTTGCTTTCAACCAGAGAATGGAATCCGCGCCCATTCGAGCATTACCTCAGAGCTCCCCTCTATGGCGTTTCTAGAGTACTTAAGAAGAAATTCTTAATGTCCATTTTTATAGAAAATTGGATCACTCTTAAGCTCATGTAGCTCCTATCTCTACAACTATGCACGTTATCCGTGATGGCGTATAATTTTTGTGTTTAGACAACATAATATGTGGCAGTTTTTACAAAAAGGGGTAACTTTGTCGATCCGACGAATTTTGAGTTACAGACAAAACGTTAATAGAGGAATGAATGCCCATTCCAATGAGCTATTGGAGAGATTTGTAGCGTTTTTTGTTCCGGAGATACAAGCGTCAAAGATGAGTGGAACAAGAACGGGCAAAAACACGTTTTTGGGTAAAACACGTTTAAAGTTGAACACACCTTTTTCTCCCACTCCGTCAAGCGGCCCTAACTCGCCGCGGAATCACGTTACCAGCCTCAACGAGGGCTTGTTGGAAAGGTAATTTTTCGCTCTTTTGTGTGGTAACAATTCAGAACATCGGATTTATTCGTAAGCTCCGAAAAAACACGAAGAAGCGAACGCAGACATCAGCATTCTTTTCTCATTCTTTTTCATAATAATTCTCTTTCTCTCTCTCCCTCTTCTCTCTCATGCGCGTAAATTTCGTCTCTTTGTTATTGCGATGTTTTTTCTATATAAATCAACCAAAATCTCAAAATTGATTTTTTCGACCAAAAAATTTTGTTTTTCTTTTTTCGCGTTTTCTGAGACTTTGATCAATCGACAAAGTTACCCCTTTTCATAGAAACTGCCACATATACCGTGTGCGAGTCATTTCGTGATATCGATTTTAAAACTCGTAATTTAAACTTTTTTTTTCGTGGCTTCACATTTCGTTCAATCACACTTTTTATTTCGTACTACTTAATACTTCCTTTTTTATAATATCATTATCACCAGAATAAATATCATTTAACAGTGTTTTTTAAGAAAAAGGTGACTCGTCCCCTACCTTGCAATCATGGCAGAAGCTGGAACGTGATAACATGAAGATCTCTGGGTCCAATTTCCAGAATACTACTTTCCAACTTTTAAACTTCGATAAAATGTGACCGGGCTTCTTGTCCCTGGAATCACCTCACCTCATTTTGAGCGTGTTAATTTCCCCGAAAAGCTCAGTTGTCAATCTTGCAACAGAATGGAGGCTATTTATTCTGAATTTCGCTTATACGTTAGTCGAGTCTCTTAATCTCTATCATCACTTAACCTGGCATACCCAGCATAGGCATATAATTTGGTTTCTACAGATAATGATAGCCATTCGCCCCTTGATTATAGTGGTAAAGGAAGAAAAATAAAGAAATTTAAACTAGTATTTCGTTGCGATGAAAATAGTTCCACAGGTTTCCAACCACGCGTTTAATAATTTGATGATTGTATTACTGGTAGATCTTGTCTGTTAGTCCTAGGGATTCCACTTCTTCCACTAAGTATGCTATTCAGTGATACTTGCAGATATTCATAAATGATAGGTTTCCCGCTGTTACAGAAGTACGTAAGTTTTTCTAAATTTAAATGTACCTGATTACGTAATTAGTATTTTTCTGTATCATTTATCATTTCGTTAGCGATGGCGATGGTGATGATAATAACTGTACCCACGATGTGACAAAACCATGTCGAGTATTCATGCGCGTTAAATCGGCCAGCTACCTAGTCTGGCAGTATTTTTTTTTTCTTTCTAGTTTCTTTCTTCATTTTTTCTACTTTTTCCCCGAAATAACGAATATATTCGTTGTAACGAAACGAACGAATTATTTTTCCTTCGCCCCTCCTCGACAACAATGTCAAACGCTGTCTACACCCACCCGCTGAGCCATAGTAAATTGTGAATAATTGACTGCTTGGTTTGCAAAAATTAAAACCTCTATCTTGACACGTATCTGCAGCTTGCAGCAAGGAAATTGGAAATGAGAGACAAACTGCCAGTCATAGTAAAGCATTTTAGTACTCTGTAAAGACGCAGTTCATCGTGCAATCTTGTTTGGCGCCCATTAGACCCTCTGCATACAGCACACGTAAATTTGTGGTTTTGGTTGTTTCAGTGGTCTCAAAGAGAATGTTTGAAAGGAATTTTGAACCCTTCATTTGCGCGACTGCAACTGAGGTACCGTCCACAGAGGTTCCGAACTTGTTGAAATCACTTTTAACATCGGTTCTACTATAAATCCGAAACTATGCCACCACCAGGAAGAGGAGGGGGGGGGTTGGCAAAAATGAGGTGAAGTACAATATGGTTATCGATTCGTAGATTTTCACAGCCCAAATTCAACTTCAACATTAATTTGTCCGAAGTCTTAAAATTAAGGCATCCATGGTGCGGGATGGGGACTAAAAATTGAAAAGTTTAACAAGAGAATATACGTATCATTTTTCAGTTTATGGGGGTCGTTGAATTAGGTATCACCGCAACCAACTTAATTATTTTGTATACTATTTCCCGCGCATTTTATTTTCTGATTTATGGCCATATAAACGCTGACTATTGTACGTAGTTCTTCAAAATGAGGATTATATCTTTACCTAACTTATCATAAAGAAGCAACAGAACCGTGAGTTACTTGGTTTACTTTTTTTTAAATTATTTTATTATTACATTCTTATACCTAACCTATTATACCCTCACCTAATTTATCACAACGCAGCAAAAAAGTAGCAAACTGGTATACATTTTTTTCAATTAATATCATATCCTGCTATAACCTACCTTAGAGGATCGATACAACAGTCAGCTATCCTCTGTAAATTTGTAAAGCTTGCTTATCAGTGAATTTCGATAATACTGATTCAATCCTAAATCCAAAATCGTGGCTCTACTTGAGAAGGAGGGGAACAAAATTTACATGAAATGTAATATGGATACTGAAACAGGTTTTGAAAGTCGCTGAACTCAATTCCGACATTAAATTGTCCAAAATTGCAAAACTGGGGTATTTATACGTGGGGAGAGGGGCTCAAAATTGGAAAAATTGACCAGTACAATACAAAAAGAACGTTATACAAATTAAACCACTGTAAAAGTCAGACCATTCATGGTCAGATTGCAGTTTCGATCGCAGTTAAACCAGCTTCAGTCACACAAGCGGCTATCATAAGGTGGTGGGTTTCTTTTCTTCCATTTGCTGTTTACAATTCCGGGACCAAAACTGACTA
This sequence comes from Acanthococcus lagerstroemiae, assembly GCA_031841125.1. Classification (NCBI taxonomy): domain Eukaryota; kingdom Metazoa; phylum Arthropoda; class Insecta; order Hemiptera; family Eriococcidae; genus Acanthococcus; species Acanthococcus lagerstroemiae. Next base: position 16,730,902 of record CM063107.1, read on the forward strand.
ACGCAAGCGGCTACTATAAGGTGGTGGTTTTTTTATTCCATCCTCTGTTTACGATGCCATAAGGCCAAAACTGACAACGACTGGTCAGACAGATGATGATTTAATGTAAGTTGGTTTTTGTAAAGGTGGTCGGTTTCTTTTGTTCCATCTTCTGTTCACAATGCTAGAGCCACAGCTAACGACGCCGCCACGCGTACCAAGACAAAGAGGTGAGGGGTGAGTGGAGAGGAAGCGCGTCCGGCTGCGGGGGACCTGAATTCCAGGCTAGTGCTCCTGGGGAGCGCGAACCTGGGTCAGTAAGGAACCTCATGGTGGCTCTGGCAGGATGTACGCACCGGAAGTGGCACAGCGAAATGGGGGCTTGGGCCGGTCTCTTGGCGTCCCTCCGGCCACTGATACGATACTCAAAAGGGTGGTTTCCGAGGCCGGGGTGTCAAAGGGGCCACTTTGGCATGCGCGCATTGCCATACTTCCCACCACATCACAGCTAACGACGAGTGGTCAGTCTGACGATGTAATTAATTCACATTCGTTTTGGTATTGGGTTAGTTGAATTTTTCAATTCTAAGCCCTAGCCATAAATGCCACAGTTTACAAATTTTGGCCAATTAATGTCAAAGTCGAATTTGGGGGCTATGAAGACCTATACACATATTATACCGCACCCTATTTTCATTTTTCTCTCCTTTCTGTGAAACCACACGTTTACATTTAAGGTTAAACTGACATCAAATATAATTTCATCTAATTTAAAAACCCCTAGATGGTATTCGGATTACATCATTGGCACAAATGAAAGGTCCAAAACTTTCTTTCAAAAATCCTCTTCGAGACCAATGAAACGCACAAAAACACTATTTACCATATTGTATGCAAAAGAGGAGCGAGTATTTCACCTATCATGCAACCCAAGTTAATACACGAGTTACAACCTCAACGATCAGAACAACTATTCAGGCAGTAGGGGCTGAATTCGCGGCGAAGATGGTGCGTCGGCTCTGGGAAGCAGAGAACCCGTTGTTCCCACCGGCAACCACCACCACATCCCAACAAGCAACAATCAACGGACAGCGGGAATCAGGGAGAACCCGTACCCACCGTCCAGAAGCCGTCGCAGGAACTAGCACCTGGAATCAGGGTGGACCCGTACCCGGTGCTCCTGGCGACGGCACACCAATGTTGACTAGCGGGAATCAGGGAGGTCCCGTAGCCGCCAGTCAAAGAACTCGGAGGAAGGCAGTCCCATAGCGATGAAGAGGGTGGGCCCACTATCAATTCATCCAGCAACGGCGTCTCCGCCGATCGGCGGCAGCAGCAGAAAAGACAATGACAATAGCGGGTGAGAAAGGTTAAAAGAAAAAGAAGCCCAGTGACACCTCGGCGCCTGTGAGCGTCCCCTCCCGTCCCGAGAAGCGCCACTGGTAGGAGATCCTAGAACCCGATACCCGACTCACTTGCTCGACCCACTTTGAGGAAGCGACAAAGAACTTGAGACTGAAGTCTTGTGGTAATCGTTTGACCATAGGCGGCCCCCTCTACTTGGAGTGACCCTCCCGTCTTGAGTATGTTGCCAAAGTGGCGGGCGGGGAAGCAAGATGGAAGCCGATAGGGAAGTGTTGTGAAATCCAAGGAGACAGTAGAAAACCTGAAGCAGACGGAGACACTGACTGACTGATTGATTGACAGACAGACATTATAGTCATAGTATAGTTTTAAGGTTGTGAATATCAACTTATTTCGGATCCGTTATGTAGAATAAGAATGCGAGCTCCCCTCCCTGCCCAGCGCTAAACCTACTCGAAGGTATATAAGGCAGTGGAGGGGAGACACTCTGAATTTTTATTTCTACGTTAGTTAGTCGAGTACACGGGGCCACTCGAGGAAGTTCAGGTTCAGGAGTAGCCGCCGGGTGGGGCCTTGGCCCCTCGCCGAGGGGTCAAAAGGAAGAGACCCTTAGGTATACATCTAGCACGGTTGCAACGCTGGTGAGACACCTGAGTAGCCGTTAAACGAGTTTGTGTTCAAGATGGTCGGTGTGTCGTTTACTACAAAGAAGTGCGCTTTTATTATCAAACAATATTTTCGTACCTTATCGTACAAAAAATTAATCAAAAGTTTTTGGGTACCACAGTGCCTAGTAACAGTTCAATCAAACGTACTGTCAACAATTTTCACAAAAATGATATAAGTGCAACTATGTTAAAAAACAAGTTTAAAAACTTGATGAAATGTGTCGCACTATGTAAGGATTAACTAGGAATCCATTTTCAACAGTTTCTGTAACTTTTTAACCTGATCAATGTAGCAATTATTTGTTGTTTTTTTTTCTTTTAGAGGTTACAATTCATACATATCTATAAGTAATTCCTATTATCCCTGCTGAAACCAAGTGGTCGGGCATATGCCTCCCTCTGTCTCGCCTCATTCGGTTCGGTCAGCAATGGTTCTGTGGGAAACTCTGGTATTGCAGAATTTTACCAAGTCGTCTGTCTACTTAGCCTTTTGTTTCCCTGGCTTTCTACCGTCTAACATTTGCCATATTTTTTAACCTAATAAAGTGATTATTTTAAAATTCAATTTTTTGGGTTGCATGATAGTTGAAACATTCTACGTATGGAAATAAGTCAGTGGGTAGTTTGTGTCCTTTCGATTTGCAAAAGTCGCTGAAACTGATGAAATGTCGAAAATTCTACACCCTGACCTATGAGACATGAGTTAATGTATGGCAATCCGCAGAATTATTTTCAACCTTCCCCCTCACCTTTCAACTTTTCAAGGCAGTTACATAAAAATTGCAATGAACTACTTTTATAAAGAATCGGGTTCAGAGTAAATTTAGTTTGAAGCTTTCTCCGATGTAGATGATAGGAGGCGAGTTCTGACCCATAAATCAGATTTTGAGATCTTTTCCATTCCCGTGGTACCGAAGTCCGAGCTGGAGTAGCGAGGACTTTTATTCCCTTCATCAGGTCGGGGTCCAAAACATTTTTGCTAAAAATTCAGCTCCAAACGATTTTTGTCCAAACGAATGCCTTTTTCGGGTTAAACTGACTGAACTAACAACTTGCAGCAAGGAAATTGGTATAAGGGGCAAACCGCCAATTACGGTATACATTTCAGTAACATGGAAAGGTGTATTTCATCGTACATTCTTCTTTGGCGTCCATAAAGACGGTTATAAAGACAAATTATGAAGCTGTAGCAGTTTGCAGGTTACCATGTACACCGTGATTGTCAGTCCGATGTTGAGGATATAATCTGCATTAATTACGAGACGTGTTACCATTGTTCGAGAAGTTCACATTGCTGAATGTACCTAGTGATTCCAAAATATTCGACCGCCGACGTGCTCGGTATTTTACGTCAGGCTTTTCGCCTCGCTCATCTTTCCCTTTCTCTCTTCCTTTCTTTCTTTCTTCGTGGTTTCCCACAATACGTCGGAGGTTTAGTACAGTGCCAATGTACGAATGAATTAAGGAAAATGAAATTTTACGACATGTCTTGTAACAATTTAAAGACGGACGTGAGCAATCGAAATATCAAGCATATGACCAAGGCTAATGGAATTATTTTTATACGAGGAAAAATAAACCAGCACGTAGCCAGGTTATCTTGGAGAAAGTCGAGTACCTTTGAACAGATTAATTCTCAACTCTCCAGTGAACTGGATTCTTACAGTCGAGTTAATTCTAAATATTCGATCACTTACCAAACTGACAACTGGCGATAGGGTTGCTACGCCTCGAGATCTAGAATGGACACAGAATATCACTGTAATTCCAAAGAAACATCCAAAAGTCAAAGAAATTTAGTGATGTACCCGATCTATCATCGGACAAAATTTGGAAAGAGAAGGAAAAGACCATATTTTCCTGATCAGCCTGGAGAGAGGAAATGTTTGTACTGTAAGCAACGGAAAAATCAAGAAATTTGAAGAATGTAACAACCGTGAATACATTTTTGGTGCTAAAACGTATAATTAGCAAGTACTGAAAAATTTCATCAGGGGCTAGCCCAGGAATAATGTATAAAAATGAGAGCCAATGCGACCATTTTCACCAAACATAGCTCTTTGCGTAAGAACTACTTTTGAGAACTATATTCCTCAAAAAGAAGACTATAACCGGGATATCTACTCTACTTTTTTTTTTTTTTTTTGAAGGGAGAGGAAAGGCATGAAGCTTACGGGAAGAGAGGAGATGCTGAAGGATGAGAAGCCAATGTCAGAATGAAGTCCGAAACTAGCACCAGCTCTAGCAAATCATAATTTTTTCCCAGCTCCAAAAATTAGTATATCATTTTTTCCGCCCCCGGGCTTCTCTAAAAAGAAAACTATAACCGGGATATCTACTCTACTTTTTTTTTTTTTGAAGGGAGAGGAAAGGCATGAAGCTTACGGGAAGAGAGGAGATGCTGGAGGATGAGAAGCCAATGTCAGAATGAAGTCCGAAACTGGCACCAGCTCTAGCAAATCATAATTTTTTCCCAGCTCCAAAAATTAGTACATCATTTTTTCCGCCCCTGGGCTTCTCTAAAAAGAAAACTATAACCGGGATATCTACTCTACTTTTTTTTTTTTTTGAAGGGAGAGGAAAGGCATGAAGCTTACGGGAAGAGAGGAGATGCTGGAGGATGAGAAGCCAATGTCAGAATGAAGTCCAAAACTGGCACCAGCTCTAGCAAATCATAATTTTTTCCCAGCTCCAAAAATTAGTACATCATTTTTTCCGCCCCCGGGCTTCTCTAAACAATGGTCAGTTCCGAGCCTCTGAATTCCACCTTTTTTAGTTTTAAAGGTTGCTGAATTCGTTTTTGATGCTATTTTACTCATAATATGAAACATTTTTGTCGGGAAAGTTGGATTCTGTGATCTTCAGAAAGACTTGATCAAAAATGAAATTCATTATCAGAAATCAACGATAAAATAATTTTTTCATTTCGATGTTTCACTTCATCTACTGAACCATCGTGAAGGGCAGAGGAAGCGCGTGTGGGACTAAATTTTTCCCAAATTTTATTTTTCAATCAGAAAAAATATGCATTCTAAATAATACAGAAACTGGTAACTAGGTACATTCTAGGACTCTTTATGATAATATGAAATTTTTAAATTCCAAAGGAAACTATAGGCACAGACCGCACCACATAGTTACCTGTTCTTGTTAGTTTGCTCTTTCACAATATACTCCACAATATAGTTAATATCGAATACACAGCCATACAAAAAGGGCGATGTCTTGTCGATGACAAAGCACCGATATCCCCAAGTACGGACAAAACAGCTGTAAGAATAGAATCTGAAATTTATTCGAAAGTTTAAGCTGCGAATGAAACGATTTCTAGAAAGTTAATTCAAAAGTTGAAAGAGAAAAGAGGTAGAAGTTGATAGCCGAAGTTTTATTTTTATTTTTTGGAAAGAGTCGAAAGTTTTACATTAAACTGACATAGGAAAAACAGAAAAGCTGAAAGTGAAACGAGTTTTGAAAGTTGAAGGTGAAATCAAAAGTGAAGTATACAAAATGGAAAAGTTGAAAACCGAAAGTCGAAGTTTTATTTTTCAAAATCTGAAAGTTACAAGTTTCATCATTTAATTTTCAAACCCTATGCAAGAATTCCCTCATATACGGAATTTTTGAAAGTTGTGCTATCACATGCGTCAGTGACTACGAGCTGGCACCTCTATCGCGTTCAGGAATTGAAACTGTACCAGTATTGCCATTTGCTCTGCTAAAACATGAATACGGCACATATCTTTACACCAGTCAAAGATTGACCACGACAGTGGACTGAAAACCCTTGTAACAGAACTTCACGTCATACCTTATGGAAATGTGAAGTCACTTACAGCAAACTGAACTTCCTAACACATACTTCCAATCTTTCTAGATAATAATACTCACTTGAAATAAAAATTGAAAATAACAGGTATTAAAACAAGATGGTAACATCCATGACGATGGAAAACTCCTCATGCTTTTTCCATTCAAAAGATGGCAACTGTCCTGATGTGTCAGGCTGACTAAAACAAGTCCCGGATGGACTGCCAAACTACACGCTGTTGTATAAAAGCTATAATCGCTGATTCGTATACAACACACTAATAAAATAGTTTAAACTCTGTACTAGGTAATGTCGTCAACTGTGGTGACATTTCACTGGGTAACTGCTGTCTGTTATCAGTGACATCAACACGATTTCAAACAGACAATTCTTTTCCAAATCTGTAGTTTATCAAGTCGGCGTTTATATAAAAAATCATAAGAATAAGTTTAGTTGAGATTGAAATCTTCTTCAATTAGGGTAAACTTCCAAGTTTCATATACGTTAAAATTTCTATCACCACCCTCCCATAAGCAAATGTACAGTGACGTCTACCTAGTGAGTGTTCCCGAGATTGCCCAACTGACAAAACGGGCTAAATTGAATCTCTGTACATAGAAGCGTCATGCAAAACCGTTACAGACCTTCTCGGACAACTAAAAAGAATGAGCAAAAAGGCAAGGGGCAAAGGCAGAAGTTGAATAAAAAAAGTAAAATTGAAAAATTGAAAAAACAAGTAAAAGGAACCTCCACTGGGTTTCAGTGGGTATCAGGGAAACATCCTGGTTATGGAAAATTGTCCTCAAGTCTCCAAAAAAACATTTTTGCACTCCTGCTCAGAGAAAAACAAGATATTCAACACGCCGGGTCAGTATCAAATTGAAATCTACTTATATTGACGTAAGAAAAATCTGAGGGAACATTAGGCCGAAAAACTAGAACTATAACTGCTAAAAATTGAAATATTTCACTCGCGAGATGAGTCGGGAAATTGCTTTGCCTAACCATCTGTTCATCGGCATGACCCGGTCGCAACTACTGAGTAACTATATCACGACTCTTCCCGACAAATGCTTAAATCAGGTTGCCTGCACTCACATTTTCAGATAAGTCACTGTTCACCTAATCATGCTGAATCTAAAAGTTTTGACCGCACATTATGTTAACAAATAAAAAAAAAAACATTAAAAAAACATTTAAAAAAACTTGAAAATTTTAACACGCTCATTCGGCCGATCGACTCAAAACACGATCTACAAACAAGACACCGCCTATTTTAATTTTTTTTTTTGGAGCTGCTCAAATCCGAAAACTGCTGATTTTATCATATTTTTTCTTTGCTTCTATCCCCCCCCCCCAAAAAAAGCAATCAAATTTCAAGTATGTGATCTTTAGGCCCCGGATTTTCAGGCTCTGAAAACTCAAGAAAAGGCCGCATTAAAAGTCTTTAACAAGACTAAGTAGTCCCAAAAAGTCCCAATAGAACTATGGCTTCATGAGTATCAAATTAAAGGTCTTGGAAAACTTAACCAATATTTAGATTCTTTCCACTCGAACTATGTACAACGCAACAATTTTGAATCAAAATACTTTATTGCAACATATTAAGGTTGTTACGATTTTTCAATTTTTTCCCCAAGTGAAATGGATTTAAAAATTTTTTTCTCGAAAAACTGAAAATTGACAGAATAGTTTCGAAAATTAGATTTCTACCTGAAATAATACCAAAAAGTCTCTAAAAACATGAATTTTAGACAAAAATGTCATTCTTGAGGGGAAATTAGTCCAGAAAAGGCCGTGTCGAAGTTAGCTCATTAGTTTAAGAATTTCTCGATTCGTCCAGAGAACCTCAACAGACCGAATGTCTAGACTAGATAAAAAAGGTTTTTACTTGAAAATCTGAACTTTGGTGATTTTAAAATGTATGCATGTACTCTTGTTTTTTTGTTTTGGAGATGCTCAACAAAATTTTGGTACAACCCAATATAGTATGCGGCACTGGCCATTAAAATCGGCATTAATACAAACAAAAAAAAACAACAAAAAAACACCTCAGCTCGTGATTTAGATGGTCAACGGCTAAAAATCATACTATTAAACTAAAACTAAATGTAAAACAGTCGCAAAAACCCGACAACGATGAGGAATGAGAAAAAAGAAATAAAGACGAGGAAAAAAATGAAAAGAGAAAAAACAGGATGTGAAAGACAAGGATATCAGGGTACTTTGAATAAGAAAGGAAAAGAATGGGAAAAAAGAAAGATCGGATGTGAAATGCATGCGGCTATAGAGAATAGACTTAAATCCAGATGAACAAAAAACGAATTCTAACCTAGGTTTGCAACCTGCATTTTAACCAAGGGTAATTCTCCGAAAAATGGACAATTCATGTAAATGGGCTGTAACTCTGCCACTTATTATCAGAATGCTATGCGCAATATGTCAAAATTGAGGAAATGAACTCTTCTGATGGAGACAGTGGTAAAAGCTCTCCCTAGTTCAGCAGAACATCCTTAGAAAATCGAAAATGCACCTGAAATGTCCATCAACGTGGGTGTCAACCTGGTCTAGTTTCGTTTTTTTTTGCTCGCTGGAAGGGTTTAATACATAAAATTCAGGAGCTACTGTTTTCTATTGTAGAAGAGGTAAGTTGAGGCAACACGGTATAGGTCTTACAATCTTTTTCTAACCAAGTTAAGTGACCTTTAGAATGCCTCAAAGTTGTGTCTAGGAAGAGATATGTCCTTCAACGTGGATAATTTTCAAACCCCTCTGTAGGGTTCCACTATAAGCATAAACTTCTCTCAAATGCTCATATAACTTCCTCATAACTTCCTCTAGAAGGCTGTGTAAGAACTTCTGCGAAATAATGATAATTTGTATGCTAAAATACTCATTTATTGCTGAGATCATGGTTTCTAAGAAAAAAAGTGTCCTTCATCGTGGACATCAACAGCCATATTGAATTTACAGCTCGGAATTTGTAAAAACGTAATAATATATCTAATGTTGGCCACATTACATTCAGCAACATGTATCAAATATTCTCCGCATATTCATCCAATGGGAAAAGGAAAAAGGCGATTTTGTCCTTAAACGTGGACATAAAATATTATTCAACGTGGATACTCGCATATTTCTTGTATCCACGTTGAAGGACGTGAATCTTTCGACACTTAGAAGCAGTCTGTAGAAACAGCCTTTAAATCTTCTTCGTGCAGAGACTACTTTCCTAGGTGAATTTTTGGTACTTCATAAAACCGTGATCCGTGAGATTGTAACCCACGGTGCCGCTGTGTGATCGTACAGCCTCATCTTATCACACTATGTAAACTTGAAAAATTTGTCTTTCAACGTGGACAACCATTTTTTTCTAAACCCCCCCCCCCCCAAATCAAATTTAAGCCTGGCCGGTACCGGAATATGGCTTCTCAATACCCTTAGTATCGATTTCAACGAAAAAAATTTGAAAAGGGAACCTCTTTTTTTTTTGTCCACGTTGAATTGTCCATTTTTCGGAGAATCACCCCCAAAGGGAATCGAAGGCGGACAAAGTCCCACCTGTCACACTGTCTGATGAACTGGATTATTGAAGTTTGTAGCGGATGTTTTCGGCAACACGAAATAAAAACCCCCTCCCACCATCAAACAGAATGGAAAGTTAGGGTTCAAAATTTGCTGGTAACAAAATATTCTCAGTTCCTGGAGAATGACTCGTGTACGATATAATAAGGACTATCGATAGAACGCAAGGTTTCTTGATAACACCCGGCGATCTGCCAGTGACAAACTGAAAAAGAGTTGTTCACTTCGTAATACAGTTTTAGATCCATTCCTGCAAATTTATCATAACTCTCGTATGCATCGATCCTCCTAAAAATTGTTTAAATTCGATCGGTGCACAGGCTGCCAGATGTACTATTTACGCTGAGTCGAAATCTGGCCTCATGGCTTACACGTACAGAAGATGGTTCATTGAAGAAATGAGTACTACTCATGGATCCCTATCCGTACGTAAAAATTGCTCGAATTCTAGCTGTGAATCGACTACTTCAAGCGGAAGCTGCATCGCGCCAAGTTCAAATCTGGCCTCACACCTACATAATACGTACGTGCACACTACACGGTTGGTAATACTCACGAATCTCCAAGGAAATTATTCGAACTCGACGGGTAGCAAACTAACTAATGTGATTTTTTACATTAAGTTCAACACTGGCTTCCCAAAACACTGACAGGAGACGCCCCCGGTAAGTACCCCCAGTTCCTATTAGGACTCGGCAGAAAATATGCTATGCGTATGGTCGAACACTACTAACTGGACATAGAACCACATAACGTATTTGGTGTAAAATAGGACTGGCCGAAAAGCAGCTCGGAGGAAACCTCGATTCACATCATATGCCAGTGCCCAGCGATAGCCGGGACAAGGCGACAAGCATTTAAAGTGGAGTATCCAGCACCTAATGAAGTCAAAGGGATAGAACTCAATAAAATTTTTACTGACGCTACTGAGTTTATCCTTAACAGGATCATCACCACTTCACACAAATGTAGCACAACCAATCTTACAGTCTGGGAGGTGGGGTTGGAGTGACTTTTGTATGATGTCATCTTATTGCTGTAATTAATGCGCTAACATACATTCTGATATCTCTTTCGACAGCACAGGGGGAGGGGGGACGAACCCTCCAACTCCTCCCCCTTTCCGCGTTCCCACGCCGGTGATACAAACTGCACACAACTAAATTTGATAGTGGCTACTATCTTACTTTGTATTTTCAATTAATACGCGGGAAAATGAGCCGAGGAAATTTTGCTGAGATCATCGAGCAAAATGAATAATGCGTAGCGTGCACCATGAGTAGAAGTACGTGTAGTGCGATCTTCAATAATTGCAGTCCTGACCGTAGGCTGTATTCGGTTGGTCATGATTCACGATTCTCAGACACGGACTACACGAGGTTGTCGTCTCACCGAATCAGCGAAACATTGTTCGACCAACGACGAATATCCATCTAAAGATTGGCCATAGTATTTTATTTCATTGAATAGCGTGCAGTCAATGTCAAATCACTTACTATTAGATGATTCCACAATCGATATAATCGATCGGGATAAACTATACAACGTACCAGTACGAAATTGGATTTCGGTGTTCTATGAGAGAAAAACTACCAATCCTCTCAAGTAACTACCGACGATTCGACGATTCTTGTAATATCAATTTTTATTCGATTATTACTTTTGTTTATGTGATTAGCGGTCATACGTTGTCATGCGAACGGCGGTTTACGGGCTTCTCGAACGGAATATGACGTGAAAATAATTGTACAGGAGCTGAACATTGGCTTATAATATCGAATTTCTGTAAGACTAAGATAAAGCAATATAAAGAGCATGGATGGTGTTTCGCACATTCGCTGAGAAAGGTTTTTCAAATACTAACGAGAAGGAGGTCCGTAAAGACAAAGTCTCATTAGCAAACAGTACACTCACCGCTCACTCAATACACTAATCAAGGCAAAGTTTCAGAAAACTAGCTTTACACACACACACACACACACACACACACACACACACAGAATGCAAAAAGCATTGCTTTCGATATCAATTTGATGAATTTCTTACATGTAATCTAACCTAAGCCGGGGAATATTCGACTAGGACAACTTCTGTTTCCTTAGATGTTACAATCTTGCTGGTATCACCGGAAATTGACTAAAATCATGAAACGGCGAACCATCGAGTGTAATCGTGAGAATATTACGTCTGTGTAGGGCAACATCTTAATAAGAACCCACGAGCATATTTAATATTTGCCCTATATTTTAAACTTCCATTTCTAACATAAGGACAACGTCCACATGCGATATAAAAAAAACTTGGATACGCATGCAGAGCGCATTTACAACGTTGTTACTTGCTACATACTATGTACAACATCTGGAAACTTACGATCTGAAAGCCAAGAGCTCTCGAATTATCTTCCTTCATACATAGAATAAGAATGATGAATGTAAAAGGAAATACCTCGATGCATTCGTTTATCCGTATACCACAAACAGAGGCACTAATCTCCTCCCCTCCATTCTCAAACTTACATATTATGAAAAGGATTTCAGGAGCCGGGATCGAGGTTCCAAGAGCCATAATCTTCTATCAACATCTTGACAGAGTCTGTCATGATGCATTTACACCAAATAAGAAAACACTGATCCACAGATGAACTTCCAAAACACAAAGTTTTGTAGATTGTTCTTTTACTCAACAACACTTTTTGTCCAAGTTTCATCTTCCACAGGACTTTGAAAATACTGTCCTCAACAAAATACGGCGACAATATCGTGTTACTTATACAGTTGCAGTGTAAATGCTTTTCAGAGTGGTACAGTAACGCGAGGTGACTTTGAAATCGCTAGGAGATTTGGCACACCTATGTTTACTTCTACAAGCGCAAGGGAAAAACAGAATGTGTGGCAACACTGACGCGTGATTAGTTGTAGCTTGTAGCTGTGGTGTAAAATCAACTCGGTGTACCTAATTCGGCTCTTTCCAGATAGCGTTATCAGGCTGTTTTGTCATGGTGTCTTCTGTCTACCAGTTTCAGAAAATGGAAATTTGTGTGATTTTTAGGGTGTTTGCCCGCGCGCAGCACTGCAAGCACCCTATTGCAATCAAATTTTCACTTTTCATTAGATACGACTTAATTGTTTACAGCTCATGGTTCAGTTTTAGCTTAGTTGCATTCTCTGTCAACAGCTGCCATCTATCAATAAGTCAGTTTACTATTATGAATGTATCCTCTCTGTTATGCTTTTAATTATTTGATTTATGAATGCAACTTGTTTACATTTTAATTTGTAATTTCATATTTTACTCATGACAGTATTGTGCAACTCGTACTTTCCTACAAAAGGAACTATTTCCTCAAAGAAAGTGAACACATTAACTGGATTTAGAAGAAATAAGTGTATTGTTTGTTTGTATGAAATGGGTTCTCAGTTGAATTAGCTTATAATGTATTTGACTTGAACCAAGTACATGCAACATTCTGTGGTACTCTTACCAGGAAATTTTCTGAGGCATAATGCGATGTGAGTTATGTGTCATAAATATGTTAGCAGTTTTATTCATTTATTTATTCCTTTACATTATGGAAGCTGTTACAGCTATGCTGAACGTGCTCCCGGCTCTAAGTTAGCAGTATTAAGTGGTAATTTTGGTACTCTGTTTCAGGTCTTTCACAAATATTTTGTTTCTTGTTTGACTATTTACCTTTGTCTTTTCGTTATCAGGAACGACAAATCATCCAAAACTGTCAACATACCTTCAACCACAAATTTGATCTTCTATTATAATTGTGTAGTGGAATTAACAAAAAATGTGAATCAATAATTGGCAAATCACGTTTTGTTTTTGAAATGAAAGATTATCTTTCTCGCATTCAAATGGTTCACGAATATTTCACGCGTTGTGTGACCAGGAGTGGAGCTAATGTAGCGTCTTATAAACATTGTAATGAGGAGTGAGAACACATTAATGACTGTCCAGTTCCTTAAGCGAGAACACAACTTTATTCAAATCAAAACAAAATTCCTGTCCCTCTTTGAATTGTTATCAGCAGTTATCAGTTCATATTCAGTAAAACTTTTGAGTTTTAAAATTCTTTGGATTTATGTCCTTTGAATGTATTTGTCTTGTAAAGGTAGAGTATTTGATTTCTGCTTGCCGCTTGTTACAAATTAAACAGAAAATGCAAATATATTTTTGTAGGTTCAGCATTGTTTATAAGTCTGCTGCATGATAGCAGTCTGCAGCTTTACAGTTTGAAGCCTTGAACATCCATGATGTGCATGTAACGTCTAGGGTTTTTGCTGCGCTATTGCATTTTGAAGTGGTTCAATTTATAATAAATGTGATGTGTTGCATGGAAAGGGCCATTGTAGTGATTTAAAAATTTGAGTTTGCGAGTCTGGTACCACCAATTTCCAAGGTCTATAGACTAAAGAATACCAAATTACAGAGCCCGGAGATCTGATAAGTGTGGAAGCAACCTCAAATTCTGTAGACCTTACCAATCAGTGGTACTGTACTTGCAAACTTAAAATTTCAAGATCACCACAAGTAGAGAACAAGGGCCCTTTTCACGCATCGCGCCACAAATAATGAAATAATAAATAAGAATTTGCAAACACCCTATTGCCAGGTCCTCCAGACCTTGCTTGTTTCATTTTTCCATGTTTCAAAATTTCTCTAAAACGCCCCCCCCTTGTATATATTTGTTTAGTACGAAATTTCATACACTACTTTGGCAGTTTAGTCCTGATGAAATACTTTCATTAAAATTTGAAAAAAAAAAAAATTTTAATTAAAAAATTTTTATAAGTTAAAACAATAAAAATTCATGATTTTACAAAGAAGTTGTTAAAAAGCATGCCATTTTCATGCTTTCATGCTACTTTGAGCAAAAATCATGCTATTTTCTGGTTTTGCATATTTTTATGTCCGATAGACACACTGTTTGTGAAGAGCCTTAAAAAGTGTTCACTTATTACATTACACAACAATTTGAGATGTTGTAAAAATACTGAAACGAGAACACCTGATTCTATAAATATTTTCAACGAGGAATTTAATGCCGATATTAACTTTTGCATTATATTTAATTTTTTTCTTTCATCTCCTATTTTAAATGCGAATTTTGGTACCATAGAGATGATGTCAATGATCATAGAATTATGCGCGTTCTGTTTCAGTAGTATTGTTATCAGTATCAGTGTAGCTATTTGTAGACAACAAAAAAGAATAAAACGAGAGGTTCTTGAGGAAAATGGTTAACGCCATCGTATTCAGCATTCAAATGAAATTCATAACTCAGAAAACATAAGTGACATAACAGACAGAGAAACTCAAAAGATAAAAATAACAGAACTAACAGAAAAGGCGGTCAAATACATTTACAATTCAGACAACTCGCGACTTCTTCATTTGGCTCCATCTCTCTCTAGCACAGAGACAAAATACTGCAGATGGGATACAAAGAGCTGGACTGATTTTAGTTTCGGTAACCTTGATCTGGTACAGTTTTTTCCGACATGAAAACAGATCTCCGGGTGGCTCATTCTCCCACTTTTTTAAAAACTTTTCCTTTATTTCTTCGGAATCTGTAACCGACTAAGGCTCAAAAGTGTCACTCGGCATCAAATAATGCTCATCATGCTTACACAATATCTCAGTTTGATTACAGATGGTCCTACAGTGAGTTTACCATTTTGCAAATTTACAAAAATTGTAGTTCACTATTTTGTACCAAACGACAAAACTGATGCGAAAGTGCATTTTTTAATCGTTACAAATCTCTACACGCTGAAACCACTCCTACGTTCTTAATTCGGTTTCTTTACATCAGGTTCTCTAACTACAGAGAGCATCAACTGACTTTTTGGGCCACCCTCAAGGGCGAAACTATGGAGGAAGGGGTGAAACACCCCCCCCCCATAATTTGGCAGTTCGCAAATTTTGAAACTGCTCATTTGAATTTTTCATTTTTTATGAATGTTTGTTTGTTCATTTGTTTTTTTTTCAATTAAAAATTATTTCGATTAAAGAATCGACAAATTTTCAATTTTTACTTCAAATTTTGTCGGCGAATTTTTAGTGTTCAAAAAATATTTGTTGACAAATTTTTCTTCTCCACCTCCCCAAACTGAAAGTCAAATTTCGTTTCTAGAAATAAAGTACCCTGGACTCCTGTCAGAGACTATTTATTCAAAAACCGAGGGTTTCAAGCTGAGTATCGAAAGTTATCTGAAAGGTTGAAATAAAGCTGAAATGTGGAAGATATTTCGAAAATCTTAAGTCGGTAGCAAACGTTGAATTTCGAATTTCAATGACTATTCTGTTTTTACAAGATTCTCTGTTTGGCCTAGAGCATGAATTTGAGAAAGTTGAACATTTCATTAAAATCTAAAAGCTGAAAGCAAAAGACTTATTTTTCAATGTCACAAGCTGAATCCGATAGCAAATAATGTTCTATTGTTCAATCTACGGGCTTTGGTCCTGGTGAATACAGGAGGGAACTTAATTCTGGAACAAAAGTCAAAACTCCATGTGTTTCTCCTACAAGAACAAAAGGGAGCTTGTGGCACGGATTCTCCGAATCCGATCAACCTGAAACTTTGCAGATTTTTCCCCGTTTTTTATTTTAATTCTGTTGGAACCAAGTTAGGAGACGAATCACAGGAAATTCAGAAAAAGGATCACGAAGAGTAAATAACGACCACCTTTTAATGTGTAAAGGAAGTTGTGTGTTCCTCTCAAGTACTCCTAACCTCCTTCCAGCTTATCCCAGACTAGGGTATGCTCATGTGCGGAAATGTGAGCGCTTGGGGGATAAGGTTCAAATTTGTATTTGCAGAGACGAAACTATGGTGGGTGAAATTCCCCCAATAATTTGGAAGCCGGCAAATTTTGAAACTGTTCATTTGAATTTTTTATTTTCTAAGAACTTTTTTTTTTCAATTAAAAAAAAATATTATTTTGATTAAAAATCGGCAAATTTTCAAATTTTCAAAAAATTTTGTCGGCAATTTTTAGTTTAAAAAAAATATTTATCGGCAAATTTTCCTTCCCCACACCCACAAACTGAAAGTTGAGTTTCGTCTCTGGCCACTTTGTATGCTGTTCCTAATCTTTTTTTTTCTTTTTTTCCCATAAGTATTTTAATGTTGTCACTGATCATTTCCCTCTCGGCTTATAACTCCATTCGAAACAATCCCGTTCTCATAGATAGTGCCAGTCCCCTTGATGGTATTTCAGAGGTCAGATAAATGCTTACCCTCAGAATCTCGAATCTGGTGACTTGGAAAACCCGTAAATAATGTATTCTGGAGCAACTCAATGAGAGGAGGAGGAAAAGGATCGGCACCTAAAAAAACTTTTACTTGAACCATGAGTGCCACGGTCGTAAAATATGTTCCTTGAAGAGAGAGGGAAAAAAAGGAATCCAAAGATTTAACAGGATTGGTCCCAACATCATCAAGTGCTGAGAAAACAGACATTTGTAAGTAAAATGTGACAGCATTGAACCATTTTGTATCAGGCTAACATTGTGTAAACGTTCATTTGGTACCTTATCGATTCCCAGCAGGACGTAGTTACAAAAAGAAACAATACTTCATAGAAAAATAACTTAAATGCAAACTGATTACGGGTCTTTTTCTTCATGAGGTTCTACCGGGAAGATGTCGGCATGAAAACTTCTGGAGCATTAGCTGTTTTTAAATAAAATTTAGAAAATTAAAAAGAAAAACCTAACCATTGTGGGAGTGGGGAGGAGGGACTTCCGATATCCTTGTCTCACTTTACTTTTATCCATCCGCTTGGTAAGCTGAGAATATGGCAGTTTCGACAGTCTTTTTTTCTGTCTTTCAAGCTGATATCAAACTGGCTGGATTTTGGAGTATCAGATCTGTCCCTAGCTTTTTTCGGATTTTAGGTGGGCAGCCCACCAGATAGTTATTCGTAACAATGAAAAGGAACAATGTCTGGAGAAAATACATCATTTTTTTTTTAGAAAAAAATTGCATTAATTTTTGTTTATTTGCTATATCCAACATACCATTAACCAAATTCGTAGATTCTTCTGCTGAATGTTATACTGTACGGTCGAAAGTTGGAAAATAACAGTATTTGAGGTTTGCATTTTCCAGTGATGATAAAATGGAACGGATGGACATACGAGAATAGTCAACGAAGACCGCAACCGCAGGTTCATCTTCGCAAGGAAGGTGAACATTAGTCATCCGTCTGCTGACGAAGATTCTAGGTAGTACAAGGTTCGGTGACGGCCTATTCTGGCATCAAAATTCCGAAATACGAGTGAGCAAACGGTAAAACATGGCCGTGACGTTCTACTGACATAATTGAGCGCGAAATTATTTTAACAGATAAGTATTCATCCATCGGAATATGACTTATTTCCGATATCGCTTAAAAAAAAACTGTTCGAATACCTATTTCTTCGGTCACTGGTTGCTCAGAATCTGTGCCCCCCCCCCCCCAATTATGACGAGCTGTTGCATCCGAATTCAGAAAACCAGTTCGGTTATAGACGGAAACAATTTTGAATACGTCAGTAATCGGTCGATTACTACTTCCTCGTACTTCGAAAATGAACTTGAAGTTAATTTCAACATCAGGCATCTGCCATGCCTCGTACAATTTTATTCAACGAGTATAAGGACTTCCTTTTAATAATAAATGTTTCGATGCAGGTGGAACGACTGGCCGTACATCAGCCTCTCTCCAAATCCTTCGTTTTCTAGCCGGTTACAATCAGTTGCGGATGAATGATCTCGAGTTGGAAGAAGCGGCGTGGTAATATTAATTAGGCCTTCACTGAGAAGGAACAAAACGCGACGCAAGAGCACAATGCCTGGATAACTGAAAAACTGGGGGAGGGGTGGAATTGGATAGGGATGACTAAAACGAGAGTTTCTTCGAATCCCAACAGAATTCTAAGGAAACTCAATTAGTTTCAATACGAGTTAAATCCCCTTTACACAATGTTAAGGAATCAGAACAGAACACTAATCGAGTCTCAAAATCGAAGAGTATCAGCAGGCCCGTAAACATACTGAATCTTCAAGGGGGGCAAACTGCAGACCAGAGAGGGCAAGATTTTTTTCATACATTTTAAATACTTCTAATTGTAATTTTTCACACCCCTTACGCAAAATGGTCTGGCGAATGGCGGAAGTGAGATCTGTTGAGATTAGGGAGGTGACGAGTGATACATGGGAGCTGTGTAACTTGTTGTGTTGCTTCATCAACTGCCTCATTTCCTGGGATACTAATATAGCTTGGGATCCAGATGAGTGAAATGCTCTTGGTGGTGAAGGATAAGGCTGAGATTTCTTCAAACTTATCTCTGGACTATAGCACTGTATGAATATGAGACCTAGACAATAGCAATGCAAGAAAGGAAAAGGATAGAAGATTCCGAAACGCGGTGTTATCAAAAAATGTTGAAAATCAAATGGACAGAAAAGATCAGGAATGAGGCAATACTGCGGCGAATAGGAAGGAAAAAAGAAATCTGAAATATAATTGTAAAGAGAGAAGAGTTAAAATGATAGGTCATAACACAAGACATCCAAGGATATTATTATCAATGTTAGAAGGAATGGTTGAGGGAAAGAACTGGAAAGGAAGGCAAAGAATGAGTTATGAAAAGCAGATAATGAAGAATACACAGTACAAATCTTTCGGAGAAATGAGATTAGCACAGGAGAGGCAAAAGTGAAGAGACGCAACGTACCAATCCAGAAACTAAGGAATATAGCAACAACAGTATACTGTATTAAGTATACCAAAAGAGTTCGTCTATATTTATTTATAATTTGAAGTTTGAAGATGTTACAACCCTTAATACTTACCTAAGTAAACCCAAAACTTAAAGTGCAAAACCAATATTATTCTAACATCCTCTATTTATTGTTTGATTTTGGTACATACCAAAAGTTGACACTCTTTTCTACTAATGCATTCCTCAATTAGAGGGTCTAAATTCATGTAAACTTGCCGATGAATATGCAACATTGACATGGGATATAAACGTTCAGCACTTGAGAAATTTCGTAGGTAAGTTATAATGCGTGTGGTGCATTCTGTACAGTCCACCACATCTAACGCCGGCCCAGAAGACTTTTGGCTAGGTCTTTTATTACAACAGTTCTTTATTTGAGGTTATACAGCAACAAATTATTTTCTTTAACATAAGGTCTACATACAGCTTTCTTATGTTTACAGGGTATGACTGAATACCCCTATTTTTCCTTCAGCAATATGTCATAATAAAACTAAACTGCCCTTGTTAGGCATACACCTCTCCAATCCTTTTCCAATAGCCACGTTCTTGAGCTGCTCTATTTCAAATTGTTTTCACCCTTCTAATTATTTCGTCCGCCCACCCTGCTTATGGGTGTCCTTGTTTTCTTTAATGACTATAGGGGGTCCATTCTAATAGCGATTTGCTCCACTTCTCCCTTTTGTACCGTACTACATGGTCAGCGAAATTGAATTTGCGTCTTTTGATTACGCATCCCACGTCTTTCATTTTTGCTTTTCCCCGGATCTTACTGTTTGAAATTTTGTCTATTTTCTCAATATTTACTCAGTATGATAGACACTTCCATGCTCCTTTGGATATTTCGAAGTTTTTTAACTTGTTTTTTTGTTAGGGTCCATGTTTGGGTGCCACATAGCAATGCTAGGAGAGTACAAGTTTCTAAAATTATCATTTTGTTTCCACCCAGGTGTAATGTTTTAAATTTGTAAATGATTTTGGGATCCCAAAAGTTTTTCCAAGCATTTCCAGTTCTTCTGTCAATTTCCTTGTTTATATCTTTGCCCCGATAGTCATAATTTAGTCTACACAGATGTGTTCTCTCATGTTTTCAATTGTTTTCCCCGAAAATTTCTACTCTGTAATCTTTGCCATTTTTTGGATTTTCGGTTCTGACTTTGGCTAAACTTTTTTTCTGTTCTACGGATGAAGACTTCACCTTCCTTGCACCAGGTATACTTCACTGTTCCTTGTTTATCTACACAGTTCTTTTGACATATTTTCAGTATTTGCCTAGTTTCCTCACGATGCTCATTGATGAAGATCGGAATCTTATAAGCTAATATCGTTAATTTTACCGGAACTGCTTCTATTAATGAAATCCGTTTTCTTCTAGCGATTATTCAATTTTACTTTTATGGGGGGAGGGGGTAGCCAGGTCCTAATGGGTCTCAATGAGTTATTACAAAGTATTAAGGAGGTTAACAGTTAGTTTTGCCGAATTGTGATCATCAATAGTTCTACAGACGAGCTCATATCCAAAACCCACATCACATCTAGTATAGTATTAATGATTCTTATTCCTTATACCACAGCCCATCCTCTCCATCTTTCTCAGGAACATAGATCCGGCGCAACTGGTTAGTTTCAACAGGAGTCTTAGTCTTTCAAAGTTGATACGAGCTCGTCTTACTCATCTATTCACTCGATCCGACAAGCACACAAAATCTATTATAAGATCACAGACCAAAATCGACAGACCCTTGTATCTGAACTATTGCTAAGCAACTGCCAAATTTCAAAGGATTCTTACTGCTCTGACATTAGTAATTTTGGAATTCGAAGGTGCTCTCGGCAGGTTTTTTGAACTGAGTAAACAATAATAGTATCTGCTGACTCCTTGATAATTACTTCATCAGATTCAATTCAACCGATTATAAAATCTTTGTCTACTCTACACAACCACTGCGCATCGAGTTCGAAAATGCAAGTGTTCGGTAAATCTGTAAAGAATTTGTAGAGTCAAATCGAGGAACCGTAACTGAATAACTGTAAAGGGAAACTAAAATCCACGACGTGACAAATGAACGACTATCGAAAAAGATACCTCGGATGTCCGAACCAAATATCAGGAAATCTGGGTTCATATTCAATTTTGGATACATAGCGGTAACTTATAAATCAATATTCTAGTACTCAATTAAACACTCTCATACTTTGGAAAAGGCCAAGTCTCTCATTTCGCGTACAGAAATACAAAACACGACATCTTCAGTGAAAATCCGAATTTGATTACATCCATTGATTACGAGCAGTTTCCGATGCTGAACGAGGTTTTCTCGAGCAACAGGTGGAAATTCGGAGGTTATCTAAACGCGACGAATTACAGAATTGAGATCGGGGAGGTGACCCTAATCTATAATTTAACCAAGAATTCATTTGTGCACGGGTACATCGTATAACTTGGTGAAATAACTAAAATCTGATGCATATCCGACGTATGTAATAGGGGTATTGCAAGTTATTATGCAGTTATAAGGAACACTAGCTATATATTATGTATTCCTCCTTCATCTAGAAATTACAAAATAATTTCTGAAGCAAGCGTAAGTCTCTAACGGTGACAAGCAATCACCCATACAGCAGAGAATAAACTAGGGACAATAATTCATGAAACTTGAATGTAATGTTCAAAAACTTACCAATTTTCATAATTCCGCAGGGTCCTGTTCTACGACACATGTAACATATTTATTTATCCACCAACACATGGGCACACTAATTCCCCGAACATTGAACGCGGAATTTAAATATTTTCACAAAATATTTAAACTGAGCCCGAAAGCAACTGAAAAATATTATTACATTATTGTCTTCCACACACGTGTAACACACAGTTACAATCACATCGAGCAGATAAACTGAGCAAAAATCACTTCATTATTTCCCATTATTCGTTCTAATATAAATCGACAACTTAAGACATTTCAATAAATTAATACACACAGAAATTCTTTTGAAAAACGTAATTAATTTCACAGAAAACACGTAAAATTACAGCAAATAACCAGCCAAAAACTAACATCACTAACCCCAAGACGACTCAACTCGTCAACTCACCATGACAACCACCAAGACATGAAACTGAAACAACATAAACATTAATCCACTAATCCACAGCTACAGCTACCTGCTACACTCACCTTGTTGCAAAAAATCCTAAGAATTTCGGAATTCCAGAATTCCACTCCTCCATCCAACGACTGATTTGCACAAATTGGATGACTCTCATCAACTCCGAGTCCATCCAACGACACAACATCCGAGTAGCTGCAAATTCGCTTTGGCTGCAGGCTGCAGAACCTGGACCACTATTCTCGAAAAGTTGTTATGCGATGTTATGATAACAACCATTGTTATAAAAAAGTTGTTATATGGAGCGGTATTCTCGAAAAGTTGTTACGGTAACCACTCATAACAACTAGTCCCAAGGTGTGGTGTTATGAGTGGTTATGAGAGGTTATTCAACATTGCGGTAAATGGGCACCAACCGGTAATAAGCTAATAACTAAAAAGCAAACAACTGATTAGAATATGCATTACAGAGCAACTTTACACACATCTTCTTATGGGAACATCAACCTTGATCACCTTTGTAGGAGGTCGACACTAGCGAACCTGGTCAGTGCCACAGGAGAAGAGCGAAGTCGCCCGTCCTTGACGTGAACGGAGTTCTTATCATTGATATTCTAATTTCCAGATTTTCCACTGCGCAGTCTTTTGAATATCTCCTCCCGTGCCTTTTTGGCGTAAATCCAAAACCAGCAGCCAGGACAAACATCGCACTCGTTCTACCTCAGTAGTTGTGGTGCCTTGGTACGAACTTGGAACAGATCCCGAACTTAACATGTACCGTGTACGAAGATTTTCTTTGAAATGTTTGCTGGAAGCTTTGCTGATTATGATTAAACAAGAAGTAATAGCAAAATGTATGGTTAAATATAATGTTATGAATTCTGTGTACAGCTGATTTCAAGGTATTGGTCATATTTGTAATTCGAAATTGAGTATTCTCATTAATTCATGTAATGTTGTATTATAAATAATACATTACATTTTCATTGAACAAGTTTCAAAAGTTATCCGTAGTCTTAATGCAGCTTTCATCATTGAAAGTAAGTAATCAGCATCGCCGGTGATGTAATTGGAATGTTTCGTCGTTGCCTCTGGTTTATCAAAATTATCAAAGTTATTTTCCGAAATTCTTGTTGCCACTGAATAGAGATGATAACGTGGAAGTTGGAATATTTTTGAAAATGATTACTCTAGTATCTGGTACCCATTGTAAACTCAAAAAGAAACTAACAACCTGCACGGTCACTATTTTGTGTTACTATGTACGTGGTAAAAACTCATGGATAACAATTTGATAGCTCGTATAATGTCGATGTATGAACTTGGAGTATTATTTTATAAGTAGCTCAATAGTATAATTGATGATCTGTGAAGACGGTATTTCACGAACGTACATGCCATGGTTCCTCTATTTCAGTTGTGTAATAATCGCACACATTCATTACCCATCGAATGTAAAGTAATTAACAACCGAATTAGTGATATTTCATTTGTACGAGATTCTTATTACGTAAATTTACCATTGGCTTGTAATGTATTGTTGAGGGACCTGTATCGCGTATATGTATAAATCCCTCGAGAGTGCCATTCATCGTTCGGTTTCTTCTTGTTTGGTGATTCTTGTATTTTCAGAGTGATTTATTGGAAATGCGCACTTCCCTCTTGTTTCTTTGACAAAATATTTAGGAAATCAGAATCTGATGAACGCGTGCTTGCGCTGTCAGTCAGTTCTATTTGCACAGTGTTATGAATAGATTCTTCTCTATGAACGTTTACATTTGTTTGTATTGTCTACAAACACTTGATTGGATCCGCTTTTGTTTTGTCAATTATCGAAACATGCGATGGTCAGCTATAAAGAGCAGAGGAAATGATGAAGTATTCTGACAACTATGAATGCATTTGTATCGTTACAGATAATACTGTATGAATGAATAAATGAAACAACCGCTCAGTTAACATGACTATCGTTACACGAGGCCAAGGTGTTGGTTTAGAAACAACGGAGGAAACCAACGATGTACCGGTAGCTATTTGAATATTACGAGTATTGTGCGCCGAACTTTGTCGGTTTCATATTTACGTTATGGTTTATTGTAGAACTTGCACGAAACGCCTCCGCCTTCTACTGCCATCGGAACCAACCCGAGCGGAATTAACCCCAATGCTATATATGGTCCTCATTTGCCGGATCAACCATGTGCTGGTGATACAGGAACCGAACAGAAAGACGATAATCTGAATTCATCTTCTTGCGTCTGTGGAACATCAAAGGGTTTTGAGTATAGTACCGGTTACAAACCAGATCCAGATTTTCCACACAGTCAGTTGGCCTCTTTGGAAGATAAAATAAATAATCCCCGGTGGGTCATTCCCGTGTTGCCTGATCAGGAGTTGGAGATTCTCTTGGATGCTGCCATAGATCTCTGTCGCGCCGGTAAGTGCAATGATTTTCAGAATATTTACGCTTACCAAGGGTAACGAAAGTCGGATCAGGTTGTGGATGTTAGTTCAGCGGTAGGCCGGTCCGTTGAACAACATTCGAATTTTTATAATCGTGCGGTAAACTTCGATTTTTGGTTTAATGCACGTTTAAAGATTACGAGTTCAAGTTATGATCTCATGATCTTGCCAGTGTTTTTGACAGGTTGAATATTCGTTGCATTGGAGATGATTATTTGAACCGCTTTTCGGTATTTTCATTCGAACTAGTTTGCTCGTGTATTACTAATATGAATTAGAGTAGTTTCTACTTAATTTATCGAACATCGTGGGAATGCGAAACTGATCATACTGCTCACAAATGTGCTCACAATTATCGATTAAATAAATGTAATGAAAAACTTGAAAATTTCAGGTGAAGATGGTAAAAGTGAAGCTTGTCAGCGATTTTTTCGTGAATCCATGGCGGTGTGTATCAATAAAATAATGACTGATGAAGCAGTAGGTGGTTGGAAGTATAATATACATCAGTGCATACACGCCAACTGTCTGCGATTCATCAAAATATGCGTTCTGAAACTATCCGAAGATTGGATTCCATTATTAGATCTACTTGCTCTAGTTTTAAATCCATACAATAAGTGAGTTCGAATTTATCTAAACGCCAGTTTAATTTTTTTATTTATTCAGTTTGTGATATCTTATCACAAGTGTGAATCATTGGAAAGAGAATGGAATTGATTGGCGATGAGTGAGATTGGAGGTGCTGTTAGTAGAAGTTTTTGTGGATGAATACGGTGGAGTTGATGTTTTTTGTCAGTTGTCATTTACTAAACAGGGACTTGTTCTGATTTTAGAATCGAGTTGCTCGCAACTTATCGAGTCACCGAACTCGGTATTGGTCCACCCGACCACTAGTCCTGAGTCTACGAGTGTTTACATTGTTATTAATCCGATTCTTCAAGTCATGATGCATCTGGACGTAGTCTTAAGGAGTCTTATTATTGTCTGAGAGTGTCGCAACAAGGATTTACCTAGTCTAAATGAATTTTAACCAGTTCTCAAGGGGTTTAACTGTTCAGAATGATTATTGACGGGTTTCTAAACCAGTCTTAAAACAGTCCTAACTTGGTCTGTACAAACAAAACGAGTCTGAACTGTGTGTTGGTAACCCTCGAAGAGTCTGTTTTTGACAAGCTGTGATGGGCTGTAATGAAAACTTGTTGAATCTGTAGGTGGTTCGAACGAGTTTTTAAATGGTCTAACCGAGTGTTAGCTTTTGTTGGGGTCCCCCTGGCATGTGTCCCTTTGTCAGGCTTGAAATCTGCCACTGATAGAAGTGTAATTTTTCTTCTATGACTTTCGCCTACTCGTACGCTTCATCGCGAAAGATGAACGTTAATCTGGAAAATAGTGAGGGCAGCTCTGTTGGATTACGATCCAACTAAATTGAAGTCGGGTCCCTTCATCCTGGTCAAACTGATAAACAGATAGATTGATACGTAGCCCTCTATATCTAGTGTGTGTTCATCGTGCCTGACAGGTATGGAACGAAGAGCTCTTCTGCTGTCTGAAATCCTGTCCTTATATTATGCCTGTCTTCTTTGTGAGTCTTTCAGCTTTCTGTATCTGTTCTTTGTCTCTGTGTCTGTCTGTTGTTTATGCCTTCCCGTCTTTCTCTTTCGCTTGAGTTTTTGCAGTTACAATGCTTCTAATTTGAAACTTATAAAGGAAGCTTTTTTGACTCGACGAGTTAGAAGCTACGATAGAATGAATAGATTACCGCAAGATTAGTGACTAAAATTTGGAAAAAGGTAATTAAATAATGAACCTGCGGTTCTGTATTGTGAAATGTTTAAACTAAGCGGATGTATCGGGCGCCCATTGGAAGTTACTTATGTAAATCAAAGGGAGATATGTGAGAAGCAAGTCCATATTCATTACTAGCAGAGTGTAAACGCTAAAGGTAACACAAAATTAAAGTATGGATGCTTTGTAAATGTAGAGATTGGTCCTCGCTTATTGCCGGAGGAATCGATGTCGTGTGAGGTGGAAGAGTATATGCTTGCAGAGACTTAGGAATTTCACTATCAAAGAGTAGGATTATAGGTTGATGCAGAAGTTTACAGATTTAGTTAAGTATAAAACTGTTCTTAATATTAATTACTCGTGAAATAAGCTTTCTTCTGCAACGTGTAAAAATTCGTAATGGCTGGGAGTTGAAAAATGAATCGGACGCTGAGAAAGGAGTTCTAAGACATGATCGTGATTGTTATAACTTGTTCTAGTAGTCGTAATTCGTTGAATGAAAGTTATTCGGGTGACCTTCTAAAGACGTGCATTAGTTTGAGAAAGTTCATTTTCAACTGAACATTACAAGTTCATCAATTACCATCCGTTCAGAAACTTTGGAACATACATTTCTAGAATTTTCCATATTTCTAGAATTCTGTTTGAGTGAAACGAAAGTTACAACTGTCTGGTCTTTTAAATGTGAACAGCGAATAATTCGATTATTTTGCTTTCATACTTTTTTTCATTCGTTAGTTACTTATTTTGAGTTTTGATTGTGAATTTATTTCTTCAGATTTCATACAATTAATGCGATGCGGCAATCCGAGTCTATCCCTATGGGTTCTTCGTATCCGGACGATTACCTATTCGCGAGACCGCTGATTGATTCGCGAACTCCTAGAGGCTGGCTAGTCGATATGTTGAATAAGTGTGTTTTATTATCCTATTAGATGCTCGTGCGCTGAACTTATGTTTTTTCGTCGTACTTATCGGTAAATAATGTGACGACTCTATCTCATTACAGGTTTGGAGAACAAGGAGGATTCCAAGGACTATTGGACAGATTTCAATCCGGCAAACCTTTATCAATACCTCTGGTTTTCGCCCTCATACGTCCATTTGGATTTTGTTACGATTTGCTGACCGTTCACACCATTACTACGTATTTTTTACCAATCGTGGTGAGTGTAATGTGAATTCGTACTTGATACGTGTCTGGATGCTGGGTGTTGAAACTCGATTCAGCAATGAAAGTAGGAATGGAGGGAAAGTCCATGCAATTGTTTCTTGAAATCCACGTGCTTTATGGGACTGGAAAGGAAAAAAACTCGATTCCAGCCCTGTTTGTATATGGAGTCCTCTTGCGCTTTTGTTCAACTAATAGCATGGCTGACCCTGGGAAATTTTTTTGGAAATCATGTACGGTGTATGACTTGAAAAACATGATTCGGAACTGCAAAATGGATGATTTCTCCGGAGCTACAAGGGTAAAAAAAATAGAGATCAAAATGGGAATTAAGGGTGTAAGTAGTCTATTACAACCTGAAATGTGAAGTATTTCAAAGAAGAATTATTGAACCTCCTTGAATTAAGGTTTCTCACAATTCTTTGTAACTACCCCTAAATACGTACTAAATGAGAAAATGGCCGTTTACGCTGTGTATTCTGGGCACAGACGTAGAATGTTTGGTCCTGTTTTAGTGATACAGAGTTTTGCGAATAGCAGAGATAATAATTAACATCCTAGTCATTCCCCTGCATTCATATATGTCTTTGAGAATTTGGCTACTTCCCTTCCTCCTTGCGTCCCACCTCGTCAATACCGCCGATTAAGTCCGTGTTCTCTTGTGCTTTATTGGTATCGAAAAATACTCAAACAGGGAAACTTTGAATTTCTTTGAGAGCATTAATAATGAGATGTATATAAAATTTCCAGATATTTCAAAACTTTTGAATTAGTTTCTACTATCAGTCAAACGCTAAGCTAAATATATAGTATGTTTGGCATTGCCGTGTTCTCGGTGCCACAATTTCCAACTTGACATCAAACTTTTTCAAAATGTGAATTTAGTAACCTTTGAATCCCTGGAGTTTGTTTGGATATTTTATTAACATCAGTAATTGTCAGAGTGCTCTTCTGTAGAAAGTTTTTCTGTGCAAAAACGGAACAAAAATCTCGGAAGAATATGAATTAAAAAAGGTGATGTCTTCAACACTGATAATCTCCCATCCCCACCTCCTTAATTATGAATTCGAAGTGGTTTGAGAAAATGACTCTAATCTAAGAATGATCTCTTAAGCCTTGTCAGAAGTTCGGTTTCAAATTTCATGCATTCGTGATCTTGTCTTCCTTTCTTATGTAACTTGCCATGGATGATGCATCAGGCCCGTTTCGTTTCCATTGCGTGAACTCTAACCCACATGCAGTTTGATTTGAATTTGAAGTCATGGCAGAAGATTTTTAATAATTTTATTGTAGCTCGATTATTTATCGAGTTTCGTGTTGCCAACTTCAGAATAAAATATTTGACATTCGATCGAAGACAATAGCTTTAAATGCAGGATGCGTGGGACTACTGAAGCGATCGTCGTGACTGAGACTATTCGCGTACGTGTGCATCCTTCGTTATGTGAGGTGGTGCTTTATGCGCCGAATGCTCAGACCTTATAAAGTCCGTTACTCTTTTCCTCAGGTCGCTGTTAAAGATCAGCTCAGTAGCCTCATTTTTACACCGAAAGTGAGAATTTTACTGAGTTCTATCCCTTTGACTTCCCTGGGTGCTTGATACTCCAGTTTTAATGCTTCGCCTTTTGTCCATACTATTGCTGGGCAATGATATGTGATGTGAATCGAGGTTTCTTCCGCTTCTGCACTGTGCTTACAGGAGCTACTTTTGGTCGCTCTGTTTTATACCACATGTGGTCTGTGGCTGCATGGCCAGTAATAGTCTGACCATGGGCCTAGTATGTTGTATGTCGAGCCTTAGTAGAAACTCGGCGTACTTAACGGGGACTTCCCTTATCAGTGTTTCGCTGACTTTCATGCCATTGGCCATCCGCCAGTGCATTTCCATCTGCTTTCTGATCCAAGTCTTCGCCTTGAATCTTATGAAGCTGTATGCTACAGGAAAGAAAGGTGTGGGCGTTACCACCTTTTATGTCGCAGTGCCCCGGTGTCCATAGTATGATGACACGGTTCTCCTGAGCAAGAGTGTGTAATTTGTTAATGCAATCTGCCACCATCGAGGATGTAGTTTTGTGTACCGATAGTGCCTTAATAGCTGTTTGACTGTCTGCGCAGATGTAGATCCGCCTATTAACAAGGCCCTTCTGCTAGCTTCTATCACTGGCCATCGTGATCACCATTATCTCTGTTTGGAGGATAGTGACGCCCTCATCCAGTGCCACCGAATAGTTGTCAGCGCCTTTTGCATTCAAGGTCAATCTTTGAGGCGTCTGCAAACTATACATGCTCCTCTTTTCCCATGCCTCCCGTGTGGGTATCATTGCACGGTATAGTTCGTCAAGGAAGTGTTCCACCGCGATTCTGTCACTCGGAATACTAAAACATTTGTCCCTCGTCCCCGCCATATCCACGCATTCAGTGACTTGTTTTTTGGGCCCGAAGGTTTGGTTGACTCAGACGATAAGCCCTCATCGTCGCAGCCAAGTGTGCATTATAAATAACATTTTTTTCTAGGATATGATACCTGGTATTTTGGAGAACTTGACCGATGAAGAATTGAAACGTGAAGCAAAAAATGAATCGAAGAATGATGTGATATCTACGATAATTAAATCTTGTCGATGCCTTCTGTCTCGTGTGCCGAACCAAGACGAGAAGATGAAAGAATTTGAAATGTTCAGACTGAAGATGCTTTTAAGGTAAGTTGAATTGATTTGCTTTACCACGTTCCCATTCGTTTTCTGTAACCATGAAAAGCATCTGTATTGCTGCAGTATCCAACGAACGGAATGTTTCTTATTTCATTTTAAATTCTAATATTTGCTCTATTTTCTGACCGTAGGCTGCTGCAAATATCTTCGTTTAATGGCAAAATGAACGCACTGAATGAAGTTAATAAATTAATTACGGGAATAACGTACTATCCGAATAGGCATAGCAGTATGGATCATGAAACAGAAGAATGGTTGACATCGGAGAGAATGGCGGTAAGTGATCTATTTAGGAGATTTTGACGAGTCTTGTGATTCCGTGTTTCTGTTGAGCCATCTTTCGATGGTTTTAGATCGTTCGTCTATTTTTACTGTCATTCGCTTTGTTGTAGAAATGGATCAAAGAAAATAACGTTTTAGAAATCGTGCTTCGTGATTCGTTGCATCAACCACAGTACGTCGAAAAATTGGAAAAGATATTGAGGTTCATCATCAAAGAGAAAGCGCTGACGCTCGACGACTTGGACGCTGTATGGGCTGCTCAGTCTGGCAAACACGATGCCATAGTCAAGAATGTTCACGATCTGTTAGCCAAATTAGCTTGGGATTTTTCTCCCGAACAACTGGATCACTTATTTAGCTGTTTCCAGGTATTTATGATACCTACGAGCAACTTTGATTTCCGTTTTCATCGTTCTTCAGAAATCACATTGTTGAATTTGCGCTGCATTATACATATGCCCTACATTTCCGTTTTTGGCTCATTATTCCCGAATAATCCTCATTATGATTACAAATAGTAACTGAAATTGAAGATCTTGATGTCTTCTATCATCTGAAAAACGATGAAAATGGACATATACAGTTGCCATTGTATCGAAAAGGCGAATATTTACACCGTGTGCTAGTCGAGTGCATCAAAATGTATTGTACCATCATGAGTCGAATCTTGAAGCAATTTGTAACGAAGAGATCTGCTAATTCATGAAAATTTTGCAGCGTTCAAAATTTCTTAATTTATTTCATTCTTCCTATTTATTGTATCTGAAAAATTCCTTATCGAAGTTAGAAAAAAGGTTATCAGTCAAGTAAAAATTAAGATTTAGAAAATGTTAGCTTAGTGATTGTTGATAACATTTTTGATTACACTCGGGCAATATTACTCATTACCTATTCTTTTGACATTTATATAATATACAGACGGTATCACAATATGAAGACGGAAATCACTAAAATTTTCCACTTCTGGAACTAATAGCTTTGAAATTGTTGACAGTGTAGCTCATGCAATAACTATGTAGTTTTACTTCGAGTCATCCTACCCGCCGATGTATTATTGTCATTTTTCATGCTGGATATTGAGTAATGTAATGCTGCTATGAACAATTCGCTCATTAGCATACAATACCAACTTTGACTTATCGAGCACCATTTCGTTGTTATTCTCTCCCCTCTCCTTAACGCTTTGGCATGATATACCAGGGCAGTTTCACTTTTCACATTTGAAAAAACTGTTCCTTTGCGCATTTTGGCTTGCTCATTCTTTCAGGTTAGTTTATGACACGAAGCTGTAGTTACAAACTTTCCCTCGTATATTATGCATAGTGTTCGATAATGTTTCAAAAATGTTGATCTTGAAACCTTTGTTTTATGGAAAAGATTTGGTTCGCGGAAATTTCGTTATCGAAATGATCTTAGATGTGCCAAAAATTCTTGGTGCCTTCCGGAAGCCTGTAGCAAAATCTCTCGAATTAAAGGAGAGTTTCTTGGTTGTAAGTTCGAAGGAAGAAAGGAAAGCGGCTCCTGAGTCTTATAGCTTCTAGTCATACATGTGGTCGGAGGGCTGACAAAACTTTCATTGGAGGAAAGAAGCTAGTTGAGATACAGCAGTGGAGCAGTAAGCCAGGAAGGTATCCCGGTAGCGGTCTTCGAAATCGTATCACAGAATGCCGCATCTTCGAGAATGCAAATGCAGGCGCTAAGTTGGAGCCGAATACGTCTCCACGGGGGAAGCTTCATTTCAGCTCGAATAGGTCTGTCGAGTCTCTGTTCTTGTTCCGAAATGAAGGTGGAATTTATTATTGGTACGTAGGTTTCCATTGCGGTAAATACGAATGATTGTATTGCTGATGAAATGAATATCGGTGCATTAGAGACATCGTGGTTTCGAATGATCGTCGAGGTGTTTCGTCGATTGAACATATTCTGTTTATGCATGGCTGGAGGATTAACCTGATACCAGCTTTTTGTGTCGAGATGAAATGTTTTGTGAAGGCCGAGTAATGATTAGAAGGACTAACGTGCTCTATGATGAAGGAACTCGTTTAAATTACCTCCAACATGTATTAACCCGTTCGGTCCCGAGAACAGAACGATTTTTTGGAACCAAATCTGTAGTAAAACTTGTTCAGTAGGCCCCGAGAACACAAAACTCGTTAGAATGGATTTTTTGAACCCCAACCCTCCCTAGTGGATGGGGCGATTTGTCCCAGTCATTGAGTGAACAAATCGAAGTCCTCTGGTGAAAGAAATGAATACACTTCGAGTTCATTAGCTAGTGGTACCTGAAACTGTTTCTGTCACGCAGTAGCTTGCTCATTATTTCAGTAGTTTATGTAGCCCTTTCTTGGTCTGCGGGAGTGCATAATATATTCCTAGGTGTTCTACTTCCTCTCGACTGTAATAATGTATTAATATTTCTCCCTCTCTCCAAAAATATAGTATACATTGCGGAAAAATTGAGCTATTAAGGCTGCACTGGGTAAGAAGAAGAAGGTACTGGGACCGTTACTATCTACCGTATATAATACACCAACAACCAAAAATAGAGTATCAGGGGGTCACAAGGGCGGGTGCGGAGGGGTTTTAAAAATCATGTTTTGGTGGAAAACGAAAGGGACCACCTGCTGCTGTGAAAAAATGAAAAATTCTAAAAACTTTGGTGTGTTGTATGATGAGGTAGGACTAAAAAATCACGTAGAAGATGAGAAAAAATTTGCTATTTTCGAATTTCACAGAACTCGTACGTCTAATGCAAGCGAGAAGTACAACAGTGTGTGCATCGGTAAGACAAGGGTTTTCCGTAATGCAGAAGCTCGTAGATATGATTAAGAGTAATGGATACTTCGGTGCATGCGTATAGCGATAAATGAAATACGAAAAGAAGGTACATATTTTGGACAAAAAAAACACGAATGTATACCGTATTTTGGACAAGAAAAGACTCAAATGTATACCATATTTTTGGACAGAGGGAGTATATTATTTTTATCATCATCTGCGTAGAAAGAAATTTGTGACCCTATTGTCAGAATTTACGCTATTTTGATGCTTTTTAGGCGAGTTGGTCCACGGCGAATAAGAAGCAAACCGAAAAACTGTTAGAATTGATACGGCGTTTAGCGGAAGACGATAAAGATGGTGTTATGGCTCATAAGGTTTGTGTTTTTGATTTTTCTGAGATCAGCGTATACATTTTATTATTGGCCAACAAACTGATAGGATTTGTTCTGTATTTGCATCGCTGCACGATGTTTAAATAGGTTCTAACGTTGTTTTGGAATCTGGCTCATAAAGAAGATGTGCTTCCAGACATTCTGGATCAAGCGGTATCGGCACATGTGAAAATACTCGATTACAGTTGTTCTCAGGTATGATTCTAAACCTTAATTCTAAATTTATATATATTTGCACCCCCATCTTTCCTTCCTGCGATAGCGAGTAAATTAATTGTTTCAGGATCGAGATGCCCAGAAAACATTTTGGATCGATAAGTGCGTCGACGAACTAAAAAACAGTAGTAACTGGGTGCTTCCAGCGTTGAAGTTGATTAAAGATATTTGCAGTCTGTACGAACCCTTACCAAATATGGGCCACTCGCAAAGGCAGAACGTGTTTTATCGGTAAATTGTAGTTTCTGTTCATCTAACGTATTTGAACCTGTGTCTTTTAAATAGCAAAACAACAGCTGATACAACAGTCTGATAGTTAAGTAATGAGACTGAGTTTATAAAAACCGTATATTTGAAAATCATTCAAGCAAAACATGTCCCCTTCGAAGTTGTTCCATTGGGCTCCAACACAGCGGTTCCAGCGATTTTTTCATGCATTGTTGCAGTCTTGGAACGCTTCAAGTGGGATGTCCGATAGGACTCTCGAACTCTTGGATGTCATTAACAGATTCAAAATGCGTACCGTTCACGACTTATTTGACCTTGGGGAATAGAAAAAAGTAACATGGTCACAGATCAGGCGAATATGGAGGCTGCGACAACACTACAATCCCTTTAGAGGTCAAAAGCTGAGTAACACTGAATTCGCTGTAGTAAGGCGCATTATTATAATGAAGAATCCGCGTTCTCGCGAGGTCGGAACGCACTCTGTTGACCTTTTTCGAAGTCTTTCTAATACATTATGGTAGTAGACGTCCAACTGAAACGAACTCCTATAGACCACTCCGCGGCGGTCAGAGAAGCAGATGAGCAATGTTTGACTTGCTCATGTAAACTTTTTTCAGTCTCGAGGCGCCCGGAGATAGCCATTGTTGGCTTTGGTGACTCATAGAGTATCTGCCATACACTTTTAGCAATTTACCGTACGTGTTTCGGTCGCCGGATCGCCTTTAACACAAAACTTAATCATAACGCGTTATTCGAAATTTTGTTTCTCTTCTTTCTTGTGATGAACACTACTAACACACTTGTATAAAACACAACATAGCTAGAGAACTAATGGTCGCACGAGGATCGCTAACACGTCTATCGATAGGGGAGGAATTCCACTGTCGTGTAGAAATTTCAAGGTCGCAGTGCTACCACAAGGGCTTTAAAAAATCAGTCTCATTATTTAACTGTCAGACCTTGTAGACTTAGAGAATAGATGACTCCGGGCGGGTGATCAATTTCTGTTTTCCTAGAGTTACTAGCAGATCAAGCATTTTTCGACTAATTATCTCCCAAATGATAAATTTAATGACAGTAAAATGGGTTTGATATGCTGAAGGATTGACTTCGAGAATTGTGGTTGCTAACAGTGATGGGTACTTACAGATATGTCAGTTGGTTGATTTTCGATTTATTATACCTCAAAAACTGACGCATCTGTCAGGGGAAGGCGGTTTAAAATTGAAAATTTCAAGAAGTACAGTACAGAAACAATCTTGAATCGTCAGAGTGCGAATGTAAGGAACACCATTCGAGTTGGCTTGGCAAGCTACAGCTTCTAGCCTAGTGGTGAAAACAACTGCAGATCCAATTCCACCCAAAATTCTGAAAGAATTCAAGTCTTACAATTTTAAAATTCAACCAGATTTTCCATTCAACTGCAGTTGACGCCGCAAATTTTAGTTTTTCCTCTTTGTAGGCGTGAATCCAACTTCAGCCAAAAATAGAAGGAAGCGAAAGAGTCTTTTTTGAGACGCTAATTTGTAACAAATTCAATAAGATTTCGAATAAACGTGACTCAAGAGAATTGAATAGATAGGGGAGCATATCATTTAATCCCTCCCTCATTACTCCTATCTTTTTCACATTAATTAAATTTAAAAAAACAAAACAGTAATTTGCTTTCATAAAGAAAAAAAAAAGAACATGTGTTTTTGAAAAAAAGAAGAAAAGTCTCCTTTTTTTGTGTATTGAATGCGTTTGATTTACTTTGTTGTTTTCAGTAATTATTACTTTGCGATTTGTTTTATTTAGACAAGAAATCATTGAAAGACTACATAATCAGTATCAGTTGATCGTGCTCGTAACTGGAAATTTAGCCTCATACATAGAATCCGTTCGAGAGGTTGTTAAAGGTGAATCTTGTTTTCTATAACTTGCTGTTTGGGCTTGATGAATTTTTTTTTTCTTCTGAGAGATACTTACTCGTTTTTGTGGTATTATCTATTTGCAGAACATCCAGATATTAACCCTAATACGTATTTTCCGGATAAACGATATAATCACGTGCAACAAGTTCAGGAAAGACTGGGATTCTTGAAATTTTTATTAAAGGTATGGTTTTTCCCGTAAAAATCGAACATTCAATGTTTCGAGGGTTAATCTACATGCGATTTTATTTGTAGATGGAAGGGGGGGTGTCACAGCAGAAATGTCATTGAATAGGGCTCTCCGTACACTTGAGAATATTTTATGCGTATAGTGAAATAATGATGGAAAAAGAAAACATAATGAGGGGAAAAAATATATATTTATAAGAAGTGACGTGGAACAACAGGGTCCGGAGGAAGGAGAAGAGGGGATGGGCAATCCCTGAAGAAGTGAGGTAGCGTATTAAGGGGGAAAGCCAGAGTTCGGAGCACGTCTACATCAGGCATAGGAGACCAGAGAAACCTGGACAGTGGCCTGGTGGTAACAGACACCTCAAAGGACTTGTTTGATATTACGATCAAATACCCGGCGTTTGGAATCGAAAATGTTGATATCACTTGAATCAGTTAGAACCAAAGGGGGTTAAGTCCAAAAATCGCACTTTTCAGGAAGCGAAAAAATTGTTTTATTCGAAAATCGTGGAATACGTCCTTCAAGGTGGTGGTAGAGGGCCACAAGAGACAACTTTTAAGCCTGGTCCCGTGGACTAAAATTTTGATGGGCCGAAGCTGGAGGGGGGGGGGCTCAAAGTTTTTGGACCTAACACCTTTTGGTTCTGAACGATTTTTTTGCAGTTTTACGGCTCGAAATTGCCCCCCCTCTCCTTGTAGCTAGACATAAGGGGGTCACTTTAGTCTTGGTCTCATTCCAATCGAGCAAAATCTCTGCTTCTAAGAAAAAAAGTTCTGAAGCTGTATGGAAAAATTGCGATTTCGTTTTTAAAAACAGCACTTTTCAGGTATAAAAATGCAAAAAGAGGGAGGTGGGCCGGAATTCTTTATTCATTTATATTTTTTACACTACAATACACAATTTTCGAACAATTTTTGGAATAAATCCATTTTTTGAAGAAGAAAAAAAAAAGTACAAAAAAATGAAAGAAAGCGATGTTGCCAAAAAGCACTTTCCCAGCTGTTTCACAAAATTTCGACCACACCAGCAGATCCGTGATACTTCAATATCCCATAATACGTGAAAAAAGCAAAAACGACAAAAATGGACTTGACCCCTTTTGGTTCCAACCGATTCACTTATGGCGTTTAGAATTTCATTATAGTGTCTAAGCATGTTTAGAGGTGAATTAGAGTAATGATTTGTCCTCGAACATGTGGTTCCATCCTACGCAAAGAGTGTTACGGAACCCGTAATAACTTGCGAGACGTGTTCCTCGTACGTCAGTTCAGTCGAGAATTATGCCTAGGTCCTTTATCTTGTAATTTGGAAAGTCGGGTGTTTCCTTTGTGATAACTGGTTAGAATGGGGATACGCTTACGTGTGAAAGTAACATAGGATTATTTCTTAACATTGAAGGATAAATTATTTCTTTCACTCCACAGAGTTAACGTGTTCAAGTCTTCCTGTAGCGGTTCGCTATCTTCAACATTGTCGATTTTTTATAATATTTGATATCTGCGTACATGGGCACCCAGAGTCATTAATTTCGTTTACAACGTCGTTTATGAATACCAGAAAGAGGAGAGGCCTAAGTTTGGTCCTTGAGTGACACTGGAAAGGACAGTATGTGAGTTGAACCCCCTGTAGACAACATATTGGCTCCTACCCTCAAGATACGATCGGAAAAATTTTACTACACTATCAGAGAAACCTATTACAGCCATCATCATAAGTAAAATAGAATGACTGACTTTGTCAAAAGCTTTTTGGTAATCCGTATACGAGGGGCATTCAAAAAGTAAGGTCTGATATACTCTGACGAATGTTCGCATTTTCCAGGATGGACGTCTATGGCTGTGTAATCAACAAGCTCGATTGATATGGGAATGCTTGGCCGAAAAGAGTGTATTTGATTGCGACCGGGAAGCGTGCTTCAAATGGTTTTCTAAGATAATGGGCGAAGTTCCGGATCTGGACCCGAATATTTACAAAGATTTCTTCGTGAACAACGTTTTGCAGTTTGATCCGGCTCAACTAACAGAAAGTGGAATGAAGTACGTACTTTTCGTTGTAACTGCGATTGCGGTTAAAATCCTTCGGTAAATCCTGAAAATTCATCAATTTTCCAGTCTTGAACAATTCTGACTCACTTTCATCCTTGACTCGTTCAGCCCTATATCACATTAGTGTACTCAGTGTCGCGTTTATTTCTGATCGTTGTCTGTAAAGTCACAATAGTTATGAAACTCATTTGAAACGTTTCATTCCAAGAGGTGTTATCTCAATTTTTGACTTTTTTGAGGTGAGCACGTATTAAGCAGTAGCACTGACTGCGCAAAACTACTAATGTTTGCGCTGTCATGTTGCGGTTGGCAACCCTGCGGTGAAAATGTTCTTCTCCAAAAGGTGTTAACTCCATTGATAAGATTTAACGAAGTAAGGGATTTTTCAGACAGAATTTTCATTTACGATGTTCACCTTTCCTCATTGTTGGTAGAATAAATGACGCTTTTCTTCGAGGTTGCTCACTGTGCCTGTCTGTATCTTGAGATCTTTCAATCCGAAAAAGTTATTGTAAGATGGACCTAATTTTGCATGTGTTCGAGAAGCACTCAACTTTCGCGGCTCTACCACCTGTCAATGTTGAGACAAACAGTTTTTTGTGTTTTCCCACAAAACAGTTCTTTTGGAGATAACACCTTTTGGAAAGAAACGTTTCATTTGTATTCTACCTATTTTACGGTCCCCGAACGGATTCAATTCGATAAGTACAGTAACAGAGAATTTGAAATGTCTTGAAACCTTCGTGATTATTTTCTTTTTCTTTTCAGGTGTTTCGAACGGTTTTTCAAGATCGTTAACTCGAAAGAAGGAAAATTGCGTCTCAAACGGAGAGATTATCAAACGGAAGACATCGATTTGATTGGAACCGATTATCTTTGGCGGGTATGTCGATTGAAATCGGCGTTACTATTCATGTAAGCTTCCCATAACAGACTGTGTGCTTTACGGGCAGGCAATTCATTTCAGGTGCTGGCAAACGGCGGAGATGCGATAGCCAATCGAGCGATCGAGTTACTGAAAGAAGTGAATACGAATTTGGGTTCTCGTCTGCAGACGTCTTTGAGTGATTTCCACGATACGCATATATCCGAATGCGTGAACCGTTTACGAGCGCATTACGACACGATCACAATATTATGCAAGCAGGATAATACGAATTGTCAGACAAACGAATCTATCGTCAAAACTCAAATTCGCAACGAATCCATAAAAATGTGTCGAGTTTTGAAGGTGCTATTCGAGTATATAAACGAATGCGATAATAATTTTACTTCCGAAAGGAAGTTACTGCCTCTGTACAGGTATGTGATGATGATGTAATAGCTTGTAATATTTCGCGACGATTAGTGTGACTAACTCGATTTTCCGGTGATAGGGCTAGCCAGGGTAAGCATCTGTCGATGATTATACGGTTTGCGAATACTGGCAGACAGTTGGAGGATGCTGAAATGGTGATGCACGGTAATTTAACGGTCGGCTGTATGCGGAAGCAAATACTTCGCAAAGTGAAAAGTTTTGCGGCGAATTTGAAAGTAGAATTGTACGCTAACGGAGAAATGTTGGACCCGATTGACGATCGACGACTGATTTCGGAAATACCGGCTATCAAAGATAAAATGGTGCGTTTGGTTACTACGAAATTTAAGTGCGCGAAAATGAGTGCGATTCTCGATGAACTTACGCGTTTTATTTTTCTTCTCAGTTGCTAACGGCCAAACTGGTTCAAGGAAGTGGTAATTTAGTAAGTTCGCCGGATAGTAGTTCGGACAGCTCCACGGGGTCGCCTCATCATACTTTGGATTCCTCTCCGAACGAAGACGAAATGTACTTACCTGGAGTGGTGAGTTATAGATAATTTTTTTCATCATAGGGTGCCCAGATACTATATGTGAATTTATAAAATTAATTATTCGTCCGTTTCGTAGATAATATCGCGGAATGAAAAATACACGCAATTCTTCTTTCAAATTGCCGATAGAGGATGCGAGTTGGGCGATTCGAGTTTGCGAGATGCTGCTAGAAGTATTCTCCGCATAATTCCGGCTGATCAGAGAACCATAGAGAACTTATACGTAAGTAATGCTCTTTTTGTGTGAGACGGCAGGCCCGTGCGCAGGATTTATTGGGGGAGGGGGGGGGGGGTTAATCAAGTTTCCTTTAAAAAAAATAAATAAAATGTTATATATTATATTGTAAGATTCAGTCATGTACATTTCCATTTTACCTTTTTAGCATTTCAAGTGAAGATATGAACCTTGAAGTGCAGTAGTTCATCAGCTTTGTTCGTGTTGACGTTTAGTGCATGCACTCGTACACTGTAACATTAACGTGTTCTTTTTGACAAATGTACGCTGAGTGTAGGTGTAAACACGTGTTCGTTTAGACGAGTGTAACTTACTCGGGACCAAGTGGTAAACAAGAGTGAACACCCGACTTACACCCACTTACACTTGAGTGCACTATGAGTATACAGTGTACACTTGGTGTATACACTAAACTTCAAAACGAACAAAGCTACTAAAGTCTTAACTCGAATGTTCGTCCCCCTAGTGTACTGTCTGGCTGCTGGAGTGTGAATAACGAAAAAGCTTCAGGGCTTGCGATTACCTACGCGCTGATCACTCCGACGTAATATGGTGGGGCACTCGAGTGCTCGTTACAATATACGGGTAAATTGACGCTAAGCTTGCTAAACAGCAAGCAGGTGAGTCAAGTAAAAGCAAACAGTAAAGTGCCTAAGTCGTTGAGTGAAATAAAATTTGCAGAAAATAGGATGCGTCTAGAGGCCTAGACGCTACACAACGAAAATGTTTGACTGGCGCCACACTGATAGCAAAGCAGCGACGTGCACCTGCACAAATTTTACCTTTTTGCCCCCTCCTAGAAAAAGCTTTAGCTATGCGCATGAGTTCAGGATATCTTGAAAATTGTAGTTCAAAACCCTCTTGGGAGGTGTGGGGAGGTTGAACCTCCAAAACGCCCCCTTGCGCACGAGCTTGTGAGACAATGGAGTAAATGTCACTGAAAACAATCTCTCATCATTTACTAAAAATGACCATCGCTCTTCTGCCTCGAAGAAGGAAAAGTCTTCGCTCCTCTCACCGGCTAGATTGTACACCTGAAAGCATAATGATAATATTAACAGCTTTTTATTCTCATCTATTACATTCCACTGTTGAGCTTGCGCGACATAAAATGTGGCCGGCAGGGGTAAGATTATTATAACTAGAGAAGGTTGGCTAGATCGGGTAGGCAACCCGCAACGATACTTCCAGTCTCACCCGGTGCCGGAAGTCACGTCATAAGAAAGTAATGGAAAAATTAAATTTTTGTTGTAGAGGGCTCTTGTTTTTTTCCCCAGTGGTCACTAACTGAATATTGTACGTCGTAAAAATAATAGAAAACTATGTTAGGGCATCAATTATAAGAAAAAATCGAAAAAAACTGCATAAACGGCCTGTATGATTTGCGCTGCAGTGACGTCATTTTCGGCTTTGCGCCTTACACGTCTGGCCAACCTTCTATGGTATAATAATCTTACGACAGGGGTTCACCCCTCCCATCCTTTCCCCTGTGTTCTTTACCTACCCATTTTTGAGCATAAGCCTCCCCTTCCTCTCTCTATTTCTTTTTGTCTAGGGTATGTCTCTTCCATGTAGGTCCAAGCTCTCTTTGGAGCTTTTGCCTCCACCGAGTTATGGGTCACCCTTCTCACTTTGCCGTATGGTATCCACCCCACCACCTTTCTTACCCATCTGTCATTTTCTTGCCTCATAATATGACCTGCATATTTCCATTTCAAGTTCGTTAGTTTTCTGATTTTTACATTCTCAACGTTGTCCTTCGCTTTTTAATCCTCAACATGCTCCTCTTCATTGTCCGCTGGATGGTTCTAAGTCTGTTTATATTTGCTTTTGCCAATGCCTACGTTTGTGCCCCATATGTAATTGTTGGCGGCACGCAACTCCGCCACACCTGCGTCTTAGTTCTTATTGATGACTTACT
Source organism: Acanthococcus lagerstroemiae (assembly GCA_031841125.1). Lineage (NCBI taxonomy): Eukaryota > Metazoa > Arthropoda > Insecta > Hemiptera > Eriococcidae > Acanthococcus > Acanthococcus lagerstroemiae. The sequence continues at coordinate 16,773,397 of CM063107.1, forward strand.
TTTGAATATATTTTTTAATTTCCTGTAACTGCTCCAGCCACTTCTAATCCTTCTTGGCAGTTCTTTTTCCCGAACTCCTCTGAAGGTTACTATTTGTCTCAAGTATTTGACCTCTTCTTCGTATTCTGTTTTCTCCCCCCCCCCCTCTCATTACTACTGGATCTTGCTCAGCGTTCGAGAGGAGTTTCGTTTGGTACGTGTTTACATTTAGACCAGCTTGCTCACACATTGTATAATACCCCGAAATTCGGCCTTATGAAGCAACCGAAAACCTGATGGACCGAACTACAATCTATTGTAAATAAAAGACAGTAGCTTTAGAGGGTAAGTTTCACGGGAAATTGAAAAAATGTGATAATTTTCTGATGTAATTTGTACTAAAATTGATTTTATGAACACCCTGTTGAACCGATTCCGATCATTTTTTTCTGTGGTTACCATAACTGCCCGCTCCGCTAATTCATTATACACGTACAGAACTATGGAATATGTCCATTCTCCTAAATATAAAGTTTTTTTGAACTGAATTGAACTGCCCTCTACTATTACCTACTGATACAATTTTTCTGTCTGTCTCCAGCCGTGAGAAGGAAAACATAAATTTAAGATAGAAAGCTTTTCAAAATTTGACCATAACTCAGACCGTCCAAAAGTAAGAGTATGCAAACCTATCTACATATTGGGATAGGTTACCTACTTACCAGGTGGAGGGGAGTCATTGCAAAAGAGACACCCTGTATAACGTACAAAATATTACAGTAATACTCTTAGTAAGGGATGGAGGGGCTGGCATGGAAATTTTTAGATGAATTCCTTCTATAAATGGAAATAAATTAAATTTTTCTCCAATATCAATTTATGAATTATTGAATTCAGTTCTATATTTACTATTGAAGGAATAACAGGAATTACGTTATCTGGCTTCATTATTAATTTATATGACTCATGTAGTGTGTGCTGACACTTTCCTCGATTAGTAAAATTACCGTTAACAAAAGACATGGGAAAAATTCGAAGATTGCTTTGAGAAATTGAAAGACCGGAGCTTTTGCTTGTTGAAATCGGAAAGTCAGTTGACGCGAACAAAATCGAATTTATTTTCTTGCTGATCGTCAGTTTCGAAATATCTTCAGTTGGAGTTTAAGACCTCGTGGTCTCATTGTGACATTTAGTTCGAAATGCTCCAACTTCTAGTATTGATAAATTAGCTGACTAGCTGTTCAGTAACCATGAGATTGGATTAAAAATATTTCGTGGAGCTGAGAGGTTTTTGTATTGATTTCAGGTCTTATTTTGCAACGTTGACGTTGAACAGCAAGATGACGCCCTGGAAACCCCGACGGTCGATTCTTTGTTCTTTGGACCATCTCCGTCTCAAGTTCTATACAACATCGAAGTGTGTACAATTATCATAAATTATAACGGTTTTGAATGTCAGTTCTGTCTCGGATGCTTTGTTGTAACCGGAGAATTTTTCGAATTTCAGGTCTTATACGCTTTGCTGATGCCGTCTTATTATCCTGCTGCGAATGAAAAAGTGATCGATTTTCAATACACGTTTCTGTGCTGCGAACACTCGCAGGTGGCGCTCGAAATGCTGACGAAAAACAATTTTTTGCCGAAAGCGGATGTGGCGACGAAAAGGTATTCGTGCTCATTCTGTGGTATTCAATTCGAGTGTGACAACGTACAAAATGTATATTGTTACTTCAGGGCAACTTCATAGTATGTTCATTTTATTGATTTGAAGATATCGGTGTTATTGGATCGAAGACGTACAAATTTGTTGTCATAATGACGATCATTCGCTAGTAATGAGTTAAAAACCAAATGTGCGTAGGACGGCTAAAAAGTAATGCGCACACGACTGCTGAGGGCGAACGAAAAGAGATATCGAGATGGGACCAAAAAGAAATGAAAGTACAATTATGTGGCTTCAAAATGATATATTTATTTGTCTACACAGGCTCCATTAACACTTAGGTGGGCATTATATTACTTGTACACTCGTACACCGGAGCATTATTTATGTCGCACAACAGGTAATATTCCTTGCTGATAAGGGAAGAAATGCAATCTTCTGGCAATATTGCCTCAGCAACCAGCACTGCGTATTGCCCCGCAGTATCATTGCCGTGTTGCGGCAATATGCATGCCTTCGGCCTGCGATAGCGCAATGCTCCGAGTCGGTCCACCACTCAAGAGACAGCTCGTTTATTGGTAGACCGAGGACATCGCCGAGCTGAGGAAAGAGTGCAATCAACTTCACCGTCGGTATCCAGGCACGAGAAGAGACGACGAAGCGGCGACAGCAGTTTCACAGCAGTACCAGCTGGCTTGTCGTACTCTCAAGCTCGCCATACGGAAGAGCAAGAATGCAGCAGCTTGGGAGAAGCTATGTCAAGAAGCGGACGACGACCCCTTCGGCAAGTCGTACGAGGTAGTCATGCTGAAAACCGGAGGGCCGTCGGTGAAGAGCCGAATGGAGCGATGGGTGCTGCAACAGGTAGTTCAAGCCCGCTAACGGCAGCATCCGTCGAGGTGCGAGAGGATTTCCCTCTGCTTAGTGTTGGAGAGGTGGACAGCGCGATCGGCCGGATCAGGACGAAGAAGAGGAAGGCGCCTGGTCCGAGCATGATTCCCAACGTCGTCTGAGAAGTAGTCCACCGAGCAGACCCGTCCCTCCTGACCAACGTATTGAATCGCGCGTTGCAGGATGGAACATTTCCGAGCAGATGGGAGACGGCGTGGCTGGCACTGATCTAGAAGCCTGGAAAGCAAGATAGCCAGCCGTTCTCGTACCGGTCCATTTGCCTGCTCGACACCGTCGGCTAGGTGTTTGAGCGTACCATCGTGGATAGGCTGGAAGAGCACTTTCGGAGGCGGAAGACGATTTCGGGCAGTCAGTACGGACTCAGAACGGGTCGACGGGTGCCTGGTTACCTCATGCGCATCATCAGGAGTTACTTCGACGGCCGCCGAATAGAGATGGAGTCGGCGGCACTCGGACCTACATTGTGGAACGTCGCTTTCAACCCACCTTCGTCCGAAAAGGTGTGGAGATTGGGCTCTGTTCAGCCCTGATGTACCTGGGGCTGTGGTTCGACGGGAAGTAGCAGTTCCGAGAGCACTTCCAACGGGCAGCTGAGGAGGCGGATCGAGTAGCTGAACAGCTGTCCCGTCTGATGTCGAACTTAGGCGGACTGAGCGAGAAGAAGAGAAAGATGTACGTCCACGTCATCATGTTAGTTCTCTTATACGGGGCACCGGTATTTGCCGAAGCCATCAAGATTCCCTAGAGGAACGGAGATGGAGAAGATTCAGCGAAAAGCCGCGATGAGGTGTCAGTGCGTATCGCACTGTTTCTTCGGAGGCAGTATGCGTGTTGGCGTGCATACCGCCGATCGAACTCAGGTTCGGCGAACTAGCGGAGGTATACGGTGCGAAGAAGAAAGTGAAGACGAAACGGGAAGCACATCGGGTCAAGCGAGTCATCAGGACATGTTTCGGAAGTGGTAGGACGCACTCGCTCATTCGGCCAAGGGCCGGTGGACCCGAGCGCTGATACGCGACCTCGATAGATGTGCAGGAAGATCGCACGGAGAGCTGAACGTCCACCTGACCCAAGTCCTGAGCAGCCACGGGTGCTTCGGCACGTACCTACATCGGATGTCGATAGCGCCGAGCCCGGTGTGCGCGCACTGGTATATCCTGTTCGAGTGTGAAGCCTGAGAGCAGGAGAGGCGCGGGACGGCCACAACAGCGATCGATCCCGGCGAAAGAAGCGATGAAGACGACGGCGTGATGAGCCGTCTTGCGCCGGACTGGTTCCGGAGATGATGAAGAACCGAAGCAGTTGGAACCTGGTGTCGGTCTTTGTCTCGGCCATCATGAGAAGGAAGATGGAGACGGAGTGGTCGAGGCAATAGGTTGACAACGAATCAAGCTTGGCCCGCACCATCGAACAGGACAGCTCTGTATAATCCTAGAAGAGCTGCTGCAGCTGCTCTGCGGACCCCCCCCCCCCGAAAGGGCTCCCTCGTCGTCGTCACTGTCACACGGACCATGACGAGAAGGTGAGGGGTGAGTGCTGAGGAAGCGCGCCCGGCTGTGGGGGACCTGAATTTCAGGCGAGTGCTCGGGGAGCACGGACCTCGGTCAGTAGGAAACCCCATGGTGGCACTGGCAGGACGCGCGCATCGGAAGCAGAACGGCGAAATGGAGGCTCGGGCCCGACCTCAAAACGTCCCTCCGGCAACTGATGCGATACTCAGAAGGGTAGTTTCCGGGGCCGGGGGTGCGGTATCGTAGGGTCCTTTTTGGTATGCGTGCATCGCCATACGTCCCACCGCACCATTACCGTAACACGGCAATAATATTGCGGAGTAATACGCAGTGCTGGTTGCTGAGGCAATATTGCCGGAAGATTGCGCATATTCTTCCCTTATCAGCAAAGAATATTCCCTGTGACATAAAAGTTGCTCCGGTGTGCGAGTGTACAAGCAGTATATTGCCCGGTGATACCGCAAGAGCAATATCGCATATTGCTAATTGCTTCGGTGTACGAGCTGTATTATGCATTTCTCTAACAAGTTTTTTATTTCCATCCATGAAGAAATTTTCATCTGTTTCTTTCATCCGAGACTTCCAGTAATTGGCCGACTCCGGCTGTTGGAAGGGGACAGTAAAATATTTATTTATTCACTGCTTCCTTCTTCTCGGCGTCTGAAGCGTAATTATTACCCTTGAGGTCTCGGTTCAATATGAGGGAAAAAGTGAAAATCGCACTTGGCCAAATGAGGTTCGTCCGGTGGGTGGGAAGTGGGCATGAACTATTTAACTTGCGCAGCGCTTCCTCAGTGGCGTGCAAGATGTTTGGCCTCAGCAGATTTTTGGATAGCCGAGTTCCTAAATGATATGGCTTACCCGTTCCTTCGAAATTCCAGCTGGTTCGCAACATGCTGTGTGACTTGACGATCACTTTGAGTCAAATCGTCCACTTTCTTGCGATGATTTTTGTTAGTCACAGAAAGTGGCCGTCCACTGCGAACTTCGTCCTCGGTATTCACCTTACATTCATCGTACTTCTGTCAACAGTATCGTCACCATAGATCGCTTTTAACTGGCGAAAAATGTCGGTAGAATTCAAGTTTGAAAATTCAATCATTGCCCGTTGTTTTAGACGTGTACACAAAGCAGCAGTACTCTTCTTCACGATAATGGCTACTGAATGCGAACCAATGGAGGTATTTCAACGAAACTTGGTTTACAAGTAAAGGAGGGATGTAGTTTGATATGCTACCCCGAGCAGCTCTGTAGGTTGTTTTGTTCATGTTATATAGTCGTGTGCCCCTCTTAGTTTACATATACAGAAGCGCATATCTAAAACTTTATTCTCGATTTCTGAAAAATGATAAAAATGATCATACTATGAAATTTCTCTTTGGTTTCGATATTACGTCGTGAAATGAACGTTACTAACGGTATGCGTTGTTTTTACAGAGCTGCGTTCATTACCGTGCTGAAAATCTGTAACGTTCTGTTGTCGATAATCGGTCACATAATATGCAGGATAGCGGATTCGACTAGAAGTTTCCTCTCGGAAGTAACCATACAGAACGAGGAGAACTTCGCTGTGAACGCTACGTCCTTACATTTGATTCGAGACGCATTTTTTTCGTTGCCACATCAAAATACAGATATGGCTGTGCGTAGCGTTCTAGCTTGTAAAGTTGCTCAAAAGTTTATCGACGAGGTAGGCGAACCTTTTGGTACCGATGTCGGTTCGCGCGTATACCGGTGCTCCGAATCGCGAGTTTAATTTTGAACGTTCATATTTTTCAGATACTAGTCAATAATCGTCAGGGATTTCATTCTTCGATTATTGACGATGCGTTGAAATGCAATATTCCGCATTTGGACTCGGTGCGTGCTATCATGCGTCTGGGTTGGGCTTGCGCTGGCGGGAACATGCAGCTGCTTATCGATTCGGCCAGCACAGAAGCTTTGCACAAGTCGCTGAAAAATAACGAACCCGATGACAGTGATGTTTCAGGTGACTTATCCGTGAACATTCTAGAAATCAATTCGAAGATATTTGCAAATTATTGTAGATTCTAGTGATGTATGGCTGCTTGGTTTTTTCCGTCTGAGTCAACTTGCTTATTCTCTGTTACAGTTTGTAGAGAAGCTATGGAATTACTGACCATATGTATGATACTGAATAAACATGCTCTGGATACCTTGTATAATGATAAGTTATGGCCTCATTTCGTGATTGATATGGTGTTATTAGCTAACAATAGGTACGTGTCTTCGTAATTGTACGTAGGTATTAACTATCGTAACTTGCGGGTGAATTGAATATTGAATCTCTTTTTTTACTTTTTCCGGTGCTGACCGGCTTTTTATTTTGCTGTAAAAAAATTTGTAGGAAGATATTGCGTTATGAAGTTCGATAACGTGTGTGGGAACTTCGTATAAAGCGTTGACACTATAGGATTTCATCATGTGAAAGTTGAAAATTCATGTTTCCAAAATGAAGACCCGCAGTTATAGTCTTAAGCTTGTGCATCATAATTGTAATTTCGTTTATGCATGATTTGTCTGCAGGATTATCAGATACTTCGCCGGTGAACAAATTTATCACATGATGTCTTTTTCGCATAGTCACGCGCCTTTGTTGAACTGTGTTTCGCTATTATTTAACGTTTTAAACGAAGACATCGTTACGGAAAACGGTGCAAATGCTTACGAATATTTTAATGTGAGTTCGTCTTTTTTTATCTTTAAATTTCAGAACTATCGATTATTTCGTATTGCTCGGACGTTACTAATTTGCTCCATTTTGCATGTGCAGCTGCTGCGCAGATTATTGAGTGTTATGCAAAAGCACGATCATACTTTGCAGAATATTGAAGTGCTGCTGAATTCAGAAATAGCCTGGCTGCGAAATGTGAAAGTACGTATCTTTTCGTTTCATCAGTTTCTTACGTTATTGGTTGCAATGAAGAAACGCTCGTTGATAGAAACTTTGCATCTACTACGTGTGAAGAATTTGAAGAAAATGTATTATACTGGCTGCACAGGGAACATTTTTTTTTTTTTACACCACAGCTGAAAAATATGATGGAAGATTTTTCTTGAGCCCATTTGTCGCGTGCATTGTGATTGTTTTTGGAAGGCGTAGAGAAAACCGATTTGAGATATCTAGTAATTGTCGGTTTTTAAGTTCGTAAGTTTCATTTGTCAGGGCTTATAAAATAGGAAGCCCTTGTGTCGGAGCTGAGGTTTTAGTATATAGAGACTGGAGAGGATGAAATCCCGTTAGAACCTACCGAAATTCTCCTTGTGACGGGTTACCTTTCATGAAGTCTCAGAGCCCGATTAACCTCTTTAGTGGCGAGAATGTTCCATCCATTGGGATATAAACTTGAAGTTTGAAGTGTTGACAACCCTGTATAAAATTTGAATGATCACGTATGATTTACCATAAGCGTGTAACAAACTTCAACTATAATTAAGTCGATTAAAAATTCACTTTTAAAGAAAATTTGTCCTAAATTTAACTTCATCATCGCCAGAAATTTGAATTATAATCAGTTCTACTGTTAGAATGAATTCTATTCATTTTTTTACCTTCCTGAAGACAGCAGTTTTTCTATTTGAAAGAACAAATCGCTACCCGGGAAGAACAGTGACACAACTGCAAAAACCTAGTTTTGAGAAAACACGGAAAAACCATAGTAGAAAAGTTTAATAAAGTACTGTTTGAATAAGAATTAATAATAATAATAATGATGCCTTTATTAGCGCAGATTACATATATATATATATTTTTTTAATAAGCTTCTTAATGGCTTCACAAGCCCTTGTCGCGCCATACCCTGCCTGTGGGCAAAGGCCTCCCTTAGCCTATTCCACTCAGCTCTTTCCCATGCTACCCGATGGTATAATTTGTTTTTTAGAAATTTATCGAAATCGTCTCTCCAGCGCATTCTTTGCCCTCCTTGCTTTCTTTTGCCCATGGGTTCCCAAAAGGTAGTTTTCTGTGTCCATCGGTTATCGTTCGTTCTCGCGATATGGCCCGCCCAGTTCCACTTGTGTCGTCTGTGTAGCGTAATAATGTTTGTAATGTTAGGTAGTTTTTTGTGTATTCTCTTTACAGTAACTTTATCTTTACGTTTCAGATTGAGCATAGATCGTTCCATACTATTTTGGGTTACTGTTAGAAGATTTCCTAGTTTATTAGTTAGTGTCCAGGTTTGCGATGCGTAGGTTAATGATGTTAGTATGTTGGCGTTGAAAATGTTGCCTTTGAGTTTATTGTTGTAATTGCCTTTAAAGAGATATTTCAAACTCCAATATTTGTTCCAAGCTTGTGTAATCCTTCTTTTTATCTCTTTTTCCATTTTCCCCTCCATACTCACCACCTGGCCGAGGTATACCGTTTCGGGAGTCTTTTCGATTTCCTGTCCACCCAGTTTTATTGTGGTGTCGTCGCGATTGTTCGTTAAGTAGTATGTCTTTTCAATGTTTATTTCCAGGCCTGCTTTTGTACCACATTCTAAAAGTTCGTTTGCCATTTCAGAAAGTTCTTTTTTGTTATTTGATATCAGAATAACGTCGTCTGCGAACCTTAGGTTGCTGAGAATTTCGCCCTGGATGTTAATCCCTTTTTTGTCCCACTTAAGTTTTCTGAAAATTTCCTCTAACAAGCAGTTGAAAAGAATGGGTGAGAGTGGGTCGCCTTGACGGACTCCTTTTTCGATGTTAAAATAGGGGCCGTTAATGTCAGTTATTATTCTCGCCTTAAGATTTGAGTACATGTCTCTGATTATTCCTACAAAACATTCTGGTATCCCCTGGCTCCTTAGCGAGTTAAGCAAGAACTTATGGTTAACCGAGTCAAAGGCTTTTGTGTAGTTAACTAGACGTAGGTGTAGGTCTTCTTGGAATTCGTTGCATTTCTCTATTAACTGATTGATAACTTGTAGGTGATCTATTGTTGAATAGTATTTACGAAAACCGGCCTGTTCTCTAGGTTGTTGCCATGTTAAAATGTTTCTGATTCTGAGTTCAATTGCTTTCGAAAAAATTTTTGCTATAGTGGGGCTTAAGCTGATTGGTCTGTAATTAGTGATTTTATGTCTGTTGCCTTTTTTGAAGAGGAGGATAATATCGGAGTGTTTCCATTCTGTTGGTATTGTTTGGTTTTTTAATATGTTGTTGAATAGTTTGGTAAGTTTTTTAACAAGTATTATTCCTCCAAGCTTAATGTGTTCGTTCGTAATTTTATCGTGTCCCGGGGCTTTGTTATTTTTCAAGTTGTTTATGGTATGTAGAATTTCAGATTCTAGGAAAACAGGCTCGGTTTCGTGGTTAGTGTTTGTTTTAGGCGTGTCTAGGTTTTTTGCTTTGGTTTTTTCTTTATATAAGTTCGTGTAGAAGTTGGTTGCCAAGTGGTTTATTTGTTGTCGATTTGAGATGTTTTGCTCTTTGTTGTCAAGTAGGTGCGTGGTCCAGTGTGAGCCTATTGCAAGGTATTTTTTTATTCTTTTTGTACTTCTGGAATTTTCTAGAGTTTCTTTAATAAATTGTTGGCTTTTTTGGTTTGAGTTTTCTCTAATTGTTTTCCTTATCAGTTTGTTGAGTACGTTGATTTCCACTTTGTCGCTAACCGTCTTGTGTTTTTTGTAGAGTAGGTTGTTTCTGTTTAGGAATAGCTGTTTGAGTTTTTGTTTCTCTTTGTTTATTGGTTGTGAGTTTGTAGGATTTTTTGGTTCCTTTATGTGTCTGTCTGTGGCGCTATTTATCAAGGTCGTTATGTGTTTGTATTCTTTGTTGATATCCGTGTAGTTTGTGTCTATGGAGTTGTTGTTATTGTCCATTTCTGTTAATATGCTCTGGTATAGTTGGGGTTATTGATTGTAATTTTTGTTCCCTTATTAACGTTGAATTTTTTGTTGCTATTTATTGTTAGTTTACATTTTATCGGTCTATGGTCTGACAAGAAGTGGAAATTCTTTAGAACTTCGAAGTTCCTAATATTGTTAGAGTTGGATGGAGCTAATATGTAGTCAATTTGATTTTTGTGTTCTAAGTTTGGTGAAATCCAAGTCCATCTATTTCCTTCTCGCTTTTTATACAGTGTGTTTACTATTTTTAGTTCATTTTCTTGACAGAATCTGAGCAGCCTCCATCCTCTCTCATTTCTTTTTCCGTAGCAGTAGTTACCTAAGTATTTCCCTTCATTTCTTTCTTTTTGGCCTATTTGACTATTGAAGTCTCCCATTATCCATGTATTGTGAGATTTTTTGTGGCTGCTTATGCCGGTGAACTCTTCTAAGTTTGAGTAAAATTCTTCTATTTCGGTGTCTTTCGCTACTACGGTTGGAGCGTACTCTTGAACTAGTTCTATCATTTTACCTTTATGAAATTCGAGAGTTAGTTTAGCCATTCGATCATTTTTACTTGAGAATTTCTTAATATATTGCTTCATTTCGGCTCTAACTAGGAAACCTACGCCTTTCTGTCCTCTATCGCTGACCGAGTGGTATAGTATGTTGTTATTTTTGGTTAGAACAAGGTTTTCGTGCTGTCGTCTTACTTCTAAAATGCCTAGGATATGGATATCGCTGTTTTTAAATTCTTGTTCTAGTTGGTCTAGTTTGTCGTTTGACTTTGGTGTTCTTACGTTAAATGTTCCTATTGTTAGTGCATTTTGTTTGTTGTTATTCTTTTTTTGGGAGGGTCGCAGTTCCGGTATCGATTGTTTTTTGTTATTTTTTGTTGGTTTAGTATGTGTTACGCTTACCTTATTTTGTCGCACGGTTGTACTTGCTGTGTATGGGGGGCAGGCTTCGGGAGTTGGTCTTAATCGCCCTTGCTGACCAGGCAGGACTGGGCGACTGGAGCTTGTGTCGTTACGTTACTTTGGTGCCCTAAAATTATCAAGCTTGGTCTGGTATCCTCTTTGACGTAGGTTGATGTGCGGTAAAACACGGAAAAACTATAGTAGAAAAGTTTAATAAAGTACTGTTTGAATAAGAATTACCCTACAGGACTGAAACATTCGCCAATCTGTGTGCTAGTACTGTATGTGAACATATACACCTGACAAAAAAAAAACAAAAAAAAACAGCTGTGCTGTTGATTTCAACCCTGTAACAACTCCCCTGTTAGGTAATTGTTCACATAGAAAAAAAAAAAAAAAGAAGAAGGAATAGATAGTCCGGCCAAAAAAATTTCATATTCTGTTGAATCTCCTCTGTTCTACGATAATCAGTGCATGTCCCAATCAGTTACGTTCAAAATTGAAGTAGGGGAACAACATGAGTTTATTGTACAGCCATCAGCTAATGAGTAAATAGTCAGCGAGTATAAAGGAAATAGAAAGAAAGAATATGAGTGATGGTTTAAATGCTACATAAAGAAAGGAAGCAACAGAAAAGTAAGCGATCGGAGCAAGCGACAATTTTTTAAAGGCTACTAAAAAATTGGATAAAGGTCATCTACAGTCATCCTTTTTTATTTTTCAGTTCGAGGAGACACCCTGTATGATACTTTTTAATAACTATCATTTTTTGTACATTTATTCGAATTTCGTATAGTTCGTGTAAATAATGTGAATACTTTTTTCTGCTCAAATGTGACTTGAAAAGCTAGCAAGAGACCTTGGCTTTTAGTGAGAGACCTTGACTTTTTGTTCAAGTTGTTGATGCAGAAGCGAGGAAGGAAGAGCTATGTTATTATAATTTGATAATTTTTCTACATTATTCTTGCATCTTTCTTATTCTTGACAAAGCATGTAGAACTAAAGAATTCGTAGTCTTGAACTCCTATGTGTCAGCTTTTTGACTCTTCGACGTTTTTGGACTCTATAATAAGAGTTAGGAGTTTGTTGTGAGGTGTTATAAGAAGTGCTATCGATGTAATCTCACGTTTTCGGAAACATTTTTTCTTCAACAGGATAATGTTAAAAAGTCTGGTAATTTACTCGTCGACGAAATTCTGCTCGAAGGACACCTGGGAATAACAAAAGAATTGTTGAAGTACATGTCTCCGGAGAAGAAATATTATTACGGTTCCGACGAGTTGAGTTCTGTTAACATGGTTAAGGTACGTGCTATTTGAACGAAGTCAGTTTACTGCACCGTTTTGGGGGTGCTGTTGCGATCTCCAGAATCACCGAATTTGTGTTTCTTTTCGCTTCAGGAACTCATCGAAGATTTCATATTTCCCGCTTCGAAACTCATAGTACATGTAGAGAAAACGAAGGAACCTATTTTCGAGAAGGCTATTCCAGTTTGTAACACTCCGCAGACGCTGGACACCGCCTTTGATTTACTAGTCACATTATGCATAGGGTGTCCGCCAAATTTGAAACTCGTTGTTAATATGCTCTGTGATATGTTCTATACAGGTACGGATTAATGTTAACGTCTTGTTATACGATCTGCTGCGATAACGTGTGAGCCCCGTGACAATTCGATTATTTTATTGTTTTCAGACCGAGATAGTCCGTTGATAGAATGGGATTATCTACCGCCTGTTGGACCAAGGCCTCCCACTGGTTTTGTCGGATTGAAAAATGCCGGTGCTACTTGCTACATGAATTCAGTTCTCCAGCAGTTATATATGGTCGAGAAAATTCGAGTAAACATTCTAGCAGCTGAAGGCGCAGCCACTGATCCGAACGAAGACTTCTCTGGCGAGGATAGGTTTGATATGGATGTGAGTATCATGTGTTTCTGATTGCCGAGAAAATTGTTATCTAGGTTTTCTTCAAGTATTTGCCGTCGATATCGCATCCCTCTTTGAAATCGGGGACAATTGCGATGAAAATTGATTTGTCGAATTTGTGTATTACAGAGTCCGGTTGATTCGGTCGATGGAGATGAAAAGTGTTCTATCGAAGAAGCTCGTAAAAAGTATAATATAAACATTCTGAAAGAAGTGCAAGCAATTTTCGGGCACCTTGCGTGCAGCAAGTTGCAGTATTACGTTCCGAAAGGACTTTGGAGAAATTTCAGGTACCTCGAATTGGAAATTAAACTTAATTTGAGACAGCAAAGCGGCCTTTGATTGCTAGCTGCGTGAACAGCCATAGTAGCGTGAGTTGAAACTAGGATCTTCTTTCCCCGAAATACCCCTCCCGCATTGATGTTGCAGTGAGTTTTCTGTTCTTTCTACTACATCAGTTGAAAGTCCTTTGTATTCAGATTTGTTTTCCACTTTTATAATCATTCTGCATCGGTTCTACAGTGAACTGGGAGTTGTCTATATAGAACACATAACAGATACAGCTGTTTTCAGGACACGGATGCACAGTCTGTGTGGAACAAAAAACAAAAAAATGTATCTTTTGTGATTTGTCTACAATTCGGCTACCTAGACAAAATGTTGGATGCTCTTAGGAATGTCCTTTATTTGTTCTCATTGAGTGTATAGAGAAAGTAAATAGTCAGCTTTCTATGTGTTCTACGTTAATCTAACATTCGGACCGGGCAAACAACAACAACAACGAATTAAATCAACATCAACAACAACGATTCAATGTCAATTTTATGCGAAAAAGTAAATTACTCGGATTTCGGTAAAAATGAGCTCATCTGAAAGAGAATTTAATTTGCTACAAAGGCATATTCTTTCCAATTTTCCCTTAACCGCATTCATTCTCGAGATATTTTGGAAAAACATTAAAATTGCCATAAACTGCTGCGCTGAACTTCGCCCCTTTTTCCTTATCAGTTTTTCTTCAATCGATGCTAGCGAACATACAATTTGCCCGGCCCGAATAGTGTTGTACGGTTGCGCTGAAAGTAATATTATACATATTTCAGATTGCAAGGCGAGCCAGTGAATTTACGAGAACAGCAAGACGCGGTAGAGTTTTTCATGAGTCTTATCGAAAGTATCGATGAAGCTTTAAAAGCGCTGAACCACGAACAGACGATGAGCAAAATCCTCGGCGGTTCGTTTTCGGATCAAAAAATTTGCAAGGGTTGTCCTCACCGGTAAGAAATATTCGTCGATGGTTTGAATGATATTCTTCGATAAGAATTGTATAAAATCTTTTTTGTACTTTACAGATATTGTAGGGAAGAACCGTTTTCTGTAATTAGTGTGGATATGAGAAATCATTCGAATCTGCTAGATTCTTTAGAGCAGTATGTGAAAGGTGAATTGTTGGAGGGCGTTGACGCGTATCACTGTGATAAATGCGATAAAAAGGTGAGTATGCGAATCACTCCTGTAGTCCTCCGGGTGTTCAGGACCGTCGAATATTTCCATTTAATTCTGCGTTGTTTGTATGTTAATTGTAGGTTGTAACTGTTAAACGATTATGCGTCAAGAAGTTGCCGCCAGTACTTACAATACAATTGAAGAGGTTCGAATACGACTTCGAACGTGTTTGTGCCATTAAATTTAACGATTATTTCGAATTCCCGCGAAACTTGGATATGGAGCCGTACACGGGTATGTATTTTTTTCGTGGTCTTCGCCGGATTTATGATCCTACGTGGTGTACAATTTGATGTATATCAAGTAGTGATAGGTCAAAGACGAAAGCTCTACTCGACCTTCCTGGGTTTCTAAAAATTGAAAGGAAGAAAAAACGAAAGGTAAAATTAAAATCCAAAGAATAAAGATGAAAGAAAAGGGAACATAATAAGGATTGGTTAAGACTTGTTCAAGACTTGCTTAAGTTAATTTATTAATTCTCTGGACTTTCTAAAGATTCTTAAAGATTTTTCATGACTTCTTAAGGTTTTAAGCTGGCTCTAGAATCAGTAAAACTTGGCTGTTTAGCGTTTTCGATTTCAATTTTTATTTTTGGGGAAGAGCATCGGTTACCCTGTAGCAAAATTTCCTGAAGAGCCAGATGTCTCGCCCTAATTTCGGAATAAGAGTCTTGTAAAAATAAACTTCTTCCAGCGATCTCACCTGTGGGAAATTTGCCGGTAGTAGATTGCCGACGAAGGGGGCTAATAACTCGTAATGACGAACGTTCAGCCTACTGTCACCATACTTATAGGTTTTTAACTACAGACTACTACTAAGCCCCACGGAAGTCTGGGCGAGTCCACGATGACCCATGCCCCCAGCGTACTTCACTTGTGAAGTAATGCTGAAAACCTGAGCCATCCGGATGGACGTAAATGCTTGATAACCCACTCTTCATGTCCCTGAATGAAAATAGGTCCACCACAGGAAAAATAAATTTAGAAAAAGTCCAGAGATGCTACGTACCATAAATCAAAATACCAGCATGGTGGTACGTCCATGCACTTTCCATAAAATAGATAGAAAAAATAAGGTTGTTCCAGATTCACCTCACTGAAATTATGAGATCGTGTCAAACAGCATAGGAATACGTGTGTTTTAAATTTATAAAATAAAATAATTCATAATAATGATAGAAAATAATAAAAAATGAAATGCGGCACAATGGAGGTACTCGACGGCTTCGTAAATTAACATGGAGCCAGTGGCTCTTACTTCGCGATACGTTTCCCATTTGTATGCGATCGAAGAATATTAGATACTCTCAAATATGAGTTCAAATTCAACTATTAAATTTTATAATCGACTGCATTGAGTGATAACAGGCATGTAATACTTACAGCACCATGGAGTAGCACCCTCTCTCCCCTAAAATTTTGAATAATCAAAAACACATCAGCCCCGGTGGCTGGAAATGAAATTGTCCAAGAAGTATTCGACTAGCCAAATGGGAATTCGAAATACAATTCACAAGGGAGTTTCCCTCTCCCAAGGAAAAATTCAGTTTCAAAATTTGGGCTTTACTAATCTCGAATTTGAGCACTGGAGCTTCTGAGCTCCTCGGAACGATCGCTTTTGGATATCACGTTTTCGGTGACGATTCCTTCCGTCCCGAGCTAATCACAGTGGTCTCATAGGACCTTAAATTTTGAATTACCCCCCGAACGCAGACTAAGACGGGTACTGAGCCTCTGCGTGATATACGCGTACGGACTATTCACATGATTTAGATAAACAAGGGGGGGAGGAAAAAGAAAAAAGAAAAGTAAATAAAAATAATTACTCGTTGGCCCGAGATTTTGAATAACGAAGATCGAAAATGGAGGGTATTTCTACTCCGCGCCCTTTTTGGATCATACACGCGGATGTTGCCGCATGCGAATGCAGTCCTTCTCTCTCTGTAGTCTGTAAGGGATTGCCTTATTTAAAGCGTGCGATCAAGACCAAGCGTCAGCTCGCAGTGTAGTGGCTTCCAGACTATAGATATCGCATAGGTTCGGGAGAGTGAGTGTGATTGGCGTATTTGCCATAGGTAGCGTTAGTAGCACCCGGTAACACTAAGGTACTATACCTCAGGTGCGGACATCCGCCATTTTGGATGCTACAGTGCCAGTGAATGCAGAATTGACTATGCGGTACGCTCCGCATAGTCGGATTTGGTATCCGTGGGCACTATAGGATCCAAAATGGCGGATGTCCGCACCTGGGGTAGAGTACCTTAGTAACACCCGACAGCTAGAAAGTTACAATGTGTAAAGTCTGCGACGCGAGATGATGGATCCAGATCTGCGAAGTGACCACTGCAACAAATCTTCCAGCAACTCGACGACAGATGATTAAATGCAGAAACGAGCTGAAAAATAACATAGTACAGTAACTCGTCCCAAAGCTCCAATTTGAAGCTAATGTGAATCGCCCTCAGTACGTTTCTATCACGCGGAGGACTCATTACCGAAATTACTTAGCTGCTCACCCTACTAAAACGAAAATTCAATAATTTTGGTATGATTCCTCTTACGAAAGATGTTCCTAGGGGAAACTCAATTTTGCTCACTTGATTCAAAAAATAACACGAATTATGAAATCCAAACTAAGAAAGCTAGGCTTGCAATAGCAAACTAATGACATTCGAAAATTCTCGACTGAGGTACGAAATCTTGACATTACAAAAATATCCAAATGAAAAACGTAATGCTTAGCCGATACTGAGTAGGTCCTGGAGCCATTAGCGGCGAATTCGATGATGGCACTATCGAGCACCGCATAGTCCTGCCTCGTGGTGGCATGGTCTCGATCGAATCGCGCAGTAGATAGGTTTGAACTCGGAAATCCTGGAACTGGAGACGACCTCTCGACACGATGTGGAGACCCAAAGAACTCGACTTTGGTACTGCTGGACAAGGCTTATAGTGTGCATTCTCAATTCACGATGCAGTTCGGATTTTAAGTCAAAAATGTACGACTGTATGTACCGCGATATACGAAAACCATCGTTCCTTTAGGTCCCAAGCTCCTAGCTCGAGACTCTTAATTCGAAAAATTAGCCCTTCAATTTACCATGCTGCAAACCCATCCATCATCCGTGTATCTGCACCTCGTTCAGTCCTCTTGTAGAATCTTTTATTCTTTACTAATATTTTTTGTAGCTAATTTATGTTGGCTTCAGATTTTTTATGACGTTTCAAACGCCTTTACTTGACCTTCCTATCAAAGAACTGGTTTTCCTGGGGCTATCCGTCTCACTCTCATTACTCCTTCCCTACTCGCCAGATTACAACACTGTTAACGAGTCGAGGGTTGGGGGCTCAAACTCTTCTAAGAAGTTGGTAGAACAACTGGGCATGGTATTTTGACTAAGTTCTTTTCTCTTATTTCTTTTGGTCTCTCTTAATTTTGAGCCGATAATTGTATTATTTCTGATCGCAAGGGCCTGCTTTTGTTATGTTAGCAAAGACACCAACTGGACACTTTCCCAATAAGCTTACTTATTTCGTTCAGCACTACTCAGTTTTCGTCACAGTATCTACCTTCTTTCCTATTTTGGACGAAATTTTCGCGGTAAATAGTGCTGATGTTGAATTCTTCGTTGCAGTTTCTGGTCTTGCAAAACTTGAAGGAGAATTAATTGACTGTGATAACGTATCCCCCGATGGTGCTTCTGATAATTACATCGGTAGTGAACAAGGCTGTACGAAATACCAACTCACAGGCATTGTGGTTCATAGTGGTCAAGCCAGCGGTGGACATTATTATTCGTACATTTTGCACAGGTCGGTGTGTCGAGTATTTTGTCCTTACTGTTTCAGTTATACCGTGAATTTCGCTTTTAACCATTTTACCATGTATAACATGTTTAGGCATAACAATGGAAGCTCCAAGTGGTATAAGTTTGATGATGGCGATGTTAGCGAATGTAAGATGGACGACGATGAAGAAATGAAGTCTCAGTGTTTTGGTGGTGATTATATGGGCGAAGTACGTTGTAATTGCGTACTAGTATAAATGGTTAATGACGAATCACATGGAGTAACTGAAGCGTAATATTTTTCCGAACAGGTGTTCGATCAGATGCTGAAGAGAATGAGTTACAGACGACAGAAACGTTGGTGGAATGCCTACATGTTGTTTTACACTCGTCTCGACGTTCAAGAAGATATTCTAGTCAATAATTTTCAACAATTATCTTTAGGTATGTATAAGGACTTGGCGGCTAATGAAATTGTTACGGTCGAGTTTACTTCGAATTACGGGTCATAATTCGTGCTGTCCGACTTTTTCAGCTGACTCGAAGACGTGTGACTTGAAGATGCCAGAACCAATCGAAAGGAGCGTCATTAGACAAAATATTAAATTCATGCACAACCGCAATCAATTTAGCCAGGAATATTTTCATTTTATGAAACGACTGTCTATGTGTAATACTCCTGGTCAATCGCAATATCCGTTTGATTCGTTGTCGGTAAGTACGAAGTCCAGGTGTGACTGGAGTTTGGCTGGGTACATATTGTTGTTATACTCCTTAGTCTTTCGACTAGTAGGTTGCAGTAGGTTGCGTCTCCGCTTTTTTCTATCCTGCGCTAATCTTTTCATTTCTGAGAAGGGTGTATTTTTTCTGTCCATTAACTGCTCTTCATGACTCATTCTTTGCCTTTCTTTCCAGTTCATTCCCTCAGCCATTCCCTCTAGCTGTAATAATGATATTCCTGGATGTTTTATATTATGACCGATCTTGAACTCTTTTTATGACTATATTCCAAATTTTTCTTTTCCTTCCTACTGACCGATAGTATGTTCAAAAGCCTGTATAATTTTTCTTTCTTGTGTTCCTATTGTCCAAGTCTCGTATTCATGCAATACACTGTACTCCAAATATACATTTGAAGAATTTTCAGTCTGACTTTTAAATCTATATTTGCCCTGAATATTATGTTTCCTTTTTGAAAAAAAGCTCTCTTAGCTTGTTCTATTCTACTCTTTATTTCTGTTTTACTTCTTCCATCTTGCAATGTTTAAATTCTTTTATTTTTTCACCGATTTCCATGTTTATTGGATTTTATTCCCATCTACTGACTACCATAACTTTTGTGGTATTTTTATTCATCTTCATTTTATGTTTTATTTTCAGTTTTTCATCGAATTTTTTCAATGTTTTCTTGAGTTCTTCTTCACTTCTCCACACTATTGCAATGTTTTCTGCAAACGTAATAATATGACCGTCTCCCTTTGTATCATCACACCTATTTTCCTTTTATTCACTTCTTTAAATACTTTTGTTTATAAAGTTGAATATACTGGTGACCAACCCTTGTCTCACTCTCTTTTGAATTTTCGCCTCTCCCACTTCATTCTCTATTTGTATTTGAGTCTTTTGATCCTTGTATAAGTTCCAGATTAGTCTTCTTTCTTGATGCTTAACTCTTATCTGCTTAAATATTTGAAACGTTTTTGACCATTCAACATTCTCGAAAGATTTTTCTAAATTTATGTATGCTACATATGTGTCCAAACCTTTTTTCAATCTTTTTTCTAATAAAAACCTCAAACATGAAATTGCTTCCCTAGTTCCTCTACCTTTACTAAACTAAATCCAAACTGATCTTCTCCCACTCTTTCTTTCACTTTATTTTGTATTATCTTGTTTATGGGGACCATAATCAATCTGCTTTTATGGAAATCTATTGGCATTTCTCCTTCTTCGTACATTCTGCAAATTGATTCATATACATTTTTTTTTTTACTTTCTCCTGCATTCTGCAATAAATCACGTGCAAGTTCATGAACTTCTGCATTACCTGTTTTCATTTTTACTAGAGCTGTATCGAATTTCGATCTCAAAATAGGATTTCCTCTTTCTTCATCCTTCACGCAATTTTCTCGTTCCATACCATTTACTTATATCTGCCGCATTCTTATACAAGGTTTCAACGTATCTCACTCCTCTCTTTATTTTATCTTCTTTAGAGTCTAATAATTTTTCGTTTTATCCGTTAAATTATTTGTTCTCTTTTTTCTTGCTCCAAAGTATATTTTTACTTTATTTTATGCCTGATCAGGTTTTCCTGCTTTCATTTGACCCTCAATTTCTTCACAATTCTGATTAATCCATTTTTCTTTGGCCTTCTTACTTTCTCTCTTCATTTGATTTCTTAAAGCCTCATATTAGTTCTTACTTTCTCTGTCATTAGTTTGTTAATAGTTTCTTCCATTAACTCCAGTATCTCATTTTTCATCCATGGGTTTCTCCTTTCTATTATTTGAGTTCCTATTTTCTTCCTTGTTGCTAGATTTAGTGCTTTCTTTAATGCTATCGACTCTTCTTCATTATCATTTCCTTCCTGTGACTTACAAAGTTCTTTCATTATTTTTTTATAGTCTTTTATCTTCACCTCTTTCAGTAACTCTAAATTCCAATGTGTTTTTATTTTCTTATCCATCTTTTTAAACTTACATTTCATTATTACTGAATTAGGATCACTATCTACATCCGCTTCTGGGTGTGTCTTACAATCCAATATTTGATTTTTATATCTTCTCGTCGTTATATAATCTATTTGATATCTTCTTTCATCTCCCGGGGGGATTTTTAAATTCTATGAGGCTGGCCCTTCGTTCATTTCGCTCTCCTAAACCATGCTCTCAGCATACCCCGTGTTCTTTTCTTCCTCCTACTCTGACGTTCCAATCACGTATTATAATTAAATTTTCTTTGCCTTTTACCTTGCTTAATACCTCATCAGTTTCTTCATTAACTTTTTCTACTTCTGCATTGCAGCTTCCAGTAGTCATGTGAACTTGGACTACTACTAAAGATACTTTTGCTGAAATTCTCACCATTAATATTCTCTTACTCTCTCTATGATGGATTTTATTCTTCCCTCTATTCCCTATAGTCTTATTATACCTACACCTGCCAGCTTGCCCTCTTCGCTGCTGTATTAATTATTCTATACTCCCCGACCAAAACTCATTTTCTTCTGGCCATCTCACTTCACTAATTCTTATCGTATCTAATTTTAATATTTTCATCTCTTTCTTTAAGTTTCCTAATTTGCCTGCGTTTTCAGTGTCCTTCCATTCCATGTACAGGGTGTCTACGGGTGCTGAAAAGTCCTTCAAGTCCTTCAAGCCCTGAATTTTGAATATAGATCCTAAAAGTCCTGAAAAGTGCTGAAATTTAAATTAAAAAAAAAAATTAAAAAGTCCTTCATTTTTGTTGATACATATTTTTAAAACCACACCCCTCAAAAATCAACGTTCGTTGTAAAAGATTAGAATTTTCAATAATAGGTAATGATAATTATCCAACACAATGAATGAGAATATTTCAAAAGCATGCGCGGTTTACTTTTTGTAATTGACTCGGTCATTTTAAAAACCCCATAAGTCATCAGAATAGTGATTTTCACATTTTTATTGATTTTAAATGTTTGAGGCGCGCTCTATCAAGTGACAGTAGTATTAGGTTTCTTCGGCAATCCGCTTCCAAAATACAGTGCTAGTAACTGAACCAGTCATTTATAAAACCCCATGAGTCCTACCTAGACTTCAGTGGTTTTAGAAATTAAATGAAAAGTTTGTTTACATATAAAGCTAAAAAGTAAAAAATTTTACAATCACGAGTTAGAATTTTGTATTTTTCAAAATTTCGACTAAGTACATAATTAATTCCCCCCCCCAAAAAAAAATATATATATATATATTATTACGTAATTTTTAGCTCGTTGATCAATTTTGTTCTTTTATCTTTAAAACAGCCTGTTTTGTAAATCTTTCATTTTTCTGCAAAATAGATAAGCTTTTCATACTAGGTCTCTTTAAAACCTTGTATGTCCACGAACTTCATTGCGCCATAAAGTAATTGTGTCGGCACTTGAGAAGTGGAAATTTATTCCAAGGGGGAATTTTAATTTTTATACGCTCTTTTCATTTTTGTTAATGATTTTTTATCAGGCTGTGCTACGTTTTGCATAAAACAGTTTTATGTTGCTCTTGAAAAATTTAGGTCTTCAGACTTGAAGAGTTTTCAAAATGACAATCAGTTAGCGTGTTTTGGAGATAGCGTTCCGCTCGAGTTGTATTTTTCAGTGAGTAGGTGGGATCGTCCGTTCCTGAACAGACACAGCGCTACATAATATCCATTTTCATATATCAAAATGGGGGGGAAAGTGGACGAGCAAAAAGGAGGGAGAGGTAAAGGGGATAAAACAAGTGGAAATTAAAAAAAAAGATTTGCACATTCGGGGAGAATATGAAAAATATGCCGGCTACAGTCCTGCATAGGATCCTGAAAAAGTACTTCATTTTTACTTTTCAATTTCTGTAGACACCCTGATGTCCCTATTCTCAATTCTGATAGATTCTCACTACGTAGTTTTCGCCCGGACATCCGAATAGGAGACTTTTTGCGTCCGGAATAATTTTTGTAAGTGGCCATCATAATTGTGGTGGCGAAGACGCATCTCCAGGGAAGAATACTGATGTAGTTTCCCTGTGCTTTCATCAAGGTTAATCTGTCGGAGTTTTCTTTCTCCTGTGTGTCTTTAGTTTTTCTTCAAGTCCCCTCACCACTCCATGGTAGCACACAGAAGAGGGTACACATTAGTATGTATTTAAAAAATGGCATTGTCGTTGTATGTTTAACAATGTCTTTGTTATTCTTTTCTCTGTTTGTCCTATTCGACTATCATCATTTCGTCTATTAGCTCGTAAATAATTTCCGTCAAATTCTTACAGCCATCGACGATGGAAGAACTGTCGTTGCTGACCGTACAGTTGGTTTCTAAATTCCTTTTTCATACTGGACTGCATACGAAGAAGGCCCTCCGCGGTCCAGCATCCGAGTGGTACGAAGTGTTGTCGTACCACTTGAAGAATTATCGTTCGGTTAGGAAATGGTTCGCGTACAGTATATTGTTGGAGCATCCTCACAGGTTGGTTAACCTTCTGCAATGATTGAATAAGTAGCGTGTAAATAACTCAACTGGCTAAATTCGCGTGTTTGTTTCAGATTCTGCGAGTATTTGCTCACGTGTCCGAGTAATGAAGTTCGGACGGCATTTATCAAAATTGTTGCTCATTTAGCTCATTATTCGTTGAATGATCCCGTTCCTAATGCATCGAGTACCCCTTGTAAGTTTTTTACGTATTTATGCAACTCGGCAGTGCTTTCGTTTCGTTTCTCAACTAATTACAAGTTTGTTCTACTTTCAGCTATATTCTTCGAAACTGCATCGCCTTTAAGTGACCAGATACTGATAACAGCCTTACAGTTATTAAATAAAGAGATTTCAGATCACGGTAGACACCTATCTCATTATTTCTCCTTGTTTCATATTTACTGCGGATTTGGAGTTGATGAACGAAAGCAGTTATTAAGAGTGAGTTTTGATGGGTATAAAATAAACTCGGCATCAGCAGAACGGACGGAACTGATGGTCTTTTGTTTGGTTTTGTCTTCTAGCTGAATGTGCCATGTTTATTTATGTTGGTAACTCTGGACGAAGGCCCAGGTCCTGCGATTAAGTATCAGTACACGGAATTGAACAAATGTCACTCCGTAATCTCCTTTTTGGTTAGAAGTTGCGACGTGAGGAATAATTGCACCGCTTTCCAAGTGAGAATTTATTTTGGGCTGTTTGTAAATTAGGAAGTGTACAATTTGTTCCGATAACGAATTCGGGAACATTTTTGCAGAACGCTAAAATACTACCGAATCCGTACGCCGAGTATTCAAATAACGCTTACATTATGGAAATACAGCCACAAGTGCAAGAAATTTTATACAATAGGATTAGGTAAGTTCGAAAAGTATAGAGTAATGATCCGATGAATCGAGTATGCGTCGAAGTTGAGTTTTTTTGAAATATTTCTGCGGTACCATTATTGGAATTCATGTTGCAGTTACGTCAAGAAACTGATAGAAGAAGCTCAGCTTACCGAAGACACGTTGAAACTGCTACAGTTTATTTGCTGGGAGAATCCGCAAATGTCCAAAACTATCCTGTCAGAAGTTCTTTGGCAGATAGCCTTCGCTTATTGTAACGAACTTAAACATCACGTCGACTTGTTGTTGGCGCTATTGCGGATGGAAGATTCGTGGCAAACTCACCGTATATCAAACGCTTTAATAGGTGACTAATATTTTCGAATTATTGCAGTAACGATTGATTTTTCACGAAGTGAGCTTGAATTCAGGGGGTCTGAAACGAAGTTCAGAAAATGTATGTTAAAATTTTGAAACTGGAAAGGTCCCACGTTAAAATACGTATTCGTCTTTGTTCCAGGAATCACTGACGAAAGAGATGGCTTGTTTGAAATAACGTTCCATAGTAAAACTCACTATCAAAAACGATCGTATCAGTGTATCAAGTGTATGGTTATGTTGTTTTCGAAGTGCCGATTCGCTTATTCGTTATTGAACAGTAATCCGGATTTGAAAAAACGTTGGTGGCAAGCGGTGGAATGGTTGAACGAAGAATTAGAACGGGTATCTAAGCCGATTATCAAATTTTCAGTCAATTTTAGCGATCGTATTATGAAGACGATTTTACTTAATTCGTAATTTCTGCTCGCAGAGGCCGTATGTATCATCTCCTCCTTATAATTATCCCAACTGGCAGTCAACGAGTTCGATTCCGTCTAATGATACCGCAAACGGTTATTTATTGGAGCGTTCTAACTCTGCCCGCAAGACGTTGGAAAAAGCTCTTGAAATATGCCCGGATGTGGTATGTAGCTACGTGTATTGTTGATAACAGTGAAACGCGAAACTACTCGATGGCATGGGCTTTGAAACCCGTCTGCAGGAAGAGATCGTGAAAATGGTTAGGGCTTTGGGCCGAGTTTTCTTGATCCGGTTAAATGTGCAGTGACTCACGAAATTTTGTAGCCACTTCGTTATTTAATGTTTTTCCCGCAATATTTAAAAAGGAATAATTTGAAAAAATTGTATGTGATAGGAAACAGTGTTGAGAGTGATAGAGCACCAATTTCTTAGAGAAGGGCCGACAACTAAGCACAGAAAAAGAATGTTCATAAGGAATCTGACTTGACCTTACGTTGAGGTTCCTTTAATGGTCACAAGTTAATTTCTGTAAACTAGAAGCATTACAGAGTACGATATTTTAACCCACATCACCATAGCTCCATGTACTGGAGAGCTGGAGACGGGTCGCAAGTATTGTGTTTCATGTTGGTTGCTCGCAAATGCTAATTAGTAATTATAATAGACGCAGGAGTTTTCATAATTCAAATTTTTTCAACCCATATCTAATTCCGCATTCAGTCATGCTGCGATGTCGCAGTATGACTTATTGTATTCTGTAATGCTTCTAGTTTACAGAAATTGACTTGTGACCATTAAAGGAACATTTTTGCGACTTCTGTTCAACAAAATGTAAGGTCAAGTCAGATTCCTCATGGAGAATATACACTGTGTCCACATATTAATGTGAGATACATGTTTCGTGGTTTTATTTTCTCTATGTTCCCGTAATTTTCGGTCTTTTTCCAGAAAATTGGTGCTCTATGACTTCCAACACTGTCTCCTGTCACACACAATTTTTTCAAATTTTTCTGCGCCTTTCTTTTTTGAATATTGCGGGGAAAAAAAGAAGTGTCTACAGAGTCACTGTATGTGTTACGGCGGAAAACCGAAACGTAAGAATGTTGACAATCACCGGTGAATGTCAACAATCACCAAAATGCCTTGTGAAAGTCGGAAGAACAATTTATGTTTGGACATTCACCGGTAAAGGTCAATAATCACAGACGAGCTCTGGAGAATGTTCAGGACAGTTTGTTGAACCATTTAGTACTTCAAAGAATGGTGTTCACAAAATCAATTTTGACTAAAAACTATACACAAAAATTTTCGAATTTTTTCACTGTTCCATGAAAATTGTTTTCTAAACTCGGCGATTTTTCCTGGTAAACGATTTTCCTTCTTCATACCCCTCAAAAATGCTCGGGGTTAAAAATAGAGGTTACATACTTTGAGACACCCAGTATTATTGAACATTCATATGGCACCTCAGAGAGTGGAGCTCAGAATATTTATAAAATGTAATATGGATGTTCTTTCATAGGTTATACGTATTAGGTTCGCCAAATTCGATTTTAATATTCATTTTACCCAACCTTGAGAACTGTGACATCTAAAGGTAAGAGGGAGAAGATCACGAGTTAAATTCATCAGTAGATACAATATGGATATCATTTAATAAGTTTTCATAGTTACTGAACTCAATTTTGATTCAGCTCAGCGTTGAAAGCGAGGCATCTGAGATGGAGAGAGAACTGAAATAGAAACATTTGAAAAATACAAAATGGATATCATTTTTAGGGAAGGGGCTGGGGAAGCTTTGACAAGATTAGGTACATCATGATGATAGTACACTTGACACATTTCTAGTTCAACATTCACCAATTTCAATTGGTGTGTGTTGTCATTCGCTGGTGTCTCTCTGAACACATTCGTTTACGCTCCCTTTTTCGGACTTCCACCGAACTGGTTTGTGATTATCGACATTCATCGGTGGTTGTAAACATACACAGTTCTACGGTCTTTCACCGTAACATAATATGTACAATGATTAGAAGTTGCAATGCAGTATCGATGTCAAAGTACTCGTGCATGTGTTGTATCGCTCGTAAAGTTTTCGTTTGTTTGGTTGTTGAAGTTTTATTCTGTCTCAATTGCAGGAGGGCGGTTCCGATGAATTATCAGACGAAGGTGAAAGCTCTCAAACTGAGGAGATGAATCCTAATGAAATTCACCCACAGGGTCCGTCAATCGCAGTCGTGTATCCACAGCGCACCGCCAGCCTTAAATCGGAAGTCCAAAGGTAATTCATGTTTAAAATTGGCGTGTTAGTAGCAGATTCGATCGAAAGCGTGTAACATATAAGTCAAAATGATTGAAGATCCAACTTCGAAAACGTGCTGAGTGTATTTTTGGACAAATTGAGTTAGCAGCGTCATCTAGTCGACGAAGGTGATCCTATCACCTTACGAAATGGTAATACCGAAAAACATCAACCCAAGTCTAAGAGCTATCTCAATTCAGTGGGCAGTGATAATAATACTTCCAAGTAGAATATTCAAAGGAACATATCTCAAATGGGGACGGCGAAAAACAAAGTGATGAATAAATGGAACATAACTCATACTCGTACATTGATCGAAGGCACTTCTTCCACGCAGCACTTCAATTGCAACTACTGTGTCTTCTCTTTCTAATTTAGTACCCGAGTACGAATTAAAATAGGAACTTGGAATGTAAGAAACGTGAACGGAGTTGGAAGATTAGAGAATCTTCAGAAAGAAATGAAGAGGCTTAACATAGAGATAGTTGGAATAAGTGAAGTACGGTGGAAAGAGGAGATGGATTTTTGGTCAGGAGACTTTAGAATAATAAATACAAAGGGAATAAAATGGCAAGCAGGCATCGGAATTGTTATGAATAAACAAATTGGTAATGAAGCTATATATTATAAACAACAGAGTGAAAGGTTAAACTTGATAAAAATAAATACCAAACTAGTACTTACAACAATAATAGAAGTGTATATGCTTACTAATACTCACGAGGACCAAAAAATTAAGGAGGTGGTGTGGTAGGACGTATGGCGATGCACCTATGCCAAAGGGGCCCCTGAGACACCGCACCCCCAGCACCGGAAACTACCTTTCCGGGCATTGTATCAGGAGGTATATGAAGAATTAGAAGGACTTATGAAGCATGTTGAAAGGGAAGAGAATCTTATTGTTATGGGTGATTGGAATTCTAGAGTTGGTGAAGGAAAAGAAGGTAATATAGTGGTGAACTTTGTATTAGGAATGAGAAATGAAAGAGTGCGTTTGATACAGTTTTGTGCGAAATATAACTTAATTATAGGAAATACTCAATTTAAAAATCATTTTAAAAGAAGGTATACATGGAAGAGTCCAAGTAACGAAAATAGATATCTACTTGATTATATTATTACAAAACAACGGTTTAGGAATCAAATATTCGGCTGTAAAACTTATTTGGGAACCGATATTGACAGTGATAATAACTGGGTAATAATGAAATGCAGGCTTAAATTGAAGAAACTTGGTAGACAAGAAGAGGTGAAAAGATGGAATTTGAAAAAGTTGGAAAATATTAATATTAGAGGGAAATATCTAGAGAGGATATTGTATTAAGATTAGAGGCTGAAAAAACACAGGAAATCAAAAGTGTGGAAGAAGAATGCGGTAAAATAAAGGAGGGAATATTAAAGTCAGCAGAAGAAAATGTAGGTAAAACTAAGAGAGAAGAAAAGAAACCATGGATGAAGGAGGAAATCCTCAGAAAGATGAATGAACGCATAAAACATAAGAATGCAAAAGATAGGGAAGGCAGATTAGGTTATCAAAGGTTGAGGAATAAAATAAAGAGAGAGTGTAAAATGGCAAGGGAGGAATGGATGAAAGAAAAAAGTAATAAGATAGAACAGTTTATGAATAAAGAACAAGTAGATTTGGCTTATAGAGAAGATCAAATGGAAGGAAGAAAGCAAGTGATATAATAAATAAGGAGAAAGAGCGTGTTTACACAACTGAAGGAAAAGTGAAAAAGGTAAGTAGAGTATGTAGAAGGACTATATAGTAATAATGGTGATGAAGAGATGAGAATGGAGAGGGTGGAAGATGTGAAAGAAGATGAGAAGGGAGACTCAATTTTAAGGGGTGAATTTGACAAAGCATTAAGAGATTTAAAGAAAGAGAAAGCTTCAGGAGTGGATGAGATACCAGCTGAATTATTACAGAACTTAAGAGAATATGTACTTCATAAATTGTACAAATTAATATGTTATATTTATGATGGGGGGGGGGGGTAATGCCTGAGGACTTTAAAGTGAGTGCTATGGTAACTATACCAAAAAAAGCAGGAGCAGCGCTCAATAATGAATACTTAATCCCTAGTAGGTAGCGATAATAATTTTGAATTATCCGATTCCAATGATGATGATGCACAGCAATCCATTAGTGATAGGGTAAAAGCTATTTGAAGTAAATATTTATAGCTCATTTGAAAAACAATAACAACATAACTATTTTCAAAAAATTTGATAATCCGTATGGAGAAATAATAGATTACTATACAAGAGGGCAAAGTGAGCTTGTGACGAGTGCAGAGTTGGCGAAATGAGCCGAAGGTGAGTTGAGCAATGGCACGAGTATATCAATGGGAACGTACCTTCTTGTATTGTATTTGTAAGTTATTTTTCTAAATACCTCGCGTTATATAAAGACCGAAATAAAGCTGCTACATTGATTTTCTAAATACCTTCTGTTAGAGCGCTTCTTTATCCACGCAAAACTGTGGGTAAAGTTGCGCTTTAACAGCATGTGTTCTATAGTGTGTAGTAAAGATGGCGCACAGTCAGGTAGCTTTTTCTTATTCGTGGTCGTTGGAAATAATGTCAGGACGAAAGACCTATCCGTAGTCATGTTTAAGGTCCTTTTTCCCCTTAACATAAGAACTGATAGAGAAACGTAACTGAAATATAGAATGAAATTATGTCGAAATCTCTTGTGACACTACATGCACACATATGCACATTAACAAGTAATAACTAACAACACATGTACGGAGATACGGGGAGCGCAGATCGCCTGACTCCATGAAAAAATTCGTGAATGTAATTGCGGTAGGTTCAATCTTCAAACAAAAAATGTAACTTGTACGTATTTCTAAGTTGTAGTATAAATTTTTTTCATTGATAGTTTTGAAATATTTGCAACCGAATCAATCACGTGCTCTTATCTGAATTTACTAACACAATCATAAAACGCATTTTTGATGTATGTATGGAAATTTAATTTAGCAGTTTTATTTCTGTCTTTATATTATAGTGCGAGGTATTTAGAAAAATAACTTACAATACAAGAGGGTACGTTCCCATTGACATACTCGTGCCATTGCTCAACTCGCCTTCGGCTCGTTTCACAAACTCTGCACTCGTTGTCAAAAGCTTACTTTACCCGCCTCTTGTATAGTAATATACTATTTCTACGCATTCATGAGAAATGCGTTTTATGACTGTGTTAGTAAATACTGATGAGAAAATTTGATTTATTTGGTTGCAAATATTTCAAAAGTATCGATGAAAAAATTTTATACCTACTACAACTTAGAAATATGCACAAAGTTGAATTTTTTTAGTTGGACCAATAAATAAGAAGATTCATCCTATTGCAACTACCTGCTATATTCACGAATTTCTTTCGTGGAGATCGACGATCTTTGCTCCCCGTGTTGAAGGATAAAAAATATCGATTTCAATTTGGCAACCGCATATGTGTTTGTTTGTGTGTGTGTGTGTGTGTGTGTCACGAGCGCGTTCTACATTTTATTCTACATCCCATTGCTGCTACGTTCATCCACTATCACCTCGTGTGTTAGGGAAAAAGGACCTTAAACATGACTACGGATAGGTTTTTTTTGCTGACATTATTTCCAAGGACCGCGGATAAGAAAAAGCTAATTGACTCTGCGTCATCTTTACTACACGCTGTAAAACACATGCTGTTAAAACGCAACTTCACCCACAATTTGGCGTGGGTGAAGTAGTACTTTAACAGGAGGTATTTAGAAATAGTATATTACTATACAAGAGGGTAAAGTGAATGTTTACCAAAGATGGCGAGTTTGCGACATGTGCCGTTAGGCGAGTGTAGTAATTCGCACGATTTGGTTAATGTTCATGATACCCTCTTGTAAGATATTTTTCCCTCTTTGGGAAACGTTCACTTTACCCTCTTGTATAGTAATATACCTTAGACAATAGAGAATGGACTGGTAATAGTGATAAGAACTACACAGGTTTAAATGGAGCATCGTTGAATGTAAACAAAGGCAATTTGCCTTGTTCGTAGTTATATCTGTATAATACCTGTATAGGGTACGTTAGATGTCTTCAAGGCAAATTGCCTTTGTTTACATTCAACTTTTCTCGACTATTACCAGTCCATATAACGTAGTTATATCTTTTTGTCAAAGTAATATACTAATTTCTTTCAAAATTTGCCTTACCGCTTAGAGAGTTTTAACACTCTAGTTCGTGAAATACGAGGATGTATTGTAATCGACGCCCTGTCATTGGCCTGGATGCGAATATTCGAATTTGATTTTCGTTTTTTGTGCACAGAGTTTGGAGCATATGTGATGGAGAACCGTCCGTTAGTGTACCGAATAAATCGTCTCCGCAGAGACCCCACTTACCCGATATAAATATCAGTGATAGACGACATCCGCAAGGTGGTCGCCAGAGTTCTTCGGAAGAGTTACCATTATCTACAGCTAACAAAGCGGTTAATGAAGATAGTACCACTACCGAAGTAAATACGGTACAGAACACGCCGTCGTCTACTGATCTATCCTAATCATTTAGAATTATTCTTAAAATATTCGTATGCATTTAAGAGATCGTAGCAATATCGACGGCAGTAATAATATCCGTGTAAATATTAATCAATGTTTTCGATTTTGTTGAATATTGAAAAAATTTTGCCTCTACCGTCGTGTAATTTTTGATATTTCACGAAAACGTGTAACTATAAAAAATTGTTTTTAATCGAATGCGAACCGGTGAAGAACAAACGTCTTTGTTCGTAGATTTATTAGTGTTCTTCGTTTTTATTTTAAATATTTATACATATATATTAATCGTATATAATTACTTTTAATTATTTTCCCGGAAGCTAAGCTTATTCATAAAATAGTGTCATTGATTGCCTTAACCGACTGAATGGAAAATGTATTAGCGATCCAACGGGTCAGAAAATGAGGAACGTTGAAAAACGATTCGCTCGAGCTAAATGATCGAAATTCCGTTTTCTGATTTTAATTTTCTATCGACGATAGAATTCGCGCCGCTGCTCGAGAAATCCTATTCTTGAATGCGTTGTAAGTCATAAAAAAATTATATTGACCATCGGGTTCGAATGATTGCTCTATTTTGAAAAGCTGAATATTGCGAAGTTGGATCGGCTACGAAGTTCCATTGACGTGGGTACGACTGATTGATCCAAAATTCCGCAAGAATTATGCGTTTTATCTTAAAAGAATGTAGTTAGGTGAGTATACGATTTCTAAAGAGAATGGTTCGATTTTGAGACTGAAGTCACCTCGTTGGCGCTATAGTTAGTGCCTAAATGAAGTGTCTGAAACAAAAATTGTGACCTGTCATGAGAACCCCCCTATTGTCATTTTACTGTCTTTAGGACAGTAAGGAGAGTTTCCTCATGACGTCACAATTATAGTATTTTTAATCCTCCATTAGAAAGGTCACTTACAAGTTTAACGTAATCGCTACAAACATCGAAAATGGATGGGTGTGTGGGGAAGGGGGTACATAAAGGTTTACTCTGCCATATTTTAACACGTGCCGGATGGGCGGACTGTGAAAATTGATATTTCAAGACACCGAGTTTTGCGAATATGAGGGGTGCTGAATACTTTCGAATTTGTTTCCCCAAGATCCCTACTTATCCGTATCTGAGCATCCTGTGGTCCGTGCCGTCCGAAATCCTCACATACAACGCCTGTATGTTCTTTTCTGTTTTATTGGTATTGAAAAGGTGAACGAACTGTATTAGTGAGACCTTTCAAACTTTTACGAATTAATGAAATTGGAATATCTAATACACAGGGTTTCCAAGATTGTTAAATTCATTTTTAGGGTATTAGCTTGAAAATTCGGATACCTGTGAAAGCCGGAATAAATTTAATGAAGTAAATAAATAGGTATAAAATACTGAGAAATGTTTGCATTTTGGCCATCTTTTCTGATTATCGATCCAAAGCAGTGTGACCGGGTGACTCTAATTTTAAAATTGATCTCTATGCTTTCTAGAAGTCGTAATGATGTATCTATCGGCTTTATACGTGCGTTTCTGATGAAGTACATGATTCGTCACTTATCAGTGAAAGATTAGGACCAACGATAATTGAAAACAGGAGTTAATCGAATACCTGATTGAAAACATGGTTAACACTACGATTAATTTAAAACAGGCCCTTCTGTTACCATAACTTAAGATCACCGCCCACTTGAACGAGATGCATTCTTGTACTTCTGTATATTTGCTGTGTTGATTGATCGAAAGCCATTGGTATGATCTCTTCTCTCTCTCTCTCTCTCTGTCAATTTGATTCGTTTAAAAAGTTCAAACTCGCTTGTGTGAATCACTCTCCGAAGTCACATAAAATTGCGAGTGTATATTATGATTGTAGACTCTTATGTTGCACGAAAAAATAAATTATCAATTTATGTCGATATGTTCCTACTCTGTGCTTCTTGTATTCGAACTCGTGTATTAATAGTGGGTCTGTAGAATCGTGAATTCAGTGTTGGTTGATTCTGAAGTTTAGTTCAGTTTGCTAAACCATGTAAATGTTTTAAAAATTGACTGAAAACGTGAATATGTATAATTTTTTTTTTTTTACATCGAATGTTATTTTCTGACTGCTGACTGGTGCGACAATTTTATACCTACCATTTTTCTTAATTCAGTTTTAACGTTACGCTAAAATGGTAATTTTGTAATTTTTATATTAAAAATCTGCAAGAATTCAAATGTTTCCAAAATTAACGAACCATGTGCATTGTATAATTTTAAAATGTTCGTCGATAGATGATACGTATATGATAGTAAGTATGACAATTTGAAGACCATTGAGAATTGAAAAATGGGGGAGTTCCCCAGAGAGCGTTTGTTGAATGTTTTTAAAAATCTAACGCGGTTCCTTCGTATTGTGTACTTTATAAGTTTGTGTTACAGTCACCTGTAGGTTAGCTTTATCGTATCATTAATTCGGATTAATTAATTCTTGTATATTTAGGGTCATTCTGCGTAGATTATGCCCTTTATAACTGATGTATATAACGATCGTTGTATAATTTTAGCCGTCGAGTGATAGGAAACGTAAATAAATGATTTATGTACTCGTTCGATTTTCGTTAGTAGTGGTACACGCTTTAAAGTGTAATTATTTTCCCGCGTCTCTTTCCTTCAGCATTTTTGAAAATATATTATTGCTTTGAAAAAATGTTAAAAAGTGCCTGTTTGCTGTTTATTCACTCGCCGATGTTTTTTGCATATAATTTGGCGTTTACCATCGCAGTATGCGCGTTTGTATTTTTTCTTTTTTTTTTCCTTCCTTTTTTTATCGCTGAATTCTTTTGTTAACCTTTATTTATAGTTTTGTATGTCGTTCATTTTGTTAACACTTATCTACGTATTTTGTTATTAACTTGTAGTAAGAGAAAATCATACAAGTGATATGATTATACTTTTTTGCATACATTTCGCTACCAATTGCAGTAAATTTGTATTATGACTTATTTTGTGAAATACACCAATGAATACGAGTTGAGCTCTCTCGAGTTGTTGGGTTCTGAAATTTTTACCGATGAACATTTTTAATTTATGCCTAGTATATTTGCTGCAATACTGGAAGCCGGAGATGAAGATGAATCATTTGGTCCGCGTTTATTTCAATGCAGTTGCAAATTTGCGACGGAAACCCCATTATAAACGGATCGGCCCGATAATATTAATTAACCACCAGATGGAAATAGGAGCTACGTTTTTATAATGAAGAAAACGTGGTAGGATTAATGTATGTTCTGTGCAGTGCAAGTGTAAGCACCCCGGAATAAGATTGACATAAGACAATACTATACGTGCGATCATTCCATTCTAAAGACCAAAACTGAGGAGTTATCTGTCAAAAGGGCCCTTGATATATGGGAATTCCATGTCAAGGGCCCTTTTGACAGATAACTCCTCAACTATAATTCCGATTTTAAGGATCAGGAAATCTGAATCCAATCTAAAAAAATTTTCACAAAAATTCCAGCGGCTAGCTGCTTGCTTATTCAGGTTGGTTTATATTCTATATTGGCCATGGATTGTTACGGGCATAGGGCCAGTATAAAACGGCCTTTACACAATAAATTACGGCTAATAGCTAAATTTTGATAAGAAAAACTCTATTACTAACGACAACCAATCAGAATCATAGTAGCAGTCACCTGATGAGAAACTATCGGGACACTGACGAAACAAACAGCTAGCTGCTGGAAGAGGGTCGGCTCTCCACTGAAAAATTAGAGACTAGCCTATTTCTTATATCTTATTGGCGGTCTGTGGAAAATATATCAGGAAAAAGACCTATTGATAATCATGTTTAAGGTCTTTTGTTCCAGAATATAAGGTATGCTCGAAGGATAATACTAAATACCAACACTGAACACTAGAACACTAACACTACTCCTAGCTGACAATAATTCTCGCATCTCGCTGCTCACAACATAGACAAGCTTTATCCAAAAAATAATTCCGTCATAAATAAAGTAAAATCCCAAATATAATAAAACACATACAACGCTGACAACGCCTTCGCTCGCGTTAATAGTTAATTGCGTTCAAGTTTAAAACTCCCAACTTGACCGCAATTCTACTTACTATTCTACTCCGCAAATTCGCACTTCAACCATCTGTAAAAATGAAGGTAGTATTGCGTTATGATAACCAAAGTAGACAATCAGCGCTACAAGTGATAGCAGGCACGAACTACAATCCGGCTTACTGGAACGTAATGAATACCCTTAAGTTTCCACTTTCCAGAAAGTTTGCTTTCTCGCCTTTAGCAACACTAGCAGCAAGTAGCAAGAAACTTTCGTCTAGACACCAAAGTGTCCCCGTGTAAACCTAGCTTTTGGTTTACCGCCGCTAGCCGCTAGGTTCCCGCCAGTTCCCGCAAAGAGTTCCCGTGTTGTTTGCCGTAACCCAAGAGCCCAAGACCAAACTACCAAAGTGTCTCCGTGTAAACCTAGCTTAACTGATAAGCGAACGGTGATGGTTGACTGAATTAACTGAATTGTGAATTTTTCTGCGTGTGCGTGTTCGCGTGATGTGGTTTAGTGATGGGCACAACATCGATATATCGTTCGATGTATCGATATATTTCTAAGATTTTGCAAATATCGATACATCGATGTTGTGATTTTAAAATATCGGAAATATCGATATTTTGGACGATATATCGATATGAAGACAATGATCCGGAGAAAACTAAATAACGCGAAATGTGAGCCATAAACCAAAGCGTAATTTTTTCCATTTTATATTACAGTGTTTAAAATCAGTGATGTGTCCTTCATTCACGAACCTAGAACCTACTTCTTTTGAACTACTATTTTCAATGAACGATCTCGAACTGAAGTACTTCAGTGTTCAGTCGTTCATTTTCACCAGTTGGCTCTTGACTCATCAGTAATGAAAAATAGGAGTCGAATGAAAGAGAAGTGTTTTAGGTTCGCTTCATTTCTTCATGAATGATTGTGAAGTGTGAGCTATCAGCAGGATGAAAGGTGAATGAGTAATGAAAGTTTTCATCATGTTGTGATTTTATGATAAGGATGAAGTGATGATAAAAATGAACGATAAATGATTTAATGGAGAAACAAAACATTATTAATGTATTATGATTAGATTTGCGAACACGAACAAAAAATTTAATTTATTATCCTTTTACATAAATATAAGGAAGAACGGAACAGGTAAGTGGTGAAGTACGTAATTTAAATGTCCGTATATATTATCGACATTACCACCAACGAAACTTAACTTCGAAGAACAAATGTTAAATTTCGCAAGTTGCAAAGAATCCGTAGGGTATGAAAAATGTAATCCAACTGTATTTCTCTTTCTAAACATGTCAAATTGTTAATGCTTAAATTAAAAAATTTTCAAAACAGGCGCAAACAACTAACTCATTTAGCATTTCACAGATTGACAGATGGAATACTTCAGTCAGTGCAGTAAATAGTTTGTGATAAGGCTTTCATTTATTCATTCATTCTCTTTCTCTTCGTTCTGACTTAAAAAAATAGAATAAAATCATCGATATATCAGCCGATATATCGATCTTTCGCCTTAGTAAAAATCGATATATCGATGGTTGAATTTGAGATTATTGATTATATCGATATTTAAAAATATCGATATTGCCCATCACTAATGTGGTTGAAGCGATCATTTATCCAAGTGAAATTCCTCAGTCCTTTCAATTCTTGAGTATTTCTTATGAAACGAAAAATCATAATATCATAATTAAGTCTAATGTGTATGCGAAGGGAAGTTTGTTCAGCATAGTGCTAGTGCGCTTGTGGACATGAATGTTGTTTTCCATTCGCGATCATTAAATTGTTTAATATTTTTTCTTTTTGTAAAAACAGGAAACTATTAATTATACATTGTTTTAAATCATAATGCGTGTGTGAACGTGGTGTTCCTGATGATTAAAATGCCGGTTCAAAAGCAAGGTGGTAGGACCGAGTTTGTAGCCTAACATTACACGTATGTTATGAATTTGCTGACATTTCACCCAACCAGACTGAATTTCCAATTCAATCCCTGATTAATCCTTTGTTGTAATCGCATCCAGCGACTGCGGGCTCGAACTAAACCAATTTTGCGTTCCGTAGCCTTGTTCCGTAGCAGTAGTACTTTCCAAGTTTTTGGGTTGCTGTTGCTTCCCAGTGACTATCAAAGTCTATAATATTCAGCACAGTAGACGGTCTCTGCTGACATCAATAATCTTGAGGCGACGAATCCTTGGTAAACGCTGCTGTATTTTATTTATAGGTTATTGTTCATATGCGTGGATTAATTACATATTTAATTCATTATCACAGGATATAAAATAATATTCCTGTTACTATTTCTTATACCTTGTAGTAAACATACAATTATGTATAGTACATTTGGTTCCAGGGGTAGATCCAGTCCTAGATCCCTACAAACCTTGTCTTTTCTAGTGGGCCACACTCCAGGAAATAATTTACTTCATCAGTTCATACTAGACCATTCTGATCCTGATCATTCGTGTTGTCTATGTAGTCAAGCCTACACAGAGCGTATGTTACAGTTGATGTATGATGCTCCAGTAAATGGGCTCAATTATGAAAGGTGGAGTTCGCTTCATTTGGCAGTGTTGAAGAATAATGTTTCAATGGTCAAAATTTTACTGTTTTGCCTTAGAAACAGGATTAATGTGAATATTGAAGGAAAATTTGGTAAAACCCCTCTTCATATAGCATCAAAAAATGGTCATGTTAAGGTAGTCAAAGAGCTAGTAAAAGCTCCAGGGATTTTAGTAAATGGAGAAGACTGTTGTGGTCAAACTCCTCTTTCTATAATAAAAGGTCACATTGGTGTCAAAGAGTACACAAGCTCCAGGGATTTTAGTAAATAAAGCTGATGGTCATCAAACCCCTCTATATATAGCATCAAAAAATGGTCATGCCAAGGTAGTCGGAGAGTTACTAAAAGCTCCAGGGATTTTAAATAGATCATATACACCTTCTGCTAGTTAGGATATACTCTGAAATATGTGAATTATATTTAATGTTATATACTCTCTAATTGATTAATAGGCAGTATCTTGTCCATAGATAGTATTATATCCTTCTGTTTTAGCGCTAGAAAGATAAAAACAACAGATAATTAAATTAATAATAAGCTATTATATGATAATATATGTTGAAAAACTTGTTAAATTTATTCAAGTTTTATACTGGTGTTGTGGGACGTATGGCGATGCACGCTTGCCAAAGTGGCCCCTGAGACACCGCACCCCTCGCACCAGAAACTACCCTTTCGGGCATCGCATCAGTACCAAGGGGAACGCTTTGGGGCCGGGCCCGAGCCCCCATTTCTCCTGGCCGGAACGGTGCGCGCGTCCTGTCAGGGCCACCACGGGGTTCCCTACTGACCGAGGTCCGCGCTCCCAGAGCACTCGCCTGGAAATTTCAGGTTCCCCCGCAGCCGGACGTCAAGTTTTATACTATTAAATATAGGTAATAATGTTCCATAATTATACTACATATCTAATCAAGTCAGATCCGTGCCTGTATCAAGTATTGCATCTTGTTTTAGTGATTCTATCAGTTTATTATAGCAAGAAGGTAAGAGCAATGCTGTATGTATTTTTGTTCAAACTATAGAGGACAAATTATCCCATTGATTTGGGGATAGTATTGGATCAATCCCCGGAACTATTTTGCCAAAGATATAACACAGGCTGACTAATTGATAAATCTCTCTCCATTTAAAATTTGAACACTGAATAAAAAGGCTTGAGCGTGTTAGTCAGTTCTGCCATATCACGTAGTTTTGTTTTCCTCATTCCTCAAGAACCTTTGACTAGATTTCTGCAATCCCAAAACGTCTTTGGTGTGGTAGAAAGCATCGTGAATTGGATTTGAAGCCTGTTCTAGAGATACAGTTACATGATGGAGCTGTTGAACCAGGTAGAGACTGTGGATCAGTGGTAGCCTGGGGACAAGAGCAAAGTGTTGAATACTCATGGTGTGATCAGTTTTGTGGCTCACTGGCTCAAATACTTACTTCTTGAAAAACTTTTGTCTATTATGCTATAGACTCTTTCTAGTGGTCCAAATAAGATTCCGTTTCCAGTTATCAACCTTCTGGAGCAAAGGAGACACATCGATAGAAAACTGAGGGGACTCATACTCAATGATCTGACTGGTGTACGACTTACCGGCCTAATACTTAATGTTCAGAAGGCTTTTACCTGTCACACCATGAATCCTCAGTGGTGGCCAGACATGGGCAAGTTCACTTTTGAACAAGTTCACTTTCGTTCAGTTCGTGAACTTAGTTCACTTTTTAGTGAACAAAGTTCAAAAATGAACAAACAAAAAAAAAATGTGAACTTGAACTAAACTTTATTTTTGGTGGTGAACTTGAACGAAAATAGTCGTTCACTTTGTCGTTCATTTCATTCTGTGAGAAATGTTTATCAGTTGTCGTCCTCCCTGAAAAGGTCTGAAGTTTAGTTCTATTTGAGAAATTATACATCTCCAGTCCCAACAACAAAAAGTTCTTTTAATTAACCCCCCCCCCCCCCACCACCAGGAAATTTAACACTTCACTCCTTTCCCAAAAGATCTCTCGGAAGATCTGCAGTTCTCTAAAGGTCACATTTTCATTCCTGTTCTAGAAAATTATTAAATTAGCTCATTTATTCATGTAATCCTGTCTCAGCATGTCCAGCTCTTCATTTCTCTCGCAGAATATTGCTGGCTCACAAGTCGCTACCTCTTACTACTTTCTCTACCAGAGGGAGCACAAGCTCACTTCTATTTCGCAACAACCACGACCACTCTCTAGGGGATATAACCGTTTCAGGGGTACCGGGAAGGCAGCTCCATCTCAGACAATCGTTCGAAGCACCTCCTTGTAAAGTAAATTTGGCTAAACAACTCTGTGGAAGACCCCATAACCCGTATTTTGCCGAAAAGTTGAAGTCCCTTTGGAAAAATGGTTAGTAGGATTTTTATGATTACCCTACAGTGCTATTTCTTTTAGACAAACCGATTACTAGCAAGAATCATAAAGATATTCTCTCGTTTATGTCTTTTATTCCTAATGACGCGAAGAATTTTTATCGTAGCTTCCTTAGAGTTGAAATTGAAGAATTTTCAAGTTCCGGAACAAAAAAGTGAAGAAAAACTAAAAACTTACGATCTTACATTCTCCTGCAAAAGTTGCCCATCTCCTCCCCTCACAAAGAAAGCCTAATGGAACTTGGCAAACATTTTATTCAAAAAATAAAAATGAACTGGAACGTACGAAAAAAACACATGGCGGTGGCGAGAAAAAAAACGAACACAAGAAATAAAACTTCGGAGTACCAGCGGCGGAAAAGTCTTGGATCCGCGAAGACGGCAGTTCGAAAAAAGAAATTAAGAAAAAGAAAAAGAATTTACAAAGACAAAACGGAAATCGCTCGTGCAAACGGCATCGAGGACCAGCAGAAAAGAAAAAAGTGAAGTATCGCCCGAAAACATTTTGCGGATTACAGGCAGGGATGTGAAAGAAGCTGGAAGCAGAAGCCGGAAGTTTTTATGTATCCTGACTCAAATCGAGAAGCCGGTAGCCGGAAGCCAATTCCAGTCGGAAGCCAGACGCTGGAAGAGAAGTCTTTTGTTTATCGGCTTCTTTCTGACTTCCAAGTTCCAACTCAGAGTCAGCATTTGGCCTAACTTGTCAGTCATTATTTATAAGAAAAGAGCTCTTAAACTCGTTGCTTCAAAGTCTAAATAGATTATTTCATTTAAACTTGTTTTGTGCTTCTTATTATTTTGGAAGAGGGGAGAGGGGGGCTTAAAAGATGCTAGAGGTGAAATAAAGTGAAATTTCGGGAGCTAGAAGTCGGAAGCTGGAAGTTTTTTGAAATAACAGAAGCCAGAAGCCGGAAGTTTTTAAATTACAAAATTGAAA
The DNA here is from genome assembly GCA_031841125.1 of Acanthococcus lagerstroemiae. NCBI lineage: Eukaryota > Metazoa > Arthropoda > Insecta > Hemiptera > Eriococcidae > Acanthococcus > Acanthococcus lagerstroemiae. Next base: position 16,815,037 of record CM063107.1, read on the forward strand.
GAAGTCAGAAGCTGGAAGCTTTTTAAAATTATGGAAGCCAGAAGCCGGAAGAGAAGTTTTTTCAATAAGCTTCTCATCCCTGATTACAGGTACAACTAAACTAAACGATACGGAAAACAGGCATGAGGAGGGAAAGGAAATGGAAAACTGGGACGTCGTCATTCCACATGCAGATTTTCGCCTGCATACGGAATGGCGAGAGAATCAGGAGAGGAATCGGTGCCATCACACGAGCTCAATTTTTAGTCGAACTGCAGTTATCGCGTTTTACCATGCCACACTTTTTTGGACTTCTCTTCTGTATCTTCAAAGTACTCGAGCATACTCTGCGTGGTCCCTTCTTTTTGTGGTCGCGGTAAAACACAGAAAGCCCGAAAAGAGTCCAATGAAAGTCCAATATTTTTATTTTTCAAATTTGTTGGACACTCTGTAGTTACATTAAGATGCATTATTGAGAAATTTGATAATTTGAATTCATTCTACAGCGTTACACATTTTTGTTGCTTCGATGACTTTATACTTATTTAAAATGGAGTTCATTATAATAGCAAGCTTTTTATCGCTTATGATACAGTCAGGGACGAAAATTTAGTATATGGATCAAAAGTTGGGAAAATCCAATAAATCAAAATTTTTCTTGTTTTTTTGGCCAATACAAACAAATTTTGATACTTGGGAATTTTAACTTTGAGTCAGATGAGAATTTAACAATTTTTGCCCCTCCGGAAAAAACTCTTCGCTACATCCTTGGATACAAAAACAAATCTTCGTAGCATTGGGCATACATTTTCGTAATCCCGGCAAGTATTGTGACAAACAGAATTTTTCTTTTACGCAAAATATAAAAATGTTATCAAAATGAATGAACAGCATATTAAAAACTTTACGAAACGACGTTTTTGATCATGTACTTTTCTCACTGACTCATAGATAAGGTACAATTTCTGCCGAATAAATTAACCACAAGTTTAACTACTAGATAGAAGTAACTGGAGGTTGAGAAATCACTACTACGAAAATAACTGTTAGCGTTACCTATCGGTTAAATTTGCTTAACTGGCAACTGAAAAAGTGGGCCTAAGTCACCAAAACCAGAGCACAGATGGTAATGAGAAATTACTAACAAAAGAGCATCGAATATGAAAGTTACACAGGATAAAGTTGAACATGGTTCTAAAGACTATAAAAAAATTAAAAAAAATTCAGCCCTTAATACATAAATGCTGCAAATATTTTCAATATTTTTGTTCACAGTGCATAATTTAAATAAAAAAAATAATTTTTTTCCAACTTTTACACCATCATCGCCAATCTATGGACCCACCATTTACAGTAACTTGACCTAAAGTGATAATAAACGAAAATTTCTAGCGGGCTCACAAAATACAACAGAAGTCTGATCGTGATACCCGTTTATATACTAAGTGTTTGCCACTTCAAGATCTATTCTGCGACTAGTTGTCATATTATGTCATCAGAGTTAATCATTTCTGAATGCGAAGACGTAACAACTTTCCTTGCCGCTATCCCGAAGCTAGACTCTGTGTCGGAGTTTTGGCATTTTACCACAGGAAAGGATGTTTCACCAGCCTGCGATGAGGCATATTCTACTGAAAATTAAACAGAACGATACAATTCAGTTTCACACAAATGGACTCCCGTCGCAGTTTTAGATTTTATATGTCTGTTGAGCACTGACCTGGACAGTAATCCTGTGAGAAGTACGCGTCTATGTCGTTTCCAGGTATTCTATTGTCTTGGTTGTCATTCTCTCCTGAAAAATTAGTTGAAATTATACGAGTTACAGAATCCATTTTCTAACAGTATTATATAAATTGTGCTCAGAATATTTTTGAGCACATTGATGGACAATTTCGTGAATTCCGAAGTACTATATGTTTATTAATAATAATGTTATATCATGACCAATCTTTCACTGTAATAAATAACAGTTTGAACAGTGTGTTACCTGTAAACTAATGTTTCGTACGAAACTTATCTGGTGTATTCCGCTTTGCGACATTGATTCTTCACTTATGTCGACATGTCGAGGCCATTATTTTTTGTCTTTAAGAGAAGGCGAGATCGTTTCTCATTTGGGTTAACACGTTGTTTCGGAGTTACCAATGGATTTTTGTTGATGCAGAATATCTATTTTCGAATTTAGCTCTGTAATCACAAAAGATACATTACATATTATGTCATTGAGCTCGAAGGAAAATTAAATACCGTACTTGAACTGTATTGTAAAAAGCAGAGAGATACTTTGATGTGTAGGAAGTTTCACAGGTGGTGTATTGTACATTTTCATATTTTGCAAGATGCTGTTAAAATGCACCACAGCTCGCAGGTCGACGTTTCCATCGTTTCGGTCTCACTTCATAGTTCATACATATACTTTTTCAAGAATGCATAATACTAGTTAGATTTAACAACGCACTTATAAACAAGTAAAGATGTAAAACTAACCTGTTGCAATCGTGACACGAATAGAAAGATCCGATCTTTTGATGAAATTCTGATTATAATTATAATTCTGGAAATGAATAAATAATGATAAATGAATCCTTTGTCTCTGTTTACATTTTTTGAACAGAAGCGCGTATACAGTGTGTCCAGTTATAGCTTTATTACAAAGTGAAATGTGGAATTTGAACTTCTTAATTGGCTACACTGCTTACACTTATCTATCATTTCATTCTCTTTTCTTTTTAAAATGAGAAGCTAAACAGGCTCGAATTCGCGGAGTCTTTGATCGTATTTTCCTAATTATTGTTAGTTTTTTAATCGTACGAATGATAGTGATGTGCTGATGAATTGCTTTCGGAAATGTAGGTAAGTATTATTTTTCAATTTCAAATTCACAGCGGTCGCGTTGCAAACCCTTCTAATATTTACTTCTGCTTGCATCTACGGAACATATGCAGTGAAACAGTAACACTTTTCTCAACAAAACCAAATTGCTGTGAATAATTCCTGTTGATAAAGGAAAGATGAGTTGAAAATAAGCCGCAGATAGCGAGTTCGTGCTAATCTAATTTGGTGTAGAATAGCAACGGCCCACGTACAAGAGTATAAGATGTTAGCGAACCTCCTTCACCAGAAAATCCGGAGTTTGTATTTGGGTATCTCCCTGTGAATTAATTCGGTTCATTTTGAGAATATTCTCTGATTCAGGTAGATCATCGTTTGTGCCCGGTTTCCTCTAACAGGGTTGTATTGTTCATCGACATCGCACCATGGATCGTGATAGCAGACCAATCCACGATTACGTGAATTAGCCCTTAGAAGAGAACCATCGTGAAATTGAACCATCTATCTATGTTCGATGGTGATATTGCGGAAGTTTGATTGTCTTTAAAGTTATATGATTCTGTCCGAAAGTCAAGTGATGCTGATATGTAGCTGACAGGAGAATGATTCACTGCATTGTTGAATGTACCCGTAGTAATGCGGTTTCCACATGAACATGACACAGAAATGTTGACTTCTGTCAGTGTATGATGACTGAAATTATTCTGTAATTCGTTTGAAATTTGCTAGTCTGTTGTCGAGTGTTGGAGATTAATTTCAGTTCATGAAACGAGTGCAATCAAATGATCTAGGTTCAGTGTGGTTCTACATTGTAATTGTAGGCTAGAATGAGTGCGCTGTTCAAGAGCAATATTTCTGAATCATTTCTTACGAAAATTGCACGATCCACGATACCCTGTTCTAATGTTCTAAATCGTCACCGATGACTAGTACTCGTTCGTAGAATACTGAATGAGACTGAAAGCACGAATCAGGATGTTCGAATGATTGCTGGAAAACTACCCATTGATCTTTTCAAAACAATTTCCATTGTCTGATGCATCGGTCACTAGAATTTCATAATCAGAGCTTCCACTTCCATTATTATTATTTGTTTATAAATATCGAAAGCTTGTGGCATTTTGGCAGCGTGCGTTATCAGTTATGTTTAGTGAAGAATCGTATTATTGACTGGAGGGAGCAATTATCGAGAAATTGAAAAACTGCAGACGTGTTTTCTTGCGAGAATAATCAGCCACAAACATCCTATCATTGTGGCTGCAATCTCGTTACCATTTGCGGCATTACTGACGAAACTCATTCGATGGCTTTATTATTCGCCAAATTCAATAGCGGCGAACATTTACTTGTAATTGTTTTCCTTTTCCCTAGAACCTTTCGTACTCTTGTGTACTCGTTAGCCGGTGACTGTTGTTCGTTCACACCGAATCGGCCTGCTTTGATTTCCATTCATCACCCCCCAGGCTATTGTTTTGTTTTTCACGCAGAGACTGCTTGATTGAAACCGAATACAATTAAAGAGGAGTAAATTTAGTCCCGCATGGGAGGTAGGCACTTCTAAAACCGTTCGCGGTCCAAATAGTCCGAAAGTTGTGGGAGGATAACCGAGGCTGTGCGGAATGGTATTGTGAACTGGTTGGAGCATTGCGAAATAAACAATTAGGCTGACGTTCTTACCAGTTGCTTGGAAATGGTCTGGAGTGCCCCAATATACTATTAGGTTGTATAGACTAACTGACATGCAGACAGACAGAGACAGATTTATATCTTTCATCCCTTATGCCTTCAAAACCTAGCCTCCGCTCTCTGCCTCTCCCCATGGTGGAAAAACATGTCCAGTTAGTAGTCCGGCCATGAGTCTCGCATGTTTTCTATCAAGCTCTAGTTGGAACTCTGCATACTTATCGAGAGCGTCCCTTATCGGTGTTTTGCTGACTTTCATGCCACTGGTCATCCGCCAGTGCATTTCCATCTGCTTCCTTATCTAAGCCTTCACCTTGGATTTTGTGACGCTGTATGCTACGGGAAGACTTGGCCTGGGCATTACCAGTTCCTTTTCTATGCTCTTACGCTAGTTTATCCGAGATGATGCTCCCCTTTATGCCGCAGTGCCCCGGTGGCCGTGATGTGGTGACACGGTTCTCCTGAGCGAGTGCGTATAATTTGTTAATGCAGTCCGCCACTACCAAGGATGTAGTTTGGTGTGCCGATAGTGCCTTAATCACCGCTTGGCCTTGTGTACAGATATAGATTTGTTTATTAACAAGGCCCTTCTGTTGGCTTCTATTAACGGCTACCGTAATCTCCATTACCTCTACTGGGAGGATAGCGACGCCCTCACCCAGTGCCATTGAATAGTTGTCAGCGCCTTTTGCATTCGTGATTCCAGTTCCTGCACCTTAGTCATTCTTTGAGGCATCTGCAAACCTAACATACTCCTCTATTCCTAGAGTGCTTGGCCACCTCTTTTCCCATACCTCCCGTGTGGTTATCATTACATGGTGTGGGTTGTCCAAGAAGTGTTCCACCGCGTTTGTGTCCTTCGGCATCCCAAAATATTTGTCCATCATCTCCGCCATTTCCCATATCCTTCCACGGCCTGTTTTTAGGGCTCGGAGGTTTGGTTGGCCCGGACGGTAAGCCCCCATTATCGCAGCTGCTTTTATAGCAGTGTGAAGTGATGACAGGTTTAGAAGTCTTTCAACTGCTTTCGTGGACACGGTCCTCATTGCCACCGTTGTCATCACACACGCTAGCCTTTGCAAGTGGTCCAATTCCTCTCTAATTTCGGTAAGGTGGACTCGGCCCTTCCACACAACTGCCGCATATGTGATTCTCGGACGTGTCATACTGGTATATATCCACTGCATCGTTTTAGGAGAGAATCCCCATGTCCTGCTGACAAAGGTACGGCAAGCCCAAAGAGCCTCGATCCCTTTTATTATTTTCTCCGAGACGTAATCTCTCCAGGAAGGTTTTTCGTCAAGATATGAGTATATTTCTGAGTATTGCATCTTTCTTGTGAGAATTCACGTCTTCCTTTGTATTGCAATTTGATCAACTCCTTGCTCTTCCTTCTGTGAATGAAAAGAGTGATTTCAGTTTTGTCCGGGCTTATCGATAGCCTTTTCTTCGCACATCATTTTCTCACACATCGGGGTCCCCACTGCGTGAGCTCCGCGATGGTTTCCGAAAATTTGCCAGTTACCACCACAGCCAAATCGTTAGCATAGCCTAGTTTGTAAATTTTCTGACCATTTAATTCATTCAGCAAACTGTCCACCAGTAGGATCCACAGTAAAGGAGAGAGTGCTCCCTCTACGAGTAGCCTCTGATGGTCGTTGTACGGATTTGTTTATTTTTTAGTAAGTTATCTGGATCTCCCTGCTTTTTAGCGTAGGTGCTATCCAGTTTACTTCCCTTTCCTTCAACGTTGTTTTCATTGATTCGTGAGAGACCGCGTGAAATGCTCCCTGTGTATCCATGAATGCTGCCATGGCATAATTTCCGCCAGTCATCCTCCCTCAATTGCCGTAACAAGCGAGTGCAGTGATGACTCTACTGACCTGCCTACCCTGCATGCTGATTCTCGTGTAATGGGAACCTTTTCAAGGCAATCCAACCTTTCCAAGGCATTAGCTTAATGATGAGAGACTTACCGGCTTATAGGATTTCCCTGCCTGGTTTAGGCGAAATCGCCACTCTCACGCATCTCCACGGTTTTAGAATGTGCCCTAAGGTTGCTGATACCCTGACAACTTTAATTCTCATTATGGTCTTTTGCTCTGTCTGGAGGCAAACTGGATAGATTCCGTCTGGACCCGGTGCTTTGTATAGCGAGAATGTGTTCACTGGCCAGCTACCTTATCCGATGTCACCACCACCTTCACCACCTTTCAATGCATTGATATCCACGACAACGGACAAAACAGCTTCAAGAATTTCCTCCCCCTGGAATATTTTTAAATTGTGCAATCACGTGCGCTAGTGACTACAGTCTGATTCCTGGGTCGTGTTCAGCTTTTCAGGGATTAAAACTGTATCAGTGTTGCCATTTTTGTTGTGCTGAAAAATGTATAAGACAGGTATCTTTGGTATCTTTGCACTTGTCACAGATTAACCATGACAGTGAACTGAGAACTCTAGTAACAGGACTTTATGCCATCCTTCTAGGAATGTGAAGTCACTGACAGCAAACTGAACTTTTTAACGTATACTTCCAATCTTTCTAAATAATTATATATCATATCACTTAATTGAAAAAAACAACTTAAAACAAGTTTTAAAAATGATAACAGGTATTGAGGCAAGACGGTAACATCCACGACAATGGACATTTCCCTAAGCTTTTCCCATTCGAAGGATGATGACTGTCCTGTTTGATGGATTGGATTGACGGAATTTGCTGTGGATGTTATTGTGTAACAAAAATACACCCCCCCCCCCCGGTCAGAATTCAGAATTTACTGGTAACAAAATATTCCTGTTTTTGGAAAATGATCCGAGTACGGTTGGAGAAAGAAAAGAGTACAGGGTAGAGACGAGTAACATTTTTTCTGTCTGTAGAACTCGCAACAAATTGAAATTGTTAAAATAGTGCATTTTCGCTTTCTTCATGGAGAATCGCAAGAGCTTACATTTTTGTTTGAGGTACTCGTATTTTACATGTTAAGCCATACTAGGCCAACTTCAACCTAGACTTCGATTTTAACCATTTTTCCCTTCTAGTTTGAAATTCCGAAAGAGTTGATGAGATTTGTGGCGTAGCCAGGATTTTTCCGGGGGGGGGGGGAAGTAAGATTTTCAAGGGAGAAAAGGTCGAAAATTGATGTGTTTTTCAAAAATTGCCGATATTAGAGGACTATTTTATGAAAAATGAAGGTAAAATTACTGCTCGAGCGAAAATTTTTCGAAAAAACGTGTTTTTAGTGGGAAAATTTGCTCATGTTTGCACCCTTGGTTACGTCACTGGATGAGATAACTTTCATCTTGAAGTGGATTCGTTTGCCTCTTTGACATCATGGTATTAAATTTCATACTTTCGTGATCAAGTGTAGTGTGATCCCGTGTCGTGTGTTCGCTTACGATTAGTTAATTTCAGGTATTTGGTTAAATTTTCTAAAATTGGTGTATTGTAGACGCTGTGTCATCAACCATTTAATGCAGCTGTCGAGGATGAGGTCTCCTCTGCTTATTGCGTACACTTTACAAATCGGAATAATAATGGACATTTTTAATAGTCTGTCTGAGACTACCGTGGAGCGAAGAGAAAAATGGACGGAACGAATGACTGAAAAATTGGCAACGCGCCTTAGAAGCTTATTTTAAACAGGGTTTCTTAAATATGTAAATATGCTCTCTCATATGCACCTAACATAACGGTTTCGTTCTGTCAATTACTGTTCATTGCTCGTGTGTCAACAGAGATTTGCAACTGTATTGGTTTTGCATCAAATTTCAGCTAAAATTGGATTTTGTGTGCGGAAGAAGGTTGTAAAATAAATACCGGACACGACAAGTATTTGTTGAAAAGTCAAGACGCAACTCTTTGTAATTATTTGTGCGTATACTAGATGGTACAAAATGGTATTGATACAACTCACTCATTCCTGTAGGATGTGAGAGCGATTTTCAGGTACTTAGTGTGTTGATGTGAGAAGTTGGAGTCACAAAAAAGTTGAATATCCGGTGATTCGTATTGAGAATGAGCAGAAAATGTTTTCAGTGCTGATTTCAAGCGTATTTTTCGGTGGTCATAGGTGGAAACACGGTTCGTAAGTTTTGGGTGTTAATCAGTGTTGCCATCTTGTACATTTCAACTTCTAATACAATGTGTGGTGATTTCAACAATGCTGGCACGTTTTAGTACGTTTTCATCATTATTGGTAGGATCTAATGCATTTTTTGGTAAGTGTTGTCATTCTTTGGTTGGTTTTGGTAAATTTCATATATTCAGCACATTTTGGTACAGTTTCGTAGGTCACACATGTTATTTGGTAAATTTCAGTTGAAATCTGATACAATCTTGGAAAATTTCTTGCTGATACATTTTCCAGTTTTCCATCTGGCAACACTGGTGCTAGTTTTAAATGGCCTTTCTGTGTAAAATAGCAACATTCTTACTTGTGTCCTCGATGGTGACCACTGGTTTCAAATTTTCGGGGACATATGGCACGGAGTATTGTTGAGGAGCTCGGACTACGTGCATTTTCATTTTTCTGTGCCGACAGTGTGATGGCCTACGACTGGTATGCCTCATGAGAGCTTTCTCAGTCAGGTTATAGAGCCGAAGCTATGTAATATATTGTATTTAACGTGGTAATCGGTGAGAACACTTGCCTGTGTTCTGCATGTTTGCTTTAACTAGAATTTTTGCTCGGTAATTGATGACCACACTCCTGAATTGCGAGACTGGTATTAGTTATTGCATGTATTTGAGCGTGTTTTTCTCTTAGAACTTTCCCGAGTCCTGAACTTGCCCAAGCCCTGAACTTTATTTCCGCATTCATGTTAGCCGTAAGAAAATTTCTGGGAGAGTAAAAAATGCAAAAAATAACTTTAACTTTTCTCCGTATCGCTACTCTGTACTATTTTCTTTTTTATTTCCATTGAGAGGAAGTGGTTGGATATAATCGGCGACACCTGCTTTGTCGTATGGGCATTTCAATGCCCATTTCACAATACTAACTGCAGTGCCTCCTGGAATGGAACTGACCGCTGTTTCTCATGAAATGGAATATGACAAAGAAGAACTACAAAAAAATTTTTTTTCCGCTGTCTCTCAACTGCAGTCCACATTGTACCGTTGCAGCTCCGTTCTACAATGGCTGTTCAGAAAGTAATGATAAAAATGCTCTGCGGAAATGAATATTTTTTCAGTCTTCCAAATCTACATGCTCTTTTTCAAAGTAACCCCCACCCCCACCTCCAGTTCTTATACCATTTTCCACCATTCCTACCACTTTTTAAACACAAATGTTGAACTATCTTTCCGGGGATCCTTGCAGTACGCCTCCACAGCTTTAAGGACCTTGTCATTAGTCTCACTTGATTTCAGGGAATAGCCAGAAGTCACACGGGGCCAAATCCGGACTGTGCCGTGGGTGGGGTACAGTTTGATGCTGCGAGCCACCGAGCCTTCAAGAAATTCACTAGGGTATGAGTGATGTGGGGCCGGACCTTGCCATGATGTATTCAAATTTTGCTGGATATGATAGGCGAATATCAAACACATGTTATGCGAATCGTCCCCTGCTTCCACTCACTGCAGCAATCGACTTGAAACTAATCATTATGAATGACTAAAAGAATGGGCATCACGATGATGTGTGCAGTATTTCCAACTATCGTATCATATATTGAACACGTGATCACGTGATTCGTTAACTACATCTACTCACTGTTGCGATCGACTTGAAACTAATCATTCGGATTTGAAAAGAACAGTGGCTGACATCTGGTGGAATTTTTTTGCAACTTGCACATAGGTAAAATGGAGCGCTGCTACACGCACTACTACTAACACACACAGCCTGAGGCGATCCATTTTCTCTACTAGAACAGTTGCGACGCTAACGCGCCATCGACCGTTCAAGTCCGAATTATGAATGGCTAAAAGAGAGGCTACGTGATAGTGTGCAGTATTACCAACCATAATATCACATATTGAACATACATTATGTGAATCGTCACCTACGTCCACTCACTGCAGCGATCGACTTGAAACTAATCATCAGGGCGGCCAACTGCAATATTGAGGAATGCCTGTGATATCACAGAAAAAATGCCTGAGATGAAGTAGAATTGCCGGAAAAGAAAAAACAATGCTTGTCAGTCGACTCATTATTACCATGTTTGTTTCTCTCCCCTCCCCTCAATTATACTATGAAAACGTCCATAAATATTTAGCCGAGGAAGAGACAGTGGATTTGAAAAATTTGAGTTCTCGGAATATATCGTTCACATCGACACCTTAGAGCAAAATAGTGCTGTATACATTTTTCTCCTTTTTTTGGGGGGGGGGAGGGGGTGAGTTATTGGTATCATTGTAAAGGAGATTTCACGCTCTATCATGTGCAGCACTGCATGTTGATACTGGCAAAACATCAACTTTATGTTAAACCCCTACGCACGGGAGAGTATAATGAGTCGCTATTTTGGGGCACACCGCACCCGCGGATACCGAATCCGACTCGGCATCGACGGGCGCGGTGTGAGCCAAAATGGCAGCCCATTATACTTGGGTATTTAGGGCTCTACTTTACGCATGCCGTTACAATTTCGTAACACAGGAGTGATAGGCTATTGAAAACTTCTCCTTCTTCTGCCAATTTCAATAAAATGTATATATGTAGCACTGTTTTGCTCTGAGGTGTCGACATATGCATGTACATATAAGAGAGGTGACACAGAAATTGAAAATTAATATTACTCTCATGTTCCATTCAAAAAGGTTTCTCTATAATAATTGTTTAAAGACAACACATTTGACTCAGAGACTTTTTGCTGAAAAGTATCTCAACATCACTGGACGGAATGGCTCTTTTGCAGAATGCGTCAAAGAAAATTTAAAAAATCAATGTTCCAATTCTAAGCATAATAAAATCCGTGAGGACATTTTGTTTCAAAAATTCAGCTAGAAGATGTTGCGGCAATTCAGACGAATGAAAAATATTCAGTTCGAGACGAATTTGCTATTTTGATCGGAATTCCTGAGATATACCTTAACTTTCCGTGAGGTGAGCTTCAAATACCTGAGATCCTGAGGAATACCTGAGGAACCTAAAAATACCTGCGATCTCAGGCAAAATCCTGAGGGTTGATCGCTCTGTTAATCATTATGAATGGCTAAAAGAATTAGGGTACTACAGTTTCACACGGGTATACTGGACGGCCATTTCGATTCCCAAGTTAGTCCGAGTATTCTCGAACGCGCTTGAACGGGTGATCGAGGATGTTTGGGCTAGTTGGAAATCAAAATGGCAGTCCAGTATACCCGTGTGAAACTAGAGTACCCTAAAAGAATTGGCTATACGATGGTATGCAGTATTACCAACCATCACATCTCATATTTCCCTAACGTCAGATTACTTTTTCAACTGCCCTCGTATAATCCGTGTATTCTGTTTTTCACTGTCTGTCTTTCTAGGTATTTATTGAGCAATTCAGAAAACGCGTACTCCCAGTAACATGTACCATAAATGGCTATGTGCGCCCATCATTTTGGATCACTGTTTATTGTGAGCCCTTTGTACTCGCCAAACCTAGATTCGTTTACGAATTCGAATATTATTATCTGTAAAGCTCAATAATAATATGGTTCACAGGTTGGAGTCGCTGCCCCTCATCTCCCTTGATATTAGAGCACCTGAAAACACCCGTATATTGACATCCTCCATTTTCCTTCGCTTGGTGCCCGACGATTCACAGTTCGATACGCGGAACGTTTTGCGTAGTGAATTGTGAATCACCGGGCACCAAGCGATGGAAAATGGCGGATGTTAATGCTCTGGTGTTTCTGGGTGCTCTATATTAGGTGTAAATGATCGGAAATCGAGGAAGAATGATGGGAGGAGATAGCGAATTGACAATGATGTGTCATCAGGGTGATTGAAATGGTGTTTGGAACAGCCCGAATGAAATTTAACAAATTTCAAGGGAATCTGGATACGTATCTGAAAGTCGACTGCTAGATGAGATGCAGCTTGTCTCAGAGCAGTTGTACGCGTCTGGAGAACTTTCAAGTGCTGCTAAATGAGTTATTACAGTCTAAATCAGTTTTGAACGCGCGAGCTCTGAGGGGAGTCGAGTGAATTCTAGTGGCTGATTGGGTTTGCGGCGACCCTCTCCGTTTGTGTGTACATTTTTTTATGTATCGTCCTGCCTGGTTATTTTCTGCGCCCGAGCTTTTAACAAACATCTTTTGTCTCCTACATTCCGGTACGTGATTTTTTTAGAACCATGTTCTTCTTATTCTCATGACTCGCTCTCCTTTATTCTCTCTCAATTGGCCAGGCAGGACATCCGTTTGCAGTTTATGTTTCAGCACTCTCGAGCAGATCTGTTTCTACTATCGATCAGTACACGCGTTTTTTTTGTAACAAACTCTCGTTTTGCGATGTCGGATGCCCTCGCTGCGGTCCGGACTAGATACCTCTTCTCGTACAAATCTCGAAAAACCCACAAGTTCTAACAAAGTCTCAACGAGTTTTAACTGCGCAAGAGTTTTGATGAGTCTTAACGAGACCTAAGGGAAGTGTATACCTCTTTTAGGTCTTGTAGCTGGGTACTTGAAAAGAAAATTTCAGAATTTTTTGAGATTTAATACAAGCCATAGGTTGTAGTGTTCCAGGAAGTTTTCTCTGTGATCACTCATTCTATCATCAGTATATCGCAACATCGATTTCGTTTGCTCGTCACGAGCTAAGTCCTCAGCCGACGTGCTCGGACTTCGGATGAAAAAAACAGAAATGCATTTTTGAATCTACCGAGAGTGGTAATTAGTATTATGCCAGGATCATTCGGCCTCTACGATAGTTGTACATTTTTAAGACCCACTGACCGAGCCTTTCTATTTAGTCGTCGCCGAAACTCTCGTACGTCCCGTTTCCCGTCGCGTTATCCGGGGGTAGCTAAATTTAGATGAAATAAAAAAGATCACCGCCATCTTCTCTCTTTTGTGTATTACGAACGTTTTGCGTTGCGGTCACCTATGCCCTCTTTTCGGGAAACCGCGTGTTCTCTGACATGAGAGATTCTCGTACCCGTGCCCGTTCTCGTGCCCATCGGCAGCTTGGAGTTGGATGGAATACAGCAGCAGCAAGCCGGCAGCACGTTCGTGTAGTACGCAGGCTAATACCGCCTCAGGTATGCGCTGCGAGCGGTCGAGGTGACTCGTTCGTGCTTTCTTCGGCGTAATGGTGTGAAATTAACTCTCCGGCTTTTGTCTTTCGTGATTTCCAAAACAGTCGAAACTGAATTTTTTTCCCAATAATTGTGTACCTATACGTGCGGTGGAATTTCGCTGCTTCGTTTTGAATATTATAATACAAATTATGTGAATTACATCGTGTGTGCCAGAAAACGATATTCCTAAGAAAGTGGTCCCATTTTGCTCGCCGTTTTGTAGTTCATCGAGTAGTGAAAATTATCGATGTGGTCGGCGTCGTTAATCGAGTGAAATATCGTGCGCGATGTGCCGGAAGTGGGACTGTCGCTTACGCGTGCCTTCATCGGGTCGGTGATTTAATCGAGTTTACCTTACCAATGGTCTGGGTAGTGCCTCAGTTCTCACTTCTCAGTTCCGTGCTAGCTGTTTGATGAACCTGGCAAGTCAGAAACTCAGTGGTGAGGAGAAGATATTGTGTACGTTTTCTTTTTAAAATTAAAAAGTGCGAATTAGGAAGCTTTAATCTGTTTGGTCCTAATTCTGTAAGCGAAGATCTGTGGGTACTGTACTGACCCTGGTTGAGTACGGACAAATGACCAGCCTCATGGCTGTAATCGTTGGAGTAAGAAGGAGCACTGACCTCAGAAATCGGCTCACCTCTCGGCAAATAATTGTCATTTTGCTCCCGGAGCTCAGTTCGGCCATACGTGTCTGTGAACCCCCTGCTTCCTTCCACGGTCGAAAACTCGTAGGTCCTGGCTATTTCGGTGAAACTTGGCTCTTGTGAAATCAGAAGCTGTTTGCCGCCGCAACCTGCCTTATATTAATAAACATGGTGTCTAAGCCAGATATCACAGGTAGAGAGAATGGGAGCGTTCACACGAGAGCCGGAACGGCACTCATGATATCTGACCGTCTTCACGGCTGCCGTTCCGGCAACACGGCGTAGTGTGAAACGGGGCTACCGGTTCAATAAGTCCAATAAATCCGATAAAAGTCTTAATATTTGAAAAAGAGTCCAATAAGTCAAATAAAAGTCCAATCATTTTAATGCTGGTCCAATAAAAAAATTGAAAAATGAGGAAATAAGTATAATGTGGCGTCTCTCCCAAACTCACATATGATGTCGGACGCAGATGCGAATATATATCGCATCGACGGGATGTTATGTTACCGCAAGTTTTCCGGAAAGATTGAATTGAATTATTTATTTATACCCTACCACTGAGGCTCTGCTCGTGTTGGTTGGGCTTATAGTTTACAACACATGTACATTACAATTTTTTATAATACATTTACATCGTATATATTATGATATCGGTTAGTTAGTTATTTCGTTAAAGTGTGCGTCATTCAGCTCTTTTTTTTCTATTATTGTTCGTATTACTTTTTTGTCTTTCGTTGTTTTTGCTTCTATGATTGCTTGTCTATCGTCTGTGCTAAAAGTTTGTTAAAGTTTTGTATTCCCTTGTATGTACTTGTCCTTTTCCCAGAATTTGTTTTTATTTATGGTAGTATTATTGTTCAGTCATTTTTCCTAGTTTTCCTATTTTTCCCTTGTATGTTCTCGAGATATCCTTGTTTTTTTACATATTTAATTACACTAACTTCGTGTAATTCCTCTATTGTAGGAACATTAGTTTCTTTAAACAAGTCATTTGAGCAAAATCTTTTTGGTTTGTTGTAAAGAATTTTTGAGAATTCTTTCTTGGCTACGGTTTACCGGTTTTAGATTTGTTTTGTATGCTGCCCCCATGCCGAAATTCCGTATTGGATTTTAGATTGAATCATTGCCATATATATTATTCGTTTCGTTCTGTTCGGGATCATATTTTTTACTTGAAAGGCTGGATAGATTGTTTTCAGAAGTTTTGCTGCTATCATTTTTAAATGTTCTTTCCAATTTAGTTTTTTATCGATTGTAACTCCCAGAAATTTAGTGTTTTGTACTTTCTGTAAGGTTTGACAATCTCCCTTTGAAACCTACATTTTATCTTGTGAACAAATATGTTTACTTCTTCGTTGTTTTTTCTTTTATTTTTTAGTCCAAACTGTATAAAATTTGTTTTTTTTTAAAAAAATTCAGGATAAAGTTGTTATTATTTAGCCAGGTTATTATCTTCCCTAGATCTTCCTCAGTTTTTAGTTTCACCTCGTCCCAAGTTTCTCTCTTCTCTATCATAACTGTATCGTCTGCGTATGAGATAATTTTTCCTTCAATGTCTATCATCCCTAGTTCATTCATACATATCAGCTGACCCCTGAGGTGTTCCTACCCTTATTTCAAGATAGTTACTTTCGTCTTCTCCTATTCTAACTTTTTGTTTTCTACATTTTAGGTAGATTTGAACCACTCCAGCACCTGTCCTCTACATCCTGCTTCGTCAGTTCTTTCTATGAGCTTCTCATGTTCCGCTAGGTCAAAAGCTTTTGATAGGTCTTGGAAGACGGCAATGCATTTTTTCCCATTATCAAGATAGCTTATTATTGTATTATGTAATTCATTAATTGCATCTTCAGTTCTCATATTATTTCTCCTAAACCCTAACTGACTTTCCACAAAGTATTTGTTTCCTTCCAAATGTGCTGCAAGTTGTCCTTTTACTGCTTTTTCTATTATTTTTGATATATTTGATAGTAAAGAAACTGGCCTATAGTTAATAATATCTTGTACGTTTCCTGCCTTATATATTGGCCTAATGATAGCTTTTTTGTAATTTTCTGGAAAAGTACCGGTGCTCATACTTAGGTTAATCAGGTGTGTTATTGGTTTTGCAAGCTTGTCTCTATTATCTTTTATTATTTTTGCTAGGATTCGGTCACTACCTGCGGCTGCGTATAGTTTTAGGCTGTTAATGATCTTCTTTGTCGTATGTACGGTTACTGGGTTAAATTTTTCCCATTCTTGTTTTGTTACCCTATTTCCTTCGTTTGTCGGTATTGTGATATTTGAATCCCCTCTGTCCTCCCTTATTTTCTCTATTTCTTTTTTTATTATGTCTGTTATGTTAGTATAGTGTTGGTTAAATGTCTCTATTATTTCTTGCATGTTTGATGTAATCTTTCCTTTAACCAATATACTTGTTGGATCCTTATTTTCCCTTTCCCCCTTTCCATCTTTTACAACCTTATTGAAGGTTTTCCACATTTCCTTACTATTAAAGGGAGTATTTTTTATTTGGTTTGCGTAATATTCCGTTTTCCTTTTCTTTATCATGGCTGTGACCTTATTTCTGTACGCTTTATACTGCCTATTTAGTTCTTGATCTTGGGTTTTTTTCCTCACTTCCAGGTGCAACCTATCTCTATATCTAATCTTCTGTATCAGCATTGTTGTTATCCATGGTTTTAGTTTAGTATGTTTTTTCTGTTATTGATATTTAAATTCGTTTTTTTCTAGTATTCTTTTCATTATTGTGGTAAAGTTCTCAGTCGCTTCATTTACATCGGTTTTTTTTATTACTTCCTCCCATTCTTGTTCATTTATATCTTTCTTTATACCCGCGTGGTTGAGACCTCTCTTGACAAGATTTTTTTTTTTGCTCTTTCTCTCTTGAGATCTTTTTTTTTTTGCTCTTTCTCTCTTGAGATCTTCTTTTTTTATTGAAATTAATGTGGGGTAATGATCTGTTATGTTTGAGAGTAAGACCACTGTAGTTTTGATTTCGTTTTTGTTTTTCATAGGGAAGAAAATATGATCTATACATGTTCTTGTTTCAGTTATAATATTGGTAATTGAGGCACCAAAATTAAAGATTAAACGTCATTGTGGCACCACAAATTTCATTAAGCACCAGAAATCGGTGCCACAACGTTTTTCAACAGGAGTGATCGCAAACGACTAGGAACGCTCTCTACACTCAAAATTCAAAAATAGCTCTGGTGCCTGGGGTTGGTATTTTCAATACTTATATACTAGGCTATAGAATACTGTTATTTCTAATCGTGCTTTTGTCTGGAATCAGATCTTGTAGTATCTTCCCCTCGCTCTCGTTTGCACTCAGTTCCGGCGAACTTTCGCTTGGGACATACGGATCGGCGCGCCAGCAGCCAATCAGTGACTTCGACGAATTTTTGCTTGGTGTGTTGTCTGACTAGCCAACGGTTCTGGGCAAGAAGTGGGTGTCACAAAGGGGACAGTCCCGCGCAGGTAACCTCTACGTCGCCGAGGGAATAAATTCCCACAATAATATTGATAATGTTGTGAAAAACTTGACCGGATACATTATTTGAGAGAGTCAGTTCTTGGAAAGAGAATACTCCTTCAGCGATTAAAAAAAAAATATTGATAATAAATGAATAAGTAAAAAAAAATTGCAGCATGGGCGCATTTTTTAGTTGTGATTAGGCTTATGAAATGGTATACTGAAAATCCCAATTAAAGTCCAATATTTTCTGTTTTTAAAACTGGTAGACATCCTGATAAAAGTGTACTCGGTTTGGGTCATTCTCGAGAAGCCGAGAATGTTTTGTTGCTAGCAGATTTTAATTGTTAACTTTCGGTTTTTTTAGAGGGGGGGGGGGTATTCTTGGTTGTGTAACAACATCCACAACAAATTCCACCAATCCAATTCATCAGAAAATTAGTACCATATTTTGAATGGAAAAAGAAAATGAGGTGTCCATTGTCGGAGGTGTTACCATCTTGTCTCAGTACCTGTTCTATTTTTTAATATTTATGTATAATTTTTTTTCCCCCTCTTCAATAAAGTGGTGTTTCTATTCAGACAGATTGGAAGCGTGTCCTGTGAAAAAGTACCATATGTCGGAAAAGTGAATTTTGCCCTACATTATAAAATGTGTTTTCAAGCCGTGAATTCCGTTTTCTGGATTTCACCGGAAACTGCTTCTAGACTCACCTGGTCACGGTGTACTGTAGAAAGTGGTCGATGATATTTCAAGTTTACAAAAAGAATTACAATCTACAGGCTTCTACAGGCTTCTACAGGCTGGTGTTCGGAAAAGGTACCATAAGTCGCACCGATCTCGTCTATATTTGTGCGCGCATTATCCCTACTACAGCTACGCATAATAATTACTATCTCGTTACCGACGAGTCCATTGTTTTCACATGTATGACCTTGCAGAATTTCGTTTTTCGAACTCACCAGTTTTTCAAAACCAACCCTTCACTCGTTCTTCATACGGACTGTCATCTTCAAAGTTATAATCTTCTACATATATGTACATGCACCCTCCCCTCGGTACTGATGCGATGCCCGAAAGGGTAGTTTCTGGTGCCGGGGGTGCGGTGTCTCAGGGGCCACTTTGGCATACGTGCATCGCCATACGTCCCACAACACCGATATGTACATGCACCGACTGCCTGTGAACCTTGCAGGATGTTTTGGTACATGTTCGCGGGATATTATAGCAAAGTAGACACCAGACGTTGATTTTTTCGTGTATTTTTCTGTTTCACAGCTTTAAACGCATTTTTCTTAAAAATTAAGATTTCATATCCTCAAACTTCAGCTGCGTTTATTTCAGTCTGTATCGAAGCTAGAGACGTATTATTATTATTGTTATTATTTTTGGAAATACAGATACACATGTGCTTTGTCAGATTCTACCAAAAACTCACAAACAAGTTCTCCCACATATGGTACCTTTTCACAGAGCGCTTCTTATGTGTTAAGAAGTTAAATTTGCCGTCAGTGAATGCACATTTCCAGAAGAGATGGCACCAAGTTCTGTTACGAGCGTTTTCAGTCCACTGTCTTTGTCAGTTTTTCAGGGTAGCCACTTTCTGGAAAACCGGGAAAAGTCAAAGAATTTTGTTAGTCTGGAAAAGTTGGGGCATTGCTATAATTCTGATCAAAATCAGGGAACTTTTTGAGAATAATGGCAATTAAAGTATACACTATTTTTCCATAACAAATGCCCGCGTAAAGCCTGACTTTTTTTTTTTTACTAAGTGTTCAGGGTGACCAGTTTTTGGAAACCCGTAAAATGTCAAGAAATGTGAGCACGCGTGAAGAAGTCCGGGAAAAATCGAGGCATTTTGACGTAACAATTTTCTCTGTCAGACTCAATTGAAAATGTTTTAAAATGATTTGTTTGTGATGAAAAAGTTAGAAAATAGACTGGAAGAATTTGAAAAAAATCTCAGGGATTTTTTTTTAAGGGTGGGCGGTCACCCTGGTGCATATTCTCAAAGCTGTATACACTATTTGAGAAAAATATCAGAGAAAATTTGGAAAATTGGTCTGGAAAACCGGGAAAAGTCAGGGAAAAGCATTCTAAAAAAAGTGGCTACCCTGCTTTTGACTGGTACAAAGATATATCAGCACAACAAATGGCCCTTCTGGTACAGTTTTGATTCATGAGCATGATCCAGGTGCTAGATCGTAGTCACTGGCGTATGTGATGGCACAGTTTTCGAAAATTTCTTGGGAACGGAAATTCGTGAAGCTGTTTTGTCCATAATCGTGGATATCAGTACTTTCGCCATGGACGAGATATCTATCGTCGTGGATAAAAGTCGTCCCCGATCCTAAATTTTGATGCTCCTACTCCGTAAACTTGTTGAATATTCTCTCCTACGTAATATAAACCAAGTATTTTATGAAGAAAAAAAAGTCTTAACAAAAAAAGAAATGCCACCGTAATATTCTCAGTTTTTGGAGGATGAACCTTATGTATCATGTTTTAAAAGGGAGTGTACCCCTGATCGTTTCTGTATTCGCATCAATCTTAGATTCATAAATGGGAAAGTCAATCAATCAATCAATCAATTACATTTATTGAGGGGAAGCTTATAGTTAAAATCAGTACACACTACACAGTACATGATGTATGTAAGTGCTTAACGTTTTTGACTTATAATTGTATTTACAATGTTATGTATACATTTTGGCTTAAACTGAAAACATCCCCGGCCCTCTGAGGGAAAAGGTGGACCTCACCCTTTCTCATTCTCTCCTGTGTCATATGTTCATGTTTTCTTTGCCCACCTCTCATTTTTTCTGTTTTACACAAAATGAAAGAAAAACGAAAAAAATTAATAAATAATAAATACAACTTCGAATACCCCTTCAAAATGTTTGTCGGGTCACCAGATAAACCCAAGATTGTGTGATTCCGTTTATAGCGTCCAAGTAGGGAAGCGTTTTTAAAGAGGTGTTATAACTTTTCATAGTTGATTTTTCGCCTTTCTTCCCGTTTAAAGAGTAGGGACCCGGAGCCGGCATCAAAATTAGAGCTGCTCCGAGCGGCCTTCAGCCAAAATTCTTGAAATTAACTCCAGTAAATAATTCTTTCCGGGCTTCAGCTTTGGGTCTGGCAAATAATTTTTATCGGGCTCCGGCTTTAACTCTGGCAAAAAATTATTGATGACTCCAGCTCAGGTTACACTAGAGCACTTAGAAACACCAAAGTATTGACATCCGCCATTTTTCCGTCGCTCGTTGCCCGACGATTCACGATTCGATACACGAAACGTTCCGCGTAGTGAATTGTGAATCGTCGGGCGCCGAGCGAGGGAAAATGGCGGATGTCGGTACTCCAGTGTTTCTAGGTACTCTAGCTGCACCGAAACTGTGGTGTTGCTGTGACTCAAGTCATTTTGAAGTTGAGTTGGGTGAAGGGGTGTGGGGAAGGTGAGGTGCGAGAGGAAGAAGCCTGGTCGGAGCCGAAGTTGTAGAGTGAGCCAAGAATTGGCTCTGGGTCCATTAAAATTCTGAATTTGGCTTAGGCTTCGGTTGGATATATTTCTCCAGGCCTCGACTTTGGCTCTCCATGGAAAGTGATCAGCTTCGAGCTTGGGGTTCAACTGTAGATCCCTGCTTTTTTTAAAGTGTGATGGGTGTATTTAGGGTGTCTACTGGCCACACAGCGACCTAAGGAAGGCACTAACTTGTGAAATGTGGAATGCTATTCGGGCCGGATATAACGAAACCGGGACAATTGGTGAGCGGCGCGGGTGGTGGGCGGAAGCTTTCCTTTAAAATCGATCGAAATCAATTTTTATGAGAGAAGGTGACTTATAGGCAATTTTACGATCTACAAATTTTATTCTTCTAATTTTTCCGCTAAATGGCTTCGTTTTCGACTTATGTTGAGATAACTCAATTAACATTCAAATAGGAAAATTATTCTGATCCCGTTTTCAATTTTGCCGATTGTAGCGGGATGTTAGGCCCGAATTCAAGAACCTAGTTACATTTAACAATCAATGTCATCTTCTTCACCTTCGAGGTCCAATCTTGCGATTTTCTTCCCATTATAAGATGAAAACCTCAATAATTGGGAGAAAACCAACAGCAAGGCTACCATACTTAAAGCAGCCGAAAACACGTTTCAGGATTTTAGATGGAGGAAAAATTTGAGAAATGAGGATTTCTGGGTATTCTAATCTGGCAACCCTAGGGTGACAGCTCCAGTAAATTGAACTGGTGAGTCGGGGAGCTGACATTCTGTAGCTACACTAGCAATATTCGTTTCACTTATTCCGTTAGAACAAAATTGAGCCCACTTTTAGCTTTCGAATATGTAACGCGTGTTCGGTGAAAATTAATCGAAAATTTGGGTAAGCCTACTTCGGATGTCTTGTCAGCGGAGCTCGATGATCGTATCGCGAATCTCGTTTACCTGACACAATAATCATTTTGTCTTTGTGCGGGTGCATTTAAGCATTTACACTTTCGAAGGTTAATGATTTGAGTGCTAAATAAACGAACAAAGTGTTACAATATCAGCTGACAAGCATGTTAATGCGGTAGGCACGCAACGGAATCCGATGGTACGCTTTCGGTCTTGGGTACCTAACGGGTTCTCCTCTTGTAGGTTGTCTCCTATATGCGTATTCGTATACGTATACAAATACGTACATATTTTATTTATGTACAAATAAATAAAGCGAGAAAACTGGAAACCGAAAATTAAAACGTGTAGGCTCGACTCGACGCACGTTCGTATTTTCATTAAAATCGTTCTGAGGCGAGTCGGCTGAACTTTTAACCGAAGGCGAAGCACGGTTACTTCGGTTCGACCAAATAATTCCTCCCAGAATGGAATCGCGAACACTGTTCACCATTCGTTTTTCTGTATCGAAACGAATAATGGAAATTTCGAGAAATTCGATAGAATCTCCAGATAGTTCGTCGAGAACTTGATTCAAAATTTAATTAATGAAATACCCCGCGCTGTACGTTAATCTCGAGCGCCATTTCTTTGGTTACAGTCACTACTTTTTTAGACATGCTCGCGAGCATACGTATACGTAGGTATATTTAAAAATGAATCATACTGACATAAATATTATTTTCTTCTTGTAAAATTGTAACATAGTGTATTCAACGAGCGATTCGACATTATTTCTCAAAAATGGAACCCACTGGTACGTATACATGCGCACCATTGTGGCCCAAATTGTTTCAGTCTGCGAACTGCGACTGTTCATTAAATTTGCAGGAATTCGAGGAATCTCGTTTTCTCGTTACGTAAGCGAAAAATGCCCGAAAGTTGAAGTATAAAGTGGAAATTAAGTAATTCGTTAAGTTTGGTTCAACGACAATAAGACAGGCGGGATGATGAATTACGAAAAGGTATCTCAGATATGCAACGTAGCTTCCTCAAACTTTAAGAGGATTACTGAGTTGAAATTTAATAGAGATAAACAAAGAGTCAAGTTTTTCAAGGGTTAAGATTTTAAGCTCAGCGCTGCAGTACTTCAAAGTTTGACAGCTTCGATAGAGTTCTCAGGGCGGCCACTCAAACTTTTCCTTTGAGAAATTGTGACCAACATTCACGAAATCACTGATACGATACTCGAAATTGTAGTTTCCGGGGCTAGGGGTGCGGTGTCTGGGGAGCCACTTTGGCATGCGTGCATCGCCATGCGCTCCACCAAGTGAAAATCACGAAAAAGTGACCTAAAAATGATCAAAATCGCAAGAGTTTTGGTCTCCTGTGTACCAATTTTTACGGGACTGCGTTAGGGCGTCCCTTATTTCACTAGTTTTCGCAAATCAATTAGGTGCGCACTGAAAGTTGTTCCAGTGGACCTAGAAACTCGCCATATAAAATTTGAGCTCAATCTGAGGTCATTAACTCATGCCGCTTTGACCTTGAAGTTATGTGTAATACTGAGATTTTACAAAAAACCGCGAATATCTCGGAACATATCAACTTCAGGATCAAAATGCAGATAACATAAAATGTTCCTCGTTAAATTTTCTGTAAAAATACAACTTTTCTTTAGAAAACATATTTATGGAAATAATCACAAAAATTCGTGGAATTTTCGAAAAACATAGGTTTTTTAAATTATTTTACGGGTGAAATATCTAATGTCGTGTAACGCGCATTATAATATAACTTCAGTCTCTGCCTACTGGAGCAAGCGCCCCAGTTTGCCTCCTCCCCCACCTGGCTACGCCCATGACAGTTCGTTGGGTACCTAGTACCTACTATAGAATAGACTTCGAATTATGTATGTATATCAAGGATAGTAAACAATTTGCGCATAAGAAATAACGTTGGGCTGTTGAGGAATAGTCACGTGTTCTCAGAATTCAGGGTTATTTCCCATCGGCGAATCGCTGTTTCCTATTGTTCATTGTACATCATCTCGAGTCCACCGTACCAAGTCTTCAACGGAATCTGAAAATGCTCAAAACTCAATAAAAACAGTTTGTTAACCCTGGATCGCAACGTTTGGTTTCCTTCAATCGTTGAATTTGGAATTAGTTACGGCTCATGGATACCTATACCTACACCTAGTTAACGTTTCAATTTTAGGCTCTTCCGCAAATTTTTTATCACTAGGGTCAGACCAACAGTCCTTACCTCTTACAAATACAAGCTTTTAACAATTGCAAACATTTCTGCATGTATCCCATCTTCACCCCTTGAACGATGAGATGAAGAAAAACATGTGCAGCAGTGGTTACATTGCTCGTGCAACTAAGAAAACATCAGTACTTGAAACGTGTCAGTTTTCGCTTAGGACACTATAATAAACATTAGTACTTATGTTTTTAGACCAAAATCTAATACAAATTTGGAACTCTTTCTTATTAGCGACATTAGACGTTTTACCACACAGGAGAAACAGTCATTACTTTTAATGACATCCTCAATTAAATGCCTGTAAAAATATGGACCTCAAGCTTCTCTTATTAGGTATCGAGCTTTTGTTTTATATAGTCATGGTTTCTATATTTTGAGTTTCGGAAAACATTGCATTGAATAGAGAAATTATATCGTCCTACACAGGGTAGGCAATCCGCAGTCTCTACTCCCTCCCCAAAGGCGGCCTTAGTCCCTCTCTAAAGCCTTCCCCTTCTGCGGCTCCATCACCCTACAGCCTCCTCGCTCAATCCCCTCGAAAATCCCCTAGTCCTCCAACCAGGAGCTTCTATCATTATAACCACCCTTCCCCTCAAGACCCCCTCCCCGGACTAGAACCTTCCGCACCATGGCCTTCATTCGCTTTCCCGGCCACCTCTCTCACCAAGGACTTCCTCCTCCACCAGAACCTCTTACTCACCATTACCCCCCTTCCATACTTTCTTCATCACGAGCCTCCTCCCCCACCACGATCCCCTCATTCACCACAGTCGCTCTCCGCCTCCACGGTCACACTTCAACAGTCGCAGCTCTCCTCAGCCACGAACTCCTCCCCCACAACGCCCATAATCTCCTACCAGAAGCTTCAATGCCCACCCCATGGTCTTTTACCTCCGCAGTACCCCCCTGTGAACCCTTTCCTTCTGCACATTCGGGTAGGCCCTCTCCCTTGGACCTCCTCTTCACCTCTACAATCATCAACCACCACAACCAACCTCCGCACCTGAGTCTTAATCTCTTCACATTACCCTCTCCCTCTCTCCATGACCCTCTCCATCCACAGCTTCTCCCCCACATGGCACTCTCTGTTCATCCCTCCAATCCACTACGCCCTCTCCAATTAAGGCCTTAATCCCTCGCTACTGCCTTCCCCTTCCACTGCTCCTCCTCTGCGGCCTCCTTGTCCCCCTGGTCCTCCACTTAGGAGCTCCCACCACCATGACCACCTTACCCTTCAGACCCCACCACCAGCCCCTCCCGCACCATGGCTTTCATTTACCTCCTCATCCCTCTTTCACCCAGGACTTCTTCCTCGACCAGGACCTCCACTCACCATTACCCCCACCACCCAGGGCCTTTATCCCCCTCTTGAGGCCACGCTCCTATGGATCTCTTCCCCATTCTGGAGCTTCCTCCACCATGAACCACCTCCTAAGGGTAGGCTACCCTTGGAGAAATGCGCAATTATTGGAGCATTTGCCTTCTCGGCCGCCTCTCTCACCACGGACTTCCTCTTCCATCAGGACCTCTTACTCACCATTACCCCCCCCCCCCGGAGACCTTTATCTCTCTCTACAGTCCCCACCACCGCTGTGGTTTTCTTCCCCTTCAGGAGCTCCGTCCTCCACTATGAGTGCCTCTTACACCCCCGGGCCTTTATCTACCAAAGTTTTAACCCCCTGGGCTTTTTCTCCCTGCACAGCCCCTGTTCTCACTATGGTCCTCCGACCCCCTCGAAGATCCCTGGCCATCCACCCAGGAGCTCTCACAACCATGCCTACCTCTCCCTCGAGAGCCCTTCCCCCTCAGGACCTCGTCCCTGCCACCAGCGTCTCCCGCACCACGGCCATTTCTCTCCCCGGTCCCCTCTCTCACCAAGGACTTTCTCCTCTGTCCTCTTACTCATCTTAATCCCCCGCCCCACTCAGAGCCTCCATCTCCGTCCACTGCTCACGCCCCGACAGGCGCTCTCCTCCCCCGTCAGGAACTCCCTCCTCAACCATGAACCCCCTCCTGAGGGTAGTCTACCCCTGGAAAATTGAGCAAATAAGAGACAGGGTAGGCAACCCACTACCTTTGGAGAAATGAGCAATGAAGGGGCAGGTTAGGCAACCCGCAGTGCGTGATGACGATGACGTCAGACGGACCTGAGATCTCAGAGTCCAAGGTAGCTGGTCTGCTCTATTCGTGAAGACTATATCTGCCTTTATACATATCTTAAGTTAGACCCTGTGTTATATCTTGCAACTTGAGATCTTTGAGATAATGGGAATTATGTCACTATATGTTTTTTTGTCTTCTTATGTCGGTTATGTCTTAAAACTTGGAGATTTTTTATGTTAGAACAGAATATGTCCTTGAAAGTAGCTGATCTGCCCCTGCAATTTTTCTGATTTTTAGGTAGGCAACCCGCAGTGCGTATATCAATATTTTTGAAGAATAACACAGTAGCAAAGTAAACTACATAATAAAAAATGAACAAGTTGAGATGAAAACTGAAAGTTAATGTTAATTATTTAAAAATTAAGAGCACAGAACCAAACTAAAGAAATATCATTTTGGACTTTATGTATTTTCATGTTACAGGGTGTCTACTCGCCTGAAAAGTCATAAAAAGTCATGAAAAATCATGATTTCAGAAAATTGTCATAAATGTCATGAAAAGTCATGATATTTCAACCAAAACTCGAAAAAGTCATGATATACCAATCATCATGATGTCATAGTTCACAATATTTCCATTGCTTAAAAAAAAAAAATCAGTTTTATTCATTTAATGAGGAAAAATATTGAGTGAATATTTATTATGAAAGTTTAGCGTGCTCTGTATCGAGCCCCGGGTGAGGCGCTAAGCGCTGAGTTCCCCCCCCCCCCACTTCCACTTCCTTTTTATATTCCCGATGATAGTCATGAAAAAAATTAATGAAAAGTCATGATATTTTGTTCGCCAAATCCAGTATAGACACCCTGTGTTATCAGTTATCATGCTTGTCATCAACATTACAGTTTCTACTTTTTAGTATCTGTCATGCCGGTACACACTTGTCATGAAACGACCGTGAAATATGAAAAAAATGAAAAGTGTGTAGAGTATGTGTGGCGCGTTTCACAGAGCATCTTTTTCACATTTCATATTTCACGTCGTTTCGCTGGAGGTGGCGGTTTTAAGGTTTTTCATCAGGTGTTGTCTAGACATCAGCACCGACATGAAATGCAGCCGGATTTCAACTTAGATTGTCGCGAAATTCGGGCTATCTGATCCGGTTAGTCCGCCGAGAAAGCTGGTCACCTGTTGGGCAGCGGGACCCGACGGTCACAGATCGTAAGGTCCCTTCGTAAAGTAGACCAAGAGAGGGCGCAGCAACAATACTATTGTCTGGAATTGGTTTCGGGAGGAAGCGGAGTTGGAGCCGGTGCGAGGGGATGTCAACCCCCCCCCAGTCTTTTTTCATTCGGCAATTCTGGCAAAATTTGGGAAATTGATATTTCTTTTACCCGCTGATTCAGCCAGCAATTTATCCAACAAGTCAAAAGTGTTTTTTTTTTTTTTTTTTGTATTGTGCTTTGATACTTGGGAATTTTGATTGAGAAAGTGAAAAGTTAGGAAAATCCGACACGTCTAATCTTTTTTTTTCTTTGATACTTGGGAATTTTGAGTTGAATCAGCTGGAACTTTCACACTTTTCCATCCCCCCCGGAAGAATTCTTCGGCACGTCCCTAAGTGGAGCATGGGAGGAATGCAAATTATATTGGTTTCGTGAGGGTGCATATTAATTAGGCTGGGTGATTACCTATGGAGGCATTCGGACAGTTTAGTTTGCAAACTGAAAGAATACTTACAATTGGGGAACCCACTTCCAAAGTGACCTAACTGCAACATAATGATTTCATGAGTTTTTGTTTTCAACGTACTTTCTTACCGCGCTAGGGGCATGCTTTGCAAAAACAAAAACGACAAATTTTTCTTGAAGGTTGAACTTATTGATACCTACCTTAAAAAATCCGTTACCTACTTTACTGTTTTGCTTGTTTTTCTCAAAACTAAAATTTTGCAGTTAGGTCACTTTGAAACGTGTTTTTTTTTCTGCAACTTTTATTCAGTATCTTATGCTTATATAGCCGCATACTCGGCATTGCCAATCAACTTGCCCGGTAACTGGTTTACAATAGAGCGGGAGAGGGATACAAAACTGTGTTGTTCCACCCCTGCACTGGGTGTTGGAAACGGAATGAGAATAATGATCGAAGAATTAAGGGGAGCAAAATGCCGCCGTTTTACAAAACAAAACAAAAAAAAACTACATTACCTAAAAGGGAGAACTAGGGGAGAATTAGATTCTAAGACGACAAGTTTGTCATTTCAAGATGATTGTCATGTGCTCAATTTGATGTGCTAAATCCTGAAGTGAACACTTGTGTATCGTTATTTTTTGGCGTTTATAATTTCTTGTACTATGGAGTAGACTGAAGACAATGAGGTGAGAGATCGTCCTGTCCTATGGGATCCTGACCACCCTGAGAAGAAGTCCCGTACAAAGAAACTTCTTTGGTTTCACTTGTCTCCTTTCTTGTGAGGATGCTGTTATGATTGGCGCAGCAATAACAGCGTGTCTTCATCATAACTCATCCTCAAACGAAAATAGTACCACTAAACACGACAAACTTAATTCAGCCTCAAAAGGAGCACTACATCGGCAGGGGCAAAACTATAGGGGATGTGGGGGTTGAAATACCCCCCCCCCCACCCCCTTAATAATTTGGCAGTCGGCAAATTTTGAAACTGTTCATTTGAATTTTTCATTTTGTACGAATATTTGTTTGCTTGTTTATTATTATTATTATTTTTTTCAGTTACAAAATATTCCGATGAAAAATAGACAAATTTTTAATTTTTCAAACATTTTGTCGTCGAACTTTTAGTTTAAAAAAAAATATTTGTCGGCAAATGTTTTTCTCCACCTCCCCAAACTGAAAGTCAAATTTCATTTCTGAAAATGGAGTACCCTGGACTCCTATCAGAGACTAGTCAAAAGCCGAAGGTTTCAAGCTGAGTATCGAAAGTTATCTGAAAGGTTAAAACAAAGCTGAAATGTGGAAGACATTTCGAAAATCTGAAAGTCTGTAGCAAACGTTGAATTTTGAATTTCAATGACTATTCTGTTTCCACTATAGATGCTCTGTTTGACCTAGAGCCTGAAATTTGAGGAAGTTGAACATTTTATTAAAATCTAAAAGTTGAAAGCAAAAGACTTATTTTCCAATGTCGCAAGCTGAATCCGATAGCAAATGTTCTATGGTTTAATTTACGGGTTTTGGTCTGGTGAATACCTATAGGAGGGAAATTTAGTCTGGAACAAAAGTCAAAACTTCATGTATTTTTTCCATACTTATCCGATCACAGATAGACTTTGGAGCTCAAGTTTACGGACTAGCTCCACCAAAAACCCTCAAAATGCTCGACACAATCCACTAGTCCATCCATCAGTCTTTGTGCGGAAATGGCCGAACCTCCCCTACCCTACCGCAGAATGATCCTCTACTCCAAATACTTGCTCAAAATATCCCAAAATCCCAACTCACCACTTTCCACAGACGTGGTTAATGATCCACCTCAATCAAACCACGGTTTCCCCTAATCCGATCGACCTGAAACTCTGTAGGTTTATTTTATTTTATTGGAACCAATTTAGGATGCGAATCAGAGGAAACTCAAAAAAAAAAAAAAAAAAAAAGATGACCAAGAGTAAATAAGGACCGGGTGAAGAAAGTTGTGTGTTTCTCTCAAGTATTCCTAACATCCTTCTAGCTTACCCTCCCAGACTAGGGTATGCTCATGTGCGAGAAATTGAGTGCTTGGGGGATAAGGTTCCAATCTGCATTTGCAGGGACGAAACTATGGGGGATGTAAGACCCCCAATAATTTGGCAGTTGGCCAATTTTGAAACTGTTCATTTGAATCTTCCATTTTCTATGAACGTTTGTTTGTTTGTTTTTTTCAATTTAAAAATATTTTGATTGAAAAATTGACAAATTTTCAAATTTAAAAAAGATTTTGTCGGCAAATTTTTAGTTTTCAAAAAATATTTGTCGGCAAATTTTTCCGCCCCCCCCCCCCTCAGCTGAAAGTCAAGTTTCGCCATGATATTAGAAATAAGAATCAGATAGTACTTTGTAACCCGGAAAATATTAAAAATCTAGGAGAAATCAAACAATCTCTGAAAAACAGGATAAAAGACATAGAAAAAATAAAAGACGTACAGATTAGATACGATAGCCTCGAAAGTGCAATGCAAGAAATAAGTAAGGAAATAGTAAGAAACAAAGTAAATGGAAAGAAAACAAAAACAGACGACAAAATTACAAAAGAAACAAAAGAAATGATAAGACAGAGAAATAGGCTGATGGACAAAATCAACAAAACAAGTAGAGAAAAAATCAAGCTAACTGAGCTGAGGAAGACAGTCAGAAAAGCAATAAAAAATGATATCAATAGGTACAACGAAAATGCAGTGGAAGAAATATTGGAGGACTCTTGGTCCATTAAAAAAACGAGAAAAATTATGTACCCGGGCCAAACTTTAATGTGTAATGTGAAGGACAGGACTGGAAAGATAGTGAAAGATAGGAAGGAGATAGTACAGGCAGCAACAGAATTTTACGCTGATTTGTATTCAAAAGAAACAAACCAAACAAACCAATTATCTGCCCGGAATCAAATACGTCCACCAAGCCACGCAAGAGGGGTGGAAGGCTTGAAGACGGAAGAAGATGAGATTCCCCCCATAGTTAAACAGGAAATTGAAGCGATAATGAAAAAACTAAAAAGGGAAAGAGCACCAGGGCCGGATAAGATAAGCAACGAAATAATAAAAATATTCGCGGAGGAACTAACACCAGTTATTACAGATCTCTACAATCTAATAATAGAAAAAGAGCAGATCCCCGAACAATGGAAAATCGCGGAAATAATCTTAATACATAAAAACGGCGATAGATCAAACATAGGTAACTATAGACTAATAAGTTTGAACTCAAGTAAATACAAGATGTTCTCAAAAATAGTAAAAGACAGGTGCTACCAACAATTAAACTCATATACCAGGGAAGAGAGCAGGCGGGATTTAGAAGGGGATATTCGACAATCGATCAAATATTCATACTTAATCAGTTGATTGAAAAGGCTAACGAATATAATATAGAAATAAACATCCTTTTTGTTGATTTTTACAAAGCGTTCGACTCGGTCGACCTACAGTACTTATGGAAAGCGCTAAGTAGACAAGGAATAAATGCAAAAATGGTAAGGATAATTCGCGAAATGTATACAGGCGCAAGAGGCTATATAAAGCTAGACAAGAAAGGACCCGAATTTAATCTGGAAAAGGGAGTCAAACAAGGAGATCCCTTGGCTCCAAATCTATTCAATTGTGTATTAGAGGAGATCTTCTGGGAAATGGGCTGGGAAGACAAGGGAATAAAAATAAACCGGGAGTGGCTAAATAATATAAGGTTCGCCGACGACACAGCGATAATTTCGGAAACCAAGGAAGAACTACAAACAATGATAGATGAATTCAGAAAATAAAGTCAGAAGGCGGGGCTAAAAATAAATGCTGAAAAAACGACGTTACTATCGAACACGAAAAGCCAAGGAAAAATTTATATAGGAGGAAAAGAGGTGAAAACCATCGAAGAGACCATATATCTGGGGCAAACAGTGTCTATGGAGAATCGTCTGAACAAAGAAATCGCAAGAAGAACGTCACAAGGGTGGAAAAATTTTTGGGCGCTAAAATACATCTACAAAAGCAGAATGTCGACAAAGTCAAAGATTAAAATATTAGAAAGTTGTACATTACCGTCAATAACCTACGGCTCTCAGACCTGGTCGCTTACTATAGCGCACAGCTCGACGAGCTAAGAAAAACGCAACTCGCAATGGAGCGCAGTATACTAGGAGTAAAAAGGAGAGATAGAATTAGAAACGTAAACATAAGAAAGAAAACAGGGGTAATAGATATAAGTAAGGGGCGGATTTTTATGCGCTAAAAAACGCAAAATATGCGCATATTTCATGCGCTAAAAATCAAAAATATGCATATTTTTTTCTCGAAATATGAACAAAATATGCAAAATCAATTAGGGAATCGTTGCAAAGGTCTTGAAAAATTACGTCTGTTTACAGCACTTACCTCAAAATTTAAGTAAAATACTTAGAACCAGGCGCTTCGTGTTTAAAGTAGTTCCGCGAAAGCAAGTGTAGAGCGCTAGTGAAGCTATCAAAAACTAAAAAATTTTCACTATCCAGGAGTCAAAACTGAAAAATTTTCGTAATCCAGAAGTCAAAAAAGTTGAAAATTGAAAAATTTTGCAAATATGCGGTAAAAATGAAAAAAAACTCGAAATTATGAGGAAATTTGTGAAAATATGTGCTAAAAATGGTCGTTTTATGAAAAAATATGATTTTATTGGCAAAATATGCAAAAACAAGTTGGGCTCATTCGCTTCGAAATGACGTGAAACGGATAAATACCTGGAATATATCGATTCTACTTCAACACAGAAAAACATAATATAATTTCATAGAAACCCGCCCCTTAGATATAAGATACCAAGTAAAAAAGTTGAAATTTAAATACGCAGGCCATGTAAGCAGAAAGACAAATAATAGATGGGAAAAAATACTTCTGGACTGGACCCCATACGACCGCACGAGAAAGGAGGGAAGACCAAGATTAAGATGGGAAGACGAAATAAAAAAGTATGCGGGAAGTGCGTGGCAAAGAGATGCGAAAGACAGAATCCGTTGGGAGCGGATAGGGGAGGCTTATGCCCAAAGGTGGGCCAATTATAATATTTAAATTATTAATTCATAGTAATGTGTTACACTCAAGAAATAAAAGCTGTTTATTATTATTATTATTATTATTATTATTACATCGGGCACGACGAAATCTATTTCACAGTCCCGGGGTTTTTCGCCATGATTTTGTGAAATAGTAGAAAATCAAATTTCATGAACTTCCCGGGGTTTTTCGCCATGATTTCGTGAAATAGTAGAAAATCAAATTTCATGAACATGGTGAGAAGTGTGTAGAGGAGTGTTTCACATTTCATTTTCTTTTTTGTGAAACACCTTGAAACGCTACATGAAATAGGAAATGTGATAAGTGTGTAGCACTTAGTGGTCTCAAATAAAGGTCATTTTTCATATCGATATTTATCGATTTTTTTTTAAATATCGATAATATCGATAATTATTGATATTTTTTAAAAGGCTGTACAATTTTTAAAAATGAGTTATGAAGCGAAAAATTGTGAATCTGAGTTCGCCTAATCTTCTATTATATAAATTGATAGCCCGTTTTTTTGTAACAGCATCAGACGCGTTATTCTCATCATAGAAACTGGAAACCTGTAGTGTTAAAAACGCCTTGGCGCGTACATGGTTTCTAGGATAGTTCAAAAAGACGACAGTAATTAAGCTTTAAAGTCGACTTGCATGTGTGTCTATGTGTGAGTGTTCCGCGCGCTTACCCCGTCATTGTCCATTTTAGGAAATTTAAACAATTTGATGCTTCATTTTCTTTATTTTTTTCCAAACGCCTGTTTTTTTCTGTATGGGAATTTAAATGTTATTTCGTTTCATAAAAATTAGATTATAGAAGGATACAAGAACGAACAATGAAAACCGCAGTATTTTTCATTTTTCCCTCGTGCCGCGTGCTCGCGTCCTGTTCGTTTCTTGTTTCTTTCTTCTAAAGCAAACTGATAACAACATTATCAAAAATATCGATACATTAGAAAACCTATCGATATTTTCGATAATTTTTTTATCGATATTTTATCGATAGTATCGATACACTTGAGACCACTAGTAGCACGCTTTACGGTTATCGCGCTCCTGGATGATGCCTGTTAGATACTGGCACTGTCACCCTTAAGTAGACAGCACTAGTGCTGCCTACTTTTAGCCTATTTTATCCACTGTTTTTTGTACTGTGTACATATTCTGTTGCGCCTGCTTAGGCTCCCGGTAATTTATTAAAATTTTCTTTTTTTTTCTTTTCGCAGGTTTACATCGAAGTAAAACGAGTATATACCGATCGGCATGTTCTCGCTGTTTCGAAATTGAGATTTTCCTCTCGTCTTACGTACGCTCGTACGTGCATGTGTACGCGACCGAGTCGGTTCTCGCAGCAGTTCTGAAAAAGATTTTCCGTTCTTGTTCGGCGAGACGAAGTGACGCGACGCGCCGCGACCTGCGACGAGTCACCACGGTAGTAACAGAGCGTGCTAGTGCGTAATCGTATCTCCGTTGTCATCCGCCGATTGCGAACGATAAATACCCATTTATAATTATTAATTGTCGGCATGTTTTAATACGACGTACGAACGGCGCAATACATATACGCGTAAAAAGCAGACAGATACAGTTAGGCCATTATTAGCTCATTACTCGTCATCGGGGTTCATTTCGACTAATATGTGGCGCGTGATCGGATACGAGAAAAAATTTTTAGATTTGCGCAGCAGTGCATACGTACGCGGAGAGTTACCAGGCCGAAAACGATCGCAAATATAACCCGTGTCGGGTGTAAATTTGTCTGCGATTGCGGTGATGTGCGAGCGAGTGTGAAGCAGGGAGAGAGAGAGAAATAAATAAAAAAAATGTCGAGCCGTATTCGAATTTATGGAAGAAGCGTGGTCGTTTAATGCCGCCAGTAGCGCCGCTGCCGCCGGCTTTCTTGATGATTCTTCGCGCACCAGCTCATGGCTGCTACAGCGAATCATCCGGACGGCAGTTTTGTCGCTCCCGCCGAGCCCGATGAAGATATCGCAGCGATCGCCAAACAAATATCCGATCATGCGGAAGTGATTTATCAAACGTGGAAAGCCAGAGGTTTAGCGCCCAACGAAATACTCACCTGTCATAATAACGTGAACGCGGTCGATAAATTCGGCTCCGTGTTAACGTCCGCGTTCTCTGCCTCGTCGCCCTCCTCGCTGTCCTCTCCGTCCTCCTCGTCGCCCTCGCCCTCGCCTCCCAACCAAAGCAACGCGAAGTCGCGACCACCGTCAGACACCCCGATGATGGATTTGCTCTATGATAATGCGGCGGCCCCGTCTGTGAACGCCACCAATTTGGAACAAATTGTTAATAAGTTCGTCGTCGAAGATAAAGCCAGACTGGCGGCACGCCATAAAACGGCGGACGGGCCAGGTGCGCTGTCAACTGCCAAACACTACCCGTCTTCCATACAGTACGCTTTGCAGAAGTTCGAGAAAAGATCACCGGATGCGGCGGCAAAGGCTGCTGCTGTCCCGGCCCCGGTGCTCGCCAGCAGCCCGACCAAGTTCGTCTCGCGAGGCTCCGGCGATGCAGTATCGCCGACCAGATCGTCGGTGCCGTCTACGCCTCAGCCGTCGCTGTCGTTCTCGGCGAAACCCAAATCGCAGTTCCCGGCCGACGGCGAAAGGAATCCGCCCGAGCAGTTCATCCCGATGACGAACGCGCCGCAAATGGTGCGGCCGAGCGAGATTAGTAACGGCGCCGGCGGAGGAGGATCGTCGACCTGGCCCATTAAGAACAAATCCCTGTCGGAGAATTTCAAGTCATCCACTAAAGGTAACTACGACAGCAGACAGAAGTCCTCTACGCTGCCCTCGAAAATGGAGAAGAAAACCTCGAGCGAAGATTTCATGGATGCGGTGGCCAAAGAGGAGGAGCGGCTGATAAAGGCTCTACAGACCGGCATGGTGATCTCAGCTGTGAATGAGGCCAAGTCGAGTCCTCCTGATGGCGAGTCGAACAAGAGCCCGGCGGGTAAGATTCAACCTCGGGTTATTTCGGAATTCGAGCGGCTGCAAAATAGCCCTGATGACGCTGCTCAGTTGGCCGGCAGCAAGTTGAAGAGCAAGCAGACAAGCGTGGCCGAGAAGGCGGAAAATTTTTCTAAAAAATCCGACGTCGTCGACGGTGTGGCGTGCGACGTACCTAAGCGGAGACGACGGAGTGGCCCCGTGGATGCCGCCAATGCCGAGTCGCCTGGCGCTCAATTAAGGCCTAATTTACGAATAAATTCAACCAACAACGGCCCTAATAATCAGTCCGGCAATCCGGTGCGGCCGTTCCTGACCAGAGGCTCGGTCGCCGAACGAGTAATGATGTTTGAAAAGTGTCCCACCGAAATCATAGAAAAACGCTCGAAAGCGAATAACGCGAATTCGGCGTCTTGGAAGAATTTGGCCAGTGACGTGCATATGAAGATACAGGTAAGAAAAGTATTCAGTTTTCCAACTATGAATTAGATACACCGTTGCGTGGCGTTTTTAGCTTGTGGAATAATACTTAGTTTGTATGTAGTTTGGGGGGGGGGGAGATGAATTTTTAATTTCTCTTTGTGGACTTGATCTTTCGATCAGAGAAGATACACATTCCCGTTTTTCAGTTGTACAGAAGTTGGGTGGCAGGGTTGTGCCGTAGAATGAACTGGCATAGATTTTCTTATTCTACGCGTAGAATACATCATATAGAATAAATGACTTTTCTACACATTTTACTGTCGAATGTGTAGAATGCGTAGACTGACCAAAAGAAGAGTAAAAATTGAAAACTCTAAACAAAAAATTATTATTTTATTCTTTATTTGTAAATAATTAAGCTTTAAAAAGCTGTTCAAAAACATTAATTAGAACTTAAAATTCAGAACTTCGACAGTTATCTTTTATTTTAAGAGAGTAATAGGCATATATTAATTTTTTCGAATTATCAAGTTTGAGACGATTACGGCTATCATGCACATAACTCCACTGGGAAAAGACACGTTCAAGTTGAGCCGATGAAGCAGGAATCGAATTTAATTTCAATGCTAGTTCTTTGCAGAAAGGCAGCACGGCCTTCCAAAAATGCATAGGATTGTTATTTAATCCATTTGTGTATGATTTTTCGAAAATGGATTCTTTTTCCACAAAAGTGATGACATCTCCATAGGTGTGTTTCAATGATTCAATTATTAGGGGACTTCGCCCCCTGGCCATTTCGCGGCCCAACCCCTGCCGCCACTCACTTTGCTCGTGCCGACCTGCAGTATTTCGTAAGCTGGAGAAGTATAACTATTAAAAAAAATTTCAGCCAGTTCCCAGAGGCTCACCCCGAGGAGGTAACTGCCATGAGCCCGCAAGAAGAGGGTAGCCTCTCGTAATGCCTGTATGATGAAGAAGATTCAGACTTGTAATGTTAATTGTTTACCTGAATACCGGGATAAGGTACTCTTGTAAAAAACTACACCCTGTAAAACACCATCATACAGTTCTAACATTAATAACTTAAAATTCTAATTTCCCCCTTTTTTTTTTTTGTGATCAATAATCTATGTTCTTAATAAAATATTCTAATTCCTAATAATACTAGGAAACCGAATGTTGTCGAGAGACAAGAAAGAAAAAAGTTGGCTACAACAGTTTTAGTTTTGACACGACTCAGGTGGGGTTGAGGGAGGGAGATGCAATTTTTGTTTAGTTTAACTATCATGTTGAGTGAGCCAAGAATATGAGTCTACAATACCCTAGTGAACACTATATTTTTAATCGTATCTCTTACTTTTTCATCATTATACTGGTTATTAATTTGGATTCGGATCCCGCGTCTACTGCGACAGCGTCAGAAAGCTACATATAATGGACCAGGGGTAAGAAGTTGACAACTTGCATCGATATATAACTCAGTTCGGTCAAAGCTCTGCTCTTGAAATTTATTGATCGTCATAAAGAATGCAATTTTTTCAATGTAAAAGGCATATCAGGATCACCACAGGTATACACGATATTACCAGCTTTTTCTCCCGTCAGTATTTCTCAGCATAGAACCTTTGGCCAATTAACCGCACAATCAGTCTTGTTCCATTACAGAGACCATCAGATATGCATAATTTTCGAAGTAGCATGACAATACCACCCTTTTTCAAGTATAGTTTATGAGGTGGTAAACCAGATGGTGTTCATGAATTCAAGTACTCAGGAGGAAAAGACAAGTGCACTTGTTCATTTGAAGTTTCAGTTAGAGCAGTACCTAACGCCTGAGCACTATCAATTGAACAACAAACTGTCACCTCTCCTGGAAGTTTACTAAGAATTCGTCCATTCAGGTCATTCAGTTCATTTCGTGATGCTAAAATGGCTACTTTGGACATTTCCTCTGGAGTCATATTGTCATTATACATATCTTCCTCGAGGTCTGTGCTGATCATGTCTTCCAGGGGAACAAATTCGTCTATTTCATTATTACCTATTGCTAAAAGCCATTTCGGGAATTCTGATTCGCTGGTATTTACACGCATATTTTTAGTTAGTCTATGCTGCTGAAATATTGGCCAAATTGAACAGTTTTTCAGACGAGCGTCTACAATTTGCCGACGACCCCCTTTTTTTACTACTAGCAGCATCAGCCGGAAATCACCTCCAATAAAAAAGATTTTCCCACCAAATGGAGTTTCAAGGGTATGACATAGATGTGTGGAGGTATCATTGATCCTTCATCCCAAATGAACCAGTCTATCTGGGACAACCTACGTTTGTTTGACTTTTTCCACTTTAAAGAGGTGCGTGCGTCAATAGATAGGGGAAGGTTAAACGTTTTATGTGCAGTTCGTCCGAATTGTAATAATGTAACCGCAATGTCTGTCCAAGCAATTGGGGCCACTTTCATTAATTTTTGTTTGAAATAGTGGATTAGGCATTCATACAAAAATGTCTTCCCAGTGCCACCAGGACCAGCAAGGAAAAAGCAGTTGTTGGTTTTATTTTCGACAGCCAAAATAACATCATTGAAGATCCTTCTTTGATCCTTATTGAGTACAAGCCGCATTGACTCATATTTATTTTTATGTTCATCTATGGTCAGTCTGTCCTCATTCTCAATTACCATAGTTTCATCTATGTTACTGGAAAGTGACAGACCAAAATCAGAACAAGTGTAACCTTCCATTTGGAGAATTGTTTCAATATGCATTAAACCTTGATCTGTGGTGGTGGTGTCTTTGCATAACACTCCGCTGAATTTTTCCCACATTTCAGGTCCTGGTACATCAATGCCACTGATTAACATATACAAAAAAGTGACGAAGTTGCTCCACCGGGATCGCTGTGGACTTTTAGTATGTTAATTAGGGAGTCATTCCGAAGACATTCCAAAAAAAAAATCTTTGATATCATTTATGTCCATTTCCAGCCCTTTTTTTGTCTAATATTCCTGGACTGTATGGTAGGAAAGTTGGTTTAGTGGTAATCAGTCCACTTGCTGTTAGCTGATCCGGTAACTCCAGAAAAAAATCAGAAACTTTGGCAGTGTGAAGAGTGTGGTTTCGAATTTCTCGTATCTGTGCCGCGTGTAAAGTAGTTACCAGAAAAGAGACCACGCTTATGTAGAATTTTGTGTTGAAGCTATTTTGTTTGAAACTTTTTCGCCGGAGTAAACAGTTCTCATTGTTTTATTGTCTTATTGTACAATGTACAATATCTATGGCTGGTAGTACAACTTACGCTTATTTTTTAAGTTGCATATCGTACATGCGGTTAGCCATTTACACGATGAGTAAAGGCATGTACTGAAAAAAAAAAGAAGAAATGTTCATATTATTCCGGTGGAGGGGGTATCTATGCTCAGATCTTCAAATCTTAGGGTATTTTAGTATATGTTGATTAGAAGTTCAGAATCTAAACATTTCATCAAACATAATATACTAGGAATATAAGAATTCGATCCATATTTTGTTCTACTGGCTTACTGCGGTCGATTTGTCGGTATTCTTTAATAGAAGGTTACTTATTGTAAGTAACATTTTCGATCTAATGCAATTTCTTAATACTCTTGAAGTTAGTCGTGGAAGTGTGTGCGTTATCGTATCACGATATCTTATTGTATCTATTCAGTCGGCGAAGATGTAAATATAATTGAAGCTTTAAAAACAAAAACGTTTCGTGTGGATATGTTTTCCGTTTCGCTACTTTCGATGAAAAATTAATGCTGTACACGCATCGTTTACAATGGTGATTTTTTACCTGGCGAAGGAGGGGCCAAAAAAGTTTGTCGTCACGAATTTAAATCGGTAATTATTGGTCGATACTTTTCGGCTGCTCCAAGTGATTTCGGTTTTCTGGAATGATGTAACGCTCGCGAACGGAGATTATTTTTCGTATCCTCCTCTCTCCTAGTTCATTTTTTTCTCAGAAATGAAAAGATTACCGCAGGAGAGAAGAAAGAAGAAAGTGGAGAGACGCAACCTACTAGTCAAGAGACTAAGGACTGTAATAATAATAATAATAATAATAATAATAATAATAACAACAACAACAACATGTAATCCGTTCCCAGTCTGGCCCCAAATACGACTTATCCCACTTTTCCCTTTTCCAACGGGTCAGTGTGCGGGGTATTCCACAAGAACAAGGATGGGACCTCTTCCTCTCCAAAATGCTTCACCTGGCCGGCAACCTTACGGAAATGTCACCTTATTACTAGCGACGAATATTTTCTCGACTTTTCCTTGAAAATATTTTTGAAAACGACGGAAAACAAACAACGGAAAATGCATCCAAAGCTAAAAATAATCGATTGAGCTTACTATGATACACCCGTACTTTCAAGGTCGAATTCGTGCTGACGAACTCAGTTATTATCCTAAATAATGCTAATCGGATCTAGCCATGCAGAACTGCAGACAATATAATAATGATACGCGCAGACCTTAGACAAACCTCTCAGTCTCGCCTACCACAAAAAATAAAGGATGCCCTTCCTACAAAAAAATGAACCTCCTATTAAAATGGGTAAGGCATTTTGCAAGTATGAAGTCAGCCAGAATATTCTGAGCGGTATAAATAGTCTCACACGAGGCGAGGGCTCGGTGATTACGAAACTCGTGTACCGACTTCCACCCGTTTATCTGCAATTTATTTGATCAATCCGCACCAGAACGGTAAATAAGTAGGAAAAGTGGATTATACATATTTGCGACAGAGGCGGAAACCTTTGAGCCGTATATCGACAATATCGTTGTTAAAGCTAGATAGGTGCCTGTACGTGTAGTCGTATACCCACCGAATAATTATCTGTTTTTGTGTAACATTGGGCTGTACAAATTCATCCACAAGCGACCGAAGTAAAATAGAAAACAGTATTGGAATGCTGACTTACAGTTTAACTTTGAAACGTCTCATTGAAAAACAAACGTAAGCTGCAGCATATAAAATACTGTTTCAAAATGCCTATAAAATACAAATAAGCTCGCCGTTCTGCACTCTTTAAAAACTAGCGCTTGTGTAGGAAATAGGAACTAGAGTCAATAACCTCGTTGTCTTTAATACAACCGCAAAGCGAGCAGCCAGAATTAAAACTTCACTTTCTGAAATAGCTTATTCAACGTGAACATGATTTGCAGTCATATTTGTATATTCTCGTACGTACTCGAAATAGCCAAAGAGTGTAAAGCAGCAGCAGAGTGGTACCAGACAGGCCCCCGGGAAAATTCGTTTTGCAGGTTACCACCGTAGCAATCGCAGGCCAACCCCCTCCCACTCATCCACGAGGAAAGTTGAAAAAATAACATTTTTGATCACGATTGCCATTTTTCTTTTCCCCTTTTTAGTTTCTTTCCCCCGCCCAAAAAAGTGTAAAAATGTCAATCGATTCCTCGCTCCGATTCAGTCAGATTTTTCGGCCTCTGTCTTGACGCTCGCCTCTCTTGGTTACCTCATATAAAACACATAAAAGCTAAATGTTTGCGCTCACTCAATGTTCTGAAGTGCCTCTCACATCCTTCCAAATGCCTCATTCAGTTACATCAGACTCTGATCCGATCTGTCATGGGTTACGGATCACCCATATATGGACTTGCTCCTCCCTCATACTTGAAGCTTCTTGACGCTGTCCAAAATGAGGGTTTACGTGTCGCCATTAGCGCCTTTCGCACTTGCCCAGCTTTGAGTATGTGTGAGGATGCTGGAATTTCTCCTCTCTCTTACCGCCGATTGTAATTCACTGCCAAACTTCTCGTTACGATAGCACACAACCCTAATCTTCCTGCCTATGAGTGTCTCTTTAACCTTTCAAACTACACCGCTGTTCCTAAATTCTCACTGCACTTACGTTCACACTTTAAAGGGACATTGTTCCGTACCTTTTCCTACAATTCACTACCAACACTCCATACATCACCCCCATTCTGGTTGTTGAACCTTCCCCCATGCAATTTTGAACTTACAGAATTCCCTAAAAATCCACCCTTCCCCCAGTTTATCGGACACATTTG
The DNA here is from genome assembly GCA_031841125.1 of Acanthococcus lagerstroemiae. Classification (NCBI taxonomy): domain Eukaryota; kingdom Metazoa; phylum Arthropoda; class Insecta; order Hemiptera; family Eriococcidae; genus Acanthococcus; species Acanthococcus lagerstroemiae. The sequence goes on from CM063107.1 coordinate 16,857,842, forward strand.
TAAGAAATTCTGGACCGCTCTCCTGACCGTATCCTGTGCTTCACTGATGGTTCAAAGTACAACCGATGCACTCCATAGATAGTCTACTACACTCCTTCCAACTTAAAAACGTAGCTTCCATCTACACAGCCCTCCATGCTATCCTTCAGTGCCTAGTCACGATCTCGTTCGAAGGTCCACCGACCCTAACCCACTATTTGGTCCTCTCAGATTCACTTTCCTCCTTAAGATCTATTTCTGATCGCCTTTCAACGCAAGCTCTCGTCCAATGCATCCGTCTCATTCTCCATCTCATTTCCTTCACCACCAAAAGCATTTCACTCATCTGGATCCCAAGCCGTATTGGTATCCCAGGAAATGAGGCAGTTGATCAAGCAGCACAGCAAGCTACACAGCACTCCCATATATCCCTCGTCACCTCCCTATCTCAACAGATCTCACTTCTGCCATTCGCCAGACCATTTTGCATAAGTGGTTCAAAGAGTGGCGCCATCAAGTCCTTCGACACAACAAGCTCGCACAAATCAAGCCCACACCTGTCCCCTGGTCAACGTCCTAACGTTCCTCCCGCTGCGAGGAAGTCATCATTACCCGCCTCAGGATTGGACATAGACGCCTCACATATACGCATTTTCTCACTAACCTTTATCCCCTCAACGGCCCACATTGTGAAGATGAAGACCCTCTCATCATGGACCACCTCTTTTCATGCCCCTCTCTCACCTGCCTTCGTAACTCTCACCACGTTCCCCTTTGTCGAATTTCGGCCATCTCCAACTCCCACAAGCACATAAACACCTACCTTTCCGGTGCTGGATATCTCTGCGACTTATAGACAACAACCTTTTCCGAGCTCATAGCCCGAGAAAAAGATTTATCATTTTTTTAAACATTTTCTGCGATTTCCAATTTACTTTTTCAAATTCTGAAATGTTGAACTTTGACACCAGAAATATAAACGATATCAATAATACTGATAAGTTAGCTAATACAGAATGCCTAGTTCTGGAAAAGCTAGGAAATGTCTGGAAAAGTCAGGGATTTAGAAAATATTTCTGGAAAAAGCATGGTGCATATAAGAGAGCTTCCAAAAATGTGCTTTCATATGTTGTCCTTTATAGTGGTTAAAGCTGAAATGAAGCAAATGAAAGTTCTTTTTTTCTTCTTATACCTTAGTTTGGTTTTTATGTTTGTATTCGTAATAAAATTGCAAAACTTTGAATATTGCGCACATTTTTTCACACACCCTGTAACTTTATTTAGCCACCTTTTTGGTTGTTCCGAAACAACTGGGCACCCTGTCATAAAAACTGCAAATTTAAAAAAAAAAAACATCGAAATGGGAAACTTTTTATTATTTTCTTTTTCACTGTGATTCCCGTGACTCGCAAATAGCTGGTTCGAGGTTCGAGATAAAAATTTAAAAATCATCCAATGAAACCTGTCTATAGTGGACTCGTCTAATCTGGAAAACCTGTCACTGGAAAAAACATGTGGTCCGTTGAGAAAACCTGTATATTCCAATGTATAATATGGAACGCCTGTCTGACGTGGAAGTGGAAACTAAAAATATACAAAAAACCTGTGTAAAATGGAAATTGGCACGTGTCTTTTAATGATTTTTCCATGTTCGCACAGGTTTCTTTAAGGTAGTGCGGCTCTAGTGCGGTTTGTATTAAAAGAGTTTTGCTGGGGCCGGAATAAAGGCATACAAAATGAAATAGACAAAAGTGTTTAGAAGGTGCGTACATTGAATGATAGAAAAAATGAAGAGCGAAAACTTTTTTTTTTTGGTTCACCCGGGTAATGTGGAAAACCTGTCATTATGGAAATTTTGGAGTGGTCCGTTTAGATTCCACTGTAGGCAGGCTTCACTGTACTTCATTTAGTACACATCAACAGCCACATATGTCGAAAAACGAATTAAAATATTTATATTTCCAAGTTACTTTTTCCTAAATTTGAAAATTGTTGAATGTTAGAATTTTTCAACACAAGAACTTCAAAATTATTACGCGATACTAACACAAATCACGTTTTCATAGCCTAAACTGTGTAGAACGGTAGGTGAAGGTTCACTCTATATGATTTATTACATACAAAAAGTTGAAGATTTATTGATCCTCGAAAAAAGGATCAACATTTGATACCTAGAACATTTGGCACTTTACCTTAACAGTCGGCAACATTTTAGTGACTTAGTATAATAAATGGACATCTGTGGGAAAACAATTTCTGCGTTTTTCATACGAGACTTGGGATGCGTAGGAAAAATTTTTCTTTTAAATCCATTTTCCCGTACTTTGTGAATGATTGGGAGTCGAATGACGGGATCTGTTAACTATATCAAACCCAGCTCCAAATTTTCAGGTTGTACCCTGTCCATCAAGTGGAATAATAATCATTTTAGCACTGCCAGTAGATTCTCCGACTTTAAAAGCTCAAAAACTAGGTGGCGGCTCTGGGCAGTAGCGTAAACAGAAGAATTTTGAAGAGGACGGGGTAGCCTATAATTTTATATTAAGGTAAGGTAGCCTAATATGGACCACGTTTGGTTTTTTGGTCATACGTTATGAGGCAAAAATATGGCTAACTGCCTTGAATGATAGCTGAAGGACCCTAGTATGACCTCCAAAATGACATTTCAAAAAAACATAATTTAGATTTCAAAAGATTTTTTTTTGTGAATTTTGTTTAGGAAATCAAATTTGGGCTACTATTATAAACCACTTCTTTTTTTTTCTAAGAGTTAAAATTACAAAATAAATGTTTAATATTAAGTTGAACAGTTTCGATAAGCGAAAACCAGAGATTCAAATATGTTGAGCACATAAATAATCAACAATCGTTAAAAGAATGGAATGTTGTTTGGAAGCTTTTAAACATCAAGGTGTCTACAGGTTTGGAAAATTTGGAAAGTTTGGAAAAAGGCAGGAATTTGAAAAGTAGGTCAGGAAGTTTGTAAATAGTCAGGAAATTCAACAATATTTTTGAGAAGTTTGGAAAAAAACCAACAAGGAATGAACTCACGGAAAATTTTTTTCGTCGTTTAATTTTGCTTCAGCACTCCATAGACACCTTCCTAATGCTTTCACCCAAAATCAGTTTATTTTAACCATAGCGTCTAGTAATTTGAACATAAATACATATATATTGTCTATAATGTAAAGGTTTAAAAAAGAGAAAAATAAGTTTGGAAAAAGTCAGGAATTTATTTTTTTTTTCCATTCTTGTAGACACCTTTTTTTTTAACGCTGAAAATTGCCGATTATATGTTTTTGTCGGTCCAAAATTTACGACTTTTTTCTATCCGTAAAAATTAACATAATTTTTGAACGCATTTCCATGTTATAAGTGGTCTACATCGAAGTACCAAAACAAACATTTTTTTAAATTACTTATTGCCAAGTCGGAACCTTCAGTCGAAAAACGCTATATACTTAGCATTCAAATCGTATTTTTTTAGGCTAAAAATGACGCCGAAAAATTTTTTTAATCATTTGTTTCCAAAATTATCACATAGAACGTACATGACAATAAAAAAAGTTGAAAGCATTAAAATCGTTTTTTTCTTGTATTTTTGGGGGGTTGGGGTGAGGAGGGCTTCCAAGTTTGAATTTTCAACGTATATCGGGATGTCACATTAAAGAAAACAGCTTAGATTTTTTGCCGGCTGGTAGCGCCGTAAACAGACTTGATAGACCGGTGCTCTGTATTGAGAGTCGGTCCATATTAGGCTACTCTACCTTAATTCATTGAAGAAAAAAAAACAAACTAAAAGCTCTCATAGGTAAGATTATGCTTGAAACGAGTAAAAACTTTTTTTAACTACTTGATTCGTTTCGTAAAAATAAGTAATTTTCAATTTTTTACCAGCTCGGGGGAAGGGGGGCATATCCTCGTATTTCCTTTAAAATCTTTTTAAATTTTTAACGTATTTTACTCGACCAAAATCTTCCAGAACAAACTTTTTCGTATTGGCTTAAGATTATTACTCTTAACTCGACAGAGACTTTCTTAAGACTTCCAGAATTTTACTACACCATTTAAGACTCATGAAGATGAGCAATAAAATGGGCATTTTGTAATATTTTCCTGACTCAGGGGAGTGGAAGATATATTCCATAATTTTTTTTAATTCTTTCAGACGTATTTTATTTTTGAAGACTCTACCAGAATTCGTCAAGCCCATCTCTAAAACTTTTTCATTCTAGTTCAGTGTTATTATTTCAGACTCTATAAAGACTTTTGTAGACTCTTCTAGCTTTTCAAATACGTTTTAACACTCCTTAAATAAGCAGTAAAATGGGTATTTTCAACTTTCTTCTAAAGCAAAAAGAGGAAGAGGAAATGTATCCTGCACACTTCCTCGAGATTATTAGACTATTTTACTCATCAAGACTCATTCAGAATTTTCTAGGATATATCTAAAAAACGTTCGAATTTAAGATCATTATTCTACACTTCACGGAGACTTTTTCAGGCTCTTCCAGATTTGTACAAAACTCTATAAGACTCGTTGAGGTGAGTTATAAAACGTGTATTTTCAATTTTTTCCGATAAGAAGGGGGTGGATATATCCTCATACATTGTTTAAATTCTGAGGTGTGTTTTATTTTTCAAGACTCGTCCAGAATTGTTCTAGATTGTTTCTGCAGGTTTTTCGAAGTTGCTTGAGATTATTGTTTTATGCTCTACGGGTACTTTTTCACTCTTTTAAACTTCTCGGAGACATAGGCTTGGTTAAGAATACTTGAGACGCGATTAGACACTAAAAGAAACGAGTTTAGAAACGCCTTAAAATGTCTCAGAACATATTGAAACCGCCTCTATAAGCATTTAACTGAGCTGGAAGAGTTTCAAAAAAATCAGTGAAGCATAGAATAGTCGTTAAGAAGTTTCAGTCATGTTTGCAAGTCTTGAACAAGTTTTGAAAAATATAAAGCGGGTTTGGAAAAATGTTAATGAATATCAAAGACCTGTCTGGAGATTTTCAAAGGACCTTAAATAAGTACGAAAAAGTCTCAATTAGTCCTAATGATGTCGAGAATAGTCTTCAAAAATCATTACTAAGCCAGAAATAGTCTTGAAACGAATCTCAAAAATCCTGACGAATGATAGAAACTTGTTCAGAAGTCTTGTAGCCACAGATTAAAGAAGTTTAGAAGAGCTTTGGAGTTCTAAACCTATCTAGATGGATGTCAAAAAGGCTGAAACAGGTAACATAGTTATGAAAAAAATATCTCACCCATTCTGAAAAAAGTATTAAAAATATAAAGAGTTTAAGAATTTTTTTTTAATCTCGAGACTTGGGATAGTGTTTACCGAGTCCGTAGAATTCGTAAGGGGCCTTAAACATGTCTCGAAGAATTGAAAAAAAATCTAAAACATAGCAAAAGCCTTTGAAAAGTCTTGAAGAGTCATAAACAAGCACTGAAGAGGCTTGAAGATGTTGAACCAATTCTCGGATCTTCAGGCTATATTTATGCCAGGCTATTAGGAATTTGCCCGGTTTCCCGGCGTGCCACTCAGTTCCTGATGTATAGAAACGTTTTCCAAATTTCAACCGTCTGGCAAAATTAACTAAAAACTCCCGATTTAACACGTGTATGATACCAGTGTTCTTCATTTGATTCTAAAGTCCATGTTTACGTTCTGAATTGTAATCAAATGTGTTGTGCCAAATTTCAAGAAAATGCATCATTGTGAAGCACCGGTGATTTCTCCCGTATCGAGATTTCTTCTGTGTAAGCTCAGCGGTATAGGTGGAGCGATTTTTTGAAGGGCGGAGGACTATTAAAATTGGCAGAATTTTCTCTAACATTAAAAATGCTGAGTCTCTTAGAACGTTTACTGGCTGGTCCTTTTGCCTTAAACCCATCACTGATCAATGATATAATTTAGCTTCAAGAATCACCTCACGACGAAAAGAATGGTATTTTTGAAATTCTGGAGTCGGATCTAAAATCAGCGTGAAAAATATAATGTAGTAATACATATTTTCCTAATCCGGAAACTTTTTCTCCCATTTTACATGCTAACCCTAACGTTACCAGCTCCTAGATTCCTTTTCATCGATGTTAATTTTTTGATCTCCCTGCCCCCTCTGATAAAACTCATGTGCAAAATTGTGTTTTTTCTTTTTTCTTTTAAACTGGAATTTTCAACAGGTGCCCATTGGTTTCAGTGCAACCTGCGATGCGACGCCGCAATAACCAATACCGGTTTACAAGCTCGATTATCAAATTATTAGTTTTATTCGCTATTTTCATAATCATCGCCCCCGATTTAAAATGGTCGTTATTTCGGTTCGTGTGGTAAATAAATAACGCCCACGATATCATTCATTTCGAATGTGTTCGCAGTGACGGCAAAGCCTTCGTGTGTGTTTTTTACTCCTCTATGTGCTGTTACTGTAAACTTGTACTACCTACATGCACTGTACACCGATTTTGACATACATTAGCCTTGAGTTACTGCATTTTCTGGAAAAGTGTGACGTGTGGTTAGGCTTCGTTCCTCGAGATTACATTTCGATGAAAATTTAAATAATTGCGGAGACTGTACCGAGTAGCCGCGGGCTGTGTTTTGATACATTTACCGGGCCTCAGTTTTATCCTTCGGTATTCTTTGTATTATGTCGAAAGCGCTGTGTAAGAAAGCTGAGAGCTGCTCAGGAACCAACTTGGTCCACTTTTTTAAAATGCTAGTCCGAGTTTAATGTGCTAAGATTACTCACCTGTATCCCTCGTGCTACCTTCTGTCGGAGGGCAGTTAATCAACTCGGACTTCGCGAAAAAGTTTCTCAACTGCAGTGCCCTAATCAATGAACTACTCGAGGACTTCATGGCCTAACTACTATGACGACACTGGCTCTGCTCGTATTAGCCCCCTATTCGAGGCTGCTTTTTTCACTTTTTCCCTCTCGCCGCATGAAGGTTCGGATACTTCGACACCTGAGGGCAACTATATGATAGTCTGTCTTGATTTCAAACCTGAAAAATTCTTCGGATGACTTCTCCAGTACTCCTTCCCGGGTTACTGTCAGCTACCTTGACGCACAGTTGAGCGAATGGGGCAGATTAAATAGATAAATATGTAGATGGATAGATAGCCGCTGGTGGTGTTAGATACATCGATGAAACATAAAAAACAAATAGAACAAACAAAGCAAGTTGACAAGGTAAAGTACTAAAAGCGGATCAGTGAATGGACTTCTCCAAAAAGCCAGGTCAGAATGAAGTAAAGCGACTGCGCGGGCCCGTTTTTGGTACATGTGCATACTAAGAAACAAGTAGTAAAAGAACCTCAACAAACACTAAAATACAAATACGGCTATATAAAAAACAATATTCTTGTCAACTCCAACATAATAGGGAGGGCTGGCTTAGTTTCATTGTGAATGTAGTTGCTGAGTTGGCAGAGGCGTAATTAAACGTACCTTGTGCGTTTTCTTTTTTTCTTTCTTTACACAGGTTCAGAATGTGTAGCTAATGTAGAAGAAGTGAAACGAACGCGAACGTGAAAACATGCAACGGAAATTATGTAGTTTAGGTCCACCCACATTTAGTGAGATGGAGACCAAGAGAAAGAGCAGGCGTGTATGTGAAACCCGACTGCTTTCCCAACACACCTCCATTAACATTTTCTTGTCAGATAACATTCAGGAAAACATGCAACAGAAGTGATGTAGTAACGTTCAACCCAAATTTAGTGAGATAGAGAGCGCATATGTGGAACCAGACTACTTCCCTTACACACCTTAGTTACATTTTTCTGTCAGGTAACATTCATGAAAACATGCAGTAGAAGTAATGTAGTGATGTTCCGCCCACATTTAATGATAGAGAGCGCGTATGTGAAACCAAACTGCTTCCCTTACACATCTCTGTTAACATTTTTCTGTCAGATAACATTCAGGAAAACATGCAACAGAAGTGATGTAGTGACGTTCAACCCAAATTTAGTGAGATAGAGAGCGCATATGTGAAACCAGACTACTTCCCTTACACACCTTAGTTTACATTTTTCTGTCCGGTAACATTCATGAAAACATGCAGTAGAAGTAATGTAGGTAGTAATGTTCCGCCCACATTTAATGATAGAGAGCGCGTATGTGAAACAAGACTACTTTCCTTACACACCTCAGTTAAAATTTTTCTGTCAGATAGCATTCAGGAAAACATTCAATGGAAACCGCCCACGTTTAGTGAGATAGATTGCGAAAGAGAGAGGGAGAGCGAGTGCGCGTGTATGTGAAACCAGACTGCTTCCTTTCCACACCTCCATTGATAGTTCTCTACTCGGGCCGAGCATCCGCTAGGAACGCTACAATCAGCAAAATTGAAAACGGGGTTAGAACAATTTTCCTATTTGAATGTTAATTCAGTTATCTCAAAAGAAGTCGAGAACGAAGCCATGTAGCGGAAAAATTAAGAGGACAAAATTGGCAGAGCGTAAAATTTCCTATGAGTTACCTTCTCTCATAAATATTTATTTCGATCGATTTAAAGAAAGCTTCCACCCACCACCCGCGCTGCTCAACTATCCCGTTTTCCTTGTGCGCGATACTAACGCTGCTCGGCCCGAAGTAGATAATAATCAGTACACACACCTACTCACTAATATACGAGCAGCAATTCATGTAGTGCGAAAGAAACTTCGCTTCTGTCGAGTGTCCCCCAACACCTCACACTTTTTTTTGGTTATTGCATTTTCTCAGTTTGCATACTCGAAAGGTTCACATTTGAGACACGGATCCCACATGCGGATAATTTTAGATCACTATAAATGGTTGTAAGTTCTGAAATCGCTGCTGATTTTATTATACATGTTAATCTATTGGAATGTCATGTCAGATGTTCCCCTCAGTACAAAATGACCATTTTTGGCAATTTGACACGAAGATATAAAGGCCCAAAAAATGATTCAAATTTGGTACTTTATCTTATGTTAGTGAAACTTCATCACTGAATAGAGGTCATCAAGATTTTCAGTTTCAGCTACAAATGATGATAATTTACGAGTTTTCATTGGGACTCCCCAGCTCTTTGAGAGCTCAGTTTCAGGAACCCAAAACTGTTTTTACAGTTTCTAAAAGACGACGAAAATGGACATAATTTGAAGTTGCAATTAGTTAAGGTAAAGTATTGAATTTGGATCAGTCATTTTTTCTGACTTTCGTAGCATCATGTCGAATTGCCAGAAATGATCATTTTTTGTATTGAGGCTGACATCCGATGTAAGACTCCAATATATTAATAAAATTAGCAATGATTTCAGAACTTATGACTATTTATAGTGACCTGAAACCATTCGCATTTGAGACCCATATCTCAAATGTGAACTTTCTGAGTACGCAAAATATAAAACGTGGGTATGGACAAGGGGGAGACTCTGAGGGTTTGAACCCTATAGGCAAAATAAGGGTTTCAAGAGTTATTTGTGGCAGATCAAGGGGAAAGTGTAAAGGGTCAGGTAGGACAGAGAACAAGGTGTTTTAGACCCCCATCCCCTATAACGGAATTATCGACGTTCTTGCTAAAATAATGTGAAAACGAAAAAGAAAACGCGCAGAATACGTTCACTCACGTTCCTTTCTATTCAGCAACTGCATTCACAATGAAACTAAACCATTTCTCCCCACTACATTCGGGTTAACAAGAACGCCCTTCTTTACACAGCCCGATTTCAGTGTTTTTCGAGCTCTGGAATTTAGCGACCTCATTCCATAGACACACATTTACAGGAAAGAGGCTTGATGCCGTTGCTTTGCTTCACTCTGACCTGGATTTTTGGAAAAGGTTATAAATGAATCACTGATCCGCTGTAGATACTTATTTGTTGTATTTAATCAATGAGTCTAATCCCGCTATTTATCTATTTAATTGGTCCGTGTGTTCGATTATGTATTAGGATGCCTGACCTTGGACTGGGGTAGGGGGATTGGAGAACTCATCCGAAAAATGTTTCAGGTTTGAAATCAAGATATTACATTTAAATAACGCTCTATTATCAAACTGAAAAATAAAAATCATTTACAAACCTGGCCACTGCATTTTCTATTTCAAGAGTGGAGAGGGGATGAAAAGAAAAGACTTGCGTAAGGACTTGCTCTGTTAAGATATTTTGTAACAAATAATGCGATATTTTTTAATCAAGAAATTGAACAATTTTCTAAAATTTGTCAAGTGTTTTATTTTCAACGAGAAGGTTTAGAGACGGGAGAAGAGATGCTTTGAACCTTTTAATTTTTTCAAACTGTATACTTTTTGGATTAAAAAATTTCATCACATTATAGTGAAAGCCCGGTTATCCGAACCCCGATTATCTGAAGTAGGTACCGTATTATCCGAAGTCCTCAGAACCCCTCCCGATTATCCAAACATTTACCGTGTTATCCGAACCTTGTTTACGGACGTCATGATGTTGAGAAAATGGAGAGACAGTGCAGCCAGAAAACGAGTCGTAAATGTTGCATAAAAATCTCTGGACTATTTTTGGAAAAAATGAATCTTTACATTTTTTATTTAATTTAATTTTTATATAGCCAAAGTATTTACTGTATCTTTTTCTACATCATTTTTCTAATCATTTTGGTCTTACATAATGCGCTAGTCATCTACGAGTATGTAATCATTTTTATTCATAATACAGTACATTCGTTCTTTTTGCCCTTATTTATAATAGATTGGAAAAAGTCCATATCCGAATTTTTGATTATCCGAAGCACCCAATTCCCCAAGTAGTTCGGATAACCGGGGTTCCATTGTATATCAAAGTTGACAACCTTCTCGAGTTCGGTATCTGTTCTGTTTTCGGAGAAAAGAGAGAGATCTTCCACAAAATGTTTCCACGAAGTAAAATTAGAATATCTACAAGCCCGTACAGTTTATTAGGGGTTTTAAACGAAAGTATAAATTTGAAAATTCATAATTTTGTCGAATAAAAGATGAAAAGTTTTTCTGAAACTGCTACATTGTTTTTTGTGTTTGTTTTTTTCTTGATTTCTTTCGGGAAGGAAGGAGTGCATCAAAGCAAGAACACATTGACCCTATTGCACTTGCTGATAAAAGCATTTTGAATTTAGAAAATATTTATTATTTTTCCAGAATATAATATGAAAAAAAATCTCAAGCTTGGACTTGGATTTTTATGAGGAGGGGGATGAGGAGATGAAAAAAATTTATAGGGCTTTCTCTCCTAGACATGAACATAATTAGTGCAAAAAGTGCGAAATTTTCCCAAACTGAAAATGAGAAATTTTTTTTTGTGTTTGTTTTGTTTGTTTTGTTAATTATTAGAAGGAAAGGATAAAAAGGTGTAAAACGCATAAGAAAACATTTTTATGATGAAAATATTCCGGTAATAATTCGCACATCTCCCTAATGAAAAATAAAGAATTTTCAACAAGCTCGTGTGTCCCAGTTGGAGAAAGGAAATAAGAGAAGACCGCTTCACGATTTATTCTTCACGCGCGTATCTTGGGGGAAAAGATGCGTAGCAAAAAGAGGAGGTACGAGACGTGAAACACTTTTTCCCTGTTGAAAAAAAAATGCGCACCTTCGCCAGCCAATAAGGAAATTTTTTTGAATGCGAAAACGTCAATGTTGGTAGGTGTCAGTTCACCTGAAAATTTATAATTGGATTACCTGTTCAGAGAAGGATGTGAGGGTAATAATGTCGCGAATGACCAAACGGATGTTATGTAATTACATCAGGTTTTGATGACGCTTAGTCCGATTCAAAAATGATTTCGATTCCATTTTGAAAAAATAACTCTCGGACTATACCTAAACATGACGCTTATTTTCATATTGTCTGAAGAACGCAGCTATATATGTATAATTAGAAGAACTACAAAAGGTGTGCAAAAATCAGGAACTCGAACGTTCGTATTGTAACATTGTTACATGAATAGCTATGCCGCAATAAGACAATTAATGCACGTTCTTGTTTTGTTGCACGAAGTACTTATACGAACTAGTTGAAATATAATGCGTGCACGTGTGCTGAGAGGCAGCATTATTCAATTTTTATTACCTAACAATTAACTAAAACAATCTACCTAAAACGTTCAACAATTTTGAATTAGATAATGCTGTATTTCATGATCGTGGAACGCTTATCTTATGTGCGCGGATATATTATTGCAATTCAACGACGAGAAATTTGACCCCCGGCCAATTTATCCACTGACGAAATAAAACGGAAAAAGGGGAAAATCTTCCGCAGTATTTCTGATTCAGTAACTTATTATAGTTCGGGTGCATGGCTGAGAACTGTCGAAATGGGTACCCTATCTTACTGACTGTTTCAGCTACAATCCATTTTTTTTTTAATGGATTCAATGTACCAAAAAAAATCTGAGTTATCCAGTATCGGTAGATGTCACCACCATCCAGTAAAAGAAAAGGGAGATAAGGATATTGACGAAACCGTTATTTTGGGTCGTTCTCCAGACTTATCTTTGAACCAGGAAAGATTGACTACTACAGTGGACGGAAGACCCTGATAACAGAACTTTACGCCATTCCCTCCGGAAATGTGAAATTACCTACTGACATCAAATTGAACTCCTTAACATATACTTCCAATGTTCCAATCATTCTGAATAATAATATGACTTTATTGGGAAAAAGCAATTTGAAACAAAAATTTGAAAAAATATAACAGGTATTGAGACAAGATGGTAACATTTACTCGTTGGACACCTCGTTTTGCTTTTTACATTCAAAAGATGGTAATTGTCGTGTCTGATAAATGAATGTCTTTGGAACTTGAGGATCTTATGGTGTAACCCAGAATACCCCATATCCCTTTTAAAAAAATTAGGATTTAAAATTTGCCGGTACCAAAATATTCTCAGTTTCTGGAGAGTGACCCTTTTATAGAAATCAGCGAGAAGCAATTTTTATATTTTCATCGTCTAATCGTTTGTTGCTTTCCGTGTGTTCCACTTCGTCTGTTTTGGTAGCTAGTAGCAGTAAAATTTTGGGAATTTGTTGCATAAATAATATTAGAGTGAAACGATGACATTTTTTTTTTGAACTTCAGTGATGACCTCAAATAGAGTGTTGCATGTTAGTATGAGTATAACGAGTTGAAAGTTCTTTGAAAAAAATTGATACACTTATTTAGGTTTTGCCCAATGAGCTGAACGTTCAGGAAGTTTTAAATACTGTTTCAGATTCCAAGATTGACTAAACGTCTTCAAGATTCTAACAGGCGTCCTTGAGACTCTGTCAGACATTTCAGAGACTTTTTTTAAATTTTTGCTTCTCAACCCGAGCCCTGGAATCCGCTCTTTCAAGCATTACCTTCAGAGACGTCGAGAAGGCTGTTAGAGCTGTTGTAGCCCTCGTTTCTTCCTGCCGAAAAACTGGCCTAAGTCGAAATGTAGCAAGTTGCTACGTGGGCTCGAATCCGGGATTTCCGGATTCCGAGACCAGCGCGCTATCCACTCGGCCAACCATACCCACTTCTTAAAGACTTACAGTGTTACGAGTATATTAAAATTCTTCAAGATTTCAAGATTTTTCGAGCCTTGGAATTTTTTTTTTTTTAATGATTCTTTAAACCCGTGACTTTTTAGTCCTATGAAGACTTTTTTTAATAAAAAAAAACAGTAACCTGTTTAGGTAACATTTTTAGACTGGTCCGAAACTATATGAGACTCACTCAAATAGGTCAGTGAGACAATGGAAATCGTCTTCATCAAACTTGTTTGGGACGCTTGAAAACTTCTTTTTGAAACTGTTTCATATTAGGCCGAATGTGGATTTTTTGACATTTCCATGTCTTTACCTTGGAACATAAACGGGAAAAAAACGTTACATTTTGAGCGTTACTTTGGAGCATTATGAAAAAAAGAAAAACAGCTGATCGAGAGCTTTGGCCTATTTTATTTATTTATTTATTTTATACATTTTACCCTCTCCAGTCGACAGGTAATACCCAGGTTCTTGGCAGGGAAGACATAATATTACAGCCGGTAGTAATAATAAAAATGTAGAACTCAAACTCAAAAACATAAACAAAAAACAAAATAAAAACTACACAACAATTAACGAAAAAAGAGTTACTTTTTGAGCGTTACTTCTCCTGATCATACTGTAATGAAAAAATTTCCATGGAAATTTCTATTAACAAGTTGGCTGCAGACTGCTTGAGCGTTACTTCTATCAGTATGATATAGCTCTTCATGGTTATAATTCAGTTCAGCGGTTCAAATTTCCATGGAAATTTTAATTTTTTTCAGCCATCTTCAGTACGAGTATTTAATAGAAATTTCCATGAAAATTGTTTTTAATTAAGGTTCGATCAGGTCGAATTATTTATTAATTCTTCCATGGATTTTGTTTGACATTTTCATGTCTTTGCTTTGGCACATAAACGAAAAACAGCGGTACTTTAAAGCATTACTTTGGAGCATCACGAAAAAAATAAAACAGCTGATTGAGAGCTTTGGCATATAAACGAAGAAAATGTTACTTTTTGAGCGTTACTTCTGAGGCGAGAATCGAAATCAAGGCTCTTCGTGGTGACAATTCAGTTCAGTGGTTAACATTTTCATGGAAATTTAGTTTTCCTTCAGCCATGGGTGTACTTGAGCTGAAACCGTTACGCTCCCCCCGACACAAAGCCTGTCCGTATGATTTAGCTCTTCATAGCGACAGTTAAGTTCAGATTTCCTAGGAAATTTCTGTTAGCAACATGGCTGCAGACTGCAGTTGCGCAGCAACGACACGGCTACAGACTGTAGTCGCATCGATATTAAAATCGAGACATGAAAATGCTCTCCCGTGGACCCGTGGTTGCGGATCCGTCTGCGACGTGTTTAGTTATAAAACCTTCTTTCTCTATATTTGTTTATATGATAAAGCAAAGCTGCAGACTGCAGTCGCGCAGGCGCAGCAAAGATCAGGATCAATGAGTACATGGCTGGAAGAAAAATAAATTTCCATAGAAATGTCAACCACTGAACTGAATTTTCCCCATGAAGAGCGAAATCATACAGACTCGCTTCGTGTTGGGGGGCATGTAAGGCCCAAAAGGCTTTCCATGAGTTTGCTTTCCCCATTTTGAGATTATTCTAAAAGATTCTGAGACACTTAAACTTGTTTAAAACTGTTTTAACCTTGTTCTAGTATCTAAACGTGTCTGGAAATATATTTGGTAATGTTGTCCTTAAAAGTCTTACGTAAGTTTAAAAGAGCCTTGAAGAGTTTCAAAGGGCCAGAAAACTGTCTTTATGAGCCTTCAAACACCTGGAACGTGTCTAAATGAGTATTCAACAGACCTGGATCAGTGTTAAATGAAATTTTTGTGGAGCCCAAATTATGGTCGGAAACGGAACGTTGGACCAGTAACCTAATGTGATAATGATCCCAAAACTTCTGTCTCGAGACATCGTTTAATTTTGCCCATGTTGGATCAAGAATGAAACAAAATAATTAAATTAACTTAAGAAACCGTAAGTGGAAATGGCGGCTGTCCAGGGACGTACCGATAGAGAGGGAGAGCTCCCCTTAGAGGAATTTTCTACTCAGCTGTTGGGGAAATTTACCATTTCAGTCAGGCGGAGTTGAAAAAATCCAACCAGTCAAATTTTCTTTTTGCTTTGATACTTGAGAATTTTGAGCTGAATCAGTTGGGACTTTCTTTATAAGTTCCGATAGGGGTGAGGCGGAGCTCCTCCTAGGGGAATTTTTTACTCAGCAGTTGGGAAAATTTACCATTTCAGTCAGGCGGAGTTGAAAAATTCCGACCAGTCGAAAGGTTTTTGTTTTTGCTTTGATACTTGGGAATTTTGAGCTGAATCAGTTGGGACCTTCTTTGAAACTCAAGAAACCCTAAGTGAAAGTTGCGGCGGTCCAGGGACGTATCGATAGGGAGAAGGGGGAGCTTTCCCCTGGAGGAATTTTTTTACTCAGCAGTTGGGGAAATTTACCATTTCAGTCAGGCGCAAGGTTGGGCAAAATCTGGCTCGAAGGGTTTTAAATCTGAAATCCTTAGCAAAAATGGATTTCAAATCCAAAATCCTTGGTGTGAGTGAATTTAAATCCGATTTAAAATCCAAAATCCCAACATTGATTTGTCATATTTTTGCAATTTTACCCACATTGTTGATTGTTGTGAAAAGATCAGTTTGTGAAGAAAATAATTAATACTGAAGATGTCTGTCAAAGTTCAATCATCAATCATATAAATTCTGTATTCTAAGCTTTGAAACGATTTTATTGTAAAATTAAAATTACAAATGTTAAAATGGAAAATTAATAAAATTAAGAAGAAAACAAAATAGGCACTGTTCTGTCGCTAATTTGCTATTGTGTATTCCAATATTCCATAATATGTCATGTTATTTTGAAAATTTTTCGTTACCCTTCAAAAAAATTAAATCTCCAAAATTTTTGTCGTTGAGGATAGAGCATTACGGTGTCATTATTAACTTACAAAATGAAAATAAGTGCTCAACGGGCGCCGAAGAACACAAAGTTCTGTTGTATTCAATGAATAATTTTTTTATATCGGGAATTCATGTAGCATATCAAGTTTTTTTTTGTTTTTTTTTTTAATTTTTATTCGAAAAAGGTAGCCAATTCCAAATTTAGCCCGTCATTAGATTTTTTCATTTATTCTTGTGCTCTGTAGGAATAAAAATCATCGTCGTTGTCATCTTTACTACCGTTTGTAGCTGAAGATAGAGTTTCGTCTACTTGCAATTGTAATACCTTGTTGTTACAGATCATAAGCTTGACCGTCAAATGACATGAATTTTAAAATAAAGGATTTTGAGCGAGAAAAGGATTTCAAATGAAAAATCCGAACTCTTATAAAACGGATTTCAAATTCGAAATCCAAAATCTTCAGTATGAGTGTATTTAAATCCAAAATCCGGATTTTGAAATACTTTGGATTTTAAATCCAGAAGGATTTAAATCCTGCCCAACCCTGGTCAGGCGGAGTTGAAAAAATCCAACCAGTCAAGAGGTTTTTGTTTTTGCTTTGATACTTGGGAATTTTGAGCTGAATCAGTTGGGACTTTCTTTGTAACTCAAGAAACCCTAAGTGAAAATTGCGGCTGTTCAGGGACGTATCGATAGAGGGAAGGAGGAGCTTCCCCCTGGAAGAATTTTTTTACTCAGCAGTTGGGAAAATTTACCATTTCAGTCTGGCGGAGTTGAGAAAATCCATCAAATCAAAAGGTTTTTTTTTGCCTTGATACTTGGGAATTTTAAGCTGAATCAGTTGGAACTCCTTCCCCCCCCCCCCCGTAAAAACTTTTCCGCACGTCCCTGCGGTTGTCTCTACCCATACGAAGTACATAGGGCCTAGTTAATAATCTTAACCACTTAATCTGAATCCGATTCTGAACTACTGCCGAACCTTGATAAATTTCCGATTACAGGAATTTACTTGTCAACTAGTTTTGAGAATTTCAGATTTAGAATAAAGCTTAGAGAAAACGCTACCGCTCTTAGTTATTTTCATCGGTTATTGCTATTTGCACTTGAAAATGACCGAAAATAACCGGTTAACCAGAGTAAAATGACCGAATGTTTCGATTGGCAACTCTAAAAAATAACGGTATCGTCTCATTTTGTAGAGGGTGAAATGCTAACTTTCGCGGGCGCGTGATATCCTTGCCGGGTAGGAAGCCTCGGTGCGGAGCGATTAGCGGGCGCACAGTTGACAACGCTGTCTGCTTGGGCCGGCGAAGGTCGGGAATGTACGCTCTGCTGAATATGTTGTAGATCCCGTCAGTGACCGATTTTCACGCCGGTGGACGCCGCTATCGTCATTCACTTTGCTCGCTGTGACCCTTTCACAACATGAACTATTACCCAGCATAAGTGACTCATTTCGGCGATAATCTGAAATGCACTTTTAGTAATCTTTACCAACCCTTGCTCTTTCGAAAAGGAGTAGTATGTCTGAGGAATTATTGGGATCTGAGAATTCTTGTTTCCGTTGACTGAAAATTGTTCGGAGTTGGATTTTTTAAATATAGCATTCGTTTCCGGGTATCGGGGTGCGGGAAAGGCGTCCATTTTGAGGTGGCAGTTGGACCATGTGCGTTAATCGATTATGGTCGATTTTCAACGAACTTTGTGAAATGACAGTCGACAAATTTGCTACCCCCTCCTCAATTTGTCTCAGTGTTGATACGTCTTCGTTACGGACCTGAGTGTTTTTGAAATTCGCTGACCTAGACCCTGGTAAATGACATGAAGTGAAAATTGCGTAATTTAGGTCGTTACATCTAGCAACGTGCATCATTGTGTCCTTCGAGCGTTAATTCTCCTCAATTCGACATTGGCGAAGAAGAAGGAGTCGTCGCATCGTGTCGGTTTGAAGAATTCCGAACAGTCCTTTCGTCGTGAGTGTATTTTTATTCGTTTCTCGGGTAATTTTCACAGCGCGAATAAAGTTGATCGTGATTAACCTTAAATTAAACCAAAAATGGTCGCGTTCGCGTATTTTGACGAGCCAGGTGCACTCGGTACTCGTTGGTTTGAGATCAATCTTACCATCGTCCTCGTGTTTTTTTTTTTTTTTTTCACATTTTCGTCTTGTACTCGTCGAAGACGTAGTCGCGATGACGAAGTTATTATTTGTGCGTGCCAGATGACGAGAGAGCGAAGGTAAAACCGTTTAACACGTTGTAGTTCAGGCCCTGGTATATAGATGTGTGTAATCGTCCTGTAAGATGCTGCGGAGACTGTTGGGCTGTGCTCGTGAGAAACCGGTTTCTTGTTTATTATTGAATTTCATACGACGACGGTGCCCCCACCGTTTTCCCTCCACCACTATTGCGCCAATTCCAGAAGTTTTGCGACAATTTTTTTTCCTCTTTCAATTGCGTAGACGTTGAAGAGACGAATTACGAGATAATTTTTCGTTTCCGTTATCGTTGTCGCGAAATTTCGCGCGTGTCGAAATTGTGTCCAGTGTCGCGATCAATCATGCGAGTAAATTTGCAACTTGTGCGTATGTGAAGTGTGATCGACTAGCGACCGCCGATATTCGCGAGATTTGGTTTCGGTTTGGTTTTCAGTTGTGCGTATTTTTTGAGGTGATCGGTTTTTCGTTCGTCGAGTATATTGCGATATACGTCGAGGGCTAAGTTTCGTTCGTAGTGATCGCAAGTTCTGTAGGCTAGTGCTTTCAAAATATTCTCGATATTGTCGCGTAGCTCGAACCATGTAAGGTATCCGTCGTGCCAAACATTTTTCTTGAATGCGTTTTAATTCTTAACAAAAACGTGCGTCACTGCGTCGAGTTTTGGTCGTAAACCCAAGCCAGAATGATTTCGGGTGACTCCCGTCTTCGAATTCTGAGAATTCGAAGACGTCACAGGCTTTTCTTTCCTCCGACATTAAAAAGGCACCTAGGGCCAACAATACTATCAGCTCACTTTAAAATCCTGGTTCACCTTTTGTTCTCCGCCCGAATCGAGGCCTCAACTCGCGGATTAAGAGCTCAACCAGCATAATACAATTGGCCCTTAGAAATTACAATGAAAGAAGCTTCGCGCTCTCTCTCATTCTTCCCAATCGTCGACAAATGTGATTAAGACTGATGAAGGCTCTGTCAGACTCTATACTGGCTACGGGTCTTCAACCCGAGGCCTTGCGAGCAGAAGCTCAAGCATACGTAACGTTGATTTATGTAAGAGTTTGAATTCATGAACTTTTTGGGAGAAAGTGATTCAAGATATGCAGCACTAGCGTCATATTACCGTATTTCACATTTAGCGTACTTACGTACATTATATCGAAAATAGAGCATCCTGTTTTAAATTAAAAGTCGATTACAGCTGTATCTCTGATTTTAAGCAAAGTTTTAAGCCTGTCACATAGTCTGGATATGGCTGAAGACCCAGCGTATAGACCTATGAAAACTTCCCGAGACTCTGTGACTCTGTCTTAAAACTCGTTAAGATTTGAAAATTTGTTAAAATCGATTATAATTTCTTTAAACGTCTTCGAGGGTTTTATGATTCTCTTAGACATGTTTTGAGGGTCTGAATGAGTCTTAAATAGTTCTGGGAAAGGCCTTCCTACTTTGAAAGTGTCTTCTACAAATTTCGACGGATATGAGAGTAATGGGCTTAAATGAGCCCGACAAAGAGGTTCAAAGATAGTCGTCAATAAGTCTGGAAAAGAGTCGTTTATCAAAGAAAATCGAAAACATGTCTGGAAGGTTTACGAAGAGATAGTTATTTGTATACTCCTACCCTCCAATATCTCAAAAACACAAATTATAATTAAGATGGAAAAGTTTGAAATTTTCAGTTTGAGTAGACACTAGATTCTTTTAGACTTAGTAAAGACTCCATAACCTTCGGTTAAAATTTATCTATGATTGATTAGGATTCCGTTTTGACTATTTAGGGCATAGTGTAAGACTGGCGAAGAAGGGGTCTGATTGGCCGAGTGGATAGCATGCTGGTCTGGTAATCCGGAGGTCCCGGGTTTGAATTCTCATAGCAACTCGCTACATTTCGACCTAGACCGGGTTTTCGGCAACATGAGAAGAGGGTTAAGACAGCCCTAACAACCTCCCTGACGTCTCTGAGGTAGTGCTCGAAAAGCGGATTTCAGGGCTCCAGTTGAGAGTAAAATTAGAAAAGAGAAGACTGGCGAAAACTCCATAAGACTCAGTACCGACTCACTGAAACTGAACCGTTCCTACTCTGTGTTACGGCTCGGCGCAAACTATTGAAGAGTCATTTCAGCTCACGCACAATTCCGCTAGAATCTGCTGAAGTTCACTAAGACTCATTTACGGGCTGCGTAGACTCTGTATCTACCAAATCTGTATGTGTTATAAAGTCTTTTTATTATGAAACAATGAAATTTTTCGCCTTAGATTGAAAGAAGAATAAATTATGAAATCCAGGCTCTCACACGAGAGGGGATAGGTTCTTCAAAGTCGTTTTCAAATTTCAATTCTTTGCTGTTCTTCTAAAGAAATTTCGACTTTTAAAGCCGAGATTTTTGCTCTCTGGCTCATTTTTGTTTATTTATTTTTTTCTTTTTTCTAGAGAACCAAGCTTCTGGTTTTCATTTTTCATACATCGATTGAAAGACGATATTTAAACTGTTAACATTTTGAAAGTTACAGAAAGAATTTTTGAAGTTGAAGAATGATTTTCCCAAATCGACTTTCTCCAAAAAACACCAAAAATTGCCTGAATTGACCAGTAGCGATCAGGATAAGTATCTTTGCTAGAGGCGCCGATATGTCGCAATTGTGGGGGAGGGAGCAAAACTTGAGCGATCATTTGAAATGAAATTCGGAGCGCGCGAACTTCAGCGGAGTATCCACTATATCCAGCACTTTGTGAGAGGAAGTGGTGATGATGACTTAACAGGATGTCTACTGGGCATGAAAATACGCAAAACCAGAAAATAGCATGGATTTTGCTCCGAGTAGTATGAAAGCATGAAAATTGCATGATGTTTTACAATGTCTTTGTGAAAGCATGAACTTTCAACTTTTTAGCTTGAATTTTTTCGATTTGAAGTTTTTAAATGAATATATCACATCAGAATGAAACTGCCAAAAAAGGCATGCAATTTCTTACAAAACAAGTATGCACCGGGGGGGGGGGTTCTTTTTCAGGAGAATTTGAAGCATGAAAAAACGAGAAAATAGCATTAATTTTCATTTTGTGAAACTGGTAGACACCATGTTTGATTGGTTTGAGGGAAAGGAAAACTGTGATACTGAGTGAAACCAGTGAACATTTTTTGAAGATTTCAAAAAATTAACATCAGAAAATGCGCTAAAATTTTGGAAGAAACAATGATGATGATGAGAATTTTGGTCGGTGGTTTCTGTAGACAGGTGAAAAATGCTCAGCTTCTCTTCGTTCCCCTAAGTTGGAGCCTATGACCATAGCAATAGAATTTTGTCTTTCGAGGAGAAGAGAGTGGATGGGTGTAATTTGTATATCACGCTGTTCAAAAGTTCAACGGTCTGTTTCTTCTTACATGATGCGTTTTTCCTACTCCTCAGTCTCCTCACAATTCTGATTAATCCGTTTTTCTTTTGCTTTCTGATTCTCTCTCTATTTGATTTCTTAAAACTTTATATTTGTATCATTGGCTTGTTTAAACTTACTTATTTCTTCCATTAATTCTGATATTTCACTTTTCGTCAATGGTTTCTTTCTTTCTATTATTTAAGTACCTTTTCTTCTTTGCTGCCAGTTTTCTTGTTTTTATAATGGTATCTACTCACCTTCAGTCATAATTTCCTTACTTTGATTTACAAAGTTCGTTTCTTTACTTCTTTTTGATATTCTTCTCTATTCTTTATTTTATTTTTTTCCATTTTATTTTACATATTATGCTCCCCTCCAACGACCGTGGCCAATTATGGAAGGGGAGAGTGAAAACATCATTAAATACAAATTGTCTTTGAAATAATTGCAATAATCTTTAATCTATTAATTTATACGTATAAAATCATATAAATAGTATAATACAAAATTAGTTCAACCCCTAACTCCGAAGTCCTTGGATTACCCACCCACCTCAAGTAATAAACAATATGACCACCCTATCCCCACCCCATATTCCACCAAACATCCTACGTATACACCACGTACTGCTGCTCTCACACTCACCATGACAACATACAAATACACACCTGTACAATCACACACAAACACACACACTCTGCGGAATTCCTAAAAAACCGCAGACAAAACTGAAACTCAAACTGAAACACATTATTACTATCACTTTAAGGTCGAATTATCAGTTCTTAAGTACCTTTTACCAACTGCTTCTGGAAACGTCGGTTGAGAACATCAGTCTCTGGAAAATCCTACACTAACTGATTACTTGAAGCTAGACCTCTATGAAGGGGGGCATTTTTCAAGACTTCTGTTCTTTGACGAGGGAGGTGAAAAAGTACACAGCTCCGTGAATTAAACCGTGGGACATTTAGTTGAATTTTTTCCAAAAGTTTGGGGTTGAAAAGAAATTAATTGATAACATTAAAAATAAAAAGAACTAGGGGGCTTCGCCCCCTGGCCGCTTCGCGGCCCAACCCCCCCGCCGTCACTCGCTTCGCTCGTGCCGGCCTTACTCGGCGCTTCGCGCCTCGTCCATCCGCCACAGTCCTCAGTGTTTGGTCTGAAACTTTTGTTACTGAGTTTAGGTTTGCTGGGTTTCTATACCTTCAAGAATAGGTCACACCTATCAATTTGATCTATTAGAGGAAGCTGAGTAAGTTAGATCCGTCAGAGTTTGACGGATGCCGCCTGATTTTTACCGGAAATACAGTGGTAAAAATGGAGAAGACGCGCCATTCTGATAATTTCTAATAGGAATCCGAAATAGGGAAAACAGACATATCTTTCTTATGGTATGGAGAGGAGAGAAATGGAGAACAGTATAGGAGGCAGTATTTCGCAAGCTGGAAAAGTATAACTATTAAAAAAAAAATTCAGCCAGTTCCCAGGCTCACCACGGGGAGGTAACTGCCATGAGCCCGCAAGAAGAGGATTGCCCCTCTTAATGCCTGTATGATGGAGAAGATTCGGACTTGTGATGTTAATTATTTACATGAATACCTGAACAAGGTACTCCTGTAAAAAACTACACTCTGTAAAACACCATCATACAGTTCTAACATTAGTAACTTAAAATTTTTTTTTTTTTTTTTTTTTTTTTTTTTTTTGGTGATTTATAGTCTATGTTCTTAATAAAATAAATAAAATATTCTAATTCCTAATAATACTTAGAAAATTGAAGTTGCTGCAGAGAGACAAGAAAGGCAAAAGTCGGCTACAACAGTTTCAGTTTTGACACGAATCAGGTGGGGCTGAGGGTGGGAAATGAATTTTGTTTCAGTTTAACTATCCTGTTGAGTAAGCTAAGAATATGAGTCTACAATACCTCAGTGAACACTATATTTTTAATCGTATTTCTTACTGTTTCATCATTCTGCTGGTTATTAATTTGGATTCGGATCCCGCTTCTACTACGACAGCGTGAGAAAGCTACATATAATTGACCATGGGTAAAAAGTTGACGACTTGCATCAATATATAACCCAATTCGGTCAAAGCTCTGCCCTTGAGATTTATTGATGGTCATAGCAAATGCTAACCTGACAGGAAACTGCAATCTTTTCAGTGTAAAAGGCATATCAGGATCACCACAGGTATCCAGAACTATACGCGGGATACACACGATATTACCAGCTTTGTCTCCCGTCAGTATTTCGCAACATAGAATCTTTTGGCCAATTAAGCGCACAATCAGCCTTGTTCCATTACAGAGACCATCAGATATGCATAAGTTTCGAAGCAGCATGACAATAGCACCCTTTTTCAGGGATAGTTTATGAGGTGGTAAACCAGATGGTGTTAATGAATTCAAGTACTCAGGAGGAAAAGACAATTGCACTTGTTCATTTGAAGTTTCAGTTAGATCAGTGCCTAACGCCTGAGCACTATCAATTGAACAACAAACTGTCACCTCCCCTGGAAGTTTATTAAGAATTCGTCCATTAAGCGCATTCACTTCATCATTTCGTGATGCTAAAATGGCTACTTTGGACATTTCCTCTGGAGTTATATTGTCATTATACATATCTTCTACGAGGTCTATGCTAATCATGTCTTCTGGGGGAACAAATTCGTCTATTTCATTATTACCTATTGCTAAAAGCCATTTCGGAAATTCTGACTCGCTGGTATTTACACGCATATTTTTAGTTAGCCTGTGCTGCTGAAATATTGGCCAAATTGAACAGTTTTTCAAACAAGCTTCTACAATTTGCCGACGACCCCCTTTTTTTACAACTGGCAGCATCTGCCGGAAATCACCTCCAATAAAGAAGATTTTCCACCAAATGGAGTTTCAGGGGCACGACATAGATCTCGCAGGGCTGCAATGTAGCCGCAATGCCTGTCCAAGCAATTGGAGCCACTTTCATGGATTTTTGTTTGAAATAGTGGATTAGGCATTCGTACAAAAATGTCTTCCCAGTGCCACCAGGACCATCAAGGAAAAAGCAGTTGTTGATATTGTTTTCTATAGCCAAAATCACATCATTGAAGATCCTTCTTTGATCTCCATTAAGTACAAGCAGCATCGACTCATATTTATTTTTATGTTCATCAATGGTCAGACTGTCCTCATCCTCAATTACCGTAGGTTCATCTATGTTACTGGGAAGTGACAGACCGAAATCAGAACAGGTGAAACCTTCCTTTTGGAGAATTGTTTCAATATGCATTAAACCTTGATTTGTGGTGGTAGTGTCTTCGCATAACACTCTGCTGAATTTTTCCCACATTTCAGATCCTGGTACATCAATGCCGCTAATTAACATATAAACAAAAAAATGACGAAGTTGTTGAGGCATCAAAGAATTACTCGCTTCCTCCATGACTTCGAACATTTCTGTTTCCGACTTTACCAACCCAGCTGCCCTAGCCGCTTCCTGAAATGTAGAATGCTCTTGGTTATTAATAGTCCTGAGACATTCGTACGATGTAGCCCTGGAATTTTATTTAATAGTAATTTTAGGTGAAACCTTTCAACGTCACGTGGAGAAACGGAATATAAACGAGAAACTAAACGGGTTACCCCAACATTTCGTCGTCGACACCATTTTCTTTCTTTTACATTCCATGTATAATGCAGCGGGATTTGAGCATAATTCCAAGCTCGGGCCTCTAAATCTATTCGATTCAAGTCAAACCAAGCTAACAATTTTGTTTTAGATTGGTTTGATGACAGAGCTGCTCGTTCATTTCCCTCTGTAAACAGAAGAGGGTTCTGTCCTGGTAAATGAACAGGTAGTCGATTAACGGAGTGACTTCTGTCATGCATTGGCAGTTCTAAAATTCGCCAAGCACTTTCCATTGCAGTTACAAATCGTGTATCTAAAAATTCTTGGATTTCATTACGACTGGAGCCACTCTGTTCTACATGCGATACAACTATGCGAGCTCTATCATGGCCCTTATGAATATATTTGTGGATATACTTAATGCTCATTACAGAAGCGCAGTACTCCACATTAATGTGACAGTTGAAACGTTTCAATAGGTAGGGATTGTAGGGTACGACCATCGAATTATCTACAGGAACTATTCGGTTATTACTTTTGGCCAGATACGTATGTAATTCATGACGGTTATCACGTCGTTGATATCGAGGAAAAGACGAACCAGTCATGTCTGTTTTTTCAATGAATGATTTTGGGAACTTTTTTGAGCATGTCTTGTCCTGAGCATTCCAACATGGAGTTCTTTCAGTATGTGGGCCATGAAGCATGTGTTTCCTTACATAATGATAAAGTAAGGAATCAGTTTCTTTATTGGGAATTTCAGCAGACATAAATTTATCGATGTCATCCGCAGTCAAGAGTTTATCATTCAGAGTTACCAAAAGATGCATGTGAGGTAAACCACGTTTTTGGAACTCAATTGTGTAAATATACGCTCGTATTTTTCCAAATACAGCTTCCAACTCAGATATGAGCATAGTACATTTGAGGTAGAACAAACGACAAACGAAGTAAGGAATGTCTTGGGCTGAGGTATCAGGAGGCAGGGTACGAAGAAATCTTTTAATTTCAGGCCAGTTAGGGTTACAAGTCATTGTAATGAAGAGGTCTGGCCGGCCAACATAACGAGAAATAGCCATGGCATCGTGATAGAGTTGTTGCATAGCTCGCGGGCTGCCACCAAACGATGATGGTAATATAACGGCATTGCCCAGTCGAGTTGGATCGGAAGTATTAGCTGCACTATTACTGATATGGTCCATTAGACCCTGCATGCTTTCAGAACGTAGCTGAGACTGATTAAATTTAAGATAATTTAAACGTCCAGTCTCAACCGTCAAGTATGCATTTATTATAAAATGCTGGGTCAGTCTGCCAGAGGCCAGGAGGGATTAAACTGACCAGTTGGTCTTATGGCTAGACGAAAACTATAATACTGTAGTGCAGACACGTACTGTCGGGAAGGCAAATTTGATTGTAATTTGTACGCCTTAAAAGTCCATCCAACTTCACCTGTCGGGAAAAGTAAAGGAAACAGCATAGGGTCAGTATGGGCTGACTCATTAGAAAGAAAATTGGCCTCAGTTTCTCTTTTTGGATACACTCTAATATCTACCTCGTTCATTATGTCACCCTCTTGAGTGACAATGATTGCCGCTAATTCATTACATGTCGGAGCATTGTACACTCCTTGATTGTCCTCTTTTAAATGGTAAAACACCAAATGCACATCCTCATCTTGATTTTGAATATATGTTGCAAACAGATTCTTATAATTTTTTGCATAGGGATTCTCATTCATAATCGGCTGTATAATACTAATTATATCAGCATCGGTTGTAGCATGAAGTCGATGACGAGCTGCTTCGTCATTATCATAAATATAAATTTGACCAAAGTGTGGCTGGTTTACACCAAGTAAACTGCTGGTGACTAAAACCTTTGCTTGACCTCCCACGCGCATTGTATAAGGTCCTGGCCTATTCATGAGGTCATCATTTTTTGCATTGAAAGAAGCAAAGGCGAATACATTATTATAGGAGCGAATATTTGCACGAAACCGTTTCCCCCTTTCTGTAGACTCAAACAAAAGTTCTTGAAGCACAACAGGATAAGGTTTCAAATTAGGAAGGTTGACTTTCCCTCCGTGGCAACAACTATTTTTGACCCGTCCGTGTTCATTTTCAAAAGATAATGCACTACAGTGGATGCATACCACAGACATATCTCCAACATCCAATGTGTCCACCGATACTGTATTTCCCTCAGCACCTAGAAATAAGGTACAGCGTTCTGCTATTCTTCTAGAAGTAGATACCCTTGTTCGATTTCTTTGCCTGTAAGCTGCTATTTCACCCATACTTTCAACCAAACGCCTACTTCTCTGAGTTTCTATCTGTTCCTCACTCATATTCTCCAGACGACGTCTTTCTCTTTGCGATTCGATCTGTTCCTCACTCATATTCTCCAGACGGCGTCTTTCTCTCTGTGATTCTATCTGTCTCTTACTCATATTTTCAACTCTATGTCGCATTCGTTGTCTATCAGCCTGCTCAGCCGACAAATTCTCCAAGAGGTTAGAGCTTTGTTCCCTCTCTCTATTTCGCTGTCGCCAAGCATTTTTTTGCTGTTGTTGCCTTTCTTTCCTTTCTTGTATCTCTGCATCAGTGAGATTAAGTTTAGGGCACGGCATAGTAATTGATTAACTGATCGAATATATAAAGGGAAAAGGAAGTAACTATGAAATATCGCTGTCGCGAACCGAAAAAGTTGAAGTGAAAATTTTTTGACTGGACTGATACCGGCGATATAGAGAGATATATGTGGCTACTAAGAGTAAGAAATGAAAATGGAACGTTTTTCTAGAATGGTGATAAGCGTTTGTGCTTTTCGATATCACAATTCAATGCAAGTTTTAGAAAGTAGTACACCCTGTTATGAAGGCAGCTGAATAAGAATAAAGAACTTGTATGAAAGTGTGAAGTAAAATTATAATACCCTTAACCGATCTGCTTTCGAAAAGTGTCTGTTTTCCAAAAAGACTATGCCGGCAAACTGATAAATATTTACGATAATACCCGACGAAAGTTGAAAACTTGAAAAATAATTGTAAAATAGCTAAATAGGTAACTGTATATATGAAGACCAAATGAAAATACTGATTATCAGTTTACTTACAACTTACTGCGTCCTGGTTTCTTTACGAGATTATCCGTTTACTTACAACTGCGTCCTGGTTTCTTCACGAGATTCAAAGTTCGGAAAATAATTTTTCGCAAAAATATCGTCTTCGTAAAATGCTTCGTAAACTGTGGACTGACATACATCCGTACGGCAAAAATGTTCAGTCACACAGAAGGAGAAATAGCTTTCAACTGAGTATCTGACAGTTCATCATAATTTTCCATAGCAATTTAAATTGAGGACCACATTATTACGTTATCACGTCATATCAATCGATGGCCGAATATTTTTTTATTTAATTACAGGTTTTCTCTCAATTATACTCACTATCAGTATATGACGTCATCAGGGCCGGATTTAACATGCTTGCGCCTTTGGATAGGATAAAATTAGCGCTTCCCTCCCAAGGGTAGGCTACCTCTGGAGAAAATGAATGACGTCATAAGGAACTGAGATCTCAGAGTCCAAGGTAGCTGGTCTGCCCTATTCATGAAAACTTGTCATTTATGTCCTTATGTCGGTTATGTCTTAAAACTTGGAGATCTTTTATGTTAGAACAGATTATGTCCTTAAAAGTAGCTGATCTGCCCTGCAATTTTTCTGGTTCTTAGGTAGGCAACCCGCAGTGCGTTTTATTCCCGGAGGTGGCGCTGGAGTATATAGAGAAATAGAGAGATGTCTTTTTTATGTCTTATTTGGATTATTTCTTATTATGTCGGTTATGTCTTGAAACTTGGAGATCTTTTATATTAGAACAGATTATGTCTTTGAAAGTAGCTGATCTGCCCCTGCAATTTTTCGGATTTTTAGATAGGCAACCCGCAGTGCGTTTTTTTCCCGCGGTGGCGGCGGTGGCGGCGGCGGCGGCGGCGGATTTTTGGATTATGTCTTATTATGTCGGTTATGTCTTAAAACTTGGAGATCTTTTATATTAGAACAGATTATGTCTTTGAAAGTAGCTGATCTGCCCCTGCAATTTTTCGGATTTTTAGATAGGCAACCCGCAGTGCGTTTTTTTTCCCGCGGAGGCGGAGGTGGCGGCGGCGGCGGATTTTACTTATAGAGAGATAGCTTAAGAGTTTCAGGATTCGAGAAAGCTTTTGACTGCTTCATTATAAAACCCATCATCTTTCTTGCTTTGGCAACTATCACATCTAGCTGCGAGGTAAAATTTAAGTGCGAGTCCAACATTACCCCCAAATCCCGAGTCTCATTCTTTATTTCAAGGGAATTTCCCTCGATGGTATATGAAATATAACGGGTGAGAGGTTCTTTGTAAAAGTAATTTGTTTACATTTTTTAATATTTGAAGGTAGGTTATTACTCACACTTCATTGTGTTAATGCATCAAGGTCAGCCTGCAGCCTCAGTGCATCTTCCAGAGTTGATTTTTTTTTGAAAATTTTAACATCATCAACATAAAGCAAGATATTTGGGGTAAGTCGTTGACAAATGAAATAAAGAATAATGGTCCCAGATTAGAACCTTGAGAGACACCGGAAGTGGCTTCGTAAGGCTGAGACCGAAACCCCTTAAACTGTACTACTTGTACTCTATTGTCGGTTAGTCGGGATAGGACCTAAGGAGATATATAAGAGAAGACAGAGAGCCTATAATTATGTAGCTTTGCCAAGAGAAGTTGATGATCCACTTTATCAAACGCTTTCTGGAAATCAGTATAAATGATATCCTTTTGCTTTCCAGAGTCGATGATCTCTGGTAATGATTGGACAATCTGTCCTAAATTCGTTAAGACTAATCTCCCAGGTGTGAACCCATGTTGCTGATTAGCTACAATACTCTTAGTCTGGCTGTGAATTCGTCTCGATA
Source organism: Acanthococcus lagerstroemiae (assembly GCA_031841125.1). Lineage (NCBI taxonomy): Eukaryota > Metazoa > Arthropoda > Insecta > Hemiptera > Eriococcidae > Acanthococcus > Acanthococcus lagerstroemiae. Next base: position 16,888,406 of record CM063107.1, read on the forward strand.
TAATGGTTTCAAAAATTTTGGATGGAGATTCTAAACTAGCTCTTTCCATAAGTCCAAATTCCATTTTGTTTTTCCTTCCTTCTTATTCATATTTTTAAATTTTAACCTGCATTTCATTGCTACTAAAGTGTGGTCCCCATCCTTTTAATCTGGCATAGGAGGAAATATTTAGGAAACCTGATTGGAAAAATAAAGGTTTAAATTTAAACGGAACCAGAGTCTCAAACTTAAGATTTGCAGACGATATTGTTTTAATATCAAACCCAATGGGAAAGCTAGAGGAAATGATACACGAACTCAACAAAATTGGAAAAGCAACTGGATTAACAATAAACACCATAAATCAAAAATCATAACAACCTCAACGAACCCAACAAAAATCTTGAAGTAGTCCCAGAAACAGTATACTTAGGCCAACTAATCTAACTAGAAAATGGAACCGAAAAGGAGATTAAACGTAGGAGGCTTGGAAGAAGTTTTGGGCACTAAAGCACATTTTTAAATGAAAATTCAAAAACAGGCAAAAACTCGAAATCTTCAATATGTGCATAACACCAATTTTGACGTATGGTTCCCCCACTTGGCTCCCTACTTTCAGACAAATGAAGAAAATTGAGACAACACAAAACTCCATGATGAGATCAATCCTAGGCTTAAAAATCAAAGACCAAGTCAGTATAAAAAACATTTGGAAAAAATTACCTAATATCAAAAACTGTGTAATCAATCCAAAATTTAAAATGTGGGTGGCCGGGACATATAGCCAGACTACCTCAAGATAGAATAACCTATCATGCTACCTTTTGGTATTTAAACCAGTTCAAAAGAAAAAAAAAGCAAACCGAAAACTAGATGGAGGGACTAAATCTCGATCGATTTCTAAAAAACATAAGCTTTTCCATCGAGTGGCACAAGTTCGCAATGAATGGGAGAGGGTGAGGTGTACCTTTGCCTACTGCGGGCCGAGAGCATACTCAGAATAAGCGCTCTTTGAAGGTGCGACCGTGGAAGCTAAATAGGTATTATTATAAAACTGTATTGCTGTCAATAAAGGTAAAATAAATAAGAAAGTGTGGTCACTATCTACATCGACTCTTGGGTATGAATTACAATTTAATATTTGATTTTTAGATATCTTCTTTTATAATCGATTTGATTTTTTTTTTTCTTTTCATCTTCTGGACTTTGCCAACGTAGCGTTTCCAATAACTAATTTATATTCTCCACAAAATTCTATGAGCCTCGACCCTCTTTCATTTCGCTCTCCTAAACCATGCCCTTCGCATACCCCTTCTTCTTTTCTTCCTCCTACTCTGGCATTCCAATCTCCGTCCCTTTTCTGTTAATATTTCATCAATTTCTTCGCTATAACTCCCTGTTTGGCATATAAACTTGGATTATCACTAGAGATATTGGTTTACCTGAAGTTCTTACCATTAATATTCTTTCACTATCTTAGGTATAACTTTGCACTCTGTTCCCTGTAGTCTTATTCATGATAATACCTACGCCTGATTGCCCCCTTTTCGCTGCTATATTTCTATATTCACCCGTCCAAAAATCATTTTCTTGTGGCCATCTCATTTCACTAATTCCAGTTATTTCCATCTTTTTCTCTAAACTTTCCAACTTTCCTACCCTATCCAGTGTCCGGACATTCCATGTCTCCATTTTCAATTCGGATAGTTTCTCACTAGATAATATCCGCCTGGATACCTTTGAGTATAAATCTCCTGGAGGGATAGAAACCATGTTTCCTATGCTGCACCTGTAGAGGGCGCATTTCTGTCATGCAGATGCCCCCGGTGCTAATGAAAGCTTATGGCAATCAGTTTGTTTACAATGGGGCATTCGCATGACAGAAACGCGCGTGAACGCGCGCGTCACATGGTATAGCGCGCTCTACAGTTCCACGCTCGTATAATGTAAATAATCCGATTTCTATCTCTCCAGGAGATTTATGCTCAAAGCTGGATACCCGCATGGGAGACTTTTTACGTCCGGAATTATCATTTATACTATTGTGAGTTGCTATCATGACTGTGGTGGTGGAGACGCATCTCTAAGGAAGAATACTGGTGTACTTTCCTCTTGCTTTCATCAGGGTTTATCTGTCGGAATTTTCCTTCTCTTAATGATTTTAGTTTTTCTTAAGTCCCTTTACCACGCCAAGGTAGCATACATACAGGTGGTTTGTGTATTTAGTAAGTTGAAAAATCTACAGCTCTCTCTGAGCCGGTTCGCAATACCCTACTGCAAACTGGTGCCTTCGCATTTGTTAGGTACCAAACCGCAACACATGAATTTCAGTAAATCTAATTAGAGTTAGTATTCTGTTAAATGACCTATTTTCTGCTTCTGTACGATACTATGGTAAAATCAAAAGTTTCGGCCAAAGCAGCAAATTTTAGCATTCTTACAATAAAACTGTTCACCTGTCATATTGTATGTACATAGGCTGTCTCTAAGTAATTGAGACTAAAATTCATACGGCCCACAAACGCTACCTATCGGCGTTCCAACGCCGTAGGGGAATAATTTGGTTCAGTAGCTATTGATTGAGACCACGCCGAACTCATTAGATTGAAAACTCGCTGTTCCAGACCAATTGGAAAGAAACCATACGAGTTGATCCCTCCAGTTTTTTAAAGAAGGGGAAAAACAATTTCAAAATTTTTTATTAATCATCATCTTTATTAAATACACGAATATCTTTTTCAAAATAAGCGCCATTCATAGCTAAAAAGGCGTCCATTCGTTCTTGCCATTTATCGAACGTTTTTGCGTATTCCGCCGCCGGTAACGAGGAGAAAAACATCTACACCGCGGTGATGACAATTGACGACCGCGTAAGGCTGCCTTCAGTTAAGGAAGTAACCAAAAGTCGCAGGGGACGACTTCAGGACTATACAGAGGGTATGGGCGAATTGTGATTTTTTTAGAAGTCATCACCGCGGCGCAGATGTTTTTCTCTTTGTTACCGGTGGTGGAATACGCGAAAACGTTCGATAAATGGCAAGAACAAATGGACGCCTGTATAGCCATGAATGGCGCTTATTTTGAAAAGCATGTGATCGCACAAATCACAGTTTGATAACTTGAATATCACAGATAAAAACTTCAGTAGGGTTACGTTTTGTTGAGATAACACGGAAAAATCAAATATGTACAAAAAAAAGCTCCTTAGCATCATCATCATCATCATCAGGCACCGTATCCTTTACCCGATGTGGCGGTCGCGGTTTCTGACGCGTGACTTTCCTGGGCATGGTTAGTCGGGGTAGTATGCCGTTGCCTTCCCTATGGTTTTGTTGCGAGTTTTCCTTCTCTGTGCCAAAGAGTGTGTATTCGCTGTTCGCTTGCTAGCCACGGGTTTCCACGACATTGAGGAAGCTGGCTACAACCTGCACACGTCCAGTACCAAATCTTTCTGATCTGGCGGTGACACGCCCTTCGATTGTAATGTCTTGTTAATTCGAACTGGCAATGGGTTATAGGACTCGCTTAGTTTCCGCTAGGATGTTAGGGTTGGTATTCGAATAACACTTGCTTTCCAGCATTGGTGGAGTCGAACCCGAAATGCAAGGATTGCGAAGCGAGCACGTTACCACTCGGCCACACAGTGACCCCTTAGCATTAAAAAATCGAATGCACTGTTTTTGCAGGCCCTGATAGATATTAATATAGATGATGTTCTATGATAATAATGTGAAACTTCAAACATCATTTTTTAGAGCTGGATAGAGATCTGAAATTGGATCCGTGCTTGCAGAGAGTGAATGTGCGAAGTTTCTTTTCCGTGTATCTGGAAAACTCGTTTTTCACGCTAAGGAGCTTTTTCTTATCCAAAGTCATACGTGAAAGGTAGCTTCGTTTTTTCTTCCTGGGCGTTGAAGTTGACACTGTTGCGAACCGGTGCTGTGTTGCAAACCGGTACCTTCACCCTATGTCCGCGAACTCGGTCGTGAATGTAAATGTACAAAATTTTCTGAACCGGCTGTAAGCGTATGTGTTAGCTGGTGCAGTGTAGTGGAAGCTGACTTTTTTGAGGTGGGTGGCCCTTTTTATAACTGGCGGACGTTACGTCTGTGGCGTGCGTAGGCTCGCATTAACGTAAAGCGTAATCGCATTCATTCGGAATATTTATTCGTGAATACAATAAAAACCTTCCACGAACCATTTAGCAACCATTAAGCCTTATCCATTTGTTATTATATCCGATTCTGTATTTAGTCAATCAAGGCGGTTGTCGTTGGCCATTCTTCTGCACTATAATTGAAGACTCAGCAGCTCCTTGCCTTGGTTCGGGTCACGGTTAACACCACCGAATTTGCAAGTGTATTTACTCGTATGTACTTAGGTACCATACAGTGCTGCAGTGCTATTAGCCAAATGACGTAATCCACGATACTATTTGTTACATTAACGACCCAATGCCGACTTGTTCGGCCATCGCGCCATTTCTATGTTGCTCGGTCGGATCATATTCGTAGATGCGAGATGCGAACAAATTGAATATTTCAAAATAAACGATCGTTCCGTTTGTTCCTAACTGTATGTAACTTGTTCCAACCCGCAGATTTTTTTCTGTGATAGGTCAAAAGTGCCATCTATACCCCGGGATCATTCACTTCTACAGAAACTCGGGCCCGGTCCCAGCTCGAGGAAGCCAAAATTAGAATTGTAGTTAGTTAACTCAGTGTGCGAAAGTTTGTTTTCACCCCTCTTAAGCTGTTTGGAGGGAAAGTCTAGGTGCCCCGATCGTAAATCATATTTTAGATTTATCAGCAGATATGATGTCACTAGTTTAATGACGAATCAAAGAAGCACGATCGACACTACCTACTGCAGAATGCAGACAGTTGGCTAGCAATTGTAACAAATTTGAATTTCAGTAGATAGTCCCTCCGTTCTCTCCTTCAGAAAATGTCTAGACTACTGGCTAGAGCACCTGGAAAAACCCGAGTATGGACATCCGCCATCTTGAGTCCAACCGCGCCCGTCGATGCCGAACTGACTACCCGGTACGCTCCGCTAGCTCCGCATAGTCGAATTCGGCATCGACGGGCGCGGCTGGACGCAAGATGGCTGAGTCCATACTCGGTTGTTTCCAGGTGCTCTACTACTGGCTTGATTGCGATCAAACTCGACCTGTAAAGCTTTCCTTTTGTTTTTCCATTGACCGTAGTTATAATGCTCGGATTTGGGTTGGTGAATTTATTGGAACGTTATGATAATTGTAAAATCAGTTTTCGATATCCGCCTAACTATGCGCGCTCCTGTTCATCGGTGTTCGGATGTTCGAAAAAGATGTTGCTATAATGCCGGTGGCCACATTCAAACTGTCCAATGACGGGCAATGGTCAGCGTGAGGGCGAGACCCTGGTGTTACGCTTGTCAAGTGTTGATTCTGCAGAATAATAATAACTGCCACGAGAAGGAACCGAGATTTCCGTACAAACCGTGGAAATGTCGACGACCAAGGTCTTACAATCAGGTAGGAGGCCGCCTCTCATTTTAATTGTTTCGGAGATCTAGAATCCAGAGGATTGTTAATGGTTTCCGACCAAGTTCGGTCGCCATACTCGATGCGACAATGAATTATTAACAGTACATGTTTTGATTCACGGTGTAACGGTTTAAAATCTATACAAAGATATACTTACGATGTATTGCCAAAAAGCACGGTGCAAATGCATTTTGTATGTTCGTACGACCTAATATGTTGAAAAATCACTTAACTGGATTTCAAGTTATGTCAGAAGTGAATTCAGAGACTTTCAAACCCCAGAAAATATCATAGTCTTCGACGTTATTAATTTTTATCTTTCTCGTTTGCTTATTTTTGTTTTCTTATCATTTCAGTGATCTATTTTTGTGATTTTTGTTTTATCTCCCGTTGATGTCATTTCTACATTTAACGTTTTTATCGTAATTGCTGCCATTTTAGATAAAATATTTGGAAAATCGGCAGTTCTCTCTTTAGTTGCCGAAAACTTTCTCCTTTCCCTACTGAATTCCGTACAAAAAACTTCAGAATCTGAAATAGTCAGCTTGCTATCTTCGCAGCCAGTTATGTTGTGTCTTTCGTTTCCTCCCTCTCCCTTGCTCTTTCCCTGTGCTATGTTATGAAAAGCTGATATGTATAGAAGAATTGTTCAGTCTGGATCACGGCAGAGGTGTTTGAAATCAATAAACGAGAGTTTGAGGAAAAGCACATGTATTGATCGATAGTAGAAGCAGATCTTTGTGTACTAAAACAGACGCTGTAACTGTACTGTACTGAACTGCTATCCTGCCTGGCTGATCGAGGGAGAAAAAAGGAGAATGAGTTATGAGAATAATAATAATAATAATAATAATAATAAGGTGGTTTAGAATAGATTACGTATCGGAAGTGCTGGAATGCAGGAGGCAAAAGACGCTTGTTAGACGCTCCCATCGTGCTATGCAGAAGTTAGCCAGGCTAGACGATTTATACGAAAATATTCGAAAGGAGAGGGTTACCGCAGAATCATGAAAAAGTCATGAATTGAAGTCAGTGGTCATAAAAGTCATGAAAGTTATGAAGTCATAAATTCAGTTGAAGAGCTCTTGTCCAAAGTGACCTGAGTAAAAAAAAAAGTGATTTTTCAAAATATGATAAAAACCGTTTTCCTCCCCACTCTCTGCCGCGTTTTGTTTGGCAAAAACCAGAAAAAGTTCTTGAATAGTTCAGCTTCACTAATTCATAAAAATTATTCGTGAAAAATTGGTATTTCGGAGGCTCCAAGGCATGAAAGTTGGAAACTCCTTGACTTAGGCCAGTTTGGAGGAATAAAATGTCTGATCTAACGTGTGATTTTTACCATAATAAATCCCCCCCCCCCCCGCATTACGGTTGTAAAAATTGATTTCCTTTTTATTGGATTCACTGGAAAATTGAAATTTCTGGCATTAATGCAATACAGCAGTAATCAATTTTTTGGCATGATGTTACTCTGAAAGACTTTCGATTTGGGCCGCATTGGAAACCAACCATATTTTCAATCCCTGGTAATGCTGGAACTGAAGGAGATAGGAATGTAGGGAAACCTATACCTTTTAAAGTTTCTATATTTTGTACCCTAAAATGACGCATCAAACTCACTTTTGACCAAAACTGACTTAGACCATTTTGGAAAAGAGCTCTTCAATAATACGCATATTTAATTTGCTATTTCGCAAAATTCATAAATTCTCTCCGAATCTGTAAAAATATGAATTTTTAATGTACATTTTCTTAAGTTGATTATTTTATCATCTTTCTTTTCAGATGTGGACTCAATAATATTAGCAAAGAAAAAAATTGAAATAGTATTACTGGAACGTCAAAATTAGTTTTTGTTTTTACAGTTTAGGACCCCTAAGATTGGTAATATGAGCGCATGAAAATTATGAAAAAGTTATGAATTTTACAAATTTGTATTTGGTAAACACCCCGAATCTTTCCAAATAAGTATTCAACTCTTTCAGGGTTGCCACTTTCTGGAAAACCGGGAAAAGTCAGGGAATTTGGTCAGTCAGGGAAAAGTCAGGGAATTTTCATCTAAGTCAGGGAAATTTTCTGAAAATAACAAACGAGTTTGTATTTTATCAGAGTAAACTTTTTTTTTATCATAACATAAGAATAATGATAATCTATTCGCAAATGAAATAGTCTATAATATTGAAAAATATTACATAAATTACATCTGTACCTTCTTCTTCTCGATAGCGATTTTTTAAAAATCTGTATTGTAAAAAATTTCTGTGACTCTCCTCTCTCTGGGCTTTCTTGGAATCCTGTAAAAAAGTCAGGGAAAATTGGAAAAGTTGGCCTGGAAAACCGGGAAAAGTCAGGGAAAACCAATCCTGAAAAAAGTGGCAACCCTGTCTTTACAAAAATGAAACATACATATCAGTATTTTTCAATATCATTTTTGTGCACGTTATTTTTAAATACATGGGCGATCTGTACTTTTTCCGGGGGGGGGGAGATATTTTTGATGAATATTATTTTCATAACAGGATTCATTGTTATTCAAATTGGGCGGATAGAAGAGGTGTACTAATATGAAGAAAATGATATTCAGTGAGGACTTGTCCCCCCTGTCGCCCCGGATCGCCATAACTGCGAAGATGCGACTCTCTAGTTGGGGCCATAGTTGAAGCTCAAAAGACTTTTCATTACACCTGAAAATTTAAAAATCTTGATGCCACAAAAGGGAGGGGTGTTAAAGTTCTTCTTGGAGTTTATCCTTTTGCTGCAAAGAGACCTCGCGTGTGATATTCGGTTTAATGTCTCGCAAACGTGAACGCCAGTTCTGCGCCAGGTCTTCATACCTCGATCTTAGAACAAGATCAGACTAAAGTCTGGAATTTGAATCAATTCTAATCTGTTTTTACGCTATAAACCTAGCCACCTATTATACGGTCGAAGAAGAATTTTGAAATTTGGGAAAGGTAGAGAAATTGAGTTCTGAAATGGCGAGGGGGAGGCGAAACTTCCTAGCACTGGATTGAGAAGCTACAATTTTGTAAATAACCCGCTATTCAAGACGTGACAGTTAGGGAAATTATTTAGTCGTATTGCCTTTCCAGCTCAGGAGGTAAACATCATCCGATTATAATTTTTACAAATCCTGAATTGATATTATTTCCTACTTATGATGAATTTGGGTTTCTATACGGGCCTGATAAGAGGGAGGGGTAACTGGGAATTTGTGCCTCTGGTGTGCCATGTACAAAGGAGCTCGAGTACGACTGGTGGTGTAGGGAGTGTATCTGAGCGGGGCAATTCAGAACAAGTAAGAATTTAAGAATCTTCCTCCGAGTATTCGGATCGTGTTTATGCCTTCAGATAAGTGTGAGATACTCGAAGTTTCGAACAATTTGTGTCGCTTACTACTTTTGTATTGATGTTGAAAAGGAAAATAGGTACCTTCCAAAGTTCGGTGGGCTTTCAGTTTTTTTCAAGTGATTATATTATCATCTGGAAGACAATTTGCGAAGAATTTCTAACATCATCATGTTCGATTTTTTCCATCAAAGAGTGAGAGGGTGGCATCAGAAATCTTCAAAACTTGCCAAGATTCTTCAGTACTTAGTTGAAGTTCGATTTTTTCCCGTGGAGAATGAGCGGATGGGATGAGAAATCTTTTAAGTATTTCATAGATTCTGCAGTGGTCAAAAAGATTTTAGACTCTTCGAGACTAATTCAAGACTCGCTAGGTATGTTCAAAATTCGTTCAGAACTCTGTAATTCTTCTAGATTTATTAAGGTTCTCCAAGACGTGCATGGTTGAAACTTGTTAAAACCCTTCCATACTACGTATGGTTGAAACTTGTTAAAACCCTTCCATACTACGTTCTTATTTAAGATTCTTTAGGACGCATGTGGAATTTAAAAACTCAGTACAAGTAGCTAAGACTCTTCAGTGTTCACTTAAGATACTTTAAGACTCTACCTGACTTTTAAGAGACTTTGTAATATTCTTGGTTGAGATTCACCGACTGTCAAGATTCGTTTAAGACCTATTATACGTACCTCCTCTAGACTCTGTTAGACCTCAAGACTTGAATATTCTTTCACAGTTGTTGAAGATACCGTGAGGGGCTTTAGACTCGTTCAATATTTTTTAAGGGTTTTCTAAACTTGTTCAAGGCTCACCAGGACAATCGGAACTTGTGTAAGACTCTTCCAGACGTAATTAAGATTCCTCAAGACCTTTTAATACTTTTCAAGGTTTGTTTGAAATTCTGAGATGCATGTCCATGGTTCTGTAAAGATCTTTCGCGTGTTTCACGTTCGCTAAGATTCTTTATAATTCGTATTAAACTTTTAGTATTCGTCTGTACTCGTTTGAGATTCATTGAGCCTCTTCAGCTACATTCTTATAGGCAGCTTTAAGAAATCAGTTACCTTCATTAGTTGAAACATTTTCAGTTGCAATTTATTTTTCTGGGACAAGTAAGTGTTCTCATTGCCATCTCTTTGTAAGTAAACCGTTGTCAGATGAGCGACGCTGAATCGGACCACTCTCGAATTCTTTTTAAGACCAAAAAGGACAAAAAAGGACCAAAATAATGTTCTTTATACAAGCTCTTCTAACATACGCGATGGCTTAAAGGGAAAAGGCAGTATGTCACATTTCAGTTTTCTGACTTTGGTACCCTTGCCTGGACACGTTCAGGACTTGACTTCCCCATAAACAACTAGCTGAATGCTGGACGCTGCATAATTGGGAAAATGCAGTGTTACCAACGTTATAGATGATTTTCTGAGAGAAAATGAAATATGACATACTAACTTTTCCTTAGCCATCTTGAATAGGCATCTACCAGTAATTGAACGATAAAAAATTGAGATCCCAATTTGATTGAATTTATGAAATAGAATTCAAAATCGAATAAGACAAAAATTAAAAAACGAACAATTTCGTCTCAATCTAAGAATAGCTAACAGTAAATAAGCATTACGAAATTGACATCCACTTTGGTTGGACTTTGACTTTAAAATTCGCATTTGAAGGTAATGATGACCAGCACTAAGGCAGTATATTTTCACCCGGGTATACCGGGCGGCCATATTGTAGCAACTTTGGTCCATGAAATAAATAGTATATTACACACCAAGAGTCACAAGTGAGTGTTTACATGGTGAGGGAAAGTTTGTGAATGAGCTTAGCGAGTGAGTAATTCCCGAGTCATGTAAACTCAGTCGTGGCTCTTGTTGTGGAAGATATTTTTTAGACTACTTGATCAGAAGCGGCAATGTTTTTTGCTGACATGGTCAGTATTTTTTTCTATCTATTTATTAATTAAAATTATAGACAGGTGATTTTTGTATGCGTAATTAATTCAAAAATTTAATTTGCTCAGTTAATTACTACAAAGTACAGTATCACAGTCTTGTCTTCAGTTTGTTCACGTGCACAAACAGCATACACAGGTAGTGGCCAGCAAAAACGTAAGAACGGCGACAGTTAACAATGAACGGTAACAGCTGTATACTACATCAGGAATATTTAAATGCGCTCTTAAGTCGCTATCTCGCAATTCGCTCTGTGGCCGAGTGGTTAGAGATGATCATTACATATCAGTCAAAAGTTTCAATGGACGCGGGTTCGATTCCTTGATACGAAATTGCTGGCCAGCAATTTTTTCATGTAAAAACGCCTTATATTGAGGGACGTTTACTTTACACGCAGGTTTTGTTAGTACTAGATGCACGAATGATAGGCGCTTCTTGTCAGTAAAACACCAATGTAAACATTGCCTTTCTGATCAAGTAGTCTAAAAAATTGGTTACGCGGTGTGATGCGGTGTTTACCGGTCAGCCGATTTTCTTTCAAAGGGCCAAAGGTGCACTCATATGCGGTTCGGTATCCCCTGGTGAAACTGTGCTGCCCTACCAGCACATGAACAGGGGTGGCATGTTTTAAAACAATAAAGGTTCTTCGTTTGTGAAAATGAACCTCCAATTCCTTATTTATGACATAGTTTTCAAACATCGATCGATTTCTAGAAAATTATTTGCGGATCAAAAAAATCCTCGAAAAAAGAAAGGGACCAAAAAAAGGACCAAATCTGGCAACCCTGAGTTAACGAAAACGTTGTCCTCGACTGGATTTTCTCTCCATGATTCTGTTCATACACTATTGCCTGTAAATACTGAACGATTTAGAAGAATTGTGATCCTGTATTCGTGAATAAAAACGCGAAAAGTTATTAACCCTTTTATTTCGATATGTTCTGTAAAAAGTGTTTATTACAAATATGTTTCTGATGATAATTTTGAGCTACACCAACCTCTGTGCCGAATGCTAATAATTCTAAATTATCTTCAGAGGATGGCTAAAATTCGTATACAATGTTATCTGTTCAGATTTCACAGCATTTTGGCCATCGATCTACGTATTTGAAATGAACATTCTGGAGGTAACATATTTCTTGAAACGGAGGCAGTCGTTAACCTCAGGTGCCCGCCGTAATTCAGATGTGGAAGCGACTGAGTCTATTTGCATGATTCTGTATCTCGCTGACAAGAAAGTAAACGAATATTACATTTCTCTACAGTCGAATATTAGCAGCAGTAATACTAGTAAGGTCGCTCATTCGGCGATGGTTTTCGTCTCGCATATATTTGAACTTGGTACTCGGGTTCGTGGCTCGGTAATAAGTATGTCTACAGTCGGCACTGTGTCTAAAAACAAACTTGCATCGTAATCGTATAAGGTTGTTAGGGGGAAATGAAAACCTTGTATCATTATTACTATTTGCCAGCCCGTCTGTGGGTGTCTAATGTACCGGCGTATTATTCGAAGTCGTACGACTAGAGACAGGAACCCGTCCAATTGTGTAGCCTACGTTTCCCCTAGCGAGCTTGGTTTGAAAAATGAAGAAAATGTTGATCCAGTATTGGTGTCAGTTAATAATGTGGAGTACATACAACGGAACGGCGGAACGGTTCAGTTCATTAGTCGATGTGGAAATCGCGTTTTCCAAGTTACTGCCTTTGATAGTTGAACAGAATGAATGTTCTTTCCTCTATGGGGTGCTTTCTAACAGCTCTTCCAGTCATGTATTCCTGCACGTTGAAATAAGGAAAAAAAAAGAGAAAAAAAGAACTGAGAAAGTCGAGTAGACCCGGGTTCTTGTCTCCATAGTCATCGATGCACAGATTTGCAAACTGTGATAAGATTGAAGTGGCTAAAATAGGATCTGAGACAGATTCGACTTCCAGTTGTGTAACTGAACTGTAGTTTTGTACTTAGACTGACCGATGCGTTATTCTTACATAATATCTGGAAACTATAGAAATGTCCGAAGTCCAAGCCCTAGTAGTCCAGGGGAATTAGAATTTTTGGTGGCATTAATTACAGCACAGCTGAAACTTGGTACAGTTGTTTAGTACCCTCTTCGGAAAAGCCCCGTAATTTCCCTCTCCCTCCCTCGGTGTGAGCATCACCCCTCAGAGTCCAAAAAGTGCCCCCGGAAACAGTCTTTGGCTTGTATCTAGCTTAAAATTGAGTTATAGGTAAAAATATTCCTTACCAAAATCAAAGAGCGTAAAATTATTATTTTTTTTTTGTAAATCCCATACCAATTAAGATAATAGGCGTTCAAGATCACACGAGCATGTAAATATGGAGTAACCTACAACGTATGCGGTATACGAACGCTGAACTCGTCACTCTAACATGTGAGAAGCGTTGAAAGCTGTAATTTTAAATCCCTATACTAGGGCTCTATAGTTTCACCTGGGTATACTAAGCCACCATTTTGGTTCATACTGCGCCCGTCGATGCCGAACTGACTACGTGTTTACGCTCCGCATAGTCGGATTCGGCATCCACGGGCGCAGTATGAACCAAAATGGCGACTTAGTATACCCAGGTGAAACTATAGAGCCCTACCTATACTAGATGGACCAGCTTGTTTTAGAAACCGGATTGAAGACAGACAATAGATATAGATATAGAGCGACATGACTATTGGCGTTTGGACACTCCTGTAGGTGCGTTAGTGTAGTGGACGAAAAGATGATCAGGGTATTTATACCACAAAAACATGTACAGGTGAAATGAGCTTTAGCATTTTCAGTATTGAAGAGAACTAAAGTGTCAGCCCTTATCATTTCCTTTCAGATGAGCCCAACTTGAGTTTTTTTGCAGAACATTTTTGTCCCTGATCATCTTTTTCATCCAAATACACCAATCAGCACGCCACATTTCATTAGGCCGCTAGAGAGCGACTCTTTAACGTACTCATGCGAATTATGAAGAGTGCAGGCGGACTGACTCATCGACGCGGTGTTACCTCTAGCGTTTTGCAGCAGTGGATTCTTAGCGCCCCTGTCATATGCTTCATCTTTGCCAAGGTTTGTAAAAGTTTACAAACTGTCAACCAGAAACGAGTGCTTAGCATAAAGAATTGAGGGAATCCGAGTGCAGCATGATAGAAGGGATATTCAAACTTTTTTAAACTGGCTGAAAGCCCATCATCCCTTTCCATATGTATCTGAATTACAAAAGGGGATCTACCCGGGCTTACGGAGGGGATTCATGAAGGGGATACGGCAGGGCTATACAACGGGTCTACAAAGGGAATCCATGCAAGGGGAAACAGAGGCGCTGTACGAAGAGTCTACAAAGGGCATACATAAAGGGTATACAGAGGGACTATACGACAGTTTACAAAGGGGATACTTAGAGTCATACAGAGGGGCTATACGACGGGTCTACAAAGGGCATACATAAAGGGTATAGCACGGGTGTCTGAAAGCCCGTGTATAGCTCGGGTAGTGAGAGGGCTACACGTAAATGAACGCTGTGGTTGGCTAACCTGATGACTCCCCTCGAATGGAGCACTCTGATTGTCTGCTGGAGGGGAAACATACCTGGTTGAGACAGGGCTAACGAGGGTCGATTTTCCAAGGGTTTCGAGCGGGTTTACCCGAAATTAAGTTTTCCGCATCGGGATCACAAGCTTGTGGTTGCCGGAAAGTGGGTATCTCGTGCAGCCACGCGTTTGTAGAGGAGGTTGTTTAAACACAGAAAATTGTACACATGTAGATTCGGATGAAGATGAATTCTTATAATAATAAAGATAATAAATTGAAATTATATCATGTAACATTCTATGCATCCAGCCATGTGTTTTCGCGATTATTTCAGCGTTCGTTTTCCGCGTACGTTGTAGGTTACTCCATATTTACATGCTCATGTGATCTTGAACGCCAATTATCTTGATTGGCATGGGATTCACAAAAAAAAAAATCATTTTTGTAGAGAATTTTACGCTCTTTAATTTTGGTAAGGAATATTTTTACCTATAACTCAATTTTAAGCTAGATACAATCCAAAAATTATTTCCGAGGGCACCTTTTGAACTCTGAAGGGTGATGCTCACACCGGGGGGGGGGGATTACTGTGCTTTTCCGAAGAGGGTACTAAACAATCGTACCAAGTTTCAGCTGTGCTGCAATTAATTCCATCAAACACCTCTTTTTTTAGCTAATTCTCCTGGACTATAGTTCTAACTATTTATTTTTTCGAACATGTGTAACTGTGAACATAATCAGTTATCTTCTAGTCATCTAGTAAATGTTGCAGTTTGATCTACTCTTCTAAAATATTCAGAGAGTAATAGAAATTCATAAACTAAAAGATGTTTGAAAATCAATGAAAACTTATAAAATAGGTAATGCCCACTGGCATTGTCATGTACAAGAAGGTGATCGAATGCAGAAAATCTCGAGAAATACTCATTCTCAAGAAAAATTGAAGAAAAGAAAATGTGTGTTTCTCTCCTCATTTCTTATTAGGGGTCATTCTCTGAATAACCTGAAAATTCGCTCTTCATTTTTTACAAAATTTGAACTATTGAATGATGAAATTTTTTTATGCTAACTCCTTGGGGTTGCATAATAGAACATTCTTACAACACTCGACCTTCTAAAATCTCAGTCGAGTTATTCGTCATGAAAATCAAATACGACTTTTCATGACGAGTGACAAAAATAATTGCCCATTCAGGAAAATGGGTGAGTCTGAACCCAGGTTTTTATGTTACAGAAAAATGAAGTAGATGAGTTTCATCTGCGATCTATTACTTACCTGAAACGAGTATTGTTCAAGTTTTCATTATCTTACGTGACCGCGCACAAGTGTCCATTACGGATGACGGAAAAAATAGTAGACACTCGCTATTTTGTCGAGATTTTGATAATTCTCGGTTTTTCTTGGGAAGATGGAGAGAAAAACATTTGACCGGTCTTCTTATCAAAGTATTGAATTAGTCTAGCCACTTTTCCGGTTACAAAATATCGAGTAACACGATTCACTGATTGGTTGAATACAGCTCATGACGGATGACCTTTTTTTGCCCATAGATCTTGATCCCAGCTACTGTGTCTATTAGAGCCAGGAAACTATGCTTCACTGTTACCAATCCATCATCTCAATGCACTCCATCACAACCATGCTATCCATTAGTACCAATACTTGCAAATATAAAAGTTATCTTCGATTATTGCGATCGAAGTTGTTTTACTCACACCCACGACGAATAACATTTTGGCACTTCAATTGGTTTTTCAAAATTTTTATTTCACCAAATTTGGAAAGTTGATGTTGTTGGTCACATAGGAGACTATTACCTATGTACAGAAAAAAAAATTATCCCTCTAGCTCAGGTGGTTCCCGAGATGTAGGTGCCCACGCGAATTTTCATGTTATTCAGAGAATCACCCACATATGAGATTAATGTCAAGCCAATACGTTTCAAAAAATGATCATTTTCGGACTTTAAAAAATTTTCATCAAAAAGCATTGTTATCGTTGTTATCACTATTCATTCTCTGATGCTGTTTTCTATTCGAGAAGTCGGTAGTTCTCTGTAGTAATTTTTCCTAAAATTAAAAAAAGAAGACGATTGAGCTGATTAATGTGTATAAGTTTGCATTGAGCGACATATCTGAAACGAAATCGGGCACTAAAGTGATCATGCTTACGGTTTATTTCGACTTATGCCAGACTGGCAATGTATTTTCATCTTTGTCAACTTCATCAGCCATTTCTGTATCGATCTAAAAATGAGTTCGTCGATGTAATTACAAGTTAACACTCATGTTTCAGTTTGAAGAACTTTTTGCTTACTTGTGTATTCTTATCAGCAGATGCATGAGAAGTAAATTAATGACCGTTCCAACTATGTATGTGCTGGCAATACTTGTAAATCTGCAATAATAATATGTAAAATTGAAGGAGGAATAACTTTCCTTCTCTTTGATTTTTCGAAATACGCTGTATTTTTTCAGTAAATAGTTAATTTTCCTATATCTCCCATTACGGGCAGTACACTTGATCACCTTTTGTGGCAGTTTCCAACTTCCACCACGCGCAGCGCACCCTTTGCGACGTCATGCCAATTGGCTACCAGTTAGTGATACTTTATCCTGATAATGGAAGCCAAAGATGTCCAAATTCAAAAACTGGTTCTAACTGTTCTGTAATAAATAAATAAAAAAAAAACGATTCCATCGTTGTACTTTTTGTATTATCTTCTAGAACATGTGCGCCCATTAACATAATAAGTCTAATACCTGGTTCTAACTATTGTGTAATAAAAGTCGACTCTATCTTTATAGGTACTTTCTGTACTATCTTCTCGAACTTTTCTGAAATTTGCCCTTTTAAAAATTTGATTTATCCCCCATGTGGTACGAGAGGCTGGTTACTTCCTCGCGAAAATGTTGTTTGATCGGAATAGTAAACATGATGTTTGTATTTCTCGTGTTACAGAATTACTCCAAAGAAGCGAATCAGAGGAAAAGTGCCTACCCACCGCATACGACATTACAGAGGCATACCAAGGCAAACAAGAATGTATTCATACCCAGGTGAGTGAAATATTCAAATTTCTCTATGCATACCCGAAAACAGGGCTTCTAATATCGAAAAAAAAACCTCTGAAATTAGCTGGAGCATGTATTTACTCCATGATCTAGCTACCCTACAGACTGCCACCTAAAGAGTCACAGGAAAATAGCCGCCAATCAATAAGTTAATGGTAAATTGGGATTTGAATATGCACTAGAGTGCGCTGCAAAATCACCTGTGCTCGTGAACCTGAAAATGAATGAGTGATCATGTCTACTTTCAAATATTATAGAAGAACTGCTATTTTCAGGAGAATAAAAATTATTCTGCCAGTAGAACTGACTATAATTCAATTTTTGGATGATGATGTAGTTAAATTTAGGACAAGTTTTCTTTGAAAGAGAATTTCTAATCGATTTAATGATAGTTGAAGTTTGCTACAGGCTTACGGTAATGATCACTCACATAATATGCTGGGCTGCCAATACTTGAAACTTTAGGTTTAAATACCAATTGTTAAAATTGATGAAATTAGGATTTTTAGGGTGTTTAGCGCAGCGCTGCAAGCACCCTATTTTTGGATTTGGATTTTAATTATTTTTGGAATCTTCAAAATACAAATCCTTTGCTAATAATGAGGAGTGGTTGAATCCGAAATCCTTTTTGAAACGGTTTGAAATCTAAAATCCAAAATTAGGATTTTTGGAAATTTGGATTTTAAATGCCTGAAGATTTAAATACTTCCAAACCCTGCTTCTTAATTACTTTTTTGGTAATTTTTGGTCACTTTTCAACTTTTCTCAAACATGAAGTTTAATTGCACCCCTGCCAATTATCATCGAGCCGAAAAAAGTCCCGTGTTCCGAAGATTGTTATGAAGGGAAGGGGCAAATTCTGTTGATTTTCACCTGCTTCTGCTCTCGATGCTCTTCCGAATTCCGATTAGAGCGCTAATTTCATTCGAACGGTTCAGTGTTTCGTTTGCTCATTTGGCTATCTACTGCCTCTTGGAACGACTGTGACCATCGTACTTTGTCGAATATGATGAAATGGGGTAAGCATATCCATATGTAAACTTCTCGGTTCATTCTCATACGTTTCAAGAACTCCTAAAACCTACCAGACAACCAACGTTTATGAAACATACACACATTATGTGTAACTAATCCCGCGAAATTAACGACAATTTTAAATTGTTTTTCTCAATTCGGGTAATGTTTGTAATTAAACGAGCTGCGCTGATGGAAAAATAAAAAAAGAAGCAGGGCGTGGGTGGATTGTTATTACGTTCTACTGTTGGGACTTGGACGTGGTCTGGCATCGCACGTTTGTCTGTAATTTCCGCTCTTCCTGTCTAATTCTGTTCGAGACTTTTCTTACTATCCCCATACCCTTTGAGCGGGGAATTCGGCTCGGCGTGTGGCCACATTTACCTACATCTCTGTGTAAATACATTTTTAATAATCGCCTTTTACCGAGGGTACCAGCCCGAGCTTTTCAATATTTCAAATTTTAATAAAAATAATATCTTTTGACCGCTCTTGCAATCGCTCCCCGGAGGATTCATTCTACTGAGACAGAGTACAACCTGGTGATCAAATTTGGATGCCTAGCGGGGTAAGATTAACTGAGAACTTCTTTCTCGATCGACCAACCGAGACGTGTTAGTTAAACGATGAAATTATCCGGCTGGTTACGTAAAGGCCGTTTCCACAATCTCGCTCGATTTATTCTGCTAGTCATCGAAGTTTGCGCCGGGTAATTAATTGATCCACCAATCGATGAAATAAAGCACGTGATTCGACGGTTTGGCTGGCGGCCTAAAATCTGACCCCGCGAACTGGTGAAAGCTATAGAAATTCAATTTATGGTGAACGAACAACCGTTTTTCGAGTGTGACTTCTTTTCGTTCAAGACACAATATTAGGTTCTTGTTCTATCCGTATCTATTTACTTTATAATTAGGTATTATAGTTGATTTTGTTGACTCGAATACCTAATCATCGCGACTTGTTTACATTTGTTCACAGATTCCATTATCCACATGGAAAACCAGTCAGTCAGCAGAAACAAAATCTCATCTTCAAGAATATTGAGGAAACGTTTCAGCTATTACCAAATTTTCACGCTACCAAAGAACAATTTTCTTCCGTTACCAAAGTACGAAAGATATTATATTATTTCTATTTTTATCGCAAAAATTTGGTCTTCACTTCTTTCACTAGAAAAGAACATCAGCCTACCTGCTTACATGAAAAATCCGAACAATTATTGGGGCAGATCTGTCTTCGAAAATCCAGCCTGAAAGCGATACTGACAGCCAAACTGAAGAACAGCTAGTGACCCAATCATGCGTAGCGGGTGTCCGATGAATTTCCCCTTTTGAATATCTTCGGAACAGCGTGGAGATTAATGAACAGAAAAATAAAATAGGTTCTTTGTTTGGTAAGGTCCGATATCTTTTGTCGTGAAAAAATTTTCCCCCATGAGGGGTCTGGTGCATACCTTCAACTGCGGAGTCTGAAATGGAAACATTTCAAACAACGTATCAAAATTGGGGTATTTTGGGTCGCTAATTACCAATATCACAACAGATATTACTTAATCCGGCCCTGATTTGGGCACCGAATTTGACTTTTCTTCCTTCTGAGGGGCCGAGTTAATTTTGCCGAAAA
This sequence comes from Acanthococcus lagerstroemiae, assembly GCA_031841125.1. Taxonomy (NCBI): domain Eukaryota; kingdom Metazoa; phylum Arthropoda; class Insecta; order Hemiptera; family Eriococcidae; genus Acanthococcus; species Acanthococcus lagerstroemiae. Next base: position 16,908,465 of record CM063107.1, read on the forward strand.
CTTGAACAAGGTATAAAACTAAGAGTATTCTAGGTCGCTGTTTATGATTATTGCCTCAGATTATTGATCTGACTCTGACTCGAGCTTCAAATTCGACTTTTTTTTTTCTTTTTGAGGAGCCAAGTTAATTTTGCCGAAAAAATTGAACAAGATATCAAAATAGAGGTAATGTTTGATGAAGCGTATGACGATGCACACACGCTGAAGTAGCTCCTCAGACACCGCGCCCCTGGCGCCGGAAACTACACTTTGGAGTATCGTATCAGTGACCAGAAGGACGCATTGAGGCTGGCCCGAGCCCCCATTTCACCTCTCTGCTTCGGACTCAGACTGCCCTGCCAAAACTACCATGGGACACACTACTGACCAAGGCCACACACACCCAGCATTACTGGAATTCGGGTGCAGCACAGACGAACACATTTCCTTCCTGCACCCTCACCTCCTGTTTTGGTACGTGTGGCGACGCAGGAAAGTGGTGACGGCGAGGTGAGCCCTGCCATCAAAATAGACGTACTTTGGACTTTGGGTTGCTGATTATGATTATCGCACAGATTTTGATCCGATCCTGATTTGGGTCCCAAATTCAACTTTGTATCCTGCTGATGGACCAAATTAATTTTTGCTGTGAAAATTGAACAGAGTATCAAATAGGGCTGTTTTGGGTTGCAGATTTCAAAAATTCATTCAAATTTTCGATCCGAACCCTATTTTGGCCCCAAATTCGACGTTTGCTCCTTCGAAGGAGCCAAATTCATTTTTCTGAAAAAGTTAAACAATGTATAAAAATAGGAGTATATTGGGTTGCAGATTTCAAAAATTCAATCAGATTTTTGATCGGAATCCGATCTGGGTCCAAAATTTGACTTTTTCCACTGTCTGAAGGACTCTTTTGAATTTGCTGGAAAAAATTGAACAAAGCATCGGAATGAGGGTGTTTTGAGTCGCTGATTTCGAAAATTCCATTAGATTTTTGATTTGACTCTTGGGAATCAAATTTGCCTTTTCTCTCCATCCGAGAGGCCCTGTTGACTTCGACGAAAAAGTGAAAGTATCGAACAGGGAGTCTTTGAATCGCTGTTTTCGAAAATTCAATCTGATTTTTGATCCGACTCCGATTCGTGCCCTGAATTTGACCTTTTTCCCTTGTAGGGCACCCTATTAACATGACTGAATTAAGAAATGGAAAAAGAACTCGTTATTTTCCTTGAAGTTTGTGAGAAAAATCTTTCCTTTGTTTTACTGAGTGAGAAGAACTTTGTTACATTTTTCGAGAGGCAAAACCGTACTCATTCCCTTGAAAAATAGAATAATGTATCCCTTCTCTTTTGTGAATAAGAACTTTGCTCCCTGCTCTGAGGTATAGGAAACCATTTCCATTCTTTGGGGAAAGAGGGAAAATGGTGCATTTCTTAAGTTCAGTGACAAGAAGTTCCTTTCCTTCCTTGAGAATCAAAAAATTGAAAAATGAGAAATTTTTTGCTTTCCTGGGGGAAAGTGGAAAAATTCCTTCCCTTTCTGGAATGAGAATAATTTTGTTCCGTTCAAGGAATTTCATTTCTTTCCTCTAAGAAAGATAAGTATTTGTCAAGACTTCATGACTTTCGAACATCCATTAACTTGCGGTTCAAAGTTTATTAAAACCCTGTTTAAATTTTCTGACAATCGTTTAAAGCTGTAAGATTTGTATAAATTCCATTGAGACTCCAAAAACATTTATTAAGATTCTATTGATAAAAAAGTAATTCGAAAATCATTGAAAATTGGTGAATGTAAGATATTGAGATGAATTGCAGCAATTTGTTAAGCTCGATTAGACTCCTGTAAATCGAAAAAAATTGTTTTGCTGCTTTGCCGAATGAGAATAATTTCTTTTATTTTTCTGGAGCAAGGAGAAACTCTGTCCTTCCTTGTATGATGGAACTATGGAAAATTTTTCCTATCTTTTCCTCAATGAGAAGACTCGTATTCCTTACCTTTGAAGAAAGACGGGAGAAAATATTCACAGAATTGAATGGAATGGTTACATGTCTGGAATTTTTAAGGAATTTTAACGAACATTGAATAAACAAATATTTGATAGAATTTTCAAAAATTTCACCGAATTTTGATACCTAGTCATCGAAAAGTTTTCTCCAGCTCAATAGATTGCTTTAAGTTGACAGTCTTTAAATCTTCAGAGATTTTTCAAATAAATAAAAATCCTAAGGCATTTTAGAGTTCTCAATGTAATTTTTACAGGTCTTTACAGCTTTGAATGGCGAGTCTGACAGACCTGAAACATGTAAAGATTTTTCTTTCTTTTTAATTAAAATGGAGTCTTGATAAATCGAATCTCAACCCGGAGGTCATAAACAGAACTTAATTTCCTTCTCCTAGAAGAGAGAAAACATTGAAAAATAAGAAATTGGTGAATACTCTCATTTTCTTATATGAGAGTAACTTGTTCCTTTTATGAAAGAGCGAAGATCTTACTCTTGAAAGAGAAAGAGTAATTTCTTTCTCTTTTTTCAAGAGAATGAACACGGTTCTGCTAGGGAAGAAATAAGTTCTGATTTATGAAAGAGAATAATGGATACTTGTCTTCTACTTTCTCGAGGGAATGAACACGGTTTTCTCTCGAAGAATCGAATAAAGTTTTTCTTTTCATCATTTTCTGAAGGAAAAGAACGAGTCATTTCGAGTCCATTTCCTAATTTGGCAGCAAAAGATGCCTCTTGGAAGAGGAGAAAAGTCAAATTTAAGACCAAAATCGGAATCGGATCAAGAATCTGACCAAATTTTCAAAATCTGCGCCTCAGAACACCTCTATTTTGACACTTTGTTTAATTTTTTCAGCAAAAATTATTTGGCCTCTCAGAAGGAATTTCAGGCCCAAATCAAAGTCGAATCAAAAATCTGTTACGATAGTTGTAATCAATGTCCCAAAATACTCCTATTTTGATATCTTTTCACTTTCTTCAGGAGAATTAACTTGCGCCCCTCAGAAGGGGAAAAGTCAATTTTCGTCCCAAATCGCGATCGGATCGGAAATCGGATGCGATATCTGTAATCGGCGACTCAAATATCCCTACTGTGATATTTTGTTCGATATGTTCCAATTCAAGATTCCAAAGTTAGGGGGACATAAAATTTTTTTACGGCAGAAGATGTCGGACTTTTCCGAACGGAGAACTTTTTGATGTGCATTGATTCAACAGTTTGTAGCGAAGATATTCAAAAGGGGGAAATTTATGGGGCACCCGGTATATTTATACAGAAAAAAGCTAGTCTGCCAGGTTGTTCTGACAGATAGATCGGCAGAAGGGACCTGGATGGTTCAGTTCAGTATCTACTGCTTTTCTTCTCGGACAGGAAAACTGGGGGATCCTCGACAGATGAGAGTCTATATAGGGAGTGCTTTTCCAAAACTCAGTAAAATTTATTTTTCTAAATTGTTCAAGAAACACAAAAATTTGTCTGCAGATCTCAGTTTTGATTTTTTCTTCTCCGATTGTTGAATGAAGTTAACCCCAGCCATAACAGATGTGGCGTAGAAATTTCATTTTCAAAACTAAAATATTTGCAAAAATGTAAGGTGAAAGAGGCTCCCCAAAACTGAGCTTTCTGCACCTTGAAACTGAAATACATAGCGATTGGATTTCTGCGTTTTGAAAAGTGAGGTTTTCTTTAGAAAATAAATGAAAATTGTGTTTTTATGGTTTGATAGAGGAATATTTATCAGTTTGCAGTTCCATCACCCAATTCCGAAAAAATGGGCGTAGTGCGTTTTGAAAATGTGCTTGTAAATATTGTGGAGGAAACTGATTTTTTTGTAATTTGACGAAGAGACATTGATTGGGGGGGGAGGGCACCACCCTATTCAGAAAAAAAAAGGAAATGTTCTTACTGGGTTTTGGGAAGGTGCTCCTCGTATCATTAATTTTTATTATTCGGGTACAAACAACTCGGTCCGTGAATGAAAAGTTCTCATGAGGTGAAGTGATAGGTAAAAATTTTGTTGGTAAGATAGTAGATCTACAAAATTTGGCTCAAAATTTTACTCCATGAAGCAGCGCAAAAAAATCTCGGGTGTAAAATGTTAGCAATAAGCAATAATGTCGCCAAAATTAATTTTTTTTTGACAACCCGAAAAAATGAAATACAAGAAAAAAATAAAAGGTCTTTGATCTAAAACGTTAGTAAGCTCGAAAATATTACTGCCCCATCGTATCTAGTAGGATATATCCCCATATCTCCCCTATTTACATCACTTCTCGCTCAAACTCCTCCCGGTTTCCGTTTTGCTCCTGACTTAGTTCATTCTGGATAATTCAGTATCCTCGAATTGGGAATATTATAACTCCCTTCTTAATCAATTTTAATTTGAAATTTTCCGTCAATTTCTGTTTGATGGGTAGATTAGAACTGACTGGCCAATCATATGCGGTCAAAAAGACTACGAGTCAGACAGATAGACAAAAAAACCACAAGCAGGTGGGAGAACCGACTGTAGACTGTTATGAAACCAAAAGCCTGGTTCAAATCAATTTTTAAACTTGTCATGAAAATAATATCTCGAACTGATGCTGGAAAAAAGATAAAAGAAAGAAAAAAACAACATAAAAATGGTAATATTAGTTCTTCGTACTGAACGAATAAGAGATTTTTATCAATACTCTCATCGTAACAGCTGTCAAATTAAATTGATATTTTCGAATTAATTTCGTTCTGCCCTTCTAATTGGAAAGGAAGAAAACTTAATATTTCGGACTATTCCGAGGCGTTGTTTTCCTTGTTTTTTTTTCCTCGTCGTTTTCCACTGTAAGCGATTTATGTATGTACTACAGTTTTCTCCGAATTGTAGATAATTCGAATTATTTTTATTTTAGGCTTGCGGTTGTCCTCTCTACTGGAAAGCAGCTTTATTTATAGCCTGCGGAGGCGAAAAACTAGGATTCGTTGAAATGAGCACATTCCTGGAATACTGGAGGGAGTAAGTGTTTAAAACCACATAATTCTGTTCCGTGGGATTTTGAACGAGTCTTGGAAGGTTGAATGAGCTTTGAAAAGTCTGAACGAGTAGGTTTTGAACAAGTCTCGTCGAAGTTTAGGAATTAATAAAGAAGATCGTAGTATGTACATAGACTACTAGCGAGTCTTAATAAGTCTTGATGGGTCAGGCTTGAGACAATAATTGCACTGTGGCGTTACGTTCGAAATCATGAAATATTGCTTTGAGTGAAAATTTCTACTTTGTTAATACATGTAGGTACCTGGTAGTTCAACAATTTAACTTCCGATTCACTTTGAAGTGAATTTCTGAAATTTGAATTTTTTGTTACTAATTCTTAACAATACTGATTTAGGAGAAAGATGCCAAATATAGAATGGGTATCTTTGTTTTGAATCTAACTCTAGGACTATCCATTAGCATTACCAGCACCAAAGTTTAAAATGTCGCCATATCTATCTTATTTTATAATTCCAAATTTTGAGTTTCCTGAACCCAACCACTGTCGCAAAAATTGTCATTTTTCTTTTTAAAAAAGTCAAAAATCGAAAAATTTAAAAATAGCATCAAATAGGGCATGGAGAATTTGTTTTCCAAAGACACTAAAAATATTACCATGCAAATTTGATTTTAAAAAACCATAGAAAATGAATTATCGGTGTTTTTTGACAAAATTCATTCTCAAAATTTGCTTTCTTTTCTTCACGCCCAATGCAGAGAATATGAAGCCATTGTCGGTGACGGGGGTTGACACATTGAATCCATTATTCCGTAGCCTGATCTTCTAGAAAATTTCTATGACTGTACAAACACTCAGAATTTTCTTCTGAAGGCAGGTCTGTATCATCTTCAGAGTTCTGTCAGTCACCAGCTTATTTTTCGTTTGCTAAAATTACAATCAAGAACAAAGAAATTTTGGAGAAAAATGAACGAAAAAAATATTAAAGTAAGGATCTGTTGGAGTGCACACAGACTGGAAAAATGATCCGTATTCCGCCCCCAACTGACCGATTAGTGTAATTTTGGGACATGATATGCCCAGGAATGTTGTTTGTAACATACGATGGTGTGGATGGAGTTATCTGACGTAAGATAATCATTTTTATATAACATTGCAAATCCCAGTCTTGGTATGAAGAGTTCTTAAAATTGGGCATCGCGGTTCCTAAGAGTGCGCACTTATAAAAACCATCAAGAATAGTAGTGAAACGTAAAATTCGTCCAAAACGCGCTTTACTCGAAAATCGAAATTAATGCATTACAGTTGATGTATGGAAAGTTGATTCATACGAAGCATATGACTCATCATTATAAATTTCACCGGAGTTTTCAATTTGTGTCCACCTGACACCCTTCGATATGCGTCAACGTCTTGTAGATACCCCCCCCCCCCCCAGCGCTGTCAAAAATAATTTCAGAGTGTATTTTAGCGCATTAATTACAGCAATAAGGTAACGAGATATGTGCTGTGGCGACCAGCCCTCCCCATAAGACTAAGACCTTCTTACACTGGTGCAGGCAGGCCTAGCACCGAATCCATTGTCTTTTCTTGCCTCGTTTCTGTGATCGCTTTCGACTCTACTATCGTTTTCTACGCCAGTTTTACAATAATCGGTCTTCTTCTTCGTGCGTAAGTGTTTCCCTGCGAAACGAAAATAGATTAGGCGTAGAAGTTTATTTAAGACAAAGAAATGACAATATAATTCGGCTATGAAGTTCAGTTTTCCCTGAGTTTTCCGTTTTGGATTATATTTACTGTGGTATTCTGCCCTTGACATCGTATCTGTTAGAGATCACAATAGCATAGTAATGCGCACTCTTACAAAACTGGCCTGTTTTTTTCAATTTCAACCGTTTTGTAGCCAATGATGAATTTCACCATTCATAATTTATAACATTTCATTGGGAAGCTCTTGCCATTAGCTTTGTGGGGATGTACAGACTTACCCGATTTGGTACGGTCGTTTCTGTCACACTATCCTTTATTATCCGGATACATTCGATTTGCAAACCACTGGTGTCTAAGAATTGTTAAAACTCGAACAAAACTAACTGCAAACCCGGAGTTTTTGCGCGAGGTATTATCGTTGGAAAGGTGCAATGTTGTTATATTGTCATCGAACGCAATGGCGTCATCTGTCTCGAAAAATGTCCATTGCGCGCTCTTAGGAACTACGCATTCTTACAAATCACTAGAAGAAGGGAAACTCCGATAGATGAACCCTAATGAAAGCAAGGGGAAAGTACATCAGTATTTTCTCTTGTCTACCCAACAAAGTAAATAATAATTCCGGACGTAAACAGTCTCCCATTCGGATGTTCGGTCGGCGTCTACCTAGTCAGAAACTACCAGAATTGAGAATAGGGACATGGAATATAAGGACACTAAATGAGATAGGCAAATTAGAAAACTTAAGGAAAGAGATGAAAAAGTTGAAATTAGATATCATAGGAATTAGTAAAGTGAGATGGCCAGAAAAAAGATTTTTTTTTTTGGGGGGGGGGAGGAGGAGGAGGAGGCAGGGGTAGTAGTAGAATAATTAATACAGCAGCAAAAAGAGAGCAAGCAGGCGTAAGTACTATTATGAATAACAAAGTGCGAAGTTATACCCAACATAGTGAGAGAATATTAATGGTGAGAATCTCAGGAAAACCAGTACCTATCTTTAGTAATAGTTCAAGTTTATATGCCAATAGGAAGGTATAATGAAGAGGTAAGAACAAATTTAGGAAGAAATTAATGAAGTACCTATTAAGAAAAAGGAAGCTTTGAGGAATAGAAGATTTAATTATAATGGGAGATTGGGTCGCCAGAGTTGGAAGAAGAAAAGAAAAAGGGATAATCGGGGAGGATGGTTTAGGATAACGAAATGAAAGAGGTTGGAGGCTTATAGAATTTTGTATAAAGAATATAAATTAGTGATTGGTTACGCTCTCCTTAAAATTCGCGAGAGAAGAGAATACAGTTGGAAAAACCCAGGAGATGAAAGAATATATCAACAGATTGTAATTATTGTGACAAGAAGGTATAAAAATCAAATATTGGATTGTAGACATAATCAGGAACGGGTGCAGATAGTGATCACAATTCAGTAGTAATGAAATGCAGGTTTAAATTTAAAAAGATGAATAAGAAGAAGGAAAAAACGAAATGGAATTTGGAGTTATGGGAAGGTGAAAGATAAGAGGAGAATATCAAAAAGAAATAACAAAAAATCTTTGTAAATCATGGTGGAAATTAAATTGAAGGGGTCTGGATAGCTCTTTAAAATAAAAAAAAAAAAAAAAAAGCAATAAATCTGGCAGCAATGAAGAAATTAGGTACTTAAATAATAGAAATGAGAAAACCTAGGATAAAAGTGAGATACTAATGGAAGAAATAAGAAAGTATAAACAGACCACTAATAAAGTAAGGACAAATATAAGGCTATAAGAAATCAAATAAAGAGAGAATGTAAGAAGGCAGAAAAGAAAAATGGATTAATCAGAATTGTGAGGAGACTGAGCAAATGAAAGTAGGAAAACTCGATCAGGCTTATAACAATGTAAAATAATAATTTGGAGCAAAAAGAAAGAACAGATGGGAAAAAATAATTAGACTCCAAAAAATACAAAATAAAATGATGGGTGAGATATATTGGAAAACTGTCTAAGAGTGGAGCAGGTATCAGTAAATGTATGGAAAGAGAAGATGGTGTGGAGGATGAAGGAAAAGGAGATCCTATTTTAAGATCAGAATTTGATAAAGCACTGAAACAAAGGAGGAAGCCGGTGAAGCAGAAGAGAAGTTAATGAAATTGCTAGATGCAGAAGTAGTTTCAAGAAATTTACATACACTAATTCGCAGAATGTAAGAAGGAGAAATGCCAATAGATTTTCAGAAAAACAAGCAGTAGCAAACAAATGTGAAGATTATCGGACTGTGAGTTAACTATCGCATGTATCAAACATTCTAGCCAGGATAAGAAATAAGAGAATACGAGAGTGAGAGATCAGTTTGTATTTAGAGAAAGTAGAGGAACTAAGGAAACAATTTTATGTTTGAAGCTTCTAGTAGAAAAAAGACATAAGAAAGGTTTTGATACGTATGTAGCATTTGTAGATTAAAGAAAGAAAAGCTTTTGCTTATGTTGTTCAATGGTCAGAAATGTTTCAAATATTGAAAGAGCTAGGACTCAGGTATAAAGACAGAAGAGTAATATGGTAAAAGGCTTAGATACAAATAGGGGATGAAGTGAGAGAAGCGGAAATTCATGAATGAATGACCCGCGAAACAGTGTTGACGTTGTTGACAGAAGCATCGACATTTGTATGGACATCATTTTTTCCACATTTTTCTGAGTTTTTGTATCCAGATACTTTAGAACACATTGACAATAACTTAATTTATTGAAAGATTATTCAGCTTAAACCATTTGTCGGGTAGACATGTTAATGCAAATATGTGACTGTACAACTGGGTCTACTTTTGTACACACTGATACTACAGTGTTGATAAGTAATATTGATACTTGTCAACTATAATGTCATCCGAGATGTCGACTTTATGAAAATCTGTCGACGTCTACTAATTTGTTGCATACTACAATGTTTATAGTAATGTCGATATATTATGTAAGATACTTGTTTACTAAAATGTCAATTGCATTTTATATACACTGAACATTTGTTCATAATATTTTTTATAGAAATGTATACTGCACAGTCAACAGTGAACAGAACATCGACATTTGTATGTGCATTGCTCGTGAAAATGTGTGCTAAAAATGTCCTGGATTTCAATACTGACATTTTAGTCGACTTTTCTATATGCATGTGTTTCACAGGGAGACAAGAGGTTACTGTTTGTTACCAGTACTGTTTAACCTGTTTATAGAAAAAGTAATTGAAGAAGTGAATGAAAAGAAATCAGGCGTGACAACAATACAAGGAGAGATGGTGAGAATGATAAGGTTTGCAGATGACAATGCAATAGTGGAACGAAGTAAAGTACTACAGAAAACAATGAAAAATTGGATGAAATATTGAAAATAAAATGTAAAATGAAGATAGATAAAAGTAACATGACAGTGATGATAGTCAGTAGATGAAAACAGAATCCAATAAATATAGAAATAGGAGGTGAGAAAATAAAAAAGGTAAAGGAATTTAAATACTTGGGTTGTCTGATAACGCAAGCTGGAAAAAGTAAAACAGACATAAAGAGTAAAATGAAACAAGTTAAGAGTGTCTCCCCTCCCCCCCCCCAAAAAAAGGAGGAAAAACAGACATATTTAGGGCAAATACAGGTATAAACTTAAGACTGAGATTTCTTCAAACTGGATAACTGGATGTATATGGATGTGAGACCTGGACAACAGGAACACAAGAAAGGACGAGGACAGAAGCTTTAGAAATGTAGTGTTATTGGAGAATGTTGACAATCAAATGGACAGAAAATATCAGGAATGTGGAAAGTATTGAGACGAATAAGAAGGAAAAGAAAAATTTGGAATGTAATCTTAAAGAGAAGAGTTAAAATGATAGGTCATAATATAAAACATCTAGCGATATTATTATTACTGCTGGAGGAAATGGTTGAGAGAATGAACTGGAAGGAAGGTAAAGGATGAGTTATGAAGAGCAGATAATGAAGTATACAAAGTGTAAATTTTTCTCAGAAATGAAAAGATTAGCATAGGAGAGAAGAAAGTGGAGAGACGCAATTTACTAATCGAGAGAAGGAATGTGATTGATGACAATAGCCCTAAATCGTATCACAGTTCATCAGATTATGCCACCGAACTTCGTTCCTGGTCATGGATAGTTTTTTTGTTTTTGTTTTCAGTGCTTTGTCATTTGGACGCTGTTCAGCAAGAGGGAACCAACTAACATTTGAGGAGTTACCTGTGAAAAGGGCCCCTGACGAATAGGAATTCCATTTGTCAGGGGCCCTTTTGACAGATAACTCCTCATTTGTAAACAAAATGAGTTATTAGTATCGTTGGAAAGAGCGTGTGAAACGTAGGATTTTTCAAAATTGGGCCCCCGTTTCAAAAATGTGTACTGACGTTGGAAAAAGCTTATCAGTAAACGCTGTGTCATATAGTTTCTACATGGCTCTTGAACTTTGAATGACGTGTTCTCAAAAAGCGGATTTTGCTAGTTGGTTCCCTCTTGCTGAACAGCGTCCATTTCCAGCCACATACCGGCAGAGTCGTTCCATATTAGGTACCCATTCCATAATTGGCGGTTTCCCCCTAACGTTTTGTTCGTCTCGCTGGAATCCTTAATCTTAATGAGCGTTTCACATAACATTTTTTAAACTAGTAAAATTTGGCGGGTTACTTTAATGGAAATCAAGTTCTACCTTTCCAGCCGACTCCTTTTGGTCACGAACCCACAACCATTGATCTCGAATTAGCTTATTTTAGAGGTTACTGGTGTTTGTATGTTTTTTCTCCTTCATCTCTAGCCTCAAATGAACATTAGGTTTTAACACGCTATGGAAACCTTATGCCCACGTGATTATCCTGTTACACGAATACTAATTAATGTGAAATGAACTATATGTATGTGTGTTAGTTGAATGAGGAGCGTCGATGTTTGCTCGACCCCGAATACGTGTAAAAAAAAAAAGAAGAAAAAAAAACAACGTAAAGAATATGTGAATATTTCAATTACAAAAAGAGTCTTTCTGTTCGTTGTGGGAACAAGTGAAATCGGCTGTTTGTTTTTACTGTAAGTACTCGAATTTTAGAATTGGAACAGAAAAATGTTGAAGTTAGATATTCTAGTTTGCAAAAAAGGTTGGTTCGCGTATATATACGGGATTTCTTCGAAGAAAATGTACGAGTTCTGTAAATATTATGCAGATACCCTTGTTAAACGAACTTATAAATTCTTGTTCTTACTTCCTTTTCGAATGTACCTACAGTAATTTCTACTGTACATATGTGGCAGTAGTAGTGGTTTCTTATAAGAAATAGATGACGTAATGTAATTATCTGACGATGTGTTGTAGTTGGCGAAGTATGAGCGCGTGTTACGAGAAATCTAACCCAGTAATTAGAAATATTATACAGGCCCACATATATGTCAGTACTGAATGATATCGAGTGAGAAACTGCCGTCGAGTAACTCCAGCGGCTATATCTTTTTACTGAACATATCCATCGATTCTGTTGTAATGCTCCCGTTGCATCATCGTCGATGTAAATGATTATCCGTCAGCTTTTGTGTCTTGTTCGAAGTAATCATTACTTACCTGTATTAAGGTGGGGTCCACTGAGGATGATCAGCGTGTTCTGCTTCGATGATCAGTCTGGGCTGACCAGCCATGGATGAAAATCTGTCGATGTCCATTCTTATTCAGCTAAAGATGAATGGATGATGGAATCGTCCGCACTATTCATCATCTTCTGAACAGACCAATATCAGGTCGGTCGAAGATGAAAGGCTGATCATGGCTATATAGCTTCGCAGTTACCTGATCATTTCAACGCCCACATTCATCTTTGGTTGATCATGCAAGCGAAACAAGCCAATCATCCTCGTGTGGACCCATTTTTAAAATACCTAATTTAAATACTTTTCAACTTTTCTCCTGTAAAAGACTGCAATAACGATGATTTTTAAAATAATATAAACGAATTTGTTTAGTTTAACAGCGGTGTGTCACGACGACGCGTCTAGATTTATGAGAATAGCTACAAGAAGTACGAAGCGCTCGTATATCATTCCCGAAGATTTAATTCCGTTAGTGCAGGATGTCGTCAACACCCACCCTGGATTAACATTCCTAAAGCAAGCTCCCGAATTTCATTCCAGATACGTACACACTGTAAGAGATTTTATTTTGAAAAATAATATTTCCTCCTCCATAACTGCTTGTGGAACTGCTATAATGGTATCGAACAACGCTCGGTTTTGTTTTATTTAGGTAATTTGCAGAGTATACTATTGCATTAATCAGTCTTGGAACGGGCAAATTTCATTGGCCGAACTGCGGAAATCCGATTTCCTGAGAGCTGTACAGCTGTTGGAAGAAGAAGAAGATATTAATCAAGTTACTGCGTATTTTAGTTATGAACATTTCTACGTGATTTATTGCAAATTTTGGGAGCTGGATAGAGATCACGATCTATTTATCAGTAAAGAAGATTTGGCTAGGCACAGTGATCATGGTCAGTACCGTCCGAGTTAACTTATTTATTTATCTTAATTATAGGTTGTAATTATAACTTAGAAGATGTAACTGTACTTGGTTTTCAGAGGAGTATTTTTCTGTCATTTTTTTTTTTTTTGAACTTGATAGATTCTGTGTTTGTCTGACCGCCTGCCCATTAGGGTAGTCATTGCTCAAAATTCACAGAATTCATATATAATATGGGTCATTCTTCAGAAACTGGGAATACTAAGGTGTTTTCATTCTTTCTTTCTAATTACATTATACTTTTATCGGTAGTAGAGAATATTCAACAAGTTGACCGAGCAAAAGTATCAAAATGTGAGGGGGTGGGGGAGAAGTGAGACTTGTGTCCACGATGGTAGACATTTTATCCATAATGAAAGTACTAATATCCAGCGTTCAAAAAACGCAAAAATCATTGTTCCTGTTTTCGTTAGTTTGTTTTTCTCCAACTGCATGGTTCTTATTCATGTTCTTCATTCTCCTTACCTTAAAATTACCTACGTTCTCGTTTTCATTTTCATTTCCATATTGTTCCTGTTCCCATTCCCGTTTCCAGTTCTCGTTCTCACTCCCGTTCTGAGAACGAGAACGAAAACATGCCGTTCTCGTTCTCTTTCATTCTTCCAATACTGGTGCAGTACTGCAGTTTAATTTTTTCATTAAAAAAATATGTAATTGGTTTTAGGCTTTCAGAATTTTACCTTTGCGCGAGCTGCAAAGTTATTTGAAGAACGCAAAAATCATCTCATTCTCGTTCGTTTTTCTCTAACTGCATAGTTCTCGTTCATGTTCCTCGTTTTCCTTACCTTAAAATTACTAGCGTTCCCGTTCTCGTTCTCATTCCCAACCTGGTTCTGTTCCCGTTCCTATTTCCCGTTCTCAATCCCACCATGCTCTCATTCTTATTCTCGTTCTGAGAACGGAAACGAGAACATGACGTTTTTCTTCTCGTTTGTTCTTCCAACACTGCTAATATCCACATCTATGAACAAAATAGCTTCAAGAATGCCCTTTTCCAGGGAATGGTTGAAAATTATGCTATCACATGCTCCAATGACTATACCCTGGCACCTGGGTCGTGTTCAGGGATCCTGTACCAGTTTTGTCATTTCTTGTGCTGAAAAAGTATAAGGCATGTATCTTCATACCAGTCAAAGATTGGGAAGTTAACTAAGAGTACCTATGTTGGTAGCCCTGCTTCTACAACATGGGGATAATTTAGCTCCTCCATATAAAAAACGTGTAAAAGGAGTAATCTTCGAACGCCTTTAGCGTGTTATAAAAATCGTTTTTGAAGGAACGTTGGTTGAGATGATTTCAGCAATAGCAGCGCTATCAGGATAAAAAAAAGAATTACCTCCATGGACATTTTTTAAACGAAATTATGTGAAATTGAAAATCGCGATTTTCAATGTAGAAGAATAGGGAAACTGAAATAATCCCCCAGATGTTTCCAATGTGTTGAGCGTTACTTAGTTTGTGTTAATGTGTTACACTAGCGCTACGTAGGCAATGTTAACTTCCCAATTAACAAAGATAATGGATTGAAAAACAGAACTGTAAGCCATTCCTTCTGGAAATGTGAAGTCATTGATAGGATAGCAAACCTGACTTCTCAACTTAACAGTTGACATATTAAATTATGCTGCCAATCTTCCTGAATAATGGACCTCTTCACAGGACTGTTGCGCAGTTGCTACAGCCAGTCGCAGCTATCAGGGTCCAGCTTTTTTTGTTTACATTCCGTTTGCATGTAAAACTCCATAAGCGAACATTCGTTCTTCTTTGCGAGTTTTCAAATATGAAATTTCTTGATGCTTACGGACGCGTATTTCTGTTTTATAAGCATTTAGTTTTGATTTAAATCATCGTTCAATATCAAGAAATGCTCTCATTAATATTTATGGACTCGCAAAGAAGAAAGAATGTTCGCTGATGGAGTTTACATGTAAAACGAATGTAAACAAAAAAAGCTGGACCCTGCAGGCTGCGAATTGCTGTGAATGCTGGAGCAGCTGCGCAACAGTCTTTCTCATGACGTCGCCCATGAAAATGTTTACTATATCATTTAATTGGGGAGAAATATCTTGAAACAAAAATTTGAAAAAAGTAACATGTATATGGGACCGTGCATCGAAAGAGTCCTCACCTGGCGGTCAAAAATAGAAGCTTTGAAAGAATGATCTTGTAGGACTATTCAATAGAGATGATAATGGTAAATGGAAGACCAAAACTATTTTTTTCCTCTACATTTTTCGATTTTTCTAAAATAATTAATAATGTGAAGGTATTTGGAAGTGTAGTAGTGTGTATTTAACGTTACACAAATTTTTCTCTTTGTTATTTGTCATAAGAAGACATTAATCATCACGATTACTTTACCTCTGTTGGTCGGAGAAAGTATAATTTTACGAGCCGTACCAAAAATTTTTGAAACCTCCACCAACGTTTCGTTAAATACTATTTAAATGCGAAAAATCATGAAAATTGCTCTGTTTACACATCATTTGATTGCCATGATCATTCTTTCAAATTCTTATCACATAGAGCGATACTAGCGCGCCAGACGTTCGCCCGGTCCCAATATCCACGATGATGACGAAGTGATTCTATAGTTTGTGAACATTACCCTGTACCTCCAAATGATTTTTCCATTCAGTAGATGGTAAGTGTTGTGTCTGATGAATTGGATTGGTGGAATTTGTTGCGGATGTTATTGTGTAACCAGTAACCATCCTTTCCCCCTAAAACATCGGTAGTTGAGATTCAAAATTTGCTGGAGAATGACCCACGTATGAGAATATCTTTCCTTGTATTTCGATTTCTAACTGCGGATTTAGTTGAGAAAATGTGAAAAACATTTTGTCCGTTTAATGAAGCATGTTTTCATCGACGAAGTACAAGTATGTAAATGTGTGAAATATTCTAGTGTTATTTTTTCTTTATTTTCATTAGCATTATCGACTCGCATCATCGATCGAATATTTTCAAGAACGAGAAGTAAAGTTCGGAATCCGATGTTACAAGATGGGAAAATGAGCTACACTGACTTCGTTATTTTCTTGTTAGCCGAAGAGGATAAAAGACACCCTAGAGCTATCGAGTATTGGTTCAGGTGATTATGCATACTTCAATATCGAGGTTGGATGTCTAACTTCTTTATTTTAGCGTACAATATAGTTTTTTTTCTATAAAACAGTTGTAAACATCGTAAATAATCCGCGTAAATATCTTCTGTATGAAAGGGATACTGTTTTCTTCTAAAATCGTGTTCCCGATTACCTTTCATAAGATAGAAAACACTTTGAAAACTGATAAGAAGTTGCTAATTCTAGACAATTCAGCGTTTTACTTTGCGAAGAACAAGCAAACTTTTTCGCCATTGTTTCGTCGAATTCTGAAATATTCCTCTCCACCTACAGAGCTCATGCAGTAGAAAATAAATTCAACTTTTTAAAGCATGTCGGGATGTTAGTCCAGTAATACAAACTGATATTTCTGGCGAACATTCCAGTAATTTGTTTTGAACTATGTGAATTGGTCTACAGCACACTCGCTTTTTAAGTTAGAGTGAAATGAAATCCCAGAGGTGAGGGAGGTGTGGGTTCATCGAGTTTTGCGAGAAAGAAGTATCTAGTTCAGACTGGAGCGAAGGCATACGAAATCAAAAGAAACGACTGTATAGAGAAAACGCGTG
This sequence comes from Acanthococcus lagerstroemiae, assembly GCA_031841125.1. Lineage (NCBI taxonomy): Eukaryota > Metazoa > Arthropoda > Insecta > Hemiptera > Eriococcidae > Acanthococcus > Acanthococcus lagerstroemiae. Next base: position 16,925,328 of record CM063107.1, read on the forward strand.
TACATATTTATCTATTCATAGTATATACAAATCTCTCCGAGAATGCTAAAACATAAACTGTAACTGACTGTCACTAAACTGTAACTGAACTGATGTCCTGCCTGACCGATCGAAGGAGAAAAAAAAAGGGGGAGAGTCATGAGAATAAGAACGTGGTTTTGTGAAGATCATGTAGTGGATGTACAGGAATGTAGGAAACAAAATACGTTTCTAAGACGCTCGCATTGTGCTATACAAGAAATAGGCAGTCAGGACGTTTGTATGTAACATATATACAACGAAAACTATGTACAAAGAAGGTCAGCATAATCAAAAAGTCAGTTGCGGTGGAGAGCACTTGCAGAGGTATTGGAGAAAAACCTAAAATTCGTTTTAGCCACTAGTTCGAGTTTGAGCGTCTGTTCATGTTGAACCGAGCTACTTGAGCTAGGTAAAGGTTCTACTCTTTGAGCGCGCATAAAGTTGAAGGATAACATAGTACTCGATTCGAATGATACACCCTCAAACAGCCGATAAATGATTGATAAAAGAAACTGGTTTGACAGCGATCTAAAATAGACCCGTGCAGACTGGACTGTATTATCAAAATCAACGAACAGCTTTATAATACATTATTGCGTGAAAAAATATCTGCGAGTATTTAGCGTCTCATTTTTTACTCAAGAGGATGGGCAGTGATACATACAGACTTGGATTTGGGGTGGGCCTAGATAGCATTGTAAATTTTTTAAACATTTAAAAATGGCGTCTGCTTAAAATTGTTTCTTTCGCATCAAATGAACGTCGGATCTCAATCCAGTCGAAGATGAATCTGTATAGGGTGTCCAGTGAATTTCCCCCTTTTGAATATTTTCGTAACAAAATTTCAAATCAGTGCGCGGCAAAAGAGGTTCGTCGTTTGGTAAGGTTCGGCATCTTTTGTCGTGAAAAAAATTCCTCCTAATGAGGGGGGTGGAGACGTGCCCCTAACTTCGGAATCATTAATGGAAACATATTGAACGAAGTATCAAAATAATAGAGATACTTTGGGTCGCTAGTTACGATTATTGTATGAAAGTTTTGATCTGACCTCGATTTAAACCCCAAAATCGACTTTGTCTGAAGGATCAAATTGAATTTGCTGAAAAAAAAAAATTTAAAAAGCGTGTTCATACCCTTGCAAAATAAAATTATACGTTTTCTTTTGTAAGTAAGAAGAATTTTGCTCTCAGCTCTGAGGAATGGGAAACCATTTTCGTTCTTTGAGAGAAAATGATAGAATTGTCCATTTCCTTGGCCCCATGACAAGAAGTTCATTTCCTTCCCTAAATGTATAAAAAATTGAAAAATGAGGAATTTGTTCCTGTCCTGGAGAAAGGAGGAGAGAGAGGGTTAGATCGAAAGTGAACTCCTTGTTTGATGTATTGCCTTGATCACGCTTTTAACCCAAACTGAATGTATAAATTTATTTTTCAATTTTGCGGCTGTTGGGGACCGCGGGTGCGGTCATATCGGAATTCTGATGTGATAATTGTGATCAGCGACCGAAACACTTGAATGGAACGGTTATTCAGGAAAGAAAAGGAAGTTTTCTTTTTTCTCGAGGAATGGAACATTTTTCAAATTTTTCCCGTCCTCAGGAAAGGAGATGAACTTCTTTTCATGGGACAATTTCGTCCTCTTTCTTCAAGGAAGGGGAACGGTTTCTCATTTCTCACAGCCAGGAGCGAAGTTTTCCGTATTCACAAAAGAGAGGAGATGATTTCTTTTTCATTTTCAAGGGAATGAACACGGGTTTTCTTCAGAGATACGAAATTCTTTTCCCGCAACAAAAGAGAGGAAAGATTTTTCTTCACATTGCTCGAGGAAAAGGACGAGTTTTACATCTCCTGATTCGGTAATGTTACAGGGCAGCTCAAAAGGGAGAAAGGTCAAACTCAGGGCTCGAATCGGGATCCGACAGAAAAACGGACTAAATTCTCGAAATCAGCGTTCTAAGCTTACTTCTATTCCGATACCTCAATAAATTTTTTCAGCAGATTCTACTTGGCCTCTCAGAAGGATGAAAAGTTGAATTTGAGGGTCTAAATTTGGAAGAGATTGAAGATCTGATGCGATATTCGTAATCAGCGACCCAAAATACTCCTATTTTGACACTTTATTTGATTTATTTCTGTATAAGATTCTAAAGTTAGGAGCGCGCCCAGTCCCCTACATGGGGGTCGAAACATTTTTTTACGATAAAAAATGCCGGATCTTACCAAATGAAGAACCTCTTTTGCTGCGCATTAATCCGATGCTTTTTGTTCCGAACATTTTCGAAAGGTAAAAATTCACTGAACACTCTGTGCTTCTTCTTGTCATCTTTGCGCTCTCGCGGAAAAATAAGCGAGAATTTTGAAATTTTGTACGGATTCTTTTTTCCAGCCTCCAGTAACATTGGAAACGACTCAGTTTACGTTTTGGACAGCTCTGTTAACTTGTTTTGAAAACGAAATATTGTAAGACGATGGTTCGAGTACATGCTCCAATCAGATAGCTTCCCAAGGGGGCTTAAACAAAGTCCAGGTCTTTCGTCCGACGTGTTTTTCGAATCATAAGTTTTCCTGCCCGCTGTACTCATGCTGGGAGAAATTTTTCAAACGTTTGGGATTCCACTCATGCGATGAAGGAAGCGTGCTTAATATGCCTTTTACTTTTTTATTATTCACCGAGATTAATTTTTCAAAATTTTTAAACAAAAATTTTGATATTTCTTGGTTTTATGAACTGGAAGCTCGAAGACCTGTACGTCTATACATTTGCGGATTTTTCAGAGTTTGTATGAGAAAGAGAAATGTTGAATGTGGACCGTAGCGAGGGCATTAGAAATTACAGAAAACGAGAGTTCGTAAAAAAAAAAATCGATGAGATAGTAAAATCAGAACGTGAAACGTGTATCAACTGTGGCAGAGCTGTAACTGCACTATAACTGAACTATTCGGATGTCTTGAGCTATAAAACATGAATATACAGAAACTAATGTCCTACTTGGCAAATTGTAAAAAAGAGGAGAAAGAGTCAAGCGAATATGAAGAAGAGTCTGCTTTGAAAAGGTCATGCACAGGATGTATACAGAAATGCAGAAGACAAAACATGTTTGCTAGATGCTCGCATCTTGCTACACAGAAAATAGCTAGGCAGGACAATTAAACGGTTTATACTAAAATGTAAATTCGAGGGGAGAAGATGGCCGCACATTGATAAGTCACGTGTTTTACGGATATCGATATAAATATACAAGGTATCAACGATTTAATAATTTTTAAATTTCGAATTCTGTCTAATATGGTTCCATCATCACCATTTTTAGATGTATGGACTTGGATGGAGACGGATTCCTGTCTATGTACGAACTAGAGTATTTTTACGACGAGCAACTGCAAAGAATGGAAGCTATGGGCATAGAATGTTTGCCGTTTGAAGACTGTCTTTGCCAAGTTCGTATATTTAACTTCTCTTTCTATCGCCAACTTTCATCTCCCTTAATCGGTTCAATTTTGAAATGGTTCTTTGATTCTGACGTCCATTTTCGTACAAAAAAATAATAATGGTCAGTGTGTGTACGAAGAACCATCGATACGTCGTCGTTTTAGCACATTACATTAATTTTTAAAGAAGTTTCACTATTCTGTAATGTAATGCACAGATGCTGGACATGATCCAACCGAGAATTCCCGGGAAAATTTCGCTAAGTGATCTGAAGCGCTGCAAAATGACGCCGATATTCTTTGACACGTTCTTCAATTTGGAAAAGTATTTGGATCACGAACAGCGAGACCCATTCGCATCGCAACGAGATCACGATAACGACGTTAGTATAGTTATTCTTTATTTATTGTATCTTCCACGAAATCGTACCTGATGGGTCGGTCTGTTTCGTGTTTCTTGTTACACGATAAATCGAAAAATTTTACGATTTCATTGATCTGCCTCTCAGTATTAGCTGTGGGAATGATACATTTGTTAAAAATATACTTAGAATTTCAACCGTATTGTGAAAAATGTCGCCGAATGATGTCTTTTAACGAGTATAGTGAATTTCATTGCAGGAACACTTTCTACGTTATTGAAAGTGCCTTCCTTTTTAAACTACACCGTTTAGGGCTGAAAATCAAGGATATAGTCGGAAAAAAAGTATTGAACTTGGAAACTACACCCTTTACCGGATGGGGGAATGTCTGCGTGACCAGTTTTTATACTTTGGGAATGAACTGTATATTGCGCATGATAGAAATATTCTATTTCGTTGCTATCCGTATGCTGGCTGTCTGACCATAGCAACTAGCGCATCACCCGCGATATCACATCAGAAGAAAGAATTTGATGAAATTTGCACACTGGAGCAACGTAACATCACGAGTTACTGAGTTGCTATGTTAATATCATCAAGTGATATGATGGGCGAATCACCAAGTGATAAATTTCTGCAATTTCTGAACGACCTTATTAATTCATCAAAAATCATGTTGCTCTGGTGTGCGCACTTCTAAGCGTGATATCGCTTAGAGATGTCACTCGTGACTTATTACTAATTGCTAGTTGCTTGATAGCCTCCTGAGTATAAGAAAGTTGCCGTCAAACTAGGGTGACTACACTTTTTCAGTTTTTTTTTTTTTTTAAGTCTAATTGTATGGCGTCCATGTATTTTTTTTAATGATTTGGGGTGAAACAGACATTTGTACACTACAGAATAAAGAAAAAAATGACGGCATCACGCTCATATTGAATTCTTAGTACATTTGTGGAACAGTGAAGGTCAAAGGTGCAAGTTTGAGATGACTAGGTACAAAAAAAAACAAAAACAAAAAAAAAAACTTGCTAAGCTGTAAAGTGGAATTCAAAGGTAATGAAGGTTAATTTGCTATTTCGACATACACTGATGAGGACGGAGGGCTGCCAGAAATATGCTTAAAAAACAGGCAAAATATGCGCATATTTTATGCTTTTTTTGTTGCTAAATATGCCAAAAATATTCGCTAAAAAGTCGAAATATTCCAAAATATTCAGCTCTAATATGGGTATCATTTTGGAGAAAGCGAAATGCGCAGATTATAATGGTAACATTATTCCAACAAGTTTTCCATACTAGCGTGTTAATACCAAGGCAAACAGTGTTGCCACAACTGACGACATTAATTTTCTCCAACGTTTACCCTTTACAAGTGCAGTAAAGAAATAAACAATAAATAAATAAATGGATACACTTAACGATATAGTGTAGTGGATGTTCCAAAATATGGCCAAAAATGCAAAAATTAAAAAAAAAGTTGATAAAATATGCTTCAAATATGCTTCTAAAACACCAAATATGCAATTATATCGAAATTTATGCAAAAATATGTAATTTCAAATAGGGCTCATTTCACTCAGAATTTCATGTTCCGCAAAGATTTCTTCTGTATTAATGCTTGATTTGATTACCTAGTGTAACTAAGTCTGTATAGCTAAAGCATAGTATACAGCCTTAGTGTAACTATGGTGCCCGAACGCAAGTTGGAATAACTGTTGGATTTGAAAGAACAGTTGACTGTACCAAGACGCCGCACACTCACTAGTCGCCTTGCTCTTACTTTTTACACGATTAGCAGGGCCTGAAAAGAAAATTTTTACCGCGGGGGTATTAAACATGCGATGAAATTTCGTGCCTTTTTCTAAAAATAGAACACGCGCTTCTTATTTGGATTCAGCAAGTTTTAGAACAGAGCCTGCAAGCTTTACAATCTTGGAAGTAAATTTTGTGTATTTAATTTCAGATGACGGATTGGGATAGATATGCGGCCGAAGAATACGAGTTACTGGTGGCAGAAGAAAGTGGAAATGACCATTGCGAAGATGTGTAAGTATCTACCCCTGTTACAGTTCGTTACACAAAGTACATATTTAAAGAAAATAGGCTGATAAAACGGTGCGCCTAGAATGTTCCATGCTCGGGTTCCCGACGAACTTTTTAATTTTGTGAAATAAACTCACCGTTAGCTTCCGAATCAGTTTCAACATAGTGCACGATATGTACGCGTGTTCGGTTACCCTTTACAACATTCTCTTATAGTTCAGTAGTTGAACGTTATAATTTTTTGAGTTTGGTGTATTTGGGTGATACGCATGAAATAACGGATTTTAGTATCGTAGTGATAATATTACTGACTCGTAACGTTTACTTAGCGAATTATCGTTTATTGTCTCGTTCTTTTTCGTATAATTTACAGACAGTGCGAAGGGGAGAGCTTAGGTGGAGGTGATGGTATGTGGTAAGTGTAGTCTAAACATGTGGATTGCCTTCACCTCTTTCATTTCGTGTATGTTTTGTTTTTAACGTTTTGGTTTTTACTAACATTTGCACGAATGGCGAGAATAAAATTGCCTGTATAACAGTCGATTTATTCGTATTTCAATTCCCGAGGAGAAATGAATTCCGATCGGCAAGAAAAAGTCGTACCGAGGGTGCTATATTTATGTATAGTACCTAATATTTTTAGTTGGTGATACTCATTTGCTCGAGAATAACATTCATTATAAAGAGTGAAATTCACAGAGGAGTGAAAACGGGTGCTAAAATGACCTCGAGTTTTATCCAGTTTTCATAGCCGCTGTCTAATTCCCACTAAACTTGAGCTTGAATCGCCGCTTGTTTTACGGCCACGTACTCTAGATTAGAGCACTTTCATTATGTATTATCGCTCCTAATCGAGTGCACCAACAGCAACGAGCACATGCCATTTCCAGTCGTTGAAAACCAAAAGATAGAATACGAGCAATCGTTTCGACTGGCTGGAATTAAATTCATCGTTAATAGTATATTTCAAGTCAAGGAGCGAAAATAGGTCTATCACGACCAGTTCAATATGTTGCGAGACGAGCCGAAGGCGAGTTGAGCAAATTGAACGAGTTGTGATAAACCTCATTGCTCCTTGCCCTGGAAGATATTTTGTTCTACAAATGCATCGAAAATGTGTTTCCGCTGCCACGGAGGTATCCACAAACTACTAATTGAAGAGAGGACGAACAAAAATAATACGCGTTCGTTGCGAACGTTTCGAATCGTTTCCTTCCAAGTGTACAGAAAAAATTTCTTTTCACTCCTATAACAGATAGAAACGCGTTCGTTTTTATCTGTACTAGGAGTGAAAAGAAAATTTTTTCTACTGATAACGCGTTTTTATCTGTACTAGGAGTGAAAAGAAAATTTTTTTCTGTACACTTGGAAGGAAACGATTTGAAACATTCGCAACGAACGCGTACTATTTTCGTTCGTCTTCTGTTCAATTATTAGTTTGTGGATACCTCCGTGGCAGCGGAACCACATTTTCGATGCATTTGTAGAACAAAATATCTTCCAAGGCAAGGAGCAATAAGGTTTATCACGACTCGCAACATATTGAACTGGTCGTGATAAACCTATTTTCGCTCCTTGACTTGAAATATACTATTACGCAATTCATTAGCAGCTGTAACTTTTCTTCTTTTTCTCTTTAACTTTGTTATGGCGTAAGTTAAAGTACACTTACTTGTTTGAATGATTAGCTTCTCGCAAATTACCGCTCACAGCAAAGGTCCCGTGCAATAACTCATCGAGGCTGGAAAAATTTATGTCGAACACTGTCGTATTTGTAATAATTATTGTCGAATTCGAAAGCATCTCGGAAGGATATTACTGCATTACATTAATTATTTATCGAGCAACAATTCGTCGCGTGTTGTCCTGGTTGTTTAGGTTAGCTCTATTCATGACTAATATCGCCTGTCTGAAGGAAGTTCCGGACACTTGAAATCGAGTATAGATCTCAGAAATGTTTCATTTTCCACCTTGTAGCGCGTAGTCAAAAATAAAATGAAACGAGTCGCTCGATAATTGGAGACCCAAATCTAGTTACTGTACAGTGGGGTGAATAGAGACTACTGGGGGGGGGGGAGTAGAGACAAAACGGGAAGTATTTTCAAGCTACTGCAATTGATTTTTTCCGCATTTGTGACTTGAGCTGAAGAAACATCATGCCTTAGCTTCGAAAAGTTTTTTTCTTTCTTTCAGGGGAGCAATTTCAAGATAATTGGGTCATTTGTCATTTCTGAGCACTGTAGCGTCGAAATGGTTGATTGTAGGCGATTTCTTAGTTGACACGTGAAAGGGCATTGAAAATGGAACAAGAATCAATATCAAACGAAAATTGATTTTTTCAAAGATAAGGCATGTTTCTTTAGCACAGGTTACACTTTCAGTGTGCTCCTTGATCTTGATCTTCTTGTACTAGTACAAATCACTAATAACGCTGATTGTAGCTATATTTAGAGCTCTGTATACTTCGTGTAAGTACGATCATCCGCCATTTTGACTTCAACCGTGCCCGTGAATGCCGAGTTCGACTGTGCGGAGTGTACTGCGTAGTCAATTCGGCATCAACGGACAGGTTGGATTCAAAATGGCGGACGATCGTACTTTCCTATCTAGAGCTTTACTATAGTCTGTTCCAAATAAGAGACTCCTTAACGAAATGACGTCACTGCACGATTCGATGGCACAGGGGAGAGGAAACGGAAAATGTTCACACTGAGGCGACGGAAGCGCATTGACGCACGAGCAGAAGGAAATTCACTTGTTATTGTATTCATTATACTATACTCAGAAGTTACTTTTATGAATAATTATTTTTACATTTCATCGTGTTTTTGCGATCCTAATAACTAGGGCTAGGAAAAATATGCTTTGCCATATTTTTTTCCATTGCGCCACAGTGGGTTATGTTTGGTATCTGGACGAATCAGAAGATTTTGAGTAAAATGAGCTGCGCATATTTTTCAAAAATTGGCATATTTTGATTCTCTGAGCATATTTTGGCATATTTTAGCTGATTTTTCAGCATATTAGGGAATATTTCACTGAAATTCACAATTTTGAAGAATATTTGCCAATTTTTTTCACTGTTCATGATCAACACTGTTAAATTGCATGTTACAAGAAAAAGGTCTGAGTGTATAGTTACCACTGAGGCCTTTTTCTTCTGACACATCACAATTCTTGAAAAATTAAAATTAATTGAAAAACATAAGAGCATGAGAACATGACATTTCTGCCATCCAAAAAATAATTGACGTATGTTCTATGAGAGCTAAATGGAACATACGTCAATTATTTTTGTACGGCAGATTTGCTGGATCACAATGCTCTGTATTTACAGAGGAAAGAAAGAGCTTTAAAAAATCTGTGATTTGATACCCATATTGCAAAAGCATATTTTGGCATATTCTTGGTTTTTGGAGAATATTTTTAGCATATTTTTATCAGTAATGCGGCAAATTTTATGCGCATATTTTACATTTTTTTGAGCATATTTTTCCTAGCCCTACTAATAACTGAAGAGAGGGGATACGTCACAACACACAAAGCGCGTTCAGTGTGATGCTCTCTTTCTGTTAAGGAGTCTCTTATTTGGAACATACTATAATAAACTCGAAAATGACGAACTTGGACGCACAGTCATATAAAAAGACCTTAAACATGACTACTGATAGGTCCGCTTTCCTGAACAGATGAACTTGTCTCCATTTTCCTGTCTACAGCCGACCCTCTTCCAGCAGCTATAATCTGTTCCAAATAAGAGACTCCTTAACCGAAAGAGATAATCACACTGAACGCGCTTTGTGTCATGTGACGTATCCCTTCTCAGTTATTAGGATCGCAAAAACACAATGAAACATATAAATAATTATTCATAAAAGTAGCTTCCGAGCATAGTATAATGAAAATACAGTAACAAGTGAATTTCCTTCTGCTCGTGCGTCAATGCGCTTCAGTCGCCTCAGTGTGAACATTTTCCGTTTCCTTTCCCCTGTGCCGTCGAATCCTGCAGTGACGTCATTTTGTTAAGGAGTCTCTTATTTGGAACAGACTATAGCTGCTTGTCCTTTCTGTGGAATGAGAATGTGCGTGCAAGTGCAGTCTGTTCGCCGAAAGGTTGAAGTGACGTGATGACTTGCGATAGACGTTTTGGTGTTTGCGGAGCAGACAAAAAGGAGCGATTCACACTGAATGCGCACGATGAAAAATTCTTAAACAAAATTAGTTTTCATGCAAAATGCGTATCAAAATGTGAAAGTTGAATATTATAATGCTTTGGGCAAGTGTGCCATTGCGTTTTTGCGCGTGAATATTACTGTGACCTCTCTTCAGCCTTTCGGCGAACAGACTGTAATTGAAGCGTCTCTAAGGAAGAAGTTTGCATATATTTTATCGCGTTTTTTCCCCTATCTTGGTGAAGAAACTCAGTGCGTGTCTCTATTCACCCCAGGTTCTGTCCGAATGGGTATTTTGCTGTACTTTATTTTAAAGCATGCCAAGTTGTAACCATGACAAGTTGGTGGTAGCAAATACGAGTACATACAGTGGACTACCAATACTGAAAACTCCATTTGAAATGCATTAAGCGCTTTTGGACTCAGCACCTAGCGTTCTAGCGGCAGGGTTTGTTACTATGATAATATTTAGCATTGTGCTCACCAGCAACAGCAACTTTCGACCATCCAGTATATATATTAGCGAAGCGCCGTAAGCGCTGTGTAATAGAAAGAGGAAGAAACCCGGGCGTTGAGTAGGCAATCACTCGACATATTACCGGTGAAAGCGATTGTAAGCACACACCACTACATTCAATGAGAGCGCACACATATAAATATTCCGCTGAGATATGTTGTGTTTTTGCGTTTATCCGCCCAGGTTCTGGCGTGCGAAATACGCAGCTTCGCTAGTCCATGTACTGGATGGTAAGAAGCCAACAACACTAGATGGAGCGGAAACACTCACAATGCATGAAATACATGTAGTACCAAACCCTGCCACCAGAATTTTCAAAACATCGAAATTTCTGAGACTCAACTACGTAATATTGCCAATATTCGCCACCACTCAGCGTAAACCTAGTATGTCCACTGCAGATGTTTTTAAAGAATGCAAAAATTAAGGTTCGAGAAGGGAAGTAGAGAAATTGAAGTGATTTGATAACGAACTCTCATACTTTGTACAGTTCTCAATTTGCCATTTCTGCCACCAAATGGCGTTCAAAGCTTCTCTACTTCCCTTCCTAAACCTTAATTTCTGCATTCCTTAAAAACATCTTTAGTGGACATACTAGGTTTTCGCTGAATGGTAGCGCATTACACTCGCTACTGTTGAGTGTTGCCCCTTCCACAAATGGTCGTTGAAAGATGAAAACGTGTCTCTGTTCACCTCATTGTAGGATATGCTTCCTTATAAACCGATTACCGGTGAAACATCACCTCGGTTTCACGCTACACGCCACATTTTAATTCTGCGATTTCATATTACTAATAATTTTTATTCAGACCTTTTTCTCGTATCCGCCGACACACGCCTAAAACAGTTTGTTTCAACTCATTGCAGAGGCCAGTACAGAATGACGGACGCCGGCGAAGATGACGACGATATTTTTTCATCGAACTTGGATGAGATTTTGAATGGACCACGAGAGTACGTCAATAACAATTCCTTTCAAAAACCAAATAATAATTACATCTCCGATAACTTTCTACAGCCGAGTATGCTGGTGACAGACTATGGCGATAAACCATGCCACTCTGATAGCAGCGATGATTATGCTGGCGATAGCGATGACTGCTCTTTGTGACGAATTCGATTTCACCGCATGCTATATTGCGACCCCTCGAACGTTGATTACGGTTTTATGTAATACGATACCCTGGCAGGGATAAGACTTGTAAATCTAGCATCTATTATTTAGGTGGTTTAGTTTAAATCCTTGGCAGCTATTGAGAATGTTTTTACCACATTACTGCGGATGTGCTACTCTTCAATGTTTGTATTTGGCCCAGCGTGGTCCACTGAGACTCACTGGCCGGACAGAAGTTGATGTCAGGATGTGAATGGGTTGGCTGGAGATTCTGAGTGACTCCAAACCGAGAGAATGTTCAAAGCTTAATCTTGTAACCCTCAGTATTCTTGGCAGTTCTATTTGGGGACAAACTATCCTTATCATACCTAAGTATTTCGTTTTCGAGTGAAATAGTTTGTATATTTTGTATATTTGTATATTTTCGTTCGTAACCAGTTTAGTTCTAACACGTTTGTACGAGCCTGGAAAATGCCGCGAATTCGAGGATGTTTTCCAGGTTGCATCAAAGTGGGCGTCTGCTCAATGACCGATTTTGCCTGGGTGAGAAAAGGAAGACAATTGAATATTGTTTCGTAGTATCTCCGTCACGACCGGTTTGCCTAGTGGGTAATGTTCGATTTATGTTACCGTATGCTGGGGTTATTCGGGAAGTCTTTTGCTTCTTCCCTTCACCACTGGTGTTGTGCTGCACGCACATTCGTCTGCTATAGCCTATAGCTTGTTTGAAAGCTCTTATCACGGCTGCTCGAACTGAAAAATTCGCGTTTCCCAAATTTGGACTCTTCAGGGCGGTGGCGCGGTAGTGTCGCTAGTTTGTTATCAGTAACTTTTTGTTATCAGAGTTAGGATAACTGCAAGAGGAACGTTCCGTAAAGTAGGTAATTCGTATTAATTACGTTATTATGTCGCCTATTTTTCGACCGGGGGAAATTATCGGTCTTGTAGGAATCGGCAAGAATCTTTAAGATCACAGTGGAGTCGAAAAAGAACATTAAAATGTACCAATAAACCAGATCAACTTACGCGGGCTGTACATGGTCAATAAAAGTTATCATTATTGAGTGCTGCGTCAATAATAGTGATTGTATACACAGAACGTCATTATAATGATTAGAGATCATAAAAATGATCCAAGCGTCATTAAAAATTGAAAACGATTTGAATTTTTAATGTAATGTAACGTTCCTCTTAGCAGCTGATCCCAACTCTGATAACATCAACGTATGTGCGCTTGCTTGTAGTGGTGTATTAACGGATTCCACAGTTTAATCTTGAAGAGTCCGAATAGCCCCACGTTTGAAAAATTGTTATATCTCGACATCCTGACGCAGACCCAATCGGGGTAATTCCGGAATAGGGGGTACGGTGTCCCGGGGCTAATTTGGCGTACATGCACCGTTATACACTCCACTATCATCGAAATATCTCGACAGTGGCAAAAGATACCTTCAATGTGCAAAAATGGTTATCTAGCTAAGGCTATTCCCCTTTTTACAATATTTAGCAGGTATTAAATTTATATATTCATGCGTATGTAGAAAATAGAGCACTTCCTGACCAGTTTGTTTAAAATCGTTAAAATCCGCGCTTGCTATTGTCTACAGAATGTCTAGGCTTGTCCTCAGTAAATATTGCAATGTTTGTCACAGGCCTCAATGAAGCACTAGAACACACTTAAGTGAATACAGACATCATTTTCTATTGCACTTGTTTCGTGAAACGAAAACAGGTCACACCGTAGGTTCCCGCTCAGCCAATTTTCTTTTCATGGAACCGAAAGCGAAAGAAAATTGCGTATGCCTTCACTTGAAAGTGCTTTAGCCTCACTACTCACTACGCGTCCCAGTCAAAAAAACAGGAAATTCTACACTCCGATCGTACAGTGCAGCCATTTGTGCGGGAAAACAACTTCCCGAATAGCCCCTTGATTTCCAAATAGCCCCGGCGTACGAAAAACATCGTGTTCGGTTTTATTTTATATATGTTCTCCGTCACTCGACTGCAGGAATGGGCACGATCATGAGTCCAGTGATTATGATTTCCAGATTATGTGAAAAGCTGAAAAAACAAATTCAGATTTACAAGTTCATTTTGAGAAAAAATTTCTTTGATCTTGAGGAATAATGATCTTGTGATCTTTTTGAATCATGATTTTGCCTGATTTGTGTATGATCTTTTTGATCTAAAGATCTTACTCGTCCATGCTCGAGTGTTTAGTACAGGTTGCCTTTGCCCCGAGTGATTATTTTCCTTCTTTTTCGTGCACCTTTCCAGAATCTCACCTTTTTCCTATTGGAAACCGTCGATTATTTGATTCAGAGAGTTTGGCGGTTCAGTGACGGATTCTAAAATAATTCGGTCGACTTCTCGAATTCGAATCGTATAGCTAATTCGACTATTGTATGCGATTCCTGATTGTTAGTTGATTTGAGAACTGGTATTTTTTTGTTACTGACATTGCGAGAAGTTTAACTGGTCGTTTTGATGGTACCCCGCTGAAGAACAAACGTACATGCGACCATGCCAAGTATTCTAGTCTTCACGTATTTTCAGTCAATTTAATTCTTATTCAACAAGAATTTAGTTTACTTATTTTAAGTCGAATCGCATTTTGTTCAAGAGAAAAAAAAAATGCGATCTCGCGTCTTACCTCGTTTATTTTTAATCATTTGTTCACCAGTGTAGTTATATAACTGCGGTTACACTCAAAGCTGTAAGTTCAACGCGTATATTTTGTTTTATTTGTTAACTTTCGTTTAACGGTTTCCAAGTTTTTTTTTTTTTACTTATGTTAAATTTTTGTAATTTTTCATTTCTATTTGCTAGAATTCAGTGCGGGAGAGCTTATGTAAATTATTATTTTTTAAATTGTGATGTAGAATTCGACGTTATGGTTAGGATTTTATTTCGTTTCGTCTTCTTATGCTTGAATGAGTCAGTAATAGCTTTAAGCATGGCATGACGTCAAAAATGGTTTATTAACAAAGTACTTGGGAATGTTTTTAAACATTTGTATTATTCGAACATCTGTCAGTAGTTTACATATTCCAGTTTGAAGTTTCAAAGGACGTAACGTAGTTGGGTTTTGCAAAGTACTAACTTTATAAATTATAACGAATAATCGTAACTTTTTTCTTTCTTACTTTTTTTACAACTAGAAATAACTTTTTTAAATTTATTTTTGTAAATTTATTTTTACGTTGATAATAATTCCTAATGTTAGTATGTTTAATTTTGTACTTTTTCTGGAATTGTTGCCTTGTTAAGGTTTACTATCATTATTTTTTAATCTGTCGATAATGTCTCGTTGGGACGGAATAACAAGACATTCGATTTGACTGACCTGTGAGCTAAATTTCAAAATTACGATCCGAAGCCGAAAATCAGAATACGCGATCTTCTGGTTTCGCTGTTGTAACTCTGCAGTCTGTTCGATCGAAAGAACCACGTTTCCTCAAGTATTAGCTATTTTCCTGGCTGCTCGAAAATGAGGATCCTGGTAGAACTCTTGCAAACTGTGACTTACCGGGAATACATTACGAATGGAAGAACAATTGGAAATCTAAAACACATCTAACGCCATCAGTGATACAATTTTAAAATGTAATCGAGTTAGACAAGGCAGAATCCTTCTGTCTGTTTGAAGCTTATGCGGATTGTTATGCATGCTTGAAGAAAATGCGGTAGTTACCAAGATTTCTAATGAACTTTGAGAAGAAAACGTACTTGCATGGCGATAATCTTTGGGATGCTCAAACTGTGCATTGAAGGGATTGTCTCGAATTTCTACCCCATTTCGAAGTGATATCACGGGTTCCAGCCAAGCCGAATTGAGACTTGTCTCTGGGGCCGTGTTTATCTTTTCAAATACCTTCCTTTGCTTTCTATATAATATTAAGCGTCGGAAGATGCTTTGTCCCATAATTGCTCAATCCCTTTACCAACTTTCATTCATTTTTTTCTTACTCGTCCAGCTATGTATGCATCTCCCTATCTATTATCTATCTGTTTGTCTATCTCCTGCCTGTCTGCATTGTATTTTGGAATGTAGAGCCAAAGGTTTTAGTGTTGGGGTGATTACTGATAGTGTTCTTCTCCCGGTAAAATATAGCAAATCTTATTCCCCTTGTCTGTATACTGTCTCTTTTCTGTATTTTTCTATTTGAAGTCGCTATCTCTTAAGAATTCTTGGGTACATCTTTACTGCGTTAATCGTGCTCACGTAAATGTTCACGTATGTGTTATACGGCTCTAGGGTTATTTTGAACAGACTGTAGGTATTCGACTAGATCTAACGATTGACAATAAATATCCGAAGAAACTTTTCGAATGTTTTCAACTACATCTTGCCAAGGTTTAATGTCAGCTTTCCATTTAGCTTCCGAATGTAAGCTACTACTATAATTTTATTGAAAAAGTCGAACTTATTTATTTTAGAATCTCCTCGAAGCCGGTGATACGTGTAGTCAGTTTTATTTGTTGCAAGTTCAACCCCTCGTCTCAGCGACTTGACTTCGCATTTACCTTCGAACTACGTAAATTAGAGTAATTGAATATAATTATTGTGCACTAAACTTTTTTCTAGTTGATGAATGTATCAGATGTTAATTTTTTTTATTTTTTTTTTCTGTATCTTGCTGTATGATGTTGAAACCAACTGTGCTGATTTGAACGTTGCGTTTGCTTTATTTTATTATGTGATTTGTCGATAAATTCGTGATTGTCCATCTCATACGACGATACGAAGTACGGATGAAGTTTTCACTTGGTACATCACTCAAGGTGCATGTTATTAATTATTGTTAATATCTGAACTACGTTGATAATTTTCTGTTTTCTCTCTCTCTTTTCTTCTTTAATAGCAATATACGAATGAAATGAATTCTGGTTTCCTGTTGCTTTATTTTAGATGGAAATGTTGTTGTGTGGACTAGCTGAGCTATCATCGTCTAGCCGAAGAACCAAATTTGTTTCAGCGTTAGTTTTGCTTAACAGTCAGGTACGTGCCGATGGGTAGAGGGGGAGCTTCCCCCTGTAGGAAATATTTTACTCAGCAGTTGGGAAAATTTACTATTTCAGTCAGCCGAGGTTGGGAAATTTCGGTAGAGTTGGGAAAATCCAACAAGTCAAAAAAGTTTTTTTTTCGTTCTTTCTTTTTGCGGATTTTGAGTTGAGAAGTTGGGACAATCCAACAATTGGGAATTTTTTTGAGTTGAGAGGTTAAAAAAAATTCAATTTGAAAGCGTTTTTTTTTTTTTGCTTTTTTTGCTTTGCTTTGCTACGTGGGAATGTTGAGTTGAATCACTTGGGACTTTCACACACTCCTGTCACCCCCCCCCCCTCTCTAGGAAAAACTCTTCGGTACATCCCTGGGCATCCAACTAACCACTAATGCTTGAAAGCTAAAATGCAAACAGCTAAAGGCTATCCTGTTCACCGAAAGTTTGAAGTAACGTCATGACCTGCTGTAGACATTTTGATACTCGGGGAGCAAAAGAAGGGGAGCGATTCACACTGAACGGGCGTGGTAGTGACACACTATAGATAATCTCACTTGCAGTGTTGCAGCACCTTGTGACGTCACTTCAAACATTCGGGCCATGAGAGGGAGGGGGAAGGGGGAAATACCCCTTTGTTTACAAATGTTGGTTGGTTCCCTTACGCTGAATAGCGTCCAGTATTTTGCACAACGCATTTCGACAGGTGATTCTGAGGTACTTTTTAACGCTGAACATAATACTGCGACGCATTTTTCTCTATCACGTCACAATTCGGAGTTCTGAACGATTGAAATTCGTTTCCATTTTGTTTTTGCAGTGGAATAAGCGATACCACTGACTGATATTATCAGTGTTATCAGACCACTATAACAGAAAACAAACAGACGGAATACACTTAACCTCAACACACAACAACACGAATCAGTATCACCACATTCAGTTTCTAAACCTCTTTTTGAACACATTTAGTTGAATTTTTTATAGTTTTTGATCAGAAAAACTAGACGTGATAGAGAGAAACTGCCGACGGCACTGTATTCAGCGTTGAAAAGTACTCAAGAATCACCTCCTTAAATGCGTTGTGCAAGTAAAAAATTTCATTTTATTCAGTATAGTGTTACAGTGTTAGTGATGAAGCGCTCCGGTGATAAGAATTTTTAGATTTCTGGACTGCGCAGCACTGAAAAACGATTGTAGCGCGCTCAATGAAAGATCAGAAAAATAGAGTGATAAAGTTTTCTGTTACACCTGTTACCTCCTTATCTCGCAAATTTGATCTCGCGACTGGGAGCATGATTCGAACACAGTTCCCGTGTTATGCAAAATTATAAAATACTTACCTACATATATGAATTTTGTTCAGTTCGCGTTGTAGATCTCGATTTGGTTTTTGAACAGTTTGAAGTCAGAATCATTGTGTATTGATGTTGAACCAGAATGAAGGCAAAGTTTGTCCGGTAAGATGTCTTACAATTTTTAACGGCAAAACGTCCTATATATGAAACACATGCGTGTGGAAATGTCAACTAAAATATGTGAGTATTGAAATCCAGGACAATTTTCGTACCTACATATTTTCATGTGCACTGCACAAACAAATGAGGAGTTATCTGTCGAAAGAGCTCCTATCGAGTAGGGGCCGCCCTTATTGCGGAGATGCTCATTTTTGAATTCTCCGGGTCGTACTTTATTAGGAACTATGATATGATATTCAGTGAAATTGGCGCCGATGAATGATTACAAACGCATATTGTATTAACATCGACTCTATGCTAAGATGTGTACAAACTTACCAATCATACAGACAATGAAACCAAGGATACGTTACATTATATCGCAGACTGAAAAGCGAGCTACCTAATACGCCTCAGAAATGACACATTTTGATTGCCTTATCAGCCTGGAGAGACATCTTTTCTATTACATTAGCTTTGGTTAGGAGAATTTACTATAACTTATCATACAGTGAGTTAGGAATTGTGTATTTTGTTTCATAAGTTGTATAAATGTATGAAAACAAGCAAAATTATATCATGATGGGGAAAACAGCTATTGATAAATCAAAACATATCTCACCACGCTTATTTTCCCACCGCTCTAATAAAAGGCCCCTGTCATTATCCTTCTTTCTGAATGAACCCAAACAATTAATTAGTCATTTCTGTCAATTCAATCACAGTGAACACACGTTTTATAATAAAATATTTTTCAATTAAATCAGTCTGAAAGGAGTATTTTAGCTTAAAAACTGTGAAGTTGCTTTTCTCAAAATCGTCATTACTGACAGGTGCCCTTTTGACAGATAACTCGTCAATGTCAATGCTCTGTTTACTGTCTACTGTGCGGTATACATTTCCATAGACAAAATGGTGGACAAGTAAGTGTTCAGTGAACATATTAAAATGCAGTTGACATTTTAGTCAACAAGTGTCTACATACCATGGACATTATTATAGATGACATTGTAGTATATGTATGCAACGAATTAACAAATGTGCAGTAGGCGTCGACAAATTTTCACATATTCAACATTTTAGTTGACATTACAGTATCGACATTAGGACATTACTATCAACATTGTAGTGTCAGTACCTATACAAAAGTAGACCAGCTGTACAGTCGATATTTGTATTGATTTAAGTATGTAAGTATGTCTACTCAACAAATGGTTTAAGCTGAATAATTTTTGCATAAATTAAGTTCTTATCATAATTCTTGTACGACTGAGCTTAATAGAATGTGTTCCAAAGTATTAATACAAAAACTGAGAAAAGTGAAAAAAATGTCGTTACAAATGCTGATGCTTTTGTCAACGTCGACAGCGTTCCATGTTCAGTTGATACAATTTGATAATAGGATGATTATTGCGTTATCAGTGTTCAATAGTATCCATATCATATATACGCTTTAAGACTGTCTTATAATAACGCAGCGGAAGTAGGTACGTTTATTTTTCATTAATGCCAAAATTCTACTTATCTATTACCTGTGTTTCAAAAGTATGTGTCCTGGTCACTGGGGGTGAAAAGAGTCTCTCTGTGTGGAGAAGGAACTGTGTTTGTAACATACTCGTTCGTATTTTAAGTGGAATTTTAGCCAGTTTTAAGAGGAAACATGCAAGTGGATCATTTCACCTCAAAGCTGTGGTGAAGCGGTCCACTATAACTAAATTGTAAAGAATTAGGTACTTGGAAGGCTACAAAAGTCTTATTTGGAGTACCTACTGGAAAAGATTGTACCTTTGAACTGAATCCAACATGAGCCTTCTCATCGGATTGACAGGGGGAGAGATCTCTGAAAAACCTGAAAATTTGGACCACTTTACTACATTTTCCGATACCATATTTCTATATTATAACCTTAAACTAACAAGCTCGGAATCCTCAGTCTGCACTTATTTAATTCATATGCGGACAACAGTTCTGAATGCTGATATTAGGTTAAAAATGTATGAAATTAAGAACTATTTTAATTTATTAACAAAATATAATAAAAGTTGAAAGTACTCCTGGTTACTTCCTGCATTTCAAGCGAACGAAAATGAACAAATTACATTCGTAAATTTATTGTATGATTTCCATAACTCAGCTGACTATTTTGTTATTTGAATTATTATACTTCGTGTTCCATCCTAACTGGTGGCGGTTGATTGCTCGAAATGATGTACTTGTGTAAACCGAAGTATAATAAACCGTTAATGAGGAGGTTTCCGAAACTATACAGAATTACTTGTAGGTAGCCTGGAAGTCCAATTCCACCTGTAAATACGATAAACACAATTGGATATCAGTAGTTATGAAATGTTACTAGAGAAATCAGTATTAAAACTAACAAGCGACCTTAACTACATATTATAATTCCCCAAATTTTCCAACCTTCCCTCAATTATAACAAATTTTTTAACTGCGACAGTTCCTACTTTTGATGTATTTCTGTTTCGAACTTGATGGTGTTTATAAATTTGAAGATTTTCCCAGAATAATCAAGTCTTAAAGATCAGGTTGAGTAAAGCTTTCAGATTTGAAGACTTTTCTAGATTAATCTGGTCTTACAGATTTGCTTGCGGTACTATTGAGATCAGCGGTGTTGGAATGGGGGTACAGGAGCACGTATATTGCACCATCCACGCAATTTTTTGGATGAGGGGGGATACAGTGATGCACGTACTCTTGTACTATTCCTCCACTATTGGTCTCAATTTGAAATTTGTTTCTGGTAATCATCGTTCAACGCCGCAAACGTATGGGATAGACAACCTAAATAACATGAATGTGAATTTGTTCGACATTGCTAAAGTTAGGCATTTTTTGGGTTGGAAAACGCTACATTAGAAACGATTGTCAAGGGCGCGTATGGGGTGGGGGGCAAATGGTGTAATTCACCCCGGGTCTTGCAGGCAAAGAGGTTATTGAGTAACCCCCTTAAAATATATTTTTTTTTAACACGTAAAATTTGCTTTTATTAGATAGGGTTATCATGATGGCGTTCCGACAGGTAAATAATTTTTCCGGACGTAAAAAACTCCCCATTTGGATGTCCAGGAGGGAGCTACTTGGGGAAGCATCATCATCGGAAAGTTTTAAAAAGAAAAGCGCAATTAAAGTAGGAACTTGGAATGCAAGAAGCTCTAATGGAGTTGGAAGATTAGAGAATTTTAAGAGAGAAATGAAGAGGCTTAACCTAGGAATAGTTGGAATAAGTGAAGTAAGGTGGAAAAAGGAGAATGACTTTTGGTCAGGCAACTTTAGAGTAATAAATACAAAGGGAATAAAAGGGCTAGCAGGCGTTGGAATTGTTATGAATAAACAAAAAATAGGTAATAAAGTTATAAATAGCAATAGCAGAATGAAAGGTTAATCTTGATAAAAATCAATAACAAGCCAGTAACAACAATAATACAAGTCTTAGGAGGAAGAAGAAATTGAGGAGGTATAATGAATTAGAAATTGATTACGTGAACACCTTGTTGATTCGACTGTGGCATATATTTTTTTTAATTCAGTGGTTGCCGTTACTGTCTTCTGTTATTATTGAACAGTTCCACCAGTCTGTCTATTAGCAATGCGTGGGAGAAAAAAAATTTCCATTAAACTTGTACCACGCACTAATTTCTTCAAATGCCTATGCCTCATCAATTGTGTGAATAAGCAAACATATTTACATCTTGTCCGGATAAGTTGCCTATTACCCAGTTGAAAGGAGATTACATATAAGACACCCTATTTGTATTAAAAATTGATCTGTATTTCTCGCATTAACCTCATCTGATCTTTGATTTTTCATTTTGATACACACTATCAATTTTCTACGAAGCTGTATGAAAAGACTTTAAAAGCCTACCAAATAAAAATTCACTTTCGTTTTTTTTCAATTTTGAAACAGTTTTTGAGTGAATATTTCTGCACAGTCATTTGATTTTACGTGGTTCACTTGCATAGCTAAAGCCTTTTCCGGGAGACAGGCTAGTAACGTGACCACGTTTCCAAGAGGAAAGAACTACTTTTCTGGAATGGACAACTTAGAGCAGAATTGCTAATTTCACGCTGAAGCATAAGAAAAGATCTTAAGATTTCTGCCAGGAAATGTTAATGCCCCTTGTTCCCGCCCTTGCTCCGCCCGACGCCAGGGTCTGCCGAGGGGCTGCGTTACCACAGTCCTTGTCAGCTCTTATCTACTCATTCGAGGACCACAGTAATGGCAGAAGAATGATCCAAGTACTCAAGAGACGAGGATGGTTGAACCAATAATTGAATTAAAACAAACAAGTTCAGAAAACCCGTAAAAAATCTTTTAAAATATTGAACCCACCTCTATAAGCATAGAACTAGGTTGGAATAGTTTTAAAAGTCTTAGTAAAGCACAGAATTGTCTCAAAATGTTTCAGTCATGTTTCGAAGAGTCCTAAAGGAATTCTTTATAATAAATCTATCTCGAAGAATCTTAAACTCGTCTGGATGATTTGCAATGGATCTTGAATAAGTATGAGAACGTCCCAATTAGTCCTAATAATGTCGAGAATAATCTAATCTCACTCCAGCTTGGAATAGTCGTGAAACGAATCTTGAAGATCCTAGAAATTATGAAAACATGTTCAGAAGTCTTGAAAAGAAGATTTAAGCAACCTAAAAGAATCTGAGAGAGTTGTAAACTTATCCAGATGGATGTCAAAAAGACTGAACGAATCTGAAATAGTCGAAACAGGTAACATATTTATGAAAAAATGTTCGAGTGATTCTGATAAAAGAATAGAAAATATTAAAGAATCTGATGAACCTTTAAAAAGTCTCAAAGCTTGGAATAGTGTTGACTGAGCCCGTAAGGTCTGTAAAGAGCTTAGAACTAAGATCTCTAAAGAGCTTAAAACTAAGGTCTATAAAAAGTCTAAAACAGGCCTTCAAGAATTAAAAAAAAATTCTAAATAGAAAGAGCCTTAAAAAAGTCTTGAAGAATCATAAATAAGCATTTAAGAAACTTGAAGATGTTAAATGAATTTTCGGATCAGTAGGCTGTATTTTTGTGTCAGGCCTCGAGAATGATTCTGGTTCTTGAGATGGTTAGATTCGCTTCTTTGGGTATCTAGTCCAGAAAAATATAGCCAGATGAAAGGGTTACTGACTGGCTGTTGGTTTTCTGTCGGGGTTTTCCTTCCCTCAGCCGAAGGATCCAGTTTTAAGGCGCTGGATACTCGCCTGCTCACTTCAAAGTGTTATAGTTTGCCCGGAACACTGGGTTTATAAGTGAATTATCGGTGGTCTGCGAGATGGACCTGCAGTTATTGCTTAACGGGATTTAATGGAGTGTTGATTTCAGCAGTCAACACACCTCCGTTTCGCCCTTCGACGGTTGGGAGCCGGGAGTTACACGTGAAAAGAATGCCAGACGATCGCTCACCAAGAAAGGCATGGAACTGAACCTGCACAGGAAGAAGAAAAATAGGTCAGCCGGAAAGGAAACTGATCGATACATCTGACAGTGGATCCCAGACGACAGATTCAGCTACAGACAGTCCTGTCTATGCTACATAGTTCGATGATGATGATGCCTCGAGAATTTGCCCGGTGATCTCAATTTCTTTGATTGTCGATAATTTTGAAAATTTATCCGGAAACAAATTTTTGGAGCACTTCCGAACCGAAACTTAGTGCAAATTACTCAAGTTTGAATCCAAAGTCGTCGTCAAAAGTGATCCACTCTCAGTTTTAGACCCAGCTTAGCCTCCTCTCTCCTTCTAGTATAACCAAATTTTTGATCGTATCTCGGAAACGGAGGGCTTGCGCCTAATTTGGACAGTGAATTTGAAGTCAGCGAGAAATATTGAGTAAGAATTGATGGTTACCTCAATTCTTTTGATTTTTGGAAATTTTGCAAATTTCTCTATACTATTATACCTACATCAGGCATTTTTTTTCTGCCAAAAATTTTTCATAGAGCTTCCGGGCCGGGACCTGCAAATTATTCAAGTTTTCGAGATGAATTCAAGTCTGTCGTCAAAATTGATCCTCTCTCAATTTTCGACCCAGCATAGCCCCCTCTTTCGTTCTAGTATAACCACATTTTTGATCGTATCTCGGGAACGGAGGGTTGACGCCAAATTTGGACAACGAACTTAAACTCAATAAAGTTGATTAAGTATCGGCGGTTATCTCAATTTTTGATTTTCGAAAATTTTGAAAATTTCTCTATACTTTACATGAGCATTTATTCTGCCAAAAATGTTTCGTAGGGCTTCTGGGCCGGAAAACCTGATGCAAATTATTCAAGTTTACGAGATGGATTCAGATCCGTCGTTAAAATTGATCCACATTCAATTTTCGATCCAGCATAGCCCCCTCCCTCCTCCATATTTTTGAATTTTTTTGATTTTTGAAAATTTTGAAAATTTCTCCATAATCGAGCTTTTTTTTCTGCCAAAAATTTTTCGTAGAGCTTTCGGGCCGCGACTTGATGCAAATTATTCATGTTTTCGAGACGAATTCAAATCTATTGTTAAAATTGATCCATACTCAATTTTTGACCGGGCATAGCCCCCCTCTCCTTTTAGTATGACCTCATTTGATCGTATCTCGGGAACGGAGGGTCGACGCCAAATTTGGAGAACGAATGTGTACCCAGAAGAATTGATTAAGTATCTGATGGTTATCTCAATTTTTTTGATTTTTGAAAATTTCTCCATACTGTACATCAAGGGCTACTCAGTTTCTGACTTTCACACTTCTAAGTGCTATGCAGATGTGTTGTTCAAATACTCGTACATATCTGCAGTCATCAGTAACGTTAGATTGGATTCCCCAGCACCCCTAGATCTGTGTGGTAATATGATGCAATTGGTGGCGACGGCGGCAGCGTCTTCATTTCAGATGAGCTCAGAGAATGGATTTTTTTCGGATTTGGAAAACAAAATTTGAAATATTTGTTGAATTCTGTTTTCAGCCACTCTGCCAGTCTTATAACGGTTAGGGTCCATTTTGGAGTGTGAGTGAACTTGGTTATATTCCTTTTGTAGGGAAAAGTGAATTGGCGCACCCTACAAAAGGAAAGCTTATAACGGTAAGGCTATGCACCGGTTTTTTCGGTGGTGGTTGGGCGTGAATAAGGCCGGTGGTACACAGTTTTACCCTACCCCCTCCTACCCCTTCAAAAGAATATTTTGAAGAAGTATTGAAAGACTATTTAATAAGCTGATGAAAAGGCGTCGTGAGAGAGTTCAAAGAAAGATTTACTAAGATTTTTGGAAATTTACCAGATGTTTTGCTTGTTACGTTCACTTTTAAGAGACAAGACGGTCTTTCCTTTTTTCTTTTCTTTTTTTCCTTGCATATTTGTCAACGATCTATCAAATTTTTATGCCTAAAACGAAACCTCCCGACGTCACTGTATAAGACTCTTCTAGATTGGGATTAGTACGTTTCTACATTTTATCTAACTCTTCATTCTTGTGTAAAACTCGGACTTCCCCTGATCTATTTTAAGATTCTTCAAGATCTTTCTAAACTTATGTAAAGCCCTTAGGATTTCTACACTTTTCGAGAATTTTGAAGGTTCAAACATAGGTACTTAAAATCGAAACTCTTTCAAACTTGTTTGAAACTCCTCCAAGCTTTCCTATACTTATGCAAGATTCTTTAAGACTGGTTTGAAGTCTGTATAGTACCAGTACTTTACTAGATTTAGGTAACATTTGTTAATCTACACCCCGGACCAAATTATTAACGCATTACTCCTTCCGAAAATACAACTTCTCCATATTTTTTTGTATTTGCATTCAAGCCACCCCCTGGTGCCCGAAGGTCCCATTGACAGGGAGGAATAGTAGTTACAATATATAATTATTATTCTTAAAAACAAAAAATACTTTCCGAAGGAAGGGTGGGGGATAAAGAAGAAGGGGAAAATGACAGAAAGAAGGAGGGAGAGATAGGCACCAGAGCAAGGGCAGAGCGGGGGTGAAGGGCGCACAGATCCACAGGTGGCAGTTGAGAATTGTGAATTGAGAACTAAGGGCTGAAGGAAGCCGAGGGGCTGAAACAAACCACACTTATACGGTATAAGGCAGGGGTCGGCTACTTTTGAAGCTTGAAGGGCCACACAGTAATTTTGCCAAAGCTTGGGGGCCGCACATCCAAGAAAGAACAAAAAAAAGTTTTAATTTCTTTATTAATCAAGCATTATGAGGTATTTTGTTAATAGGAATAACTTGCCATCGGGCCTCATGTTACCGATCCCCGGTATAAGGGAAAGAACTGCAGAGACTTGGACCTACATACCCTCGAGTACTTTAAATGACCAATGAAATATATTTCGTTATTCAGAATATCCCTCAAGAAGATCAACTTTGCCAGACATCTTCTGTGTTTTAGACTCATAATCTCAAAGCCATCTAAAAGTTCTTTGTATACAATTTCAGAAGAATAATATGTAAAGTCTCAATTTTATCTTTACCTTGTTGAGTTTTGGGATCCCATATAACAGAGGAGAATTCCAATATTGATCTGACAAAACTAGAATAAAGAATTTTCATTGTTTCAAAGTCTCTATAACAAGTTCCATTTCTCTTTATGAAGCCAACCATTCGTTTAGATTTTTAAAAGATATGTGATCGATATGCATAATTGAATAATAATTTCGAATCCAAAATTATGCCTAAGATGTTTTTTTATTTTATACTCGTGTAAAATGGTGCATATTTTTTTTTCAAAAGGTAATTTTTTCACGCATGTCAGTTTGTCAGTATTAAATGGTAACAAGTTACTATCACTCCATTCAACTAATGAGTCAAGATCTTGTTGCAGTTTAACACAGTCATTTCGAGATTTTATAATTTTATAAATTTTCATATCATCTGCATACAGCAATAATTTTGAATCTTGAATTTGTTCAGAAATATCATCGACAAAAATTAGAAACCGGTATGAACCCAAAACCGAGCCCTGGGGCACACCTGACACACTCTTATAACACGTGGAGGCCACTCCTTTATACTCGACAAACTGCATTCTGTTATTCAAGTAGGAGTGAAATAGAGTTATTAGATCTTCTTAAAAGCCAAAGTGGCACAATTTTTGGAGTAAGATTGGTATGACTTTCGTTCTTTCATTTCAACTCCTTTTCAAGCTTTCAGGGCATTTACACATTTTTGTCGCCGGTGTACCTAAATGCAACGTTGAATGTTCTTACTACGAGTAAGTGTATTAGCGTATGCCATTGGGTAGTGTGTAGCAAATTTACCCAGCACCAATATTATAAATTCATTACTTACGGTAGTATCTTCGAGTAATTGTTTTTCGACCTCTCAGGATCTTTCTCCTAGCTTCCGTCTCTTCTTGGTATATTGACAACACCACTGTGAAATAACACAAGAATCGAAATAATACATTTGCCACATGAGTAAATTAGTGAAACTATTGCAAATAGACAGGGCCGTGTTAACAATTTTTTAGAGAGGAGTGAGGTGTAAACAGCGAAGATCCCGACCAAAATATAAAATTAATTCCGCTTAAATCAGGAAGAAGCCCTTACTTTCACATTGTTGCTGACTGGCTGCAAGAATTTGCCGAGTGCTGACTTTTCAAACAACATTAATTTAGATCGTGGGGGGGGGGGTCTCCCAAAACCCTCATCGCTACGGCCTTTCAACAGAAAGAATTAAGTATAGACAGTAATCAATTATTCGTAACTTTTTTGATGCTTCTTTCGAATTTCCATTACTGATGTAACTTCTATGTAACCTATTATAATCAGTGTCCCTCCAGTCTTATTAGATCATCTTTTTAGCTTGAAAGAGTATACGAGTAATAAGGTTACTTACCAATGAAGACAGCCAGTAGTAGAAAGAATTTCTTCCCGAACATTTTTTCCGAATAACTTATAATACTTCTTCGAGGGACTTCGTGAAACGACTGTCGGCAAGTAGATAGGTACGAATGGCGTCACCTCATTCCGCCCAAATAATCGAGCATGATTAATATACTGTAAACAGGAAACTCGAAGATAATGACGTGAAAAGGTAAATAGTGTTATCAGTTGTGTAGAGCCTCCATTCTCGCGAAAATACCCGTAATACGCCGAACAAACCCACCGCATTTTTTTGTATGTACCAGCTCAGTCTGATAGGCGTGCATCGTACATCTTTTTGCTTACTTCTTGATTTAACTGGGTCACGAAGACACCAACAAATGAAAATTGAAAAAAAAAGTTGAAAATGATTTATCCAAGCCGGGCCTTACCCAGGATGCAAGTAAGAGGGAGGGGGTGCTCAGTCACAGATCCGCCCTCCTCTCTGTCTCAACTCATTGTTTTTTCGTGGTTTTCTTGGCCAATGGGGGACTGACCCCTCCCCCTCAAGTATTCTCTGCTACACAAAAATTGTTTTGTTCATAGCAAAAGACTTACGTCTGTCGTGCCCGCAAAAAAAAACACTATATCTTACATATTTTTGCCTGTGATTATGATGCTGATATGGACGCTGTTGAGCAAAAACCGCCCAAGCGACAAAATCTGTTTCTTGAAAAAACGTTACATTATAGCCAATGAATAATGCCGGTTTATGAACATAGCGTTTACTGATAAGCTTTTTTCAACGTGGATACACATTTTTGTATCGGGGGCCCAAGATTCTACTTTTTACGCTCTTTCCAATGATACCAATAACTCATTTTGTCAACAAATGTCACGTGGGCAGTTTTTGCTTAAAACAGCGTCCTTATATTCTTGAGTCGACCCACTAGTAGGTTGCGTTTCTGAACTTTTTTCTCTTCTGTGCTAAGTTTTTCATTTATGAGAAGGACTTACTCTTTGTGATGATGATAAGGTTATCAGTCTTACGACCGATTTGATGCAGCTCTCCATTTCTCCCTATCTTGTGCAAGTTCTTTCATTTCGTAATAACACTTACATTTGACATCCCTGATTATCTGTTGAACGTACTGGAATCTTTGCCGACCTACTCAATTCTTTCCTTCCACTCTTCCTTCTAGCGTCAGTGATATTATTCCTGGGTGCCTCAAATTATGCCTTATCAGTTTATCTCTCCTTCTCTTCAGACAATTCCAAATATTCATTTTACCTCCTACTTTGTTCAGGACTTCCTCATTTCTTACCTTATCCGTCCACTTGATGCGAAGTGTCGGCCTATAGCACCACCTTTCAACAGCTTCGATCCTTCTCTTCTCTGGTTTTCCTACAATCCAAGTTTCACATCCATACAAGGCTACACCCCAACGTAAGTTTTCAAGAACAATTTTTTGATTTGAAAAGATTACTTATTCGATAAAATGCTAATTTGGCTTGTGCTATTCTATTACTAATATTCGTACTCCTTCCGTATTTTGTTATTTTACTCCCTAAATAGCAAAATTCGTTTACTTCCTCAATCTTTTCCTACACAATATACCGGGGTGTTCTACGAAACTTACCCTCATTTTTTCCCGAACAGATCGGCGGATCTTTGCCGGACAAATCACCATTTTCCTGCGGTAAGGTCTAGTTTCGCTAGGGCTTGAAAATTTCTCCCCCCCCCATTTATGTGGGGCTGTAACGTGCCACCAACTTCGGAATCTTAAATGGAAAGGTATGCCTTAATGCAAATCGCTGAAAAGGGCATATCCTGCAAAATACGAATCCGTGAAAAAAATTTCAAAAGTCATCAGTTTTGGGGGGCAAGGGGCCTAAAGATGACCAAAACCCATCAAAAATCGAAGTGTCATAACCTAGCAAACAAACGATTGAAAAAAGGGTTTTCGAGGTCACGGATTCCGAATACACAATTTAATTCGGTTTAGGGCTTTAAAATCCACATTTTCAACCTAAAATTGGTTCCATATTCACAAATTTTTGACTTTATGAATGCAGATTATCAAAGTAGCTTCACGCACATCGCTGAATAGGAAACTTCCTCCAGAGTATGAATCCATGAAAGAAATTTCAAAATTTATCAAATTTGGGGGTAAGGGGCCTAGAGATGACCAAAATCCGTCCAAAATTGAAGTATCATGACCTAGCAAACAGACTATCGAAGAGGGGGGTTTTCGAGGTCGCTGATTCCGAATGTCACACGGAAAAATCTCCGCTGATTTTTAAGGAATTTTACCGGAATTTTGTTGGGAAAAAATTCCAAGAATTTCCAAATAATTTTTTTGGAAACGTCGGGGAAAATTGGGTGATTTTTAAAGAATTTCATCGGAAATTGTTGGGAAAAATTCCGATAACGTCCGAAGAATCTCATCGGAAATCGTTAGAAAAATTTCCAATGATTTCCAAGAAATTTCATCAAAATTTTTCAAAGAAATTTTTCGATAATTTTTGAAGTATTTCTGGGAAATACTCGGAAAAAATCTCTGATAACTTCTAAAGAATTTCATTGGAACTCGGGAAGAATCGCCGATAAACTTTAAGGAATTTCATCGGAAATTGTTGAAAAAAATTCCAATAATTTCCAAAGAATTTCTTCGGAAACGTTGGAAAAAATCTCCAATAAATTTTAAGGAATTTTATGGGAACCCGGGAAAAATCTCCGATAAATTTTAAGGAATTTTATCGGAAATTGTTGGAAACCAATTCCGATAATTTCCGAAGAATCTCATCGGAAATCTTGAGGAAAAACTTCCAATGATTTCCAAAAAAATTTCATTAAACTCTTCGAGAATATTTTCCGATAATTCTTGAATGATTACACTATTGGAATATTCCGCCCCGGAATATTTCCTATGACAAGCTTCAAAAATTATCAGAAAAACTTCCTGGAAGAATTTTGATGAAACATTTTGGAAATTATAGGAAATTTCTAAAGGTTTCTGATGAAATTCTTTGGACATTATCGGCATTTTCCCCAACAATTTCTGTTAAAATTCCTTAAAAATTATCGCAGTTTTTCCCGAGTTCCGATAAAATTTCTTAAAAATTATCACAATTTTTTCCAACAATTTCCGATGAAATTCCTTAAAATTTATCGGAGGTTTTTCCCGAGTTCCGAAAAAATTCCTTAAAAATTATCGGAGATTTTTCTTGAGTATTTCTCAGAAATACTTCAAAAATTATCGAAAAATTCTCTTGAAGAATTTTGATGAAACTTTTTTAGAAATCATTGGAAATTTTTCTAAAGATTTCTGATGAGATTCTATGGACATTATCGGAATTTTTTCCAAATATTTCCTATGAAATTCCTTAATAATCATATCCGAGATTTTTCCCGTTTCCAAAAAAATTCTTTACAATTTATCGGAGACTTTCCCGAGTTCCGGAAAATTCTTTAAAAATGATCGGAGATTTTTCCCGAGTTTCGATGAATTTTTTTTTAAATTATAGGAGATTTTCCTACAAGGTATGAGAGTGAAGCCAAAACGGACGGTAGAATCAAATAAGCCACCAATGATCCAAATCCGTTCACTAGTTAGTGAGTTGCAAATGAAAGAATGAGATAAATTTCCTGAATAGCCCGAGCGTGCGGTACTAGAGTTTAGGTTGTTTTTGAATCGAAATGAAAATTCCGAATTAAGGACAGCGTTTTCAAATTTTATTTGAAAACTTTTTGAAATTATGTTGAAAAATATTCGGAGGTATCGACGGTGTTCTCTAGCGGGTAGAAACATTTTTAGACGTGATCGAGTTGACTTTTCAATCGCAGCGTAAATAAGTTGATATAATTCAACAGTTTTACGCCGGGCGATGATTGTTAAGAAAAAATGTTCTTTTTCTCGTGAACATATATCAAGTGATAACAGTCAATGGCGGTAATAAGGGGACGCCTTATCACCCTTAGTATAACCGCTTATTCTTAATACAGGCTAAACAATATGAAATCAAACATCGCAGATCATATTAAGGGTGTAAGAGCTGTTGATATAACTCGCCTCTTGGGAGGTTATTACTTCGTTATTTTCTCGTCCTGCTCCGCGTCCGAGGCAGCGTGACAACGATTTTCTTTAATTCGTCCATTTGCTTCCTCGTAGGAAACACCAAACACCAATGTACCCACACACGTGACTGAAATCGTTAGTGCTTTAACCCTCGCGTTATTATTTTTAAAAATTCGTTCAGAATCCTCTTTTATATCAACGCGAAGTTCCAATAAGCGTTCTAAGACACTCATGCTTGTTACATGTAACCTGAAAATAGTTTCTCTGCAATTCCAGTGACTATACTCTGGCAGGTACGGATTGAGACCCGGCGCCATCTCACTGACCCAACTCTTTATTTTCATCACCCAACAACAATAAAAGCGCCGTCTGGCCAAGTGGTAACGTGCCCGCTTCGTAATCCTTGCGTCTAGGGTTCGAGTCCCACAGACGCTGGAAAAGTTCAATTTGAATACCTCCACTAACATCTAGCAAACACAGTGACTACAGAATCAGTCGAGGTGGATACATAGCGTGTCTTGCAGCCCCTGCCAGTTCACTCCAATAAGGCATTACAATCGTCGGGTGTGTTACCAGCAGATCAGAATGATTGGTACTGTGCGTGTGCACGTCGTGGACAGTTTACCCGACATCGTGAAATACGTGGCTAGTACATGAATTGCGGTTGCACATTCTTTGGCACAGAGAAGGAAAACTCTAACGCAAAAAAAAAAAAAAAACCGTGGGGAAAGCAACGGCAAACTACCCCGACTAACCTGACCAGGAGAGTCGTGCGTTAGAAACCGCGACCACCAATGTCCGGCATCGGATATATATGGTACCTGAAGGAGATCCCTAATATCTCCTCTACAACCTTGCTTCAAGTTCATCCAGCCTTTACACTTGCACGTGGGTACCGACCCAATTTGAGCGAATTACCCCTCTAGGTAACTCACATGACCGATTCGCCCCTGGCTATTGATGACAAAACTCTCAGGTCTCGTCAGATGCTTCCCAGTCTCATTCGTGCATTAGGTCGAACTTTCGTTCGTTCAGCGATCGCACCGAGTGTAACACCAGAAGCCGAGGGAGCTACTCACTCAATTCGTGTATTCCTTGGTACATTATTTCTCGTCGCTGGCGTAACACTGTCGTCATGCTGTAGGTAATTCTTCGTTATTGAGTGAATTTGTAATGCATAATATCAAGTTTTATGACATCCGATATATCTCTGGTGTAAATAGCTGAAATTTATCCTAACTTTACGATCATTAATAATAAATGAGCGATTGCGTTCGTTATAATAGCATTTAAAATGAGATCGAATTTCGTACCGTTCTCGGCAAGTACGTAAAGCGCAGTCCTTAAGGATTCGGGTTTTTAAATTCCACTCTTTCCACTTATCGCAAACGATCCTTTTATAATGTGACAATAGGATTTCTGTCGAGTGGCATTGGCACAATATTTCTCTCTAATGAACGCCCATGTCTGTGTGTGTTACCAGGAAATAGTTGTTTATGCCTGATACGTATGGAATAGCATCTTGGCAGTTAGTACAGAATCAAATTCTCACATAGGATGAAAAGGAGAAATTTGGGGACCGTGTGTAAAAAACTTCTCAAATTTTCGACTCCAACGCTATTCGTTTTCTTCACTCCGCTGAAGATTCAAATAGGCCGTTATTAAATCAAGAATACATATGTGGCAGTTTCTATAAAAAGGGGTAACTTAGTCGATCGATCAAAGTCTCAGAAAACGCCGAAAAAGAAAAACAAAATTTTTTGGTCCCGTCGGATCATAGTTTTGAGAAAAAATGTTGTCTGTTTATTCTACACATAAGTTTTTCAAATGTGTGTACCTTTGCCCTTTCAAATGTAAGTAGGGCTCTATAGTTTCACCTGGGTATACTAAGCCACCATTTTGGTTCATACTGCGCCCGTCGATGCCGAATTGACTACGCGTTACGCTCCGCATAGTCGGATTCGGCATCCACGGGCGCAGTATGAACCAAAATGGCGGCTTAGTATACCCAGGTGAAACTATAGAGCCCTAATGTAAGAGGAAGATAATATATCCACACTTTGTGAGAATAAGTTGCCTGCTTAACCGATTGAAGGCACTAAAATTAGATTCGAATCAGAATCCACGAATAACTATTTTTTTATTTTATTCGAATATGATTCGAGAATGATTCCCGTTTGCTGTGATTCAAATCGGATTCGAATTAATGGAGTGGATTTGTGGATTGGAATACATGAACTGACCGGTTTTCTCACATCCAAATCAACTTGTCCAGAGTCATCTTCCATTTCTTTCGCATTCGCCCTTGTAATTAATTCAAAATTCATAATCAAAAGTTGAAAATAATCATATTTTTCCAGCGCGTTTTTGGTTATTCTCTTTTTCGTTTACCCCTGAAAATTATGAGCCTTCAGTGCAAGATTCACAAGGAGACAAAAAAAAGTACAAGTCCGACGAATCTACTATAAAGATTCGAATAAATTTCACGAATCCGTATAAATCGAATTATTGATACGAATCCATTTCTACTTTCTCAGCTCCCATTCAAATTCAATATAATGGATGAATATGCTCCTGGGTCATCGATTTATGCATGGTTCCAAAATGAAAATAAAATAGTGAAAGAATTTTCAGTTTCCCGAATGTAGAGATTCAATTTGATCTATAGTATTATTTTGTTGTGTAAGATATTTGAGTGATTTTTAATAGGGCATTTCCTTGCTCTGTTAATTTAATTTTGAGTGCATTATTTGGTAAAACTGAAAATAAAACTGAATTCTGCATGAAATTTCCTATAAAAAATATTAATCTCATTTTATTCCTAATAGTTTCATCATTATTTTCTAGTAAATTGAACTTTAAATGCATTTTCTTTCATCATTACTTTTTTTAATAGTTGTAATATGTATTTTTTAAAATTTTTATGCGCATACACCTTTTTCAAGACAAAATTCGTTCCTTCAGAATCTTCCATACACACATCACCACACCTGCTGACCATAATCTTCTCTCTATTTGCACAAAAGATTTCTTTTGGCCTACAGTCTCTTACATTCATCAACAAACTTTCCTTACGTACAAAATGATAGGATGATGCTGAATCCAGCGTCATTTCTACATTATTATCGTGCTTACCATTTTCTTCTCCGACCGCCATGGCTATCTTTCTCTTCAAAGGTCTTCTCTTAGGCACCAGCTTCTCCAAGTCCTTCAGTTTGGCAAGATGTGGGCATTTCTGTATAAAGTGCCCGGTGTCACCGCACCCAAAGAACTTTCCAACAGGTTTTTTTTTCTTTTTTTTTTTTCTTTTCCCTACTTAGGTAATTGGCCCGCTCTGTTTTAATCTCACATTGTGTCAACATCAGCTCAACAGTGGCAAACTACAATGATACATACCAGTACACAAACATGCTTCACCAGCTCGCATAGTGTGTACCCACCTCAACTTTCAATCTGTAATTCACACCTACTTTCCTAGTGTAAACACAGCCTTCCCTTCTTTCTAATCTGTGCCTTCTTCTCTTCACAACCTTCCAGTGTGAAAGCACCTGTGCAATACACCAGCTGTCCTGCTTGCTTAGTGTAAATACGTCCTTCCAATAATAATTATCTCTTATCATACTTATACGATGCTGATCTACCATTTAGCATCTGTGCCATCCAACTCTACTCATCAGTGTGGACGCACCCTTACATACGCATACCTTCACATTCTACTGCATGCATCCCAAAATCCGCCGATCTTTTTCCAGGAAATGCAGCTGTTCAAAATATTAATTACTGATGTTGACGTTCCAACAGGTAAATCAATTTTCCGGACGTAAAAAGCTCCTCATTTGGAGGTCCGGGAGGGAGCTACATGGGGAGCATCATCATCGGAACGTTTTAAAAAGAAAGACGCAATTAAAATAGGATCTTGGAATGTAAGAAGCTTGAATGGAGTTGGAAGATAGAGAATTTTAAGAGAGAAATGAAGAGGCTTAACCTAGGAATAGTTGGAATAAGTGAAGTAAGGTAAAAAGAGGAGAATGATTTTTAGTCGGGA
Organism: Acanthococcus lagerstroemiae; assembly: GCA_031841125.1. Lineage (NCBI taxonomy): Eukaryota > Metazoa > Arthropoda > Insecta > Hemiptera > Eriococcidae > Acanthococcus > Acanthococcus lagerstroemiae. Next base: position 16,961,383 of record CM063107.1, read on the forward strand.
GACTTTAGAATAATAAATACAAAGGGAATAAAAGGGTAAGCAGACGTCGGAATAATTGTTATGAATAAACAAATAGGTAGTAAGTTATTATATTATAAAAAACAGAGTGAAAGGTTAATCTTGATAAAGATCAACGGCCATCTGCCTCGACCATTCCGTCTGCATCTTCAGTAAAATATTAATTCTGGCGAAATTATTAATTGTAGATTTCAAATACATTTTCAGAATTCCAATCATATTTGAAATGAAATTATTTAAATTTTTCAAAAATTATTCATACGAGTCAAATATCTTAAATTTCAATACAAGCTAAATTTTAGTTGAATATTCTTAATTTTGAGCAAATTTTGAAATTATAATCAAATTTTTTCCTCTTCAGAATACAACACAGAAATGTAATTTTACTGAAATTCTCAAAGAGCCAGATTTTTTAGTTTTCGTTGTATCTTTACCGTTTTCTTCCCCTTCAAATTTAGTCATATTTTTAATTTTAATAAATTCTTTATTCCATTCAAATTATTAGAACTTATCAGTTTTTTCAAAAATTTTAATTAATTACCACTACATTTTTATTAATTTGTTATTCAATTAAATTTTAATCAAAATTTCAATTTCAGTTCAATTTTGTAATTTTAGAAAAAAAATTTACATGCTAATTTTTCTATCTGTAGTCAAGTTTTTAATTTTTTAATATTTTAATCAAATTTATTAATTTTAGTTAAATTCTAAATTTGAACCTGATTTTTAAATTTAAGTAAAGGTACTTAATTCTGTCAACTGTCCAGCTCATCTTGTAATCAACTATCACCATTTGATTACTCGGGGCCCCTCCCCTCTGGGAAATATAATCAATAGTACCCACTGTATGTTCAAAATTAAAAAGGGTTATTGAGAATTGATTACGTAATCATTTATAGAAATCCGTCACTCCTTACGTGATCATTCATGACCAAATGTCTGACCCTTCTTTCCTTTGATGATTATGCCATATTCTGCATGATCCCAAAAGTCACTTAGGTTAAATAATGTTTTTTGTTTTCATTACATCGTTACTTGTTATGTAAGATATAGTATTTCCATTGAATTTTGAAATCTAAATTCTCATTTATTACCACAGACAGTGGAACCGTTTTCACTGAATATAAGGAGGGGAGGGGGATACTTTCAGAGGGACATGTTTTCTTCCTCTTCGTGATGGCCGAGACAAAGGCCGACACCCGGTTCCAACTGCTCCGACTCTTCATCATCTCTGGAACCATGGTGTCCGGCGCGAGACGGCTGATTACACCGCGCCGTCGTCTTCATCGCGTCTGCCGCCGGGATCGATCGCTGTTGTTGCCGTCCCGCGCTTCTCCTACTCTCAAGGTGTGCTAAGGTGTGTCCTCCGCCCCTCGATCGCAGTGCGTGCACACGGGGCTCGGCGCTATCGCCATCCGGTGTAGGTACGTGCCAAAGCACCCGTGGCCGCTCAGGACTTGGGTCAGGTGGAAAAGTTCAACTCTCTGTGCGATCTTGCTGCCCATCCATCGAGGTCGCGTACCAGCGCTCGGGTCCACTCACCGTCAAATGGGCGAGCGCGTCCTTCCGCTTCCGAAGCGTGTCCTGCTGGATGACTCGCTTGATTCGAAGTGCTTCTCGTTTCGTCTTCACTCTCTTCTTCGCTCTGTATACCTCCACTATTTCGCCTACATTGAGTTCGATCGGCGGTATCAGAGGCGTTTTACGAGAAAAAGCTGCTCTAGGCAATATAAAATCTGCCGCCCCACTTGATTAGAAATGCATTGTAGGAGCACATGGACTCATAATAAGTGCGCCCGATTTATAATGGCCAGGTGACTATGAACAAGGCTGGTAAAGTGCTAATACCCTTTAGACCAAATTTTATTTTTTATTTTTCATTTTTTCTATTTTGACATTGAGTAGGTGTTTCTATGTAGCTTACAATCTTATATTTCTACTTTTCTTTCTGTCATGTCTGTGAGCCACCACCTACTCCGACCATCGTTGGGCATATGTCTCTGTCACCCTCTTTAAAGCCTTCCTATTTGTTGCTATCTGTTTCCAGTAAGGCCCTAGCAGTTTTAAGATTTCATCGGTCCAGCGCGTGGTCGGTCGGCCTTTGCCTTTGCTATGGTGCAATGGGGTCCATAGAGTACATTGCAGGTTCCATTTCTCAAGAGTCCCTCTCGCCATGTGCCCAGCATATTTAAATTTTAGGTTTTTCCGATGCTTCTTGTCCCTAGTTGTTTCATAATGGATTTTGTTTTTATCTTATCTTTTAAGTGCACACCTAGTATACTCCTTAGCATAGAGTTTTGAGTTTCTATAAGACGCTCAGACTGTTCTTTCGTGAGTGACCACGTTTGGGCCAAGTATATCAACACCGGTAGCACACAACCCTCCAAAATTTTTATTTTGAATTTGTTTTTTATTTTGCTTTTTAAAATTGTTTTGTTTTGTCAAAATGCTTTCCATGCATTAGCGATTCTTTCGTTTATACTCGTAATCCCTTCCATATTGGAGTTAAATTTTGACGTTTGGTCTAAATGTTTATATTCTTCCACCCTGCCTATTTTTGCCCCGTCTAACCAGAATTCGTTGATCCCCTCCCTGTTTGACATAAATTTTGATTTTGACATGTTCATGGATAGTCCGAAAGTCTCACTGTGTTGTTTTAGGTCTTTCACAATTTCCAGCATTTCCTCGAAACTCTTTGTTACGAGCACTATTCTGCAAATCTTAGATTTGTCATTTGCTTGCCTAGGATTTTTAGACTCCTTCCCTCTCCATCCAAATTTCTGAAGATCTGCTCAAAGGCGCAGTTCAATAAGTTCGCGGCGATAAGGGATCCCTTTGTTATTTTACCCTCCTTTGGATGGGGAAGCATTTACCCAGGCCCGTAGCCAGCCATCTGCGGTAGGAGGTGCTGACTATTTACCGGGGGGGGGGGCTTGAGGATACACATAGTATATAATGTGAAGATTTCTACGAGGAGTGGTGTAGCCAGGAGGTGAAGGAGGTGAATGCCCCCAAGGCACCTGAAACTGAACGTGAAATATTTAAAACTGAGCAATTTTTCGCCCTTAAAACACGTTTTTTCCGAAAAATTTTTGCTCAAACAGTAATTTTACCTTAATTTTTCTAAACTAGTCTTCTTAATATCGGCGATCCTCAATTCTTAACTTTTTCTCCCTTGAAAGTCTTACTTTGCCCCATCCTCCTCCCCATGGGAAAATCCTGGCTACGCCATTGATGTAAACCACACATTCTGGGGGGAAAATAGCAAATTTCTACAATGTTACAATAAGAACATTGAATTTGGTTTCAAAATTCATAATCAAAACTGATGATTCAACTTCCCGACAAGCCATTGAAAAGAAAAAAATTGAATATATCGCTTCGAACTTTTGGAAATAAAACAATTCTATATTTTTGGTCAAGTTATCAGTTCACAAACAGCAATTCAGGCATTTAGCTATTGATATTCAATGTGAACTGGATCGCGAGTGAATTGTAATGTGACACAAGGAAAAAGCCTGTGTGTCTGAAAGACACGTCTTATATAAAGAACGACAAACACATGATTTGTCTATCTTTCAAAGCAAAATCAGTGTTGTCAAGTTTATAAACATTAACACGCAGTGGAAAAAAAGTTTTGAACAAAACTAGCGAGAAAATAAAAAAATAGAAATTCCTTATTTTTATTCACGAAATTTTGCTCGGGGGGGGGGGGGGCTCCGGTAAGCGCTGCATCCTTGTAGCTAGTAAGCTTGTGAATTATTGTTCATGTACGCCAAAATCTCAATAATTTCTAACAAAACTCCTTGGACTACCATAGCTTTCCATAGCTTATTGTGACATATCGAGTAGAATGCCTTATTGAAATCAATGAACATCAGCCACCAAACTTCAAGGTTGAATTCTCTGGATTTACATCAAATTGTGGACTTAAATTCACTTCGTTGTCAAGAAAATAATCCTTCGTTTAAATTTAATTATATTGATTGATAATATTATAAGGCATGGATTTAATTGCACGCTTCAAGAAATAGAAAAAAACGCTTTAAAAAAAATACAAATCACAATAAAATGATAGTTTGCCCATTTAATGTTAATATTCACGTTAAATAATCAGAATCACGCTAAACTGATCAAAAATATTATCACGTTCTACTTATTACTTAACGATAAAGAAATCTATATCGCATTATCAAAAATATTGTAACGTTGTACTTATTAAATAACAATGAAAAAATTTATGTCGAGATGAAAATAAAAAAATGAAAGTACCCTATAATAAGTTAATCTAGGACTAAAAGAGCTCTCCTCGCTTTTTCCGGTCGTCCTCACTTTCGTTTTTGTTCGAGTGGTACGGACTTCAGGGACATACCGATAGGGGGCAGGGGGCAACTTACACCCCCTGGGAACTTTTCACTCAGCAGTTGGGAAAATTTACCATTTCAGTCAGACGAGTTGGGAAAATCCAACAAGTTAAAAAGGTTTTTTTTTGCCTTGATACTTGGGAATTGAGTTGAGAAGTAAGGAAATCTCAACAAGTTAAACGGTTTTTCTTCTTTTCCCTTGATATTTGCGAATTTTGAGTTGAGTCAGCTGCGGAAAAATACAACAAGTCAAAAGAGTTTTTTTTGCCTTGATACTTGGAAATTCTGAGTTAAATCAGTTGGGACGTTCATAATTTTTACCTCCCCCCCTCCTCCCAAACACAAGAAAAACTCTTCGGTACGTCCCTGATGGACTTTGCTTCCATGGGAACGGCCACTTGGTGCGTCCTTATTTTCATACCTAGAGAATATTTGCATATCAGGTACTTCAGGAAGTAAGGACAGATTCAGCTGCTACTCGAATTTTTAGGGTGTAATGTTATCGTCCATGTACAGTAATGAACAGTTTTAAACTCGTCAATATTTTCCCATTCACCTTCTTTAACGGTGAAATTCTGAAGGCTTTCAACAGTTATGAGAGGACAGCCATTCGCACTAACATAAAATCATCGAACTGATGCATGTTGTGACGTGTAGAAAGAGAAGAAATATCCTAGCTGTAAAATACAATGTATTTACGTTCATGAATTAGTGTGCATTCCTATCAAAATTGATGTTCATAAATTAACGTGCATTTCTATCACAATTGAGGTTCTACTCTATTAATCTGCTGTTCAGAATTTAGCGTGCAAGTCTATTTATCGTGACTGCAAAACGCATTTTCCTAACTTCCGATTATATTTTTCACATATTATAATGCTGAAGTGCGTTTTCGTGGGATCAGTTCTAGGCTGTGACGTTAATAAAAATTTCGTATGCTTTGGTAATTCGGAGGATGGCTGTTGTTTCAATAGTAACGGACCAAGAATGCCGCTGCGGTAGAGACTTTCTCGATAAGTTGACTAGGAAATTTTTGCGAAGCATTTTTCAATAGGAACGGACTTTTCGGTCACCCCGTATATGACAAAAATCTTTCAAATGGCATATCATCTTCTATTTTATTCCTTTTCCATTTTCCACTTTTCTCATTCCTTTTTCCTTCATTTTTTTTTTTTTTGGTTTGAAAATTCAAAATTTTGCTGCTCTAGGCAGCTGCCTAAGTTTTCTAGCGGTAAAAATGCCCCTGGGCGGTATACACACTAACACGCCTACTTCCCCCAAAGAAATAGTGTGGTACGCAGTGACACACCTCATCGCGGCTTTTCGCTGCATCTTCTCCATCTCCGCTCTTTTGTAAGGAATCTTGATGGCGTTGGCAAATACTGGCGTCCCGTATAGGAGGACCAACATGATGACGTTGACGTACATCTTTCTCCTCTTCTCTTTCGGTCCCCTTAGGTTCGACATCAGATCGGACAGCTGTCCAGCTACTCGATCCGCCTTCCCAGCTGCCCGTCGGAAGTGCTCTCGGAACTGCAACTTCCCGTTGAATCACAGCGTACTTCAGGGCTGTTCAGAGCCCAATCTCTACACCTTAGGACAGAGGTGGGTGGGCTGTACTTGCGTCGCGTCGTGAACAACACAGCTTCCGTCTTCTGTACTGCTAAGCACAGCCCTGCCGACTCAATCCAGTGGGTGAGCATCTCCAATGTCTGATTAACTCGTCACGTGACCTCTGCTGTCGACTCGGATGAGGACGTACTTAACAGAGTAGGAGGTAAAATAGATACCTGGAATTTTCTGAAGAGGAGAGATAAACTGCTAGTGCAAACCAGGAATAAGACCACTACTCCGAGAAGGAAGAGTGGAAGGAAAGAATTGGGTAGGTCGGCAAAGATTCCAGTGTGTTCAACAGATAATCAAGGATGTCAAATGTAAGTGTTGTAATGAAATGAATGAACTTGCACAAGAGAGGAAGAAATGGAGAGCTGCATCAAACAGGTCGTAAGACTGATAACCTCATTATCATCAGTAAGTGAGCTGCGTCTGCACACTCTTTGGCACCGAAAAGAGTATAATACTCTAATGCAAAAAACCGTGAGCGAAGTAAGGGCACGCTACTCCAACTGATGGCCCTGCCCAGAAAGTCGTACATTAGTACGGCGCCTGAAGGTGTGATAGTGAGTCTTCGTGGCGCTGCCAGTACTGGGGACTTCCAGGGGACTGGTGTAGTGAGGACAGCGAGGATCCCGGGCGGAGGTCCGTGCACCCTTTTGGCGGATCCAAAAGCAATGGTATTTACCCTTCTGGCCCAATTATCATAAATTCAAAATTATAATCCCAACCACCTGGGCAGCAACATCTCCGATATCATAGCTACCTAATCACAGCAAAACTCATAAGCTAAATTACGACTTTCAGATATCAACTCAACAGGTCCACTTATGGGTAGGTACTTCGGCGTCAAGTTCGTACTTGGAGCATAAGACCGGTCAACGATGATGACTAATGATCCGATTTTCACTTCAACGGTTAATAGGGTTGCTATCGATCGGTGACTTGGGCTGATATTACGATACTGGATAAAAGGGTGGATAATTCAAATCATAAACGTTTTCACGCGGCGTAGAGCGACTAATTAAAAAAGAAAAAACGGAAGAGAGAAAATCGCCGTAATTAACGGATAGAATTGCCAAACCAAACGCAGTCGATGTCATATTATTCGTTTCGGTTGATAGCGATCGCATATATCATTATTAATAACGCCAATGATTTTCGTTAGGGTGGCGCTGGGTTGAAGCCGCTGGTGTAAGACGAGCGTTTCTTCCACAAGGGATTCAAATCGACGCGTGGTGGTCGCAGGAAAAGGAAAAAAAATTAATTGGGGGAAAACAGTCGCCAATTTAGAATTGATGTCGCTATTAAAATTAATGACTAATGTACTCCCAGCATTTTAGGAGAACAATTTGAAACTTACGACTGCCATCCGAATACGACGCGTGAAAATGGTGTAACGCGTGTATTTCTTCGTTAAGCTGTTTTTGCGACTATGGATGGGCGAGTAATGTACCGCATAGGACGTAACGGAGCTCTTACCGCGTCACCATTTGAGGGCGATCGAGCGAAACAGTTCAGCTCATTTTACGCTCGAATAAGGCGGAATGTGGAATTACTATATCGGAAGCCTAATGGTGAAACGATAGATCTACGAAAAATTAATACTCGTACGCCACCCGAGCTGATCCATAATGGAGCGCTGGGCTTTTGAATGCTTCAACACCAGCAAAAACCCATCGGGAGCATCCTCTGACTTTTTACTGGTAGTTTATGAACATAGAAACTGGCTACAAGGAAAGAGTGAGATCATAGCCAGCATGTTTTACATACAGCTTGTGTAGATGAAGAAAACTGCTGGACCTACAGCGAGTGACACAGGACCTGTTTTTTAATCCCGTAACTAGGCTGTGTTTTATAATGCACGGATGTCGCCTTGTTTTTACTTGTCCGGGTCTCTGCTCAGACTACCCTGTCCATGTTTTTACTCACACTGACTCCATTTAGACAGTAACTGGATAGTTACCTGTGCCGTAATCTTACCTGTAAGGGCTCCGTTAGGATTATCCCCTGTCCGTGTTTCTACTCACGTGGATATAAGGAATCCATTTAGATTACCCGTGCCCTATAAAACACAAACAGGGACTTTGGTGCAGTTACCCGTGCCGTATTTTTACGGAATTCCAAGGACACACGAGCTCCATTTAGATTCTGTGTATAGGGTGTGCCAATTCACTTTTTCATCTTCTGTATTCCAGAGTGCTTTCGGCTGTTATGCCATCATAAAAATCCTCAACCAATACAACATAAAACTCGGAATCAAAAACAGACCACCCCTGATCAAACAAATAAGCAACGACAAAACAGAAATAAATGACAGAAACAATAGCAGCTGTGTATGTATACAGACTGGACTGTGAACACTGTGACATGACCTACATAGGAGAAACAGGCAGAAAATTCACAACCAGAATCAGAGAACATGAAAAATCACAGAAGCTAAATGATGACAAATCACTGTTTGGAAAACACTGCAATGACCAGGGACATAACAATGACAAATTGACAGAAAAGTATAAAATCCTACACGTAGAAAACAACACAAGAAACAGAAAATTAAAAGAACAACTAGAAATAATAAAGGCAAAAAAAACAACAAAACAACCTAATAAACACAACAACTAACTTCCAAAGTGAGAACTTATTCCAACTAATAACTTAACACTCACGAATTGGACAGACCGCACAATCACAGACAACCAATAGGAGCACAAGACTAAACAGGTTTACCATACGGTACTACTCTCGACTATAACTACAGGACCACAAGAGACAAGTCTCATTTAGGGTACTCTACTGATGATGGCATAACAGCTGAAAGCGCTCTGGAATATAGAAGATGAAAAAGTGAATTGGCGCACACTGTACACAGAATATTACCAAGTTCACTCACACTCAGAAATGTTTTCAATCAAAATATTTTTTAATTGAAAAAAAAAAAATAATAATTAGCTAACAAACAAACAAACGTTCTTAGAAAATGAAAAGTCAAATAAACAGTTTCAAAATTTGCTGACTGCCTAATTACTGGGGGTGTTTCACCCCCCCCCCCCCATAGTTTCGTCCCTGCAAATGCAGATTGGGAACTTATCCCCAAGAACTCACATTTGCGCACATGAGCATACCCTATTCTGGGAGGGTAAGGTGGAAGGATGTTAGGAATACGTTAGAGCAGGGGTTCTCAACCTTTCAGTTTACATGACACACTTTTTCAAGGATTAGATTTACGTGGCACAACTGTTCGAAACGTTCATAAATGCATGATAAGAATTGTGTAGTAATCTTGTAATTCAACGATATTTAACGCATATAATCAAAATTTTAACAGACAAGTATATAGTAGGAGTAGTTACAAAAGAAAAAAGTAATCTAAATCACGACGGTAAAATTTACAAAAATGAAAAATTAATGTGAAATTTGAGCTACGTACTTCTCACACAATTCTGTAATTTTAGGTCTAATATTTGATAAAAATACTCGCGTTTCGTTTTGAAGGGAGTCACTAGTAAGCTGCGCGCGATATTTGCACTTGATATTTTTTATTAGCACAGAAAATCCCTGCTCGCATAAGTAGGATGTCGAAAATTCTAGGAGAATGGTGAGAGCTTTTTGGGATATCACCGGGTATTCTTTGGAAACAGACAACAACGGTTAGAGGAACGCACAACTTCCTTTACACATTGAGGTGGTCGTTGTTTACTCTTGGTGATCTTTTTTTCTGAATTTCCTTTAATTCTTCTCCTAAATTGATTCCAATGAAATCAAACCAAATTAAAAATAAAACTACAAAGTTTCCTGTCGATCGGATTAGAGGAATCCGTGCCAGAAGTACCCTTCAGTTCTTATGGGAAAAATACAAGGAGTTTTGACTTTTGTTCCAGACTAAATTTCCCTTCTCGGGTCGTACAGCGCTAGTATCAACTACTCTTATCAGCAACCAAAAGGTGAAGTTTTTGACACATGTAGCAAAATTTTGGAATCTAGGTATAAAAATAGTCTTAATCGAAAGAAAATTCTTTGTTCGAAAAATTCGTGTCTCTTTAAATACTTCAAAAACGTCTTAATTTTTGAGATGTTTCAACTTTTATAAGTATGTATATTTGGGGTAAATGTACATAGATTTACCTTTTGCTACTTACCTCTTCGACTCGATAGCGACGCGCTCTGACGGATGTACAGCCCGATATTCACTAGGACCAAGGACCGTAAATTAAACAATAGAAAATTTGCTATCAGATTCAGCTTGCGCAATTGGAAGATAAGTCTTTTTTATTTTTAATTTCTAGATTTTAATAAAATGTTCAACTTTCTCAAATTTCAAGCTCTAGGTCAAACAGAAAATCTAGTAACAACAGATTTCGGGTTGCTCAAAGCAGTGGTGCGCTGTAATCGTTTACAAATGATTGAGTGAGTGACAAAGTGAGGAAATGAATGAATAACTGAATTAGAGAATGCATGAATGGATGAGTGAGTGAGTGAATCACTGAGTCACTGAGTAAGTTATTGAGTAACTGTGTGAATAACTGAATAAGTAAGCAAGTGACTGAGTGAATCACTAAATAAGTAAGCGAGTGACTGAGTGAGTGACGGAGTAAGGAAGTGAATAGGTAACTGAATTAGAGAATGAATGAATAACTGAGTAAGTGAGTGAATCACTAAATAGGGCAAGCGAGTGACTGAGTGAATCACTGACTTATTGAGTGAGTGATGGAGTGAGGAAGTGAATGAATAACTAAATTACAGAATGAGTGGATGATTAAGTAAGTGAGTGAATCACTGAGTAGGTGATTGGGTAACCGAGTGAATCACTAAATAAGTAAGCAAATGACTGAGTGAGTGAATCACTGACTTGTGGAGTGGGTGATTGAGTGCGGAAGTGAATTAATAACTACATTACAGAATGAGTATGAATGACTAAGTAAGTGAGTGAATTACTGAGTCACTGAGTACGTGAGTGAGTGAGTGAATAACTAAATGAGTAAGCGTGTGACTACGTGAATCAGAATCACTGAGTAAGTAATTCAGTGAGTGAGTAACTGAGTAACTGAGTGAATAACTTAATAAATAAGCGAGTGAGTAGGTGAATCACTGAGTCATTGAGTAAGTGATTGGGTAATTGTGTGAATAACTGAATAAGTAAGCGAGTGACTGAGTGAATCACTAAATAAGTTGTGTTGGTTGTGCCGATTTGAGAATCTGGTGAGTTTCACTGAGTATATCTTGTCCTTGAATACCTTAGGTTAAGTACTTCTATAATTATGTGCGTGTATTTAGGGGTAAGAAGCAGCCTGACGCGAAAGAGAAACGAACAAAGCAGAGAGAGCGAGATGGATCCGATGTTCGCTTGATAGGGTTTCTCTTCATTGTAGCTTTAATAGTCTGCATTGTCAGATAGAGAGTACCACAGGGGAAGTGTCTCAGAATTCGGCTCAAGCACCCACTGCAGTCCTGTAGCCAACGGAAGTTGGGGGAAGACGGCTGTCTTATATGGAGGTTGAAGGTGTACTAGTGCGGGACAGTCCGGCGGGATATCCATTGCACTCCCATAGCTGGTTTCATGTGCTGGTCAGTGGATCACAATCGGTGTCAGAGTGAATCAGACGGACTTGATTCACTTGTCTAGGGACACCACGGGGAAGGGTCACGATAGGTTGCCTACTTACCAGGTGGAAGGGGGGTCATTGCGAAAGAGACACCCTGTAGAGTAGATTTCCAGTCGTTTGTTGGTTCCCGTTTTCTAATAGAAGGAGAATCATAATTTTTTTGGAGGGGGTGGATAAAGACTTTTGTTCGGCAGTGTACAATATTATGCGACCCAGCTGAACCTATTTCGAGTGATTTTTTAAATTTTCAACGAAAAGTAAGTTTTGCTCTAGCCAGAGACGAAACTTGACTTTCAGTTTGGGGAGGGGAGGGGTGGAGAAGGAAAATTTGCTGACAAATATTTTTTTTTAAACTAAAAAGTCGCTGACAAACTTTTTTTTAAATTTGAAAACCTACAAAGTTTCAGGTTGATCGGATCAGGAGAATAAGCTCCCTTTCACTATGGAAAAAACACATGGAGTTTTGACTTTTGTTCCAGACTAAATTTTCCTCCTATATTCACCAGGACCAAAGCCCATAAATTAAACAATAGAACCAGTTGCTATCGGATTCAGCTTGTGACAACGGAAAAGAAGTCTTTTGCTTTCAACATTTTGATTTTATTTAAATGTTCAACTTTCTCAAATTCCAGGCTTTAGATCAAACAGAATCAAATGAAAACAGAATAGTCATTAAAATTCGAAATTCAACGTTTGCTACCGACTTTCAGGTTTTCGAAATGTCTTCCACATTTCAGCTTTGTTTCAACCTTTCTGATAACGTTCGATACTCTGCTTGAAACCTTCGGCTTTTGAGGACTAATCTCTGACAGGCGTCCAGGGTACTCCATTTTCAGAAACGAAATTTGACTTTCAGTTTGGTAAGGTGGAGAAGAAAAATTTGCCGACAAAATGTAAAAAAATAAAAAATTTGCCAATTTTTTAATAGAAATATTTTTTGATTGAAAAAGAAAATAAAAACAAACAAACATGCATAAAAAATGAAAATTCCAATGAACAGTCTTCAAATTTGCCGACTGACAAATTATTGGGGGGAGAGTGTTTCAACCTCCCATACCCCCTATAGTTTCGCCCCTGACTTCGACACAGTTACCCATGCCGTGTTTTGATACACGGACTTCATTTAGATTACCTGTGCCTTGTCAAGCATAAACCCAGGTTTTCGCACAGTTACCTGTGCCATGTTTTCTACCTGTAGGGTGTACTCGTCCACGTCGTTGCATTTCAAAATACCTGCGTCTTTCCACTTACCGGAACGACATTTCACAACGCCCGTTAAAAATTACCCGGCCCGAGAAATTTACAGGTTCGGACCTGTAAATACGAACCGGCAAAACTGTGAACGTTGGCGACATTTTTGAAACTTTTCGGTCTCCATCCGAATATCGTTTTAGTTTTCCACTGTCCGACCATTTTGATCCTTCGCAACAGTTCGCGAAATTAGAATTTGATATCGGATATACCGCGAAGATAAAGGTAAATTTAATAACATTTCCCCCGAGTATATTTATCGCAAAAAACGTACACCGAAACAAAAGCGAGCACTGCCCTCGAGGTACCCGTTATCATTTTTCAATCAAAACTTTTATTAAAACGACGACAGTCCAATATCCATCACTGCTGACACGTATCGTATGTCACCCTAAGTTACGAGTAGACCTAACACGTCTCGGATACGACATAAGGTCGTCGCCTTTGCAACACTCGCTTCTTGAATAACAAAGTATTGAATAGCAAAATTGCAATTTCTACCGATATTTACTCGGGCGAAATTAAATCGACGACAAATTTCACGAAAACTTGATCCGGTACCAAAATATTCCGCGGCTCGTTACCAGGTACATGGCAGTTCGGTTGAATTTGACGTTTTGAATCGAGAAAATGACAATTTCTGAGGCACAAAGGTATTCCCTCTAATCGGCTTCTTTAACCAATACCAAAAAAATATAGGCGATAATACTATCGAATCGTGAAACTGCACAAAAATTACTCAGTGACAACACTAATGATAAGAACAAAAAGCCAAAGCTACGCTGATGAAATATTCTGAGATACTGTTAAGCTGAAGCCAAAGTTTAGGCGCATCGCGATCTTCTTTTTTCTCTCTCTTCCTTTTCTTCCAACCATTGTTTCATTGTTTAGTGTCCATTTCGGGGTGTGAGTGAACTTGGTAACATTCCATTTGTAGGGTGTGCCAAAGCAACCTAAAATAAACGCAACAACTACCTTCCAAAGCGAGAACGTATTCCAACTAATAACATTGCACCCACGGTTTGGACAGACTGCACTATCACAGATAACCAATAAGAGCACGCGACTAAACAGATTCACCATACGGTACTACTTTCCACTATGACTATAAACAAGAGACAAGTCTTATTTAGGACACTTCACTGATGATGGCATAACAGCTGAAATCACTCTGGACTACAGAAGAAGAAAAAGTGAACTGGCACACCCTAGAAATTGAATATTACCATGTCCACTCACACTCCGAAATGGACACTAAGCTCGCACCCCGCCTGGTGAAGATTTATAGACACATAAAGACGAAGATCAAACTCGCAAAGAATGACCAAAATCTGGTTTAATAATGAATGCTTGAGGAACAACATAGTACTGAAGTACGCGACCATAAACATGAAGACAGACAGCCAAACGGTCCGCAACACGAAGAAACAAGTACAGGTAATAAGAATCAAAAATTAAATACACGAACTACACAAAAATAGGGGCCGACTAAACAGAGAACTATACAACCAACACTTCACACTCACCCAGACACTAGAACGCCAACAAACTAGCACATTTACCAGGAAGGGAAAGAATACATAAACAAAGATAAAAACCGTTATGCTGACACAGTACTAAAGAGACTCTACACACTAAAATAAAAAGAAGAAAACACCCAGCAGGACCAAAACTGACAGCACAAATTTGCACCAAAGACAGTAAACATGATGTCTGGAAACTTCACACAAGAAGAAAACTATCTACTGGACAAAGGGAACAAATGCAACACAACAGAACATACAAGCGACAAAACACCAGAAGAATTAACAGTAGACTGTGAACAGATCGTCCAGACTATAGAACCAGACCTCAGAAATGAAGCAAGAACACAAATTGGAAACATACTGCTGATCATTATAAAAACAAAAAAAAACAAACACAAGACAAAAATATAAAAGACAGCCTTCCAACTAAAAAATAAAATAAAACGACCTAGTACTCACCAAAGCAGACAAAAATGACACCACATAGTGCTAAACAAAGACGAATACATAGAACAAATTGGAACTTACATCAAGAACAATAATTACAAACCACTGAACTCGGACCCGACCAACAAATACCAAGCTAAACTAAATACCATAATGAACGTCCAGCGCGATACTGGAAGGGAATCATGAGCTGGGGACACAGTTCAAATGTCTGATGACGGAATGACGGACCTTTTTTTTTTATCCCAGTTAGGGTGGCTAGGAGGAGTGAGTGGTGAGAGTTAGAACCCAATCAGTACAATCAAAATTTCCAAACAATCGGAGATAATCTTATTCTTAAACGATACACTACTTTTCTATGTAAGTAGCTGAGAAAGGAACTAAGCAAGATCTTTAAATGCTAAAATCCTGCTTCTTGGAAGATCTCAAAATTCGTGCTGTCCCAGACAGAGGCCGAGGGTCCACCAACTTATTTCTTAACAGAAAGAAAAAGAAAAAAAAATGTATTAGCCTTCGAGCACTAGCGAGCGTAGTACTCGAAGGCTAAGGAACGTAATGCTCTAAGACTGATACAAGGAGCGTTGCGAGTCGGAAGCCAGAGTCCGTCAGAGTTAGCCAGAGTTAGCCAGTTTCCGTTGCCTGTCAGATTATCCAGCCAGCCAACCTAGCTGAGACTTGTCTACATATTTTTTTGATAAGAAAATTCAAAAAATTGACAAACTACGGTCTCCTTAATTACTGATGAAACATAATGACAGATACGAGACTCGTCGATAAGACATAAAGAAAAAAACGTGTCAAAATAAAGACATAAAAATGTCATCCAACGAATTGCAGGGACAGATTAGTCACCTTCTACTTCATCACTGAGATAAGACCAGGAGACAGAAATGAGACTGTCAGTTTATGACTGATGAACGACATAATGACAGAGAAAGATATACAATAGGCATGAAAAGTCTACCCGATATAAATCTGACAACCACCTTCTCCTTCACCACTGATATATTACAGCAGTCTCATTTCCTACTGATAAAAGACATAAAGACAAACATAAAACCTCTGTGAAAAAGTTTCAGATAGCACATTTTCCACTAACCCAAGGAAATGTTCGATAATCTCCGAAGAATTTCTTTCGAAAACTTCGGGAAAAATCTCCGATCATTTTTAAGGAATTTTAGGGGAAACTGTTAGAAAAAATTCCGATAATTTCCGAAGAATTTCGTCGGAAATCTTTAGAAAAAATTGTCAATGATTTCCCCAAAAATATTTCATCAAAATTCTTCAAGAAAATTTTTCGATAATTTTTGAAGGATTTCATATGAAACATTGGGGAAAAATCTCCAATATATTTTAAGAAAGTTCATCCGAAATTTTTGGAAAAAAAAAATCCAATAATTTCCTCGGAAACCACAGGAAAAATTTTTAATAATCTTTAAGGAATTTGACCGGAATTGTTGAGAAAAAATTCCGCTAATTTTCGAAGAATCTCATCGAAAATCTTTAGAACTAATTTCCAATGATTTCCAAAAAAATTTCATCAAAATTCTTCAAGAAAATTTTTTGATAATTTTTGAAGTAGGTATTTCATACGAAATATTCGGGAAAAACTTCAATGATTTTTAAGGGAGTTCATCCTAAATTTTTGGGGGAAAATTCCAATAATTTCCGAAGAATCTCAACGGCCAGTGATTTCCAAAAAAAAAATTTCATTAAAATTCTTCAGGAAGATTTTTCGATAATTTTTGAAGTATTTCGTGGGAGAATTCTGATGGTTTGATAATTCAAAAATTATCGGAAAATTTTCTCGAATAATTTTGATGAAGTTTTTTTGACAACATTGGAGAGTTTTCCCGAAGTTTCCGAAGAAATTCTTTGAGAACTATTGAAATTTCTTCCCGAAAATTTCGGACGAACTTCCTTAAACATCATCGGAGATTTTTCCCTAGTGTTTCCTATGAAATACTTCAAAAATTATCGAAAAATTTTCTTGAAGAATTTTGATGAAATTTTTTT
The DNA here is from genome assembly GCA_031841125.1 of Acanthococcus lagerstroemiae. NCBI lineage: Eukaryota > Metazoa > Arthropoda > Insecta > Hemiptera > Eriococcidae > Acanthococcus > Acanthococcus lagerstroemiae. Next base: position 16,978,222 of record CM063107.1, read on the forward strand.
GGGAAATCATTAGAAATTTTTTCTAAAGATTTCTGACGAGATTCTTCGGAAATTACCGGAATTTTTTTCTAACAATTTCCGATGAAATTCCTTAAAAATCTTCGGAGATTTTCCTCGAAGTTTCGAAAGAAATTCTTCAGAGATGATCGAACATTTCGTTGGGTTAGTGTGAAAAGGTGCTATCTGAAACTTTTTCACAAAATGACTTTTTGGTATCGTTGGATAGGGAATTTTATTGAAACATTGTTATACTATTTTTAGGTAAACCCATTTTAACAGCTTCGTTGTGGTTGTTTCAAAACCATTAAACCTCTCCCATGTCAAATTTGTTTTTTTGCAGATAGCACCTTTTCATACTAACCCAACGATTTTTCCTGACGATTTTCGATAAAATTCTTCAAAAACCATCAAAGTTTTTCCCCGAAGCGTTGCATTTTCTGTGATCCGTCACAGCGCCACAGAGCACAGTAATGTTGCGTTTAAATCTGAATAGACGACCATCGTGTGCCGCCTTATTCATATCCACCATATATGCAACATACCGGGTTTTCCTATGTGGCGTCGAAAACTGAATAACCCTGTATTTGATTCCATTTTTATTTCCATTTATCTTCCCATTTTTAATTTTATTTTCATTTCCATAATTATCTGTTGATTGTCTTTACCGCCATATCTTATAGAGTGGCATGAGGGGATTGGTCTTATGTACCTTTGTTGACCAGACATGACTGGGTAGGAGGTTGAGTTCGGCTTACATTTTATTTATTCTTACTTTTGCTTCTGTTGGTCTGATTACCTATTATGGTTGGCCTTATTCCCTGTTTTGTGTTTTCGGCTACATTTGCGATTTTCTCTGACTCCGCTCTTGTTCTCACTTTTCCTTCTGCTTTGAAGCGCTCGGCTATCTCCATCAGCTGTTGTTTGGTTGTGATTTCAAAATCCGGCGTCTCACTTCTTTTCCTGATGAAGACCTGCTGCTTCTCATTTAGCCACGCAAATTTCCAGCTTCCATTCTTCTTCCCTTGACGGGCTCTTTATAAATTTCTGCCGTCACCTTCGATAAGTGCGGGTTAATGTAAATATTCTGGATTTATCTCCTAAGTGATTTTGATCGTTTATGACGGTTGTTTAGCCTTACGATTGTGGCCGAAACGATTTCATTGTTGCTCTTCGGCAGTCTATGACATGCGTGTATGTCGTAATTCTCTATCGGAAACATTTTAAGGTTTTTCTTATGTAACACAACTCCGAGAATTTTCTGTATTTCACCTCATGCCAAACTTGATTTAATCACTTTTGAATCTGAAAATTGCCTAACGTGACGCTAACCGTTTTCGCACCCTATTTTCAGTTCCTGGAGAATAATGACCCACATACGCACACTTGTCACGTTGGTGCAGCACGCTGCGAAGCGAAGAAAATTTTACCCCAGAAAAGCTCGGTCGGTCAAATTATTTCCTTACTCTGTGGTAGTGCGTATAATACTTTCGCACGAGATACCTAATGCGACTACATCCTCGTCACTGGGTAGCCGAGCCAGAGCTGGAGCTTGAGCGGAACCTGTGCCAGCGACTGAACGAGGCGACGAGAAAGAGAACGGCGGGAGAGTGGACTGGAAAGCTCGGATGCGGGAGTCGCGTTAAATACGGCAAAAGCGCCGAACGTACTTAAGAAAATAACGAAGCGAGATTTAAGTCTCGGCCGGGGTACGGCGCGAGACCACGCGGAAGGTGGGACGGGGGACGCGCGACGCGAAGAAGGAATAAAATAAGGGTTTCTGACGGAATGGTAAGTGGTGTGTTGTTTTCAAAATGGCGAGAGTAATTCACACGGGAGTTAAAGTAATTAATTCATTAAGAAGAAACGAAGGAAACAGCAGTGAGAAGAGACCGGATCATTAATTAACAATCTAGTTAGCGGGACGGTTAACTCTTAGCTAGTCTATAACGATGAGGTTACCATGGAAACCAGCTATTACCACGTACAACAAAACTAATTTGCAAACACTGCTCCTGAAAACGCTGCAAAACACCCTAGTATTACGATAAGCGCCTTCCAACTGCTAGAAACCTATTAAAACTGCGAAAGCTCAATTATACGGCCGAGTAATTATTTAGTCGGCGAAAAATAAGTTTCTCCGGCCTAGTTAAGTTTTTTTTTTTTAAAGTACTAGACGCACTACCGTCTAACGCCGTTCGAGGTATGACAATAATATTCGTGGCCGATTTAAAAAAAAATAATAATATATTTATATTTAGAGTTTGTCTCCAGCAATATTGTCCTCTTCGAAATACTCCCCTTCAAGACACTTATGCATTCTGGTTTTCTATGCGGTGAAGCACCCCTGGAAGTCCACTTTCGTGAGACCCTTCAGGACGCTTGCTAGATTTTCTTTGATGTCCTCAACTGATGGTTCTATTTGCTTCTAGGAAGAAAAAAAAGTATCTTCTTCAGTTTCTAACTTTGATCATTTGTTTTTTTGCTTTTGACGGGTGAGAAATCTGGATTCTGATGTGTCCAGTATTTCAAGCTCGCACCTATTTAGCAGTGGCGTGCGGTGAGTTTTTCTAAGAGGTAAGCAATAAACTTAGATAGAGACGTATCGAAGAAGTGTTCCTGGCGGGAGGGGGGATTGTGAAAGTCCCAATTGACTCAACTCAAAATTCCCAACTTCTCAACTCAATTCTCAAGTATTAAAAGAAGAAAACTTTCGACTTGTTCGATTTTTCCAACTCCGCCTGACTGAAATGGTAAATTTTCCCAATTGCTAAGTGAAAAATTCCTTCAGGGGGGTAAGTCTCCTCCTCCATTGCTACTAGAGGTGAAGTAAAAATCAGAATAAAAGTATGAAACATGCTACTACAAAAGGGCATTGATCAAATTATTCAAGTTTTGTACCAGTGTGTAGGGTCATTTCGTATGCATTTATCAGTGGCGTCGCGTGGTGTTCTTTCCCAGGTGTTCAACTGGCGGGTCTGCGCCTTCCCTCTTCCCTCCCCTCCATAAAAAAAATCAGTAGTATCAAAAACTTATGATCAGTATCAGTATGTATAAATAATGAGTGTCAATGAAGAATGAAGTTGCATCCAGCAACGCACCATACAGCATGCGCATATGCGCTTCCGAAATGTTCATTTTTGCTGGTGAACACTCTGCCATTTAAATTAACGAAGTCTCCACTTCACTCTTTGTGGTCTTTGTTGCAAACGCCAATGCGACAAGGCTGACGAGAGTGTGCAACGTTGCTAGTGAACATCCTACGCAATTCCCATAGTAAGTGTGAAAAAGATAACGCCACTGCATTAAGACCAACGAGAGTGTGCAATGTTGCTAGTGAACATTCTACACGATTCTCATAGTAAGTGCGTCAAAGATAACACCACTGCATTAAGACCAACGAGAATGTGCAATGTTGCTAGTGAACATCCTGCGCAATTCCCATAGTATGTGATAAAGATTACGCCACTGTGACAAGACTAACAAAAGTGTGCAATGTTGCTAGTGAACATCCTCGCAATTCCCATCGTATGTGACAAAGATAACGCCACTGTGACAAGACTAACAAGAGTGTTCAATGTTGCTAGTGAACATCCTACATGATTCCCATAGTTTGTGACAAAGATAAGAACTGTGCAAAGAGAAATATTTCGGTTATTTTTCAATTTTTTTAGGTTATATTTAGTATTTTAATCAAAATTTAAATCTTTCCTTATCTCTGGGATTTTTGTTGTAAGACAAAAATTAAGTGGGTGTGCAGTGAACACCTTGAACACCCAGACACAACGCCACTGGTATTTATTCTTTTTTGTGACAAATAATAGACATGGCCAACAAAACAGTTTTTCACCATCTTCAACCAGTGGCGTAACGTCGGAGGGGGGGGCACAGGGGGCGCGTGCCCCCCAATATCATTACATAGTCCTCTAATATCGGCGATTCTTAACAAATACCGTAATTTTCGACTTTTTCTCCCTTGAAAATCTTATCGTAATTCCCCTTTGGAAAACCTCTAGCTATGCTACTGTGGTGAACCACAAAATGTTTTCATATTGCGATACGTGGCAATGTCTAGTAAAACTCAAACCACCTCTCTTTTGCTCAGTTTTTTAAAATGGTAATTCTGGTTTAGGCTTCCCACCATGTATAATTTCTAATTGTTCATCGAGAGTAAGTAGTAAGTCACGAAAACGGTTTTTCAATAAGATCACGAATACGCATTCTGGGGGTAAAAAACATGGAGCATTCAAACATAACGCGTTGATTAGTAGAAGAACATAATCACGTTTCACTGTCAACTTCGACGTTTGTGTGTAGCCAAGCCGAGCCGGAAGCGCTTCCAGAACGCAACCAAACGCACTGGTTTCGTGGCGTTGAACATGCTAGTGTGTTTTTGTGTTAGTAATTAACACGGAGGCGGAGTGTAAATCGTGGAATGTTACGTGCAGTATGGAAAAGAGGCGATAGATCCGACGCACATGTATGAGGATATCCAAATGCCAAAGAGTATACGTTTCTGTTTCAAATTATCTCCTGTGAATTTATGATACTTAAGCGTAAGGGTTGTAAGCGTCAATACAGTTGTTGTTTTGCCCAATGTTTCATTATCTTTCATTTGTTAGAAGTTGAAGTTGATATTGTACTTATATGAAAACTTATTTTCCCGAGAATTTTCAGGGTAAGCGGCGCTTATCTTGCTTGCCTGGAATGCATGCCACTGCTATTCAGTTTTTTGGCACTGCCAAAATCAGAAAATTGGCAGTTTTATCACAATTTTTCTTTGTTTCTCCACCCCTCCTTTAAAAAACAATCTAATTTCAAGTGTGTGCTATTTTTGACTGGAAAGTTGTACGAATGATTATCCATAGCAGAAAAAAAGTTTAAATTTGTTTACCTAACTTTAAATTTTTTTACTTTCGTTTTCATTAATATTTTTTCCACGATTTTTTTCTAATAAATAAATTTTTGAACCTATATGTTTACTGTTGCTTTTTGGAACTGCTCAAAAAATTTTTGTTACTGTCCAATATGGGTGATACTGCCCTTTAGAATAGGCGTTGTTTCATGTTGAGTCAGTCTGGCTCATTTGACGTGCGTGTTATTTAGATTTTGGGGCTCGTACAGATTTCGATGAGATAAATAATCAAAATTAAAAAAAAGGAAGCGGAAACTTACAGCTTTACTCGAAGAAAAAGAACAAAACTGTCTCAGATAAAAAGGACTGTTCCTTTCTTTAAGGAGGAAAATGAAAATCGGCCTTTGCCTCATTTGATGGACAAGAATTTCATTCCTCTTCTTGAAGTATGGAAAATAACTTATTCTACGTGTTGAACAACAAGAAAGCCGAAGGGACAATTTTTTTGTCTCTTAACGAAAAATAAAATTTTTCTCTTCCCCACATCGGATATAGATTTTTGCCAAATTTAGGCACTGAAGGTACCATATGTTATAGATGTTCAACCGAAATGTTCTGATGGGCTCAGTAGGCGACTCTCTCCATAACACACAATTTTATTGTTTTCATCTCTTTCTTTCGGTTTTACAATTTGCCTACCTCATTCAGTGTCCTTACATTCCACGTCCCTATTCTCAATTCTGATGGTTCCTTACTAGGTAATCTTCGTCGGGACATCCAAATGGGAGACCTTTTACGTCCGGAATTACTATTAATTTTCTGAGTCGCCATCATGATTGTGGTGGTGGAGAGGCATTTCCATGGGAGAATACTGACGTAGTTTCCACTTGCTTTCATCAGAGGGTTTATCTGTCGGAGCTTTTCTTCTCCTAGGTGGCGTTAGTTCTTCTGTAAGCCCCATCGCCATGCCAAGGTAGCACACACAGAGAGGGACCAGAAGGTCTGCCATTCAAATATTCAGTTTAGCTGCAAAGTCGCGATAAATCACCTTCTATTTTTCCGCGTTATTACGATAGAAAGAAGTAAAAATCAAAAATCGTTTAACCTCTAACTAATTGAAGATCGCAGAAAAAAATGGAAACCGTTGTTATTCAACGATTGGTGGCCGCGGCTAAAGAAAACACGCGAAAAGTGTAACAACTATAACAATAGACGGATGAAGGGCGAGGTACGCGCGAAAAGCATTATTTCCAAATTAACCCTCGATCGGGGAATCTAACTCAACTCATCCGGGATGGCTCACAAAAGTTTTTTCCTGCAGCTGTAACCGGCGCGGCTAGGCGAACACCCTTCGCGATCGGCGTCCGAGTCAGCATCGGGATCGGCGTCGGGCTCCGGCTAAGGCTCCGGCTTTTCAAAAACCTATAATGTATTCAGAAACATCTGTGATATCATTTTTAAACGATTTAACAACGTTGTTAGTAGTGCGCTGTTTAACAACCTGTTTAAACAGCATTCAGCTTCGCATTTTTCATTGTGTCACGGATAACGGTAATCAATTATCATTATTCGTATTTTTTTCTCGTTCGTTACCCCACGCGGACTGCGGAAACTGGAGCGAAAAATTAATACGCGTTATTAATTATTTACGTCTCGTTCGATCGCGGAGAAATTAGATGGAAATTTTCCCATTTATTTGAAGATCGAAGACGTGTGAAAAGGTCACCGCCATGGCTAATGGCTTAGCGCTAATGAGTCACGATGAGTAATAATCCGATGACTGCTATGTTTAACAAGCTGCAGCATGGTCACCGTCACCTCGGGTAAATGGGTCGAAATGTTTTGGCTTAGGCTGTTGCGCCTTATTCCGGACGGACGTCTGATGTATTGATCTCTGTTGACTTTTATGTGAAAACGATACGAAACAAATCAGCATATTAGCTACCTACTGATATTGGACGCCATTTTTACGACATGGCGGTGAAGAAAGTTTCGCCGATAAAAGAACCTTTGGCTTATTTTCATTAGCACGGCGCAAGAGACATGTGCATCAAATCCAGGGACGGTGTAGGGCCAGACAGACCACCGGGGAAATCAGCTTTGCTGTCCTTGACCTGTAACAATCGCAGGCCAATACCCCCTCTCATTCTGTTTTTAGGGTGTGTTAATTCACTTTTTTGTTTCTGTTGGCCATAGCGCTTTCGGCTGTGACACCACAGCAAATAGCCATTAACAACAAATACCAACTGCAAACAGTATAGCCACAATAGGTAATCAACAAATTACTAGGGGGCTTCGCCCCCTGGCCGATTCGCGGCCCGACCACCGCTGTCACTCGCTTCGCTCGTGTCGGCGTGCAGTGTTTCGCAAACTGGAAGATTATAACTACTATTCAGAAAAAAATTTCAACCAGTTCCCAGGCTCACCATAAGGGTTAACTGACATGAGCCCGCAAGAAGAGGGTAGCTTAATGCCTGTATGATGGAGAAGATTCAGACTTGTAATGTTAATTGTTTACATGAATATCAGGATAGGGTACTCTTGTAAAAAAAACTACACCCTGTAAAACACCATAATACAGTTCTAACATTAGTACCTCTTTCCATTTGCTCTCAACCCGAGCCTTGGAATCCGCCTTTCGAGCATTACCTCAGGGTGCCTGTTAGGGCTGTCTTAGCTCTCTTCACTTCTTGCCGGAAATCGGCCTAGGTCGACTGCGCTATCTTCCTGTCGAATACCCGTATCACTAGCCCCGTGGTTTATGACGGTGAGTTCAACGCGAGCACCGACAGGTAGTGAAGTAGTGCCTTACCCATTTACAGCTTTCAGATACTGGCGACCGATTACACACTTCTCGGAAGCCTCTGCTGTAAGTGGTTGTGACTCTGTGTACATTATCAGAATGCGGTGTTAGAATGTGTGACGAATTCTTTCTTGCATTACTGATAACAATGTCGGCGTTGAGTAACTTAAAACTTTTAATTTTTTCTTTATTTTTTTGTAATCTATAATCTATGTTCTTAATAAAATATTCTAATTCCTAATAATACTGAGAAAACCAAAGTTGTTGTAGAGAGACAAGAAAGGAAAAAGCTACAACAGCTTCAGTTTTGACACGAATGAGGTGGGGTTGAGGGAGGGAGACGCAGTTTTGTTTCAGTTTAACTATCCTGTTGAGTAACCCAAGAATATGAGTCTACAATACCTCAGTGAACATAATATCTTTAATCGTATTTCTTACTGTCTCATCATTTTGCTGGTTATTAATTTGGATTCGGATCTCGCTTCTACTACGACAGCGTGAGAAAGCTACATATAATTGACCATGGGTAAAAAGTTGACGACTTGTATCGATACATAACCCAATTCGGCCAAAGCCCTGCCCTTGAGATTTATTGATCGTCATAGCGAATGCTAACCTGACAGGAAACTGCAATCTTTTCAGTGTAAAAGGCATATCAGGATCACCACAGGTATCCAGGACTATACCCGGGATGCACACGATATTACCAGCTTTTTCTCCCATCAGTATTTCGCAACATAGAATCTTTTGGCCGATACAATCAGTCTCGTTCTATTACAAAGACCATCAGATATGCATAAGTTTCGATGACATGACAATAGCACCCTTTTTCAAGTATAGTTTATGAGGTGGTAAACCAGATGGTGTTAATGAATTCAAGTACTCAGGAGGAAAAGACAATTGCTCCAGTACCTAATGCCTGAGCACTATCAATTGAACAACAAACTGTCACCTCCCCTGGAAGTTTACTAAGAATTCGTCCACTAAGCTCATTCACTTCATCATTTCGTGATGCTAAAATGGTTACTTTGGACGTTTCCTCTGGAGTCATATTGTCATTATACATATCTTCTACGAGGTCTGTGCTGGTCATGTCTTCTCGGGGAACAAATTCGTCTATTTCATTATTATACCTACTGCTATAAAAGCCATTTCGGAAATTCTGACTCGCTGGTATTTATACGCATATTTTTAGTTAGCCTATGCTGCTGAAATATTCCCCCTCATACATTTTTGTTCGTAAGAGTTGTCCCCAAAATCTAGCGTCCCCTATGTTGCCTATATGTAAATACGGCTCTGGACGTCACAGTAATATAAGTGTATCTTACCCTACATAAAAGAATTTCCATGGAAATTATCTTACCCTACATTAAAAAGTTTCCATGGAAATAAAATGAAAACAACACGGCGCTACACCATCCAGGAGCTCTCTCTCCACCAAGAGGACCCCCCCCCCGGGGTGGACTACCCACTGCCAATCCTTACCACAGCTGTCCTCCTCCATTACAGTCACTTTCCTCCACTATGCTCCTCCTCGCCCACCACGACGCCCTTCCTCACCGTGGCCGACCTCCTCTCAGGAACTCCCACCTCCACCGAGAAGCTCCTCCGGGGTAGGATACCTCTGGTGAAACGTAAGATTAAGGTACAGGGGAGGCCACTAGGAATTTATCCCCACGGAGAGGAAAGAGGAGGTGACTTTTACTGTTTAGTGTATAGAGAGTACGGTACATACGTCGAAGATAAGAAATGATAAAGTAAAGGATGCATCATCCTGCGAGTTATTATCCGGATTGCATTGAACAATCCCGTAAAGCGATCGAAAATAAATGACGATGCTACAATGCCAATTCACGCTTCATCAACCTGAAACAGAATACGAAAATTAGGCATTAATTCATATATCATATTTTTTTATAAGACATGTAATTCACATCCCATTATTATCAGATCAATGAACACTACCGAAAACCACGCATCTGAAATGGCGCGCCATTGAATTAAACTGTGACTCAGACCACATACATCTGAAATGACACGCTACTGAACTGAACTGTGACTGAATTGAAAAGAGAAGAGAAGTAGAAGAAAAAAAGCAACTGCAATAGGCTTGGCAACTCGTAGCCGACCCTAAAAATCATAGTCTTTCAAATGAAACAAATCGCAGCTTCCTATTTTCACTAGTTATTCCCCAAATTGCATTTAAAAATTGCGTCAAAAGTTCAAAAACATCCGTTTACATAGCGTCGTGTGAAACGGCCTACGGAAATGACAAAGAACACGAATTTGAAATACGATGGTCATAGCAACGCGTAAACGCACCATCACAGATGTACACGCTATATACATCTGTGCCCATCACTACCCAATGCGCAATCAGTTACCCTCTAGTTACCCAGTTACCCGCGGAAAAGTTACTCAGTTTTTACCCTCAGATTACCCTTATTTCCCTTTAGTTACCCGGGTAACTGGCGGGATACTACGCAATTAGTTACCGTTTAGTTACCCGCGACCAAAAAGTTACCAATTTGTTACCCTTGGTTATCCTCAGATTACCCTTGTTCCCCTTTCGTTACCCGGGTACCTTGTGGGATTTTGCGCATTGGGTTCCACTATCCCATCTTTACACTCGTTTATCTCAAAAACCTGTTTTTGCACGAGAGGCACATTTCATGATTCCAGGTCACATATATCGATATATCTAACTGTAGGCAAGTATAGTGGCGCACTGGCATTGGTAATCGCTTACAAACATAATGAGTAACAATTAGAACAAAAAACAAAACAAAAATAATGAAATGACTATCAAGTATGGCAAACTGACAACTATGTAACTTTTTAAACCCAAAATTTGGCTGTGTGGACATGATTCTTTGAGGTCCATTAGTTCAAAAGTTCATCTTTTTTTATCTGATAAATATAATCTTTGTTTTCGATAATACTCTTCAGGAGAAGCAAACATAGCGGTGCTTCACTGCCACTATCGATTCTTTTGGGCGTTTTTCTTACTCTTAGAAGCTCTTTTTCTAATTTTGCTCTCAACCCGAGCCCTGGAATCCATCCTTTCAAGCATTACCTCAGAGACGTCGAGAAGACTGCTAGGGCTGTCTTAGCCATCTTCTCTTCTTGCCGAAAAACCGGCCTAGGTCGAAATGTAGCGAGTCGTTACGTGGGCTCGAACCCGGAACATCCGGATTCCAAGACCAGCGCACTGTCCACTCGGCCAACCAGACCTCTTGCTCTACTCTTAGAAGCTGTGCCGGAGTCAAGTTTATATCAGATGCTTCATCTTTAACAATATTGTTCCAAATATCCGAAAAAATATTATCTGTACTTTGTTGCTGAACTACTGTGCACTAGTGTTACTTTGTATAAATGGGTGCATGCGTAGTCCGCGTGAGTGGGCCAAGACGCAGTAAAAAAATTAGTTCCAATATTTTAAAGTGTAATTTATGTGTCTGTGTTACACTCTGTACTGTACAGTCATTTTCTGTGAAATTCTTCAAGTATTGCTGAGCAATACGTACAAGTATAGTTTCACACGGGTATAATGGACGGTAATTTTGATTCCCAACTAGCCCGAACGTCCTTGACCACCCGTTCGCGACCGGGTGCACGGCCACCTCTTACGGCTTTTAAGTTATGCTGATGATTTAATGTTAATTATTGGAACAAATGGTTCTGAATTCAATCTCATCAACCATTGCATTAAGAACATAAATGATAGTATTAAAAAATTAGGATTGAACATAAAGGAAGAAAAAACCCAAGCAGTACTATTGTCCAAAAAATATGATAAATTAGAAGTTGAAAGTAGCTTACTACAACACATTAAGATCAATAATAAAGTCTTAGTTATAAAACCTGAATAAAAATATCTTGGAGTTATTATAGACCAGAACTTAAACTTTTCAAAACATGTTGAAAATGTAATAGTTAAAACAAAGAAGTACTTTAATACCTTCCGCGCGCTTTACAGAAATACCTATGGATATGATTTCAAAAACAGAATAACCCTATATAATGCTATCTTTCGATCACTAACTGAATATGCTTCATTATCATATGCAAAAAATATTACTCAGATAACTACAGGCAGGTTACTAAGCCTACAACGACACATCTTGATCAGCATAATCTCAGGTTATAAAACTATATCTTTTTCATCTACAAATGTGATCGCTGGAATTCTCCCAGTTGATCTGCAAATTAAACAGATAAATATGATCAAGAAAGTAAAAATCGAACACAATAAAAACAAATACTCCAGACAAACACCACCAGGGACAATATACTCAAAATTAAAGAAACAATAACCCAAGAATGGCAGATTAGATATAATGAAGCAGAAACTGGACAAATAACAAAACTTTTTCTACCCAACATTCGCAACCGGCTAAAATGCACTTACTTTGAAACAAATTTTTACTTCACTCAATTTTTGACTGGACAGGGCAACTTCAACCAATATTTAACAGACAAAATTAAAGTAAAAAGTGACAGTACATGTACAAACTGCAACCAAAATGAAACAGACAACCCAATGCACATAAAAAACTGCACCTTCTTTCAAAACACAATCCAGAGATATGAGATGAACTTAGTAATGACTGACCTCACAACCTTGAACAAAAAAGATTTTAAAAATTATGTTAAGAACGTAACAATATTATTAAAAACGAAACCTAGCACATGAGAGATATGTAATACTCGAACTCACATGGAGGTCGCTCTGATAAACCGCAAGGTAAAAGGGCTACCTCCTCGTAAGGAAATAAGTATTTGTTAAGTCAATCTCCTTATTGTTGAAAACAAACAATAAACATATAAAAAAATTTTAAAAAACTCGAGAAAAAAAATAGAAGGCCGTATAACTAGATGTTTGGCAACGCTGCGTGAAGGTCTATGTTTACACATGTTGTTATGGAAAAAACTTTGAAAAATACGAATAATCGGTTTTTTTTGCGAATACAGTGAGTTTCGCGAAAAAATTGAAGAGAAAATAATTTAAAGAGCAAACGATTTTCGATTTTTTGAGCCAATTCTCAATGGAATCGGTTCATTGTGGAACAAGTAGCGATTGTTTGAAAATTAAAAGTAGGATAGAGGACGAAGTGCGGTACCGTTACACTTTGCCGCTCGCACACCGAAACGTCTACCGTAGTAGGTCGAATTCAGTGTTGTCACATTAGCTTATAGGGCCTTCTATAAAGGTGGCCGTGCCGGGTGCGAGCGCGTCCGACAATACTCGGACTAACTTGGGAATCAAAATGGCGGTTCACTATACCTGTGTGAAAACTATAGTACCCTAGTTCAAGTATTGCTCAAGCGTACCTGCAATACACAACTTGCCGCCAGTGGTCCTTTCAACATTAAATCCACGCACGACACAGTGAGGAAATCACAAGCGAGAGGTCAAAGTGAACTACTCCGGCTTCAAAGCCCAATTGAGTGTCGCTCAGCTGTGATTCGCATTTACAGTAAATTCTCGATTGTGTGATCCGTAGCAAAATCTGAAGTGCGAACTGCGATGGCATTTTACCCGCATATGTGCGGCTGTCATTGCGAGAAAATTGCTGTCAACGTTTACGCGGCTTTTAAGCGTGGAATTTTTACACACCACCGTTTTTACTTCCTTCGGACGGGTATTTCAAGTTTTCATTAATTTCGACATCCGGTTTGTGTTTGACGAAGATTACTCGTTTTCTGACTGACCAGCTTTTCAACGTGCACGTTAATACCGCAGTAGGGTGGCATCTTGAAATAAATGCTGACAGCATCCGTACGGAGTAACGACGAGAATAAGTTTGTGTTTTCACGCTGGGCATCTCGTGTCGAGTAATAAGTACGCATACACACGCTCGCACTCTCCCACAAAATTACGTACCTACCAACTACACAGGAGCCGTACAGCCACTACTTATGTAGAGCAATAATCGAAAAACGTGAACTTAGGTCTAATAAAACGGCACGAGCGACTACGAATAATCGTTTTGCTTCTTGTTAACAATCTCCAGATGGTTAAAACTAACGTTAAGAGTGACGATTGGATATTTTATTAATGAATGAATCTCAACACGAAACTTCCGTTTGAGTGTGTCGCACGTGCCCCTCTGGTCTTGTGGGCATCGTACTCTCGTGCTTGAGGTTTAAATAATAATATTATGTAGAAATATTACGCAAACATGCCTCATCGTGTCTGCGTACGTTTCAATAACACAGGCTGATTTCGAAGAGGACACTAATTTGTGTGTGGTTCATTCTCGCAAAATTGCTCATTCCAACGTTGACAAATTAAACAACAAGCAACTTCGCTACTCGAAAAGGGTCGGCAAGATCTTCAAATTGCAAAGCTGCAGACTGCAGTCGCGCAGCTCTATCACTTATCACTCTATCATCAGAAAGGCACTCTTCAATCAATTTCAAACAATTCAGGTGGCATTTTAGGAAATTATAATTCTTCATTCGCCAAAGACAAAGAAGGAATTTTATTCCGATTCAAATAAAGTTTACAATTTGAATAGGCATATTCAAGATTATATCACTAATACTATCAACACTTTGTTTTAACTGGCATCCAGTTTGGAGAACATTAGAAGTAAATTTGTTGGTCATAACTACCGTCAGTGGCGGAGCTAGGGGTTTCCCAAAGGGGGGCACAATAAGGTTTTCAAGGGAGAAAAAGTTGAAAATTGCGGCGTTTTTTAAAAATCGCCGATATTAGAGGACTATGTAAAAATATTGGGAGGGCTGCCCCCTATATCCCCCTCGGCACTACGCCACTGACTACCGTACTTCAGCATTAACACAGAATGAATCTCTACCAAACTTCATGTTGGTTACGCGATTCGCTCTATGTATTTGCATCTGTAATTGCATTCACAATGATAAAAAAAACAGAAAAACACCCTGTGCCCCCCCCCCTCGGCGCTACGCCACTGACTACCGTACTTCAGCATTAACACAGAATGATCAAAAAACAGAAAAACAATCAATCGCAACTTATACATCCTCAGGATGAATATCTTCACTATATTCAACAGCAGGATACAAAATTTGATTTCAATTCGCTTGTGGCTTGATAAATTTGTCGTCTTTGTTGTAGTATTTCTCCTCGATGCTTCTTGTAATATATACAATTCTGCTTCTGGTGTTCTGATCTACATTAAAAACTCGCTATGCATCATATTATAGTTAGGCTTTATTCTGTACTTGATCGCTATAGCTAATTGTTCATATGCTGCATCACGCATTCCCATCATCGCCGCAAATCGTCCAGTGAAAGGAACTTTTTTTTAGAAAAAAAAATTCCTAATAAGCTGAATTTTGGTATAAATGATGGGATGGTGATACTAATCAACATATTAAAACTCCTCACCGCTAACCATTGTGTTTTCTCCATAATGGGGGGAGGGGGGGTGGAAGCTCCATTTTTTCCAATTTTTACTTATAAATAGAGCACGGATGGCGGAGCATTTGTCAGATTACTTGCATGAGGGTGGAAGGATTGGGAGTGAAAGGTAAGTACCTTTTAGGATATGGGGAGGCTAGGAAAAAAAAATTTTTTTACCAAAAATGCCAAAAACCGGTATAAATGCCAGAAACGGATAAAATGCCGAATAATGCCAAATACGACCAATATCAACTAAGAAATCCTTGTATGCATAAAAGAACGAAAAAAATGACACTTTTCTCACAATGAGTACGAAAATTTCGAGATATAACGTGCAACATAGTAATGATATTCCGCAAATGTCCCGCTCGAATTTCGATTTACAATGAAATCATGCAGTGCCCCCTTCCGCCTGACGTTGTCGTTTCACGCTGGGGTACCTGGGTGAGAGCGCCGGCGCTATTCTTCGCGAATAACTTTGAAAAATTTTCTGAAGTCATTTCAAAGTTACCTAGTGATTCCATTCACGTCGAGAAACTGAAGACGTTATTCAAAGGAAAGAAGTGTATAGCCGCAGATTTAGCTTTCATAAACGCGCATCTCTCATTTCTACCGGTGGCTATCACATAATTAGAGACGCGAGGGCTTCCCCTCTCCGAGCAACTGGAAATTTTGAATAACGTCCGCTCCACATTATTCCGTGTACCTGGTCCACGTGGCGAGACATTGAGAAAGAAAGATTCTGTATTTACGAGGAAGAATCGGGGACTGCAGACCCTAAGCAGCATAAATACCGCTCTCCTTGGCGGCGGCGTAACATCGTCGGTGCCAGACGATCCAGCAATACTGAGCGCATACGTTTACGCTCCTATAACATCGGTCGACACTGAGCGAACATTTTCAGACCTCAAAATGGTCTTAACAGATCGTCGACATGGTTTCAAGGAGGATAATCTTGAGGGGCACTTGATTATTTTACATAATTCCCGTTTTTTATAGATTTTCATGTTCATTATTCTTTTATATTAATTTTTATGACGTCGAATATTTTTCAAGGGCATATGACCTTAATCGTTGATCCAAATACATAAATTAAAAGGAAAAAAATTATCTATTGCTCAAATACACAATTTTTCACTTTTACTCAAGGTTCTTGTGATTTTTTTTCGTGCCAAATAATGCCAATTTTTGAATTTTAATAGCCAAAACTCAGCTTCAAAAATGCCAAGAAATCCGTGCTCTACTTATAAATCTGTATGTGTTGAAGATACTAGGAAAATGTTCAGATATAAAAGATTGCTCGTTAAATTTACTATTAGAAATCCATTTTCCCTTTTTTACATAAGTGCCACCAGAATCCCGCTAAATAGTCTTGAAGTTAGCCCCCTTTGGAATAAAACCAAATAATGCGGTTATAGTTGTATATGTACAGTTGCATGTTACCTTGCGCGCTGTGCGCTTTGCATATTGAAACGCGGATAACTTTTGTCTAGTAAAATTCGAACCACCTCTTTTGTGCTCAGTTTTTAAAAATTGTAATTCTGGTTTAAGCTTCCCACCATTAATAATTTCTAATTGTTCATTAAGAGTAAGTCGCGAAAACGATTCTTCAATAAGATCTCGAATAGGTACGCCTTTTGTGGGCAAAAAAACACAAAGCATTTAAACATAATGCGTTGACTAGTAGAAGAACATAATCATGGTTCACTGTCCACTTTGACGTTTGTGTGTAGCCAAGCCGTGTCGGAAGCGCTTCAAGAAGCGCTTCCAGAACGCAACTAAACGCATTGGTTTCATTGCGTTGAACACGCTAGTGTGTTTTTATGTTGGTAATTAACACGGAGGTGAAGCATAAGTCGTGCAATGTTATGTGCAGTATGGAAAAGAAGCGTTAGATCCGACACACATAAGCAGTGTCAATACAGTCGCTGTTTTACCTAATGTTTAATTATCTTTTATTTGTTACAAGTTGAAGTTGATATTGTATATGAAAACTTATTTTCTCAGGAATTTTCAGGGTAAGTGGCGGCTTACCTTGCTTGCCTGGAATGCACGCCACTGCTCCTCATCTTCATAATTACTAACGTTTCCGTTCTCGTTCTCAATCCCATCATATTCTTATTCTCATTCCCGTTCGGAGAACAAGAACATACCGTTTTTCTTCTCGTTCTTGATTCTTCCAACACTGCTCATAATTGGTGCCCTCAACTTACGAGTATTTTTTTCTGTTATTTTTATGACGTACAACATTCGGTTGACTGCCGTTTTAAAAAAGGAAGAGCCCTCTATAGCCAAAATTCAATTTTTACATGTTACTTTCTGAGGAAATGAATTCCGGCGCGGGTGAGACGGGAATAATTATTACGGGTTGCCTACCCGAACAACCCGACCTTATCTCATTTTATAAGAGAAACCTTGATCACGATGGTAACACGTTTTTTACGGAGCGTTCTCTGTGGAATTCATCCCTTTTGTGTAGCGAGCCATTAGAAATATCCATGTCTAAACTCTATTGCAACCAAAGCACGTTAAAGAAAACTATTTTTATTTATTTTTTAGAATAAATAAATGTTTTAAACAATACCCGGCAACCATTTCGCTCTAAAATCGCCCGAAAAAGCAGAACGTTTTCGTCCTCAATTATCGTCTTCCATATTTTTGAGACTAATTAGATTTTTTTATACTTATTCAAGATCTTTTTAAAACAGATACCCTGAGGCTCTTTGAGATTCATTTTCTAAATCGTATCGAACCAATAGGAGAAGAGGAGCTGATACCGCACTAGGCTGAATTCCTTATAGGGAAAAGCTGTAGAGGTCAAACTTCAAACCAAGTCCAACATAGTGAGAATGGTTACGAATGAAAACACATGACTGTAACAGTCTTCACCGAATTAGCCGCACCATAGTAAACTACTCCACAACGTATATACCAAGTAAGTGCATACATACGAGTATATGTATTTGAATTAGAAAATGACAATCAAACCCCGATTGCAAAGATGTAGAATGAATGGCCGATGCAACGGATCATGTTGCACAGTCGGACGAATAATTTTAAGTATCAACGAAAGAGCGAGACCAAGCACACGCGAGTGGAAAAAAAGATACAGGAAAATATGGTATCTATGATAGGTACATCTGACAGTAAGAATGTTACCGGCTTGTTATTTTATTCCGTACGGATGGATCGAATAAAAGCTAAACTAACTGTAATCAACCGAATCAATTTTAATGATAGTCTACCTCCGCTAAAAAAGTGGATAGCTGTTTTTGATTCCGCGAGGGTCATTCGTATTCCTGACGTTTTCAACTTTGTTTTATTTTTGCCCGACCTAGCGCCTATATTCGTGTAGCTGGGAACGTTTGTTTTATAAACATAGGTCTATCACATTTTAGCATTAGGTTCGTAGTAGAATTAGAACATGAAATAGATACGTTTGTTACAAAAAAATGTATTATTTTTATTACGAATTTGTGCAAACTAGCTCCCTAAAAAATATACTAAAAGCCCAAAAGAATTCTCTGGTGATGATTGGCCCTGTAGGTGAAACAGCTCCCAAATTGAAATCTTGACAATCATTCGATGAATATTATAAATTAATTTAAAAAAAGTTTAGACAAGAAATTTTGCTGAAAAGGTTTTTTATTGTTTTTCCAAGTTTCATTTTATTATTTCTTTTATTTGTTAGCCATGACCCAATTCGGTACGCCACAAGACACCGTCTACAGAGGTTTTTTTTTTTTGTGAATTGATAAGTGGATGGTGCTTCCATCATCGGTCCCTCTTTGGTCTTTCGGTCTCCCATTGTTGGGCATAGGCTTCTGTCAAGTCCCTCCACCTTGTTCTGTCCTTCGCCATATTACACCACTTTAGTTGGAGATGTTGACGCAGTCCATCCTCCCACATCATGACTGGCCCCCCTTTGCTTTGTTTGCCTTGTTGTGGAACTCAGATAGTTATAATTAGAGCACGGATTGCGTGGCATTTGTCGGATTACTTGCATGAGGGCGGAAGGATTGGGAGTGAAAGGTAAGTACGTTTTAGGAAAAATTTTTTTTCGCCAAAAACCGGTATAAATGCCAGAAACGGATAAAATGCCGAATAATGGCAAATACGACCAATATCAACAAAGAAATCCTTGTATGCATAAAAGAACGGAAAAAATGACACATTTCTCACGATGAGTACAAAAATTTCAAGATATAACTTGCAACATAGTAACGATATTCCTCAAATGTCCCGCTCGAATTTCGATTTACAATGAAATCATGCAGTGCCCCCGTCCGCCTGACGTCGTTTCACGCTGGGGTACCTGGGTGAGAGCGGCGCTATTCTTCGCGAATGACTTTGAAAAATTTTCTAAAGTCATTTCAAAGTTACCTAGTGATTCCATTCACGTCGAGAAACTAAAGACGTTATTCAAAGGAAAGAAGTGTATAGTCGCAGATTTAGCTTTCATAAACGCGCATCTCTCATTTCTACCAGTGGCTATCACAAAATTAGAGACGCGAGGGCTTCCCCTCTCCGAGCAACTGGAAATTTTGAATAACGTCCGCTCCACATTATTCCGTGTACCTGGTCCACGTGACGAGACATTGAGAAAGAAAGATTCTGTATTTACGAGGAAGAATCGGGGACTGCAGACCCTAAGCAGCATAAATACCGCTCTCCTTGGCGGCGGCGTAACATCGTCGGTGCCAGACGATCCAGCAATACTGAGCGCATACGTTTACGCTCCTATAACATCCGTCGACACTGAGCGAATATTTTCAGACCTCAAAATGGTCTTAACAGATCGTCGACATGGTTTCAAGGAGAATAATCTTGAGGGGCACTTGATTATTTTACATAATTCCCGCTTTTTATAGATTTTCATGTTCATTATTCTTTTATACCTATTAATTTTTATGACGTCAAATATTTTTCAAGGGCATATGACCTTAATCGTTGGTCCAAATAAATAAATTAAAAGGAAAAAAATTATCTATTGCTCAAATACACAATGTTCCACTTTTACTCAAGATTTTTGTGATTTTTTTTTCGTGCCAAATAATGCCAATTTTTGAATTTTAATAGCCAAAATTCAGCTTCAAAAATGCCAAGAAATCCGTGCTCTAGTTATAATTTTATTATGGCCTGCATTTAAGCTTCAGCTTTTTGACAACTCCGATATTTCTGGCTTTAGTTTTTTTCCATACTATCCTGTACTTTAGTGTGGTCTTCCCCAAAGTTTTCGCTCTATTTCCGCCCCCCTGCCACAAACAAACAAACACCTATAGATATATATTCGAGATAGGTTATGGTGGTCTTTACTAATTTATTATTTCGGCTAGGAGACCGCCGCAATCTTTTCTCCTTTATTAAAAAATACTTCCTTTAATTTTCACCTCAACACGATAGTGTTAATACGAGGCACTAAGGCCTAGAAGTTTGAAGGAAAGCACTCCGTCAGACAAGAGCGTTTACACCAGTGGCTTGCCGCTGCGCTACAGCGTGAAATGACGGTCGCCGTTACAATATCGGACCGTTCTTCTTATCCGCTGAAAATTATAATCTTTCAGGGGGGATCCGTTTCCCCAGCAGCGCCCATTTCAGATTCGAAGCTCAAAATTTCAGGACCGTCAGTACTACGTTAGTGCTGGTTAGTGGGGACCGGAACTTTTGCCACCAGCTATTCGCCGCCCAAAATTCGCCGCCAGGTTATTTTGCCGATAGACTTTTTCGGCGCCCAGGAGTTTTTCGACCCAGAAATTACCTTACAGATCAGAATGATAGGGGCACTGGCCTTTGTTCCTGAAGATTTTGTGATTACCGCATTTGAGCAGCTCCAGGAGACTGCTGATGAAAGGCTAGATCCTATTTTCAATTATTTCGAAGACAATTATATTGGAGGTCGAACAGAAGAGGAAGGAAAAGGCCAATTTTCAGCATACAGTGGTGGAACGTCTATCAGAGAACTCAAGAGGCTTGGTGTGGTGGGACGTATGGCGATGCACGCATGCCAAAGTGGCCCCTATGACACCGCACCCCCGGCCACAGGAACTACCCTTTCGAGCATCGCGTCAGTGACGTCGGGGAGACTGTAAGGGCTGTCTTAGCCCTCTTCTCATCTTGCCGAAAAATCGGCTTAGGTCGAAATGTAGCGAGTTGCTACGTGGGCTCGAACCCGGCACCTCCGGATTCCGAGTCCAGCGCGCTATCCACTCGGCCAACCAGACCTCGACAACTCAAGAGGAAACTCACAGGTCAAATAATTATACTGAGGCCGCCCATCGTCGGCTTCAGTATGAAATGAGAGTAGCCCACCCTTCCATCTGGAAGTTCATAGCTGCTCTTCATCGTGTTCAGAAGGGGAGAGATATTCACTTCGAGGAACTGAATCGCGGAGATGCTCCACCTGCCAAAAGGAGGGAATATTCTCAACTCGTAGCCTATAATTGAATTAATATATATAATTTTATAAACTTAAATTTCAACTTTTATAGCTTTTGACAGCCAACATATTCTCGACTATTTGAGAGGAGTTGCCTATAATTTAATGAATGTATAATAATTTTATAAACAACTTTTTTCACCTTTGTCGGCAAAAAGTTCCAGCGACCAAAAGTCTTGGCGCCAAAACTCCGGCAGCGAATCAGCTGTCGGCGAATTATCGGTGGCGAATAGGTGGCGGCGAAAGTTCCTGTACCCTTGGTTAGTGCCGTACAAATTTTCGTTAGTGCTGCCCTCCTTCCATACTTTAAAAAAACTGAATTTAGGCGCTCATGGGGAAACGGTGGCACCGCCCATGAGGCCTAGCTCACCGAAACACTCAGAATCGTTAGTGCTGTGCAAATTTTCGTTAGTGCAACCCGCCAACCCCCGTAGTCACACACATCCACATTGTAGGGGACAAAATATAAGAGGCCGAAGTGCCCATGGCAGAATCGAAGCTCAAAATGTCAGGATCATTAGGTTTACGTTAATACTGCAAACATTTTCGTTAGTGCCATCCTTCGCCTTGGAGATGGAGAAAGGGGAAAGGTCGAGAGACTTGTATAGACACGTGGATGAAGGGAGCAGTAGGGTAGGAAACTAACGGAAGTTAAGTTATATGGTACTCCAAGTCGGATTGTAAAGCCTTTTCTGCTTTTAAACAGGAATTTGGAGAACGCGAGGAGTAGGAGTGAAATGAAGTCAGAGGAAGAAGAAGGATTAGGTGCGATGGGGAATAGAGTTAGTACACAGAAAGATGAGATTCTCTTTCTTGTGTATGATTCCTGTATTAAGTGAGATAATACGATAAATCTCTTCGGGGGGACAACGGGAATAAAACGAGGCTGACGGTGATTTCACCACATACTCTTCCACGGATAAAGAGAATTGAGATTTCTCATCTCGCTATACACTAAAGACGTCTCCTGCTCTGCATCCCCTGTAAAGTTTCAAGTCGGAAGCTGATTGTGACAAGGTTATAATCCATGAGCTATTAGCATAATTAAGTTGCAGTCAGCTCGTCTCAGTGAAAGAATAGAGAGCTCTAATAAACAAATGTGGAAGATGGTGGACTAGCGAGGTGTGCAGAGTGCTGTGTAATGCGGTACGGCACTTAAAAACGAGAAAGGAGAGAGAAAGAGGATATAAAGTGAATGTTCTTCAACAGAAGGGAGATTTAGAAGGACAGAGAGAAGTAAGAGAAGAAAGAAAACAGAAACAGATAGAGGGCCAGTGGAGTTGAAGACAGTTCACGGATATTAAAATTCTTATAGAGAAGATGGTAGAGTCCCTTGAGCCATATTGCAACTATTTTCGCTCTACTCAAGTACTCTTTCGTTGAGGGCGAGGAAGTCGGAGAAGCAGGAAGATAAGAGGTGGATATATACAGTGGGCAGGAGGTGGACGAGATGAGTGAGAGAAGAACTGAAGGGGGAAGAAATTACTGATGACGAGGAAACTGAAGAAAATTTTTACAATAGTGAGGGTTGTAGTGGAAACCACTCCTCCTCCCGCAACTACGGCGACTCTTTCAGCACAGGCAAA
Source organism: Acanthococcus lagerstroemiae (assembly GCA_031841125.1). Classification (NCBI taxonomy): domain Eukaryota; kingdom Metazoa; phylum Arthropoda; class Insecta; order Hemiptera; family Eriococcidae; genus Acanthococcus; species Acanthococcus lagerstroemiae. Next base: position 17,001,292 of record CM063107.1, read on the forward strand.
TCTCTCACCATAACCTCCTGTCCCACTACCTTCGGTTTCAATCACCCACTTTCTCGACCATCGCCCTCATCCACCATAGGAGCTCTCTCTTCCCCTAGTAATCCCTATTACAGGCCTCCCTGCTGCACACCATCTCCACTGCTACACTGCACCCTTCCGTTACCCTCTTTCTATCATTGCCCTTCACTTCTACTAGCAGCCCCTATTCTGAGCAACTCCAACACAGGTTGTTGAACCACACCCCCTCTCTATATATCGCCTCCCAAAAGAGCCTCCCTCCCCAACCAGTAACCCACGTCCTAAGCCAATCCCCCGTTCACGACTCCTCCCTCACCACGACCATTTCCCTCATTACAACATCCCAGGACCCCTTCTTTCACCATGGCCCTACCCACCATGAATCCTCTTCCCGAGGTAGGTTACCCCTGCCGAAAGGGGCGATCAAGAGGCATGTTAGGCAGACAAGACGGTTCCTCACGGCGAAGGAGAAGGAGGAAGAGGTGAAGGAGCAGGCCGATCTCTGAGCTACCAATTCCCCAGCTCCCCGCCTTAATTTTTTTTAATAACTTTGAAAGGAATGCAGAACATATGCTGAAATTCTGAAACAAATCGGAACTAACGCAGCACTAAACACCCAGAGAGTTTCAACTCCGAAAACTAAGTTGAGGGTCCCCCCCTCTTACACCCACACAACCTTTTATTATTTCAGTAAGTCAGGAAGGGATACAACACTAACGCTCATATTACAGAAAAAACCAGCACGAACGTAGCACTAACAATTCTAAAAATTTCAGCCAAGATTCGAAGGTGGGGGAGGGGTACCGTGTCTCCAGGTCCTGCACCATAATTTTTTTAGTAAGTCGGGAAGTAATATGTGGTACTAAAGCTCATATCCTGGAACAAATCAGCACTAACATAGCACTAATATTCCTAAAAATTTCCACGCGAAATTCGGGGGTGGGGGCTAACGTTTCTCCAGCTCCCACCCTCTTTTTTTAAATGTGGATGTGTATGATTGCGGGAGTTGGAGGCTGGTACTAACGAAAATTTGCACGGAATTAACCAGCACTAACGTAACACTAACGATTCTGAGTGTTTCGGTGAGCTAGGCCTCATGAGCGGTACCACCGTTTCCCCAGCAGCGTCCAAATTCCTTTTTTAAAAGTATGGAAGGGGGCAGCACTAATGTACGGCACTAACCAACACTAACGTAGCACTAACGATCCTGAAATTTTGAGCTTCGAATCTGAAATGGGTGCTACTGTGGAAACGGACCCCTTTCAGGGATGAAAGCGTTGAAAGAGCTATGTATTCTTATGATAACATTCCATATCAAGGCCTGGTTTTCAGCTGCTCTCGAGGCACTCTAAAATGACGTCATGTTCTAAAGGAAACTATTCGAATACTCTCAGCTTCAAAATAAGAATGTAAATTGAAGGAAAATTGCCGAACATTGCAAAAAATTTTATCAACTACTTGTGGCACCTTAATGAAAAATGTGCCGTGTTTCCATTGTTTGATTCTCGTTTTAGCAACGATATGAAAAGGTAAACGGCTCACCGAATTTTGCAAAATTATGAAGTTAACGAAATCATATTTTTGTCTATGAACGAGTGTTTATGAATTTCGAATTCAGTTTAGCGCTTTTTAAAATCATTCATTCTTCCGATTTCGGCTGACGAATTGTTTTTGATATTCTACTGGGGACATCACACTTCCTGTTCGCTTAGCTTTAGCTTCCTTCCCCAAAGTTCTTCGTTAGCAAATTAAGCTAGTTATACGCTCTCATCGCAGTTATATTATACAACAAACCCCCCCCCCCCCACCGCTATGTGTTAATCATCAGTTGGTATCGAGTCAAAATTACTCGTATATTTAACTCGACTCGCGTTCTAAGACTCTGTGTTTTAAAATGTGAAAGCCATAAATACAACGTGTTTTTCATATTACAGCACACTTAGGCGTTCAAAAATCAGCGGGCGCTCGTTTTTTAAAAATATCCTAAATTTGTCGCTTTGATCTTAAAAATTTTCTAAATTACTCGCCGGCCACTAATGCTTTAATCGCCGTTAAAATGAACTAACAATTTTTATAAAACGTATTTGAATATACGACTAATTTTTATCGAGTCTGTTTTAATTAGGTATTTGAAAAAAAAAAGAAAACATCGACCGGTTGAAAGAATTACGACCACTTGAGTAAGATATTTATTATCTTTAGGTGCAGATGCGATGCGATGATTATCTGAACGCAACATTTTTGCTTTATCAAAAGCTTCTGAAGCACCAGACGCAATTTATCATTCGCGAATCGAGTTTATTTTCATAGTAATGACCAAGTTAACAGAGACTACATACTTTATACGCGAGCTTACTATCTAACATATAATTACCCGTGTCAAGTGCATTTAACTCGTGTTAGAGTGGCCTTACTGAATTTTCATTCGCGTATTTTCATAGTCACTTTTCGATATAAAAACTTTTTCAGTCTTCTCACCTAAGCTTCCCCCATTGTGGCTAGAAAGAAATCGAACACCCGGGAATCTTAATGCAGCCTGGATTTTGGAAGTCATTTTCCGGAACAGATCAGCGAATGAGCACCGAGCCATCTCTTGAGGTCCTTCAGCAAGGAATTCTGGCTTCTTCCGATCAATCTCTTCCTCGAAATCTTACTTTCCATAATTATCCGCAGGATTTCATATGTTTCCCTTCGCATAACGTGCCCCACGTATATTGTTATTTCTTTTTCTTGAGAGTCAACAGTAATTCCTTATTTTTTCCGATATAGATAAAAAAATTATGCATCTGGCTTAGTGCTTCTTGTACAATTCTTATACTTATGGGTAATGTGATAGATCGTCGTCATATACAGGCTAAAGATTTTTTTTCTCGAATTTTTGACCGTGGCCCGGCCTAGTAAAGAAGTTGCCTTTGGTGAAAAAAAAATCAATTTTTTTTTTAATTTGTAATTTTTTCCTAAGGGAGATCTGTCCTCGAAGTTACGTACTATCGGGCTGAAAACAGAATGTTAGGCAGCGTCTTAAAAATGCCGGTTATGCAAGAGGTGTTTACATAACCTTTTTAATAGTATTTGTCGCGAACTTTAAATTAGTTCATATACAAATTTTGCCTATCTGTGAAATCGAAGGCGCTGAAGCACTTACAATACTTCGTTGCTTTCCAGCGCCTTCAGTATGGCAGATAGACAAAACTTATGTATAACTTCAACTGTTATAATGATTGATATCTACAAAATGAGTTATTTACAAGTATTGCCGATCTGCAATATTGAAGGCGCTATAAAGCGACAAATTATTGCAATGCTTTAACGCCTTTAATTTCACAGATGAGCAAAACTTAAATATGACCTTTTTTGTTACTCTTTATTAGGGTAACTAGAAAGGTTATGTGCCGATTTGGTCCATCTCGTATATTGAAAGCGGTAGACAATTGAATAGAAGGACTGGTAAAAATCAAAACTTCAAAGAAGTACATAATATAACATATATGAACTTCAGTAAAATTATCAAATGAAATCAAATGAAAATCAGCCTTTATTCCAATATTTTCACCATTCCCAGGTGACGAGTTTTAGAGACATAAAAATAATAAAGAAAAACAAAGACTACAAATACGAGATACATACAAAACGATATACTGTTTGATAATTTGATTTTCCGTAGGTTCCTTCACCTACCTTAGTCTTTCGACACCACTGGCGTCTTAATATCCGCTGTGTGCCCGTCCTTGGGCGTAGGCCTCTCCTACCTGTTTTTCCAGCACTCCCTATTTCTAGCGTTTCTCCCCCATACTTTCCCCGCTGTTTGAATAATTTCGTCCTCCCACCTCCTTTCTGGTCTCCCTACCTTCCTTTTTCCACCCCTTGGTTGCCAAGCTGCTACCCTTCCTTCCCACCTACCCTTCTCCCTCCTGGCCACGTGGCCGGCGTATTCCATTTTCATCTTTTGTACTTTGTATCTGCAGTCTGTGATTTGTGATTTTCTTTGGATATCAATAATCCTTTCCTTCTTTTTGATTCCTATCACTAACCGCTCCATTGACATTTGAGTTCTAGCTAGTCCGTAGAGGTATACACGCTTCTCAGTAATTCAGTGCAATTGACTGACTAACTGAGTAAGTAAGTGAATCACTGGCTCATTGGGTGAGTGATGGAGTGAGGAATGAATAACTGAATTAGAGAATAAATGAATAACTGAGTAAGTGAGTGAATCACCAGTGGCGTAGCGTCGGGGGGCACGACGGGGTACGTGCCCCCCCCCAATATTTTTACATAGTCTTCTAATATCGGCGATTTTTAAAAAATATTTCAATTTTCGACTTTTTTTCCTTTGAAAACCTTGTTGTGCCCCCCCTTCCCTTTGGAAAACCCCTAGCTATGCCATTGTGAATCACTAAATAAGTAAGAGAGTGACTGAGTGTATCACTGACTTATTGAATGAGTGATGGAGTGAGGAAGTGAATGAATAACTAAATTATAGAATGAATGAGTGAGTGAGTGAGTGAGCGAATCACTGAGTCACTGAGTAAGTAACTTGGTAAATCACGAAATGAGTAAGGAGTGACTGAGTGAGTCACTGAATAAGTGATTGAGTAACTGAGTGGATCACTGAATAAGTAAGCGTATGACTGTGTGAGTGAGTGAATCACTGGTGTATTGAATGAGTGACGGAGTGAGAAAATGAGTGAATAACTAAGTGAGTGAGTGAATCACTGAGTCACTGAGTAAGTGATTGAGTATCTGTGTGAATAACTGAATGAGTGAGTGAAGCACTGACGCAGTGAGTCACGGAGTGAACAGATTTTGGACTGCTCAAAGCTGTGGCGCGCTGCAGTCGTTTACCTTGTAACCCTGATCGAGGGGAATATCTCATTTACAGGTATACGAAGAAATCTCAAAAGATTATGAAAACGAAAGCGTTTATCGAAAAAATGATTGGGGCAAAATATATAGTACATAAAATCATTTTCATTTCAATCTGATGAATTTTTCTAAAATATGTAGCGTTTCAATGGTTCCTTTTTTTTTCACGTGCCTAAAATTATAGAAGGCAACTCTTTCGCGCTGGCAGTTCGAATATAGTCATTGAAATTTGAAATTCAACATTTGCTACCGACTTTCTGATTTTCGAAATGTCTCCCACATTTCAACTTTGTTTCAACCTTTCAAATAACGTTCGATACTCAGCTTGAAACCTTCTGATTTTGACTGAGTAGTCTCTAACAGGGGTCCGAGGTACTCCATTTTTAGAAACTAAATTTGACTTTCAGTTTAGAAAGGTGGAGAAGAAAAATTTGCCGACAAATATTTTTTTTAAACTAACAACTCGCCGACAAAATGTTTAAAAAATTAAAAATTTACCAACTTTTAATCGAAATATTTTTTAATTGAAAAGGAAAATAAATAAACAAACAAACAAACATGCATAAAAAACGAAAATTCAAATGAACAGTTTCAAAATTTGCCGACTGTCAAATTATGGGGGGGGGGGATGAGCAGTCTTAAAGTTTGCCGCCTGCCAAATTATTGGTGGGGGAGTTTCAACCCTCCACACCCCCTATAGTTTCGCCCCTGGAAGAGATAAAGGTTCGGATTGCCCTGGCCAAAAAACGCTTTCTGCAGCTGGAGTACAGTATTGACCTCAAAAAGTCTTAGGACACCATTATGTCTGAGAGCGTTGAGATGTTTTATCTGGTCACGGCTGTTGTACGGATGCGAAAGCTGAACCATGAAAGTAGCCACAATGAATAGACTATAAAAACATTTGAAATGTGGTGCTACACAAGGATGTTAAAGATCTGGACAGACAGAATGCGGAACACGGAAGTTTTGAAACGCACAGAAATACTTTGAAACACTGGAGTAGTGAAGGGGGTACTAAATTCAGAATTGTATCAAACATCGATCCATGAAGCTGGCAGTACACAAAAATAACCAAAAATCAAGAAAATCATATTAACAAAATACAAATTCTCAACGCAGTTCCCGATGAGAAACCCAGTTAGAGAAACTGAAAGGTAAGAAGTCAGGATCACTAGAAGCGAAGGAGCATCCTGCAGTAAACCAATGGCACGTAGCCTTCGGCCAACGAAACGAACTAAACTCCATCTAGGCTAATTCATCCCGATGAGGCGATACGGCATCGAGAAAGAGATAACCCGCCTTATCTCGTAATATGATAAGCGGAGTTTGCACTCCTTATCGCTTGTCGACATTCATCGAGCTAGCCAGGTAGCCCCGACAAACGTCTCTATGCATCAATGTTCATGCAATTCTAACAAGCAGATATTGCTATTGTTTGATTGATTTATTTAAGAATTATTAAATTGAGGGTCAGTCGTGTGTTTTGCCTTCAGGAGCCCCTTACTTGATAATTATTGTCACGTTCACATTTGAGCAAGTAATTATCAGTCTGCAGAAACTACAACTGCCGCAGCTGTGCTCGTAGGTTGAAGGCTCTACACACCAGACCCCTGAAGTTGCATATTGACTGATTTCAATTTAATGCATTTTGCAACAGTTTACATATGCGAGTATCTACGGCGAACAAATGTCATCAGATCGTTCATTTACCTGAAATTAAAGATATCTAGTTTGCTAGTTACTAGGTACACACTAGACAATACCGTGAGGTGTTGAATGTGTTGAGATGTTTCGAATTTCGTAATTTCGACTTCATGTTCGACTTGAAGCTTTATAAACTATCCTGTTTTCATAAAAATATCAGGGGTTTGAGAACCAGAGAGTGGAGCAGTTTTTCATAAATAGTCGAGCCAGTGCACACGATATAGTTGCCATGAAACATGGTTGCATGACGGCATAAAAAGTGGCGAGCTCTTTGATGATGAGTATAATGTATTTCGCAAGGCTAGGGATGGATCTGTGGTAACTGGTAGGAGGGGTGGTGGTGTTATGTTGGTCATTAAAAAGTGTCCTTGGGTTGAAAGAGTCACTGCTTTGGAGGTCGAAGAAGCAGCTTGTGATCAAATTTGGACCAGAATACGTATACTTTTAATTACTCATGGCTGTACATAGGTTCATTTTATTTCTGCCAGGAACAGAGAGATTGGGATATTCATTAATTTTTGAAAAATTACCTCGTATGGCATAGTAAATGAAGACTTATTTTGCTCGGAGATCTTAATCTGTCATAATTTAGTGCTGTTAATAGCAATACTGGTAGTAACATTTGTATGAAACCGGGAGTATATAGAGACATTCAAATATTTCTAAATGTCAATCGCCTTTTAAATCATACAACACCGTTACAAATGTGTTGAACAGAACTGTAGTAGACCTTATCCTTGATAACTTTTCCCATCTTGCCATCTCCGGTGGTGACTCTTTGGTGGACCATTATGATAAATATCACCCCTCCCCCTACTCATCGAGCTAGGTTACACAGAATTTCCTCGGCAGGGCAGAGGAACTACATACATCACAAGATCTACCAAGGTATAATTTTAGCAAGGCAAATTTTTGGGAAATGAACCATTTATTTAAACTTAATGATTGGGGCTAGTTGTGCAACCTTGAGGTCAGTCACCTAGCTGCGGAGTATTTTCAAAATTCGCTCTCAGATATTCTAAATAGAACTGTGCCAAACAAGGTCAAATGTCAAAGAAAATATTCTTTCTGGTTCACTTATGAAATAATTAAAAAATTAAAAAGAAAAACTACTTTACATAAAAGACTCAAAAAGAAACTTGGTGATGAGCAACTAAGTCAAAAATTTTGGGACATAAGGAAGGAAATAAAGGTTTTGATGATAAGGGCTTAAAACCAATATAAAGCTAAGCTGAAGAAAAAAATGAAAGTTCATCCTGAGGAATTTTGGCGGGACATAGCTGATAGGTGAAGCAATAGGTGTAATGCGGAATTGTATACCTTAGGGGACCAAATCTGCACGGGCTCTGAATGTATCGCGCAGGCGTTTGCAAACTACTTTGCGAGTGTATACAGCGACAAAAGTGCACTTTTGAATTCAGTCAATAATGCGCATGTGGAGGCACCCACAGGGGGCGGGGGTGTCATCTCTGTACGTCCTATCACTGTTCAGGATATGAAACGAGCTCTAAATAACCTTAAACCAAAATCTTCTTGTGGCCCAGATTCTATTTCCCCATTTATCTTTCGAGCCTATTCTCAGTTTCTGGTCGCTCCACTGACTTATCACTGCAATATTGTTCTTAGGACAGGTGTGTATCCAACTGTTTGAAAAATTTCTAAAGTAATTCCCCTGGTTAAATCAGGCAAAATTAATGAAATAAAAAATTATCGTCCTATCTCTGTCATTCCACTGTCTATAAAAATTTTTGAAATAATTATACACAAATATCTGTACAATCAAACCAAGAATATGTTATATTCCAATCAGCACGGTTTTCGGAAAGGCCATTCAGTCCAAACAAATTTTATAGGAAGATTTCCCCCAATTTTTTTCGGATTTCAAAATTTAATTTCCTTGATAATTTAGAAAAGTGGCTCAGCAGGTGGAGAAATAGAAGCAAGACGCTGTTGCTACCTGTATTATTTACTTTCATAACTTTTCTTATTGCTTATCAAGTTTGAAAATATTTATCACCTGACTCGGCCGAAGTCTGAGCTGTTAAAATTGAAAAAGTGAAAGAATTTCGATTATGTGCTCGTTGGTCTCAATTGTCTTCATATCGGCGAAATTAAAAACCTGTCATCTCGATGAAGAGGTGCCTCTTACAACGTCTTCCAGAGTTGTTCAATTTAGTAAGATTAGCCCTTACTTAGAAAAATTGGAATAGAAATCAGGGCCGGTTTTAAGTACCTTGCCGCCATGGGCTACAGTATTTTTGCCCCCTTATTTTTTTACATCCCTCCTCCCGCAAATGTTTTTTTTTTGTGGGGGGGGGGTCGCTAATTTGCCACTCTGCGCTGCAGCCACCGGCACTGATGGTTGACCTCTCTGAGGTGCAAACTCGAGATTAGACACTTAATCATGCTACAAGTAACTTTTTCGATACATTTTTTACTAATTTGGAACCATTCTTCCAGGAATAGAAGCATCGATCGAATAAACTTCTTAAACTGAATACAAATTCGTATATTCTACAAGTTGGTCTCTAGTTCATATGCTCATCATTTTCCTATGAAATGTCTCGTTTACTTTCGCGAAGTAAAATGTTTCGCGTAGTAAACGGGCGTTACAAGAAACAGGAATTTTTCAAGAGGTGAAATTAATGAGTAAACTGCGAGTCCCAAAAAGTTGGATAATTTAAAATTAAAATCGTAATCGCGAAGTCTTAGAAGGTAGAACTACTGAAACCGGCAACGAAAGACTTTTTTTTTTTGTATCTTGCGAAATCCTGCTGGAAGTTACGAAATTTCTCATAATTATAGTCCTTTGCCGCAGTTTTTATAGTCTGTAATAATAATAACCGAAGGGCGTAAAAACTAAGCAAAAATGTCACTTTAACATCTTCCTCATTTGTAGTAATGCGAGTACATAATCTGCTTTGAAATTTCTTCATCGCTGAAAAGCATCCATAAACGCTCTCGTAAAAATTTTAAATATTACCGAAGCGCGCGAAAGTTTAAGTGCGCTCGTAATAACATTTACGTTTATCCGGCAAAATTTTGTAGTCGCCATTTTGTTTAAGCAGAAACAACTCATCGTATAATGTTTAAATTTTCTAACATAGTCAAATAAAACTCGCAATGCGTCAGGTTACGTTTTGTATTTTACAACGAAATTTTTAATTCGTTAATCGAATTTCAAATTAGTTTTCCCGAGTATCTACTTTACACTGAGCTCATTTAGCGGGTCGTGTATCAATTTCAGATGCAAATTTTGGCGCTCCAGTTCACAATGAGTTAATTTTGGTCAAGAGATCTCGAAAAGTCGTATAAAGGTATGTTACTTAATATTGATTAACAAAAGTTAGTCGAGGTACCGCCTAGTGCACAATTAAATTCTCTGTGGGGGGGGAGGGGGTCAAAAGATTCTGAGGCTCCTCCAACCACTGAACCACTCAATCACTGTCTCTGTAATTTGTTCGTGGATTACCTCGACGATAGTTCGCAGAACGCTGATTGTAATTACAGAAAGCGGTATTTAGTAGGCTAACTGAACTGAGGCGTTTTTCTTTTCAAAGAGAGGCAAAATCGGAAAATTTTGAGATAGTGCCAGAGGGGGCTGGAGTCGTACAAAAGGCCAACAAGGCCACGACTCCAGGACACTCAGCTGAAAGGAGGACGTGTGGCGACCTTTTTCTCGAATGTACATTCTTGTATAAATCGTCCTGCCTGGCTAGTTTCTATGCCGCTGTGTGGCCAGGGGGTAACATGCCCGCTTCGTAATCCTTACGTTTCGGGTTCGGGGTCCACCAATGCCGGAAAAGCTAGTGATATTCGAATATCCCCCAGTAACATCTTAGCGAATACAGCGACTACAGTATCAACCGCAGTGGGAACATGGCCCTCCTGTAACTCTCCCTAGTTCACACGAACAAAGCACTACAATCGCAAGATGTGTTACCACCAGATCAGAAAGATTTGTACTGGACGTGTGCACGCTGTGGGCAGCTTATGTAACGTCGTAAAACACGTGGCTAGTAAGCGAACTGCGGCTACACACTCTTTGGCACAGAGAAGGAAAAATCTAACCCCACTTGGTGGAGCGTATGGCAATGCATGCATTTTCCTCTACATCGCACCCAAGGCCCCAGAAACTACCCCTTCGAATATCGCATCAGTGACCAGCAACAAAAATCGTAGGGAAAGCAATGGCAAAGTACCCCGACTAACCTACCAGCGGAGAGTCGTAGGTCAGAAACCGCGACCACCAACGTCTGACACCGGATATGGCGCCTGAAGAAGAAAAAGGCTAGTTCCTGCGTAACACGGCGCGAGCGTCTTAGGAACGTCTTTTGTCATCTCCATGCCTGTACTTTCTATACGTCATCTTTCCTAAGCCATGTTCTTCTTCTTATTTTCATGACTCGCTTTCTTTTCTCTCCCTCGATCGGCCAGATAGAACATCCGTTTAGTGCAGTCACAGTTCAGATGTTTTAGCACTCACAAAGACTTACTTTTGCTATAGGTCAATACACGCGTTTTTCCTACAAACTCTCGCTTCTGTGATTTTGTATGCCCTCGCTCCAATGCGGACTAAACACTTCTCTTGCAAAACCCGAAAAAATTCACAACCGTAGGGAATGAAGAAAAGAAAACAGAGAGACAAATAGGATGAAAAAAAAGTCTGATGTCCCCGAGAAATTTGGATGAAACATTTTCCGAGAGGAAGTGGTGATTCAGTGAGGGTCTGGGGGTCCAGCTCCTTGTTTGATTTTCAGTTCGTTTCCGGTCCATCTTGATTAACTTATTTGATCTAATTTAATTGTATACAGGCGAATTCGGTAATTTTAAATTAAATGTTTTCGATTTGTCATTTTTGCTCCTTTTTTTTTTAATCGTTAGTGAAACAGTAAGCCTGTGTTTGAAAAATTTTTGTTCTGTTCGTTCAAATGTGGTGGTTTCTGATTGTTGTATTCACGGACTATTTGGTGGTTTCTGGTCGTATTTGATGAGAATTGGTCATTCAGTCATCTGTGGTCGAATTAGGTTGGTTTTGATCAAGTTAAAAAATGTTGATCAATTTTTGTTAGGTTTGCTTGTTGTTGATCGAGATTGGTCGTTCTCGAGAGATCGGTTAAGTTTGCGTATTTTTGGGTCGATGTTGGTCAGATTTTACGGCATTTGCATATTTCTGGTCGTTTATGGTAGTTCTTCGTCGTTTTCTATCATGCTCGGCTTAGAAATGTCATAATTTTCTGTTGGTTGGCGCGACAGGAAGAGGTTAATTTCTAAAAAAAAGTATCTGATTTTACACTTTACATTTGAAAAAAAAAAAGGAAAAAAAGAAAGAAAACGCACGAATAACTGGTCAATACTACCTATGAATATTGGATGGTCGGTGGACGGTAGAGACGTACGTATACCCTCCTTTGAGCTATTCACATACGCTCGTTCAAATTTGTTGTCTAAATTTAGCGCTGACCCTTCGTTGTCGAGATAAGATGAAAAATTTCATACACTGCTATAATATGAGTACCTACCGATAATTGAGAGTGGATCAGTTTTGACAACGGATATGAATTCGTCTCAAAAAATTGAATAATCTTCACCAGGTCCCGGCCCAGAAGCTCATCGAAAAAATCTTCGCCCAAATAAATAGCTGATGTGTATGGAAAAATTTTCAAAAATTTCGAGAATCAAAAAAATTGGGATAACCACCTACTTCTTCTCAATTTTTTTCGTTGACTTAAATTCGTTGTCTAAATGCGGCACTGCTCTTTTCGTGTTGTTGAGATACGATCAACAATTTTGTTATATTAAAGGGGGAGGGGGGGGGGTCTATACTGGCGATCGAGAAATTAGTGTAAATCAGCTTTGACTACAGATTTCAATTCGTTTCGGTATGTTGAATAACTTTCACCAGATCCAAGTAAGAAAGGTTATCGAAACATTTTTCGCCCAAAAAAATGTCTGATAGGTGTGGGAAAATGTTCAAAATGTTCAAAAAACAGAAACATTGAAATAACCATCTATTTCTTCTCAAGTTTTCTCGCTGAGTTCAAATTCGTTGTCCAAATTGGGCACTGGTCCACCGTTGCCGAGATACGATCAAAAATTTGGTTATACTAGGGGAGAGGGGGTCTACACTGGTTACCGAAAGATGAGTGTAGATCAATTTTGACAAAGGATATGAGTTCGTCTCGAAAAGTTGAACAATTTTCACAAGGTCCCGGCCCGGAAACTGACCGAAAATTTTTTTGCCCAAATAAATAGTTGATGTGAATGGAATCAAAAAAATTGAGATAACCATCTATCTCTACGCATATATCTGGCTAAGATCAAATTCGTTGTCCAAATTTGGCACTAACCCTCTATTGCCGAAATACGATCATAAATTTTTGGTTATACCAAGGAGGGGAGTCCATACTGGTTATCGAAAAATGGGTGTGGATCCCTTTTGACAACGTAGATGAATGCATCTTGAAAATTTGAATAATATTCACCAGGTCCAAGCATGCGGAAGGTCATCGACAAATTTTTCACCCAAAACATTGCCTAATTATATATAATAGCTTAGGGAAATTTTGAAAATTTTAGAGAATCTAAAAAATGAAGATAACCACATATTTCTACTCAGTTTTTCTCAATGAGTTCAAATTCGTTGTCTAAATGTGGCGCTGACCCTCCATTGCTGAGGTACAATAAAAAATTTCGTAATACTGGGGGGGGGGGTCTAAACAGGTTATCAAAAAATGAGTGAAGATCAGTTTTGATGATTGATTTGAATTCGTCTCGGAAAGATGAATAATTTTCACCAGGTGTCGGCCCGGAAGTTCACCAAAAAAATTTTCGCCCAAAAGAGGTCTAAAATGGATATAAGAAATTTAAAAAATCTTCGAAAATCAAAAAAATTGAGATAACCATCTATATTCGAACTCAAGTTTTTTCGTTGAGTTCAAATTTGTAGGTCCGGAAACTCACCGAATAATTTTTGGCCAAAATTGCCTGATTTTCATTGTAATTTTATTATTTTATAAGTTGTTGTTGTTGTTTTCAAAATGTTTGAGGATTAAAAAAAAACGGAAGAAACACCTACGCAGTTTTTTTGGCTGAGTTCAAATTCGTTATCCTAATTTGGGACTGATTTTCTGTTGCCGAGATACGATCAGAAATTCGGTTACACTAGTGGGGAGTCTATACTGGTTATCAAAAAATATGTATGGATAAATTTTAACAACGAATGTGAATTCGTCTTGAAAAATTGAAATCAAAAACATTGAGATGACCACCTATTTCTACTTAATTTTTCTCGCTGAATTCAAATTCGTTGTCCAAATTTGACGTTGACCCTCCGTTGCGAAAATCTCTCTATATACTAAAAAAGTAAAATCCGCTGCCGCCACCGCCTCCGGGAGAAAATAGTGCACTGCGGGTTGTCTACCTAAAAATCAGAAAAATTGCAGGGCAGTTCTGCTATTTTCGAGGACATAATTTGTTCTAGCATAAAAGATCTCCAACTTTTAAGACATAACTGACATAATCTCTCTATATATTAAAAACCAAACTCCTCCCCCTCCCCCTCTCCCTCCTTCCTGAAAAAAAAAAAAACAAACTCCAAGGAGCCTGATATCTAAATCCCGGCCTTCGTCTAAGACATAATAAGACATATAATGACATAACTCTCTATATTAAAATCCAAACCCCTCCTCCCCCTCCCCGTCCTGAAAAAACTCACTGCGGGTTGCCTACCTAAAAATTAGAAAAAATGCAGGGGCAGATTAGCTACTTTCAAGGACATAATCTGTTCTAACATAAAAGATCTCCAAGTGTAAAGATATTACCGACATAATAAGACATAAAAAAACATGAAATGACATAATTACCCATAATCTTGAAGATCACAAATCGCTGCGGGTTGCCTACCCTGCCTCTTAATTGCTCGTGAGGATAGGGTTCTGAAGGGAGATGAAGCCCAGGGGGTAGTGGTGGGTGAGAGGTCTTCGTGGCGGAGGAAATCCTTGGTGGGAGAGGGTGGCCATTGAGGAAGGAGGAGGTAGTGGTGGGTGAGGATCCTAGAGGGGCAGTAAAATTTTGGTAGATAAAGGCCCGGGGGTGTAAGAGGTACTCATGGTAGAGGAGGGAGCTCCTAAGGGGGATGAAAACCACGGGAGTAGCGGGGACTGTAGAGGGAGATAAAGGCCTCGAGTGGGGGGGGGGGTAATGGTGAGTGAGAGATCCTGGTGGAGGAGGAAGTCCTTGGTGAGAGAGGCGGCCGGGAAGGCGAACGAAGGCCATGGCGCGGAAGGTTCTGGCCCCGGGCAGGTGGTCTTGAAGGGAAGGGTTCTCGTGGGGGAGGGGTGGTCATAGTGGTGGAAGCTTCTGGTGGGAGGACCAGGGGATCTTCGTGATGGTTGAGCGAGAAGGCCGTAGGGTAATGGAGCCGCGGAAGGGGAAGGCTGTAGAGAGGGACTAAGGCCGCCATTGGGGAGGTCGTAGTGATGGGTGACAAGGTTTTAGTGGGGGTGTGGTACGTGAACAGAAATGAAGGCCATAATGGTGTGGAGTGGTCAAAGGACGTGGTTTTAATGGAAGGCACTCGGGGTGGAAGAGGGTGATTGGGGGTGACTAGGTGGAGGACTATGACCATTGTGGGGGAGGAGTTTGAGGCTGAGGAGGGCTGCGACTGTTGAGGTGTGACCGTGGAGGCGGAGAGCAACAATGGTCAACGAGGGGTTGTGGTGGAGGAGGAGGAGGCTCGTGATGAAGAAAGGATGGAAGGGGGTTCATGGTGGAAGATTGAGGACCGCTGATAGAGGGGGAGCAAAAGAAGCACAAAGCAAACCTCAGCTCAGGAACAAAAGTTTCAGACCAAACTCTGAGGACTGTGATGGCGGGGGGTTGGGTCGCGAAGCAGCCAGGGGGCGAAGCCCCCTAGTATGATCAAAAAAAGATTACAAACTGGACTGACTGGTCCGGTCTAGTCAGTCAGTCAGTCCAGTTTCATCACGCTAAAATAACGTTTTTCCCCGTTCTGTGCCAAAGTAAAGACATAATCCTGGCTTTGCTTCGTGGACTGCGCCGACATGAGAATGCCATCATGTCAGTTAGTCAGTCATTTATTATTATTTTTTCGTAACGCTCTTTTTGTAACGTTCCAAAGTAACGCTTGCCAAAAACTAAAAACATAAAAATGTCAAAAAACTAAAAAATTACCGAGACAGATCAGTTACCTTCTCCTTCATTACTGATAAGACCTAAAGGCAGACATGACATTGTCAGTCTATGGCTGATAACTTGATAAGACATAACGTCATTGTGAAAGATATAAGATAGGAATGAGACTTACACTCTATCCGATATAAATATCACTGATAGTTAGTTACCTTCTCCTTCCCTACTGACAAGGTATTAAGCCAATCTCCTTTTCTAAACATAAAAACAGACATGAGACTTGTCTATATATTTTTGATAAGACAAAGGAAAAATTCAAAAAATTGACGAGGTACCGTCTCCTTCATTATTGATAAGATATAATGACAGATACGAGACTCGTCGATAAAACACAAAGAAAAAATCCAGAGAATTGCAGGGACAGATCAGTCATTTTCTACTTCATTACTGAGATAAGACCTGAAGACAGACATGAGACTGTCTATGGTTGATAAAAGACCTAATGACAGAGAAAGATATACTTAGGACGGGCATGAAAAGTCTACCCGATATAAATCTGACAACCACCTTCTCCTTCCCCGTTGATATTACAGCAGTCTCATTTCCTACTGATAAGACATAAAGACAAACATAAAACTTGTCTATGTATTTAAGTTGTAGATACAGAGTATAAAAGGACAAATTGTATGTATACGTTGCAGAGATTATCTTTTGATCGTTCTATGTCAATGCTACAAGTTTACAAAGTTATGACAAATATAGATGTACTTTGGATGTTCTCAAAACTGCATGCTCATTAACAAGTTTTGAAAGTATTAGTGATAATTTTGGTTGTGCTTGTTCGAATTGTGAACTTTATTTGAATCAAAATAAACTTCCTCCTGCAAATCTGTTGACAGGTGCTGCCTTCTGGTGGCAGCTCCTTTTCCACATGACACGTCAAACACATGTTCTGTCCTCACGGTGTAACGGATCAACCAAGCCTCTATGTTAAGTTCACTCTGCCCGGTATATTAGATCGACTATGGGCATTGTGTAATGATTGTCTCCTTCTTGGCTATTATACTTAATGGTTGAGTAATACATCGTAGTATTGCGTGTTTCAAGTTGATAAAATTTTAAGAGATATTATAACTCCACAAAATCTATATAAAATTCCTCTGTTGTCTTTAGCGCATGAAAAGTTACGATTTCCAAATCCTAAGATATCACCTGAATTGGCTGAATTGAGTAATATAGAAAAACGTTTTCTAACCTCACGAATTCCGTTCACTCAAATTCGAGAGTCATTTGTAAACACTTCCTTCAGAGAAAGTGCTTGCAGCGTGATTGCAGTCTGCAGCTTCGCAGTTTGAAGCCTCAGCCTTACCATGTGTTGTTATACATATAGTGTGCCTGCCTGTCGTGTCATCCTAATTACGTTTCATCTATCAAGTCTTATGTAAAGAAAAAGGACCTTGAACATGACTATTGATAGGTCTTTTTTTCCTGATATCATTTTCAATGACAGTGAAAATAAAAAGCTAGTTCCGGTATGTCTATTTTACAGTCGACCCTCTTCGAGTACGAAGCTGCTTGTGTAGCACTTTATATATGCGAATTTTGTTCTCAGTCTAATCCTTTGTCATTCAAAAAGAAATGTTTGAATTGTTTTAAATATTGGTTTATTTAGTTCATTTAACGAAATCCCGAAGCTGAGAGTATGCCCCAGCCATCATGATGGCATTTATATATAGGAGGATGAAGCGATATAAGATTTCCTTCGTTTAAGTATAATATTTCAACATACTGCACAAAAGGGAGGAGGAAAAGTAAATTATTAAAGTCTCGCGGATGCTAAACATAATAGTAAAGTATTGTCGAGTATAGGTATATTCTAGGGTAGTAGATATACTGTAATACAGCATACAGTATTCGAGTATTTAGGAGTTGACTGAGGGGAATGCGTCGCGCCACCTCGCTCGCGCTCCTTGGGCGCATAATTCGAACAGAGCGAGTCTTCATAACAATAGAGGAAACGGTCGGCTTTCGCGTTAAATAAAACGACACGTATTTATGATAAGAGAGAAGTACCGTATAACCGTTATCAGTTCCGAGCACGGCTATTGTTTCGTTAATAATCTAATTACAGTCGCTAATTAACGGTTGCCGGCATCCAGTTCCAGCATTTTCCGAAAAGGCTCGCTGACAGTTTCCCTTTCGTTCGGAAAATTAGTTCTTTTATCGGTAAATCTCGCCCGCACTATTTAATAGCATTCTTGCCAACCGCCTGTCCCAGATTCGGAAATCTCTATTCACGTGCTCGCCGAGCTGCAACGTTTCGTTTTTCCTTCGAGTTTTTATTCTCGATGATGTCTTTGTCGATGCTACTGAACGCGTTTATCAATTTTCTGCGCCGTTGCACGACTAAGTTTGCTTCCCCTTGAACAGGGTCATCAAGTTGGAATACTCCATTTCTGATTTCACTATACCATTAGATATCTGTCCATCCCACTGTGTATTTTCTTCTAATAAACAAACAACTCACTTCCAAAGCGAGAACCTATTCAAATTAATAACAAATGCTCACTGATTGGACAGACTACACAACTACAGACAACTAATAGGAACACACCAAACAGGTTTACCATACAGTACTACACACCACTATAAACACAACATATAGGGCAACAACGAGAAAAGTGTTACGGTACTCCACTGAAGATGACATAATAGCTGAAAGCGCTCTGAACTACAGAAGGATAAAACTGTGAATTGGCACATCCTACATACAGAATTTACCAAGTTCACTTACTCTCCAACATGGACAACAAAGTCCAGACTTGGGTTTGAACAGTTACACAAACAAACAAACAAACTACGCACCGAGTACAACTGGTGATGGAACAGAACATGTTAGATATGAAGTAAAGGGACAAAATTAGAAATACTAAGATAAGATTCTTAGTAAATACAAAAGATTATAAGATATGTGGTAAAATGACTCAAAATAAAATACACAGAGCACGTAGTACGATCTCAGAAGGATAGGCAGGAGAGGCGCTTCCTGGAATGGATCCTCGGGAATACAGACGCAAGAAAGTCAGACCTCTATCATATGGCGGGACGAAATGGCTAGTTACAGTGGGATTGCATGCCTGATGCGCTATCAGTTACCCTTTAGTTACCCATTAGTTATACCCTCGAATTACCCTCAGATTACTCTTGTTCCCCTTTAGTTACCCGGGTAACTGGCGGGATATACTACGCAATTAGTTACCCTCTAGTTACCCGCGGCGGAAAAGTGACCCATTTGTTACCCTCAGTTACCCTCAGATTACCCTTGTTCCCCTGTACGAGTAGTTACCCGTGTTCCCCTTTAGTTACAAGGGTAACTTGTAGAATTCTGTGTATCGGATGGGGGAGGGACGCTCGGGTCAGAGGTCCCTGAATTAGGGTCAGGGGCGGATGGGCCGTAGGGCCTGGTGCGCCGCCGCCATTTTGACGCTGCGGCGGCGTTACATTGAAGGAAAAGAAGTATATATGTTTATAAAATACTTACAAAAATAAAATAAGCGTATGTTGCGACGGCAGTTGAAAAACGTGCGGTGGCGCTGATCAATTTAAAGAGAAATAGTGATTGAAAAATTTAAATGAGCAAGCACATTTTGCACCGATTGTCGACCAAACGCGTGTGTGAGTACCTCCGCCCACGCCTTCACGTAGTTTTTCCATTTTCTTTTATCCCGCGCTAATCTTTGCCACCCGGGGCCCCAGTCCTCTGACGAGTTCATCTCTCTATTTAGTTACTATGGCCTACCTATCTTTCTTTTCCTTTGCAGCGTATCCAGTTGAGTACTTTTACTCCCCATCGGTTGCTATCCGCCCTCGCCAGATGCCCCACATATTTCCACTTTAATTGTTTGACTATATATCCTATATCCCCGCCTCCAACCATTTCGTATAGTTTTGCATTCGAGACTTTGTCTACCCATCGCAGTCCTAGAAGTTTTCTCAACATAGATCTGAACGTAATTTGTAGCTTCACCATACGCTTTCCTGTAAGAGACCAGGTTTGCGCTCCATACTTGAGGGCTGGTACCGCTGAGCTATTTAGTGTTTCCATTTTGAGGGCGGTGTTGAAATTCCGGCATAAAATAGATTTTAATGCCCAGAAGTTGTTCCACCCCTTTTTAATACGCCTCATAATTTCTTTGTTATCTCTTTCTTCAAAACACTATAATAATCTGTCCCACTCTGTTACCTCTTCTATCTCTCTTGCCCATCGATTATCAGATTTTTCCTTTTCCCTCTTCTGATTATTTTTGATTTGCTACCATTCAGCTTGAGGCCAGCTTTTTCGCATTCTCTCAATAGCTCTTCTGCCATTTTCTTCAACTGATTACTATTTTCTGCAATAAGATAATATCGTTTGCGTACCTTAAATTACTAAGAAATTCTCCATTTATTTTTACTCCCCTTCTTTTCCACTTCAGATTACGAAATACTTCTTCCAGAATGCAGTTGAAGAAATTTGGCGACAAGGCATCCCCTTGTCGAACCCCCCTCCCAATTTTGAATTCCCTCCCTTTGCTTTTAAGGCTGACTCTTGCACTCGAATTTGCATAGCGATTCTGTATGACTTCAATAAACCCACTTTCAATTCCCTCATTTTCCAGTGCTTTTAACATAATATATTTGAAGATACGATTTCCAAACTACCCTTAGTCCGAAAATTTTTTTTTTGAGAAATCGATAAAAGCTGTGCTACACTGTACCAGTTCATTTAAAACTTCTATAAATGGTACAACTGAGTAGCCTGAATCCTCTACCTTACTACCAAAGACGCACAAAAATGAGAATGCAGCCTATCTAGAATTATTGAAGGAAAATTGGTCGAAAGTCGTGGACAAAGGGCAGTTTGGCACTGGACGTAATACAAGAAGGTCCCTTTCTTCCTGTCAGCTCACCGCTGCTCCTTTGAATGCGCGTAATTCGACCATCGAACGAGGTATCGAGATTAGAGATGGGCGTTGTTCACTATTTAATGAACTTGCTCTTGCTTTTGTTCTTTTCCATTTTTAGTGAACTAGTTCTTGCTCTTGTTCACTTGGTCTTTCAACTGATCTAGTTCATCATTTAATTTTAGGAAATTTAAAAATAAATAGATAATTTAAAATAGTAATAATTTAATATTAATTTTATTTTTATTGATTTACAAGATCAATTTAATTTAAATTAATTATAATTTTGTTAATTGTATTTTTTTTTAAATTTATAATCAAAAAAATTATTTTATTTATTTATTAATAATAGAAATATTTTACATTGTTTGTTCATTACAAAGAACCTTTGCTCTTGGTCTTGCTCATTTAAAAATAGGGCTTTTACACAAACAAATTGCGAGCAAAAATTTTTTGGGGGTAATAGCCTACGACTGAAAACTAGGCTGTTGCCCAAACAATTTTTTTAATCCCCATTGAAATCCTGTGAGATTGTTGTTAAATTGAAACATCTAATAAAAATTCAATAATGTTATAATTTGTAATTGTAACTCTGAAACTATTATGAAAGTGAAAACTAAAGTCTGAAAAGTGGAAATATACAAGAAAAAGCCAAAAAATGAAAATTATTAAAAAATAGAAGAACAAAGAATGAACAAGTTGATCAGGTCTCAAAATCGTGAACTAGTTCTTGTTCTTGTTCTTTTTTGGGGGAGATGAACTAGTTCAGAACTAAGTTCACCAAATAGTGAACAAGAGCAAGTGAACAACTTGTTCTTCAAGAGCAACGCCCATCTCTAATCGAGATTCTGTAAAGTTACTTTTGTATGCTCGCATTGGCCACTAGGTAGCGCTGAAAACCGCGTTTCGATTTTTTTTTTGGACTAAGGGCAATTTGGAAACCGTATCTTCATTTATGATCCACTGAATCAAATGCCTTATGAAAGCCTATGGAGAGCATTTCAATTTCCACATCATATTCATGTTTTTTTTTTCAATAATTTGGTTCACAACGAAAATATTTTCTATAGTTGAGAAGCCTTTTTTGAATCCCGCCTGTTCATTCCCCTAATGATTTGAATCCAAATGGTTACACATACGTCTTTTTAAGGCTGCCATCAATACTTCACAGATGTTCGATGTTAAGTATATTGGCCTGTAATTTTCAATGAGTTCCTTCCGCCCCTTGTTTGTATAATAATATTATTTCAGCCAAGGTCCACTGTTTTGGACATATTTTAATAATTAAGAATTTTGTGAAATATTTTAGCCATAGGTGTGGCACTTTCTGATCGCCAAACCTTTTCAGCATTTCGTTCGCAATTCCAACCGGTCCTGGGGCTATGTCATTTTTCAGTCTATTTAGTACATATTCTACTTTCTCTCTCCATTATTTCCGGGATTCCTTCCTATGTTCACCATCCCGTTTTTGCTATTTTTGTTAGCTCGTTTCGCTCGCGGTAAAAGTCCTCGTAAAAACTTGTTGCTGCCTCTACTATTTCTTCTTGATTTTGAGTCACTTTTCCTGCCTGATCTTTTAGCTTCAGTATAACGTCTCTCCCGCCACCGAGTTCGAGCCTAACTTTTTTAGTGGACCAACTTTCTTCCAAAATATCTTGAATTCTTTCCTAATCATACTTTTTAATATCTCTCCTCTAACATTTTTCTTCACCAATTTTTGTATTTTAGTTAGCTTAGTTTTGTCTAATGGTATTTTCTTTATATTTTTCCAAAGGTTATTCTTCCTGACTCGAGAGTCTGTTTTGATAGCTTATCCCCTGGTTTTCTCTTTAGCCCTTGACACTCCAAACTCTTCAACCGTGTTTTTTAAAGCTTGGACCATACTGTCGTAGAAATTTTCCTCGACTTTCATTTCCTGTAGCACTGATTTTAGTTTCTGACGTGCATCCTCTTTCTTTCTGACTGGGATGATCCGCCTTTCTCTCCCTTTACCCTTCCTGTGATTTTTATACTGGACTCTCGGCGGGATGCTCAATTTACAGCGTGATATGAGGTAGTCTGATGAGAAGTCAAATTTTTAACAGTGTTGTTATATCTTTAACTACTGACAGGTCACTTATTAGTAAGTGGTCAGTCTCATTTTTAGTTTCCCGTCTGGCGATATCCATGTCTATTTCTTGTAAAAAGTGTTTGCTGTACATAGGTAAATTTTTGGGCAATTTCTACTAATCATTCCTCCCTGCCGTTTCTCCCCCACACCAGATGGGCCGCAGTGTTTGAATTAGCCTCCCCCTCCTACTTTTGCGTTGTAGTCCCCCATTATTACCTGATAGTACTACTTCTCTTTTTGAATTGTTGCCTCCAGCTCGTCATAAAATTTATCTGCTTCTGCCTTCTCTGCTTCGGCTATAGGTGCATACACTTGAAAGATTAGCATTTTTGTCTTCTCATACATTTTCAGTTTTAGTAGGCATATTCTTTCAGATATTATTTTCATTTCCACAATATTGTTTGTGATATTTCTGTTAATATAAAAACCCACCCCCTGTAACCTTTTGTGGAACCAAAGTAGTATAGATAGCTGCCTCTCCTCCCTATATCTGCCAGTCTTTCTCTATATTTTCTAACTTCCGACACGTTTTTTAAATAATTTTCATTATTACTTATCATCTTTTAAACATTTTTCTTGGCGTTCTCAGTTATAAATACACTTTATTAAAAAAGTCAATTTAATTTATATGTGTGTATTGGGGGGGGGGATGGGGAAGACAAAACCTTTACGGCGCCGCACCACACTAAATGTCCGGTAATGATATTAGCGCCCATCCGCCCTTGATTAGGGTTGGGGAAGCTTTTGCTCAACGCTGGGCACAATTAACTGATTAATCGATTGTAATTAATTGTAGTTACATTTAATGTAGAAGTCTAAATAAAGCTCATATCATTATTTCCGAAACGTGTATTTATCTACATTATAAGAGAGAACCCGTTTTTTCCAACAGACTTGCCGTCTCAATGGCTGGATAAAATGCCATGAAATTTGGATGACTTATAGAACTCACCTACGAGTAGGTGTACGTTGTAAAAAAAGGTGCGAAAATGCATTTATAAAGCTGCAATAAAGCTCTAAAGTTGCCTTGCATATGTGTCTATGTGTGAGTGTTCCGCGCGCTTACCCCATCATTGTAAACGCGTGTTAGAGTAATCAGTGTGACCAGCAGGAAGTATTTTATATAACACGTCGTGAATATAGAACGATCAGGGTTTCTTTCATCTAAAAGCGTCTTAGTGTACATACTGCGGTTGATCAGGCTATGTTGCGTTTTTTTATTATTGAACTTTTACTTCACAAATCCTTTTGTAGGGCTTCATGTGTTCAAAACTTAGGCCATGTGTTGTTTTTGTACTATCGAATTTTCATTTTACAAATACTTTTTTGCTTCATTTTTCATTTATTAAAGAGATTAATGTAATATATAAAGACAAGTGTCGATTTTTCCTCACCAGTGTTCTCAGGTATTACTGAAGGAAATCTTTTTAAAAATGTCTCATCTATTCCCTAGCAGGCTTATGGCGTGAACATTTTTTGATAACTGTGACGTAAAATGTACTGACTTTCTGATGCGCAGAATCCCGCCAGTTACCCAAGTAACTGAAAGGGAACCAAGGGTAACTGACAGGTTTCTGGGTAATCTGAGGGTAACTGGACGCTGTTAAGCATAAGGGAACCAACCAGTAAAATCTGTTTTTTGAGAACACATGATTCGAAGTTCACGAGCCATGTAGAAACTATCTGACATAGCATTTACGGATAAGATTTTTTCAACGTGAGTGCGCAGTTTTGAATCGGCCGGCAAATTTTAAAAAATTATGCTTTTTATGCACTTACCAATAACGATGCTAAATTCTACTTTTTATGCGCTTACCAATAACGATACTAATAAATCATTCTGCTTACAAATGTCAGCTGGATCCCTTGCGCTTAACAAGCGTCCAACTGACGGTTGCAAATGGGTGACTTTTCTGTGGGTAACTAGGGTAACTGATTGCGCATCCCGTTGGGAGGCAGATATACCAAGTTCAAAACTCAGTTCATGTTGCGTTTTTTTACTATAGATCTTTCATTTTACAAACATTTTTTTGCTTCATTTTTCATTTATTGAGAAGATTAAAGAGATGTAAGTAGATGTTTCATGTTGCGTTTTTTTACTATCGAACTTTTATATTTTACAAATAATACTTTTTTTAATTTCATCTGACTGGAACTGGCCAAATTGTAGAAGCGCCTAGCGTCGTATCTTTTAGTGTGTTTTTTTTATTATCAAACTTTTATTTTACAAATACTTTTTTGCTTCAATTTCATTTATTGAAGAGATTGAGATTTAGATGATATAAGTATACCGGCTAGGCATTTTCAAAGTGCGAAATTACAATCGTACTGCATACAATGATAAGAAGAACATATAGCGCGACCTATGACACAAACATACAAACTGTTATCGAAGTTGTTATCTATAATTAATGTTTTTGAAAGCTTCTGACTGGGACTGTGCAAATTATAGAAGCGCCAGCGTCGAATAGGTTATAATGTAAACCATCACCATTCGAACTTTTATCCTCTGAGGTCTATTCTAAAATATTTTATTAAAAATAATATAATAGTAAGGTAAGCTATACCTATTCTGAGCCTAGCATCAATTGTGAGTCCTTTTTTTTTTGAAAACGCGTTTTCTCACTAGATCGAGGCATTGGACAACCATGAAACCTCTTCCATTCGAAGGACCAACATGTTTTACACTATCCATGTTGGTTTCAAGTTCATAACTCAATGTGTTTGTTGTGATGGAATTTTTTTTCAAAGTTGTTATCAAAACATGCCTTATTTTTCATGTGTGTGAAATATCAATTCTGGGGAAAAACGATCGATAAGTACTTTAAATTAATATTTTCTCAACGTATTATATCTATATGTGTGTGCGGAAAGAATAAAGGAATTCAAAAAATGGGGGGGGGGAAGTTCGCAAAAATCGCGAAAAATCAAAGTAAATGATCGGGTAATTGAATGAAAAGTGTAGTACAAGTAATACTTTAACATATAAGACCAAATTTCACGTTTTTTCAGTTAATTTTTCTAATCAAACTTTAGCCCGAACCACAATATTGGTAGGTACTACCTTTTTTCAGAATCATTATTGGTACTGTGAATTTACTCGACTTTAGTGTGTTTTTAAAATACTTATAAAGAGTCAAATAAGACGAGTCGACGTGTTTTTAAAATAAATTTGAAATGCTTACTTAAGTAAACTACATAATTTTTCATTTGATTTATTATATCTACTTACCAATTGTGGGTATATCAAAAAATTTTGTATCAATTGTGGGTCGTTGCCAATTAATATAAAAGTTGTTCGGATCGAGAAAATTCCACCTGGAATCTTGAACAACTTAGAAGGTCTCAATGTCATTTGAGAGGATATTTTATAGTGAATTGCTGGAGAATTGGGAGTAGCACTCAATTTTGGGTTTTGAGAACTTTTGGGAAAAAATTCACCAAAAATCCAAAAATGCTTAAAACTAAAAAGTAACTGTCACAAGTAGTAATAAGTTCTTTATGATAGGTAATATTTATTACTGTTGAAGCAGGGCGTGACAATGAACAAAAACACCCTCAGTACTCCTATTGAGGTCGTGAAATGTACCGGATAATTTGATCACTCCTTATATTTTAGATAGAGAAGAACGGGTAATCCGATTTAATTTTCAAAGATTACAAAGCTTACACATTTATGAAAAAACAATTTCATGCTTCATTTTCTTTCATTAAAGAAAATTTTCAAAACGTATAAGTATAAGCCTGTTTTTTTCTGTATGGGACTTTACATGTAATTTCGTTTCATACTATTGCATATGTTGGGGCAAAAGTATCGCTCAGTACTTCTATTGAGAACGTGAAATGTACAGGATAATTCGATCACATCTCATTTTGGAGATAGAGAAGAATGGGCAATTCTATTTAATTTCCAAATATTACAAAGCTTATCCATTTTAGGAAAAAACAATGTCATGTTTCATTTTCTTTATTTTTTTCCAAACGCCTGTTTTTTTTCTGTATGGGAATTTACATGTTATTTCGTTTCATAATATGTACTAATGCATATGTTTGAGCCCGTCCGAAGGACGGGTAATTCAGCTAGTATATTATGTAAATAAGAGGGGCAATTTCAGGGGAGTCTATGAGTACATGCATTTCTCGCAGTTAATTAATTTTTGTACGCATATTCGTACTTCATTCGGCGAGTTTTTATTTTTTAACGGAGCGCAGCAAAGTATATCGAACGTATAATATTTTAGAATAAAATTCAAATTGCTAAACGTGCGTTCCTGTGAACCTATAAAAAGCCAGCCAGGCTTTCAGTCGACCTATGTTTATCGGCGCGCTCTCTACGATTTATTTTAGTGGTTAGTTGATGTAATTAGTTGTAACGGATAAATTAGCCACGATCGTGTTTCTTCTCAACCGGACGGTTCAAAGGTTCCGTCAGCCTTCAACGTCGTCATCTGTTGAAGACTGCTCGGAAATCTCTAACCGCACCGCTTCTGTCACAATAATTAGACAAATTAATTTCTAAGCGATTCTTTCAAGAAACCAGACAAAGTGTTTCCTTGTTTTATAAGCACCGCGTACCGCTAACTATACGCAGGTGCTGACTCAGCTTTGTTCCGCCGTTACTATTACTCGGCTAATTAGTTAAACGTTCGGTATATCCGCAAATCGCCAACCTCACTAATGATGAAAGCGGCATACGATTTTTTCGCAAGGGACTTAAAGCTCTTTGCAGGGCCGAATTCAGAATTGGAGGTAGGTACCGGAACTCAGAATTGGTTGGGGCTCATATTTTGAGGCAAAAAGCAAAAAAGACCTAGCAACTTGAAAATTTGCATTTAGAGTTCACTGGACTTATTTATGGGGTTAGTTTTCCGTTTCGACTCCCCAGGGTGCCATTATAGGAGACAGATCTATTTTGATATTTCCTGAGATGATAAAGTCAATTTATATGTTTCCAATGTCTCTGAAACCGTTTTTGATGTTACCTTTTAATTTTGGTCCCCCTGGATACTACTGGAGGGAGCTGGATGTCTACTTGAGTCGTTTAGATTCCTCAAGGATACACGTTGTTTTTGGCGATGTTTCGATATTTGTTGAGAGCCCTTCACTGATGGAGGAGGCCCTTTAAATGCAATCCTGGCTGTTTTATAACCATGCAACCAGTTGGCTAGCATCATTCGTAAAGCTATTCGGTGTTTCTTACCCGAAATATTCAATTTGAAGTGCAATGTATGAAGTCAGAAAATGAACAAAAATTTCTAAGCTGAAATCACAAAAGCAATGTAGACACCGGAAGTTATGGTCGTAAAAATAGCGTTTCTGGTATTAAACATCGTTTTCGGCCTTTATCCGGTCACAAAAATGACGTTTTTGGCACTAAAAAATGAGAGAATTTACTGCTTTTTCCAGTAGTTTCCGGGGCCGGGGATGCAGTGTCATAGGGGCCACTTTGGCATGCGTGCATCGCCATACGTCCCGCGACACCAGTTCATAATCATTGACCACAGATTACAGATTTTACGCTATTATATTAGCCTAATAGAAGCTGCTCGAAACCTGTAACAAAATACCAAAATTACCGTTAATTCTTTTATAATTTACATCGCATTATTCCTTGGAAAATTTACTGATAAGTACATATCTTCACTCGGATACGCAACATCGTTACTGCATGAAAAGAATCTAAGCTCGTGAGTAATAAGAAGAATTTTCTACTGGACACATGTTCGAAGGTTCAAAGGAATTGTGCGCTTATCAAACTAAAGACTAATTTTATACTTAAACAAACAAGTCTACTCACCTTTGCATTTACCGGCATAATTTCCCATCTTCTGTGATATACCTGAATGTTTGAATAGTCTTTGAGGGCGTTTCCATTTTATCGATTCTGGAATAGAACTTCCAATAAAATAACGCACAGCGATGTCGAAAGTTATGTATATGTAGGCAAATGAAGGAATGGCCTCTTAAATTCGCATTTTATAAAGACAAACATCGATTTAAATCATAGGGTAGATAAATTAAGAGAAATGATGTTTTCTACATGGCTCTTGAACTTCGAATCACGTGTTCTCAAAAAACAGATTTTGCTGGTTCCCTTACACTTAACAACGTCCATATACAATCAGCGCTATTCGCGTTTGGATGCTAAAGAGTCGCTCGCTAGCATCCTAATGAAATGCCGCGCTCTGACTGATGTATGTTTGGATGAAAAGATGATCAGTGACAAAAATGTTTTGCAAAAAAAAACTAAAGTTGGGCTTATCTGAAAGAAAGATCAGGGCTAACCCTTCAGTTGTGTTCAGTTTTCCATAATAAACAATATTGAAGATGCTGGAGCTCATTTTACTTCTACATGTTTTGTGTTAGAAATACCCTGATTATCATTTTTCCTCGACACTAGCGCATCTACAGGAGTGTCCAAACGCCAATAGGAACTTTTCAATAGAGTGGGTCGAAATCTGGTGGCTTTCTTATGAACCACACGTTGTCACCAATAATAAATAAATAACAACAGTGAAGCAGGATACTTCCTCAATTTTACATTATTATTTCACAGTTTTCCATCAGAATTTATTACCTATTCGTAATTAATTAATTATTTATGATGATTCGTCCTGTGGACGTAATAAAACGCACTGACTGTTGTGACAAAGTCATAAGAAAAGCAGAAGAACTACGTATTTGTACTCTGTGCCAACTAAGTGTAATTGATAAATTTGATCCTGCTTCACTGTTGTTGTTATTTTGTTCTATCAAGAACAATGATACTAGCGCGCCACCACCTTGGAAAGTTCCTATTAGTGATCTGTACCAATTCGGACTCTATAGGGCGGTGGCGCGCTAGTGTCGCTGGTTTGTTATTGGTAACTTTTTGTTATCAAAGTTAGGATAACTGTAAGAAGAACGTTCAGTAAAATGGGTAATTCGTATTAATTACGTTATTATGTCGCCTATTTTTCGACTGGGGGAAGTGATAGGTCATGTAGGAATCGGCGAGAATTTTGAAGATCACAGTGGAGTCGAAAAAGAACATTAAAATACACTGATATCAACCAGATCAACTTATGCGGATTATACTTACATGGTCAATAAAAATTATCGTTATTGAGCGCTGCGTCAATAATAGTGAACGCGTACACAGAACAATGTTATTATAATGATTAGAGATCATAAAAATGATCCAAACGTCAATAAAAATTCCAAACTATTTGAATTTTTTAATGTAATGTAATGTTCCTCTCAGCAGTGTATCCTAACTCTGATAACACCAATGTATGTGCGTGTGCTTGTAGTGGTGTTAGGGCTCTATAGTTTCACATAGGTATGCTAGACCGCCATTTTGGTTCAGGTTTTGTTGCTACCGACGCATTAAATACGCAGCGTGGCGCGGTATCATTCACTCTAGAAGTGTTCAGAAATCTGAACCAAAATGGTGGCTAGCATACCCATGTGGAGCTACAGAGCCTTAGTGGTGTGTTAACGGATTCCACAGTTTAATCTTGAAGCGTCCGAATACTCAAAGATCAAGATCAAGGAGCATACTGAAACGGTTACTAGTGGTGTGCCACAAGGTAGCGTCTCGGGCCCCATATTGTTCTTAATATATGTAAATGACATAGAGCGATTACCACTTCAAGGAAAATTATTTTCGTTTGCTGACGATACAGCAATAATATTTCATGGAAATACAAAAGAAGAAGTTGTCAAAAAAAAATGAAGAAAGATATAATTATTTTGAACAAATGGTTTTTAGCCCATAAGCCTTTACCAAACTTTCAAAAAACACAGTATATAGTTTTTGGATACAAAAAAATTTAAACTCTTAATGGGGAGGTTATCTGGCCCAACCAGCTATCCAAATCAGAAATAAATTTAAATATATTACAGCAGGTATCCAATACTAGATATATCGGATTACAAATAGATCAGGGTTTGACATGGAAATTTCAAACTGAAAAGTTACAAAAAAAAAATTACAATATATAAGTTATAATTTGTGCCATTTAAAACAACACTTCCCAACTAATTATTTAAAGAAAATATATACATCTCTTTTTGAATCTGCCATCCGTTTTGGAATACTTCTCTGGGGGGGGGGGGGGAGCGGCAGCATGCCATTTACGGCCGATTGAAATAGCTCAAAAAAGAGCCATAAGAAATATACTTGGACTAAAAAAGTTTGATATCACTAAACAAGGATTTAAAAATTTTAAAATCTTGAGGCTTCCAAATTTACATAAAACAGTTGTTCTCGCATAGGGACTGAGAAATAGGGATAAGTTCGGCATACGAGTCCGAAAAGGAAAATCAACGGAGGATTATTGAGCATTGAACAAAAACGATGGTTCAAATCAACAAGTAGAAACCAAATCGGGTATACGTTGCCGGAAATAATAGCAAACATATCGTCAACTGCGTTGCAGGGGGCTGCTCCTGATGCAACTGTGGGGGCAAATAAAGCGATCATGGCGCGAGTATTTAGAAATGAGAGAGGAATAAAATAGAAAAAAAATATACATAAATAGGTAAATGAACTCCTCTTAAGGTAAAATAGATGGGTGCATGCGTTGGGGCCAACAGGTAATGACCATAATTAAGTTGTACTTATAGTCATAAGTATTAGATTTTGCCATACGCCGTTGGCGCATCGGCATACAGATTATAATAAACTGTGTACTAAAATTATACCTAATAAAGAATTTGATTGATTGATTGATTGATGTTGAAAAAAAATCCGACCCTAATGTAATCACTAACCTACCAGTTCAGCTTCAATATTATGAGAAAGTATTGGTAAAGCCCTACACACGGGAGAGTATAATGGGTCGCCATTTTGGCGCACACCCTGCCCGTGGATGCCGAATACGACTATGCGGAGTGTACCGCGTAGTCAATTCGGCATTGACGGGCGCGGTGTGAGCCAAAATGGCGACCCCATTATACTTGGGTATGTAGGGCTCTGGTATCGGTGGAGTGCTACAGACCCAAGTATGGTCGTACACCATCTTGAGTCCAACCGCGCCCGTTGATGCCAAATCCAACCATGCGGAGCGTACCGCGTGGTCAATTCGACATCGACGGGCGCGGTTGGAGTCAAGATGGCGTATGACCATACTCGGGCGTCTAGTGCTTTAGTATCGCTTATGTGTAAAGAAATCTGCCAGATGTCAGCCCCGTAGCCCCGTGGTTTATATAGGCGAATAACGTTTCTCGTTCTTACGAGGGAAATCGTTCTTGGTTCTTGGCGCATTCTCACCGGAGAAGGTTACATATACCTCTGCGCAATTTGGTTTATAGTCTTTACCTTTTCTGTTGCTAGGCGCAATTCAGCCTGTACCTTTTTCCCTCTCCAGCGCAATTCGGCCTATACTTCATTGTTCGGCACAATTCGGCTCGAGCCATGCACAAGTCGTGACTTTCGTGTATTTCTCCTCCTAAGGTCTTCTTGGGCCACAGTGCGACGCTTCATTTTGTTCAGCAATTTCGTTAACACTTATTTAATTAGCTTCGAATGTACGGGCAACGATTACTCGTAATTTTGCGAAATAGTGACAATAACACCTCGACTCGGATGAACATTATGATTGCGCAGCAACGAAGGGCGAACAGAACAGAGCCAGGCGCTGTACATGGGATAGCAATTTGGTCGGCTACCGAGCTGAAGTATCGAGCTGGGGAAGTGCGATAAAAAATTCATCAATGTAGACAGATTAAAGAGGCAGACTCGATCCAGTTCCGCATTGTAAGATAGATTTGCGAACGACAAGTAACGAAAAGTACGATGGCCCATTTGTTTAGGATCCCATAGTATTATTTTAATGCTTTCGCAGGGAGGTAGCGACTTTTGCTCCCTGCCACGTACTCTTTTTCTTACTTGGAAGCCGTGCGACCACATGTAAACGTTACAGCTTACGTATCTTGTAAAAAGGGTTTCAAAATCCCGCTGCTTTTCGTGGGCGTCTCGCTTAACTCTTTTTCGTCGTGTATAAATATTCACTCGATCGTCACGAATTTCGCGCTGCTTTTCGAACTCGGATATGTAAACGCTTAGTACTTTGCTTTTTACAAAACAAGATAACGATACGTTTCTGTAAACCGATTCGCCTTTCCTTTTTTTTTTCTCTCACTTATTTTTTTCCCTTTCTTACTTTTTTTTTCTACTTTTTAAATCCGTTAAAAGAATACTTTTAAAATTCACCGTATTTGAAAGTTTAATTAAAAGCTTTTGGTTTTCGGGTGGAAAGGAAAAAGATTTCGTTTTGTTTCGAGCCAGTTTTCTTTTTCTCTTCTTCTTTTTTTTATTCCTCGATGAGGCGAATTTTAAATTTCGCTGTCTTCTGTATTCGATCATATTTTATTTATAGTGAAAATTTATTCTAAAAAAATAACTGCCTCGACGTATTCGTGTTTTGCTTAAGTTTATTTGTCGGCAAGTAACTTCGTTTGCCTCTTGTTTCGTGTATTATTTCTATGGAACCGCAATCCTTATTCTTCTTTAACACTCCAAATATGTCATGACAGTCGCTAGAGTCGGCGCTAATATCAGTATCAACATATCTGCGCCTCCTCCCTCTTAGTGTGGTATCTGACTGCAATGAGGAAGCTTAAAGAAGAACTAAAAACATAAAAGATGGAAAACTGCGAGGGTAACTGATTTCGTCCGGTCGTTCTATTCAGCCGATTTGCTTCATATTTTTTAAATGAAAGGTATTTATATGTACATGTGTCATCAAGTATTGGAATTCACTTAGTTTTGACCTTACTCAAGTTATACTCAGACGTGACTCAATTTATGATTTTTCTAAGGTTTTCTTCTACGCAAACATCAATACTAAGGCGGCTTATCAATACCTCAGGTTCTAATTAATGTATCAATGTTCATTTTTATCTAAGACCACTCAGTGGATCAAGACCTTTCATTTGAGCTTTTGACACTCAAGTCAGTTGAGTCTGAGGACAGTTGTGAGTGGAGACTGAACTTGACTTTTGATATTTTCAAGATGTTCCTTGACTTAAAGATCTATATCTCGGGTTCTAATTGAGATAAAGAATTTGTTTTGCTCTAAGAACACTCAGTGGATCAAGACCTTCCATTTGAGCTTTTGACCACTCAAGTCGGTTGAGTCTGAGAACAGTTGTGAGTGGACATTCTACTTGACTTCTGATATTTTCAAGATTTTTCTTGACTCAATAACTCAAAGATCTATATCTCAGGTTCTAATTGGGTTAAAGAATTTATTCTGCTCTAAGGACGCTCAATGGATCAAGACCTTTCATTTGAGCTTTTGACCACTGAAATCGGTCGAGTCTAAGGACAGTTGTGAGTGGCCATTCAACTTCACCTGTTATAATTTTAGAAGGAAAAAAAAAATAGTAGATTAAAGAAAAATAAATAAAAAACACTTGCTTCCTTCTGATTGGCTCTCTGCTTCAGCCATTATACTTCCAATTAACAACTAATGCTGCGGAGCAGCACGGGTCTTCTAGTATGTATTATGATGGAAACTCACAAAGTACTTAGATAATAATTCCGTCTGCCTGGTGCCAGAGGGGCCTTCGTCTTTATAAGAGTTATACTTAGGTGTCCACCATCTTTTCTTGTCCATCCCCAAGTTTAAGGTTGAAGGAATTCGTTTCCCAATCATTACTGCATCTACAAGAATACTCTGTATGAATGTTGCATTGTAGCATATTTTTTTGCATGGCAAAGCGTATAGGTTGGCAGTTGATTATGAACGACCCCATTGATTACAGATATTATACATATCTCATTTAACAGCATACAAAGTGATTATGATTATCTTAATTGATTATAATGTTATTATAATCATATCAAAAGGCGTGTTACAGATCTCGGAAACGAAACTTGAGTGACCAGCATGTGATTATATCTGTAGCAAAATGTTGACCTGTACCCCTAAACTTTAAAACGCTTTAACTCTTTACCAAGTGAAGATAACTTGGCAAATCAAGATATGTTTTCAAAGGAAATTTTATGCTCTAGAACTTTCTTTCTCATGAGTTTTCTGCAGCAAAGAAGGGGAAAAGGGTTAGAAGATGGAGTTTAACAAAATACCCGGACCAATACAACTTCTTTCGAGAAATCTTCATTTTCAACGGCTCGTACCTCGAAAATGGTAACAGTTAGGTACCAACTTGAATACTTCATTTTTGTAGGAAATTATACCAGCTTTAACTCTTGAAAGTAAAAAATTTTCTGTACGACGTGTATCGTTTTCGAGATAGTCGCCGAAAACTGAAAAATAATCTTTGCGACAGCCTCCCCCCCCCGCGGTACCTGAAATAGAGAGGACTTTATTAAGCGTTTTTCAAGGGGCCACCCCTAACACATTCTTGAGAAAATTGGAACCCCATGATTTAACGCACGATTTGTCGCCAGTTTGAACTAATTTGATTGGACTATCCGCTAAATGACACTATCACTTTTCTAAATTTTGTTCTCAACCCGATCCTTGGAATCCGCCCTTTCGAGCATTACCTCAGAGACGTCGGCGAGGCTATTAGGACTGTCCTAGCCCTCTTCACTTCTTGCCGAAAACCCGGCCCAGGTCGAAATGTAGCGAGTTGCTATGTGAGCTCGAACCCGGGACCTCCCCAGCGCACTATCCACTCGGCCACCAGAGCTCCCCCCTCCCCCCCCAAAAAAAAGAAGAATTTTATTCTAGACTGGACGAAAACTTTTGGCTACATATGGAAAAAATGTTAGTCCCCGGTTATGATGAGCGGTCAATTAATAGTCGTTGATATAAATTAATTAGATAATTGTAAACATTTTTTCAAAAAATCACTCTTTCGAATCATGTTAGTAAAAATAACTTCAGAAAAATATCTTCAAGTTGTCGAGATTTTTGTTTTTTACTCCTCTTACTCAAAATGGCTGTAGATATGAACGGATATTTGTTTTTCTGAGCTCTAATTAGGCTAATTCAGATGCTGAACGTTATCTCGATCCACCTACTGCATAATTGGAAAAATAATATTTTCTTTTACGGGTTTGTTTTGCTCAGGTTTTGTTTTGCTCAGAGTGTCACAGTTGAAGTGAAAATTCGAATTGGTTTTGACCTGTTAGACCTTAATGTCTGTCGATTATAAATCTTAATCGTATTTGAATACCACCTCAACGCTTTTCCATTCTAATTATCATTTTATTAGCCCGATAAAATTCGATTTTTCACCCTCGTGCGAAGTATAATACTCTTAGTATAAGATTATTGTTCGCAACGAAAACAATATTATGGAATAACCGACAGGAAATAAAAATAACATGGTAGGGTGAAACTGATTAGTCGGAGAATTTCGCCAACCGACGTGTCGAATTAATTAATTTTAAAATAGCGAAATGATTTTTTAACGGCGGGAAAAATACTGGCCGGGCTCCGGCCGTACCACAGCAAGAACATTTGCTAAAGGAAGTTTAATCTTCATTGTCAGCAAAAATGAAAATGTAAAAGGCCGAGGGTGATACAGAGGATTAAGAGAAAAATAAAACTTAGTCGCTGCGTCAGAGGGTCCATTTTAAGCAGCTTAAAACATTAGAATTCCATTAGGCGGTAAAACATCGCCTTAGGACGTATTTCAGACGGCTACCGAAAATACAGTATTTTGTTTTAAACCACTTTCGCGTCACTTTCTCATATTGGCTGTGTAAATAAATGTTAATTGATGTAAATAGAAGCTCGATGCTGCTACGCTGCTGTTAGTGCTGCGCTTCTGCCCCAAACGCCGAAACAGTTCCAATTCCAACGTGCGAAACGGACCATCGACCTACAGTGAGCTTCAACTGTAAAAGCTACTCGCACATATTTCCTCATACACCGTCACCGTGCACGTTGGGTAGCCATTTCCACTTCCTCTTGCACCACCCTTAAGAGACGAAACCTTTTTTGGCTCCTTTCTCGGTCTGCTTCGTAAAAGTAGTACAACAAAACACTATGTCAGTTCCTTTTGATCTTCCTCAGGACCGGATTTAACGCTTTTACCGCTCTAGGCAAACAAGATAACTTGTAAGAATTCTATTTTTGGTTACCTCCGTATTCTAGGCATCTCCTGGCACTGACCGGTACCGCGAAGCTGCGAAACATAGGTACTGTCGTATTTCACGGAAAGAAGATAATCATTTCATTATTTATTGTAAACTGAGTCCGAAAGTGAGAATCGCAGAGCAAGCAACCACAAATGTCTTACAAGTATATCTCTTAAGGCAGTATTACAATCATCTTTCCTTCAAAAGAGAAATTTCTTAATCAAACATAAAAATTACTTCCAGAAAAGGATCAAGTTTAAAAAAAAAATACGTATGACATTAGGTACATTAATAACAATCTGGAGGACAACGCTCTCTTTCCGAGTAACGAGGTTTACAAACATTACTTTACACAACAGCATTAAAAACAATCAGTAGCGTCGTGTCTGGATGTTCAAGGTTTTTCACTGCACACCCACTTGATTTTTGTTTTACAACAAAAATCCTAGAAATAAGGAAAGATTTCAATTTTGATTAAAATACAAAATATAACCTTGAAAAATTGAAAAATAGCCGGAATATTTCTCTTTGCGCTTTGCGCGGTTCTTATCATTGTCACATACTGTGGGAATCATGTAGGATGTTCACTAGCCACATTGCACACTCTTTTCGGTTTTGTTGCAGTGGCGTTATCTTTGTCACACTTACCATGAGAATCGCGTAGGATGTTCACTAGCAACATTGCACACTCTCATCAGTCTTGTTGCAGTGGCGTTATTTTTGTCACATATACTATGGGAATCGTGTAGGATGTTCACTGGCAACATTGCACACTCTTGTTGGTCTTAATGCAGTGGCCTTATCTTTTTCACGCTTACTATGGGAATCGCGTAGGATGTTCACTAGCAACATTGCACACTCTTGTTGGTCTTAATGCAGTGGCGTTATCTTTGTCACACTTACTATGGGAATTGCGTAGGATGTACACTAGCAACACTACACACTCTCGTCGCGGCCTTGTTGCAGTAGCGTTTGCAACAAAGATCACAAAGAGTGAAGCGCAGACTTTGTTAATTTAAATGGCAGGGTGTTCACCAGCAAAAATGAACGTTCTGGAAGCGCATATGCGCATGCTATGTGGTGAGTTGGTGGATGCAACTTCATTCTTCATTGACACTTATTATTTATACATACTGATACTGATCATAAGTTTTTGATACTACTGATTTTTTTGTGGAGGGGAGAGGAGAAGGAGGGCGCAGACCTACCAGTTGAACACCTAGGAAAGAGCACTGAAAACAATGGGATGAGATTTTATATGATTTTAACTGTATTTTGAATGCTAAATACAATGGCGTTATCCATTTTTCTCGAAAACCTCTCTTTTTTCATATTCAAAATAAAAATTTTATTAAAATTTTCAGTTTTTACTCCTTTTTGTCGCGCAGGAATATAGATGTTCGATCAGTAGTATCTCCTTGATGGTACTACAGAGTGGCCACTTTCCTCCAAAGATGAATTCCAGATTTTTATATTTTTTTATTTATTTTAGCGAGACACCTAACGCCTGTAACCATGGTCTCGGTACATTTTAAAGTTAGTTAATGTTAGTTATAATTATGTATATTATTTAAAATTATGTAAAACGTAATGGGTACAGCTAGTCCATTTTCCAACTTTTTCGTAACAAATAGGCGGGTAAAAATGGGTTATTTGTTTGCGATATAATTTTTTTTTCTACGATTCCCCC
This sequence comes from Acanthococcus lagerstroemiae, assembly GCA_031841125.1. NCBI lineage: Eukaryota > Metazoa > Arthropoda > Insecta > Hemiptera > Eriococcidae > Acanthococcus > Acanthococcus lagerstroemiae. The sequence goes on from CM063107.1 coordinate 17,039,817, forward strand.
CCCCCCCCCACTTCCAATATATTTTGTGATTTTATAGTTATTAACAATAATGTTGAGGCAGAAAGAGAGTTCTAGAAAGAACACAGCATTCATCCCTTCCACATAAGAAACAATTAATTCATTTTGCGAAGTTAATACATGGAAACACTCAAAAATATTCAGCGTAGTCAGGTTAGAACACCATTTTGTTGGGGGGGGGGGAAGGGAGAAAACAATAGTTGTTTATAATAATTAACTCGAAAATATTTGGCATTGTTAAATTCGAGCACCACTTGAGGAAAAAAATTATTATTCATAATAATCAGAGGTGGGTAAGTTCACAAACCTTAGAAATCGTTCACGTTCACCTAAAAGTTTGCTCGTTCACGTTCACCTGCAAATATAGTGGTTCACGTTCACGTTCTTTTGTTGTTTGTGAACGAATGAACTGCGTTCTCATCCTTTCTAATTTTCGTGGTATTCTTTATTTTAATCTTGATTTCACAACGCGCCCATCCCTGCTAATACAAAAAGTTATTCCTAGACCCAAGTTCGAGCCAGCTGTAAGAAGCTAGTCTCTTTTGCAGTTATAAAGACAAAAGTTATCAGAAGATAGCATTTCTGATGTTTTATGTTATGCTCTTGCCTCAGTTAATCTAAAATATTAAAATTTTTGTAATTATTTTTTATTCAGTCACTTCAATATTTTGAGGTGAATCACATTTATTCCTGGAGGGGGAGGGGCTAATTTTGCATGTGGGGGCTCAGCCCCCTGAATCCTTCTTCTCTAGTTCCATCAAGAGAGAATCATCATTTCTTGGTTTTTATTCATGTTCGCCCATACCTAATATTTACCTTACATGTTCGCATGTCGCCAATCTGCCGATTGCCTGTGTTTAACCTTGATGTTTACTGGTACTACACCCTACCAGTAAAGAATAAATGTCAACGTCAGTCAAAGGCGAAACTTGACTTTCAGTTTTGGGGGGGGGGTGGAGAGGGAAAATTTGCCGGCAAATATTTTTTGAAAACTAAAAATTCGCCGACAAAACATTTTAAAGATTTGAAAATTTGCCGATTTTTCAAGCAAAGTATTTCTTAATGGAAATAAATAAATAAAACAGAAGCAAAATATGGGCCCAGGGACTAATTTTTGAGAACGCCCCTGTACCCTCAAAAAAGTCTGCCTTTTTTCTACGCTTTATTTTTCTTCCTTCGTTCCTCTTTTTACTTTTTTTTTTTGAAGCGTCTTTTTTATAGTGAGTCGCTTGAGACATTCTCCTTCCTGGGCCCTTGTGCAAACATACACCATCCGAGAGGTTTCTTGGATTCATTTAATACTATGATAATAAGACTTTTGACTCATCTAGACCTCCTCCTCCAACTTATGTAAAACTTTTAGGACTCTTTCAGACTCTTCTGAGACTTCCGAATTTAAGACATTTTCAGGCTTCATTAAAACATTATACCTTGGAAAATGAAAAATTCAAATGAAGAGTTTCAAAATTTGCCGACTGTCAAATTATTGTGTTTTTTTTTCACCCCCCTCCCCCCATAGTTTCGTCCCTGCAAATGCAGATTTGAACCATATCCCCCAAGCGCTCACATTTGCGCGCATGAGCATACCCTAGTCTGAGAGGGTAAGCTGGAAGGATATTAGGAATACTTGAGAGGAACACACACAACTTCCTTTACACATTAAGGTGGTTGTTATTTACTCTTGGTGATCTTTTTTTTTCCTGAATTTCCTCTGATTCGTCTCTTAAATTGATTCCAATGAAATAAAAAAAAAAAAAAAAAAAAAAAAAAAAAACCTACAAAGATTTAGGTTGATCGGATTTAAGGGAATCCGTGCCACGAGCTTCCTTTCGTTCTTATGGGAAAATTTCCCTCCTATATCCACCAGGATCAAAGCACGTAAATTAAATAATAGAACATTTGCTGTCGGATTCAGCTTGTGACATTGGAAAATAAGTCCTTTGCTTTCAACTTTTCAACAGCCCCGCAGCCATGGAAGAGCAAGCTGGGGCTGAGCCCCCTCTAAAGGTATCTTGAGCCCCCCTAGGCAGAGATACCACCATTTAAAAAAAAAACCATCATCACGCCAGGCTCCAGAGCTCATCTTTCTGCATTTTATGAACTTTTCGCATACTGTTTTTAACTCTTTTTCTACTTCTTTTTTTTTTTAAAATTTTGGAAAAATTATCTCACTGTACGTACTAGGCGTGGTATACTACGAGACAATTTTGTTTCTTCACATTTTAAAAAAATAAAATGAAGGAAAACCGCTGAAAATCTGTGAAAAAAACATTCATTTGTTTATCACATAGGGTAGGTATATATCTCAAAAGTTTACCTACTTTGCATTTCCGACATTCAGTTTATCAATTAGCTTTCTATAGCTGTTTGCGAAAGCGTCGGTCTTCCAGCAAACGGCCATGCATTTGTGGAGGACGCTCGGCATCAATACGCCTATAGTTCGGAGTTGCAATCCTCATATTCTTGTTAATGACGGCTGTTAGATCGAAGTAATGAAAAAAAAAAAACTTACACTTGTCACAGGGTACTCGGTCGGCTCACTACAGTGTAGTTTGTACAGCTCACTCCCGATCGTTATACTAAAGGATTTATCATTACAATGCCGAGTAGCTCAATATAGACAGTCATCCTCTAATCTAATAATACTTTCCACTTAGCATATAAATGAGAATCAAACTCGAATCAACGAACTGCGAAAAATTTGTTGCGGGTTAAAGTGTAAAAACTGATTTTATAAACAGACGTGTAATATATCACACACCCTTTTCTTTCTCTAACCAGCCCTACACGACCTATGCGACTGCATCATCGTATTTTTTCCGACTGGTATCCGAGTATCCGGTATTTTGTTTTTTGCTCATTCGGTTAATCTTCGAAATGAAAAATGTGTTTTTTTCGCCACGATATTTTGCTTCTACTATATTTTTATACGTATTTATGTAAAATTATATTCGGTGAAAATGAAGTCGCCTGAAAGGTCGATGTTACCGTGGTCTGTCTTTTGAACAAATTTTCGCCTGACCTTTTAGTTTCCGAAATTCCAACAACATCCCTACTTATTTTATCAGGAACTTTTTCGAACTCATACAGACAAAAATGTTTAGTTCTTAAAATTTGTGTTTGAATTCCCCCCCTCCCTCCCCATTGAGAACGATCTTTGCTTTGACCTGGACAATAGTAGATTGCGTGCGATGGGTTACTACAGGCTTTAGCCCCAAGGAGTTTGCTACCCAAATTGGGGGACTAATACTACCTACTAAATTAACACGAGAATTTTTAGAGTTTGGCTGTGTTAGCACGCCTGCCTACTTGGCTAAAGTGTCTTAATGTCCGACGAAAACAACGGCGCAGTCGGTTTGGTGGACGATCCAAATTTTCAAAAAAGTATTCTGCACTAAGGTTTTGTGGGCGAATTTCTTTGTGTGATTTACTGACCAGAAGAGGCTGATGCCGAAGGTGTAGACAACTCCGGTAGGCTCCTCTCCGCGACAGTTCTCTTCTTGGATCCCATCTGCTGCAGCTGCTTGAGGTCGGCACTCCTGATCCCCGAGTTATTCTCAGACTCCCTTACCACCACCTTACCATTGCGCGCACCACACGAATTTAACCTCTCCTTGATCTAGCAACTCGCTTTTGTTTTTCATAGCAGCTTAACAGTATCTTTGGACAAGTGTTCGTCGATTAAAATAGGATTGTCTTCGACCCCGAATTTGGCATCTCAAAGCTTCTCTTACGTTTTGAGCTTCTGATTAAGTTCGGTTTTATCTCCAGGTTATTCAACTTCGTGATAATTGGCTGAGGTTGCTTTTTGCTGGGGAGCCTGTGGATTGCACCGGTATGATAATCCATAAGCTGGACTTAGGAGCTATGAAAAACACCTAGGCAGTTACAGAAAGAAAAACCATTAACATCCGTAGAGTTTAATCCAACACTTGGAACAATACCGCACAGAAATTTCGGGTTTGTTCAAATTCCAATGTTACACTTTGTAGTATAATGGAGATTCAGTATTTTAAATTAAAACATGCCTGTGTCCTTTCACATCCCTTACACCCCGTGCAATAATCTCCATCCTCTGGAATCAGGGAAGACTACAAACACGACGGACTGACGGTGTTTCAGCATCATCAAAGTCTCATGTAGCGAAGTCTTTAAAATCAAACTTCGAGGCAACGTAAAATCAATATCCCGCCGAAAAGAATTCGTTGGTGATATTAGAAGAAGGAAGCTGAACAGTTAACATCATCTTAATTAAATTGGGAAAATTTGATTACAAGTCGAAGGGAAGTCATCATTTACGTGTGATATTAGGAACACCCATTCATTTTTCTTTCGTTTTGATTGGCTGATACTCCCCTAACTAGTAAAACAATCTTAGCTGCTCGAGACACGTATCTGCTAATCACTTTGGCGCAAAAGCAAAGAAGGAGGTATTATTTGATAAATTAGCACGAGTATATTCTTAGTTCACTCGTAAATCTGTCTTCGAATGTGGATTTTTGTACCATCGAATCATAGAACTTTTATGTTTTCTAAAAATCAACTTTAAAAAGAGTTGTAATTCGCAAAAACGAGTGTGTTGTTGTGTTTTCTGTGAGAAGGAAGAACAGTTTCGAGTTCTAAACAAAATTCGAACCGTTTAACATTTTCAGTATCGTATTTTCGAATAAAAATGATCTTAAAATTGCAAATACTTTTTATAATAAAAAACCCCAAGGAAGGTGGACCTGGAAGTCGCCTGATAACAAAACAACAAACGAAATTGACCACTTGCTAACTAGCAATCTAAGCATGATAAACAATATCAAAATAATTCGTAGATTTGCTTTCTCCTCGGATCACAGACCTGGTTTATGTACTGTTGTAATAAAAAATGAGCTCTCAAAAAATCCCCGAAATAAGGGTAAGTCTTATTCCAATAAAATAATCCCGGTTTCCTCCAAAGGCGATGCTGAACAAGTTCTATTAGACTATATTGGCCAGGTCGATTGGAATAATTTGAATAAAGATAACTTTCAGGAAAACTATGATTGGCTGATTTCGTCTTTGGAAAATGTAATGAACGAATTTGGCATAAATAAAAGTGTTATTAGAACGAAACACAAACTTAGCTCAAAAACCAAAAATCTTATAGCCAAGAGATCAGCAATCAAACAAAAAATTAACCTGACTAGAAATGAACAGACTGAATTAATGGAAATTAAAAAACTGATCAAAAAAGAAATCAGAAATGATATTCAAAAATTTGACCAAGATTTAATCAAAGAAATCATAGAATCGACCTGGTCAACTAGACAGACCAGGAAAGCACTAGCCAAAGGCAAATGGCTTCTTCCCAAAGTTAAAAATGAGAGAGATGAACTAGTTTATGATAGAAATACAATTGCTAGAACGGCAACAAAATTTTATAAAAAATTGTATGATGACAACAGAGTTGAGGAGGAGGAAAGTGAGGCTGGTCACTGCGGAGACTCAGTCGTCAGTCCAAAAATTCAGAGGAGGGATGTTGACGGAGCAATTACCTCTTTAAAATCCAATTGTGCACCAGGGCCGGATAAATTAGAAAATTCAACACTAAAAGCATTCAAAAAAGCTCTCATTTTTCCGCTAACGTCAATATTTAACTGCACTCTCTCGCTGGGTCTTGCGCCAGAGCAATGGCATCTCTCTGAAATTATACTCCTTCATAAAAAAGGTGACAGGTCAGATATTAACAATTATCGGCCCATAAGCCTCTCGTCCAATATTTGCAAACTTTTTATGAAAATTCTCAAAAATAAAATTTATCAGATTCTAGATTCACAGCAACCGGCCGAACAAGCTGGTTTTAGGAAAAATTGCAGCACCATTGACCATATTCATACACTAAGTCAAATTTTTGAAAAAGCTAGGGAATTCCAACAAAAAGTAGCAATTATGTTTGTGGATTTTAATAAAGCATTCGATTTGTTATTTCACGATAAAATTTGGCTAGCTCTGAATAACCAAGGGGTCCCTCAGAATATCATTCAAGTCCTGAAAAAACTCTACTCCAAATCAGAAGCAATAATTGGGTTGGAAGGTAACACAGAAAAATTCAAAATCAGGAGGGGGGTTAAACAGGGCGATCCGCTATCACCCAATATATTTAATGCAGTGCTCGAAGAAGTCTTTAGAAAATTTGACTGGGAAGGGATGGATATCAACATGGGGAAAATCCACTTCTTTGGAAAAATTAAATACTTGAACAATCTGCGCTTTGCTGATGACATAGTGCTAATTGGTAAAAATAACGAAGAACTAAAAGCTACGGCAACTGACCTAGCGAGAGAGAGCAAAAAGTGGGGTCTTTCAATAAACTTTGGTAAAACAAAAATCATGACAAATATCAACAAAATTGAAAACAATATCATTGAAATTACTGAAGAATACACATATTTAGGCCAGAATATGACACTTGAAAATCGTACTAAAAATGAAATTAAAGTGAGGAAAGCTAAGGCTTGGAGAGCCTTTTAGACCAAAAAAGCCATTCTCAGAGGTAATCTGAAACTAAAATCTAAAATTAAAATTTTGGAAAGTACTATTTATCCGGTCCTAACCTATGGGGCGCAAACTTGGGCGTGCACAAAAAAGCAAATACAAAAAATAAGAATAACGCAACATGCAATGTTAAGGAATATTTTGGGTATTAAAATTCAAGACAAAATCAATATTTCAGATATTTTTACTAAAACAAATGCAAAAAGTGTAGTTAAAAAAATACAAAATTTAAAACTTAAATATGCAAGGCATGTGGCAAGACAACCTGAGGACAGATGGAGTAAGATCTCCACGTTTTGGCATCCTAGAAGAGGCAAGCGCAAAGTGGGCAGACCTCCACTGAGATGGGCTGACGGAGTAGTCGCAGTGGCCGGGCCAAGCTGGCCTCAAAAAGCCAAAAACAGAAAACTTTGGATTGGCTTGATCGAAGCTCATACACAGAAATGTGTTATTGGGTGAGGGATAAGTGGATCTCCACTTACCTAAATATTAAATGGTATGTTATAGTAATAGTTAAGATTCGTTGTCCAACCGAGTACAAGAGCAATACATAAATAAATAAATAAATAAATAAATAAAAAATGTTCAGTGGCGTAGCCCCCACCGTGACCTTTTTTTTTTTTTTTTTTTTTTTTTTTTGCTACAGTAAATTTAGGACAACTTGATAGAGAAGGATATTTTACAAATTTCGTTTGCCCTCTTCTCTTGAAAGAATCCTGGCTACGCTACTGGTAGTGCAGGTACACATCAGAGTTTAGGTGGCGTAGATTTGAATCCCAAACGGGAGGAGATGTGGAAGCTATAGGTCCGTAGCCAGACTATGATTCTTGAGGGGGGTAAATGATATAGTGGGGAGGGCAAATTATGTTTTGAAAATCTGTTAAAATCAAGTACATAAGTGCATATATATATATACAATAGGTTTTTTGACCGAGGTGAAATCCGGATAAAAAGTGGATAACCCGAGATCCGCTTTAAAATACTTGTATTTCGGAGTATATTTTATGTCGAAATACTTAGAAATATAAGTTTAATCGTTACACCCACAGAGAGGTAAGAAAATTGGAAAAGAAATTAGATGATAAATTCAGCACAGCGTGAGATCCAGTATAAAAAATAGATAAAATGAAATCACATGCATATATGGTAGAAACTTACTGACCAAGTTGAGATCCTGCTGCTTTGCCAGCAATGCAGGGTGAATAATCATGCTCGAATGTAAGGTTTTGTATAAATCGCACTGTCTGGCTAAATTCTGGGTAGGAAGATACGAGCGTTTTTTGTCGCCTGAATTCCAGTCCCTGATCTTTTCAAAAATCATGTTCTTAATTTATCATTCGCGGTTAGACGCAGGCGTATTTTTTCGTATAAAACCTAATTAAAACGTGACTGAGATTCTGACTTAATCCGAACCCTAATCAGATTAATTACTAATTTATAAAGTGCAACATAATGTAAATCGAAATGTTCAAAGATGGTGAAAAAACCCCTTTCCGATTCTACCGAAATCAAATGTCATTGCAGAAAATTTTACCGAAAAATTAAATCCTAGTACAAACTCAGGAAATTCGAAGAACCCTGAAATAAGGAATAAGTTAGACTTGAGAGAACCTTAGAAAAAATTAAACGGAAACGGGAGGCACTTTTACAAAAGTTAAAAACTTATGAATTGAGTGAAAAAGTCGACCTCAACATTCCAAAAATTAACCTCGTTCATGTCTCATATGATCAATTCCAATCTGGACGATAATAATCTTATTGGGAAAATTTATTAAAACAGAGAAGGGCTACTAAGCGCGTTCTAGAAAAAAGTTGTATTGGATCTTTCATATAGAAAATTTAACAAGAAACATTTTATGTTATATGCATTTCGGTCCTGAAGTCGATATGTTCCGAGATATTCGCGGTTCTTTGTAAAATCTCAGTTTTACACAAAGCGGCACGGGCTAATGACCCCAGAATGAGCTCAAATTTTTTATGGCGAGTTTCTACGTCCACTGGAACAAATTTCAGTGCAACCCTAATCAATTGGCGAAAACTTGTATAATAAGGATCACCCTAATGGGCAGTGCTGCACATTAAGACTCCTGAAAAAAAAAAAATAAAAATATTCAGAATAAAATATCATATTATTTCAAATTCGGTTACGAATGCATGAGAGTCACGAAGGAAAGAACTGAGAAATCGAGAGAAAAATTAAAATAGGATTGTGATAAAAACACCAAAAACCAAAACTCAAAATACAGGAGATAAAATTGTAATCCAGAATAAAGTAAGCCAAAAAGCAAAAAGTAAAAAAAATATTGCCGAAGTCATATCTTCTTTTTTTGATTAAAAAGTAGGTACTTACCTATACTCGCAATTTTTCTCTTTGAATAAAACAATAAATTAAATAAACCTCTGTCAATAAAGAAAGAAAATTGTTTTTTCTTTTTTTCTACATGCTCGAAAAACGTCTTATTTGTAACCACTTTTCAGTGCAAGAAGTGAAATTTCCCAAGCGACACTGTACTATGTAAACAAAACACCATGAAGGATGCAAAAATAATCCAGTTTTGCACTAGAGCAAAAAAGTGACGTCAAAATCGTATGTTTACTTGGCAGTTGACAGTAGAAGGCAGGTTCACACTAGACGGACAGGCGCGTCGTTTTCGTCGCTTATGCGTGTTTTGATACATAAGCGTTCCAGCAACTCCTACAAAACAGTGTTTGGAACCGATTCAATTTTTCGTTTTGATCGGTTTCGGGCTTTGTAGCTTCCATTTAGGTTGGTTTCGGTTCGGAACTTCCATTTAATTTCTCAATAGGTTTCGGTTTCGGTCATGAGACCGATTTAAAATACTGAAAGGGTCTTATTTCGGTCTTTCATTGCTGAGCCGGTTTTGGTTATGGTCTTCACTTCACTTCACAGTTCACATAATGAATCGGTTTCAGTCGGGCTCAAAAGATCTTTCTCAAACAAAATAAAAATCTCATCATTTCTATAGTCAAATCAGCCGTAATTGGAAACCAACCATAAGATATGAACTGTAGCATCGACTTACTTGGGAATGGGCATTGGCAGGTTGAATTATTCTGTAGATCAGTTCAAATATCTAACTCTTTTACTAGGTCGGCAACAAAGAAGAATAGATAACAGAAAACCGCCTTGACCAAAGACCAATTGGGACCTTTTCATTTAATTGGTTAACGGTCTTGACGCAGATATGAGCAGTCGGTTTTGGTTTCAGTTAAACCTACATTTCAAACATTTAGTTTGTGTTTTGGTTAATGACCAGTTGAGTTTAAGGTTTTAGGTCTTAATTTGGTCTTTTACACATTAAAGGGTTTGGGTTTCGGTCTCATGAAACTGTTGAATTTGAATGGGTTCCGGATTCGGTTTCGGTTCCGGTTCCAAACACTGCTACAAAATACTGCTTTTCGAGCATGTATTAAAAAAAAATAAAAAATAGTTTGCAACTTTTGCAAGAAGCGCGTTATTCGCTCGTGCATTTTGCAGCACTCGCCACGAATAACGCGCTTCTTGCACTTGTTGCAAAATATTACTATTTTTGATGCGAAAAAAATTTGGCCTTCGATTCGAAAATTTAATAAATTATCCACGATAAGAAATTTTAAAAGTGTAGAATAGTCACTCATTCTACGTGGTGCATTATACACATATAATAAGAAAAATCTACGCCAGTTTATTCTACGGCATAACCCTAATGCGGAATGAACGAGAAAGGAATCAGTGAGATACCAAAATGAAGTTTCAAAAAAATGTATAGTAATCCCTAATCTTACTGGGGTGATTAGTTCTCAGGGGAGCAAATGACTGTGCCAGGCCCCCCTGGCTACGGGCCTGGGAAAAATGATACAAACGGGAGAGATGAATTTTGAAATTCATAAAAAAATACAATAGTTGCCTTTTTGGAAACCAGTGGGGAACCTCTCCCCATACCTACGCCACTGTAGATTTTTTTTTAATGAGCATTTGGTTTCAGATTCTTGAATAATTATGTCCTACTCAACTGAATACTGTGTGATCTTACTGAATTCGAAATTTGTGGATTTAAGGTTTCGTGTTTCTAAAAATTTTAAAAAGTAGGGTCTCTTAGTTTCGGATTTCCAACAACCAATTGAACAGGCTTGGTTCCGTCGGGAACTCTCTACTGCCGACCACATTCTGGTGCAGAACTTATTAATCGAGAAGCAAGAAAGTATAATTTTGAAGTACATTTTATGTTTATAGACCACCAAAAGGCGTTCGACTCAGTGTATCACTCGACAGTGTGGAAAGCACTTGAACAGCAAGGTGTGGGTGGGGAGGTGTTCAAGAGTCCTCTCTCAGGTATCTCTACTCCAATTCTGAAGCCCATGTGAAATTGAACATTAAAGGTGAAAGCTGGAATTACGAGTGGGAAGAGGCGGGAAACAGGGAGATCTCCTCTCTCCCAACTTATTTAATTTTCTCGAATTAGTATTCAGAGAATTAGAGCGGAAATTGAGGGGAACTTGAGTTAATGGTTGCTGGATCAACCCACCTCCGGTTCGCGAATGATGTGCTAAGTGACAAAAACATAGGTGAATTGAAAGAAATGGTGCGCGAACTACGAAAAGCTAGGAATAAGTTTGCTTATCCATGAACTTTACCAAAATAAAGTTACTGTCGGAAAAAAGGGAAATGGTCGTTCTGGATGGTCACGAAATTGAATTGGTAGACGAATACAAATATTTGAGCCAAATTATATCATTGAAAGATAGATCGGAAAAAGAAATAAGCGCTCTCATAGCGCAAATGCTTGGAAAAATTTTTGGTCGCATAAGCATATTTTAAAAAGAAATAAAAGGTTGGTATAAACACAAATTAGAATTCTGGAATGTTGCGTGGTACCTGCGCTGTTGTACGGAGCACAGACCTGGGCCTTAACCAGTCAACAGACAAAAAGACTCGAGACGACATTCAACAGAATATTGAGGAGTATTTTGAATATTAGGCTAAGTGACAAAATTAGTTTAGTTGAAATCAGGAAAGGAACCAGAGCAAAGAAAATTGGCCTTAGCTCAGGTACCCGGGGCACTTCGTGAAAGGCTATGACATCTGGACAAAGAGGCTAATGCACTGGACTCATAGGGACCTGGAAAAGGGGAAGAGAGCGTCCCCATGTTAGATGGAGGGATCTGATGTGTAAGAACCTCGGATTTTCGGATTCCTCCAGTTTATAGCCGCAGAGTTTAACTAAATTGGAAGCGTGCGGTGGAGGCTAATGTCCACAGATGGGCGGACAGGGAGGGTTAGCGGCCTATCTGACCAAGTACAGTTCAGTTAAATTCTAAAACTCAGTTTTCTTCTCTTTTGTTATGTCTTATCTTGTTTTGTTTCAATTGTAAGATTTTCTTTTCTTATTATAAACGTATCCAAATTGATGTATGTATTTTATTCCCAGCCGCGCCGCACCGGTAAGGGAAATAAATAATTCAGGGTGGCCACTCAAATTCTTCCGCAAAAAAATTGAAAAAGTGACCAAAACGACCAAAATTTCAAGAGTTTTAGCCGCTTGTGTACCAATTTTTTAGGACTGTATACGCTGTCGGAACAAAATTCTAATTATTATTATTTTCTATGAAGCACATTCAGCTCAAAATTCAAATATTTGAAGTGAAGAAAAAAGAAAATAAGAAAAAAAAAACTTTTATGGGCAAGTTGAATTTCGGATCCCTCTCTTCTAGAGTCGCGGAGTCCAGATTAAGTTGGAGGCGTGCGGTGAAGGCCTATGTCCGGAGATGGGCCAACTAGGAGGGTTAACAGCTTATCCGATTAGGTACAGCTCAGTTAAAATCTAAAATTCGTATTTTTCTTCCCTTTTGTTATGTCTTATCTTGTTTTGTTTCAATCGTAAGATTTTCGTTTCTTTATTGTAAACGTTTTCAATATTGATGTCTGTAAGGTTCTCTGCCGCGTCTCACTGCCAGGCGAAAAAACAAACAAATTATTATGGATAGGGACTCTTACATTATCTGCCCATATTAACTTTTTTAAATAAGTTGAAGTAAAATTATCGATTTTGTAATTTGGGCGCCTGTGAGTGGCAGACTAGGCAAAAGATTATACATATGTGTCAGTAATATTGATTCGTCCTAAAGTGCGGTGTGGCACGTCGTTATTGAATAAGTCGTTAGACGATTAAGTATAGAGTCATTGGATGGGGGGGGGGGGGATGAATCCCGGGTTAATAAGTGAACTCCATCTCTATTTCTAATGACTTGTAACTCTGGAGAAAAAGAGAACCGGTGGTGATAAGTGAATCAGTTCCATTTCTGTTCCTCATTTCTCAGAAAAGTCATTAGAGACAGAGATGGACCTAATTCACGTATTACTTTGAGGTTCATGTTTTTCCACACTGATCCTCTTTTCTAATTTTACTCTCATCCCGTGCCCTGGAATCCGCCCTTTCGAGCATTACTTCAGGGACTTCGGGGAGGCTGTTAGGGCTGTCTTAGCCCTCTTCTCGTCTTGCCGAAAAACTGGCCTAGGTCGAAATGCAGCGAGTCGCTACGTGGGCGCGAACCCGGGACCTCCAGATTCCGAGACCAGCGCGCTATCCACTCGGCCAACCAGGCCCCCTCCCCCCACTGACCCTATTATCCTTCTAAATCACAAAGGAAGAAGAAAGAAGTTGTTTTTTTTTTTTAAGAATCTTTATTAAAAATAATCGATAAATGTAGAGGAGAAAATAAAAACAAGTTTGCTACACAACTAAATAATAATTTAAATTTACAATGTAACAAGTTTAAAAGAATAGAAAAAATATTTTATACAATGACTGGCAACTTAACACATGAATAGTACAAAGTACATACTTAATACGAGAAAGTAACATAAAAAGAGGGTACAGCGAGCGAGTAAATAAAATTCACGAAGAGGGCAACGAAGTTCGTAATACTGATTTTATTTTTCCTTTCATCGTTGAATGCCTCGGAGCGATTTTGACTAGAATATTTTTTCAGATCAGATTTGGGGAAAAGTAGGCCACGTTTATTGTTCGTGAAACGCAAATAAATTCGTAATTATTACATACTTTTGATGGTTTATTTTTGTTATTATAGATGGTACGATATTGCACAGATTCGCAGTCTTGGAGGGGAAGGCAGGGTAACGAAGAATTTGACTTTAACTAATTGCATTTCCAAGTCAAAAAGAAATGTGCGAAAAATGTAGAACGCAGTCTTTCAAGATACTACTTACGTCTTAGTAAGAAGAAATTGGAAGAAAAAATAGCACGTAGTTGGTTAGCAAAGCATAATAATAATTGTCTTCAGAGTTCAAATAAATGCCAGTGGGTGGAAGAAGCATAGGGAGGGTGTCCATCGTCGTGGATGTTACCATCTTGTCTCAATACCTTTTATTTTTTAAATTTTTGTTTCAAGTTGTTTTTTACCAGTAAAGTGGTATTTATTCACCCAGATTGGAAGCATTGAGAAGTTCAATTTACTGTCAGTGACTTCATATTTCCAGAAAGGATGGCGTAAATTTCTGTTACTAGGGTTTTCAGTTCACTGTCATGGTCAGTCGTTGACTGGTGCAGAGATACGTGCCTAATGTATTTTTCAGCCCAAAAACGGCAATACTCATACAGTTTTGATCCCTGAACACGATCCAGAAACCAGATCGTAGTCAGGAAAAATGTTGAAAATTACTGAATTAGGAAACCCACAAACTTTTTTTTTTAAATAAAATTATGAACCCTTTACTTTTGAATTTTTGAAGTTCAGCTATGGGTAATTCTCCAAAAACTGAGAATATTGAACAATGCTGAAGGTCTTAAAGCGTCTCAAATACGTCTGAAAGTCTTTGTTTTTCTCCCAAAAGCAGGAAAAAAGTTGGAAAACACTCGTTTTTACAACTCCCACTGACAAACTAGGAAACTCACAAATTTTTTTTTTTTTTAAATTATGAATCTGTTACTTTTAAGTTCCTGAAGTTCAGTTATGGGTCATTTTTCAAAAACTGAGAATATTTTGTTACCAGCAAATTTTGAACTTTACTTTCGTTTTTTTCTTTGGAGGGAGAAGGGGTTCTTTTTAGTAATATAATAACGTTCGTAACAAATTCCACCAATCCGATTCATCAGATAGGACAATTACCTAAGAGACGATGTTATATTCACATGATGGCGAATTATTCTTGTAATTTGCAGAGAGCCTGTTTAGGAAAATAGCATCCGGGAAGTCGTATAAGAGAGGACCTTCACAAGTATGAAATGACCTACCTTTTGCTCGTTGATATTAGTTAAATTTTTATATTCTGTTCAGGATAGATAGTTTGGCTTAGTTTACAACAATTTTTGTTGTTATTAAATTCTTAATAAATTTAAAGCATTAATTTTGTGTGACTCATTATGATATATGTACAAATGTACATCTATACGCCGGGTAGTCCGTTTTCCTTCCGCCACAGGAAAACTCCGTTACGCTGAACGAAGTATGACTCAGTTGTGTCGCCAGACGAACAGTCTCTTCGACAGGAATTTCAAGGGAAATATTTGGGGAAAACTCCAATGGCTTTTGAAGAATTTTATGAAGAATATTCGGGAAATATTTTATAAATCGCCAAAGAATTTCATCGGGAATCTTCGAGAAAAATCTCCTATTCAGGAAAAATTTGCGATAATTTTCGAAGAATTTCATCGGACATCATTGAGAAATATCTCCGAATATTTCAGGCGAATTTTGTCAGGAAAATCTCCAATGATTCCTGACAATTTCATAATGAACCATCGAGAAGTATCTCTGATGATTTTGGAAGGATATCCTTAGAAAATTTTTGATGCTTTTCAGCATTTCAGCTTTTCAGAAATTTTCATCAAAAAAGTTCGGGAAAAGTCTCCAATGATTTCTAAGGAATAAATCAGAAATTTTGGAGAAAAAATGAAATGATTTCCGGAGAATTTCATCGGAAATATTCAGAAAAGAGTCCAATGTTTTTCAAAGAATTTCTGCGAAAATCTTCGGGAAAATTTCCCGATAATTTTTAAAGAATTGCATCGGAAATTTTCGGAAATGACTACGATAATTTCCGAAGAATCTCATCGAAAATTATTCTAATGAAATTATTCTGTAGACATCATCGGAGGTTTTCCCCGAACATGACTGATGAAATTCTTCTGAGATCATCGAAATTTTTATCCCAAAAAATTCCGAGGAAAATATCTGGAAATTATCGAAATATTTTTCTGAAGATAACCTTCAAGAATCATCGAAGGTACTTCTCAATAATTTCCGATAAAATCCTTTGGAATAATTGCAGAGTTTTCCTAAAATTTCCCTAAAATTTCTTCTGAAATCATCGGGTAATATTTTTCAGAGATGTCCGATAATAATTCATTGAAAATGATCAGAAATTTACCCTTAATATTTTCGATAAAGTTCGTTGGAAATAATCTTTGAAAATCTAAGGAATCGTTCCGGATATTTTTCATGAAATTTCTTGGAAATAATAGAAGGTTATTTCTGAAGATTTCCGGTACAATTCTTCAAAACGCTTGGTGTTATTCCCCGAGTGCTTTCGACAAATTTCCAAAAATTATCAGGAAATTTTTCGAAGAATTTTTATGAAATTATTTGGAAAACAATGGTGATCATTTCTAAAGATTTCCGATGCGATTCGGCGGATATTATTGGAAATTTTTTCCGAAAATTTACAATGAAATTGATTAAAAATCATCCGAGATTTTTTCCGAAGATTTGCCATGAAATGCTTCGAACATTTTTCCGGAAGATTTTCGATGAAATTCATCAGAAACCATCGAAGTTGTTTTCCGAAAATTTCCGATGCAATTCTTTGAAAATTATCGGGAAATTTTCCCGAAGATTTTCGAGGAATTTCTTTGGAAAACACTGGACATTTTCCTGAATATTTCCCATGAAATTCTCCTGAAATCATTTCATTCTTTCTCCAAAATTTCCGATTAATTCCTTAGAAATTTTTGGCGAAAATTTCTGAAAAGCATCAAAAATTTTCTGAGGATATCTTTTCAAAATCATCAGAGATACTTCTCGATGATTCGTTATGAAATTGTTTGGAATCATTGGAGACTTTTTCTAAAATTTCTCACAAAATTCGCCTGAACTCATTGGAGATATTTCTCAATGATGTCCGATGAAATTCTTCGAAAATTATCGCAAATTTTTCCTGAATAGGAGATTTTTCTCGAAGATTCCCGATGAAATTCTTTGGCGATTTATAAAATATTTCCCGAATATTCTTCATAAAATTCTTCAAAAGCCATTGGAGTTTTCCCCAAATATTTCCCTTGAAATTCCTGTCAAAGAGACCGCTCGCCTGGCGAAACAACTGAGTCGTGCTTCATTCAGCGTAACGGAGTTTTGCTACGGTGGAAGGAAAACCGACTAACCCTGTATATAATTGATAATGTTCTCATCTCAAAAACTAAAGTTGATAGAGTAAAACCGGCAGGGACTTGGCGGAAAGTTGTTTCTGGAGGGGTAAAAATTGTTAAATTCTCAACTGACTCAACTCAAAATTCTCAAGTATCAAAGTTTTTTTGTATCAACTAAAATAATCTCTTTTGACTCGTTGGATTTTCCCAACTTTTGATCCATCCTACACTAAAATCTTCCAATTCCGATGGAAGCTGGGGGGAGCTGCCTCTCCTCGTGCCCATTTCTTAGTTTCGTCCCTGAAAACTAACATCATTTTTGGGATCAGCGTATCAAAATTAGGCAAGAATGAATTTCAATTCTTCCGCACCAAATTGGCTGTTGGGCTGTGTAATTGAAATCAATTTTCAAGAACTCGTTTCAGCTCCCAATCAGTGTTGGAAGAACGAACGAGAACGAGAAGAAAAACGACATGTTCTTGGTTATTATTCTCAGAACGAAAACGAGAACAAGAACATGATGCGATTGAGAAAGGGAACGGGGATGTTGGTAATTAGGAGGGGGAGAACGAGGCGCATATAAACGAAAACCATGCAGTTAGAGAAGAACAGACGAGAACGAGAAGAAAAACGGCATGTTCTCAGTTATTATTCTCAGAACAAGAACGAGAACATGAACATGATGCGATCGAGAAAGAGAACGGGGAACTGAAACGTTGGTAATTAGGAGGGGGAGAAAACGAGGAGCATATAAACAAAAACCATGCAGTTAGAGAAGAACGAACGAGAACGAGATAATTTTTGCGTTCTTCCACCTCCTTTGCACAGCCCTGGAACAGAAAGTTGAATGTTGGAAATCAAAATTATACTCGTTATTCTTAACTAGGAAGTTGGAAGTTAGAAGCTCAGAAGTTGGAACCAGCTCAAGTGGGAGTTGTTTATTTTTAACTTTTTATAAACTTCTCATCTAAAAATACGTTCCTTCCCGTCCTAACACTGGATTGGTGGATTGCTGGATTCGCATTTTAACCACCGATTAATTTTTAACCAAGTTTAATAATACTGGCTCTTGTTTGTCATTTGTGAAACGAGCGAGCTAATCTGTTCAGGTGCTTTCATCAGTGCTTTCGTGCTTTCTCTGCTGGTAGAAAATGATTCGGAGCAAGAGAGCAACATTAAATTAAGAAACCTGGTTTGCAAGAAGAGCAAAAGCAGTTGGAGTTGATGATCCAACAAATGAGCAGGGAGTTGACATCTCTAATCAGTAATCAGGAGTCAGGACTGGAACGGAGGTTGGAAGTTGGAAGTGGAAGTGGATTTTTTTATTCCAACTTTTCCAGCCCTGCCTTTGCAGCTGGCGCAAAAGTAAAATTCTGAAAGCCTAAAACCATCAATTATGAATTTTTTTAATGAAAAAAAAAATCAACCTACAGTACTTGGATGTTAGAGGAACGAACAAGAACGAAAAGAAAAACGGCATGCTCTCGTTCTCGTTCTCAGAACGAGAATGAGAACGAGAACACAATGAGATTAAGAACAAGAATGGGAACAATATGGAAACGGGAACGAGAACAAGAACGTTGGGAATTTGAAGGTAAGGAGAACAAAGAACATGGATGAGGACCATATGCAGTTAGAGAAGAACGAACGGGAACAATGATTTTTCCGTTCTTCCAATACTGCTCCCAATGGACGAAGCTCCAGCAGGATTCCTCGAGATTTTGAAAACATTAATCTTAATAATATGCTCCACTTACCAACTATACCAAGCTTAAGCTTTCTGCCAATTTTTGTCGTACTGTTTTCCCTCCTTTCTCCCGTGACTCACTAAATATTTCCCTCGAATGTTTGACTTATTCCATACGTGGATTTGGTGTGGATTGTTTTAGAACATATTTCAGAAGGGTTGAAGAGAACGATATAAAAAAAAAAAAACTAAACGTGATGGGAAAGATGATTCAGACTGCAGAGTATAAAAGAGAGACGACTATGCGAGTATTATAACTTTTAGGTAAATGAACATGAATAATTTTCACTCTTAAGGAGTATGTGCCAACGACGAATGATGCGTCCCTAAATGGTGAAAGTACGCGGCGGCGGCGGCGGCGGCACCGTACGTTTGGTTGGCGGAAAACGGACTGGTCTGCGGGTAATGGTGAGCGGTATAAGCCAACGGATGGAAAAACGGCGGTCCGCTGGTGGGAGGTGGAGGTGGCACCGTCGGACTATTAACGTCCATACCGGGATTTTGTTTTTTCCACTTGGTACGTCGATTCTGAAACCAAATTTTTACTTGCGTTTCCGTCAGCGACAGGGAAATGGCTAAATTCAATCTTTCGCACACGGACAGATAGCGGGTGGTTTTGAATTTATTCTCCAGCGCCACGAGTTGTTCGTAGGTGAAGGCGGTGCGCGCCCGTCGCGGTTTGCCGCTGTTTTTACTGCTCGACTCGGACGACGATTTCCCGTTGGACCTTTTAGCGCCATTGCTGGACGAGCCGCTGCCGCCGCGTTTCGCGCCGTTCGGCTCCAGCTCTTCGCTGACGTCGCTCTTGTCCGCCTCGCCGCCTATACTCACATCGTCGTCTTCGTCTTCGCTGAACTGCTGCGCGATTTCCGATCCTGTCAACATGTCAACGTAACGAACGCTTAATTATTGAGGCTGTCGAAACAGGAAAATTACGAGTATAATACGTGCAAAGGGGACAAAATTTAACGAAGACAGTTGACTCAGGATTGTACAAAATGAATGTTAAGAAGCTCACTCGTGCATGTAGGAAGTATTTCCATGCTTATAGACCTGATGATAAATTAGTACCTCCTCTGTGTGTGCTACCTGGGCATATCGAGGGGGCTTAAAGAAAAAACCTAAAAGCACATATGTAGAAGGAAAACTCCGACGTATAAACTCTAATGAAAGCGAAAGGGAAACTACGAGTACATCAGTATTGACATATCTATTGGCTGTCCCTCCCACCCTATTTCCGATCGACACTGAACTTGATTCCATTTCGGTTCACAGTTCAGTTTAGTTATGCGTATTGCGTGAAGCCAATCAGTATGATTCAGCTATCCATGGTTACAATTCAGTTCAGTGATCCACATTTCCATTAAATGTGACGCGCCATGAGAAATCATACCTTCGGGTGAAGAGGGTCGAAAATGAAATTTTGACTGATTCTAATAGAGAAAAGTATGGAAAATCCAATGCCGCAAACCGCAGCTCAATCGGAACAAAATGCTCAGAGATATGCCATTTTGAAGTTGGAAACTACTAAAAAGTACTTTTCGAGAAAAACAGCTAAAAGTTTTTCGTTCGGACATTGCTTAAATTACCAAGTTCTCCGAAGGTATTATGATTGAAAATTAGCCCCCCCCCCGAGTAAAATTTTATGAGGAATTCAATGGTGTAGGTTTCAGGTTTGCTAAAATAAAACTGACAAATGTATGCAAATAAAGTTTATTATTAAAAAAATGTATGTAAATGACGTTGATTATAAAAAAAATCTATCATACAAAAAATTCCAAAAAAAAAAATGTTTTACAAAAATTATAAAAATCAAACAAATAAACAACGAAACAAGCGAGTATGGGTGCCTAAAATGTTCTTCAGATACTCTAGAACACATTTCCGGCAAAAAGTCATTTTTGATCAAAATCAATTTTCCAACGTGTTTTGGCGTTTTTCTTGAAAACAACTTTTTCACCCAAAGGTATGGTTTCTCATGGCGCGTCACAAATTATTTTTCCTTCCAGGTATCTGCTCATTGATCTTGATCTTTGCTGCGTGGCTGCAGCCTACGGCCGATAAATTTGCTATGCTTTAAAAGTTTGACATCTTACAGCCGTGAGTATACTAGAGCAAAAACTGTACCCCCTCTCCCGACACGCTCGACGCTCCAAACGACATTCTTCCAGCCATGTGCTCATTGATCTTGATCTTAGCTGCGCGACTGCAGTCTGCTGCCATGTTGTTAATAAAAATCTCCGTTAGGGTATGATACACTCCTGTTACTATATGGCGTTATATTACTGACCTGAGTATACTTGAGCGAAAACCGTGTTTGGACCTGTGGCGATGCTCGTTTATAAATTTTTTTACAGTTACAGTTATAAGACGGTGCGTAATATTGTGTAATCGTTCTCCCCTTCTTTTTGATTAGAACATACTACTTAGTTACCATATTTACTTGTGTAGTTCTGTGTGGGGTGGATTTTGGCGGAATCAACGACCCTTACTCCCCCACTCTCGCTGCGCCTCGTTCCGGCCAAAAAACCACGGTGAACCGGTTGGTGGCTGCGGTGACCATTCGCTGAAGTTCGGTTTCCGAACGGCCGGCGATTCTGAGCGTAGGACAGGGGTCGCTCAATGGGACCAGCCCCGCAAGTGGTCCCACAGCAGAGTTGGGCGTTATTCGAATAATAATCATGAATAACATCTCAATCATTATTCGTTATTCATTATTCGTAAACACATAAAATTATTCATCAATCATTATTCAGTAAAATGAAGATGTGAATAATATTCGTCAATCACCGTTATTCGTTATTCATTGCGGACGCAGTAACAAAACAAAAAATGTAACGAGGATCAGTGGCGTAACCAGGATTTTTCCAAAGGGGGCCGGGGGGCAAAATAAGATTTTCAAGGGAGAAAAATTCGAAAATTGAAGTATTTTTTAAAAATCGCCAATATTAGAGGACTATGTAAAAATATTGGGGGGGGGGATTTGTGTGTGAGGGATTTTTCTTGGGGGATTTTTGGGGATATATTTTTTGGACATTTGGGGAGGGGGTAAACATATTTTTTGTTGGCAAGGGGAAGTAGAAATATATATTTTTGGGGGTTGTAAAAATATATATTTTTTAGAAATATTTTTTTCGGGTGGTGGGGTTAAAATATTTTTTGGTGGGGGAATATTTTTTCTTCATAATCTTACTGAGGTAATTACTTAGAAAGTAAATAAAGTTTTTCCGATTTTCTCAGATGGGGGCAGATGACTGCGCCAGGGTAGGGCAACGCCCTCTGGCCCCACTTTGACTACGAGTCTGATTTCATTATTCGCGTGATTGATGTTACTAATTACTGAATAATGAATGACTATTCGTTATTCATACTTACGACTAACGAATAAACTGTTCGTTATTCGTTATTCGTCCTCGACGCAGATGGGTAGGAAGATCACACGGAAATCTCAACTTCCACCTTACCCAAGTACTGAGCGGACACGGGTGCTTCGGCACGTACCTACATCGGATATCGATAGCACCGAGCCCCGTGTGCGCCCACTGTGATCGAGGGGCGGAGGACACACCTTGGCACACGCTGTTCGAGTGTGAGGCCTGGGAGCAGGAGAGGCGCGGGGCGGCCACTACAGCGACCGATCCCGGCGGAAGAGGCGATGAAGACGACGGCGTGATCAGCCGTCTTGTGCCGGACACCCTGGTGCCGGAGATGATGAAGAACGCAGTTGGAACCGAGTGTCGGCCTTTGTCTCGGCCATCATGAAGAAGAAGATGCAGACGGAGTGGTCGAGACAGAGGGCCGGCAATTCACCAAGCTCGGCCCACACCATCGAGCAGGAGGAGAACTCTGTACCATCCTAGGAGAACTCTGTACCATCCTAGGAGAGCTGCTGCAGCTGCGTGCGGACCCACCGGCAGGGCTCACCCGTCATCACCACCTGGAGGTGAGGGGTGAGTGAAAAGAGGCAGCGCGTCCGGCCGTGGGGGACCTGAAATTTCCAGGCGAGCGCTCAGGGAGTGCGAACCTCGGTCAGTAGGGAACCCCATGGTGGCCCTGGTAGGACGCACGCACCGTTCCGGCACATAGAAATGGGGGCTCAGGCCCGGCCCCAAGGCGTCCCTTCGGTCACAGACGCGATACTTGAAAGGGTAGTTCTCGTGGCCGGGGGTGCGGTGTCATAGGGACCAGTTTGGCATGCGTGCATCGTCATACGTCCCACCACACCATTCGTTATTCATGCGCTTATGAATAACGAATAAATTATTCATTATTCATGAATAACGAATAAATGTTGCGTTATTCATTATTCAGTATTCAGTATTCGAATATTATTCTGCCCAACTCTGTCCCACAGTACCAAACGTTACGCTCCATGCCGAATCCGACTACACATATGCGGAGCGTACCGCGTGTATAGTCAATTCGGCACCGACGGGCGCGGTTGGACTCAAGATGGCGTATGACCACACTCGCTTTATCGTGAATAATCAGTCCATTAGGATTTGAACTTAAGAGTTTCAAGTGTTGGCAGAGGAGACGCTGTTGACAGTAATATCGCTTGTCCAACCACGTCTTATACGCATGCGCAAGGGCTTGGATAACTTCGTTAATTCGGTCCTGTCCTCTCGGTCTCTTATCATTATCATCTATCTGATTATCTTCTATTTCTTAGTTTCATTCCTGCAAATGCACATTGGAACCTTATCCCCCCCCGCAATCACATCTGCACACATGAGCATACACTAGTCTGGGAGGGTAAGCTGGTGGTCGTTATTTTTTTACTCTTGGTGATATTTCTTTCTGAATTTCCTCTAATTCGTATCTCCGAAATTAATTCCAATAAAATGAAAAAAAGTATCAAGTTTTAGGTCGATCGGATTAGGGGAATCCGTGCCACAAGTTCCCTTTCGTTCTTATGGGAAAAACTCACGGAGTTTTGACTTTTGTTCCAGACTAAATTTCCCTCCTATATTTACCAGGATCAAAACCCGTAAATTAATTAATAGAACTTTGCTATCAGATTCAGCTTGTGACATTGGAAAATTAGTCTTTTGCTTTCAGCTTTTAGATTTTAATAAAATGTTCAACTCTCTCAAATTTTTAGGCTCTAGGTCAAACAGAGAATTTAGTAAAAACAGAATAGTTTTTGAAATTCAAAATTCAACGTTCGCTACCGACTTTCGGATTTTCGAAATGTCTTCCACATTTCATCTTTGTTTAAACCTTGCAGATAACGTTCGATACTCAGCTTGAAACCTTCGGCTTTTGATTGACCAGTCTCTGACAGAAATCCAGGGTATACTCTATTTTCAGAAATGAAATTTGACTTTTGTAGAGGTGGAGAAGGAAAATTTGCCGAGAAATATTTTTTTTAAACTGCTAAAATTCGCCGACAAAATTTTTAAAAAATTACAAATTTGTCGACTTTTTGATAGAAATATTTTTTATCTGAAGAAGAAAATAAATAAATAAACAAAATAAACAACAAACAATCGTTCATAAAAAATGAAAAATTCAAATGAGCAGAGTTTCAAAATTTGCTGAGTTAAATTGTCGATTGTGAAAGCGAATACTAGCACCCTCGAGACCAATTATTTACTCAACCTGTGATGAACGTTTCTCGAATAAAGTTACACTGAAGACCCATATTTTCAATGTGATCACTTCTTGCGGTGATTTGGTCACTTATTGTGAAGTCACAATTTTGAGGAATTTTGAGTAAAACTGAAAGGAGGATAAGAAGAAACAAAAAAAGGCCAGAAACAAGGATCGGTAAATAGAATACAGCAGCAAATAAATTCGAAGATTTCAAAATTATCTGGGTGTGAGAAATTTTCTGCATCAATTTCGCATACTTTTGTGGCACACGTAAGTATCTCCATTGGTCTGTGGTTTTTTTATGCTCTCAAAGAAAATTGTGAGCTATATTCCATACCTTGAAGAATGAAATTCTTGGCACCTAAAAATATTTTTTGCTTTGGTCACCTTTTCCCTACTTTTGATATCAGAAGCCATTGGTCACGCTGAAAGTCCAATTTATGGGCATTTTCTTCAGTTGATATTCTCAAAAATACAAGGTGTCTCTTTTGTAATGATCCCCCTTCCACCCAGTAAGTAGGCAACCTACCCCGACAATATGTAGATAAGTTTGCATATTCTTACTCTTGAAAGGGCTGAGTTATGGTCAAATTTTGAAAAGTTTTCTATCTTTGAACGTTTTTTTTTCTTCCCACGACTGGAGACAGACAGAAAAATGGTAACAGTAAATAATAGTAGAGGGCAGTTGTGGTAATCACAGAAAAAAATGGTCGGAATCGGTTCAATAGTGTGTTCATAAAATCAATTTTAGTACAAATTATACCAGAAAATTTTCACCTTTTTTCAATTTCTTGTGAAACTTACCGTCTCAAGCTACTGTTTTTGTGTTTGCAACAGATTGTACATTAAATTTCCCGTAAAATGGTCATTAGAAACTTTCTTGTATCTGGATTAGAACTACTCAAACTGCAGTTCAAGATCAGGGATGGGCAAAATCCGAGAACTCCAAGATTTACCATCCAAAATCCTGGAAAAAAATGGATGTGAATTCAAATTCTCAAATCCTTTTTAGAAAAGGATTTTAAACCCAAAATCCTAAATCCTCTCCATTTTCAAAAGGACATTCGTATACAACTTTTGTTGTTTGTAGCCAGGGCTACTTTGCTAAGCCGAAGCTTTTATAACCGTTAGTCGATCGATTTTGGCCCAAAATTAGCTAGCCATTTGCTAGCTAATGAGACACTACGTTAGCTTTTAGCTATAAGT
Organism: Acanthococcus lagerstroemiae; assembly: GCA_031841125.1. Classification (NCBI taxonomy): domain Eukaryota; kingdom Metazoa; phylum Arthropoda; class Insecta; order Hemiptera; family Eriococcidae; genus Acanthococcus; species Acanthococcus lagerstroemiae. The sequence continues at coordinate 17,065,290 of CM063107.1, forward strand.
TTTTAGCCCTACCGATTGGCTAGGCAGCCCTGTCTGTAGCCCAGCGCTAAAATGCTAATTGGACGCTGCTAAGCAGAAACCGCCCAAACGACATTTGGTGACAAAATGAAATAGAGGTATCGTTGGAAAGAACATAAGAAATAGAATTTTTTTAATTGGGTTCCTAATACAAAAATCTGTTTCCACGTTGAAAAAAGCTTATCAGTAAACGCTATGTCTGTAAACCGGCATTATTCATTGGCTTCTAATTTTACGTTTTCTCAAAAAACAGATTTTATCGCTTGGGTGATTTTTGCTTAACAGCGTCCAATTGTAATCGGTGAAAGATAGAAATTTTTAGGGCTCTGCGTTCAGCGTTCTAACTTTTCGTACTTACTAAAGGTGACCAAATGAGCTTCCTTTGCGTTCGCAAAATACGACAACAAATAAAATGATGTAAAACTATCACTATTTCATGTTTGATTTTCAAGATATCAAAAAGTTGATTGTAAATTTTTAGAATTGATGAAATGAGGATTTTTAGGGTGTTTGCCGCAACACTGCGCTGCAAGCAACCTATTTTTAGATTTGGATTTTAATTATAAAATGCAAATCCTTTGCTAATAATTATGAGATAAATCCGAAATCCTTTTTGAAAACGGATTTAAAAGTCCGAAATCAGGATTTTTGGAAATTTGGATTTAAAATCCCTCTGAGGATTTAAATCCTACTCAACCCTGTTCAAGATATCCTTGTTGAGAATTATTACTTTTCAACACAGATGCACAGACCCTATGAAAATCATAATCATCTTCTTCAGTTATACACGTTACCACTTCACAGAGTCATATCATTATGGAGCTGATTCACCTCCCTCCTTTCATCTATTTCCCCCATATTTAAAATTGAGGCCCATGCTATGACGGAGGGGGGGGGTCGTATTTTGTAAAATTCAATATGGTTATCCAAGAATTAGTTCCAAGGTCGCTATAAATTCGGTTTTTGTAACATTTTGGCCATATTCCCTGAACTGTGGCGCCTACCGATGGGAAGGGGATGCTAGATGACAGTTGCCGTAACCACGCGGAAAAAATTTGAAGATCATGGAAAGTGGTGGTACATGATTTTTATAAAATAAATTTCACTTAGTACAAAATTATTGATACATATTTTCTTTCTGTAATTACCACAACTGCCTTCTACTGTTACCTGCTGGTACCATTTTTCTGTCTATCTCCAGTCGTGGGAAGAAAACAAAGTTCAAAGATAGAAAACTTTTCAAAATTTGACCATAACTCAGCTCCTTCACAAGTAAGAATATGCAAACATATCTACGTACTGTCGGGGTAGGTTGCCTACGTACCAGGTGGAAGGGGGGGTTATTGCAAGAGACACCCTGTATATTAATTTTGAAAATAAATCTATCAAGGTCCGAGACTAGTTTATATCAAAAGTCACAGGAGGAAAATCAAGATTGAGATATATGTTGACAGATTTTTGTGTTTCGTGATTCATGTGGAAGTGTTAACGTACCGCATTTTGGAAAGGTACTTCTTGTTTATATCCTCTATTTCAAAATTTTTTAAACGACCATTCTCCAACACAAACTTTCTGGCAAGGCGTTCTTGAAATTTCACTTTTTACGTTCGCTGGTCGACGTATTTGAAAGTACATCGTCGCAGCGAATCCGTAGAGGCTTTAATTTTGCTAAACCGTGTGCTCAACTACTCATAACTTGTTAGCACATCGTAAGACAATTATTACGGCTTTTATAACGTCGCCGAGCCGCTGATTTTCTTCAACCAGAAAGTTTTTCACTTCATTTTTATACAAACTCCATATTTTGAAAGTTTTACAAACATCGCAGAAAATTAAAGGTTTCTATGGTAACATTGCGAGTTAATACTTGTAAAGCAAACAACGGCAATAAAATACTTTGGGGGAATTTTCTCAGCCAATCTTTTAGTCGCGGTTTGTTTACTTACACCGAGGATGGAAGACGAGGAGCGAAGGGCGAGAGGGTACGAGCGAGTACTAAGGGTAGATTATTCGCGACGAAGGCTGCTGCGGCTAAATTTAATGACATTTCAAATTTTCGTATAGAACGATACAAATCGACGCGTACTTAGGGCGTTTTAACTTTTCGTAATCTGGAACTCGCGCGCTAGCTCGTATACCTGCTCGTATACAGCGAGCGTCGCTTTTTGGCCTTTGTTCGTTGTATAATTATACGGACGGTGGGGTAACTCGGTACCAAGTCCTTTTCGAAAGGCTTTTCCGTTTTTGAATTGCAAACAGCGGCTAATATTTCGTATAATAAATTAGAAAATTTTTTGGTCGCGTTAATTACTCTCGAAAGATTGGGCCGAAAATGAATAAGAAAATTATCTCGCGCAGCGTTCCGCAAAATCCGCTTCGCTTTGGCTGAAATACGCGCGCGTAATAATTTTACAGTTTATTTGTATTCTGGCAAGCGAACAAACGAGTCGAAATGAAAATGGGAAACCTAATTGTGTTATTATTAGTGAAACGTCGGGTTGACAGAGTTCCAAAATTTTACGGTGGGCATTTAGCAGCGAGTTATACGTAGACGTGAAAAATTGATTTATCAAAAACTTCCTTGTACCGGATATGTGACAGTGGACATGATGTATGTTCGTGTCGAACTACAGTCAACATGATTCGAACGAATGACTATGAAGTTGTTGGGCCGAAGTATGGTTAAGATTTAACAAAGAAAGTCCGAGGACTGGGAGTTGAAGTGATATCATTCCGTTGAACTTCTTAATACCTTCTCCTTCCCGGACCCCAATAATTTGTTACTCACTATTTGCCCGTTTAAAGAGAAATCGGTTTTTAAATACCAATAATATTCATTAGCTATTTCACTACCAATAATCGAGGGTACCATTGACAGAATTTCTTCTACTTGATAATTTTAAATATGAGGTTCCAAATTTTTTCCCTGAAAATACTTGCAATTCTGAATAATTTCAGCTTAGTGTGGTTGTCAAAACATATAAGGATATAGAGATGGATTTTTTTTTGTTGTTGAAAATTCAAGGTAGAAGTCGTCGAAAGCGGGGTACCTAACTATGACAGTACTGTAATAGAACGGCAAAATTCGCGGGTAATGCATTAGCTGTCTTCGATAGGGTATAAGTAAACATTGTAGGTAAAATGGACCGCTGTTACACGACATAACTGGACCATATTTCGATTTAAAAAAAAAAGGGAGTCAGGCAGGGGGATCCACTATCCCCCATCTTATTTGACTGTTTGCTCGAGGAAGTGTTCAGAACCATGAACTGGGAGGGGGAGGGGGAGCAAGTAACTTCGCTACTCGAAGAAGGTCGGCAACGGCAACACCTTCAAACTGCGAAGCTGCAGACTGCAGTCGCGCAGCTTTATCACTCTTATCAACAACAGGAAGATACTCTGCAATCAATTACAATTTCGGGAACGCTTGTACACATTCCACCAATCAATAGAAAGAGTGTTGATTTAATTTGCTTTTCTTTTCTACCATGTTGGTTTTGACATAATCTTCAAAGTAATTGACAACAGGTTCTAGCCTTTCGTCGGCATATCCCTGGAGTTCTTCAAAAGCAAGTACCTACAATACGATCTGGTGGAATGAAGGATAAGGCACCCAACATACAAATTTGAAGGATTATGAGAGAGTCATTATGAAAGAGTGACAGCAATCCGACTTCTGCTACCTTTATTAAGACGTCTTGCTATTTTTGTACGAAGAAATACAATCAGATACCAATTTATGGCACCTAGTTGTAACTCATAATTACCCGAAAAGTACTCGGGATTTCCATTTAAGGAGCCCACTTCCAAAGTGACCTGACCGCAACATTTTAGTTTTGAGATAAACAAGCAAAACACTTCATTAGCAAAACAGTAAAGTAGGTAACGGATTTTTTTAAAGTAGGTGTCAATAAGTTCAACCTTCAAGAAAAAATTTGTCGGTTTTGTTTTTGCAACGTATGCCCTTAGCGCGGCAAGACAGCGTGTTGAAAACAAAAACTCATAAAATTATAATTTTGCAGTTAGGTCACTTTGAAAGTGGGCTCCTTATTTGAAATTAATTGATAAATTGCTTTGGTATGTCGATGTTGTTTTATTTGGCAGCAATACATAAATAATGCAGGATAACCAAGATTATCACGAATGCTATCAACACTTGTTAACTGGCATTCAGTTTTGAAAACATCCGAAGTATATTTTCGTTCGTCATAACTACGTACATCAGCATTGACATAGAACGATCAAGAAAAACAATCTAAAGCAACTTGTACAAACAATTGTAACACCTATAGGTATACAGTCGTAGGTCCTTTTTCATATCGTCGCGATAAATATGTTCGCAATATTCAATAGCGAGTTCCAAAATTTGATTTCGATTCGCTTTTATATTCACGCTTTGGAGTCTCTGTTGTAGTATTTCTCCTCGAAAAGCTTCTTGTAACATAATACGATTCTGCTTGTAGCGTCTTGTAGCGTTCTGATATACGTTTACAAACTCTCTGTAAGGTAAATGCACCAGTAGTTGACCGTGTTCCAGTAGTTGATCAATTTCCCCTAAAATAGCTGTTTGCTAAGCTTGGGGCATTGTACAATTAGCCACACCTATATCACATCATGCTATAGGGTTTGCCAACTTTACAATGCTCCAAGCTTAGCAAACAGCTATTTTAGAGGAAATTGATCAACTACTGGAACACGGTCAACTACTGGTGCACTTACCTTACATCATGTAGTAGGTAAGTATCCTGTACTTGTTCAGTTCTTTTGCGATTAGTTCATTTGCTGCATCGCACATTTCTACAATCGCCACGAAGGAGAACGACGTTGTTTCCTCTTCACGTGAAGACAGCAAGAACACTGAGGCTTCACTGATCGAAACCTGACTTAATACCAAAATTACCATTAATACCTCTATCATATTTATGAGACATAATTCACATCACAGTATTCCTTGGAAAATTTACTGATAAGAATACAACAGAAATATGGCTCGATTTAAACGAATTGTACACTTATCAAACCGAGAGCTCATTTTATATATTAGCAAGCAGCTTAACTTACCTTTTCTAAATCCAGTGAAGGGTTTCCTCAATTTTCAAAATCATTTTCAACAGTAACAGTACCCTAATCATCAACAATAACACCGCAATAACTGATGGATAAGGATAAAATCGAAATTGAAGATCAAGATTAATGAGCACTACTGTAGAAGAAAGGAAAAAAAGGGGGAACGAAGAGAAAAAGTGATTGCAAGAGGCTCGTTGCCGACCCTAATTAAGTCAAAATTGTTGCTTATAATTTATTTTATTATTTTCAACTAACTGATTCCTCGAAAATAAGGCGCCACTGAACTGAACTATTGTGACTCAGATCAATTAACACTATATGGAAAACTACGCATCTGAATTGTCACGCCACTGAACTGAACTGTGACTCAGATCATCGTGAAAAAAAAAGTTCAACGAAAAGAAAAATAGCGATTGCAATTCGGACTTGAACCTCACCTAGGTAGCGCTACCATAGACAAACGTTTTATAGGCAGACGGGGTATTGTTTTATCAGTTTGGGGTGATCAAACTGATAATGATACAATGAAAATACTGACAGTGCTGCCAACACATGCAACTTTGGTTTAAGTCCGAATAGGGTCGGCTACTAGTAGCCGACCCGAAAAACATAGAAAACATTTTATTTAATGCGTAACCGAAGATTCGAACGCGATCGAACTGGTTCGTTTTGAATTATGATGTTGGCAAATTTGTATTTTCATTAGTCACGCTCATCCACCTTCTGCTGAAAGCCGTGTACGATTTACTTTCGCATATTTATCTCTGAATAATTAATTTCAACATTTTGACCTTTATTTTCATGAAATGAGAACTTTTTTTTCGATCTTATAGGTGTGTAAAATTTCCCCATCGTGAAACAACTTTTTACCCACTTTTTTCAGCCGATATAACTTTACCCACTGTTTTCAGCGGGTCGTAACTTTTCTCAGTCGCAATGAGGTACAGTCATCTTTGAATCGAAACGTTTCCTCAACATTTCCGTTTCTAGTGATACCAAATATGACAACCTTTCCCTTCATTTTCATATCGCTAGAGCGTGTTGAAGCTACAAAAACGTGATAAAGTGTGTAAAGTAACCCCATCAGCTGACAGAAATTGATAAATTATCCACACCTGGTAACACTAACTACATTCTCGATGCGCAAAACCCCACCAGTTACCCGGGTAACTAAAGAGGAATAATGGTAATCTGAGGGTGATTCGAGGGTAACAAATGGGTAACTTGAGGGTAACTAATTGCGCATCGGGTTCGATAACCGGTTAAAAATTAATCCAGGTAGACTTTTGTTTTATTTTTTGGTTTGAATATCCAGTGAATAATGGAACATCCATATCCAGGCTAATGAATACAGGCTGCACACAGTCAAAAAAGGTCACAAAATGAGGTTTTTCTTTTCATCGTTGTCCATTTATTAAAGAAATCAACTTCTCTGCCGACATCAAAGGTTAGTTGCGAACTCAAGAAAATTGCATGTATCGGGAGAGAACCTTAAGCTTATACTGGTAGCCGACAGCGACACATATTTGCTATTCATTAAAAAATTACCCTACTGAACAACTATTTTGCACAATGCATTTTGACAGGTGATTCTGAGGTACTTTTTAACGCTGAACACGATACTGCGAGCCATTTTTCTCTATCACGTCCCAATTCGGAGTTCTGAACGACTGAAATTCGTTTCCATTTTGTTTTTGCATTGGAATAAGCGGTACCACTGACTGATGTTATCAGTGTTATCAGACCACAATAACAGAAAACAAACAGACGGAATACACACCACTACACACGACCGCAACACACAACAACACGAATCAGTATGACCACATTCAGTTCCTAAACCTCTTTTTGAACACATTTAGTTGAATTTTTTATAGTTTTTGATCAGGAAAACTAGACGTGATAGCACGTGATAGAGAAAAACGGCCGACAGCACTGTATTCAGCGTTGAAAAGTACTCAAGAATCACCTACTTAAATGCGTTGTGCAAACAAAAAATTTCATTTTGTTCAGTAGTGTTATCGATAAATTTCCGACTCACTAATTCGAAAAGGTATAGCCGAAATATCTTTCACGGAAATCGAAAGAACATTTCTATTTTAATATTATAACTGACGTATACCACGTAAAATGAGGAAAAAGCCGGATATTTCCCCACTATATGCCATGCGAATCGATATGGAAATTAACGGTATTCACTCGCGTTATCTCATTTTCAGCGAATGGAAATTACTGGAATAAATTCCAGAGGTATTTTGAACGGGTACTAAAATAGAAGAGAGCTCTATACCAGAGTAGAGAAAATCAATAAGTACGGTTAAACGTATTTACGAGTAATGAGGGTGGGGGGGGGGGTATTTCAGAGGATTTAACTTCGAGAAAAGTTTTAATGAAAATTGTCTCAAGTAAAAAACATCTTTAAAGAAACATATATTTTGTTTTTATTTTGGAAAATAATGCAATTTTTGACCGAGAATACAAGGGAATTTTCCAAGTTATCACACCATGAAAACCTTTTACTTCAATTAAGGTAAGAATTACTCCTGCTAGCATTATTGCTAGGGGCATATACCCGTGAGGGGGGTATAAGGTGGAGCATATGGCGATGCACGCCAATGTGACTTCCCAGACACCGCACCTCTGACCCCGAAAACTACCCTTCCGAGTATCATTTCATCTTTCTTTCTTTTGGATTCTTGCTTACGGCCAATGTGGGACACCCTACTGACCGAGGCAACGCTCACCCAACGTTAACCTGGAATTCGGGTGGCGCGCAGCTGGACCGCGCTTCTTTCGCCCCGTACCTCTTTGTCTTGGTTCGTGTGAGAAGAGGGTATGTGGGAAGCCTATTAGTTACTTTTATCATTATAAATGGTTTAATGGTTTGAAGTGATATCAAAATACAGTTGAAGTCCACGTGAATTGACCCCCTTCTTCGTATGTTTGTTGTTCACTGACAAAAATATGGCCCAGAAATCAGAGACAAAAAGACAGTTAAGGGACAGGACCATAAATGACCCTGACCCAGGAAAGGATATTTAGTGCTAAAACCAATTATGCGAGAAGAACGCGGTTAAAGTTTTGGTAACACTGTTTACATTTCCCACACCCAAAGTGAACGGTCCTCTAGCGTAAACAGTGTTACCAAAACTTTAAACGCGTTTTTCTCGCATAATTGGTTTTAACACTAAGTATCCTATCTTCGGGCAGGGTCACATTAAGAGTGCAAAGGTCCTATAAGAGTGCGCATGTCTGATCTTTCAGTGAATTGCGCCTCTTGGAACTGTTGACGGAATCTACGTATATACCTTGTTAATGTATGTTTAGTGTTAACATTAATTAGTTACCAAAATACTGTACACAGACATAAACAAATATTCACGTTCCAATGTCTTCATCATTATAATTAGACGCATCTTAAGCAAAAGGAACTTACGCGACATTTGTCGACAAAATGAGTATATATAGTATCGTTGGAAAGAGTGTAAAAAGTACAATTTTTCAAAACTGGGCCCCCGGTACAAAAATGTGTACCCACGTTCAAAAGAGCATTTATCAGTAAACGCTACTTTGGCTCTTGAACATTGAATCGTGTGTCCTCAAAATACAGATTTGGGCGCTTGAGTCTGTTTTGCTTAACAGTGTCCAGTTGTAATATTTTTAAAGTCGAATATAGTAATTTCCAGGGTTGCCACTGGTTGGCCAAGTGGATGGCACGCTGGATTCGAAATTCGGAGGTCCCGGGTTCGAGCCCACGTAGCAACTCGCAATATTTCGACCTAGGTCGAGTCTTCGGCAAGAAGAGAAGAGGGCTAAGACAGCCCTAACAGTCGCCCCGACGTCTCTGAGGCAATGCTCGAAAGGGTGGATTCCAGGGCTCGGGTTAAGAGAAAAAATGAAAAAGAGAGAGAGAGATCCCTTTCATGGAAATTCTTGAAATTTACATAGGTTGTCGCTAAGTAACTGAGACTAAAATTCGTACGGCCTACCAACGCTACCTATCGGCGTTTCAACGCAGTAGGGGAATAATTTGGTTCATTAGCTATCGATTGAGACCACACCGAGCTCATTTGATTGAAAACTCGCTGTTCCAGATCAATTTGAAAGAAACCTTATGCGTTGACCCCTCCAGATTTTTTAAAGATTTGTTTTAAGAAGGAAAAATCATCATCTTCATTAGGTACACGAATATCTTTTACATAATAAGCGCCGTTCATGGCTATACAGGTGTCCATTCGTTCTTGCCATTTATCAAACGTTTTCGCGTATTCCGCCGCCGGTAACGAGGAGAAAAACATCTGCACCGCGGTGATGACTTTTTGATTTGTGTTGAATTGACGACCGTGTAATGCTGCCTTCAGTTGAGGAAATAACCAAAAGTCACAGGGGGCAAGGTCAGGACTATAGAGGGATGGGGTGAATTGTGATTTTTTTATGCGTATACAAGGTCTTATTGAAAACCGTTTTCGCGACTTACTCTTAATGAATAATTAGGAATTATTAATGGTGGGAAGCTTAAACCAGAATGACCATTTTTAAAAACTGAGCAAAAGAAAGGTGATTCGAGTTTTACTAAAACGGCTCTAAGGGAAGGTATAACGTAGCTACAGCCATTTTGATTGCAAAAAAAGTAAACAAACGCGTCGTGATAATTTCTCATTATCAACACGCGTTTGTTTACTTTTCTTGTAATCAAAATGACTGTCCATTATATAACTCGCCTTAAGCCCGCTACACACATGCAGCATTCGCCGAACTTCGAATCACGAATGTTCGTCATATGCCGAACATCTAGTGGTGTGTATGGCAATATTTGGCATTTGGCGAGTGTGAGAGCCACGTTCGCCGAATGCCGAACATTTTCCATCCGTGGTCGGTAAACTGACGCGAGTCAAAGGAAACAATCCCAAAACATTCGACGTCTGCCGAATTCACGCATAGTGTGTAGAGGGTGCATTTGTGATATTGCGAACGTTCGAGAAGTATGTCGAACGTTCGTCATTCGGCGAATGTCGTATGTGTGTAGCCGGCTTTAGAGCCGCCTTAGTTTTACTAGACATGGCCACGTATCGCAATATGAATACAATTTGTGGTTAACCGGTTCTGGAGATGATGGAAAATAGTTTTGTTGGCCATGTCTATTTAGGGACTTACCGATAGAGGGGCCCCCCCCACCCACTTTATAAGAATTTTTCACTCAGCAGTTGGGAAAATTTACAATTTTAAACTGGCGAAGTTTTTTTTTTCTGCTTTGATACTTAGGAATGAGTTGCAAAGATGTAAAAATCCAACAAATTCAAAGGTTTTTTTTGCTGTGATGTTTGGGAATTTTAAGATGAGTCACTTGGAAAAATCCAACAAGTCAAAATGTTTTTGTTTTTTTTTGCTTTGATACTTGGTAATTTTGAGTTGAGTCAGTCGGGACTTTCACAATTTTTGCCCCCCCCCCCCCCCAGAGAAAGACCTCTTGTACGTCTTTTTGTCTATTATTCGTCACAGAAAAGGATAAATGCATATAGAATGACCCTACACAGGGATACGACAATTTGAATAATTTTATCAATGCTGCGTTTCAGTGGCGTAGCCAAGGGGGGGCGAAGGGGGCGATCGCCCCCCATGGCCTTTTTTTTTTTTTTTTTTTTTTTTAATGAACAACTAGTACCTATATATATAAATTGTGTAATGAAAAAGTACCTAGTTATGTTCCAAAACTTTATCTAACCACCCCCCCCCCCAGCCACTCCACCAAGCACGGCATGCCACACCACACAAAATTTGACATTTAAAAAATGCCTATTTCTCGTTCTGAAGTTTTAGCCCCCCCCCCCCCTTGACCAAATCCTGGCTACGCTACTGCTGCGTTTTGTAATAGATGTTTCATACTTTTATTCTGATTTTTACTTCACCTCTACGCTTTTATCACTTACCTCTTCGGAAAAATCACCGTACGCCACTCGCCAAGACTCACGATAGCATTTGAAAAATAAGGGAGACAATTTTTTTAACCAAACAAATATTAGTCACAAGTTTTGTACTGAACAGGCGGTTATAGAAAATAAAATTATCTAATTGACTTGAAATGAGTTGAAAAATCATGACGGCTGTTATCTCAGAGTTTCACAGGAAGGAAGTGCTAAATAGTTGATTATATCGAATTCATATTTGAATGGTTTCGGATTTCCGTATATTGTTTTTCTTGGTTTTCAAAAAAAGCTTCTAACTGGTCGTTACACAACTGTGATACAAGTTGAAACGAATGGCGACGGGAAAAAAAGAAAGGAGAAGGTTAAACACCGCATGTTTTAAGCGAATGGAAAATTTTAAAGGAACTTAGGGGGAAGTACATTAAGTGAGATTCCCTATTTAAGCTGTGGGATAAACTTTCAATTGAAACTTAAGCTCGTCTATATCCAGGATTTGTTTTATTACGTTTTCGTGCTAACTACAAACCACTTTATATCCGAAAGACTTTGGTGTCGCGAATTCGCTTGTAATGCGAGTTTTGCGATCTGAAAAAAAAAATTCGAATGTTATACGACTGTACGTGGTTTTGGAAATAGTTACAAGTTATAAGGGAAAAGTATCCACATTAATGTCGTTTCGTCGAATGGCAAATACGAAAAAAGTATATTGGGGCTTGCTTAGAAAGGCAGCGGCTACTCGTAAATGGGCGATAAAACCTTCAAATAAAATATCTGTGTAATTAGGTGCAGTATGTCTTAACTGGCAACTTCTTCGAGGTAATCATTGTTAGAGTAACTTTCTTAATACGTATCAACTAGTACTCGCAATTTGTTCTTCTATCGTAACACATAATACATTTTCATGATAGGATGATCCTTCATTTACAATTTGTTAGGTTTGCTTTTTTAAATGTCATCGCAACGAACCCAAAGGGGAGTATAAGGAGGCTCCACCAATACACTTTTTCGTTATCACACGGAACCGCATCAAGGCACGGTTTGGCCAAATTGGGAGAAAATTTATTTTCTGGTTGATTTTGAATGTTTCCGTTCGTAGGCACTAAAAAGGATCTAAAATCGATAAAAATAAAAAAACAAAAAATAAGAAACCTATTTAATTGAAATTTTAAATCTTTAACCTGTTTTGTGGTATTGTCTAAAAACTTACCCTTGATTAAAAAAATCAAGTTTTGTAGTATGTATGTGCGTTCCAAAACTCGGGGCGGTCATTTAAAGTACATTAAATTTCAAGTCCTTTTTTCGAGACAATTTTCAGAAACTGGTGTGGCAGAAAGTAACATAAGAAGCAGCCCATTGTCCGTTTCAAAACTTGTCTTTGTACTAGAGAAATATGTTCAGAACTATTCCCACGTAAAAATCAAATTGGGGAGGGGGTACTTTGTTTGCAACATGAGATTATCCTCTTGCATTCATTCAAGTTCAATTACCAGTTTCTTCAAACTGATCCAAGCTGCATTCGGCATTGGTTTCAGGGTTACCACTTGGTCACTATTAATAGGGACTTGTCACTTCTTTAGGCCAGTCACTATTTTTCACTATTTTTTTTAAAAAAAGTCACTATTGTCACTATTTTCATAAAGAGAAAGATATAAAATCTTAGCCTGAACAATAGAATTCCGATCTAAAAATTCATTAACAGCGATAGGATTTTACGGGTAAAATGTCTATTCTACATTTTCGGTGTAAAATAATGTAAAATAAGTAAAATACGCGTAGAATGTGTAGAATGGATAAAATGCGTAGAATAGGCGTAAAATGAGTAAAATGCTTTATAACCCAAACTAAAAAGCCAAAAAAAAATCAATTTTAACCTCTGCAGAAAACGAGATTGCTCATTAATGTAATATGAAATGTGATTAATTAATTTTACTTTTATACGAATTTACGTTTGTAAAATGACGAAGAATAGAAATAAAATGGGTGTTTGAAATTTTTTATTCGTTTAATGAGCGTATTCTACGCATTTTACACATTCTACACATTCTACACGAATTTCGGGCTATTCTATTTCTTGAAGAGCATACAAAATGATGCCATAAGCAGAAGCATATCTGATAAAACTAAGTACAATGATTTCTGACTGTTTGAAGAGTAGTATTTTTGAAGCAGAATTGTACTTTATTTCATGTTGTGCTGAGCTATTCTCAAAATTCACTGCAGTTTTCCAGAAGGAAGAATCGTTGATTTACTTATTATATTATGCGCGTTCCAAAACTCGGGGTGGGTATCTAAATTACATTAAATTTCAAGAGTCCTCTTTTTCGAGACAATTTTCAGAAACTCTAGTGTGACGGAAAGTAACACAGGAAGTGGCCCATTATTCGTTTCAAAATTTGTACCAGAGAAATATGTTCCGAATTATTCCCATGTAAAAATAAAATTGGGGAGGGGGTACTTTGTTTGCAACTTTAGATTATCCTCTCGCATTCATTCAAGTCCAATTACCAGTTTCCTCAAGCTGATCCAAGCTGCATTCGGCATTGGTTAGGTTTACATGAAGGCCAAGAAGGGGATACTAAGCCTTTTCCTTTGAACAAGAAAACCTGAAACAATCAAGGTGGGAAAATGGTAGACTAAATGGGAACAGGTAATTGGAGGGAGGAGGACGCTTCATAATGTTTTAGTGCTCGAACACTTTTTACTTGAATCCAGCGGTAACACACTGCGGTCTTAAAGACAGAGACGAAACTTGACTTTAGGTTTGCGGGGGGGAGGGGGTGGAGAAGCGAAATTTGCCGACAAATATTTTTTTTTAAACTAAAAGTTTGTCGATAAAATTTTTTTTTTAATTGAAAATTTGCCAATTTTTTAATCATAATATTGTTTAATTGGAAAAAAAATTTAATTATAAAAATAACAATAATAATAAACAAATGAACAAACAAATATTCTTAGAAAATGGAAAATTCAAATGAACAGTTGTTTCAAAATTTGCCGACTACCTATAATTATTGGGAATATTTACCCCCACCACCCTTCCCCAAATGGTATCGTCACTGCAAATGCAGATTGGAACCGTATCCCCCAAGCACTCACATTTGCGCACATGAGCATGCCCTATAGTCTGGGAGGGTAAGATGGAAGGATGTTAGGAATACTTGAGAGGGAATACACAACTTTCTTTACGCATTAAGGTGGTCGTTATTTACTCCTGGTGATATTTTTTTCTGAATTTCCTCTGATTCGTCTCCTAAATTGATTCCAATAAAATCAAAAAATAAACATTAAAAAAAACCTACAAAGGTTCAAGTCGATCAAGCTCCCTTTCATTCTTATGGAAAAAACACATGGAATTTTGACTTTTGTTCCAGTCTAAATTTCATCCCTCCTATATTCACCAGGACCAAAACCCGTAAATTAAACGATAGAACATCATGCTATATCGGATTCAACTTGTGACATTGGAAAATAAGTCTCTTGCTTTCAACTTTTAGATTTTAATAAAATGTTCAACTTTATTCAATTTTAGGCTCTAGGTCAAACAGAGAATCTAGTAAAAACAGAATAGTCATTGAAATTCGAAATTCAACGTTTGCTGCCGACTTTGAGATTTTCGAAATGTCTTCTACATTTCAACTTTGCTTCAGCCTTTCAGATAACGTTCGATACTCAGCTTAAAACCTTCGCCTTTTGACTAACTATAGTCTCTGACAGGAGTCCAGGGTACTCTATTTTCAGAAACGAAATCTAACTTCCAGTTCGGGGAGGTGGAGCAGAAAAATTTGTCGACAAATATTTTAACTAAAAATTCGCCGACAAAATTTTTATAAAATTAAAAATTTGCTGATTTTTAATCAAAATATGTTTTAATTGAAAAAAAAAAAATTATAAAAAATAAAAAATTCAAATGAACAGTTTTAAAATTGGCCGACTGACAAATTATGGGGGTGGTTTCAACCCCCATAACCCTCAATAGTTTTGTCCCAGCTTGAAGAAGTGAATCTTGATGATAAATAAAGCCGAAAACCTTAAATAGTCACCCAGAGTCTGAAATAGACTTAACAAGACTTAAAAGAGTTTTGAGGAGCCTTAGAACGAGTCTTCAACGTATCTTAATAGTCATATATAAGTTTAGACTAGGCAAACGTTTTGAACGAGTCGTACATAGGAAGTCTTAACTAGCCCCGTCAGAGTTTTAAAGAATTAGTTGAAAACCCTTTTATGAGTCGGAAACGTGTTTGAAATTTCATGTACTTCTGAAACATTTTAATGACGAGAGCTTCATCATCTTTGACAGGGAGACGGTCTCTGATGATAACAGTTTCCTGAATAGCTTTTAAGTCGAGCAGTAGGTCAAGCTAGAATTTTTAAAGTACTCTCGTTCGGAATCAGCCCTAAAAATCAAATCTAATTTTTTCTCCTTCAAACCCGATATTTTGGGGCGAAATAGATTTTTTTCAAATTTCAGTCTTCTTATATTTCAAAATCCAAAAACGGCATGGGAAAGCTTTTGTTATAAGCAGGGTAAAAAAAAAACAAAAAAAAACTCATAAGTAAGGCTATAGCTGCGAGCGAAGTAAGTGAAATATTTTATCCTCCCCCCCCCCCTACGATTTTGGTTGTGAAAGTAAGTTATTTTTAATTTTTATCCAACTCGGAGGAAGGAGGGGGAATTTATCCCCATGTCTCTTTAAAAAATCTTCAGACGTATTTCACTTAGCAAGAGTCTTCTATAAAGGAAACGTTTTCGGATTTGTTTAAGATTGTTATTCTTGACTCTACAAACACTTTCCAAACTCTTTCAGACCCTTTAAAACTGAGGAGAAAAATAAAATGGGCATTTCATAATTTTTTGCTGGCTCGGAGGGGCAGAGAAAGGAGATATATCCTCATCGTTTCTTAAAATTATTTAAAAGGTATATTTTAAAAGTTTTCATGCTCGTTCAAAATCATAGATTTATACCAATTCAAATTGAATCTATTTTAATAAAAAATTTTATTAATTATTATTTTTGATTCTACAAAATTTTTTTTAATTCTTCCAGATTTTCATTCTTCCAGATTTTCATAAGACCCTATAAAAATTGTTAAGATAAGCAGTAAAATGGATGTTTTTTCCTCTTTTCCGGAGGAGAAGAAGGAAGGAGAGAATATATTTCCATACCTCCTTGAAATTCTTCCGGGCTATTTTAATTGTCAAGACCCTTCCAGAATTGTTAAAGGCTCTCTCTAGAACTTTTTCGGATTTCAGATTATTACTCTGCGCTCTGCTTTGAATTTTTCAGACTCTTCAGACTTTCACGAAGCTCCTTAGGACTCGCTGAGAAAATTTGTAGGATGAGTATTTTCATTACTTTTTTCTAAATGAAGCTACGTACATTTTTGAAATTCTGTCAAGCGTATACTTTATTTTTCAAGATTAGTTCAGAATTGTCCCAAATTATTTTAACAGAACTTCTGGACTTATATGAAATTATTATTCTATGCTCTGCAGAGATTTTTTCAGACTCGTTCAAACTTTTCTGAGACACTTATCGACCTATTTAAGACTTCTTAGGATTTGACTCGACTCTAAAACAAACAAGTTTAAAAAAAAACCTTAAAGTCCCCAGAAAATATAGAACCCGCCTCTGTAAGCACTTAACTAGGCTGGAAGAGTTTCCAAGTTTCAATAAAGCAGAGAATAATCTCAGAAGTTTCCGTCATTGTACGAGACCTAAAGTAGTCTTAACAAATCTACATATAACAGTATTGCAAAAATCTTAATAAATCTCCAAGAATCATAAACCCGTCTATGAATAAGTTTCAAAGAATCTTTAAGACAGACCCGTAGCCAAAGGGGTGCTAGGGGTGCTGAGCACCCCCTAGTGCTTGTCGGAGCCCCCTGGAAAAATTTCGTGAATAAAAATAACGAATTCCTTACATTTTTCTCGCTGGTTTTGTTCAAAACTTTTCTTTCCACTATATTTTAATGTTTATAAACTTGGCAAAACTGACTTTGATTTGAAAAACAGACGAACCGTGTGTTTGTCGTTCTTTATATGTGACGTTTTGATTTGAAAAGATTACATTTTCGATAAAATGCTAATTTGGCTTGTGCTATTCTACTACTAATATCACTTCTACTCCTTCCATCTCTTGTTATTTTACTCCCTAAATAGCAAAATTCGCTTACTTCCTCGATATTTTCCTGCCCAATATTTATATTTAAGCTATCATATTCGCATCGATTACATACCCTTTATTTCAGTTTTATTTTTATTTATTCTCATACGATATTCTACATTCAAAATCTCCTCCATTCCGTTTAAAATGTTTTCCAAATCAAGACTCCTTTCAGCTAATAACACAATATCATCTGCAAACCTGAGCATCTTTACTCGCTCTCCATGTATAGTGACACCAGCTTCAAATTTCTCTTTTATTTCTTTTATGGCCCACTCTATGTGTATATACAGCTTGAATAATACTGGAGATAAGGAGCACCCCTGCATTACACCTTTTTCTATATTAGCCTCCCCTTTCTTTCCTTCTATTCTTAATGTGGCTTTCTGTTCTTCATATACGTTTAAAATAACTTGTCTTTCTTTAAATTTTACTCCTATCTCTTTTAGAATATCAAATATTTTATCCCATTTAATATTGTCAAAAGCTTTCTCAATATCAACGAATGCCATATATGTATCCTGTCCCTCTTTGAGTCTCCCATCTACAATTAATCTTAAAGCTAACACTGCTTCTCTAGTACCTCTACTTTTTCTAAATCCAAACTGATCATCTTCTCTAATTCTGCATCTATTCTATTCTAAATTATCCTGTAAATTATCCTAGTTAATATTTTTGACGCGTGCGAAAGAAGACTCAAGTGTTCGATAATTTTCACACCTATCTGCTCCTGCTTTTTTTTTCATGGTATAGTTACAATAGCACTCTTTTTAAAATCTTCTGGCATTTCCCCTTTATCATAAATATACGAGTAACATACTAATTTATACAATCTATCAAGTATATATTCTCTCAAGTTCTGTAATAATTCAGCTGGTATCTGATCCACTCCTGGAGCTTTCCTTCTCTTTAAATCTCTCAGTACTTTGTCAAATTCACCTCTTGAAATTGAGTCTCCCTTCTCATCTTCTTCCATATCTTCCTTCCTCTCTATTCTTCCAGATGTGCAAAATCCCACCAGTTACCCGGGTAACTAAAGGGGAGGAAGGGTAATCTGAATGTAACCGAAGGTAACAAATGGGTAAATTTTTGCCGCGGTTAACTAGAGGGTAACTAATTGCGCAGTATCCCACCAATTAACCGGCTAACTGAAGGGGAACCAGGGTAATCTGAGGGTAACAAAATGGGTAACCTTTCCGCGGGTAACTGGGTAATTAGAGGGTAACTGATTGCGCATCGGGTTATCTCTTCATCCCCAGTATTACTATATAATGCTTCTTCATACTCTGCTCACCTTTTCACTTTTTCTTCAGAGGCTCTCCCTCCTTATTTGTCATATTACTTGCTTTCTTCCTGCTTTATCCAAACTCAATTTTTACTTTTCTATAGGCTAAGTCTATTTGTCCTTTATTTATAAACTCTTCTATCTCATCACTTTTTTTTTCCTTCATCCATTCCTCCCTTTCTTTTTTACACTCTCTCTTTATTTCGTTCCTTAACTTGTGATGTTTGCATTCTTATAAATCGTTCTAGGGACAGCCATGCCGACGAACATTTGAGCATATTTAGTCCAATTTTGACCCATTAAAAGTGTATCAAATTTTCTTCTGAAAGCTTGAACATGCCAGGTCGCTTTGTGACCTAGTAATAGATCGGCCTTTCAGCTGAAGTATGGGCGGCTATTCCACTAAACAACTTCGACCAGAATGTACGATCGCACTTGGACGCTGTTAAGCGTAAGGGAACCAACCAGCAAAATCTGTTTTTTTACAAACGCGTGATTCTAAGTTCAAGAATCATGTAGAAACTATATGACATAGCGTTTACTGATAAGCGTTGATTAACGTGCGTACACATTTTTGAATCGGGGGCCCAATTCTGAAAAATTCTACTTTTTACGCTCTTTCCAACAATACTAATAACTGATTTTGTTTACAAATTTCGGTTGGTTCACGCCGATCCTAATTTCAGCAAGAATCGTACACAATAATATGTGAGCTGACAGGAAGAAAGTGATCTCAGTGCAAAAATGTAAATTTTACAGGAGAGCGGATAAACAAAATTGATAACGTTTTCACGTTACGGAGACACTCAACTTTGAAGACTTACAGCCGTTTGGGAAAATTTTTTAGAATTTTCTCGACAACACCAGGCGGAAAGAGCGGCCAAAAATTAGTTAAAAACAGTTGTTATCACAAAAATGTTTTTTTTTTTTGCCCTGAGGTCCTTCCTTTCTGTCAGCCCGCATATTACAAAACTCACAAAATGAACTCCTTTCATCGATTCCTCATATTGATACCTTGAGACACTTTTGCAGAGACTGTAAGCACGATGTAAAATCATCTTCCTATCTGTTCTTTTACACACGATTACGTTCACTTCTACATTTAAAACCACAAGCGCCACTGTTGAAAGCAAACATGATTCATTCTTGTGTATCTCGTTTGTTTGTTAACATACTTGTATTTTAAAACGCAAGCACTACTGTTTCGTTAGGTAGAACTTTATTCAATTACTCCAAGCTCTAAAATCCCACATCGCTCGTCCGATACAACAACGTCATAACTCAAAAAACGCAATTTTTTAGGAGAACAATTTGAAAGTTTAAGGTGCTATTAAGACGTGAATAATTAATGTATAACATTAACGCATTCTGGTAGATGGAACTGAAACATTATAAATGTCATTCTTGCATTGACAAGGTTTGACTCATACCTTTACTCCTATGTGCTTAACTCAAAAATTCAATTTTTTGAGTTATGACGTTGTTGTATTGGACGAGCGACATATAAACAAGCTAAGGAGCGAATGTGGGCGAGGTGGAGCTAGGACTGGGCGAATGAGGGCTTTGTGCGCTGCATATTGTGGACAAATGGATGAATTAGGCTGGATGCAGGAATGTATATGTAATTGGATGTATGTATGTGTGTATGGATGGGTGTAAATGGAACGGGATGATGTAGGGGGGGGGGGTTGAAATTAGAAGAATGTGTGAAGTATCTTATGCTAGTATAATAAGTATGGGAATTATTATTATTATACGTACTATTAATATAATAATTTACTAGCAGCGCACCGCATACATATCTCTATTCCATATATTTAAAAAAAAAAGTACAAAAATTTTTAAAGTTATCATATTACAGGGACCTCATTCCACACCACATTCGCAGTTTTATAGCTTCCAGGTTGTACTTGGATTTTTAAATTATTAAACGAAGCTGTCCGCGACAGAGCTACGTATAACTGTCCATGACTGAAGACATACTCGGGTAGATATATCCCAACCTTCTCCAGCGGCTGTCCCTGGGTCTTGTTGATCGTCATACAAAAGGCTAACTTTATTGGAAATTGTGTCCTTTTGAATGAAAAAGGCAAGGTGGAATCCGCTGGCGACAGGTCCGCTCTTGGGAGTAATATCCTTCGACCGCGCTCCACCCCAGTTATTATTTCCAGATCCAGTGCATTCGTGTACATGTTTCTCACAATTAGTCGTGTCCCATTCAGCAGTCCAAGTGCCACATTCATATTATGTAGCAACATAACAATCGCACCAACTTTTAAGTGTAATTAATTTGGTGGTAAGCCTGTCAACTCCAGCCTATCCAAAAATTCAACGAGGAATTGCAGGATTTCACTATCATTTTCACTGATCAGTCTATTCACGCATATGTAGGTTTTGGCTTCTCCAGGAATTAAGTCCAAAATCTTGTCGTTGATCTCTTGACAATGATCATTCTTTGGTGTCAGAATTGCAACATTAGAAAATTTCAGGACATCCTCTGGAGTGTCAAACTTTTCACCATAGACAGCTCTTATAATGCCCTGAGAAATTATGCTTGAAGGTAATTCTATAATGCCCCCATTTTCAGAGCCAGAATGAGGGGAAGTACCATTACCAATCTGCAGCAAGAATTCTGAGAGCTCTTTTTCTCCTGCTTCCAGAGTGGAAGAAATGCGTGTGAGTAGTGAGGTTGAGTTGGTTGTTACCTCATAACTCTCCTCAGACTGAACGGATTTGAGTGATCAAAAAAGCATATGAAAGAGGTTGCTTCACTGAGTGTTCTTAGACTAAGGTGAACTTCGTAGGTCAAATAGTTCGTGAGTAATGGACAAATAAGTGCGAAGAAATGCATGTGAGTAGTGAGATTGAGTTGGTTGTTACCTCATAACTGTCCTCAGACTTGATGGATTTGAGTAATCAAAAAAGATTCACAAGGAGCTTCATTCACTGAGTTTTTTAATACCTTAACCAGCATTGTGCGATAATTAGGGCCTGCGATATATGTGTTGAACTTCATAGAACTCAGTTTTTTAAACATATTTTAAATATATAAGATTATTATAATTATAATAATTATTATTATTACTATTTTTCCATTGTATAAAGGCTCGGCTGCGCCGACCCTAAAAAGTAAAACTGAGTCATATCTATCACCGAAAAAAAAATGGCCGTATCATTAATAGCTTGTGAGATAACTGCTGGGGACTGACATATCAACATTTTCGAAAAATAACCCGTAGATCTATATTACCTATTTGTCTATTCATAACAATTTCGACGCCTGTTTGCCCTTTTATTCCCCTTGTATTTATTATTCTAAAGTCAACTGACCAAAAATTATTCTCCTCTTTCCACCTTACTTCACTTATTCCAACTAGGTACTCCTAGGTTAAGCCTCTTCATTTCTCTCTCAAGATTCTCTAATCTTCCAACTCCATTCAAACTTCTTACATTTCAAGTTATTTTAATTGCACCCTTTTAAAAATTTCCGATGATGATGCTCCAAGTAGCTTCCTCCCGGACATCCGAATGGGGAGATGTTTACGTCCGGAACAATTATTTACTAGGTGGAACGCCATCATCAGTAATTAATATTTGGAAAAGTTGAGATACTGTTGTCATTTTTCATTGCTTTCAACAGGGTTTATCTGTCGGAGTTTGCCTCAAAAATAATAATACGCATTGTTATCATCTACATTTTCGAAAAATTTGCGCCCCTGGAAAATTTGCCGCTCGATGGCTCCGTTTGGCTTCTAGGGGAAATACGGCACTGCTCGCTTGATTTTGATTTTCCTTGTAGAGTAACTACCCCCGCGTGACTGTAGTATTTACTCGGGCTGGTTGATAGTTTAGAGATTTGCGGGCAATGCCAATCAGACTTTATCCGAGTACAAAGTTACCTATGTATACTGGGTAAGCCTACCTGTTCTGCTGACAGTGGTCGGCGAAGTATCCATGTAATCTAAATGCGGTTTCCAACTATAAGGCGTCGTCAGCTTTTCTTTTAAACTATCCTCGAACTGTTTACCGGTGAATTTATTGGGATCTAGAATGTTCTCGACCGAGAATGCCAGCCTCCTGGAGCCAGAGTCAGGCACTCGTTCGTGTTTACACGATTCGTCCATCGTCGAATCTTCGGTAATTGATCCAGAGGACTGTCTATCGTAGGTGTTCGTTTCCAGCAGCCTTCTGCTGGTCAGGTCGACTGGTGAACGAACGTCTTCGTCTTTACTCGTGTTGTAGTCCTCTTCGGAGCTGACTCTGTCCTCGACCATCACGTTACTCACGTCGACCGAGTCTTCGGAATCGCACGATAATCTTCTGGCGTACTCTTCTTGGTAGCTTTTTTCGTATTTTATTTTATCGACGGTGCCGTTCGAACATTCGTCGACGTCGACATTCGTCTCCGGCTGCTTGTACTCCTGGAAAGCGTGTATCTTGGTTTTGCGGTCTTCGCAATCGAAAAACGGTTTGCACAGATCGGTTCGATCGAATTTAAGGAAACTCTCTTTCATATTGTTGTTGATGAGGTGTTGGTTGATGTTGTTGTTGAACGACTTGAGGAACAGCGACTGGCCTTCGGATTCTTTGTCGCGGCCGAACTGGTAAGGCAGCTCGAACGACGGTTTGCGGTCGGATGACTCGGCGTCCACGGACGACGGGTTACGTTCTTCGCTTTGCAAAAGTCTTTGCATCATCGTCATAGTCATCATTGCAGGTTTGAACAGCACGATCGACAGGAAGAGGGCCCAGTCAGTCTGTCGGAAACGGCGTCATCGTGCCTGGATGAAATGCTTAGCGGTCATCGTTTGGCGGTACGCCGGCTGGACCCTGCGTGCAGACTCCTCCGGACGGATCAGGTAGATCGTTCTGTTGGTACCAGAATGGCGAGGTTCTCCGGCGTCGAACGAATGAAAAGAACAACGAACCGATTGGCGCGCAATGGTGGTAAAATTCGCGCGGTAAACGAACAGCGTATACGAAGTTTGATTTTTCGAGTACGAACGAAACTAACGTTAACGATTCGGCGGTGGAATGGCGAACAAATAACCGGTGGTAATTTGAGGGAAATTTTGAAAAATGTAGTCGAAAAGCGGGAAAAGCGTTTCGAGAATGTATATAGAGCGTTTGTGCGAACAGATATAAACTCTTCGGCGGTGTTTCGGTACTGCGAGGCACTGATACGCGTAGTGTCGAAAGCATTTTATCGGTCCAAAGGGACGTAAAGACGCCTCCCATTAGCCATCCCTAAAGCCTACGACGTCGTTCATTGGACGTTGATTTTCGGGGTGTGTGTGTAAGACGCGACGAAAACGATGTTGTTGTTTTTATCGCACTAACTCATCTGCGGATTGTTTGCCGTATATATTAACTAATTCTCCTTTTAAACGAGGCTATTATATACTTATCCTCCATTTGTTTTGATTTTTTCCTCACATTTCGTTACGCGCAATCAACTCTCTCTCTTTTTCTTTTTCGCTTTTCTTTTTGCACGTTCTTCTCTCATTCCTGCAGGACGCTCGCCTGCCCCTTTCCCCCGCATTTCCCAACAGATTCTACATCGTTTTCTTTTTTATTCGACGGTAATGCTTTGATAAAAAGGCTCGGGGTGTTTTCTCCTTTTTATTTTGAACTTTTATAATATAAATTCCGTAATACGCGGTTCACGATTAAAATAGTTAGCTGGCGTGTATGAAAGAGGGTGTAAATTTTCAGCAAAAACAGCGAAGTTGCGTTTTTTCTGTGAGGGGGAGGGGGAGGTTCATAGATTACAAACAGAATGAACTGAAAACGTAAAGGCTATAGCCCGGTATGATAGGTGAATCGGCCTAAATCGATTTTTTCAAATTTTTCTTCAGTCCTCTATTTGCCCTCCTCTTGGGTGATACCTTACTGTATGGTAAGAAGGCTTAAGCATTAGAAAATTAAATAAAAAGACTCTCTATGAAGTTATACATCGTTAAAATCGCGATAAAAAGGCGCCTACGAGAGGGCAAACTCCGACAGACAAACCTTGTTGAAAGCAATAAAAAGCTACAGCAGTATCTTTTTCCAGGAAATATGTAGCTTTTCTAAAAATTAATTGCTGATGATGGCGTTCCAACAAGTACAGAATGGAGAACAGAAAAAGGTTGCCATTTGGTTGCCCGTCTCCAAAAATTACCATATGGTCTCTTTCACCCACTTCAACGAAAATGGATGCCTCTAGGGACGAAACTATGGGGGAGTGGGGATCACCCATTATTTGGTAGTCCGCAAATTTTGAAACTGTTCATTTGAATTTTTCACTTTTTAAGAACGCTTGTTTGTTTATTATTATTATTATTATTATTATTTTTTTTTTTCCAATTAAAGAGTATTTTAAAGGCAGCGGGAGTAAGTCAATGCGACTTCCAGCGAACACGCGGTACCAGAGTACATTGGATAGGTTTGCAGAGTGGATCGCGCCACCCATGCTGACTGCAGTGTCGTGCTGGCTCACATTTGTTAGGTCGGGTAACTAACTCGTTGGCCCACCCTGAACCCTATTTGAGCCCCCTTTTTCTTCCTATTTTGTAAAATGTTTAGCCTAATCTTGAAAGTCAAAACTTCATTACAGTTCTTACTCATGAACTCAAAATGTAATAAAAATAACTTCACTAACTTAATCAAAATTTCAAAAACATCTGTATTAAAGGGGTTGGAGTAGATGTCTATACATAGATATGTATTTAGGCAAGGTGAGATCCTTTTTGGCAAGTCGAGATCCCGTTCCGGATCTCGACTTTCCAAACGTGTATAAAAGATTTTCTGGGCTCAATATGAAATCACCAACACGTAGACGAATTTTAGCCCGGATCTCTACTTTACACTTTTCCATCAAAAATACACAGCACTGGTTCATCTGTTCTCTCGGTAGAGCGCGTTTCACTGGTGTATATTTTACAGACATTTTTTAACTAAGATGAGATCCGAATAAGCGGCAACGGATCTCGAGTTACGTTTAATTTATGTCGCCGTATAAGAGAATTATATTGACCGCCGAAATGAAAGCATCCCTTCTGTTAGAAGAATAGGTATTGTTTGGTATTTTATTTTTACTCAGCTCGAAGGTCAACGCACCAGCGGTAATAATGTTCACGTGGATGCAGGAAATGAATTTTTAGTTCCTGATGTCATGTGATTTTTAAAAATAGTTATCCATGACAGAAAATTTCTACCCCCGCCTCAATAAAAAAGTGAAATAAACCAACGGGAAAAAAATATTGGGCGCTATCGCCTCAACTGTTCAAGTTCAACCTTGACTTTGATTGAGTAGGTACCCAATTCCAAATTATCCTTCTTTTAAAATAAAATGATAAATTTACTCACGTTTTCGTTACTATTTCTTAAAAAATTTTTAACAAATAAATTTTCGAAAATATATACGTACTGTTGGTATTTGGAACTGCTTAAGAAACTTTTGGTACTGCCCATTAAGGCCATCGAAAAAAGCAGAAAAAAATTTTGGAATAAAATATCCTATTCCAAATTATTTTACGAACACATTAAAATTCAAATACCCTCAAGGAAGACTACTCCTGTAATTTATAGATCGAACTTGGACAAATTCAAGTCGCGAAATAATTGAAAAATCAAAAAAGTATTATAATAAAATGCACCAAAAGACTCCAAAATTCACAAAATAGGAGACAAAATTGTAATATAAAATAAAATAATGCATAAAGGAAAAATGAAAAAACTATTGGCAAAATCATCTCCTTTTTTGGAATAAAAAGTACTTAGTTTTTCCCTTTGAATAAAAAAATGAATAAAAATTTAAAAATGAACGTCGCCTCTTCTCTGTCAATAAAGAAAGAAAATTGTTTTTTGACGCGAAAAAATTTGTCCTTTTCTCGAAAATGTTTAAAAATAATTATCTATGACAGAAAAAATTTCACCCCCTCAAAAAAATATGAAAGAAACCAACGGGGGAAAGGTATTGTGCGCTATCGCCTCAACTGTTGAAGTTTTACCTTGACTCTGATGAAGCACCTATAATTTCAAATTTTCCTCCTTTTAAAATGAAATCAAATCTTTGCTCACGGTTTTCGTTAATATATCTGAACAATTTTTTTAATAATCAAATTTTTGAAAATATGTATGTACGGTTGGTATTTGGAACTGCCCGAAAAATGTTTGGTACGGCCCATTAAGGCCATCGAAAACAGCAGATAACAATATTCAGAATAAAATATCGTATTCAAAATTAGATTACGAACACACTAAGATTCAGATACCTTAAACATGACTACTACTACAATGTATAGGGCGGAGACTTGGACAAATAATTCAAGTCGCAAAGGAAGGAATAGAAAAATCAAAATAGGACTATGATAAAATGGACCAGAAACCCAAAACTCACGAAATATGTGGTCACTTACCAAAAATCAGTTAAACAGGATACAGGTGACACAGCGAAGAATGTTGGAGAAGTGTGCTCGAAATATAAATTTTGAATAAGAACTTTCAAGGAGAAACATCTTGAGAGTCAAATAATTGACAAAATGGAAAGTTAATTCTGATTTAATACCAAGTAGTCATCTCACTAAAAAAAAAAAAATCGGAAAATTCTAAAAGTTTGAAAATTTAAATTAAGTCGGTATTACTAGTTTAATTTCAATATCATGTAGGGAAATTCAGTTCTATTCGTGAAAAATTTCGAATAACTAATTATAGACCCGACTCAGATAACACTAACATGACTTCAAAAATTGGACACGGTATGGAAATTAGAGTTTTTAGATCATTGATTCATACACAGCGTTAGATTTTCCATCGGACCCCGATTTGGGCCCCGAAATGTAATTTTTTCCCGTTATAAAAGACCATTTGAATTTTGCTTAAAAAGTTTAACGCTGTGTCAAATAGGTACAAATATATGATACAGGTATATTATATTAATAATCTCAACATAACAATATTTTTGCAATTCACCTGAAGTGTTCGCTACCTTGTAAATTATTAAATTCTTATCAAGATCATTGAACAAATCTTTCTCAACAAACATTAAAAGAAGTGGTGCCAAGTTGGATTGACTTAGTAACAAAACATCTGGAAAATGTTTGTGTGAATTAGGTGCAACCTCCTCTATTTCTGAGCGAATTCCAGGTCCAGGTCCAGGTACTTCGTTTACGCCGGTCGGAGACCACAATGTTGAAGATTTTCCCGCCTCTTCGTCAAGAAATTACAGATCTGCGTCTGATTATGGAAATGATGGATCTGAGTCTGATGATGAATCGGAACATTCGGAAGTTGAAAATAGGATGGAGCTGTTGACCGTCTTTATATGTCCCAATACAGGAGATCCAATAAATATAAAATGAGCTTTCTTGGAACAGCATCCAATACAGCCAACTGCTAAAGATGCGAATGGTAAGAAAGTACCCTTTGATGAAAGCCGAGTGTACCATTGTCAAATGTCCAATGGCTTGAAAATTCAGAGAAAATGGCTATCTTATTTAGCAGATACTGAAAAAATTTTTTGTTCAATGTGTATGGCGTTTGGTGACTATAAAAATTGTGATTCGCCATTCACAAAAGATGGTTTTTCTGCAAGAGATACACAGCAGTTTTATAAGGCTCTAAGCAAACACGAAAATTCCAAAGCACACAACGTAGCTGCACAAGCCACTAATCAATTATTGCAGATAGTGCTTCATGCTTACTCCATCACCTTTTAGCTCCTATCTAGGCGACATGTTTTTTCTCGCTTTCTCTTATGCATTTCTCAATGTGGACCTGGAGAATACGATCATATTTTGGCAGTAATAGGACCAACTCCAAGAAATTACCATGAATCACTGATTCTATTTTTGAAAAGTAGGTAGGCTGCTTCAATCAAAATCGTCGAACTGAAGTTGAAAATAACCGTCGCGTGGTCGAACGTCTTATTCATATTGTTCTTTTTATCGGTAGACAAGGTTTAGCCTATCGAGGAAAGCAAGAAGCAGCCTACCTACTCTTCAAAAATAGAATCAGTGATTCATGGTAATTTCTTGGAGTTGGTCCTATTACTGCCAAAATATGATCGTATTCTCCAGGTCCACATTGAGAAATGCATAAGAGAAAACGAGAAAAAACATGTCGCCCAGAAGACTGGCAGAGGTGACTTCACCATATTTATGTCGAATCATTTCATCAACAAAATGATTAAAAATATATACGCAAAACTGGCCAAGAAAGAATTAGTGGACGAATACAGATATCTAGGACAAATCACCTCTTCTGAGGGGGGAGCATCGAAGGAAATAAGTGCAAGAATATCTAATTCTTGGAAAGCATTTTAGGCGAAAAAATACTACTTAAAAGCAACATGAAATTAAACACAAAAATGAAGGTTCTAGACATGTGCAATAAAGAAACCGAGGACGGCCTAATACAATTTGGCTAGATGAAATTCAGAGGTATGTAGGTCCTCACTGGGCTAGCAACACCCAAAATAAAAAATACAGGAAAAACGTGCCAGAGGCTTATGCTCTCAAATGGGCAGCCTAGATGGTGGCTCGTCTACATCAAAGCTCTAAATTCTTGGAGGAAATTGTATTGTACACGGTCAGTCAAAGTTGTAATATAAAAATATTAACTAAGGACCAAAGGGAAGTGGGGTTTTTAATCAAAAAAGAAATCTGGGCTAAAGTGTATGAGATTCGGGGGTTAAGCGAGAGAATCGCAGTACTACAGCTGCTGCTCGGACGGGGCACAAAATTGGCGATCATTCAGTGTTACACACCCATCTCAGAAGCGTGTGAGGAGGATAAAGAGGCTTTCTATGCAAAACTTCAGGAACCGGTAGATAAGGAAAAGGAATTTTCTACGATGATACTGGGCAACTTCAACGCTAAAGTGGGAACGAACCTTTCTGGTGAATTGAGCATAGGGGCGCACGGTCTGAGTTCAAGAAACGGAGTGCAACCAGTTGAAAATTATAAACACATTTTTCAAAAAAAGGAAATCGAGGAAATGGACCTGGATGGCTCCTAACGGAAGAACCCGAAATGAGATTGACCACTGTCTTATTAATGATAGCACCATTGTAAAGGACTATGCAGTGGTAGCAAGATTCGAGGCATCCTCAGACCACAGGATCGGGAGATGCTCCCTCCGAATCCCTTACAAACCAAAAACAAAAAGACCTACGTGCAGATCAAGAAAGTAGGTGCAGAAGGTTGTAATGTCAGAATACAAGTTGAGAAAGGCGCGTGAATCCATCGAGGAAGAGCTGAAGATATGTCGGTCTTGGAGCGTCCCAGCCCAAATCCACAAGAGCCTACGACCGTTTTGCTGAAATAGTACAGGCTACACTCAAGAAATTCGGAAAAGCAAAAATCAAGGAAAGTACTGACAACAAGCTACCAGTAGAAATAAAAAACTTTATTGATAAAAGAGAAGTCCTGCATAGGGTGGAAAAGTTAAATCCACTGCAGAAGGTCGAAATGGCCGAACTGTAAAAGGCAGTGAGGAAAGGAATAAGACCGGAAGTCAAGAAATTCAAGGCTAGAAAAGTGCAAGAAATCATTGAGAATACGTGGTCATCAAAGAAATTGAAACGTGTATTCTGCTATGGGAAACCAATAGTGTACAGAACAAAAAAGAGCAGAGAGTGTCGTTCAGAGAAGATATCGTTTTAGAAGCTACAAAGTTTTACGAAGAATGTATAGTACTCCAGACAGTGTCTAGAGGTGGGTGCAAGGAAAAAGGCAAGAGATAGGAGCCCCACGAGGTCGAAGCTACCTTGAAAAGCCTTAAAGTAGGAAAAACTTCCGGCCCCGATCGGTTTGAAAATAAAACGCTAAAAGATTTTTGCTGAAGAACTGGCGGAACCTTTGACTGTTCTATACAACCGTATCGAGGAAGAAAAGATCCCAGCCCAATGTATGTTCTCTGAGAGCCACGTAACATGGATCAAAGCCATTCTAAACATTTACAGGGAGTGTGAAAATCGCTTCTACAGACTATACTTTACTCACTTAGACCAGTAATTAAAGTCCGGTTTGTTTATCGACTGACTCGCGAACAAGAATTCGGTATTCTTGAGGAATTTTTTCTAGCCGCCAGAACAATAGCGAGCGTTTAAAACTAAATTTAAATAGAAAGTCGACTATTAATTAGCAAATCGTTTTGGTGCGTCGACCAAAACGCGCGCCAAAGCTGAAAAAGTGTTCACCGAAATTGATAAACATGCGCTCCTGACAATGTAAGAGCATGATGGCATAAAAACCGGGGCTGTGATGGAGTAAGCATGACACTATCTGCAATAATGATAGTGCTTGTGCAGCTACGTTGTGTGCTTGGAATTTTCGTGTTTGCTAGAGCCTTATAAATGTGTGTATCTCTTGCAGAAAAACCATCTTTTGTGAATGGCGAATCACAATTTTTATAGTCACCAAACGCCATACACATTGAACAAAAAATTTTTTCAGTATCTGCTAAATAAGATAGCCATTTTCTCTGAATTTTCAAGCCATTGGACATTTGACAATGGTACACTCGGCTTTCATCAAAGGGTACTTTCTTACCATTCGCATCTTTAGCAGTTGGCTGTATTGGATGCTGTTCCAAGAAAGCTCATTTTATATTTATTGGATCTCCTGTATTGGGACATATAAAGACGGTCAACAGCTCCATCCTATTTTCAACTTCCGAATGTTCCGATTCATCATCAGACTCAGATCCATCATTTCCATAATCAGACGCAGATCTGTAATTTCCTGACGAAGAGGCGGGAAAATCTTCAACATTGTCGTCTCCGACCGGCGTAAACGAAGTACCTGGACCTGGACCTGAAATTCGCTCAGAAATAGAGGAGGTTGCACCTAATTCACACAAACATTTTCCAGATGTTTCGTTACTAAGTCAATCCAACTCGGCATCACTTCTTTTAATGTTTGTTGAGAAAGATTTGTTCAATGATCTTGATAAGAATTTAATAATTTACAAGGTAGCGAACATTTCCGGTGAATTGCAAAAATATTGTTATGTTGAGATTATTAATATAATATACCTGTATCATATATTTTTTGTACCTATTTGACACAGCGTTAAACTTTTTAAGCAAAATTCAAATGGTCTTTTATAACGGGAAAAAATTACATTTCGGGGCCCAAATCGGGGTCCGATGGAAAATCTAACGCTGTGTATGAATCAATGATCTAAAAACTCTAATTTCCATACCGTGTCCAATTTTTGAAGCCATGTTAGTGTTATCTGATTCGGGTCTATAATTAGTTATTCGAAATTTTTCACGAATAAAACTGAATTTCCCTACATGATATTGAAATTAAACTAGTGATACCAACTTAATTTAAATTTTCAAACTTTTAGAATTTTTCAATTTTTTTTTTTAGTGAGATGACTACTTGGTATTAAATCAGAATTAACTTTCCATTTTGTCAATTATTTGACTCTCAAGATGTTTCTCCTTGAAAGTTCTTATTCAAAATTTATATTTCGAGCACACTTCTCCAACATTCTTCGCTGTGTCACCTGTATCCTGTTTAACTGATTTTTGGTAAGTGACCACATATTTCGTGAGTTTTGGGTTTCTGGTCCATTTTATCATAGTCCTATTTTGATTTTTCTATTCCTTCCTTTGCGACTTGAATTATTTGTCCAAGTCTCCGCCCTATACATTATAGTAGTAGTCATGCTTAAGGTATCTGAATCTTAGTGTGTTCGTAATCTAATTTTGAATACGATATTTTATTCTGAATATTGTTATCTGCTGTTTTCGATGGCCTTAATGGGCCGTACCAAACATTTTTCGGGAAGTTCCAAATACCAACAGTACATACATATTTTCAAAAATTTGATTATTAAAAAAATTGTTCAGATATATTAACGAAAACCGTGAGCAAAGATTTGATTTCATTTTAAAAGGAGGAAAATTTGAAATTATAGGTGCTTTTCATCAGAGTCAAGGTAAAACTTCAACAGTTGAGGCGATAGCGCACAATACCTTTCCCCCGTTGGTTTCTTTCATATTTTTTTGAGGGGGTGAAATTTTTTCTGTCATAGATAATTATTTTTAAACATTTTCGAGAAAAGGACAAATTTTTTCGCGTCAAAAAACAATTTTCTTTCTTTATTGACAGAGAAGAGGCGACGTTCATTTTTTAATTTTTATTCACTTTTTTATTCGAAGGGAAAAACTAAGTACTTTTTATTCCAAAAAAGGAGATGATTTTGCCAATAGTTTTTTCATTTTTCCTTTATGCATTATTTTATTTTATATTACAATTTTGTCTCCTATTTTGTGAATTTTGGAGTCTTTTGGTGCATTTTATTATAATACTTTTTTGATTTTTCAATTATTTCGCGACTTGAATTTGTCCAAGTTTGATCTATAAATTACAGGAGTAGTCTTCCTTGAGGGTATTTGAATTTTAATGTGTTCGTAAAATAATTTGGAATAGGATATTTTATTCCAAAATTTTTTCTGCTTTTTTCGATGGCCTTAATGGGCAGTACCAAAAGTTTCTTAAGCAGTTCCAAATACCAACAGTACGTATATATTTTCGAAAATTTATTTGTTAAAAATTTTTTAAGAAATAGTAACGAAAACGTGAGTAAATTTATCATTTTATTTTAAAAGAAGGATAATTTGGAATTGGGTACCTACTCAATCAAAGTCAAGGTTGAACTTGAACAGTTGAGGCGATAGCGCCCAATATTTTTTTCCCGTTGGTTTATTTCACTTTTTTATTGAGGCGGGGGTAGAAATTTTCTGTCATGGATAACTATTTTTAAAAATTTTCGAAAAAATGACAAATTTTTTCGCATCAAAAAACAATTTTCTTTCTTTATTGACAAAGAAGAAGGAAAAAATGCAATAGAACTGGCAGAAATGGGAAATGATCTGAGGTAAGAATGCGCGAAAGTGGGGTTAAGCATGAACGAGTCGGAAACCAAAATAATGACCAATGAAAAACATGTAGATCATATACATCCAAACTGGCAACCTAGTAATAAACACAGTGGACGAATACAGATATCTAGGACAAATCACCTCTTCTGAGGGGGGAGCATCGAAGGAAATAAGTGCAAGAATATCTAATTCTTGGAAAGCATTTTAGGCGAAAAAATACTACTTAAAAGCAACATGAAATTAAACACAAAAATGAAGGTTCTAGACATGTGCAATAAAGAAACCGAGGACGGCCTAATACAAGCTGGCTAGATGAAATTCAGAGGTATGTAGGTCCTCACTGGGCTAGCAACACCCAAAATAAAAAATACAGGAAAAACGTGCCAGAGGCTTATGCTCTCAAATGGGCAGCCTAGACGGTGGCTCGTCTACATCAAAGCTCTAAATTCTTGGAGGAAATTGTATTGTACACGGTCAGTCAAAGTTGTAATATAAAAATATTAACTAAGGACCAAAGGGAAGTGGGGTTTTTAATCAAAAAAGAAATCTGGGCTAAAGTGTATGAGATTCGGGGGTTAAGCGAGAGAATCGCAGTACTACAGCTGCTGCTCGGACGGGGCACAAAATTGGCGATCATTCAGTGTTACACACCCATCTCAGAAGCGTGTGAGGAGGATAAAGAGGCTTTCTATGCAAAACTTCAGGAACCGGTAGATAAGGAAAAGGAATTTTCTACGATGATACTGGGCAACTTCAACGCTAAAGTGGGAACGAACCTTTTTGGTGAATTGAGCATAGGGGCGCACGGTCTGAGTTCAAGAAACGGAGTGCAACCAGTTGAAAATTATAAACACATTTTTCAAAAAAAGGAAATCGAGGAAATGGACCTGGATGGCTCCTAACGGAAGAACCCGAAATGAGATTGACCACTGTCTTATTAATGATAGCACCATTGTAAAGGACTATGCAGTGGTAGCAAGATTCGAGGCATCCTCAGACCACAGGATCGGGAGATGCTCCCTCCGAATCCCTTACAAACCAAAAACAAAAAGACCTACGTGCAGATCAAGAAAGTGGGTGCAGAAGGTTGTAATGTCAGAATACAAGTTGAGAAAGGCGCGTGAATCCATCGAGGAAGAGCTGAAGATATGTCGGTCTTGGAGCGTCCCAGCCCAAATCCACAAGAGCCTACGACCGTTTTGCTGAAATAGTACAGGCTACACTCAAGAAATTCGGAAAAGCAAAAATCAAGGAAAGTACTGACAACAAGCTACCAGTAGAAATAAAAAACTTTATTGATAAAAGAGAAGTCCTGCATAGGGTGGAAAAGTTAAATCCACTGCAGAAGGTCGAAATGGCCGAACTGTAAAAGGCAGTGAGGAAAGGAATAAGACCGGAAGTCAAGAAATTCAAGGCTAGAAAAGTGCAAGAAATCATTGAGAATACGTGGTCATCAAAGAAATTGAAACGTGTATTCTGCTATGGGAAACCAATAGTGTACAGAACAAAAAAGAGCAGAGAGTGTCGTTCAGAGAAGATATCGTTTTAGAAGCTACAAAGTTTTACGAAGAATTGTATAGTACTCCAGACAGTGTCCTAGAGGTGGGTGCAAGGAAAAAGGCAAGAGATAGGAGCCCCACGAGGTCGAAGCTACCTTGAAAAGCCTTAAAGTAGGAAAAACTTCCGGCCCCGATCGGTTTGAAAATAAAACGCTAAAAGATTTTGCTGAAGAACTGGCGGAACCTTTGACTGTTCTATACAACCGTATCGAGGAAGAAAAGATCCCAGCCCAATGTATGTTCTCTGAGAGCCACGTAACATGGATCAAAGCCATTCTAAACATTTACAGGGAGTGTGAAAATCGCTTCTACAGACTATACTTTACTCACTTAGACCAGTAATTAAAGTCCGGTTTGTTTATCGACTGACTCGCGAACAAGAATTCGGTATTCTTGAGGAATTTTTTCTAGCCGCCAGAACAATAGCGAGCGTTTAAAACTAAATTTAAATAGAAAGTCGACTATTAATTAGCAAATCGTTTTGGTGCGTCGACCAAAACGCGCGCCAAAGCTGAAAAAGTGTTCACCGAAATTGATAAACATGCGCTCCACTCATCGTTACCGCCATCAACACCACTAATTGGATTACTATTCGAGCCCCTAATGAGCTCATCTGCATCCGCACGTCCTGTACATTGCTTGACACATACTGATTAATGGTTTGCGTCGGTCCGCCTCCCATATTG
Organism: Acanthococcus lagerstroemiae; assembly: GCA_031841125.1. Taxonomy (NCBI): domain Eukaryota; kingdom Metazoa; phylum Arthropoda; class Insecta; order Hemiptera; family Eriococcidae; genus Acanthococcus; species Acanthococcus lagerstroemiae. Next base: position 17,100,878 of record CM063107.1, read on the forward strand.
TTGTCGCTTCTCTCGTCAATCTTTATACGCGTAATAAATACCTAATTAAAAGATTTTAACTCGTATATATGACATATTAGAGCTAATGCGAGCGCTGCCCTCGAATAATACATCCCAAGAAGCGGCAAGTTAATTTTATCCAAAATACGTTCATCTGTGCGCCATCGAAATAGGGATTTCTAGATTGCTATTCCGAATATCGCATCAGATTTTCAATCAAACCCATATCGAAGTCTTGAAATTTACAAAAATTTGGCAAAATTCACTTGGTTTCAGAAGTTGAGTCAATGGTCAAAAGCCAATGGGATGTTCGGAATTAGTGACCCAGAGCAATCCTATTCCGATGTATTGCTCAATTTTTGAAACACTGTCAATTTTTTCAATTATTTTTCTTCAAATTTTGGGGTCCATATTGGGATTTAATCAAAAATTTAATGTGATATTCGGAATCAACAACCCGAAAAAGGTCTGTTTCGATACGTGATTCGACTTTCACAACCGAGTCAACTTTGCCAATTTTTCCAACATTTTATGAACAAAGTAGGGTTTTATCAAAAATCCGATGCGATGAATCATCAGTCAAGAAAACCCCTAATACTTCGATACCTTGTTAGATATCCTTCCGTTCAGAATTTTGAAGTTTACACTCTGTTCCCTTTCCCAAAGACGCCTTTTGAGGAAGACAAAATTTTCCAGTCACAGTTACGCGCAATCCTTGAAATATTAGATACGTCTTTTCTTGTTTCTCCATCCGACTTTGTATATTAAACATTACCTGGGAAGAGCGCATTTTGACAAACACCCCGTGTCTGGAACATTCCATGAAAAATCGACGAAAGAATAATTTTTTTATGTTGTAAACATTGTTTTGACAAGGATATATATGTCTAATGGCTCCCCACGTGAAAGAAAAATATTCCGCAGAAAAACGTTACCATTTTGATGTAGTAGCATATAGGTCCATTTCACCAGCCCCCCAAGGTGGATTTTGAGAAAGAAAACGGGGGCAAAAATTTGTATAATTTGTATAATTTGTGTACGTTGGTCCCAATATTTGTGTACGCTCCCTTCCCCCACTATAGACGATCAAACTTTGGGGCCTGGGGAAATGCTAGTCCCCCCAAGTTGAGTTGGAGGTCTGGAAATGGGGGCAAAAATTTGTGTGTAATTTGTGTACGTTCCTCGTTCGCTCTAGGAACGATCAAAGCTTGGGGGAGCTGGAGAAATGCTAGCTCCCCAACTTCAGATAAAGGTTTGGAGATGGGGGCAACAATTTGTGTATTTTGTGTATCCACCGGCAGCACCTAACATGTAACTCATATTGTATGGTCCATAGTCGGGTTGGCGGAATACCACAAATTGGGGACAATCGCACAAATTATACACTAATTTTTGCCGCCATTTCCGGACCTCTATCTGAAGTTGGGGGGCCAGCATTTTTACAGTCCCCCCCCCCCCACAAAAAAATCATTCGTCCGTAGGGAGGGCGGAGAACGTACACAAATTCTAGGACCGGTGTGTATAAAAATTACACAAATTGTAATGTTTGCCCCCATTTCCGGACCACTATCTCAACTTGGGAGGAGGGGGTGTACCTCACAGTTTCCCTATTTCGGGTCGTCCACAGAGGAGAAGGGAAGGGTACACAAATTGAGGGAGGTGGATACACGAAATACACAAATTGTTCTACACAAATTGTTGCCCATCTCCAGACCTCTATCTCACCTTGGAGAAGGGAGCACCTCACATGTAACTCATATTGTATGGTTCATAGAGGGGTTGGCGGGGTACACAAATTGGGGGAGATCGATACACAAATCACACAAATTGTACAATAATTTTTACTGCCATTTCTAGACCTCTATCTCATCCTCGAGGGGAGGGGCAGCACCTAACAGGTTAACTATCTTGTGTTGTCCACAGAGGGGAAGAGAAGGGTACACAAATTACACAAAAATTATACACAAATTTCTGCCCCCATTTCCAGACCTCCAACTCAACTTGGGAGGGCTAGCATGTCCCTAGCCCCCAAACTTTGATCGTTTATAGTGGGGGAAGGGGGCGTACACATATCCTAGGGCCAACGTACAGAAATTACACAAATTATACACACATCTATGCCCCCATTTCCAGACCTCTATCTCATTTGGGGGGGGGGGGCAGCTCCTAACAGTGTCTATCTTGTGTCGTCCACAAAGGAAAGGGAAGGGTACACAAATTTAGGGAGATGGATTCACAAAATACACAAATTGTTGCTCCCATCTCCAGGCCTCTATCACAATTTGGGGCTATCATTACCCCCACCCCCAAACTTTGATCGTTTATAGAGAGGGAAGGGAGCGTACACAAATTGTACACAAATGTTTATTCCCATTCCCGGACTTCCAATTCAACTTGAGCGCTATATAGTACCGCTTATAGTGAGGGAAAGGGAGCATACACAAATTCTGGGACCAATGTACATAAATTACACAAATTATACACCAATTTTTGCCCCCCTTTCCAGACCTCCAACTCAACTTGGGGGGCTAGCATTTCCCCAGTCCTCCAAACTTTGATTATAGGTATATAGTGGGGGAAGGAAGCATACACAAATTCTGGGACCAACCTACACAAATTACACAAATTATACACAATATTTTCGCCCCCATTTCCTTCTTCAAAGTCCACCTTGGGGGGGGAGGGGTGAAATGGACCTGTAGTATATTCTTCTTCAACGCGGTCATTCGTTCCACTTCACGTTCTGACTGGTCAACGCGGAAAATGCCCGGAGAAGCCGAGAATGAAAGACTGAAGAAAGCATATTGGATTGCGGATATAGGGCTTTCACACTTGGAGTTTGTTTAGATCCATTCTTATTTTGGGTGGGGTGGGGTGTTTCTTATTAATTTTCGATTTCAGTTGTAGCGTGCAAGATATTTTTAGGTTGAATCATAGAGTTCAGTTTTAATTTTTCGTTTAATTTTCTTACTGGATGATAATTGTTGAAAATTATCAAGGAACATGGGAAATTTTGGTTTGTGATTAACGTCGTGCAATTGAGTAACTATGCAGCTGGTCTGCCAAACATAACTAAGACTGGTCATATTGATAAAATTTCAGTTATTTCTTTTGATCCCTGTACCGACGTTATTTTATTTGAAATAATGATCAATAGTTGCCTTCCATGTCACTCATTGATATTTATAACTATTTTGTTTTAAAAACAAGTATACAAGTGGGTCTCATCTTCCTCTTATATACTAAGGGTCTCACTTTGCCTTTAAGTACATACACATTCAATAATTTTGGAAAAAGTTACCCCTCTCTGTGTATTTGAATTCAGTGTGAAAAATGCAATCTATTCATATAAAATATACATCAGTAACTTTTTTTTCTACCGGGTCTCGGGATGCCTGCACGTATACTGGGTCTCGGTTTGCCTGATATTAAGTATTAGTATGTATAACAGTAATCGAGCATTTTTAATACTAAATCAAGCATTTTAGATACTAAATTTAGCATATGAAATACACACACACACATACACACACACTCTCTCTCTCTCTCTCAAGGCGAAAATGGCGGCTAGGAAGCTGGAACCATCCTGGCCATTTAATGGTGGGGACGGTATGTACTATAGATACACCCACATAATATCACGGGGTGGGGGGGCTATAATATTGGTGGAGACATTTTGTCCTCAAGTGTAGTCCTTTCTACTGATGTAGTTTCCCTTTGCTTTCATTAGGGTTTATCTGTCGGGATGTTCTCCTTCTCCTATGTGACTTAGTTCTTCTATAAGAAGCTCCCTCATCATAACAAGGTAGCGCGCATAGAGAGGGCTTCATGGAAAAATTAATATAAAAAGGAATCATATAATGACATTTTCTCGGTTGCTGGTTGGATCTCAATCCACACCTATATGTAAATGCCTACTACTTTCCTTTCTCTCGCATTTCCATGCAGTACTACACGCTTCTAAACATGCGCTTCTACTTTTGAACTTTTGAATGAGAAGTTGAATCGCCCATTATAGAATAACTTTCAGCTTTTGGTAAGGTGGGAACGAAAATTTCTCGAATACAGACTGCTGCACTCGGGTCTATTTGCGCCGCACGTGTATGAGGACAAAGGCAGATAAGATCACCGGGTATTAGGGAAGCGTAACTTCTTCGAGTATAAACGGCCGTACTCACGCGACCAAGTTGGGTCAACAGATTGTACGGCGCCGCTTTATAATGGCCCGATACGCCACCGATAACATTCTTTTTTGCAGTCGACGGTGGCTGGCAAATTTGCCGAATAAAGCTAATCGTTTTTAGATGGACTGCTTCCACTCGACCTTTCCTTACGCTTCTTTTCTTATCTCTCAATTGCATAACTGCGTCGCATCGACTAACGCGTAAGTTATAGAAAAATAAAAACAAGCGCGATGCGATGGTTCGAGTAAGTACTTCGAAGCTCAAACGAATAAATTCGGTTCGACGTTCAAAGTTTCTGTCGGGATTTCCATTTTGTTTTGTTTACAGTTGACGATGGAAAGCTTCTACTCGATTTAGAAGTTAACACGAGGTTTCTCGTGCACTCGAAGGCTATGTCAACGTTGACAGAAGCATCAACATTTGTATTAACATAATTTTTTTTGAGTTTTGAGTTTTGTATCCAGATACTTTGGAACACATTGTATTAAACACAACCATACAAGAATTATGACAATAACTTAATTTATGCAATGATTATTCAGCCTATACTATTTGTCGAGTAGATAATATGTCAATGCAAATGTCGATTGTACAATTGGACTGATACTACAATGTTGATAAGTAATGTCGATACTTGTCGACTATATAATGTCATCCGAGATGTCAACTATATGAAAACTAATTAGGTGCATATTGCAATGTTTATAGTGATGTCGATACATGTAGATACTTGTTGACTAAAATGTCAACTGCATGTTATATCCACCGAACATTGGTTGATAATTTTGTCTGTGGAAATGTGTACTACACAGTCGACATTAAACGGAACATTGACGTTTGTAGGAGCATTGCACATGAAAATATGTACTAAAAATGTCCTGGATTTCAATACTGACATTTTAGTCAACATTTTTACCGACTTTTCGGAGAAAAGGGAGGTTTTACCCAAACAATTTGCACAGTCCGAGAGTCGTAGTCAGAGGTTTTCAAAAACAACATTAAAGATAACGGCTTTGATAACAGTTTGTATGTTTGTGTCTCAGGTAGCGCTATAATATGTTCTCCTTATCATTGTTTCACGATCGCACTAAAGATACGACGCTAGCGCTTCTACAATTTGCTCAGTCCCAGTCAGATGAAGTAAATAGTATATTACACTGCAAGGATTGAAAGCGAGCTTTATCACGCCGAGTGCGACTGTTAGCGGAGCGAGCCGAAGGCGAGTGAAGCTAGTCGTGCGGAGGCGTGATAACTCGCTTCAATCCTTGCATTGTAAGATATTTTGTATTACACATGCATCGAAACAACGGTTTAACAGTATCATTTTGCAGATGGAAAGTTCACGTTATCAGGATAGATCGCAGCTGCGTTTGTAAATGCTACGGCACATGCGCAGAAGACTCTTTTCAGTCCTAGGACTTGTAAAAGGACTAAAAAAAGATGACGTCACGTATTTTTCTTTCACAATGATGTGTACAATCAGCTGATTCGATGCATTTGTAATACAAAATATCTTTGTATTACACATGCATCGAAACAACGGTTTAACAGTCTCATTTTGCAGATTGAAAGTTCACGTTATCACGATAGATCGCAGCTGCGTTTGTAAATGCTACGGCACATGCGCAGAAGACTCTTTTCAGTCCTAGGACTTGTAAAAGGACTGAAAAAAGATGACGTCACATATTTTTCTTTCACAGATGTGTACAATCTAGGTACAATTAGCTGTTCGATGCATTTGTAATACAAAATATCTTACAATGCAAGGATTGAAGCGAGTTATCACGCCTCCGCACGACTAACTTCACTCGCCTTCGGCTTGCTCCGCTAACAGTCGCACTCGGCATGATAAAGTTCGCTTTCAATCCTTGCAGTGTAATATACTATTGTAAATTACAAATGCATCGAACAGCTGATTGTACACATCTGTGAAAGAAAAATACGTGACGTCATCTTATTTCAGTCCTTTTACAAGTCCTAGGACTGAAAAGAGTCTTCTGCGCATGTGCCGTAGCATTTACAAACGCAGCTGCGATCTATCGTGATAACGTGAACTTTCAATCTGCAAAATGAGACTGTTAAACCGTTGTTTCGATGCATGTGTAATACAAAAAGTATTATTTGTAAAGTAAAAGTTCGATAGTAAAAAAACGCAACATGAAACTCCTACATCTCTTTAATCTCTTCAATAAATGAAAAATGAAGCAAAAAAGTGTTTGTAAAATAAAATATTGATAGTAAAAAAACGCAAAACATGAACTGTGTTTTGAACTTGGTATATCTGTCTCCCAACCGGATGCGCAATCAGTTACCCTAGTTACCCGAGGAATAGTTACCCATTTGCAACCCTCAGTTAGACGCCGTTAAGCGTAAGAGAATCAACCGACATTTGTAAGCAAAATGAGTTATTAGTATTGTTGGAAAGAGCATAAAAAGTATAATTTTTCAAAATTAGGCCCTCAATTCAAAAATGTTACATACTGCCATATGAGACACTTTCTAAAAGATTTCATTCAGTAATACCTGAGAACACTGATGAGGAAAAATCGAGACTTGTCTTTATATATTAATCTTTTTAATAAATGAAAAATGAAGCAAAATTAATTTGTAAAATGAAAATTCGATGATGAAAAAAGAACTCATGGCCCATGTCTTGAACTCATGAAGCCCTAAAGATGTTTCGAATAAATAAATAAATAGAATCGGTTTTCTTTCTAGTGGTTCTCGATGATCACCCGTAACTTAAATTACCCTATATGACTATTGTTATTGTGTTCGTTATCTATACCAAAGGCCAAATCAAACATGTGATGTATTCTTGCTGCTTCGATGAGTAATGCGAGAAAAGGAAAAGCCAGAGGAGACTTGTATCGGTTGGCAGTATTACAAATGATGATGAAAAGGAATGTACTCGTAATAAAGATTTCTTACTATTCGTATGATCGGGCTTTCTCGTGCAAATTTGTTTTCGGTTTTTTGCTCGCAATAGTATAAACATTTTCAGTAACACCTGAGAACACCGAGGAGGAAAATTCGAGACTTGTCTTTATATATTAGATTAATCTCTTTAATAAATGAAAAATGAAGCAAAAATAGTATTTGAAAAATGAAAAGTCGATAATAAAAAAAAACGACACATAGCCGAAGTCTTGAACTCATGGAGCCCTAAAAAAAGATTTGTAAAATAAAAGTTCGCGATGGTAAAAAAACGCAACATGGCCAGATCAACCGCAGTATGTACACTGAGACGCTTTTAGATGGAAGAAACCAAGATTGTCTTCATATTATAGATATCGCATGGCCAGCCTGATCGTTCTATATCCACGATGTGTTATATAAAATACTTCCTACTGGTCACACTGATCACTCACGTAACACGCGTTTACAATGACGGGGTAAGCGCGCGGAACACTCACACGTAGACACACATGTAAGTCGACTTTATAGCTTAATTACAGCTTTTATGTTTCAGTTATTGAAAATCTGATACCAAAAGGTTCTTCTTCGATTTAATGTTTATATTTTGTGCAAATTTCACCTTGTAATATTCAGCACAGGCTGAGAACATTGACGACATAAAAATGCAACTTGCGTTTATAATATAGAGATAGAGATAGAAGATAGATAGATATGTAAACGAATTAGTGCCATTGATACCGCTATTAGTAGTACGGTACTATACACTTAACTCGCAATACACATACACAGGGTGTCTAACAAAATCGAAATCTGAAAATAAATGGCTCCCCCCCCCCATTTGCTATGAATGCGATAAAATAATAAACTAAAGCTAAATATACTTCTTCGTCTATAATACTACATTTTCATAGGGGAAAAAATTAATTGAGCCCAATGAGGCCCGGATCGATTGGGTACTGATCCAACTACTTTAATTCCCAAAGAATTAATTTTCCAAAAAAAAAAAAAAAAAAAAGATTTTTAACTCTAGATTAATATTATACAATACATGAATTCTTCGATATGAATAACAAAAGTGTACGTCACATTTTCATAGATATGCCTAGCAATCCTATGTGAACATCGAAGATTTACAAGAAATAGAGGAGGGTGGGGCAAAAATCCGCTATGGGGTAAAAGTCCTATCGTTTTTATTTTTAATTAAACTGTATACAAATGCCATGTTTTGTTGATTTTAGTAAGTTGGTAGCACTGTTCACGTGTGTATACAATTTCAATGCTCCGTGTCTAGTATAAACCATAATGTCAAAAAAATTTTGTTTTCCACAACTTTTGACAAAATATTTTCTCATTTTGGAAATGTGATTTGAAGTTGTCCACAGAATTGCATATATGAGTCAAGAGTTCAAAATTGCGAGTAATTAATTTTGACAATCGGTTTCATTATTACATTTACACTTTTTATACTAGAAATCATTTCATCAGTAATGTGCCACTGGGGCAAAAGTCCGCACAGGCTATATTGGGGCAAAAGTCCTCTTCAATTTTTGATCATTTCTTCTCATTCTAGGAATTATATAAACGTATAATAGGTATCTGACAGAAAAGCAATAACTTGACAAATTCTCGAAGATTCTAAACCTCGGAGAGCACTCCGTGAACGCATCCGGTAGTATTTTGCCAGTACCTAGTTACAGGTTGGAGGAATCTGCGTTAAGAAAACGTTTAAAAACTAAGCTTATTATTATTTTTTTGAATTTCAGACTCCTGGATACAAACTTATTGCTAACCAGCAAATTTTAGCGAATTGAGAATTAGTGAATTACTGTGTACACATGGGCGCAAATCGCGAGCGACTGAAACGGAAATATTCTCGAGTGAAGAAGGCAGAATCTCAAGAAATAGATGTGTACACAGGCAAGTATCATACTGATGTTGCATGCGAATAGGAAATGCGGTGGAAGGATTGAATCCTTTAGACCGGACCATTTTGACGACGTTGACTATTTGCCATCTTCTGTGACTGATCGAAACGATAAAGATGAAGAACTTGATGAAATCGTTCCTGTTGAAGGAGTCGAAGAGCTAGTTGAATCGATTGAAGAAGATTCGGAAGAACCCCAAAACGCTGACCAAGTAGCAGTGTTGAGGAAACCAATTGTAAATTTTCAAAAACAGAGAAATCTTGACCAAAACAGAGAGTTGGAAGAATCGAACGAAAAGTTGAAGAATTTAGAACTGAGAAATGTCAACCAAAATTATACAGATAGGTGCGTTGGAAAAATTATTGAACAAAAAATTTGAAAATTTAGAGGAACCTGGACATGTTTACTCACTCATCGAAAAACGTGTTCGAGATATTTTACCACTGCCAAAAATAAAAGTAAATATTATTTTAATTCAATTTTACATGTCTACATCAGATTTAACGAAAAAATGTTCTCTTATGTTTTAGGAGAAACGCCAAATAAGAAGAAAGAGTGGCAAATCTATTATTTTAACCCGCATATCAAACAAGGATCTCCTGAAAATTCGCAATGAAGAAATTCAAGCTGAGCAATCTACACCTGAAAGAAGATCTCGAAAAAATTCTGAGCCTGCTATACATCCCTACATCTTCAAGACGCCGTTTATTTGAACAGCCAACTACAAAACAGAAAATTAAGGCTAAGCAATCTGCATCACAGAAAATACCGTTAAAAAATTCAAAACCTGGGCCTGTGCAGTGCCCATTATTTCAGCGTCAACCACCGCCAACTTTGGACCCCAGCGAAGAAGATTTATGTTTGATTTGCAATGATCAGTTCAAATTCAAAAGGTGCTGAAGTATGGATCCAGTGTAATCCATGTGAAAAATGGGCCCACAAAAATTGTAGCACGGATTATACCGGAGTCAGTTTTTACGTCTGTGAGTTTTGTAGATGTCCCCATAGCGTGGCCTGGATTTCTGCGAGGGGGAGGGATAGGCAGAATTTGTTAAATTTGCCTCTTTTTTTCATCGAATAGCCCTAAATTTACTGTAACCAAAAAAATTTTAAAAATAGCGTAGTTAGGATTTTTCAAGGGGAGGGGATGAGAGCAGTGCCGAAATTTAAAAGGGTCAGAGGATTTTTAAATTGCAAATGAAAAATGCAAACAAAAAATTGGTTTGATAAATGTAAAAATGGCATTTTTCCGAATACGATTCTTCGAAAACGTGTCTGTTCGGAAACACGAATCTTTCATAAAACTAAAAAAAGATAAGTAGGTAGTTATTCCGAAAATTAATGCTCAAAATTTAGTAAAAACGAAACTTGAAAATTTTACCACTAACTTCAATCGCCAGTTCCATCCTTCTTGGCTTCATGGTGGGTCTAGGGAAATAATGAATTACAGAATTCATAAATCCAAAATTTTTGTGAATATGTAACAACGCTAAATGATTCCGGCGGGTCTTGTTCATTGTTGAGCACAATTACGTTTTTAGTCTTCCTAAACCTGAAAACGACCTTTCTGCCCTTTTACTGTTGAGGCCGGTAAAAATGCGAGCATCGGCAATAATGTTTTGATGTTTTTGTTCAGATTATTGCAGTGCAAAATTGTTTCAATGGCTGTACTCGGGTTGGGTATTGTGGCACTTGTGGTCCGTCCAAAAACCCAATTTTTCGACGTTAGATGGGTGAAATGGACTTAGCTACAGAAATTGAACAAAATATCGAAAGAGTGATTTCGAATATCTCATCAGAGGTTTGACCTGATCCCGATTTTGGCATAAAGTTCCAACTTTGAACCCAAAATTGGGAGAATTGATTTCGATTGAACAAAGTATTGAAATACAGATCTTGTAGGTCACTGATTTCGAATATTGCATACGATTTCTGATTCGGCCCCAAATTGACCGAACATTCCAATTTTTAGACCTTTGGCTCGAAGTTTTTATAATCCACTGATAACGAGTTTTAACCTCAGCTAAATCATTACGAGTTTCCACACAGCTCTCACGAGTCTTAAGAATGTTTCAAGACTTAGCTGCAAGATTCTTAGAGACTACAAATTCAGAAATAAAGATTGTACTCAGGCAGAGGCGGGGTTAGCATTAGCGAGGCCTTATGCCAAATATTACATGTGAGGTCTTTTATAAAGCGCAAAAAGATTGTCACAAGAGAGGAATGACTCAAGTAAGATCATGGGTCGGCATATGTCCTCTTACTTATACGACCACCCCCACACAAAAAGTCGATGAAGACTTATTGTTTATTTCCTGAGGTTTTTTGGAAAACTCGGTGAAACTGTCAGCCCCGTAGCTAGAGTTTACTTGTGGGTGAGGCTCTGTGAACCTTTTAGGGGGCCGAGGCCAACATTTTTTAACAAGCGAACAGAAAAGTGTACATGGAAACAGGCTCGGGTATTTTAGCGGAGGCCATTACATACGAATCCCATTCCAAATCCAAGAGTCCCAAATTAGTTAATCAAGTTTTTACTCTAAATTTTAAAATGTTTCTGTGATATTAATTCTCTTCATCCCTTCTTTCTTTCTCGTTCAGCGTAATGATGATTTTTCTTAATGGTGGCATTTTTGCCTAGGAGGGCTCAAGATACCGTTAGAGGGGGCACAGCCCCAGCTTTCCCCCATGCCTACGGGGCTGTAAAATTGGTCTGAGCTTTTCTCTTCACTTCTGAATTGAAAGATTTGTACGAGTAACTTAATTTTTTTTTCTTTCTCTCAGAAATATTATTTTACGCCAATCTCGAGCTCGACGGAGTAGAAGGTCGAAATATTTTTGAAAATAGCATCGTTTAGCGTCAATTATTCTAAAATATTATCCGAGATAAGTAATAGGAACAGCGAGTATGGCCCCGGTCCCAGTCTGTGTTATGAGATACACATATTTTGTATGAAATTAAACGCCTTGAAACGAGTAATTATCTTGCCGTTTGCACATTCTCTCTCTGGAGCAACAAATCATTTAATAAATCTGTTGTTACCTATTTAACCATCTCGTGAACCATAAAAACGCGAGGAGCCAGCATCCGACATCACTTCCATTCCTTTAACTCTTACCGTCTTCAAAGAAAATATTAGAAATAAAACTTTTATACGCCGGAATCGTTGACAGATGTCTCACTCGCGCCGATATATTATAAGACTCAAAAACGAGAATACGAACTCAAATTGAACAGCCGGCTAATTAAGGATTGAAAGTCATTCTCACATTCTCTAGTTGAAGAATCCACTCGAATTAGTCACGAATATCGTATGAAATCGGAGGGTATCGAATAGTATCACTTCTACAATTCGCCGACTTTTGTAGTAAATTAGTCTGAATATTGTTCTCTGACTTCGCATCACCGATTGACGTCTTTTCGAAAGTAATTAGGTATAACTTTATTTTTCATCCTCCTCGATTTATGTTTATCGAAATCACTACTCGTCTTCTCTTGACGAGATATTAGTTCCAAAGAATTAAAAAAAAATCGACGAATTTAATTGCAATAACGAAGTAACAGGTGAAGAATAAGTGCGAAGAAAGTAAAATTATTTCATCTGACCTAAAGTGAGGGAAAGTCGAGAAATTATACGCGGACATCTTGTACACAGGTAAAAAAATAATTAACTTGCCGGATGAGTATAATCGCATAAATGTTCAATAAGAGTCGGGTTTACATTCTCGTAAGTTAAAATTACATCAGAATTCCAGTTCGGATCAGATCAGTACCTGCCAATCCAAATTCATCTGTAGTCGCACATGAAAAAGGAAGAAGTAGACAACAAAAATTTCGATAAAAATATGAAAAATTTCGGGAAACCTGAAAAAATATTAGCTTTTTAATTTTGTCGACCTGTTTCTAGAATTTACCGACTGCAGACTTTTCAACCATTATTTTGGAGGAGGTACCTCAGTATTTACTGCGTGGGGAGGGTAGGTCTAACGAAAATTTTAAAATCGTATAAGAATTTTCATTGAAAAATTATAATTTGCCCGATTTAAGAGGTCAAAACTCATTCTATTCAAACAAATAAAATCGGATTTCTCGATTTTTGGGCTTTATGTCGCTCTGTGTAGCCGGTGCCATCATCAAGTTACAGGCTCGTAGGCAGATTTTGATTTTGAGGTGTAGATTTTGAAAACCAAAATAAAAAACCAGTACCTTTGCCAACCGAGGAAGAAAAGAAACTGACTTTCCACAACACATTTTCCGAATTAAAAACAAGAAATCCTACTATTTATTTTTTTTTTAATACGTTTATTTTTTGTCGCTCAGCATCTGGGCTATTTGCGACGAATATAAAGGTTACATCTTAAGAATTATTTACAACAGTGAGTACAGAGAGGTTACTTTTAGAAATTGTATTACATTATTACAATCAGCTACATCAGCTGCACTCTAGTTGCGGTCAGAGGAGAAAAACTGACGCCGGCTACATACCAATTGCGGTAAAGGAAGAAAATAACTATGTACTAATTGCGTTCATAGGTAAGAACTAGTTGCGGTCGGCACGATAAGCTGCATGTCTGTCCTTTTCCCATCTCCTTAGTTATTTTGCAGCAGATACGTACACGCCAGAACGTGTATATGTAGACTTTGAAGAGAGCATTCATTCAGCGATCAGAACTGCTTGGCCCACCGCAAATGTGAAAGGATGCCGGTTCCACCTTGGGCCAAAGCTGGTACTGCAAAATTCAAAAACTAGGTCTGGCTGGTGAGTACAAAAAAAATGATAGCGAAGTAGCGGAGTATTTGAAAACTTTCTTTGGTCTCCCATTTCTGCCACCTGGCGAAGTTGATGACTGCTTCACTGACGACATTATTGCAATGCAACCAGCCACCGACAATCGTGTAGTGCAGTTTACTGATTATGTGTTGGAGAATTATATCCTGCCTTCCTCAACATTTCCACCATCCATCTGGGCTGAGTTCAGTTGCTCAATTATGCGAACAACTAACGCATGTGAGAGCTTCAATGCAAAACTTAATAATATGTTCTATGCCGCCCATCCGAATATTTATGTACTTCTTGAAGCTCTCACAGAAATCCAAACCAGTACGTATGCCAAAATGAACTGTACCAGCGACCGAAGAATTCTGCGTACTCAGAAGTCTATAACAAAGGAGGCGTTTATTCTCCAAAAAATGACGGAATACCGCAACGGAAAAATTGACCGATTACAATTTGTAAAAGGGTTATCCTACAAATTTCTGCCAAATGCATGAAAAAAGAAAAGTTTTTTTTTTGTAAATACGTTTCTCATTTTTTTTTTTTTTTTTTTGGTAAATAAAAATTTATTGCATGACCGCAACTTGTACATCTCATTTTCGGCCTGTAACCGCAACTCGTACCTACTCTTCAGGCTCACAACCGCAACTAGTACTTTTCAGATGCATCTGACCGCAACTAGAGTTTAGCGGCTACATCGTCGCGCAGGATTTCGGATAGCGGTTTCCCTTTGATGTTGCAATTTTTTCGGTGTGTTGAGTACTTTTTGAAACTGCTGAGTAAGTGTTGTACGGTAATGATTTCGTTGCAAGTTATTTATTTTTTTTTTGAGGTGGAGGAGGGGGGAGAAATAAAGAAAATAATTTTTTATGAAGGGATACTCTCGTTAGTGATTTGCCCACGACTCATCTCGTCTAAGTTTCTTTTTGACATACTTATATACCTATATGTCTAACGGCTCGCCACGCAAAAGAGAAAAATTCCGCAGTAAACGCTCCGTGGAAAACGCTTTGCAAAAAATGTTCCGCAGAAAAACGTTACCATCATCATGTAGTTGCGTGTTCCTCTTTGTGCGGTCATTTGTTCCATGACGTTTCGACTGGCTGACATAGAGAATGGCAAGCGACGCCCAGAATGGACAACCAGAAAAAGTACTAAAATGTGGGTCCGCGCATGCCCGTCAACGCGGTCGCCTGGATGACCCATCCATGTAACAACATCCTTTCGTGCAGAGGTTGGACTTCAGATATTTTTGGGACGGGGAAGGTTTTCATTTCGGCATAAGGACCGCAAATCAATCCTGCATTTCCTACAGTATAATGAAAGGATGTAATTTTGGAACTTTTTTTTCTAGAAATGTTTTTCTCTTCCGGTAAAATAGGTCCACAGGTGAACTTTATTTTTCCAAAGGGGGGGGGGGATTGAGATAAGACTTTTTTCAGGCGAACTTTTGTTATTTTTTTTGCGGGGAGAAGGTGTGGGGAGGATGTTTGTACAGGAAAAATATTTTTCACTTAAAATAGATTTTTGGTCTTATTTATGAAAGACTCAAAACTATTTTAAAAACTCACGGTTCCATATTAACATTGGAAAGTTTGTATACCTCTATAATATATGCTCATGTATGCTCAAGGTTCGTCTTAGAATGGAATCTGTCTATCGAGTGTCCAATGCTGTACAAATGGTTAATTTTCATTTCAAATTCATCCCACTTTTTGTGATTTAAACTTGAAGAAGAGAGGGTCCATCAAATGTTACACCGTTGCATGCTGTACATGTTGGGTACTTGAGACATATGCATGTATTATTTTGTAGAAACATTCGACAGTGATTGCAATTACTTATTTTCAAACTGTCCACCTATTCCTGATTTTGTTGCACTTTGAGGTAACAAGGCCTGTATATTGTTTCTCATATTTATCGCATACTTACATGCTATTAATTTAAAAACATGAATATTAACATCATCATTAAATCAACAAATTGATTTATTATTATTATTACTAATATTCTACCTATAAATTAATACAAATTAGAATTGTAATAAATAATTCATAAAAATGGAATATTCATCCTAATAAGTCTCATATCATATTATTAAATTTTTATTTTTATTATAATAATTTTATTTAAATTTAATTTAAATAAAATTTATATAGAATTAATTAATTTAAATTTTTTTTGTATTAAGATTGTTTAAAGATCTTAAAATGAATTAAAATATTAATTTTGGAAATTAAAAAACTTACATATTACAAAATGTTTTGATAAAGTTTATTTTTAACTATCCATAAACCAATCATATCTATTAAAATTGTTAATTAATCTTATTATAATTACCAATTTTAATACGATTAAATTTAATACTTATTATTATTAATAAACTTAATTTTACTTGTAATAAATTTGAATTGCAATTTTATTAATATCATTAATATTAATTCATCACGCGTGTCCTTCCTTGTCCTTCATATGACTATTGTGATATTCATCAGAAGTGCTGTACTTCTCACAAGCGATTCATCTAATGTATTCTTCCTCACACTGTTATTATTCGACATGTGCAATTCATACCACCTGCTATTTGCGTGACATGTGCTATTCATGGCAAGTACATGCTATTCAGGGCTGTAGCTAGCAAATTTTTCCCGTGAATCGGAGGGGGAGGGGTTGGAGGGTCGTAGATAACAACGATATTTGTGTGTAGAACATTTCCATTGAAAAAATGAACAAAAGTCCGACCACTATATGGAAGGACATAGTTCCCTAAGTTGTTTTGAGGAGGCAACCGCGTTGACGCGCATACCTACATTTCAGTGCCTTCTGGCTAGTCGTCTATTGTCGGCAGCGCTCGGCATGCTCCATATCGACCGGTCGAAACGTGATGAAACGAATAACCGTGTAATGAGAAATATGCAACTGCAACACAATGCTAATGTTTTCTGGGAGCTTTTGTGGAATTTTTCTCTTTCGCATGGCGAGCTATTGGACATATCTGTGTCATAAAGAAAGGTTATTGCTTTTTCAATTTTGCAGACTTTTCACTAGAAATATGATCGAGGGCCAACTTCTGAAACAACATAGGTGGAAAAATCAATCAGAAATAAATGATTAATTTATAATATACCCAATGCGCAAAATCCCACAAGTTACCCGGGTACCATAACTAAAGGGGAATAAGGATAACTACTAGGGAACAAGGGTAATCTGAGGGTAACTGGGGGTAACAAATAGGTACCTAACTTTTCCGCTGTGGGTAACGAGAGGGTAACTAATTGCGTAGAATCCCGCCAGTTACCCGGGTAACGAAAGTGGAACAAGGGTAACTACAGAGGAACAAGAGTAATTTGAGGGTAACAAATGGGTAACTTTTCCGCGGGTAACTGGGTAACTAGAGGGTAATTGATTGCTCATCGGGTACATACCTAATACCTATGTAGCTGACCAGCTTCGCGGCTCATCTAGACTGTGGGTTAAAAAGAACTGGCTAAAGTGAGTTAGATGGAGGTACATTAGTATCTAGCTGTGTATCGCGGTGCACGTAAGTTATTATTAATCAAATAAATTATTTGATGCACAAAATTTCCTTAACATTTGGTTTTCAGACTTGAGACCCGCTACCTATTATTTTACGCAGGAATTTTTAAAAGTATAACGTGTGTGAATGTGTGCAGAACATGTTACACAAATCTTTCACCACTAATCTATATTATTTGGACAGAAGAAAGATGAATAAGGCTTTAATGATCAAAATGAAAGATTCCGCATGAGTATAGGTATATTAATGTTTCAAATTCGCTGGTAACGTAGTAAGTTACGACCGAAGAACTTCTGGATAAGCAATGTTGGTGGGGTAGATACATGTTTCTTTAGGACGGGTAGGTAAACTTGTGCACCAAATTAAAAGTTTGATTAATAATAATGTGTGCACTTGTGACAATGAACGATATTTGTAACTGTAGTTTTTTCATATTCTTATATTTCATATCTTACTGGAAATATACGATACTCCTACTAATGCTGGTTAGAATCCCTCTTCCCCACCCCCCTCAACCCTGTCACAAGGAGCATTACTTTCAGAACAGGAAATAGCTTCGTCCTATTTTACGGGGTCAAATTTGGATGTCGGGGCTAAAATATATATGTATATTATGAGAAAATGTTTAATAAATATCCAATTTTTTGTTTAAGTTAACTACATGATATTTTTTGTTTGTTTCATCTTAGGTACTTACAATTCAAATTACAAGTATTGTTATAACCGATACATTTTTTTTTTTTTCTAACCTCGAGGTAAATAGGTCTATTTCACCAGCCCCTCAAAGTGGATTTTGAAGAAGGAAATGGGGGCAAAAATTTGTGTATAATTTTTGTAATTTGTGTACGTTGGTCCCATAATTTATGTACTCTGCCTTTCCCCACTATAAACGATCAACGTTTGGGAGCTGGGGAAATGCTAGCTCTCTAACTTGAATTGGAAGTCCGGGAATGGGGGCAAACATTTGTGTATAATTTATATAGTAAGAACACGTGCAGTGCGAGGTTTACTGATCGGTTGATCAGCCAGTTCATATTAATGGTTGAGGAAAGACCTCAGCTCGTGTAAAAAACGTAAAACACGCTATTATCATAGGATGATTAGGGAAGAAAGAAAAAATTGGAGGCCTCGTAATTTGGTGGCCAGTTATTTCTGGCTGGGTATATGCGACATGAAAGCAGTTACGGCCTTAAGGCTCTATAAACTTCGTCTAGGTATGCTCAGCCACCATTTTTATCCTTTCTTGTCGTGCAGCTTTTCAACTGTTGCTCGCGACGCGTTCTGTGATGCGTTTGCTTGTTATCCGAAAAAGTACGGATCAAAATGGCGGAAGAGCATGCCCGTACGAAGTTTACAGAGCCTTAGTGTAGCGATGCGTAATTATTGCGCTTATTGGTTAAGGGATCTAACATACACCTCATTGCACATTTTGCTCGATAAATTATAAAGTATCCGCCGATTTTTATTTTTTTATTTTAAGATTTGCCATCCCTCAAAATTTGCTGTCCTCGGCAAGTGCCAATGCTGCCTACGAGTAAATCCACCACTGCGTTTGTTTCTTATTGTCATTAACTACCCATCAATTGCAGTCAAAAGTCATCAGCTCCGTATTATAGGGAATCTGGAATGATGAACGCGGCACATCCGCGTCGCATCGCATATACGACCTAAACGCGCAATATTCGCCGAATAAATAATGCAATCGTAAAACCAAAATTTCACGCTCCAAAATGAAAGAAGAAGGGAAAAATCTTTCATCGACGATTCCGGTTACGGGCTTCATTATTTTTACAAATAGTCTACTCGTAGATTTCCCTCGCGGTAGCGCGGCGCGAAGCGGCGAAAAAAAAATATTTCAAATTAAAAGATGCCCGTCGAAATGAGCAGCTCGATGTTGGCGGTGAAAATTAACTGGTTTTGAATTATTAAATGTTGTTCGTTTAATGCGGCGGCATCGGCGATGAAAAATTCGCTATATGACATTCAAGTCCCGCGGGAGACGACTCGACTGCGCCGCCGTTGGGGGCGCAGTCGTTTACACGTTACACCGCTATAATTACGTTAGGGTGTTTTTACAAAATACCATTTCTAATGTGACACACGAGTTGAAACGGAACCCATACAATTCCTGTGGGGACACTAACATCGGTTTCTTTAATAATTTTGTAGGTTATTTAGGATGCCGCTCGGAGAGAAACGGGGCGGAGGACGGTGGCACGGTGCGGTGTCATGTACACACATTATCGCAAATGTTCGCGAAATGATCTTTTTAGGCAGAGACAGATTTAACCGTGACTCATTATTCTAAATGCCTAGGTGGTGTCGCGTATAATGAACGAGCACAGCCCGTTCGTGGTTCAGTGTTACCAGATGGGTAGTTGAAAAAATACCAGGAAGATATTTTCCGAGATTGTACCGAATTTGATATGAAAACTTATTTATTTTATTTTTAGTACCTATTGCTGGAACTCTTTCATCACATAGGAAATCACCTATCATTCTAGGAGGCAATTTCAATGCGAAGCACGCAAACTGGGGTTCCCGCCTTGAATACAACAGTCAAGCCCTATGCACTGGCCTAATGATTACAATAAACTTCCTGATGTGATTGATTTTGATATGGATACCCGATACGCAATCAGTTACCCGCCGAAAAGTGACTCATTTGTTACCCTCGGGTTACCTTCAGATTACCCTTGTTTCCTTTTATTTACCCGGGTAACTGGCGGGATACTACGCAATTAGTTACCTCTGGGCGAAAAAGTTACCCATTTGTTACCTTTGTACCCTCAGATTACCCTTGTTCTCTTTTAGTTACCCGGGCAACTGGTGGGAAGAGAAAAATTTGGCAGAAAACGTTCCGCAGAAAAACATTACCATTGTGATATAGTTGCGTATTCCTCTTTATGCGATCATTCGTTGACCAGCCAACACGGAGAATACCGAGCGAAGCCGAGAATGAACGACTAGAAAAGACACTAGAATATATGGGTATATCAACGCAGTCGCCTAGCCTGGCGACGGTTTTTATTTGCGTCCTATTTTCAGATTAGAAAATGGGTCTGAGCCACATGCCCATTACCCTTATGCCCAATTGCATCCCCTGAACAACATAGTCCAACTGCATTTCCAAAACTTTGATAATCTAATTGCGTCCAGTTCATTTAGTGTAACCCAGGATACACTGCAAGGAAGCGAACTGGTTTACATCCCAAAAATATATAGTGTAGTAGGTACACTACAGTTTTAGAACAGGCGTTTCCCATACGACAGTCGTAAAGGGTTAATACTCCAGCCTTTACTTTACTAATTTCTTCTTCTAGGAATGCAATCTTGTTACGGACGGTACTGTGGGGTTTCTTAATGCGTCGACTTGCAGAGTTCAGTTGTAAAATCGTGTTGGCATTAATGCCACTTAGAACTTCAAAAAAAAAAAAAAGAAAAGAAAATATTAGGATATGGGACACGTACCCAGAATCTGGAATTGAAATCAGTGTGAAATGATTCGCACGCGTTCGTGATTCAGGAAGGAATTTAGAAACCTGTCGAAATATAGTTATCAACGAGTTAATCTAGCAGTTTTGTAACCTTGTCATTTTGAGGACTGCTAGCCATAATATTGAAGACAAAGCAAATGTTGGAATCTCACAGAGGCAATCTAAATAAATGCATCAGAATATTTCCCAGTTCAATTCTTTCATTGCAGTCATTTCTTTCTTCATAGTTCATACGCAGGAGCTAGGCCGACCGGTTTGATTGCGGCGCCATCATTATCGCCCCAAGTGGAACCGGTAACTACAAAGATTAGCAGTCTGCCACCCCTCACATGCAGCAAAGGGAATGCTATCCTCAAAATCAGCGTACACAATTTTCGGAGCGCAGACCTCAAATTATGTACAAGACATTGTCGCACTATTACCTGTAATACGTGTTTGTACATAACGGCCGTCTTACTATTAATAACAGCGAATCCAATGCGCAATCAGTTACCCTCTATACAGTTACCTAGTAACCCGCGGAAAAGTTACCCATTTGTTACCCTCGGGTTACCCTCAGATTACCCTTGTTCCTATTTAGTTACCCGAGTAATTGGCGGGATATGACACAATTAGTTACCCTCTAGTTACCCGCGGTGGAAAAGTTATACCCATTTGTTACCCTCGGTTACCCTCAGATTACCCTTGCTCCCCTTTAGTTACCCGGGTAACTGGTGGAATTTTGCGCATCGGGAATACTAGTGTGATGTATATCCATTCAGCATACCATGAACAGTGAACAATTGCAGGGTCACTGAAGGGGCATTTGCCGCCCCCCAACGGACTACGAGGCAAAAGTATAATTTTAGTCAAACTCAAATTACAGACAGGTAATTGAATGAAAGTCCATTATTTACACAGGCATTCTGTAGGCTTTTTTTTTCAACAGATATTTCAATTGCTATTCTTACATACTAAGTATAGTTATTTGCCCTAAAAATTGCTTCATTAGTGCCCCCCCCCCCCCAGAAAAATGTTTCTTCTGGCGCCCCTGTGAACGGCCAACATGGAGAATGTCGAGCAAAGCTGAGACTGAACGACTAGAGAAGGCACTGGGAATGTGGACACCCGATGCGCCAAAATTCCGTCAGTTACTCGGGTAACTAAAGGGGAACCAAGAGAACTAACGGGTTTCTGGGTAATCTGAAGGTATCCAAGGGTTGCCAATGGGTAACTTTTCCGCGGGTATATAAAGAATAATTGATCACATATCAGGATGCGCAAAATCCCGCCAGTTGCCCTGGTAACTAAAGCGGAACCAAGGGTAACTGATGGGTTTCTGGGATCTGTCGGTAATGTGAGGGTAACTGAGGGTTGCAAATGCGTAACTTTACCGCGGGTAACTAGAGGGTAAGTGATTGCGCAGTGGATATGTTTGTCCACATGATCGCCTTGCGTGGATAACTTATCCATCTAACAATATCCTGAGCAGTGGTCAGACCTTTTTTGACATGGATATGTCTAATGGGTCGCCATGTGAAAGAGACAGCTTCCGCAGAAAAACGTTACCATGGTGATGTAGTTGCATATTCCTTTTTACGCGGTCATTCGTTGACCGGCGAATACGTAGAATCCGAGAATGGATGACTAGAGAAAACATTAGAATGTGGGTATGCGCATCAATGCGGTCACCTGGACGACATATCCACGTAACAATGTCCTTCCATGCGGCAGTCGGACTCTTTCTTTTTTTCTTTGTATGCAAAGGCATTCTTGACAATTACATATTTTATCCAACACTACAACGGATCTCTTCTCCGATCATGCGTCAGTTATTTGCAGTATCACCAACGCCATGACACATTTTTACGTACACCACTCACTAGTTGATAAATCCACAGGCTAGGACTTATTTCATGAAATAGAGGATGGAAAGCTTAAAATCAATGTTCGTCTCAATCTCCAGAATTAGATCAATATGTCGAGTCCTTCGCTGAGTTGCTGTAGCAGAGTGCTCGACAGCGCACATCATATTTTAGATCATACATCTTTCCTGCATGATATGTAACCTAGTTCGCCACTGACAACAAGCGAGGAAATCATAGCGTGTCCACACTGTTGAGAATAAATACAGATCTTCAGTCGGCTATAACGCGAAAAACCTCTACGGCCATCAACAAATGGAAGAACGATACCTTCATCTCTAATCTATCCGAATTGATACCAACCAAATAAGCCCGTTACTCTTTATGGAAAGCTGCCAAACGATTACGTCATCCCCCTTTCGTGAAGTCCCCTCAAAAAAGTAACGCCGGTACCTGGGCAAGAAGTGATCAAGAAAGAGCGGAACTTCCACTCAGTACTATGCAAAATCCTTTTAAACGAAAGACATCTTGTCCGACGTAGTTCCCATTCCGCTGCCACTTGACTCTGGTCCCATCAAACCTGCCCCTCTGCTAGAGGTCGCAAAGGTACAGACCAGATCCCACCCAAGTTACTGCAAGAACTACCTAGAAGTATTGTTTACATCACATGTGTTCTTTCTGCAGTGGCGGAACCAAGGGCGGGCCTGGGTGGGCCAGGCCCTTCCAAAAATTTTTTTCGCCCGCCCAATTTTTTTTTGAACGATCTGAAATTTTTTAACGAAAAATAACTCATTTACAATAGACGAAAAGAATTCAAAAATAAAATACTTATAATCGACTTGCCAAAAGTTTAAATTTAGATAATGTTGTAGAGAATTTTGCTCTTCATCATAAAAATAGTCGTATTCTTTTATATTAATTGTTAATATTATATAAGTACATACATATACAAATTTTTATAACATGTACATAGTTTCATTCAAGCCGGCGTTTTATTCAAAAAATCCCCGTCCTTAAAGCGCTTTCTAGACGGTCAATATTATTGACCAATATTCTAGTTCTTGACAATATTATTGACCGTGTGAGGGTATTCAGTCAAAAATATTGACACATGCATCAATTCTTGAAACTCGTTCAAGAATTGAGACTGCTTCAATAAATATCAGAACAGTTCTGATATTCTTGACGCTTTGTCAATATTCTTGTTCAGGTTATCATTTTTATCAGTGAACGAAGATCGTGTACATTTCAATTCGTGTTTCATCCGTACTGGAAAAAGTAAGTAATTTTTGATCGGTCGAGGGAAACCGTCAATATTTCTGTTTACTTGTCTCAATATTTTTGACGTCAATATTATTAACCGTCTAGAAAGCGCTTAACAATCCGGCCCTTCTGTGCCCACCCGAAAAAAACTCGTAGTTCCGCCACTGTCTTTCTGGCGGTGAGCAGAACTTCCTCTTTGAGGAAAAGCGAATTAAATTGCCCTTTTCTGGTTATATATAAAACTAGTTGACCCGCTTCGCGGCTCATCTAGACCATGGGCTAAAGTGAGTTGGCTAAGGTGAGCTGGCTAAAGTGTGTTGGGTTAACTGAGTTAGTCCCTTCCTCTTCCCTTTACAGCCAATCGCTTTCTCATCTTCCCTCCCCGTCCTTCCAACGATTCCCTGTGATCCACGTCCGTGATCGTTTCCAAACTTACAGTTTTCCTCCCTCCACCCTTCCCGCATTGCCGGCATCCGCTGCTTATGCGACTGATAAGCGGGTGGTCACTTCACTTCTTCTTTTTTAATGTCTTATGGACGCCACTTTTTGCTTACACTCTTTGTAACCAGCTGCGGATTTAGAAGCCAAACCACTACAGGCACTCAACAAAATGTCCCCCTCACCCCTCCACTCCATATCCTCCTAAAGAGCTACATAATTATTCCCCAGTTGTGTTTTCTGCAACTTCTACAATATTTTCCTTTTTTCTGTCTCTTCTTTTTCTCTTTTTCCGAATTTCCTGCCTTTTCCCTGCTGTTCTTGTACAAACATTTGCCGCCTCTCAAAATCTGTCGCCCTAGAGGCACTTGCCTAATATGCTTATAGGGAAATCCATCGTTGGAACTGATACCACATATAGATATTTAGATTTTTTGGGGGAGGGGTTTGGACTCCCACCTTCTCCCCCGGTATCCGCATCTGTCCTCAGCTCTTATGGGTTCATCCTCCAACCTCGAACAAACACGCACACCCACCCACAGATAAACAAAAACTTTTATACCTACATATTAGCAAAAAGAGATTTTGATCATGAGACATAGGACACATTTTGACCTCCAGATTTAATTAATAAGTGCTGGGGAAAAAAAAAAAAAAAAAAAAAAAGTGTAGAAGAATAGGCGCATTTACCTATTATACTTATGTAGGTAGGTACTAAAATGTCCCTTGTTGTTTCTGTTCTTAACCTTTCTTTGTGTATGTTCGTGCGTGCGTGTCTGTATGCGTGTTTTGATAGACGAATCGCCGTGTAGCGGCTAGCCGGTTCTTGGCTCGGGAAAGGTTCCATGAGAAACGCTTCTGAAATTTATGGAAATTACAACTGCAAATAGCTTCAACACTCATTGCGTTCAGATGGAGGGCTCTGATCTATTTGCAGTTTACTGCTTCATATTTGTGTTATTCAGAGGAATATGTTCGTGTTTTTAAAAATTCAGTCGGATAATTAGAAGGAATGCTGAACATAGTTTTCAAAAACTGAAATTTTAGGGCTTATGGAAGTGATACGCGGTTGGAAATGGGCCGTGTGGTACATAAATGAGTACGAAACAATATCCAAATATTATGGTTGTTTTAAATTAGATGTACGTGCAATAATGTAGCATTTTGAGCTCGTTTTGGAAATTCCAGGTTTTCAACCCCCCAATAATTTCTGAAGGGAGGCAGTTACAGCCACCAAATTTTAACAGAGTGTGAAGAAGTTCGTTTCTAAACAATTCTAAAAAGTTCAAATTGAAAACAAAATTACTGGCGCCACCTCCTAATTAGGGTATC
The DNA here is from genome assembly GCA_031841125.1 of Acanthococcus lagerstroemiae. Lineage (NCBI taxonomy): Eukaryota > Metazoa > Arthropoda > Insecta > Hemiptera > Eriococcidae > Acanthococcus > Acanthococcus lagerstroemiae. The sequence continues at coordinate 17,126,590 of CM063107.1, forward strand.
GATTTTTTTTTTGTAGCCTAAAACCTATTCCGGGCTCATATGAACACATCCAGAAAGTACGAACCCCCCAGCTCTTATGGTTCAGCCGCCAACCTCGAACAAACCAACAAACAAACAGACAAACATTCAATTTTATATAGAAGGTGAATTTCGTTGGATAACCACTCCAAACTTGAGGGGGGGGGGTGACCTTATTAAATCTGAAAAATGACCAAAAAATGACCAGAACTAGAGACCAATCGCAATTTCTTCCTCTTTTTTTTGGTGCTTCTCTGTTTACACGCTACTCGGCATCATATATGTAGTTTCAACCCCCATTTTGCTGCAATCTGCCGGAAAATGGACTTCAGCCTCAGGGGTAAGAAGTCCACCTATCAAAATCGCGTGATACACTCTTTTTCCTTTTTTCTACAGCATCTTGAATTGCTCCCATGTAATTCTCTCCTATCGGCGTTGATAACGGTATTATAATCCAATACGCAAAATCCCCCAAGTTACCCGGGTAACTAAAGGGGAACGAGGGTAATCTGAGGGTAACCGAGGGTAACAAATGGGTAATTTTTCCGCCGCGGGTAACTAAAGGGTAACTAATTGCATAGTATCCCGCCAGTTACCCGGGTAACTAAAGGGGAACAAGGGTTATTCGAGGGTAACAAATGGATAACTTTACCGCGGATAACTGGGTAACTAGAGGGTAACTGATTGCGCATCGGGTAATTACTACTTGTGAATAAATCGGTGAACAACAATGTGGGAAAAAGAAGGACACATGTTACAAGAAATTAATTTCACATAAATGGGGGGTGCGACATTACCCGCGTAAATTGTTACTATAAAGAGCGAATTAAAAAAACAATCACCAGCATTTCGATTTACTCTCGACTCGTAATTTTCTTCGTTTCAAGGCTATTCCTTAATCGCTTGTACTCCTCGGTTTCTAACGTTAACTCCCCCCCCCCCCGAGATTAAGACGGTTTTACAAAAAAAGAACGAATAAAAGAGAACAATCGTCAACATTTCGATTTGCCTTCGACTCGTGATTTCCTTCCAGATTCTCAGTTTCAAGGCTATTCCTCAGCCCTCGGGGTAAGAAGTTCACCTCTTAAAATCACGCACCACTCTTTTCCCATTTCATTACAGTATCTTGAATTGGTCCTATGTAATTCTCTCTTGTCGGTGTTGATGACGGTATTAATCACTACTCGTGAATAAATTGGTGAAAAACAATATGGAAAAAGAAAGGGCACGTGTTACGAGAAATTAATTTCACATAAATAGGGGTCGATGGAGGGTGACATATAACACGTGTAAATTGTAACTATAGATAGTTTGTAGGTTCCAAAATATCTTGTAACTAGCTTACCTCCGGCCTTGGAGAAGTAAAGTTACTTCCTCTGTTTCACGGGTTGCCTCCCATTCGTCAATCAACGTATAAATCCAAAACGATGTGTTGAAAACTAAATTAAATGAATTTACTAAAGACATTATTATTTGTCTCGCAAGCGTAAATACGACAGGGGTACGAATCGGCGGCAGAATTTAATTTAGAAACTCGCTGAGCGACTGAACGATAACCGAATGAGCGGTGCCGATGTGATAGTATAATAACTGCGATTTAAAGAAATAAACTTCAGAGTATTTTCCGACGCGATATTACTATACGATTAAATAAACTGGATCAGACGTGGGATTTCAAAAAAATGTCTTTGATGAGATACAACAGCGAAATTACCGAACTAAATCGCGATCTCAAGTCGAGATCGCTTTGGATCTCTATCACTCATCTTCGAGTACTATGGCCCCCGGCCACTTTGTAGCCTGGTCTATCTAACTGACTATTGTTTTCATGTTTGCCTATTTTACCATCTGGTTCTCTGCCTGGAGAACAGAAAATAAACTTAATTGCCTCGAAACTCTCGAAAGCCTCTACGATACTAATAAAAGTGTAAATTCCAGTTCGTATGGCCATTGCCCTCGAACTCTTCGACTTAGACCAACTAGCAGGCCTAGAAACTTGTCTTAGCAACCATTTATTCATCTTCGTTTCCTCAAATTTAATATTTGGGAAGAGTTCTAAAACGTACCATATGTCGGAAAATTTGATTTTGCCCTACCGCACAAAATGTCCAGATTTCAGTGGAAACTGCCTGTCGACGCATCTGACCACAGTGTACATTGGAAAAAAGTCGTCTATGGTATCAAAAAACCATGTTTTACTTTCTTGACAATTCTTATAGAAAAAATCACGCTCTTTTGAATGAAATAAATCGCAGCTTCCTATCTTCATTAGTTTTCCCACAAATCGCATTTAAAAATTACGTCAAAAGTTTAGAAACATCCGTTTATGTGGCGTTGTGTGAAACGGGCCTATGGGAAATGCGACAGAGAACAAGAGTTCGACACGCAGTTGTCATAGCAACGCGCAAACGCACGTCCACAGATGTACACGCTAGGTACATCTATGGGCGCACCACTACCACCATCCCATCTTTACACTCGTGTATCTCAAATACCGGTTTTTCGCACGAGAGGTACATTTCATGATCCCAGGCCACATTTAGTATTACTGTAAATATTATTATTACTATTGTTATTGTAGCTTATAAAGTCCCTCTCGGAGTAGTAATTTTTGTAATTTCAGATGTTTTTTGTTTTCAGTTTCTCGCATTGCTATACAGGGTTAGTCAGTTTTCCTTCCGCCATAGGAAAACTCCGTTACAATGAAGATCTGTTATTGGTTTTGTCTCTATTCATAAATAGCGTGTAGCGCGCATAACCAATAACAGAACGAACTGTACATTTTGGTAGATAACACATTGAGTCATACTTTGTTCAGCGTAATGGAGTTTTCCTATGGTGGAAGGAAAACTGACTAACCTTGTATATTAGGGGGGGGGGTCCATTTTTACTTTTATTTTAACGTTTTAATTAATCAGTCTCATAGTGTTTCAATCACGAGCAGCATTGACATCCGCCATTTCAAGTCGCTTGGTGCCCGACCATTCACGATTCGGTACGTGGAAAAAGTTCTGTGTAGTGAATTGTAAATCGTCAGGCACCAAGCAAATCAAAATGGCAGATGTCAGTACTTGGGTGTTCCCAGGTGCTCCAGTTACAGCCTAAACTTCCGTTTTATTGATCCTTCTTCATGCAAGGAGGCATTCATAAGGGTCTAATAGGTTCTACTCTTATCATGAAATCTAACATTATGCCTTTGTGAACTCATCTGGGTAATTCTCAGAATTGGGGCATATTTCACTCACAATAAAAATCAGTTTTGGAAAGCATTTTTCTTGCAATTTTTTTGGGCAGTTTGGTGATAGACATAACTCTGATACCTACTATTTCTAGCCTACGGCTCAATTAATGCCGAAAAAGGGCGGGGGAAGAGCGTTTCTAAAAACCTATAGACACTACAAAAGAATTTCCATTGCAGTGGCAACCACTACGAAAGAATTTCCATCGTAGTGGCAACCACAACATTATAATTTCCATCGCAGTAGCATCTGTTGTGTGAATATTTCTTTGGCAGTGCAGTAGTGGAGTGATGATAATCCAGACAACCAATTTTCCTGTATAATGTGTGGAAAATCATGTACATGGTCTTCAGAAAGTCAGTTGGCAAAGTAAGTAAGCTACAAGTACACTTAGGATATGGATGTATAAATATGTACATTCTTACGTAGTGGATATTTAGTTCCATGGTAGTGTATGGTTAGAAATATTAACATTGCCACTACGAAAGAAAACCAAAAATGATCCACTACGTAAGAAAAATAGTAGATGAATTGAATTTAGGACTTCGAGTATACTTTTATGAGCAGTTTTTAATATTTCAATGTCAATATACGTAATAATTTCAGTACAATCCTTCTTTTTTTCCAGGATTTAGCAGGATTCCAGTAAGATGTCACAAGCCACTACGAAATACCTCAAAAATTGTAAATAAGCGCGTTATCAGATATTTTCATTGAATAGTAACACTGAGATCCAAGATCTAAGGTGCGCATGGTATCCTTGCTGCAGCATCACAGCGTTGCAGCCAGTTGGCAGCATTTGATCGAGATTCAATCGGTGAACCAGAGAGCGCTACTGAAAAATAGCCACTACGATGGAACCTCAAATGCAGAACCTCCCTTTTACCTCAGCTTGAGGGCGCGTGATATAATCTGAGTTGCTATTCTTGCTTGCTGTCAACATGTATTCATCTCCCTCATATATTAGTGAATTTCCACCTAGTTTTCCCCGAGGAAAACATTTCATTACTTTCAACAAACTTGAAATTTGAAAATGTGAACCATATAACAGTCACTACGATGGAATATTCTGCGGGTTTATTTTATTTTGTGGTGTGTGTATAGGGGTGGGAGCAGGTATGCCAATATCAGGAAAGGTTGAGGAGATGATACTCCATACATTCACTAAAAAAACGATTGAAATTTTGAATATGTAGTCTCAAAAAGTTTGATGAACTGAAATATGCCCCAATTCTGAGAACTACCCACATACACCTATCAAATTTTGTATGCCAGTCAAAGTGTGCGGTTCTTACGAATTTTGCATTTATCAGCTACAGAGGCTTCTATACACGGAAATTTGGAAAAATAAAGAAATGTTTCTCCAGCTTTGTTCGGGAGAACTCACTGCTGTGATAGCCAGAAAGGTCGTCGATCTTTAATCGACGCTTCGACGCTCAGAGTGGGTAACCGTTTTCGAGAGCAGCTTGATTCAGTATCTTAATTCAAATTCGAATGCCAAATGCGACGAATATATCAAACTGGGTTAATTGATGGGTCGTATAATTAACACTGATATCGAAAACTGGTTAGTGTGTGAACGGGAAGGAAAAGTTATGACTGATACCGTATGCCGCGTTAATTATACGATCGCAAACGATGATGTTCATTCGATCTTCAACGTTTCGCATTGGTAATTCTCCACACTCTCCAGTATGTGGGTTACGAAAAAAATATATCAACAGAGTACGAGTATTCATGTAGTCGGAAAATGTTTGTCAACATTTACTCGCAAAATGTTAACCTTCCCTCTGGTCTTTTGATCAACTAGTCGGATAGATATCTATACGACAAAAAAAACGCATTTCTTAATGACAAAGTTTATTCTTCTGTATAAGTATACGATGTACCACCACTACCCGATACGCAATCAATGTTCACCCAGTTATAACCGCGGAAAAGTTACCCATTTGTTACCCTCGAATTACCCTCAGATTACCCTTGTTCCCCTTTTTGGTTACCCGGGTAACTGGCGGGATACTACGCAATGAGTTACTCTCTGGTTACCCGCGGTGGAAAAGTTACCCATTTGTTACCCTCAGATTACTCTTTTGTTCCCCTGTAGTTACCCTTGTTCCCCTTTACATTACATTACATTACATTTGTGTGTGAGGTGGCGCTACATGCACCGAGCGCTCAGACTTTGCAGTCCATTGCACTATTCCTCAAGTTGCTGTTAAGGATCAGCTCAGTAGCCTCACTTTTATAGCCAAAGTGAGAATTTTACTTAGCTCTATCCCTTTGACTTCACTGGGTGCTAGATATTCTAGCCCCAATGCTTCGCGTCTTGTCCCGGCTATTGCTGGGCACCGACATATGATATGGATCGAGGTTTCTTCCTCTTCTCCACAGTACCTACAGGAGCCGCTTCTTACCACTCCTATTTTATACCACATGTGTTTTGTGGCCCCATGACCGGTTAATAGTCCGACCATGAGCCTTGCATGTTTCCTGTAAAGCCCTAATGGGTAATTCTCTGAAAAGTGCAACAGTTTAAACTTTTAATTTTTTCCAAAAAAAATTGAGCAATTTGAATTTTTTTTCATTGGAATCACCATTGTACTTGTCCTTGAATTAAAAGGTGGCATTGAGCTGTGGTCATACTGAAGGGGGGAGGAGGGGCAACGTTTTGAAGATTCATTGACCACGTTGATGGAATTTCCATCAACGTGGCTGATAATACTGACCACGTTGGTGGAACTTCTTTATCCGTGGCCAACATTATTTGGCTACGTTGATGGAATTTCCTTATCCGTGGCCAACCTTTCGATGGAATTTCTTTCACTGCGGTCAATCATTATGAAAAGTTTCCTGCAGAAGAATAATGATGACTTCTTCAATGAGAATACATAAAAGTAAGTTCATGTATATAACGATTGTATTATTTGTATTTCTATTTAAACTATGAAATAATAAGGCACTTAACTTATAATAATGAGAAATTTTTCTTATAATCTACAGTAACTTTCATCACGAAATTTGGTACAGTTTATGTGACTTGACCATCCCTCGGTACTGATGCGATGCCCGAAAGGGTAGTTTCCGGTGCCGGGGGTGCGGTGTCTCAGGGGCCACTTTGGCATGCGTGCATCGCCATACGTCCCACAACACCAAGGCATTTTACTTATAATGTAAGGATAGTAACTTTAACAATTTGGCCCCGTTTTCATAAAAACTAGAAATAATAGAAGAAAAAAAAATCAGTAACTTCGATTACAAAATTTGGCACAATTTCTAAAAACTAAATAATATACGTCAATGTTTAATCTAAATTGAGGAACTTCAAATTACTTACACCTAAAAAATAAGAGTCCTGTCCTTCAGCGTATCAGCGACACAATCAATCACTATCAAAACCATGTCCGATTCAAAATAACTAAAAAATTCCGAATGACCACGGATGAGGAAAAGAAAGAGTTAGCCACGTTGAAAGAATAATTCCTAAGAATTCTCATTTGAAACTCGCAAGTATAATTTTTATTTTTAAATCGCCTATATATTTCTTTTATACTTACATTTAACAGTTTTCTTTCGCATTTTCAGGTTGACAGCGAAAATTGCTGGAAAGAACTGATAAGCCACGGTGATAGATATGCAGAACTGTAAATGCGCTCATTTTCACAGATAATCAGTTGTGGACAAGTTAACTCAACTCCGACGTTGAATTCGATCATGGCTCGAAGTTCTCGACACAGATTTGAAGCTAAGCAGCCAGTTTCGAACATTAGATATGGAATCAGGGTGGCCATGCGTAAGAACGAAAAAATGACCACGGAGATGGAATTTACACCAGCCATAAACCTTCATGGCTTTTGAGGCGACCTTTAAATGTACTAAAGGCCGCTCAAATGCATGTCAACGTGTAGAGTGATGGGTTGAGGAGAACTTTGGCCTTTAATTTCAAAAAAATATTCGTTCTGCATAGGGTGAAAAAATGAATAATGATTTCAAGAAATGCTAGCCTCGTCCACGTTGATGGAAGTTATTGCCCTTTGAGCTCATTTTCCGCTAAAGGGGGGAGGGGTATGGGGTTCTACACAATTGCGCCGAGCAGAAAAAATCATAAACATACCAATCTATTATTTTTAATTTTCTGAAAATAGTATAATGCTGAGAAAATAGCTGACACGCAAACTATCGCACTTTTCTGAGAATTACCCTAATAGGAACTTGGCATACTTACTGGGGGTGTCCCCTATAATGTATCAGTGTTTTACTGACGTTCATGCCACTGGCCGACCGCCAGTGCATTTCCGTCTGCTTGTTTATCCAAGCCTTTACTTTGGATTTTATGACGCTGTATGCTACAGGAGGACACGGCCTGGGCGTTGCCAGTTCCTTTTTGGTGCTCTCATTCGCCAGCTTGCCAGCGATTCTGTTCCCTTTTATGCCGCAGTGTCCAGGTGTCCATAGTACGGCGACCCGGTTCTCCTGAGCAAGGGTGTATAGTTTGTTAACACACTCCGCCACTACTAGGGATGTAGTTTGGTGTGACGATAGTACTTTGATAGCTGATTGGCTGTCTGTACAGATATAGATCTGCTTATTAACAAGGCCCTTCTGCTGGCTTCTCTCAATGGCCACTGTGATCGCCATTATCTCCGCTTGGAGGATAGTGACGCTCTCGCCCAGTGCCACTGAACAGTTGTCAGCGCCTTTTGCATTCGTGATTCCGATTCCTACACCTCGGTAATTCTTAGAGGCATCTGCAAACCACACATTCTCCTCTTTTCCTAGAATGCTTGGCCACCTTTTTTCCCAAGCCTCCCGTGTGGGTATTAGCGCACGGTATGGTTTGTCAAAGAGATGTTCCATCGCAATTCTATCCTTTGGCATCCCAAAGCATTTGTCTATCGTCCTGGCCATCTCCCATATCCTTCCGTGGCCTGTCTTATGGGCCCGAAGGTCTGGTTGACCCAGACGATAAGCCCCCATTATCGCCGCTGCTTCTATAGCAGTGTGAAGTGGTGGCAAGTTCAGGAGCCTTTCTAGTGCCTTTGTCGGCACCGTACTCATTGCCCCCGTTGTCATCACGCACGCGAGCCTTTGCAGGTGGTCTAGTTCCTCTCTGACGTTGGTCAGGTGGACCCGGCCCCACCACACAATGGCCGCATATGTGATTCTGGGGCGTATTACACCGGTATATATCCAGTGCATCATTTTGGGAGAGAGTCCCCAGGTCCTGCCGACGTAGGTGCGGCAAGCCCAAAGAGCCTCGATCCCTTTTTTTATTTTATCTGAAACGTGATCCCTCCAGGAGAGTTTTTCATCAAGATATACTCCTAAATACTTCACCTTTCCTGTGAGGGTTAACGGTCTTCCCTTGTATTGCACCTTGATCAACTCCTTGCCTTTCCTTTTACGAGTGAAAAGAGTGATCTCCGTTTTGTCCGGGTTTATCGATAACCCTTTTTTCGCACACCATTTTTCCACACATCGGAGTCCCCACTGCGTTATCTCCGCGATGGTTCCCGGAAATTTACCGGTTACCACCACAACCAAATCGTCAGCGTAGCCCTATGTGTATATTTTTTGCCCATTTAACTCCTCCAGCAAGATGTCCACCACCAGGCTCCACAGTAGGGGAGAGAGTACTCCCCCTTGTGGGCAGCCCCTGATGGTAGTTGCATGGATCCGTTCTTGTTGGTATGTTATCCGGATTTCCCTGCCTTTTAGCATAGATACAATCCAGTTTATTAAGCTTTCCTTCACTTCCCTTTCCCTCAGGGCTGTTTCTATGGATTCATGAGAGGTCGCGTCAAACGCTCCCTGTGTATCCATGAATGTTGCCAGGACATAATCTCCGCCAGTCATCCCTCTCTCGATTGCTGTAACAAGTGAGTGCAGTGATGACTCTACTGATTTGCCTGCCCTATATGCATGCTGGTTCTCATTTAGTGGGAATCTTTTCAGGGTAACCTCTCTTAGGTGCCTGTCTATCAGCCTTTCCAAGGTTTTTAGCATGAATGATGAGAGACTTATCGGCCTGTAGGATTTGGCCTTGCAGGGGTCTCTGCCAGGTTTAGGCAAAAACACCACTCTCACACCCCTCCACGATTTTGGAATGTGCCCTAGGGCTAATGATGCCCTGAGGACCCTAATGAACGTTCCCATTATGGTCTCTAGTCCTGTCTGTAAGCAGACTGGATAATTTCCATCTGGGCCCGGTGCTTTGTACGGCGAGAATGTGTTTACCGCCCAACATACCCTGTCTGGTGTAACCACCTCCTTCGCCGTTTCCCAATCTGTTCCTTTTCGCACACTGTCGGCTCCTGGTAGCGGCTGTTCCCCTTTAGTTACCCGGATAACTTGTAGGACTTTGCGCATCGGGTAGAGGTATACTTACTAGGTACTTATTTATAGAGAGCAAAAAGAAAAGATATTAAATTTTTTGGATCCACCTCCACTTCCCGTAATTTATTCCACTAGATGTCATACTATACATATACCTAGGTAGTATTTACCCTTGTTAGATTCGGCTGAAAGTTTTAAAAACACGTCCGGGGGCTTCCGAACGCGAGACGGTTAGCATCGCGAGTCACCCCGCGTAACTGTTTGATAAACAACGGCGTTTAATATTGAAACAGAAAAATTGCTATTTCGTTCCATCTAATACCTCGAATATGTTCAAAATTAACAGGCTTCTAATACTAATTAGTTCTGTCCAGCTGTAATAACTTCAGTATTTTTTGTTCAACGCTTCTTTCTAAATTATACCCCAAAAACAAACTATTAGGTGACAGTTTTTTATTATTGCTAACAGCTATGCAATAAATTCATTTACAATTGCAATGGTTCCTTCAAAACATAACTTATGGTCACTTAGATTAGCGAACATTTAAGATTTGTTGGCTAAAGTGAGTTAGATGGAGGAACATTGAGATCTAGGGAGGTTTTCTGGACATTAAGCGTAATTTTCCAACTTTCAGCCTATAAAATTGTGTAACGAACAGGAAAATTTGTACACTGAGAGCGTGAACCTTTCTTTACATGATTCTTTATTAGTTTAAATGCTCTGAGAACCAAAAGTTATGACTGTTTTTCAAAACCTATTGTTTTGTCCATAACCTCCTCCTATATGGTGGGATGTTCGGGACATTATCTTTTTTCATGCTTTTCATGCTTTTCGTGGTGAAAAATTGAGAATTTTTATGCCACAATATTATGTAATGAAAAACAAAAGGTACGCGACGCTACTGAAGTACCTTAGGCATATAATTTACAAATTATTAGCGCAAATATTAAATATAAAACAAATCATCGCGCTTTCCATAAGGTTTTGGATTTTGTAAATTGCGCACTGTTTGATTAAAAATAAATGAAGTGATATCCTTTATATCAAGATATTTAAAAACACATCCCGTATTATTCTTCGAGTAGTAGGCCTCTTAGAAACGTTTCAATAAATTTTCCCTTACGAACGCGCAATATTTTGAGTGTCCAGAATCTCCACCATTGGGCTTGTCCAGAACCTCCCAGATGTCCCTTTTATTTTTCGATTGTAACTAAAAATTAGCTTTTACCTTGATCAAAAATATTCTGGGTTCAATCATAGAAAAGGGAATAACGAATCTGATACAACCTTCATAAAACACCTCACTCCTTTATTCATAAAGGTATTTCCATTTTTGTACACTGCAATCACCGTTCGCAATTATTTTCTTTTTTTTAATCGATGATATCACCAAGGTTTCTACTGCTATAGGTAGATATACAGTATCATGACATGACGTCATTTTTTCGATTTTTTTAATCACAAGTTTATGCGGGTAATGTTGCTTGGACATGACCATCACCTGTTCATAACATCTACCCTTTACCCTATAGCTCTACCTATAACCAGACAGATTAAAACCATAAACTATAAGATACTAACCGAAAAAATTACACATGGTGATTTCGCGAAATACGTTGAACTCCTTGTGGAATATAGCAATCATCAGGAACTAGAAGAAATAATTGCGAATTTCAATGAAACGCTCAGACAGCTAATAACGGAGTGCTCCAAACATACTCAAATCAAGTCCAAAACTTGGTGGAACAATGAACTTGATAAAACCAAACGTAAAATTAAGACTTTAACTCGTAAAATTCACAGACTAAAAGATCAAAACTTGATCTCATACCAAACTTGCAAAACAAAATTGAATCTAATACGTAAGAAGTATAAAAATGATATAATATGACTGCAAAAACAAAGGCCTGGGAAGCACTGGTCAAATCGTCTAAAGCCTGGGGAACCCCTTATAAAATTGTAACTTGCAAAACCAAAAGACTAATAATACCACCTTTAAATTTCAACGGTAAGACAATATTCGAAGAGTGTAAAAAATACGAATGTATTTTTTCCACCATGTTTCCAGAAATCAATGATATAATTCAAGACTACCCGAATAACTGCACTCAGAAATACAAAATTAACTCTACAGAATTGACAAAAATAATTAAAAACCTAAACAACAGGAAAGCAAATGGACACGACGAAATTTCAAATAAAATGGTTAAAATCTTTCACAAGCACCTTCCTGGTTTCTTTGATTTGCTCTTTCAAAGATGTTTAGACTTTCTATATTGTCCTGTTTCCTGGAAAACAGGAAAAATTAAATTAGTAAATAAACCAGGCAAAGACCCAACGAATCCATCATCTTACAGACCCATCACTTTATTACCTGCAATAGGAAAAGTCTACGAAAAGATCATTAAATCTCTCTTAGAGGCCGAAATCGAGAAGAATTCAATATACAACGATAACCAGTACGCATACAGAAAGAACAAATCGACAGAACATGCAATTAGTACACTAATCGAAATCATTGAGTTATTTCAATCTCGCACTAGACATGTTCTTCTAGTCAGTTTTGACGTCTCCGGTGCCTTCTATAAAATAAAATGGTCTAGTATTCTTGAAATTTTAGAAAGAAACGGCGTTCCAAATGAATTGCTTATCCTAACAAAGAATTTTTTGGTGAACAGAACAGTTAATTATTACACTCCTGAAGGTAATGTCGCCGTAAATAAGAAACTTGAATCCGGCGTACCACAGGGCTCTGTTCTTGGCCCACTCCTGTTTAATGTTGCCATGTCCTCAGTTCATAATAACTTTCCTTCTTTTAATAATGTACGGCTTTTAAGTTATGCTGATGATTTAATGTTAATTATTGGAACAAATGGTTCTGAATTCAATCTCATCAACCATTGCATTAAGAACATAAACGATAGTATTAAAAAATTAGGATTGAACATAAATGAAGAAAAAACCCAAGCAGTACTATTGTCCAAAAAATATGATAAATTAGAAGTTGAAAGTAGCTTACTACAACACATTAAGATCAATAATAAAGTCTTAGTTATAAAACCTGAATTAAAATATCTTGGCGTTATTATAGACCAGAACTTAAACTTTTCAAAACATGTTGAAAATGTAATAGTTAAAACAAAGAAGTAGGTACTTTAATACCTTCCGCGCGCTTTACGGAAATACCTATGGATATGATTTCAAAAACAGAATAACCCTATATAATGCTATCTTTCGATCACTAACTGAATATGCTTCATTATCCTATGCAAAAAATATTACTCAGATGACTACAGGCAGGTTACTAAGCCTACAACGACACATCTTGATCAGCATAATTTTAGGTTATAAAACTATATCTTTTTCATCTACAAATGTGATCGCTGGAATTCTCCCAGTTGATCTGCAAATTAAACAGACAAATATGATCAAGAAAGTAAAAATCGAACACAATAAAAACAAACACTCCAGACAAACCACCAGGGACAATATACTCAAAATTAAAGAAACAATAACCCAAGAATGGCAGATTAGATATAATGAAGCAGAAACTGGACAAATAATAAAACTTTTTCTACCCAACATTCGCAACCGGCTAAAATGCACTTACTTTGAAACAAATTTTTACTTCACTCAATTTTTGACTGGACACGGCAACTTCAACCAATATTTAACAGACAAAATTAAAGTAAAAAGTGACAGTACTTGCACAAACTGCAACCAAAATGAAACAGACAACCCAATGCACATAAAAAACTGCACCTTCTTTCAAAACACAATCCAGAGACATGAGATGAACTTAGTAATGACTGACCTCACAACCTTGAACAAAAAAGATTTTAAGAATTATGTTAAGAATGTAACAATATTATTAAAAACGAAACCTAGCACATAAGAAATATGTAATACTCGAACTCACATGGAGGTAGCTCTGATAAACCGCAAGGTAAAAGGGCTACCTCCTCGTAAAGAAATAAGTATTTGTTAAGTCAATCTCCTTATTGTTGAAAATAAACAATAAACAAATAAAAAAAAAAATAATAATAATAATAACGCAGTACTTGGCAAGTTATTACTAATCAAACAAATTATTTGGGGCTCAATTTCCCTCACATCTGGTTTCCAGACTTGAGACTGGTTAAGTATTATTTTATGCTGGTATCCCTTGTTGTAACCGCAGGTATCGATGATAGTGGGACGTATGGCGATGCACGCATGCCAAATTGGCCTCAGGACACCGCACCCCCTATCCCGGGAATGCTCCGGATGGGCCTGTGTTAGGATAAGGGGATCGATTTTTCATTCAGCAGTTGGGAAAATTTACTATTTCAGTCTAGCTGAGTTGGGAAAATACAACAAGTCAAAGGTTTTTCTTTTTGCTTTGATATTTGGGAATTTTGAGTTGAGTCAGCTGGAGAAATCCAACAAGTCAACAGGTTTATTTTTGATATTTAATAATTGAGACGTTTGAGTTGAGTCAGTTGGGACTTTCACAATTTTTTCCACCGCCTCCCCCCCCCCCCTCACAGGAAAAAGGAAAACTTTTCAACCGTCCCTGAACCTCCATTTGTGTACACGCGAAGATTAGAAATTCAAAATCGAAATTTTCACGAAACTTAATTCGGAAAGAATATTGAAATGGATTAATTCGTTTTCAAATTATAGTCTTCAACTACCTTTATCTACGTCCTTTTGTAAATTTCTTTTGATAAACTAGAAAGCTATATAGTACCTAGACACGTAAAAATTTCCCGAATATGTATATAAAACGAGCTGGTGACACAGGTAATACAGTTATTTCTATTGGTCGGTAATTTATACTCGAGGTAATTAGGAAAGCGTAAAAATATTAACGGTAAGCGTAACTTTTTTGGAAACACGCCGACTTTAAACGCTAAAAATAATGGTTATCCTGTTTCTTTCCTTTTGAACGCCGCTATTATAGTAAATGACAGCTTGAGATAGAAAATAGTTAACTGGTATTTTCGAAACGATCCAATTAGTGAAAAATATGACTACAACGTACGGTGTTCAATAAGCGAGCTCAACCGTTTTCGCAGGTGACGAGACAAAATTTGGAAGGAAAAATGGCGAAGACATGTCAGAGAAGATTTCAAGCAGTCATTTACGCACGTAGTATAATTTCTTCATCGAAAACGTAGACGCCGAGTCAGCGACAATCTAAATCTTTCAAGTTTTGACCTTCCGAAAGTTTTATTCTGTTTAGTGATGTGTAGTTGTTGATAGTTTCGGACTATCAATTGTTTTGATAGTAACTTAAAGTACTATCAATACTATCAAATAGTCGTTTGATAGTTTTTTACATACTATCAAAGTTTATTTGATAGTTTTAACATTAATTATTAAAAATTTTAGGATTGATGAATAATTTATTTATTATCAGTTATAACAAGATTTAATCACTATTTTGTTATTAATTATTATTAATTAGAAACTAGATTGAGAATTTTTTTGAATGAAATAATAAATACACTTTGTATTTTAGTATTTTACTATTGGCTCAGGCGTTAGGCCTGCTACTGGTTTGTGTTTTCTTCTTTCAAATCAGTTTAACAATTTTCAGTTCGCTGTGATTCGATTCCTGTATTTTGTTATTCTAGCACCCCATCTCTCGACGTCCCCTGAGGCAGTCTGATGTCTGATCTCTCCAAATTCCTGATTCATGATGTCTGCTCGTTGCATTATTTATTTATGATGGTTATACAACGTTACAAGTCACGAGCTCTTCTGTATTCTGTCTTCTAGTTTTTTTCATCTTCTCCGCTCTTCACTTCAGTTTCCTTAACCTTAAGGGATCGATTGATCGAACTATCCATCCAGTTTCCACTCTGTTAAGAAGAACCTAACCCAACAACTTCGTATTTTATTTTACATTCTATAATTTTCTAATCAATAATCAAGTTTTGAGTCTTATATGCTTGTTTAATCATGTGTGAAATCAAATCATGTGTGAAACCAAAAGGTCGCATATTGTGTTTTGTAAATCATAAATATGAAGAAATGAAGGAAAATTTATAATTGCTTGTTATATAATCAAAGAACTTTCTTACAAAAATGAGTGTGATACTAGTATCCGGATTCCGTACTCATGATAATAATTTTAAATAATCAAAGCAACTCAGTAATCATAATCCAACAAATAACTTATTGATAAGAAATAACAATAACTTTTAAATGGTTTCAAGTTTCAGTAGGTATTCAGTAATATACATTACACAAGCATAAGCCATAACATTAACTACCAAACCCCCCGTGTGGGGACGGGTAGCAGAATATTCCCACGGTAACCCTGCCTGTCGTAAAAGGCGACTAAAAGGGAACCTCAAGGGCTTGCAGCTGGCAAGTACGGGCGTGGCGCACCCGAGGACCTTACGCTAGTGTCTTAACTTCTTTCAGTCCCTATAGGCGCTCGGAATCTGTGCGCTAGGCGGGGAACCCGACGTTGGATGCGAAAGAAAGACCCGACGACGTAAAGTCAGAATGGTCGTGTGGCATAGACGGCAAAGCTGCTCCCCTCTCAAAATCGGGTATGTAGCAGTGAGGGCCGTCACCAGCGTCGGGTGACCCGTGTACGACAGACGATGAGTTGCCTACCCCCTTCTTTCCGTAGCCTGTATCTCAGTACAGCTACGGGCCCAATCCCAAGGTTGGTGTTACCTATGCCGAAGGGATGCATGGCTGTTGGGCTAAAACAGTCGCGAATAGGAACCTGAGGGATACCGGCTGACCTCCCTCAGTAAGTAAGCTTGCCGTGGTACTCGGAGCTCTGCCACGGTGGACGATATATTTCTCTGGTACTCGTGGGAACCGTATGGAAGAAACAAGATCTCTTTTTTTTTTTAAGTAAGGAAAGCGGACCTGCTGGGGCTGGCGAAAGCCGGACCCGCAGGGACACTGGAGAGAAAAGCGTGCAGCGGAAGGGCTGTCAGAAGTGATGGACCGAGTGACACTGGGCGAGAAGATGGAGACGGAGACCAGGGAACCAGGGACACCCACGGTTGGACCAGCGGAACCGGAGACATCTACGGGTGGATCCGGTGAAGCAGGGACACAAGCGGGCGGACCAGGGAACCAGGGATCCGTCGCCAAAATAACAGAAGAGGAAAGAAGAAAACGTACAGGAGCGCAGAAAAGGAAGGCGCAGCGTGAGAAGCAGAGACAGCAGGAGGACGGTGGAGGAACCAAGGAGGGCACACCTGAAAAGGGAACCTCTGCGGGAACTCCATTGTCAGGCAAGAGACCGCGGGAAACCCCGTCGACGGGACCCGAGAAGGCAGCGCCAAAAAAGAGTAGGACGACGACCTATGCTTCGGCGGCGGCGGAGGAGGGACATAAGGTGGCCATCTTTCGGGACGGCTACCCGAAGACCACTCTGACGGCCGAGGAAGCAAAGGACGCCAAAGGCGTGATTCGTGAGATGCTTTGGGAACTACCGGAAACGGCGTTACCGAACATCAAACAAATAACGCTGTATCAAGGAACACTGCAGGTGGTATGCGCAGACCAGACGGGCCGGGAACGCTTCTTGGCGGGGCTCGCCAGCGGGGTGCGACTGGGGGAGGAAACTCTCAAAGTCGCACCCTGGGAGGGTCTGCCGAAGCTGACCAGCGCGTCGGTCTGGCTGCCTACAAGCGGGCGAACAGCGCAAGTGCTCCTAAAGAGGCTGGAGCTGCAGAATCAGGGGCTGTCTGCTGGGTCCTGGTACGTTGCCCATTGCAGGGAGGAACCGAAAGGTACACTTCTGGCGGTGGGTATCGACGAGGAGTCAGTGAAGTACCTGAGAAGAAAGGGCAACAAGCTGTTTTTCCTGGACCGCCTGGTTGATGTCAAGGTGACAGTCTGAGGATAACAGAGAAAAGCTATACACGGAATGATAAGGGTATTGCAAATTAATCTGCACCAATGCAAAGCAGCCTGTTACCTACTGAGCAGGAGGCTGCAAAAGGGGCAAACAAATATATGCCTGTTACAGGAACCATGGTATCATCGGGAACAAGTGAGAGGCATACAAATGGCACAGGGGCATCTCATTTATGCAAAAAATGCAGGAAGACCACGTGCAGCGATATTTACATATCAAGTGAGCTGCACAGCAATACCGGGATTTACCCTACGGGATCTTGTGGCGGCCACTTTGGAATATGAGGAGAAAGGGAACAAGAAGAAGATAGTAATATGCTCAGCATATTTTCCATCCGACTCTCGGGACCCTCCCCCAACTGATGAGCTCAGGGAACTGGTAGAACACTGTGTGAGGGAAAAGCTGGACCTTCTTGTCGGATGCGATGCCAACTCGCACCATACTATCTGGGGGAGTACAGGCACAAATCCGAGAGGGAAAGGGCTAGTAGACTACCTTGCGACACAGGATCTGCTTGTTCTAAATGAGGGAAGCAAACCAACGTTTGTCACAAAAGTAAGGCAAGAAGTTATAGACATAACACTCTGTAATTCCAAACTTAGGGACCGAGTCCAGGGATGGAGAGTGTTGGACGAACCGTCTTTATCGGATCACCGATACATCCAATACCAGATCCGGGCACCTAAGGAGGAACAAAGAGCTATTAGGAACCCTAGGAAAACAAACTGGGGAGGCTTTAAGAATGACTTAGAAAGACTGACAAGTTACAACTGGCAACGGATTCAGAACGTGGACGACCTGGAAGCACAAGCCAACATACTGGATGGTGCACTCAGGGACGCCTACGAGAAGAACTGTGAGCCTAAGATAATAAATAAAATTACGTAAAACCATCTGGTGGACAGCAGAGTTGGGGAAACGTAGGAAAGACACTCGAAGAAGGCTGAGGGCTGCACTGAAAAATAATACACCGGCTTACTGGGAATTATATCATGAGGCCCAAAAAGCATATAAAAAGGCGGTAAAGCAAGCCAAAACAGAGGGGTGGAGACGTTTCTGCGAATCTATAGAAAAGGTACCAGAGACGGCACGCCTGCAAAAACTTCTCAGTAAGGAAAGGTGGGTGGCAGAGGGGCCGTTCGAACTCCCGACGGGTGGTTTCTCCACCACCCCGAGAGAGGCAATAGAGCACCTCATTGACACGCACTTTCCGGGAGCAAAAATTATGGAAAACACACAGCCGCTACCAGGAGCCGACAGTGTGCGAAAAGGAACAGATTGGGAAACGGCGAAGGAGGTGGTTACACTAGACAGGGTATGTTGGGCGGTAAACACATTCTCGCCGTACAAAGCACCGGGCCCAGATGGAATCTATCCAGTCTGCTTACAGACAGGACTAGAGACCATAATGGGAACGTTCATTAGGGTCCTCAGGGCATCATTAGCCCTAGGGCACATTCCAAAATCGTGGAGGGGTGTGAGAGTGGTGTTTTTGCCTAAACCTGGCAGAGACCCCTGCAAGGCCAAATCCTACAGGCCGATAAGTCTCTCATCATTCATGCTAAAAACCTTGGAAAGACTGATAGACAAGCACCTAAGAGAGGTTACCCTGAAAAGATTCCCACTAAATGAGAACCAGCATGCGTATAGGGCAGGCAAATCAGTAGAGTCATCACTGCACTCACTTGTTACAGCAATCGAGAGAGGGATGACTGGCGGAGATTATGTCCTGGCAACATTCATGGATATACAGGGAGCGTTTGACGCGACCTCTCATGAATCCATAGAAACAGCCCTGAGGGAAAGGGAAGTGAAGGAAAGCTTATTAAACTGGATTGTATCTATGCTAAAAGGCAGGGAGATCCGGGTAACATACCAACAAGAACGGATCCATGCAACTACCATCAGGGGCTGCCCACAAGGGGGAGTACTCTCTCCCCTACTGTGGAGCCTGGTGGTGGACAGCTTGCTGGAGGAGTCAAATGGGCAAAAAATATACACACAGGGCTACGCTGACGATTTGGTTGTGGTGGTAACCGGCAAATTTCCGGGAACCATCGCGGAGATAACGCAGTGGGGACTCCGATGTGTGGAAAAATGGTGTGCGAAAAAAGGGTTATCGATAAACCCGGACAAAACGGAGATCACTCTTTTCACTCGTAAAAGGAAAGGCAAGGAGTTGATCAAGGTGCAATACAAGGGAAGACCGTTAGCCCTCACAGGAAAGGTGAAGTACTTAGGAGTATATCTTGATGAAAAACTCTCCTGGAGGGATCACGTTTCAGATAAAATAAAAAAAGGGATTGAGGCTCTTTGGGCTTGCCGCACCTATGTCGGCAGGACCTGGGGACTCTCTCCCAAAATGATGCACTGGATATATACCGGTGTAATACGCCCCAGAATCACATATGCGGCCATTGTGTGGTGGGGCCGGGTCCACCTGACCAACGTCAGAGAGGAACTAGACCACCTGCAAAGGCTCGCGTGCGTGATGACAACGGGGGCAATGAGTACGGTGCCGACAAAGGCACTAGAAAGGCTCCTGAACTTGCCACCACTTCACACTGCTATAGAAGCAGCGGCGATAATGGGGGCTCATCGTCTGGGTCAACCAAACCTTCGGGCCCATAAGACAGGCCACGGAAGGATATGGGAGATGGCCAGGACGATAGACAAATGCTTTGGGATGCCAAAGGATAGAATTGCGATGGAACATCTCTTTGACAAACCATACCGTGCGCTAATACCCACACGGGAGGCTTGGGAAAAAAGGTGGCCAAGCATTCTAGGAAAAGAGGAGAATGTGTGGTTTGCAGATGCCTCTAAGAATGACCAAGGTGCAGGATTCGGAATCACGGCAAATGCAAAAGGCGCTGGCAACTGTTCAGTGGCACTGGGCGAGAGCGTCACTATCCTCCAAGCGGAGATAATGGCGATCACGGTGGCCATTGAGAGAAGCCAGCAGAAGGGCCTTGTTAATAAGCAGATCTATATCTGTACAGACAGCCAATCAGCTATCAAAGTACTATCGTCACACCAAACTACATCCCTAGTAGTGGCGGAGTGTGTTAACAAACTATACACCCTTGCTCAGGAGAACCGGGTCGCCGTACTATGGACACCGGGACACTGCGGCATAAAAGGGAACAGAATCGCTGGCAAGCTGGCGAAGGAGGGCACCAAAAAGGAACTGGCAACGCCCAGGCCGTGTCTTCCTGTAGCATACAGCGTCATAAAATCCAAAGTAAAGGCTTGGATAAGCAAGCAGACGGAAATGCACTGGCGGTCGGCCAGTGGCATGAACGTCAGTAAAACACTGATAGGGGACACCCCCAGTAAGTATGCCAAGTTCCTATTAGGGCTTGACAGGAAACATGCAAGGCTCATGGTCGGACTATTAACCGGTCATGGGGCCACAAAACACATGTGGTATAAAATAGGAGTGGCAAAAAGCGGCTCCTGTAGGTACTGTGGAGAAGAGGAAGAAACCTCGATCCATATCATATGTCGGTGCCCAGCAATAGCCGGGACAAGACGCGAAGCATTGGGGCTAGAATATCTAGCACCCAGTGAAGTTAAAGGGATAGAGCTAAGTAAAATTCTCACTTTGGCTATAAAAGTGAGGCTACTGAGCTGATCCTTAACAGCAACTTGAGGAATAGTGCAATGGACTGCAAAGTCTGAGCGCTCGGTGCATGTAGCGCCACCTCACACACAAATGTAACTACCAAACCCAGAACCAGAAGAGTTTAATTAATAATCAAATCATGGAATGAAAAATGAAACTGTCAAATACACATCGAGGATCGAGAAACGACTGGGAGAACGAACCTAAATCTAACGAGCTTATGGTCTCTTTCCCAGCTTCCAAAATTCATCTGAATGGACGAAATCACAGTTCACAAAATCAGTAAATACTAAATATTTA
Source organism: Acanthococcus lagerstroemiae (assembly GCA_031841125.1). Lineage (NCBI taxonomy): Eukaryota > Metazoa > Arthropoda > Insecta > Hemiptera > Eriococcidae > Acanthococcus > Acanthococcus lagerstroemiae. The sequence continues at coordinate 17,147,991 of CM063107.1, forward strand.
GTATTATTTACTATTTAGGTAGGTAATTATAATTAAATAAATTTAAAACAGTGTTGACAAATGACAAATTCATAATTATTCATTTTGATGATTTGATAGTTTTTATTAATTTGATAGTTTTTAAGACTTATCAATAGTGTTGATAGTCAATGAAGTAACTATCGATAGTTTGATAGTACTAAATTTACTAAAAACTATCAATACTATCAAAAATACTATCAATTACTACACATCACTAATTCTGTTAGCTATTCCAACTAATCGCTTTCATCTCACAGATGATACGCACTCCCATTTATGTCAGAAAAATGAAAAGATTAGCACTCCTTTAGATAAGAATGGAAACACAAATACAGATCAAGGTACCTCCACTCTTGCCATGTCCTGGAAAGAGATACTGTTGTAGTTTTTCATTGCTTTCAACAGGGTTCACCTGTCGGAGTTTGCCTTGTCCTAGGTGCTTTTTGTTGCGATTTTAAGAATATACAACCTCATAGAGAATCTTTTTTTTTACGCTTAAGTCTCCTCACCACGGCACAGTATCATACAGGAAGAGGACTAAATATCTAATTTTCGAAAATAATAATTTTCTTTCTACCCCGATTTTATTCCTATGCAGCCTGCAGTCACGCTATTTGGAAATAAATTCGATGTGGCGAATTCGCAAATAACTTACCCCGAATTCAACGAATATTACCATGCGGCTAATTATTCGATTTATAATTAATTTCAACGCGTTTGACTCACACCGTTTAACAAAAGAGGGTGACCACGAGATAATCAAGTTCAAATCGATGGGTATGTATTAGGTATTCGGATATTTAACGACGGATTTGCTAACAACCTCCAATACACTGGGGGAATTGGCAAAACCACAATGACCTAACCGGTATAGTGTTAGAAATTTGATCGGAATATCGTCGGTCCCTTTTGTTAGCGCGGCGTACAAGTATCATCTGTTGACGTTAAACTAACTTCCCCCTTCGTTCAACTTAAAAAAATAAATAAATAAATAAAGACGCATGTGGAATGTAATATGATTTTCCAAATTTACAGCATTGTCGATATATTTAATACCCGAAACTGATATCTAAGTATATTGAGCTCAGTGATAACGACGCAGTCGTGTTTTCAAAATCTGTGAAAGGAACAGTCCAGTCCTCGTTATTTTTATTTTCGTTAAAATAATTAACCAATATGGAAACACAGAGGCGAAACTTGACTTTCAGTTTGAGGGGGGGGGGGAGAAGGAAAATTTACCAACAAATATTTTCTTTTAACTAAAAATTTGCCGAGAAAATTTTCTAAAAATTTGAAAATTCGCCGATTTTTAAATCAAAATATTTTTTTATTGAAAATAAACAAACAAACGTTCTTGGAAAATGAAAAATTCAAATAAGCAGTTTCAAGATTTGCTGACTGCCTAATAATTGGGGGTGTTCCACCCCCCTCCCCATAGTTTCGTCCCTGCAAATGCAGATTAGAACCTTATCCCCCAAGCACTCACATTTGCGCACATGAGCACACCCTATTCTGGGAGGGTAAGGTGGAAGGCTGTTAGGAATACTTGAGAGGAATACACAACTTCCTTTACACATTGAGGTGGTCGTTGTTTACTCTTGGTGATATTTTTTTCTGAATTTCCTCTGATTTTTCTCCTAAATTGATTCCGATTAAATCAAATCAAATCAAAAATAAAACTACGAAGTTCCCTGTCGATCGGATTAGGGGAATCCGTGCCAGAAGTACCCTTTCGTTCTTATGGGAAAAATACATGGAGTTTTAACTTTTGTTCCTGACTAAATTTCCCTTTCGGGCCGTACAGCGCTAGTATCGACCACTCTTATCAGCGACAAAAAGGTGAAGTTTTTGACACATGTAGCAAAATTTTGGAATCTAGGTATAAAGTAGTCTAAATCGAAAGAATATTCTTTGTTCGAAAAATTCGTTTCTCTTTAAATACTTCAAAAATGTCTTAATTTTCGAGATATTTCAACTTTAATAAGTATATGTACAATAATGGGGGAAATGTATATAGATTTACCTTTTGCTACTTACCTCTTCGACTCGATAGCGACGCGCTCTGACGGATGTATGGCCCGATATTCACCAGGACCAAAGACTGTAAATTAAACAATAGAACATTTGTTATCGGATTCAGCTTGTGCAATTGGAAGATAAGTCTTTTTTATTTTCAACTTTTAGATTTTAATAAAATGTTCAACATTCTCAAATTTCAAGCACTAGGTCAAACAGAGAATCTAGTAACAACAGATTTCGGGCTGCTCAAAGCGGTGGTGCGCTGTAGTCGTTTACGAATGAGTGAGTGAGTGACGAAGTGAGGAAGTGAATGAATGACTGAATCAGACAATGAATAAATGAGTGAGTGAGTCAGTGAATCACTAGTCACTGAGTAAGTTATTGAGTAACTGTGTGAATAACTGAATAAGTAAGCAAGTGACTGAGTGAATCACTAAATAAGTAAGCGAGTGACTGAGTGAATCACTGACTTATTGAGTGAGTGATGGAGTGAGGAAGTGAATGAATAACTAAATTACAGAATGAGTGAATGATTAAGTAAGTGAGTGAATCACTGAATCACTGAGTAGGTGATTGGGTAACCGAGTGAATCACTAAATAAGTAAGCAAATGACTGAGTGAGTGAATCACTGACTTATGGAGTGGGTGATTGAGTGCGGAAGTGAATTAATAACTACATTACAGAATGAGTATGAATGACTAAATAAGTGAGTGAATCACTGAGTCACTGAGTACGTGAGTGAGTGAGTGAATAACTAAATGAGTAAGCGTGTGACTGAGTGAATCACTGAATCACTGAGTAAGTGATTCAGTGAATGAGTAACGGAGTAACTGAGTGAATAACTTAGTAAATAAGCGAGTGACTAGGTGAATCACTGACTTATTGAGTAAGTGATGGAGTGAGGAAGTGAATGAATAACTAAATTAGAGAATGAGTGAATGACTAAGTAAGTGAGGGAATCACTGAATCACCGAGTATATGATTGAGTAACTGACTGAATCACTAAATAAGTAAGCAAGTGAGTGAGTGAGTGAGTGAATCACCGATTTATGGAGTGAGTGGGAGAGTGAGGAAGTGAATGAATAACTACATTACAGAATGAGTACGAATAACTAAGTAAGTGAGTGAATCACTGAGTCACTGAGTGAGTGAGTGAGTGACAGAGTAACTGAATGAATCACTAAATGAGTAAGCTAGTGATGTAAGTGAATCCTTGAGTCCCTGAGTAAGTGGGTAGCTGTATGAATAACTGAATAAGTAAGCGAGTGACTGAGTGAATCACTGAATCACCGAGTAGGTGATCGAGTAACTGACTGAATCACTAAATAAGTAAGCAAATGACTAAGTGAGTGAGTGTATCACTGACTTATGGAGTGAGTGACGGAGTAACTGAGTGAATAACTGAATAAGTATGCGAGTGACTGAGTGAATCACTACATAAGTTGTGTTGGTTTTGTGCCGATTTGAGAATCAGGTGAGTTTCACTGAGTATATCTTGTCCTTAGAATACCTTGGGTTATGTACACTTATATAGTTATGTGCGTGTACTTCGAGGTAAGAAGCAGTCTGACGCGAGAGAGAAACAAACAAAGCAGAGAGAGCGAGTTGGATGCAATGTTCGCTTCATAGGGTTTCTCTTCAGCATGGCTTTAGTAGCTGCTTTGTGAGTACTACAGGGAAAGTGCCTCAGAGTTCAGCTCAAGCACCCACTGCAGTCCTGTAACCAACGGAAGTTGGGGGCGAACTGTTGTCTTGTGGAGGTTGAAGGTGGACACTAGTGCGGGACAGTCCTGCAGCATGTCCATTGCACTCCCATAGTTGGTTTCATGTGCTGGTCAGTGGATCACAATCGGTGTCAGAGTGAATCAGACGGACTTGATTCACTTTTCTAGGGATACCACGGGGGAAGGTCGCGCCTTCCAGAACCTGTGGCATACACTCGACTTCATATGGAGTACTTATTAATCGAATATAGAGGGCGACTCTTTCGCGCTGGTAGTCCGAATAGTCATTGAAATTTGAAATTCAACGGTTGCTACCGACTTTCAAATTCTCGAAATGTCTTCCACATTTCAGCTTTGTTTCAACCTTTCAAATAACGTTCGATACTCAGCTTGAAACCTTCTGCTTTTGACTGACTAGTCTCTAAGAGGCGTCCAGGGTACTCCATTTTCAGAAACAAAATTTGACTTTCAGTTTGGAAAGGCGGAGAAGAAAAATTTGCCGACAAGTATTTTTTTAAACTAAAAATTCGCCGACAAAATGTATGAAAATTAAAAATTTGCCAATTTTTTAATCTAAATATTTTTTAATTGAAAAAGAAAATGAATAAACAAACACACATGCATAAAAAAATGAAAATTCAAATGAACAATCTTAAAATTTGCCGGCTGTCAAATTATTGGGGGTTGTTTCAACCCCCCACATCCCTATAGTTTTGCCCCTGCGGAAATATACAAAACAGCTATGGCCGGCGAATCTCTAGTAGCAGGCGTGCGCTTGCACCTAACTGGATTTCCATGGAAATCATCTTTAACTTTAGTTCAACATTTTTGTAATTTTACTTACATGTTGAGACAAAAATTTTACCCCTTTCATAGAAATTACTCCCGTCAATAGTCTTGAGTTTGCACCTAATTGGAAAATGAAAAAGTGCCGGCCATGAAAGCAGGATTTGTAGGTGAACAGCCATACTAGTATCTATGTAAAATATATGCAGTACCCAACTGACATGTAGCATCTCATGTTGAATATCTAAGACTATTTTCTACTCGTCTTTTCTATTTTTTTAAATTCTCCTTATGTTAAGACACAAACTGGAATTTGATCGAAGATCTAATGCAATATTTAGCATCAGGGACCCAAGTAAGACCTATTTCGACATTTGGTTTTATTTTTAAAATTAACTGTTCAATCGACCGAAGGTGGAGCTGGAGAGTGAACGTTTTCACTTACCTAACGGTTCATCTAATGTAAATTATCTGTAAACGTTGCTTCAAACTGGGTCATGGCACTAAAACAAAAAATAAATAAAAACGAGAAGTAAACGAGTCATATTTCGGTTGTAACGTTTTATATGCTTTTGTACCCTAATAAAATCTAACGAACAAAATGTACGTCTCTCCTTAGTATAACATTTTATACTATCCTTTCGTACCTAATAAAAAAAAATTCCATGAACATTTCTATTCACAACACGGCTGCAGACTGCAGTCTCGCAGGGATGGCGCAACAAAGATCAAGATCAATGAGCACATAGCTGTAAGAAAATTTTCATGGGAATGTCAACTACTGAACTATGTTAAATCATACGGACTGGCTTCGTGTCGGGGGAGCAGGTCGGGGGGAGCGTTACGTTACGATTTTCGAGCGTGTCGGGGCGAGTGTTACGGTTTTCGCTCAAGTATACCCATGGCTGGAAGCAAATGTCAATCACTGAATTCATGTCCAGGGAGCATGTTTGGAGGAGCGTTTCGGGGGCGCGTTGAGCCTATCTATAAGGTAATAAAACGAGGACAAAAGAAGAGCAAGTCAGAAAGCGACAAAACGATGGGTAACAAGCAAATATGCTCATGCGGAATTTTTTTTTTTCTTTTTCTTATGAAAGCTTTTTTTCCTCTGTTCAAGTAATGTAGATTAGTGGCGAAAGATTTTTATAACTGCATATATGCACCAGGCGCGGATCCCCGGGGACCCCCCCCCCCTCCAAAAAAAGAAGAAAAAAAGAGGGAAAATCTGTGGAGGGAAATCTGTGAGCGGTCTGCGGGGGAGGAGCAGTAAAAAAATTTCCGCGCGTTTTTCCTTCTGTCATTTTCCTCCTCGATATGGTCGTCTGGATCCACACCTGCGTTCACACATGATACAGTTTCGCAAATCTGCGCATTTTTAAACATATGAGTACCTGCCTAAAATAATGTGTAGCCGGTCTCAAGTTTGGAAACCAAATGTGAGGGAAACTGTGCACCAATTCGTTTGATTGGTAATAATTTACGGGTACTTCGATACAGAGCAAGATACCTACGTTTCTCTACTATCGAACTCACTTAAGCCAACGCACTTTAGCCAACTCACTAAGCCCGCAGCTATAAACTAGAGACAGACAGACACGAAAAGAGAGAGAAAGAGAGAATGAGACAGATGGGGAGTGACGTAGAGAAAGGAGGGGGAAGGAGGAGTTTGTGGAAGATGACAGGTGGGAAGGGTGAAGACACAAGATATATCTGAATAAAAGCAATGATAGGTAGTGGTGTGGGGAGAGAACATCAGGTGAGTTATACAGGGTTAGTCGGTATTCCTTCCACCATAGGAAAACTAGTTTTTTGTGAAACCAGATGCACGTTATTTCGCCAGGGGAGCGGTCTCCTCGACAAGAAAATTTCACAGGAAATGTTCGAAGCAAACTCCGATGGCTTTTGAAGAATGTTATCACTAAGAATCTTCAGGAAAAATTTTCTGAATCTCCGAAGAATTTCATCGGAAATCTTCTCAGAAAAAAGTCCAGTGTTTTCCAAAGAATTTCCTCGAAAATATTCGGAAAGATTTTCCGAAAATTTTAAAAGAATTGCATCGGAAATTTTCGGAAAACAACTCTGATAATTTCCGAAAAATCTCATCGAAAATTTTTGGAAAAAATTTCCGATGTTCTCCAAGGAAGTTCTTTCTGAAGAAAACCCTCAAGAATCATCGAAGGTGCTTCTCAATGATTTCCGATAAAATCCTTAAGAATAATTGCAGAGTTTTTCTAAAATTTTCCACAAATTTCTCCTGAAATCATCGGATAATGTTTTTCAATGATATGTCCGATAAAATTCATTGAAAATGATCGGAAATTCACCCTTATTATTTTCGATAAAGTTCATCGGAAATAATATTTGAAAATCAAAGAAATCGTCCCGAATATTTTTCATGAAATTTTTTGGAAATAATCGAAGGTTTTTCTGAGATTCTCGGTACAATTCTTCTAAATTCTTGGTGTTATTCCCGAGTGCTTTCGATAAACGTCTTCAAAGATTATCAGGAAATTTTCTCGAAGAATTTTTCTAAAGATTTCCAAAGTTATTGGAAATTTTTTCCGATAACTTACACTGAAATTGTTTGAAAATCATCCGAGATTTTCTCCAAAGATGTATGATGAAATTCTTCGGAGATTATCGAACATTTTTCCAGAAGATTTTCGATGAAATTCATCGGAAACCATCGGAGTTTTTCTCCGAATATTTCCAATGAAATTCTTCAAAAAATGTCAAGAAGTTTTCTCGGAGAATGTTGATGGGCTTTTTGGAAAACATTAGAAATTAAAAAAACAAATCGATGAGATTCTTCGGAAATTATCCGATGCAATTCTTTAAAAATTATCGGAAGATTTTCGAGAAAATTCTTCGGAAAATACTGGACTTTTTTCCGAATATTTCCGATGAAATTCTCCGTAAATCATCGCATTTTTTCTCTAATATTTCTGATTAATTCATCAGAAATCATTGAAGATTTTCTCCGACACTTTTGACGAAAATGTCTGAGAGGCATCAAAATTTTTTCCAGAGGATATCCTTCCAAAATCATCACAGATACTTCTCGATGATTCTTGATAAAATTGTTTTGAATCATTGGAGATTTTTCCGAAAATTTCTGACAAAATTGGCCTGAAATCATTGAAGATATTTCTCAATGATGTTCGATGAAATTCTTTGAAAATTATCGCAAATTTTTCCTGAATAGGAGATTTTTCTCGAAGATTTCCGATGAAATTCTTCGGAGATTTAGAAAATTTTTCCTAAAGATTCTTGATAAAATTATTCAAAAGCCAGCAGAGTTTTCCCCGAATATTTCCCAAGAAATTCTTGTCGAAGAGACCGCTCGCCTGGTGAAACAACGTGTACCTGGTTTCGCGGAAAACTAGTTTTCTTATGGCGGAAGAAAACCGACTAACCCTGCAGAAAGACAGATAACTGTGACAGTATTTATCTGTGGAATTTTGTATTTCTTAGACAAAAGATATCAATTTTTAGAGACTGTAGGGCTAATTTATTATACGGATGAAGAATTGAGTTCAGTCCACCAGAACGGTGACTTTCGGTCCGGGCGGTAATAACATGAAACAGCTCCTCTGTCGTTTGGGTGGGGTGGCACTGTAATGCCTATTCAACTCAGTTGGAGGGGGGCGTCTGTTTTGCTATGACGGAGTTTGTATAGTAACATAAATAGCTAGCGCCTTACCAGTAGAGTCAGAGCATATTATTCTAAGCAATTTTCACTGGGCGGCACTAATAATTTTGAGTGACCATTTTTTCTTGTGTCGTATATTTTGCTTCATAATGTGACCGGCTTGGAAGAAAGGAGGCTTACGTCTAAAATCAAGTTTTCGAGAAAAACGCGTTTGAAGGTTGGTAACACTGTATCGTTGAGCATGTGGTTTGTACTGCAGGTTATGCCTTCGGAATCGTGTTGTATGACATCTGTGAGTGTGTGGAACATGTCAGAGTGGTCAGCCAGGTGCACGTTCAGCGGGGAGTGGGAGGAAGCGGAGAGAAAGTGATAGTCAATTATAGTTTCTTATTTAAAAATTCTGTAATATTTCTAAATGGAGAAACTCAACTTAGTATGTTCCTTCATTTACAGAAATACAAAAAATCTTCCCAAAAAGAATAGCCTATTCTCAAAATTGAAAGGGCCATGTATTAATTGAAAAATTAATATTTTTGGTGAATTTTTTGCGCCTTCAATTTCAAGATAGACAGTTATGTCTGCAAAGTATTTTGTTACAAATAGTATGAACAATGAAATACCATGTTTAAATTTTTATTAAAAAATTTTTGAAATTATTATCAGCATTCTCAAAAAATAATAATATTGAATTGCCCTCTTCAAAATAGAAAGTATGCAACCAATTCTGTAGCGGAGATTGAAGATTATCTTTTTTCAGAACCACTCATTTGTGAGAAAAATCACACACATAGTCCGTTAACCTCTTTCTTATAAATTACCTTTTTTTTCCCTCTTTTTTTTTTTTTTTTACAACTATCAATTTTCAAACGCTTGTAGAGCCGTGAAAAATAGGTTTTTTGAGTTTGGGCAAACCGAGAATATGAACCTGCAAAAACCTTAAAATCAATTTTTTAGACGTAAGCCTCCTCTCTTCCAAGCCGGTCCCATATATAATCCTTCTTCTCTTAAAATACCTTTACTAATTTTTACCCCCCCCCCCCCCCTCCAATAAAACCAATTTTTAGTGTTAAAAATACCGTTCAATTTCAATGTTGACATCCTGACCAGAGTGTTTTATTTTTATTTTAATCAATTACATCAAACCAGATACAGTAAAAACAAGTCACAGCTCCAGTACTGTATTGAAAGTAATATTTGTTTCAATATTTTTTTCAGAACAAGAAAAAAAAGGAAGTAACTCATTTAACCAAAAAGATTTGGTTTCAGTATTTCAATACCATAATAAAAGCATCAAAATAAAATTGAAATCTAGAAACCATAGACAGACTTATAGGTAAGTAACTAACTATATAACCAAATTATAGTTTCAATACCTACCATAATGTGAGTAAAAAAAAAAAAATTTTAAAAAGAAAAAACAACAACTAAAAGCTAGTATTGTGTTTGGTTTCAGTACCACCATGAAAGTAACATCTGTTTCAGTATTTACAAAACTAAAAAAAAAAAAAAAAAAATTAATAAAAAACCAAGTTTGTTTTTAGTAGGCACCACAAGGGAAATACGTAACATCGAACAAAAATTAACAACAAATATCACTTTTTAAAAATTTGGGGTTATCACTAAAATAATAAAAAATAATAATAAAAAAATAAAGACTATATCCAAATTTGGTTTTAGTACTATAATGAAAGTAACATCTGTAGTTGATTTTCTTCGACATATTGTAAATTTGTAGTGATATAGCACCAGGGTAACACTTGACACAGTAACACGTAAAAATAACAGGTAGATTGAAAGAACTGATACACATCACTTAAGATTTTCAGTAAATATATCTACACTCAGTACACTATACAGACTAGAAAGGAAAATTTAAACTACTTATAAATAATAAAGTAAAACATGGTTAAGGAGAAAAAAGTGAGTATTTTTATTTTCAAGAGTTATATTATCAATCAGGCAGATTTTTTTTTTCAGTGGTGTGTATTATGGACCTTATGGTACTGGATGACAAGCGATTATGCATATCGGCACAATCTTACTTTACTGCGCGGCACTAATTCGCCTCTATGCGGCACTAGTGTCGCCCACATTGTATGTTATTTTATGGCCTGAGCAGAGAGTGTCCATTTCGAAGCCTATAACCAAGCCTTTGTATGAGATATCTAGCGGATAATATTCAAACACTTTTTTATACAGGAACTTTAAAAATTTCTTTTGGGGTTTTTCCATCTGTTGTATTCCAGTTTTCTTATACGGGCTCCAGATTACACTTCCAAATTCTAATTGTGATCTCACGTATGCGAAGCGCAGTATTTTGAATATGGTCATGTTCGAAAAGTATCTTCCACCACCCTCTCACCATCCAATAATATTTAGTTAATGTATAGTAAAGCATATTCAACACGTTTACAGAGCAAGAGCATCAAAATTTAAGGTGGGAGACTATTTTTCTAAATTCTAGCCTTCACCGAGAAAAAGTTCTGGTTCCGCCCCTGCCAAAAGTTTTTTTTTTTTTAAATATGAAAATTTAAATTTTTGGCTTAAAATCACCAGGTAAGACTAAAAATGCCAAAAACTAGAATAATGAAACACTTGAAAGAACCAATGAAGAAAACATCACCGATTCAACTTAAATTAACAAAATTGTCATAGGCGGCGTAAGCGTGACCAGGTTCGCTAGTGTCGACCTCCTGCAAAGGTGATCAAGGTTGATGTTCCCATAGGAAGACGTGTAAATTTGGTATACTTTAAGGCTTCCGTAATTGCTGAAAATAGGTTTTCCTGAGTCATAATATAACATGTCAAATTAAAGCTTGAAGCTTCTAGTTCATGATGAAAGGTAATTTAATGCACTTTATTCGCTCTAGTTGGATGAATAAGTTGATTTCCAAATTACTGTTTTTCTTATGGAAATTTACCTTGGTACAAAACGCGCTTGTAAGCAACTAATACATGGAAAATGGAGCCGTTTCAAGTTCATAAAGGAAAACTAGAGACCTCAATCTCTAAATTCATCCATTATAAGCCGAAAGAAAACATTTTATTGACTAGGAAAAGCGAATTCAAGTTATATGCATTCTTATGGTGATAATGTCCACGATCACCTTTGCAGCGCAGGGCTACCAGCTTCGGAAACTCTCGGTTACGCCGCCTATTGCATTAAAGAAATTACCAGATGCGCAGTCAGTTATCTTCTAGTTAACCAGTTACTCGCGGAAAAGTTACCCATCTGTTACCCTCGAGTTACCCTCAGATTACCCTTGTTCCCCTTTAGTTACCTGGGTAACTGGCGGGATACCACGCAATCAGTTACCCTCTAGTTACTCGCGGCGGAAAAGTTACCCATTTGTTACCCTCAGATTACCCTTGTTCCCTTGTCCTTATTGTTCCCCTTTAGTTACCCGGGTAACTTGTGGGATTTTGCGCATCGGATATTATAGTATCGATACTTGAGTCACAGTATTGATCAGTATCGAATCGAATCAAGTACCGATACTATCGATACTATCGTACTTTTTTGACACCACTAGTCTGGGGAGCCACTTTAGCATGCGTGCCCCGTCATATGCCCCACCAAACATTGAAAATTGAAAAATTGAAAAATGGTGTATTTCGTTGCCAACTGAGCTAGACTCGTGTTTAGCAACGGCACTAAATTACATTTTGTTTTTTCTTCTTTTTTTTTCTTCCTACAATTCCTTTAGTTAGTGCACTACTTATTCTTTACAATAGTTACACATATTGCGGTTGTTATTAGTCGGACTGTATGCTGCGCTGTTTTTTTGTTTCTGTAATAAGTAGTTGTATTAGTAACTGCATTTCGTATCAAAGTTTTGTAAGTTCTGTTGTTAGTTTGTATTATTTTTTCCCTATTCTGCTGATCAAGTTTGTTAAAGTTTTTGAGTCCAGTGTAAATGCTGTTTGTTTTACCGATGTTAGTTTTTATTTTTGGTAATGTTACTGTAAATTGTGTGTTCCTTGTCAGTCTAGTGTTAGTTTTGCTGTATTTCGTTAGTAAATTATGTTTTTTCATGTATTTTATTGCACTTATTTCATGTAGTTTTTCCAAAGTTAGCGCCTTTGTTTCCTCAAAAAGTTGTACTGAGCTAAATCTTTTTGGTTTTTTGTAAAGTATTTTCAAGAATTTTTTTTTGGTTAACTGTAACTATGGTTTTAAATTAGTTTTATAGGCTGCCCCCAACTTGATATTCCGCACTGTATTTTTGATTGCACTATCGCTGTGTAAAGAATGCGCTTTACTTCTTGAGAGATTATGTTCCTGAATTGAATTGCAATAAAAATAGACTTTAATAGTTTTTTTGCTAAATATTTGCCTTGTTGTTTCCAATTTAGATTTTTATCTATTATTATCCCTAAATATTTCATAGAGTCGACGGTATTTATTTGCTGGCAATTATTGTTTAATTGAAAACATTTATCATTTCTATTACACTGATTTGTATGAACGTTAATATCTACTTCCTCGTTATTTTTCTTATTTTTTAGTGCAAATTGTACTGATTTAGTTTTTTTTTGGTTCAGTATCAGTTCATTATCATTCAGCCAGGTTATTACTTTTCTAATATCTTTTTCGGCTTTTCCCCTGGTTTCTTCCCAGCTATCTCCTTTTTCTATTATGATGGTGTCATCTGCATATGAAATTATTTCTCCCTCTATGTTAATTTCAGTCAAGTCATTAATATAAATTAGGAAGAGTAACGGTGACAAGGCAGAACCTTGTGGCGTGCCTCCTTTTAGTGTGAGGATCTCGCTTTCTGTTGTTCCTATTCTTACTTTTTCTTTCCTATTTTCCAAGTATGAGGTGACCCAACTTAGTACTTTGCCCTCACAGCCTGCTCTTTCAATTTTTCCAATTAGTTTTTGATGATTCACTAGATCAAATGCTTTAGAAAGGTCTTGGAAGATCGCTAGACATTTTTTGTTTTCATCTAAATATGTGGATATTTTGATGTGCAGGTTATTGATAGCTTCTTCTGTTCCCATATTATTCCTGAATCCCTATTGATTGTTTGAAAAGAATTTGGTTTTTTCCAAAAATTTATTTAGTTGAAACTTTACTGCCTTCTCTAATATTTTTGAGGCTGTTGAAAGTAGTGAAATTGGTCTGTAGTTGTTTACGTCTTGAGTATCGCCTTCTTTGTAAATTTGTCTTAGAATGGCTAATTTATATATTTCCGGGAATTTTCCTGTTTTCAGACTGAGATTAATTGGAGTTACTAATTTATTACAGTTTTCTCTTATTATTTTTGTGGGGATTCTATCTTCTCCTGCTGCTGCGTATGGCTTTAAAGACATTATTATCCTTGTCACATCATCCTCTTGCAGTAAGCTGAATTCATAGAATTTCCTAGTAATAAATTTTATGTTATCGTTCCCGTAATTTTCGTTTATATTTTTGAAATCATTCTTCACCGTATTTGCTATATTTGTGTAATGTTGATTAAAAAAGTTTGATATTTCAGTTTTGTTGTCATATATTATATTGCTGACTGATATAGTTTCTGGATCTTTGTTTTTAGTAGTTTTCTTGTTATTCTGTTCATAGTTTTCCACATTTCTTTACTATTAAATGGTGTGTTTTTTATCTGTTTTTCGTAGTATTGTAGGTACTTTTGTTTGTCTTATCAGAGTTGTCAATGAGTTTCTATATTCCTTATATTGTTTCTTAAGATTTTCATTGTCAATATTTTCCTTCAGTTTCTTTTCTTTTTTGAGTTGTTTTATTGTTCTTGTGTTGTTTTGTATTATCTTTTGCATTATTTTTGTGAATTCATCTGCAGCTTTATTAACATCTTTTATTTTAGTTATGACAGACCAATTCTGCTTTTTTAATTCAGTCATTATATTTTTATAATTTATTATTTTATTAATCAAGTTGGTTTCTTCCTCTGTACCCAGTTTTTTTTTTGTTTTGACTTTTTCTTTAATTCCAGGATTGTAGAGTACCTAATGGTCTGTTATGCTAGTCATCAATATTATTGCGTTTTGAATATGGTTTTTGTCTTTCATGGTTAGAAATATGTGGTCTATACATGTTTTTGAGTTGGCTGTTATTCTTGTATATTGGTTTATGCATGGTATTAATCCATTTTCAGCCATTCCCCCTAAGTATTTATTATTTGTTATATTATTATCCAGAATATCAATGTTGCAATCCCCTGCTATTATTACTCTTTTGTTATCTTTAGTACTGTTTTGAGTTATTTGATTTAACTCTCGTTTGTAAAATGGTGGACACTTGTACTAGGTGATCGATAAATTGCAAAAATATGGGTATTTTCTGTGGGAATTTCAATTTGGAACCCAGTGATAGTTTGCGCTTCTATCTCCTTCATTTCATACCTTTTTATTTCAGTTTTCATTAGCACTATCACTCCGTCGTTTTGATTTTTATTGTTTTTTGTTACATGCAGTGGCGGATCCAAGGGGGGGTGGCTAAAGGGGCTATAGCCCCCCCCCAAAAAAAACAACATTTTTACTCGCTTTTCCACTTATTTTAGCCACCGATGTTTTTAATGACAGTAGCGCTCATACAGCACAGTTCGTGAATACATATCGCGTTATCAATGAATCAACATTATCACTTATCAACAATCATGCATTCATGCTTAAAATTTTGTTTGCTCTTTTTTTCTCCAACATTTAGCCCCCCCCCCCCAGTGTAATCCTGGATCCGCCACTGGTTACATGAGTTTGGTAGCCTAATACACTAACTGTTTCTTCAATATTAATTTCATCTCTAATCCAGCATTCGCCTAGAATTATCACATCGGGTTTATTTCTTTCTTTTTAGTTATTATTTAAGTTTTTTTTTTTTTTTAGTTTGGTCTTACACCTATATTTAAAAAAATAAAATAAAAATTGTAAACTGTATATAAAAGCCCCACCACTATAATTGGCCTTTTTGGGCTGTTGTGGAGGGGCTCAATAAATAAATAAATAAATAAATAAATAAATCATTATTTCCAGAGTTATTTCGAGTTCTATGTGTTTACCTATGCTTCTAATGTTGGTAGCAGGATGGTGACATTTTTTTCACTTATAATTTTTTTCTCATTCAGTTCCGCTGAAGTTAAATTGAGATTTTCTATGTTAGTATATTTTTGTAGTTTGTTATTCTGTGTGTGGTTACAAGTATTTGTATGAGCTGTCATTTGCTTTGCGTAAGTTTTGTTATTTTAGTTTACATAAATGATTACTTACTAATATCCTATAGATAACATATTCATTTTATTTTATAAAGATCTTCTTCGGTTTGAATATAGATAATTTCACTGTTGTCGTTTTTCCTTCATTTCACCATTCCTTTGGTTGTCCATATTCGACTGAAGCCGGCTTCCTTGCATTTATTACGATTATTATTATAGTGTGACATTTCCTCTCACATCGAAGTTTCATATAAAACTGAGACACGGGGACACGGACTGTTCTATTGACTACGACTTAACTACTTGTAGCACTGACTCGCCCAATTCCAGCCCAAACAGACGATATTTAGCGACCTCTGACAGCTTGAATTAAGTAGGTACGTTGTACGGTGTAAGAACTCGTTCAGTTCCCGAAATCGAAACAATCAGATGAAAACAAACCGAGGAAACCATATAAGAGGGCAATTAAGGCGTCGATAAATAAATTTCTCCGCACATCCGAAGCTCATTAACCGCGCCGCGCCGCCGTTGGAGAAGAACAATATTTGACGACGGAGGTGACGACGCAATTAAAAAGTCTTATTACACCGCATACCTGCCATCAGCCATAAAGTCATAAAGCGACGAATACACGTACAGCAAATATGCAGATTTTCCCGATTCATTATTGAGATTGCCGAGCGTTATTTGGGGGATTCTCGGGCGTCGTCTTTTAATGAGGGCAAGTCGTCGTCACCGTCGCCGTCCTCATCCTCATCCTCGCCTTCATCTCGGTCGTCGAGCCGGTTCGATTTTCATTACCAAGTGCAGCGCCGGTTCATTGTTCGCGGTTAACGTTCACCAAGCATTCGCCGCCCGGTGCTATTATGATTCAATTATGACTCGAAAATATTGCTCGATCTCGAACCGCAAGTTTCTAATAAGTTTTCTATTCTTGTTGCACGGATTTACGCGAAATTGTTCGGCTATCAGGTTGCACGGTGTCGCCGACCTGTTGCATAACTTTGAGGCCATGGATCCGGAAGTGCTGAATTTGTTCACCTTCAGTAATAAGCCGTCGTATCGTAAAGAGGACACAAATGAACTGGACATCATGGATATCGACACCAGCGATATTTTAAATTGCTTTAGCACGCTATCGTACCTGTGCTTTCAGAAGAAAATTATCGTCTATTTAGATTCCTTGAACAGGGTAAATAAAATTAATTTGTTCGGCGGGTATATGTCGTTCGTGAAAGTATCACAAGGACTTACGCCGCCGATAACGGAGCAGTTGCTGGCGTCCAGACATATTGCGGACGAAAATTCGCTGGGAACGCTGTTGAGAGAAATATTCGAGGATTTTGTCGACAGTCACATTCTGAGGATCACGGTGCCTGTGATAAACGCCAGACTAGACGCAAGAAGCGCTAGAGGGCATTGCTACGATTTCAATTTAGGAGATACGAAGACGGCTGGCAATGATACTAATAAAGGTAAGATAACATTCTCCTCGCTGTGTCAATGAATTCTTACGCAATTTTAAAAGTAATTATCCAGAAACTATGTTGAGTAGTACAAGAGTCACTTCATGCCACTTTCGGTCTTATATATAGTTTCCGCAGTCCTTATTTATACAGGATGGCCCATGAAAACTGTACTTTGTCAATAGGAGGGGGCAGCCAGTAGAGAAAATATTATTTTTCATCAAAATAAACTAGAAAGTGAAAATTTTCAATGATATAGTCCACTATTATGTTTTGAATATATCGTTCAAATATTGGCTATTATTTTGCATACAATTGTCTGGATGTTTCTGAACACAAAGGAATATCAGCTTTAACCTTGCAAATGCAATTAACAACGATTCGTGCCCCACGTTTTTTTCGTAGATTTTCTAACATTTCTGGCCCATTTTCATAAGCTTTTGATTTTAAATAACCCCATAAAAAAGTAGTCGATATATCAGGTGAATACGGTGACCATTTAATTTCCATATTTTTGTGAAATAAGCTGATAATAAAAATATTTCTCAAGTAAAGCAACCGTTTCATTTGTAGTGCGATAGAATAAATTTTCTTGCAGCTTTTGTTTTGTGTGATAAGAATTTTGTAAGGATGGGAATTACGGTTTTCATAAAGGATGCCTTCAATTGCCTTGTGAAGAGGTTCGTGGAATGCCAAATAGGGTGTCCCTTATTTTACAAGTTTTGGCCAATCGATTAGGTACGCACTGAGATTTGTTCCAATGAATCTAGAAACTGGCCATATAAATTTGAGCTCAATCTGAGGTCATTAACCCATGCCACTTTGACCTTAAATTTATATGTAATACTGAGATTGTACAAGAAACCGCGAATATCTCGGAACTTATCAACTACAGGACCAAAATGCGTATAACATAAAATGTTTCTTCTTAGATTCTCTATAAAAATGATCCAATACAATTTTCTTTAGAACGCATGTTCACCGAGATAATCGCAAAAATGTGTGAAGGTTTCGAGGAATATGGCTTTTGTTATTTTTTCTTTCATAACTGATATTTTTGCTAGCTAAATCGCAGTTGTCAAAAAAATATTCAGTTTAATACCAAAATGCAAATAAGATAAAATGCTCCGGGTCAGATTTTTTATAAGAAGGTCCTCTACAACTTTTCTTTGGAAAACATAGGTTTTTCTTATCATTTTATAGTTAAAATATCACTACTGAACAGAATACAATTTTTTGTTTGCACAACGCTTTTAAGGAGGCGATTCATCCTGAGTACTTTTCAACGCTGAATACAGTGCCGTCGGCCGTTTTTTTCCACGTCTAGTTTTTCTGATCAAAAACTATTAAAAATTCAACTAAATGTGATAAAAAGAGGTTTAGGAACTGAATGTGGTCATACTGATTTGTGTTGTTTTTATTGAGGTTGTGTGTAGTGGTGTGTATTCCGTCTGTTTGTTTTCTGTTATAGTGGTCTGATAACACTGATAATATTCAGTCAGTGGTACCGCTTATTCCACTGCAAAAACAAAATGGAAACGAATTTCAGTCGTTTAGAACTCCGAATTGTGACGTGATAGAGAAAAATGGGTCGCAGTATCGTGTTTAGCGTTAAAAAATACATCAGAATCACCTCTTGAAATGCGTAGTGCAAAATAGTTGTTCAGTATAGTGATATCTATTAATGTCGAGGCCTCTGTCTACTGGGGCAAGCGCCCCAGTTTTCCCCCACCTGGCTACACCCATGACAGTTCGTTGGGTACCTACTATAGAATAGATCTCGGATTACGTATGTATATCAACAATAATTAACAATTTGCGCATAAGATGTAACATTGTGCTGTTAAAGAACAGTCACATGTTCTCAGAAATCAGGGTCATTTCCTAAGGGCAAATCGCTGTTTCCTATTGTTGATTGGACATCATTTCAAGTCCACCATACCAAGTCCTCAACGGAATTTTAGAATGCTCCAGAGTCAATAACAGAGTGGCGTATATTCCAGGTAAGCAAGGTAAGCGCCGCTTACCCTGATAATTCCCAAGAAAATAAGTTTTCATATATACAATATCAACTTCAACTTGTAACAAAAAATAACAAATAATGAAACATTGGGCAAAACAGAGACTGTACTAACGTTTACAATGGTTAGGCTTAAGTACATAATAAATTCACGGGAGATAAGTTGAAACAGAAGCGTATAAGGTAAGGTAGCCTAATATGGGCCACTTTCTTTTGCGGCGCTATAACTCGACCCCTATGACCCCTAAAATGTTAAAATTTGCACTGAACTGTAGCCCAACTATTCTAGTATCACCCCCTAAAAGAATTTTTCGGAAAAGTGAAAATTGGATTTTCCCCGAATTTTGTTGTGGAAGGTACCATTCCGGGTAGGTCGAAATTTGGGCTCCTAATATGGACCACCTATAAAACTCTCAAAAAATGGCACAAAGGTACATCTGTTCAACGTGCCTAACTCGTAATTTACTCGAAAACAATTTGTTCTTACTTAAATACTCGAATTAGATGTTTTTTCTACAATTTTGTAGTGGTCAATATTAGGCTACCTTACCTCATTTCAGCGTTATCACCGGTAGCCCACATTAGGAACTTCGTCCAAAAATTTTCAAACTCACTTACCGTAAATAAGAAGAGGTTTCTTCCAAATAGTGAATAGCTCGTCTGAAAAGACTGTCTTTGAGCATTACATATAGCAATTCACAAAAAAATTGCATCTTGAAAATTACGATATTTATAGTCACAAATGTACACACGTAAAAAAATAGTTGATCACCTCAAAATCATTTTTTCGCGACATTTGTTTTCTTGTGACTTCCAATTTGGAATTTTCAACATACATCGTACATAAGTATCGAGGAGAATAACTTATATTTTTCCCCGGCAGATCGCGCTGTAAACAGACGAGGTATGATGGTGGTCCATATTAGGCTACTTTACCTTACTGTTCGGTATTTAGCAATCCTCGTACAGGTATATTCATAAAGGTTAAAGGCCAGCAAGGTGTGCATCGGATCTAACGCTTCCTTTCTATACTGCATGTAATGTTGCATGACTTACGCTCCACCCCCGTGTTAATTACCAACACAAAAACATACTAGCATGTTCAACGCTACAAAACCTGAAAACATCAGTACTTGAAAAGTGTCAGTTTTCGCTAAGGACCCTCTATAATAAACATTAGTACTTATGTTGTCTTACTTGCACGAGCAATGTAACCATTTCTGCACATGTTTTTCTTCATCTCATCCTTCAAGGGGTGAAAATGGACACATGCAGAAATGTTTACGATTGTTAAGAGCTTGTATTTGCAAAAGGTAGGACTGTTGGTTTGACCCTAGTGATAGATAAAACATTTGCGCAAGAGCCTAAAATTGAAATGTTAACTAGGTACTCATGAGCCATAAATAATTCCAAATTCAGTGATTGAAGAAAACCAAACTGCGATCTATAGGGTTAACAAATTGTTTTTATTGAGTCTTGAGCATTCCAAGATTCCATTAAACACTTGATATGGTGGACTTGAGATGATATATATCAACAATAGGAAACAGCGATTTGCTCTTAGGAAATGACCCTGAATTTTGAGAACACGTGACTGTTCCTTAACAGCACTATGTTATAATATCTTATGCCCAAATTGTTGACTATTGTTGATAAACATACATAATTCGAGGTCTATTCTATAGTTGGTACCCAACAAACTGTTCGGCTGTAGCAAGGTGAGGGAGGGGGAAAACTTGGGGCACTTCCCCCAGCAGACAGAAACTGAAGTTATATTGTAGAGTGCGTTACCCGACATTAGTAGATATAATTAAAAAACCTATGTTTTTCGAAAATTCCACGCATTTTTGCGATTATTACGATAAATGTTTTCTAAAGAAAAGCTGCAAAGGACGTTTTTTTCCAAACTAATTTTACTATAATTTTATAAAATGCGACCATTAATGCTACATTAGCATAAATTGAGCCGGGAATTGGAACGGTAGTAGGCTATACCTTTTGCCACATGTCACGCGCGCAAATGCGCTATATAGCACATCGCTACTTTTGAGCAAGCTACAATAGCGCTCTTGCGCGCTGGACCATATGGCAAAAGGTTTAGCTGCTACACCGATTATTCGCGGCTAATTTAGCTACATTTTGGCAGAAGCTCAATGCGTAAAAATATAGTAGCAAATTATAGTTGCCCTCCCCAGATCTATTCCTCGAATTACGGTACTGTAGAGATTCAATATTAAAAAAAATACATTGAGGAGGAGACTGAGCCCTGAAGGTGAACTTCATAAAAATGGTCTTTCGATTCTGATAAAATTAATTGTTCATTGAAGGCGAAAGTGTACCAGAAAAGTTGCAGGCCTTTAGTACAGGCGATTCGAAAAATTAATTTAATAAATTTTACCACCTTACCAAAAACAAGTTTTTATTGGCCATTATGTAATATAAATAAATATTTAAGTCCTTCCTTCTGCATAAAAATTTATTCGCCATTTTAAATAATACAATTCTCTTTCATTTCATAAAATTTAAGGAATGACAATTAATTCACTGACACACCACCTAGTTATTGGAGGGGTTGGTTGCTAAGGATATGTCTGGTCTCAGGATCCGGGGCCAGTGGTTGAGCCAGTAGCAAGTCGGAGCATTTTGACCCGGGCCCAGTTATCCGCAAAATTGAAGAGGGCTGATAGCTCTAAACAAGGGCTCCGATAGCTTATCGAGGTATGCACGAAGGCGGAATTCCAGGGCTTGGGTTGAGAGGAAATTAGAAAAGAAGGTCACAAGTATTGGAGGCCGCATAATTCAAGGACCGCATAGGTTCATTGATTTGCCTACCTTTGTTTTAAAAGTAATGGCTTTGTTCCATTAAGATATCTCCATTAATTTACCTCACCCTTTTTCGTCAAACACCTCGCATTTACAATCTTCAGTCTTAAAATCATGAAATCTCTCTCAATATCAATCACCAAATATCTATTCGATCACAATGTAATGTACCTCGATTGTATCCTATGTTTGACTGTATAAAATTCTTATTGTATGAACCATTGGTGGACCAGATTAAGTTACTATGATTCATCATATAGCCAGCTCTAGCCAAGTGCAAGTGATAACTATAAAGATCTCTATTATGCACTATTTCACAATTATTGATAAAAAACACTTGTCATTTATGAATCTTCAGAAATAGTACTAAATAGGACTCCTTAGACCCAGCATACTCGTCGCTGATAACGTAGTAATAAATTTTACAAAACTGCTGTCGTTATAAAAAAATATAATGCTGTAAACTGTTCATCTGTAAAGTGCGATAACTTGATTAGTATTTCCAATTTCATATTCCAAGTGTATATATATATATACATATATTGTAATTCTAAAACTAACATGCAATAGATTTTAAGAATTTTTAGAATTATCGCCTGTCCTTTCAGGTATGCGGTAACGTTCTTCCAAGTTCGGGTGTTCTTTTTTGGCGAGTGAATACGAGTATCATGATGTCTCTTCCTTCGATCGTTTATATAGTTTGAAATGTTTCTTTTAAAATGTCATTATTTTTTGGATCAGGAAGCAGCCTCTATAAAAATAATGAATATTCAAAAGTTGCTGCGGGTGTCAGTTCAATCCTTATTGTATAATAGTTTTTCTATTCTGTGATTGTATCAAAGAACTTTGTACTATCGTTCGGATGTATCAACAAGGACTCTAATGTTTTTGGAATCTACACAAAGTTTCTTGGAGGCTCCGGCCTAGGCCCGTAACCAGAGTGAATCTTCAAGGGGGTTGGGCAAACTGCAGACCAGAGAGTGCAAGATTTTTTCACACATTTTGAATACTTCTAATTGTGATTTCTCTCACACCCCCCCCCAAAAAAAAAAACAACCCTCATTTCGAATACTAGCAATGTTGCTCACTAGAAATGAGAAAACTACAAAAATTTGTCTACATAAATATAACTTTGAAATTTTGCAGGAATACATTTTTTCTGAGATTTTTATTTAAAATTAGGACATAGTTCTACACGAAAAATGCTCAATGATGAAATTATCATTTCTATAGTATTTTGATGTGCTGAATAGGAACCCACCCATGAAAAATCTCCTAGACACGGAGAAACTCCTAAAAAGTGAAAAAATTGTCGAAAACAGCTATTTTTTATATTTTTTAACTTATCTTATTTTATGGTATGGCTTTTAAATGAGTTTGATAAAAATAATAGGGAATTTTTCAAAATATTAGGAAAATGTAGCAATTTGGAAGGAAAAATAAATGTTCAAGATTTTTGCCGTTTTCAGCTCGGTCTCGCAGGTAACTTTACACATTTTCCCATGTTTTTAAAGCTTCAACGCACTCCAGTGGGATAAAAATGAAGAGACGGTAGTCATGTTTGATATTAATGGAAAGAAGAAGATTTAGGGAAATATTTTGATTTAGAAATGAGTGCACTTACATGCGACTGAGAACAGTTACAAGCCTATCTGCAAAAAGTGTGTAAAATTATACTGCGATAGAGGAACTTTACACATTCATTAGAAATATACGTAAACTTTGAAAAGAAGTTATGTTTGACTGAAACAAAGTTGAAATTGGTCATCTAATAAAAAATGGTCATAGACAAATTGTCCGTGAGTTTTTACAGAATGGTAGCGCTTTAGCTAGCAGCAAGTACTTGAAACAATGCAGTGCAAGTATACATGTTAGCAGACTACTGTTGGATTTTGAAAGGCAAAACTGATTCAGACTTGTAAAAAAATAAAAAAAGTACCCATTGAAGCATCTTCAAACAAACCCCGTTTTTATTATTGTTACTGAACCTTTACAGTTCAAGTACACAAAATATTTTGACCTATTTTTTAACTGCTGTTGTATAGGCTATATGTCATTCTAACCTCTTTTCATGTTTTTCAAAATTTCAATGTAAAATAAAGAAAAGTTCTGATGTGCTGTTCAAAAAGGGTTTAAGCCACTGAATTCAGCATGAAAAATAGTTAAAGAATCGTGTGTTTTACATGGATAATGTTGCCCGGCTCCCAAAAAAGAGCATTTTTGTTAAATACTTTTAGGTAAGAATTATGGTGTTACGCAATTGCTTACATCTGAATTTCGCAAATCTTCTGGAAATGTTGCTGAACCGTTTGGCTGGAACATTATTCGTGTAAATATCAGAGAGTATAAGAGCATTAAAAAATAATTTTTGATGAGATTTCTAGTTGCTTTTTAGTATATTAAATCAGTATGCAATTTCAGTGGCGTAGCCAAGGGGGGATTAGGGGGTGGACCCCCCTCTTGAGATGAGAATTTTTTTATATGCTGGCAATATCACAGTAAATGCGCAAAATGAAATTTAAATCCAAATACATAATTGACGTTGAAAAGCACAACATACTGATACGTCAATGTAAAAACAGACAGTTCGTGTTAGGTGTACCCCCGCCCCCACCCAAAATTTTTCTGATCCCCCTCCTTGGAAAAATTCTAGCTACATCACTGTGCAATTTCGTTTTTGTTTTTTTTTCATGTTTTTTAAAACTTTAACATAAAACTGAGAAAAATCTTGATGTCCAAGAAAAAACGAGTCGCGGCACTGAATTCGACGCTGAAAATACTTGCAGATTCGTATATTTTTATCTTTGAGCAAAAAAAAAAAAAATGCGAAATTTAACAGAACAGTATTATTAAAATTTTTGATAAATGACCTCGAAGCTGGGAGCTTCATTTTTTCTGTGAGATGTCTAAAAAAAAGGGGGTAATTTTGCCAGGTGGCAAAGAGCGTAGCTAGGAGGTGTTGCCCCCTGCCTTACCCCTGGTTACGGGCCTGCTCCAGCCTCATAAATCATATCATACTGGCACACACTATTAGATGAAAAACACGAACACGAGTCTAATACAATAACTGTTGACATACGTGTGTGAAGGGCAGGTGCTCAGACAGCAAGACACAGGGCCGCCAAGAGCCAAACCGGGTCGGGGGAAAATCTGCGGACCTATACTGAAATTATTTGCTCGCAAAAATTTGATAATTATAATTTCTGTGACTCTGCGGGCCATCTAAAAAAACGGGCTCGGGGAAAGGTACCCCCCCCCTCTCGGCGGCCCTGGCAAGACAAACAGAATAACCGCTGCGGAAATGCCCTACATGAGAAGATCGGCTGGTTACACATTACAGATTACAGGATAGAAAACGAAATGAAGACAAATTCTGAAAGAACTGAACATATTACACCGGTGTTTAAAAAAAAGTGAAGAATTACAGGAGAAAAAACAAAATAATGTGGGCAGGATGGATGAAGATCACTCACCCAAAAGATGAGCTAGAGGTATATAGGAAGACGACCACGAGGATGCCCAAGAAGAAAACTGGTCGATATATCGGCATCATCATCCTCTACCAAGACTACACAGCAGATGGGTCACTAGACTTACGCGGGTGACAAAGACAATATTTCTTCGACCATCCATTATTTTTCGATAATTTTTACATTTCAGGAATATTACTCACGCGTTGATTTCGTCTCCTCGGCTGTCCTTGTGAAGATTTCTTATCTCTCTGGGTTAATTGATGGTTTCAGTGAGTTCTATTCCCATTAAACTAGTCTGTACTGCAACATCCTTTCTGGATACTTCTTATAATTCAGCGTTAGTTGCATCAGATTCATCATTTGGTGCGTCCTTAGTAAATCGGCAGAACGAATTCAAAATTAGACCACCAACACTTAGGTACATGGAGAACTTCTATAGTAATTATCACTGGGAGAGTAATAACTTACCTTCTGATTTCCAGAGGAAGAAATGGTTACCAAAGTTCTTTCACGACATTCTTTCAATGTTGAGTGATCGAGAAACTGGAATACAGATAGTGAATACCAAACTGTAGAAAAGTTCACAAGCGCCTACTATATTAGACGCATGTATCTACATACATAATAACTTACCTCTCTTAACGGTTACATATTTGTTGATCATGCTTCCACAAACTGAAAATTGTAATGGTGAGCGGAAAATCACAAAACACTAACAGGAATTCAAATTCTGTAACGGCTTCACCGGCCAAGGTATCAACTGATAACACCGTTCGGAAATACACTAGACGCGAGAGAGATGCGCGAGACAGATGCGCGTTATACATAGTAGCATGTAGTAGTTCAGGCTACCACAGTTTTATTTCTTATGCGTATACAACGTACTAGCATAGGCTCTAATAGCGCTACTGTAGCATATAGTAGTTCAGGCTACATCCCGCTTGTTGTGTATCACATCACCTTGTGTATTTACTTGTAATAATTGCATTGTGTTAGTTTGATAGCATCTGCTATGATCGCGCTACCATAAAAATTATTGGCTGGGGCATAAAGTTGATATGTTCCGACATATTCGCGTTTTTTTTTTTTAAAATCTCAGTACTACACTTAACTTTAAGGTCAGAGTGGAATGGGTTAATGACCTCAGATTGAACTCAAATTTTTTATGACGAGTTTCTGGGTCCACTGGAACAAATTTCAATGCGCCCCTAATTGATTGACGGATCGCCAGGAAATAATGTGAACGTGTGTTTCTGCGTTACAATTCACGTTAGTAAAGACCAGTGTATCGATAAAAGTGATAAAGGTGAACATTCTAGTGTTAGATATCACACAGCAGGTAAAATCTTGCCGCTACGGTACGGTACGTAAACTCTACATACTCGTATAAACAAATTATATACACGACCGAGAATGATTCCCGAAGATTTCAAAAAAGAATTTAGCAAATTGTCAAAATTGATAATGGAATCAAAAGAAGAACTGAAAACGGACTTCAAAAAGGAGATGGCTGACTTGAAAATAACTATAGATGAAGTGGCGAAAAAACACGAGGCTCTAGAGTATGAAATATTACAATTAAAAAATGAGAACGAAAACCTCAACCACAAAATAGAAACCCTTGAACAATATAGTCGGAAAAGTAATATTGTGGTGAATGGCATTCGGAAAGAAAGAGGGGAAAGTGAAGAAGGCTTGATCATGGCTATAATCGAGGTGGCAGGAAAGCTCGGAGTTCAGTTAGAAACTCAGGACATTAGTTGTCTCCACAGATTATCAGCAAAAAACAAACAATTTCCCCCTATTATCGTAAAAATGAACAACTGGCGCAAAAAAACTGAAATAGTGAAAAAATCTAAAGAAAAAAAGCTAGAAAACATCTACGTAAGCGAACACCTCACACGCTACACCC
This sequence comes from Acanthococcus lagerstroemiae, assembly GCA_031841125.1. NCBI lineage: Eukaryota > Metazoa > Arthropoda > Insecta > Hemiptera > Eriococcidae > Acanthococcus > Acanthococcus lagerstroemiae. The sequence continues at coordinate 17,175,060 of CM063107.1, forward strand.
GAGAATTGTTAGCAGAAGCTCAGAAACTATGCAATGAAAGATGGGTCAAATATGCATGGGTAAAGGAGGGTAGTGTTTTCATTCGCCAGGATGACAAGGAGCCGGCAATCAAAATTAGGGACAAAAGTACCTTGAACAAAATCAAAAGCACAATCATAGAAATGAGGAAGATGACTGGAAATCGAGGAAGTATAAAGGAAACAGAAGAAGCTGGACCAACTTCAGGAAAACGAACTCTAGAATCACCCACTAGCCCAATACTGCATGAAATAGTAAGGAGAAAGTCAGAGGATATTCGTCACTACGCAACCCCAGCTGGGAAACATCATAAAAAATAATGTAATCTTATCAGGCCTCGTCCGAGTCAGGCAAAGGTACATAAAGAATCAAAAGAGGATGATCAAACTCAAAAGAATTACCTAGAAAGTTTGGTCAACGAAGGTAATCCAGACCGAAACCTCCCAATCTGTTCACAATCTGAATCTAAAATAATAAGACCACCCCTTAAAATGAAAAGCAAATCAATGAAAATAAATTTGAAACAAATTTACCCTGAAAGGTTAACTAAAGAAAACTCTCATGATCATATCCCTATCGTGAAAACTCTGGAAAGTAAAAACAAAAAGCAAAAACCCTACCCTATCGGGACCAATAATAAGAAAAAAGAGGATCTGTCGATAGCCACCCTAAATGTAAGAACTCTGAAATCACAAGAAAATCTGTTAGAACTAGAAGAAGCGCTAGGAAATACAAACATCAGCATTTTAGGTTTAGCAGAGGTTCGTAGGACAGGAAATAATATTCAAAATACACCATATGGAAACTTATTATTCTACATCGGGGAACAGGGTGGACAAGCGGGGGTAGGATTCATTGTAAAGTCACACATGAAAAGAAATATCATAGAAATAAAAGGCATATCAGATAGAATAGCTAAAATTACAGTAAAAACAGGAAAGGAAAAGACTTTAACCATCATTCAAGTATATGCCCCCACAGCTACATCAGAAGAAACTACAATTGACGAATTCTATAACAAGCTATCAGATTTAATTTCGAACATGAAAAGGAACTTTAAACATCAATTTATTATAATGGGAGACTTTAACAGCCAAATAGGGAAGGGGAAAAAAGAAGAATCACCAATAATAGGAAAGTATACTTACGGAAAACGCAACAAAAGTGGATGGAAATTAATGAGATTTTGCCAATCAAACAACCTGAAAATCTCAAGCACTTTCTTCAAAAAAAGAAAGGGAAAACGATGGACTTGGATAGCCCCCAACATGGAGTACAAGACACAAATTGATTATATTTTAACACCAATAAACAGCAATAACATCAGGAATATCATTGTAGGACAAAGATTCAACTATAACACAGACCATAGGATAATTATATGTAAAATTATAAACAAGCGACACTTTAAGGAAATTGAGGATATGGGGAAAACAACAAAAGAAAGCTGGACTCAGTATCAAGAAAAAATTACAGATAAATTAGCAATGATAGGAAAAAATCAGCTATTAGGAAATATAGAAGAATTGGATTCCCAAATAAAATATATAATAACAGAAGTAGACAAAACAACTAAGAAAAATATAACAAACATAACCAAAGGCAAACTACCTAATAATATTCAAGATCTAATTAATCAACGAGAAGAAATAAAAAAGAAAAAAAGAAAAAATGGCAAAGACAAAATAGAATTGAGTATTATATGCAAAATCATCAAAAATGAATTAAGAAAATACAACAAAAATAAAACAGAAACAACTATAAGAGAAATTTTAGAGACAACAAGAAGTACAAAAAATATTAAGAAGAAATTATCCCTTGGAACTAAATGGATGACCCATTTAAAAGACTCAGAGGGAATAAAGAGGTATGAAAGACAAGAAATAAACGAAATAGCTACAAAATACTATATGGAACTATACAAAGACCCAGAAAAGACAAAATATACAAAAATAGAATTAGATAACACAGAACCCTATTTTTTGGAAACAGAAGTAAGACACATAGTTAAAAATTTGAAAAATAACAAAGCCCCTGGTGATGATAAAATAAGGAACGAACATATAAAAAATGGAGGACAAAAATTGGAAAAACTCATCACACAACTATTCAATAACATTTTGGAAATACAAAAAATACCCACAACATGGAAAACTTCAGAAATAATTTTGATCTTCAAAAAAGGGGAAAAGGATAACATCGAAAACTATCGCCCAATAAGTCTAAGCCAAACACTGTCAAAAATTTTCTCTAAACTTGTGGAAACAAGAATAAACAAAAACCTCGACTACCATCAACCAAGAGAACAGGCGGGCTTCCGTAAGGGATTTTCAACGATAGATCATTTGCATACCATAAACCAGCTAATTGAAAAAAGTACAGAATACCAAATTAGTATCTGTTTGGCCTTCGTGGATTACAAAAAAGCATTCGATTCGATAAAACACAAATCAATACACCAAGCATTAATAAATCAAGGAACACCAAACCAATTCATTAACATAATCATGGATATGTACACAAATCTAAAAGCTAGAGTGATAACAGATGTAACAGGAAGATACTTTAATATAGAAAAAGGCCTGAAGCAGGGCGATCCGCTATCGCCAATATTATTTAGTAGTGTTCTGGAAGAAGTAATCAAAAAATTAAATTGGGATGAAAGAGGGATATCAATAAATGGAGAAAAGTTGAATAACTTGAGGTTTGCGGATGATCTGGTAATAATAGCAGAAAATTATGGGGAGTTAAAAGAAATGCTAAAAGAATTAAACACAATAGGAAAAGAAGCAGGGTTAGAAATCAATACAACAAAAACCAAAATCTAGACCAACAACTCGGAACAACAACCAATAAAAATAGACAATCAAATAATTGAAAATGTAAAAGAAGTGGTATATCTTGGACAGTTAATAACCCTCACAAACAAAACTGAAAATGAAGTGAACAGACGGATCAGTATCGCATGGGGCAAATATTGGGCATTGAAACATATCTTCAAAGGTCCGTATAATAACAAACTAAAAGCTGAAATATTTAATGCTTGCATTATCCCTGCTATAGCCTATGGCGCACAAACGTGGTCATTAAATAAAAAAATATTACATAAAATAGACGTCACCCAAAATAAAATGCAAAGATCAATACTAAAAATAAAATTAATAAACAAAATTAGCAACAAAAAAATAAAGCAAAAATTAATGGGAATCCAAAGTATCAAACATATTATTAAAAAACAAAAATGGAAATGGGCTGGTCATGTAAACAGATTAAACGATAACAGATGGCCCTATAGACTTACTATGTGGAACCCATATAAAAAACGAAAACAAGGAGGACAGCCAACAAGATGGAAAGACGATATAGTAAAATTGCTACAAAATAAACAATACCAAAGAGTGACTATCGACAGAAGGGAGTGGAACAGATTGGGAGAGGCCTATGCCCTAGACAGGGCCTGATAGGAATAGAAGCCAAATTAAAATTGTAATAACCATAAGTAAAGCTAGCCATATTCCTGTTAAAATAAAGGCTATTATTATATTATTATTATTAATTGATTGACGAAAACCTGTAAAATAAGGGACACCCTAATCCCGAGTTTAAAAGAACATTTGTCAACCTTCTAGGGCTCACCTGTACCGAACTTCTTATATAGTCAACTGTCTCCTGAGACCTGACCTTCCGTTTTTGGCCCAAGAGGCTGTTTTCTAAAAAAAAAAAATCTACCCACAGTCACACAGTAGGTTGACTTGGAACTGTTCCTTTCAGAGGCACATTGAATTATTTTCGAAACACCCGTATTGCTCCGGTAAAGGACAGTTCGCCACCAGGGACTCGCCTCTGGAAAATCTGCCTCCTAGGTTTTTTGTCTCCAGGACGATTCACCATCAGAGAAATTTCTGCATTTCTTATTTTTTCAACGAATAAAAAAAAAAAGGATTCATTAGGTCGACTTATAAAATTTTATTAGCTATTTATCAAAAAGTATAAGAATTTTTTTTTTGAATCAGTACAAATTATTTCATTAAGTTATACGCTACCCTATATAGGTATATCTACAGAATCTGAATTTCTGGAGTTGAATAAACAGATTAATTTTTAATCAGGCGCAAATCTGTATTTACATATTTTGTCCATTTGATGGAGGGTTCTTGGCCACTGTTGAGATGTTTGAAATTAATATCCCGCACTTTTTATATTTTCCACAACATTTACTGTAAATTTCCGAATGCTTGGATGATCCTTGTCCATTTCTTGTGACAATCGCGAATGCGCAGCTTCGGCATAATTATTGGTACCTACGAGGATCACAGTTGCGAGTACGCTTCAATGGAAAAAATGTGGGTTTTTTTCTTGTTTTTTTTTTCCCCTTCTACCATGTTGGTTTGGACATAATCTTCAAAGTAACTGACAAAACAGGTTCTAGCCTTTCGTTGGCATATTCCTGGAGTTCTTCAAAAGCAAGTACAATACGATCTGGTGGAATGAAGGATAAGGCACCCAGCGTACAAATTTGAAGGCTTATGAGAGAGTCATAAAGAGTGACAACAATCCGATTTCTGCTACCTTCATAAAGACATCTTGCTATTTTTTTATACGAGGAAATACAATCAGATACGCATTTATGGCAGCTAACTCATAATCAGTCGAAAAGTACTCGGGATTTCCATTTGAGGAGCCCACTTCCAAAGTGACCGGACTGCAAAATTTTAGTTTTGAGATAAACAAGCAAAACACTTTATAAGCAAAACAGAAAAGTAGGTAACGAATTTTTTTTAAGTAGGTATCAATAAGTTCAACCTTCAAGAAAAATTTGTCGTTTTTGCTTTTACGAAGTAGGCCCCTAGCGCGGCAATATAGCGTGTTGAAAACAAAAACTCATGAAATCATAATTTTGTAGTTCAGTCACTTTGGAAGTGGGCTCCTACTTTGACATTAACTGATAAATTGTTTTAAAAAGTGATTGACATGTCGATGTTGTTTTATTTGGCAGCAATGCATATAATGCAGGATAACCAAGATTATCACCAATACTATCAACACTTGTTAACTCGCATCCAATTTTGAAAACATTCGAAGTACATTTTCGTTCGTTATAACTACATGTCTCAGTATTGACATAGAACGTCAAGAAAAACAATCTACAGCAACTTATACATACAATCGCAACTCATATAGGTATATACAATCGTAGATCCGTTTTTGATATCCTCATCGCGATAAATATCTTCGCAATATTCAATAGCAGGCTCCAAAATTTGATTTGGATTCGCTTTTATATTCACATTTTTGCTGTAGATAAATTTGGAGTCTCTGTTGTAGTATTTCTCCTCAATGCTTCTTGTAATACATACAATTCTGCTTGTAGCGTTCTGATCTAGGTTTACAAACTTTCTGTACATAATGTAGTAAGGTTTTATCGTGTACTTGTTCATTAGCTAATTGTTCATTTGCTCATTCCTTGTTTACTGCGTGTTCGTTCGCCATTAGTTCATTTGCTGCATCGTTCATTCTCACAATCGCCATAAAGGGGAACGACGTTGTTTCCTCTTCAAGTGAAGACAGCAATGCTGAGGCTTCACTGATCGAAACCTGACACAGGATATCAAACTTAGCCTTAATACCTTTATCATAATTGTGAGACATAATTCACATCACATTATTCCTTGGGAAATTTACTGATAAAGAGTACCACAGACATATATGGCTCAATTCAGTAGTACACTTATCAAACTGAGAACTCATTTTATACATTAGCAAGCAGCTTAACTTACCTCTTCTAAGTTCAGTGAAGGGTTTTCCTCAATTTTCAAAATCTTTTCCAACAGTAACAGTACTCTAATCTTCAACAGTAAATAGTGCAATACCTGAGAGCCACTGGTTTCTATAAGATTTTGAAATTGTGGTCACTCATAACACGCCATACGGGCCAAGAGATAAGCTTAGAAAATAAGATCGAAAAGGAAATTAACGGGAGAATAACCCTAGCCTGGAATAAGTTCTGGAGTTTAATGCACATCTTGAAAAGTCCCATACAGTACGAGAGCAAAAAGCGCGATTCTCAACTATATACTGGACCCAAACGTGGTCACTATCTAAAGAACAAGAACACAAATCAAAAACACAAAACAGCCACACAAAATTTCAATAAGAACTGTAAAAAAGAAAATGAAAGACAACATAAATACAGTACAAGTGATACGGAGGTTGAGGTGAGACTGGGCATAAGGCATATCGCAAGAATAAGAGACGAAAAAGATGGATCGGAAAAGGAAAATTTTTTTATTTTTTTATTACAACCTTTATTAGGTGTTATTTGGTACAGACTTTAGGGGGTTGACATTACACCATAACACCAAATTTATGGCGTGAGCCACCACCTTATCCGCCCGCCGTTAGACATAGGTTTCTGTCACCTTCCTCCATTTTTCGTGCTCCCTCGCTGTCTGTGCCCAGCAAGGGCCTAGGTATCCTAGAACCTCGTCCATCCACCGTGTCACTGGGTGGTCTCTATTCCTCTTCTGATATTTCGGGTCCTATATGGTGCAGCAGTAACTCTATTTTTCTGGGTAACCCCATGCCAAATGGCCAGCGTATTTTAGTTACGGTTTTTTGATTTTGTGCCCTATACATATACTTTTTGCCCGTGTTTTTGCCATGATAGTTTTATATCAATCTTATCTTTTAAACGAATGCCCAAAATACTCCTCAGCATTGAATTGTATGCGTTTTTAGACGCTGAATTTTCCGCTGGGTTAGTGCCCCTGTTTGGGAGCCATGGGTGAGAACTGGGACCCCAATAGCTCTTGAGTACTTTCATTTCCAGACTTGGTTTTATTTTATTTTTAGAGATAAATTTGTGTACCCAAAAGGTCTTCCATGCGTTAGCAGTCCTCTCTCTAGTAACTCTTTCGATAATATTTTCAAATTTCGTATCATCATTAGCCCTTACTTGCAGGCTACAAAAGTTTCATCTTAAGTATTATTTACATTATTTCTATAATACCAAACTCTACTCCACCTGGCCCAGTTTATCAGACAAGGCCTCCCTCAGCCGTTTCCACTCGATTTTGTCTCTAGCCACTCTGTGGTGTAATTTTGAACGTCCCCCTCCTCTTAATTTCTGCCTTCCCTTATTCCTTTGACCATCTCTCCCCCCTCCCGTCCAAAATGGTGGGAATGGTAGAGGAATTAAAAAGAGTAAGTAAGGAACATGACCGAGTCACGGATTTATCGAAATTGAAATTTATGTTTAATAGGGGGAGGGGGGGAATACATTTTAGCTAGAGAGGGCAAAAACATCTCGAGTATAAGAATACAAATATCTGCCCAAGGAATGTTTTTCTTCGTCAAGTGCAAGGCTCCGGTAAATAATATGCCTATACTTTTATGCACAGATACGCATCACTACAAAGCTTGCGTCAAATGGGTTGCAAATTCATAGAAGAAAAAATTAAATTTTCCGTTAAAAATTAGTAGAAGGGTGGCACTGAGGTACGTTAGTCAGGGCGCCACCCATGACGGTTATCGAAAGTGTCTCGCTTGTTACCTCGTTTTTCCTCTAAAAATTTTCTGTTTTAGTATCAAACAAATTTTTAAAAGGTTTCATAAATTGTAAAATCAACTATACCGCCTAATCTAACACGCACATCGAATGTATTACAGACACGCAGGATGCGTCCAGAGCTCCAACATGCTACAGAGGAGATCAGAGTATGGTCGCCTTAAGTTCAGCCTTGGTGATGAAAATGCTCATGCTGTTGCCAACTCTGCTCAAAGTGATAGCAGCCAAAGCTGTGTTCGGATTGGTTATGGGAATGGTATCCGTTATCCTGTCAAAAATGGCCATACTGCCGTTGTTGTTATCGTATGCCAATAAAAATAAGCAGCATCCGAATGCCGCTTCGGCGACAGGTTCTTACAGACAAGGTAATATCAATTTATTTTACATAAAAGTACAAAGGTTGTTTTAAAAGAAACCTCACAGGTTTTACATTTTCACTTCCGAGATACTGATGTGATGACACTCGGGTTATGTGTTCGTAAGTTAGTACGAAGTTCGTGGTGAAAATTATAATCTGGTTCGTTCACATGCTCGAGAGAGATACGTGGAAACGTGAATTCAAGTAACACCCCCCCCAATTATAGAATTGGCAGGGTCAATTGAATTTTCGACCTACGAAAATATTTCCTGTTCTAAAATTTATACCATATTTAAAATGCCATAGGAAAGATAGAGTTTTTTATTCTTGGATAGAGAATCTTAAAGCGAGACAAACGAAAATGCGCGAAGAGGAGCCAGAGACGACTGACCCCAACAACAGTTCAACAATAAAACCCGATGCGCAATCAGTTACCCTCTAGTTACCCAGTTACCCGCGGAAAAGTTACCCTTTTGAAACCCTCGGGTTACCCTCAGATTACTCAGAAACCCGTCATCGTCAGTCACCCTCGGTTCCCCTTTAGTTATCCGGGTAACTGGTGGGATTTTGCGTATCGGGAACAATATCAAGTTTTATATTGCAGGGTATCTACCAGATCCACTAAGTCAATTAAAGTCAACTTTTTTGAAACATGGTCAACTAAGTCAATTAAGGCAACTTTCCTGCCCATACATCAATTAAAAAGTCAAAACATGTAAAATACTGTGTAAAGGATTATATTTTTCAGGAGTTTCCTCTATTTTCGTGATTATATTTAATTCACAATTAGAAAGTGTCATCAGTTCCACGATTTGTCGCGATACTAGCGCTACATGCGGTGTTGAAGGAGAATAGCCGAGTGCGTGAAGTCGGCGATCATTCTGAATGCTCGAAACAGTCTGGGAGGGTGCTCTCTGTAATCACTGATGTTTTCAAACGTACGAATTGTGGCGTTAAAAAATCTACCAGTATCCGTATCATTAGAAAGTATAAGTTTGTGGTATAAGACCACTGGAAGAATAGATTCCTCCCACGGATCTTACCATTGGAGGAAATGCCGGGAGCAGACTGCCGACGAGGGGGCTAATAACTCCCAAGAGCTGGGAACGTTCAGCCAACTACCACCATAATTATACCGGGTGTTTAACCACAGACCACCACCAAGCCTCACGGGGGTCCGGGCGAGTCCACGATAACCCTTGTCACCAGCATATTCCACTAGAATAAACTCATGAAATAATTCCAAAGACCTGAAATTTCAAGAAAAAGAGGTCCACTAAGGGGAAAATAATTTGGAAAAAATCCAGAGATGTCATGTATCATAAATAACAATATTCAACGCAGTGATGCATTTATGTACATGCGAAAAATAAATAAAGAGAGAAAAATTGTTCCAAGTCCAACTCACTAAAAATAGAAGATCATGTCAAAAGATATCCCAAAATACGCGTATTTTAATTGGGAACAAAGTTCACTAAATAAATAAATAATAAACACAAATTTAAAATTTGGGGCAACGGAGATACACGACGGTTGATCAGAAAGCAAATCTGGAGCCGGCGGCTCTTACTTCGATACATTTTTAAGCCCGTTCTAGACGATCAATAATATTGATCAGTATTATCATACTTTGCAATATTATTGACCATGTGGGGAAACTCATTCAATAATATTGACACAACGATCAAAAATTGAGACATTATCAATAAATTGACAGTTCATCAAAAATATCAAAACGAAATAGATATTTTTGATACATTGACAATATTTTTGAATTGATTAAGTTTTATCGTATCTTGTAGTACTCTGATCAAAGCATCACAGGTTTCCATAATAATGATACCAAGTGACTGCGGAGACATACAAGTGATGACCTTCAACTTTTCAAATGATAATCCGCTTGCAAAATATAAAAGGGTTGCTGACAATCGCTGTGATGCCGAAATTGCTTCTCTCATAACTGTATTCTGTTTTTGAATCATGGGTGCAACCAAATTTAACAGCTTCTGAAATGTGTCGCTCTCAAGTCTTAAACAATTCCTGAAATCTTTTGGTTCTGTCAGTCTGATGACATTTAATAGATTTTCTTGTGTATACACTTTTTTCTTATTCAACCATTCTCTTGTCCATCTTTGACCTTTCTGGCTTCCCTTCCTTCTGTTTTCCTCGTGTTCGTATTCTGCATACAGATAAAGAGAAAGGCTGATGACTGCTACATCGTAATCATCCATTTCACTGAGTACACGGGTACAAATTCAACCACCCGAACAACAATACAAAATAAAATACCTGATGTTAATTAGAAAATCAGACTAAATAATATGTTCAGGGTCCGTATGCTGTGAACTTTAGTGATAAAACAGCTGCTGATAATAGTTATCAATTTTTGATCGTCTAGGGAAACAACATTGATCATATGGATGAAACCATCAATTTTTCTTTTTTTGACACAATATTATTGACATCAATATTATTGATCGTCTAGAACGGGCTTTATATTCTGTATGTAGGGTGTGCCAATTCACAGTGTCTTCCTGAAGATGGCATAACAGCCGAAAGCGCTCTAGACTACAGAAGGTGAACTGGCACACCCTACGTACAGAATTTACCAAGTTCACTCACACTTCAACATAGACACTGATTTACATATTCATATGCGATCAAGGAATAAACAAATAATATGGGTTCATATTAAGTCAAATTTCTATTATGGCTGCTTTAAGCGATGGCAATTATAAATCAGATGATACTACTGAGTAGTGCCCTCCCTTTCCCCAAAAATACAAAATTTCAAAATGAAATGACAAATGCCAAATAACAAATGTTCAGTAACTTCTCGCACCACATAAATACAGGGTGTGTCAAAATAGTTAACCTGTTTTTAAACGTTTGCCATGTGGCAACACTGATGTGTAGGCAATTTTTCCCCATGAAAATATTCGAAGCATGGCTCTGTGGTCCGGAGAACATCGCGGTTTCTGTGTAGAAACGTTCATTCTAAAAAAACAGTATTGTGGCGACTCAGTGCGCATTTTGAAAACAGTTTAAACTGGAAAGACACAATCTCGTTCTCTCTCCAAAGGTAATCCTACCGCCTTTATTCTCCCCTCTCTGAACGTTACTGGTAATGCCCTTGAGTCGAACATTTTCCGTCCACCGCTTGATTGCCTGTCAAGAGGAAACGAGATCATGTCTTTTCAATTTAAACTGTTTTGAAATGCGCGCCGAGTCGCCACAACACTGTTTTTTATAATTAACGTTTCTACACAGAAACCGCGATGTTCTTCAGACCACAGAGCCATGCTTACTCAATGGCATGTATAGCCCAATATTTTCATGGGGAAAAATTGCCTACGCGTCAGTGTTGCCACATGGTAATAAGCGTTTAAAAACAGGTCAACTATTTTGGCATACCTTGAAGTAATGAAAATTTTGAGATACCCGAAACATTTATTTGAAAACACAGAGAGTCTTTCACTTCCAGAGTAATAATAAGGATGTAAATTCTGAGACTCTGAAACTTAGATTCGAAAGTCGAAAGCTATGGAGGGCTGAACTACTTCAAACTGCACATCTCACTTTTCGCAAATTCGGTAATGGTCCCCTTCCGTCCCGCTCTATTTCGAAATGGTCGCTAATTTTCACTATACCCCTAAAACAGATCAACTGGGGTAAGGAACCTCTCCAAAGTTTCTATGTGCGGAGTAGTTCACTTTGTCCTAATTTTTGTTGAATTTTTGTGAATTTCCCCCCACGGGGCATCACCAACCCATAAATCCCGCGTGAATTTTGTATCCCGGGGAAAAAGTAATTTCGAAATTTATGTCTGTTAGATAACAGCATAGCTAGGCTCCTCCTCACTGGTGCCAACCACGCTCGCGACACGTGTCTCCCGATGCGCAGTCAGTTACCCTCTAGTTACTCGCGGAAAAGTTACCCATTTGCAACCCTCAGTTACCCTCAGATTACCAAAACCCGTCAGAGTTACCCTTAGTTCCTCTTTAGTTACCCGGATAACAGGCGGGATATTGCGCATCGGGCTAAAAGTCGGCTAAGAGGAATAACCTTACTCAATATGGTAAGAAAAAGCCTGATCCGGTTACAAATAGCTTGAAAATTTGAAAAAGGCTCCAGCTGGGGCGGTCGTAAAACTTGGAAGGTTATTTGATATTATTTTATTCTAGGTAAAATTAATAACTCCCTTACAGCTCCTTCCCTCAGCGAAAAACCTATTTTCGTTATCTTGTTTTTATCAGTAATGGCTCAAAACTTTTAGTTCTAATTTCAAGTTTTTTTTTTTTTTTTTTTTTTTTTTTTTTTTTTCAATATAATATTTTGAAGTATTGTTCATTTTTATTTAATTTAGAAGTACATTTCAAATTTTTTGTAATTTCCTAACGAACGTATTCTCAAATTTTTGTGGACGTTTTTTGTACCTGGATTTTAAATTTTACGAATTATATTTGTAAAATTGATCCTAATTTCCATTTATTAAGTTATTTGTTCAGAATTCAGATATCTTATACCTGCATTGTAATGTTTGGATTTTAACTGAAAATTTTTTAATTTATTGTAAATTTTAAAACAAATTAAAGTAATAATAATTAATAAACTTCAAAATCTCAACTAATTTAAATATACATGAAACTTAAAATTAAGAAATATTAAATTAATTATTAATTTAATCAATCCATAAGAACCAATTTTTAATAATAAAGAAGAAAATAAAATTGATAAATTAATAGAAATTTCCGCATGAACTTTGATTAGTCAAAAATGAGAAATAAATAAAGCTATCTTTAATTTAAAAAATTAAATTTAAAATCATATAACTAATTAATTAAATTTAAATCATCATATACCATTTGACCTGCAGAATATTAATCTGTGACTTGCATCGAGAAAAAGGCGCGGTTAGTATAAGCAAAATACAAATTTCTCAGGAAAACGAAAACAAATTTTGAATGCGAATATCTTTGGATTGGAGCGATCAATCTTCTTGAAATTTGGAATAATTATTAATGGATATTAGTGGAATAGGTATAACCAAATAATTTACTTTTTATATTCTTGTTACTTTTTTCATTTGGAGGGAAGAAATTTTTGAGTTATTCAGTATTGCCAACTGTGACAATAGTAGTAAGAACTTATGAATGTATGAACATCTGCCATTATGAAAATCAGCATAAATGGACGTTGTGTGTTATGGAAAGAAATACTGCCGCGTGAGAATTACTGACTTGACTTAAAAATTGTCGTACTGATAAGAGCCAGTTATGAAGAGCTGAACTTTGATGGCTTGTACAAGCCTGAATATATATATATATTTTTTCGACAATACCACGTGAAATAGCAGGTCTTAATTAGTATCAATCGAGTAAAATATCAAAATCGAATATTTTGCTCACTAACCCTCTTTTCTCGATGCAGGTCACATCTGTGTTCAATAGAATATTTGTGATAACAACGAGAGATGAAAGTTGAGTGTTTTGCGAAGAGGAGGTGGGTCAGTTGTGGAAAATTCTTATGGATTTTTACGAAAATTTTGGTGTACGGTAGTAAGGGTTAAAATATGGTAACTTTTATTTTGTTGAAAATACGGTAACTCTGTTATCAAAAGTTGGCAAAGCTGCCTGGAACCCTGGAAAATTCTTAACTATTGCCCAAGATCACGGAATTTATCACAAATGTTGGATACAATTTTCCCACAAAGCCTGGACTGTTTCCCCGATACATGGAGACTGTTTTGTCAGAAAATATTGGTAGAAGGTCAACTAAAGTCAACTACGTATTTTCATTTTTTTAATTCTGGTAGACAACTTGTATTGACAGATGGCGTATAATTTTTATTTATTTATTATTTAATGTTTCTGGTTGTACTGCATTATTTTGGGTGTTGACTGAGTCTTGGATACGAGAAAAGTGAACGGTAGGTGGGTTCCGCATGAATCGTCTGATGGCCATCAAAAACAAAAATTGGGTTCTGCTCTATGAATCTCACCCGTTTTCACACGGAGGGGGAAATGATTGAACCGCAAAGTGACTGGAGATGAAACTCAGTTTTGCACCCTAATTAGAAACAGGAAGAACGGCTGATCGCAGCGATAACACCGGCTCCCAAAATATAGACAAAAGTTCTACAGTGATGGAACACAAAAATTAATTTACAGATACATTAGGTCCCTCAACAGAATGGGTGACCATGTAAAACAGTAGAGTATAACCTCACGAACGAATTCTAATTTTTTCAGATTGTTTCAATTTTTCTTTCACGGTTTTCTGTGAGGTGTGAACTTACTTTTGGAACCGCCCTCGTATTATTCGGATACCCGATGCGCAATCAGTTACCCTCTAGTTACCAGCGGCGGAAAAGTTACCCATTTGTTACCCTCGGTTACCCTCAGACTACCCTTGTTCCCTTTTTGTTACCCGGGTAACTGGTGGGATTTTGCGCATCGGTCTTCTACATTTTAGTTCTATTTCATACGAAATTAATTTCTACTTTCAGGGGCATCCAGTCCGACGAATTTCGCGCTCACAACAGATAACTACGGTGCCTTCTACCCCCAAGAAGAACAGCCCGGCAGATTAACCACATCCGGGGTCTCGATTGATAATGATCTCACTGGGCCGGACTTCGTGCCCAATGGACCGAATAACGAAAACACGTGGTCAGAGACGAAATTCGCAAATAAAAATTATAACAGCCCAAACCAAAACAATAATCAAAAAGAATTTAAATATGTACCACGGAAGGAGAGATACAGAAACATGAACCGTAGATTAACTCCTAAACCGAAAAAATCATCTACTTATCCGGAGATGGTAATTAATGGCCGCAACGTCGAGGGTATCACTTTGCTGACCACCGCTGAAACAAATACAGAAAAAAGTGAAAATCGTAATGAAATCGAAGAGAGTGTTCCCGTGAGAGCAAAAAGGTGGTTTGGTGAGGGTCAAGTACATAAATTAGAGCGTTCCATGTAAACGTTGAGTACATTTCGAAAACTTTCTGCGGTTACTCCGACACAGGAAAATTTATAATTTCCTCTGCCGATAATTCCTGCATTATGATTGTTATTTAACATGTTGACATTTACAATGTGTGATGTGAACATTTTTTTTTTTTTTTTTTCTGAAGGGCATCAATTTGTATATACCTAGGTACTTATGTTAGGAAAAATGGATTCACTTTTCAATGTAGTCGTACTCGTCTGGACTGTATCAGATGATGAAACTTGAATTATCATGAGAGTACACATCTATACGTATATAAGATAAATTATTTAATGTTATTATAATTAACTAAAAAGTAGAGTAGTTTATGTTCGTGTTCTTTGACACTCGTAAGAATAAAATTCCTATACTAGTCATTTGAGTACGGAGATGTTTTAGTCGCAGCAAAACTTCAAGAAAATGGGATAGAAGATCCATTCTACCCATTCGATGAATAACTGGATTTACAGGACCCAGTAGAGTCGCCGTTGTTGAGTGAAAATTATACTCAAGGAATGTACCGGGTGTCCAGTGATTTCCCTCTCTTGAATACTTTCTAAACAAAGCGTCGCATGAATGTGCAGCAAAAGAGGTTCTTCGTCTGATAAGGTCCGACATAGTTTGTCGTAAAAAACAACCCCCTCCCCCCTATGAGGAAGGCTGAGGCGTGCCCCTAATTTCGGAATCTTAAATAGAAACACCTCGAACAATAGTGCTATGTATATTTTTGGGGAGAAATGCGTTACTGGTATCATTGGAAAGGAAATTTCACATCCTATCATGTGCAGCGCTGCATGTTGATGCTGACAAAACAACTTTACGTAAGCTTGACGTCACGATTTCGTAGCACAGGAGTGATAGGCTATTGGAATTCTCCTTTTTCAGCCAATTTCAATAAAAGGTATATATCACTATTTTGCTCTAAAATGTCGACACATCAAAATTAGGGTATTTTGGGCTGGTAATTACAAATATTGCATCCGATTTTTGATCCAATACCAATATGGCCCCAAATTTACCTTTTTTCCCTTTTGAGAAACGAGGTTAATTTTGCCGAAAAAACTAAACAATGTACCAAAATAGGGGTATTTTGGGTCTCTGTTCCAGTTATTGCAACAGATTTTTGACTCGAAACCATGCTTGGGCGTCGTTCCGTTCAAGAACGACTCATTCCAGGCCGTTCACAGGTGTTTTTGTGAACGAGGAACGGGAACGAGTTGTTTTCAAAGTGAACGGAAACGGATCGAGTTTAAAGTCGTTCATGAACAACGTCCATGCATGTTCGATAATGGTTTGAGCTTCAAATTCGACTTTTTTCCCTTTGATAGGCCAAACTGATTTTGCTGAAAAAAATCAAACAGGGTACCAAAACAGAGGTATTTTGGGTCACAGATTTCGGAAATTCAACTACAGGAACACGAGAAAGATAAAGAATAGAAGCTTCTGAAATGTAATGTTGTCGAAGAATGTTAAAAATCAAATGAATGGAAAAGATCAGAAATTAGGAAGTATTAAGGGAAATAGAAAAGGAAAGGGAAATTTGGAATATAATTGTAAAGAGAACAGTTAAAATGATAGGTCATAATATAAGACATCCAGGGATTCGAACATCTCATTCCATTCTATCGGCCACAATTGAATCGATGCGAACCAAGAGGTGGTTAAGTCGAAAATTGGTAGTTTTGTGTTAGCAACGGAAACTGAGGCATTAAGACATGGCAGATCGACTAGTGTAGTTGAAATTTTGCTCACGGTTCCGTATGGCGTGGGTATGCAACCAGTCGAGCAAGTAAGTAACGGAGGTAGTAGAGTAACTCATTCCTAGGTAATATACAAAGTTTCAACTCGCTAACTGTCTTCATTACCAATTTGTAGCAATTTATTGGAAACATGTTAAGTGTGCCCCTATCTCTTTTTTTTTTTTAAATAATACAAAGAAAAAATCGGGAAAACGTTTATTGATACAACTTCTCTTGTCAGTTACACCTGTTGGTCTTCTTCATAATATTGTCCCTTTGAATCAATACAGATCTGCCATCAGGCACGCCATCATTGAAACATTTTATCGAATTTAGCCAGTGGGAGTTGTCCTAGACAGTTGTCGACATTACACAGGACTTTGTTGTTGGTTTCGAAGCACTGACCACGCAAATTTGCTTCCAGACCAAGGAACAGCTAGGAGTTGCAGGGTATCCACATCATGTCGCATCCACCCTATAGCCCTGATATGACTTTTAAATGAACTTCCCCCTCCTCCCCCCAATTTGCTATGAATGCTATAAACGCGCTGAATGGTAAAAGCCAAAACATGCGAAATATGTAAAATGAAGTGCTGCTCATTTAACTCTAAATTCTGTGATTCGTGAAGATCTTTTGAAACTTCTGGAATGTACACCATAGATAAAAATATGCATTCGCATAAAAATTGCAGCCCTGCAGTGACGTGCATTCTAGGCAAGCAAGGTAAGCACCGCTTTCCCTGAAAATTCGCGATAAAAAAGTTTTCATGTACAATATCAACTTCAACTCCTAACAAATACAAGACAATGAAACAGTGGGCAAAACAGTGACTGTATTGATGCTTACGACGCTTACGCATAAGTATATAATCAATTTACGGGAGATGTATACTGTTTGGCATTTTGCAGTCCTCGTACATGTATATTTGTACAGGCCAGCAATGTGTGCGTCGGATCTAATGCTTCTTTTCCATGCTGCATGTAACATTGCATGACTTAAACTCCGCCTCCCTGTTAATTACCAACACAAAAGCATACTCGCATGTTCAACGCGACGAAACCTGTGCATTTGGTTGCGTTCTGGACGCGCTTCTTAAAGTGCTTCCAGCTTGGCTTGGCTACCCACAAATGTCAAAGTTGACAGTGAAACGTGACTATGTTCTTGTACTAGGCAACGCGTTATGTTTGAATGCTTCATGTTGTTGCTTTTTTGGTTTTTTGTGGGTTTTTTTTTTTTTTTTTTTTTGTCCAATGAAGATATAATTTGAAATCTTATTGAATACCCGTTTTCGCGACTTATTTTTAATGAACAATTAGAAATTATTAATGGTGGGAAGCCTAAACCAGAATTACCATTTTTAAAAACTGAGCAAAAGTGAGGTGGTTTGAGTTTTATTAGACACTGCCACTTATCGCAATATGAAAACTTTTTGGGGTTAACTGGTTGTGAAGATGGTGGAATACTGTTTTGTTAACCATGTCTATTCAGGGATGTACCAATAAGGGAAAGGGGCAACTCTCCTCCTTGTAAGAATTTTTCACTCAGCAGTTGAGAAAATTTACTATTTCAATCAGGCAGAGTTGGGAAAATCCAACAAGTCAAAAGTTTTGGTTTTTTTTTGGCTGTGATGTTTGGGAATTTTGCGTTAAGTCAGTTGGGACTTTCACAATCCCCCCCCCCCCATCCCACAGAAAGAACTCTTCGGTGGTACATCCCTGTGTCTATCATTCGTCACAGAAAAGAATGAATGGATATAGAATGACTCTACACAGGGATACGACAGTTTGAATAACTTCATCGATGCCATTTTGTAGTAGCATGGTTCATACTTTTATTCTGATTTTTACTTCACCTATATGCTTCTTGCTTACCTCCTAGGAGAAATCGGTTACAGATTTCGAAAATTCAGTCAGATTCCTGATCCGAGCCTGATTAAGGCTCCTAATTCGACTTAGGTACCTCCTTCTCAGAGGTCTAATTGATTTTGCTGAAAAAATTAAACAGGATACCGGAATATGGGTTCCTTGAAATGCCGATTTCGAAAATTGGACTACAAGAACACAAGAAAGAAAAAGGATAGAAGCTCCTGAAATGTAATGTTGTCGGAGAATGTTAAAAATCAAATAAATAGAAAAGATCAGAAATTAGGAAGTGTTAAGGGAAATAGAAAAGGAAAGAGAAATTTGGAATATAATAATTTTAAAGAGAACAGTTACAAAATGATAGGTCATAATATAAGACATCCAGGGATTCGAACATCTCATTTCATTCTATTGGCCGCAATTGAATCAGAGAGAACCAAAAGGTAGTTAACTCGAAAGTTGGTAGTTTTGGGTTAGCGACGGAAACTGAGGCATTAAGACATGGCCAATTGACTGATGTAGTTGAAATTTCGCTCACGCATCGGGAATATACAAAGGTTGTCAGAAAAGTACTCGGACTAAGATTCGTATAGCGTGGGTATGCAATCAGTCGAGCAAGTAAGTAATGGAAGTGGTAGAGTAACTCATTCTGAGGCAGTATACAAAGTTTCAATTCGCTAACTGTCTTCATTATCAATCTATAGCAATCTACCCGATGCGCAATCAGGCACCCTGTAGTTACCCAGTTACCCACGGAAAAGCAACCCATTTGTTACCCTCGGGTTATATCGTCAGATTACCCTTGTTCCCCTTTAGTTACCCGAGTAACTGGCGGGATACTACGCAATTAGTTACCCGCGGCGGAAAAGTTACCCATTTGTCACCCTTGGTTACCCTCAAATTTCCCTTGTTCCCCTTTAGTTACCCGAGTAACTGGTGGGATTTTGCGCATCGGGTGATGGAAACATGTTTTAAGTGTACCCCTGTCATTTAAAAAAATAATAATAATACATAGAAAAAATCGGAAAAACGTTTATTGATACAACTTCTTTTGTCAATTACATCTGTTGGTCTTCTTCATATTTATTGTCCTTTCGAATCAATATGCATCTGCCATCAGGCACGCCATCTTTGAAACCTTTTATGTCGCCGTGGTCGCGTCTTTTGTTGCAAAAGATGGCGTGTATCTTATTTCTCCGATTATGCTTCTTATTCTTCGGGTCCTGGCGCTCAGGATGGTCTTCCTTAGGCTCTTGCTGGGGGAATTGGCCGGCGAGTTGGTCGTTGCCAGTTCCGATCGTCTTCTTCCTCTTACTGGCGTCTCTTGTATCTTTCATATACGCCACAGATAAGAATATGCATTCGCATAAAAATTGCAGCCCTGGTCATTATAATAGAATTTTCCAGTTCTAAATTATTTTTGTTCTCTCTTTCAAGGTATAATTTGCTGATTTTTAAATTATTAAATGACCATGATTGAAAAATAAATTACTTTAAATGACTTGAATGACTATTGGACACTGAATTTTATACTTTCTTTAACAGTGACTCGAATACCAATTGTGAAATTTTGAATGAAAAAAAGCAATCAACACCTTCTTGATTCACTGCGCCGTTAGAAATCTTCAGTATAAGTTTGAAACAAAAATGTCCAATGATTGCCCCCTAATTTTCACAAAAATGGGTTGGTCTTATTAATTTTTTTGTGTCCCCGATTGGGTCTTGATTTGATTTCTGTGAGTTATAAAAACAAGTCTTAGAAAACATTGAACGGGTATCCGTAATTTTGCGAAAAGCTTATCGAGAAACTTTCTCGAAATTTTTAATCGATTAAATTTTGAATTTCTCATACATATACTACGGTGCGATGTTTTTTTTTTCTTTTTTCGCTTTTCAGGGGGTGATAAGATAATCGTTTCTCTCACGCTAACGATTGTACAGATTGCTTCCGTTTAAAAAGGTTTTAATAAAAATGATAATGAAGCGCTTGTTATGAACGGGCGTCTCATCCAGCGTTCGCTCGACTGCGGCGGTTTGTCCTTGGATAATATTTAAGTCGGGGGGAGGCGACGTGCGGGAAAACCGTGTTTAGGTTTGGGGTAGAAGGGTGTAGCTGACGCCCTAAAGTGATTTTCTGCTCGACTGAATTCGAATTGTCGTTCTCATACATCTATTAACTTTGTAGTGTGGCAGTGTTTAAACGCTATGGTGACGCTTTTATAATTCTATTTCGATGTGCTAGTGTGAAATCGCATTTTTGGATTTCCAATGTGCTTACTTCGCAACGTTGCCACGAACCGAACACGTTTTCCAATTTTTTGCATCGCGTTTCATTTAGCACAGAGACGTCGCTCGGTCGCTACGACCGTGGGGCTGGATATTTTCGAAAATTGCTCCACTAAACCCAAGAAATGACGCTAGAGAGAGGGCTTCGTGACGAATGAACTTCGCTGAAGTCGAGACAGTGTGATTCTACAAGAATGTTATTTTATTCCGCCCTCCCTCCCCGGTTTTTGAGTGATTTTCTAGAACTTTTTAATTGATAATACTGATACACTCTCCTTACAACACTTTGGTATGATTGGGCCAACAGTGGCGGTCCTAGTACTTCAGAAATATGATACGAAACAGAAAAAGAAAGAGTTTGAAGAAAAAATTAAACTTCAGAGCGCAAAATAATTCACTTACGCGATAGAATAAAATACGCCCGGAATTTTAATACCTTCTACACACAATGAAAAAAAGAGACACGATATTACTGCGCCCGAAATAAAAAGTTTAAATTCTCGGCCTCCATCACACTTGCCACAAATTTACAATTGCGCACAAATTAATGTCAAAATCAAATTTTGGAGCAATAATAATCTATGAATCGATTCTCCACCTCCTCAGAAGCCACAAATTTAGATTAAGAGCCAAACCGATATCAAAAACGAATTCGTTGAGTTCGAAACCCCTCGATGATCTTGATGGGGTCATTCGCATGAATAATAGGTCTAAAAATTCCTAATGTACTGCAATAAAGGGTAATTTTTACACACCCACTCTTTTTTGTTCTCTCAACCCGAGCCCTGAAATCCGCCCTTTCGAGCATTACTTCAGAGCTCCCCTCTATGGCGTTTCTAGAGTACTTAAGAAAAAATTCTTAATGACCGTTTTTATAGAAAATTGGATCCCTCTTAAACTCATGGATCTCCTATCTCCACGAGTATGTACGTTATCCGCGATGACGTATAATTTTTGTGTTTAAACAACATAATATACCGTATGCAAGTCATTTCGTGATATCGATTTTTAAATTCGTAATTTAAACTTTTTTATTCGTGGCTTCACATTTCGTTCAATCACACTTTTTATTTCATGCTATTTAATACTTCCCGTTAGCATATTATGTATCTATTAAGTCTCTTTTACCATTTATAAAACAAAAAAGAAACAACGTGTAGGAGTAACAAATTCTTAAACACTCTCTTATCAATGAAAAACATAGAAACTTGATCAAAACATGAAAATAACGTAGTTATTTTTATCAAGTTTAGGATTAGGAAGAAAGACTTATGTAAAACTCAATAAGAATAAGTACTTTTTCGGCATCATATGGAAAAAATTACAAATCAACAATGCATGCATCAAAAAAGAAAGCATCTCTTAGAAGATATTTAGGGGATGAAAGGTTAGAAAAAAATCTGTTTGAAAGAAAGCGTGTCAATACAATCCACTTCATTTGGAAGCTTGGTGGTGGACAAGCCAAAGTCGTGCACCTTGATAGTTTGGCAGTCTCCGACCAGGCTTAAGGAGGGGACAGTGTAGCGAATAATCCCGAACATTCGAGATAAGCGAAGAAAGATCGACACGTTTCGAGCAGCAGAATAGAAGTTCGATAACGAAAGCGATAAGGAGTTTCGTCGATAACGCCGGGATATATAAAGGCTACTGGCCGTTGCCGTACAGTCTAGTTTTTTATGCGATAAATTGTGCGCTTTCTAGCGATTTAGCTACTGTTTTCGTGCGTTTGTATTAGTGTGACATTAAAAGTTCTCTATACGTATTTTCTTGCGTTTTTCAGTGCGAATTACGTTACAGTATGATATTTCAAAAATATTTACATTTAGGGTCGATGACCTGTTGAATTTTTTAAAGTGGTCCATATTTCTACCTGAGTTCATATTAGTACCTCATTATCAATTTCACGAAAATTGCGGCAGTGGTGGAACTTACAAAGTTAAAAAATTATCCATAAAACTCGACCAGGTTCTTCACCACATGGCACACTGCTCATTAAAAACCCAATAATTTTGAGCCGAGTTATTGAGAAAAACAGTTAAAGTAGTTCATAATTGTAACTTTTACTCATTACCGCATTGAATGATGATAAATTAAGGATTTCCTCAAGTACTGGTATTAAGGATTTCGTTATCACGATAGTTATAAGATTTAAATATTTAAATTTTAAGATGAAATTTAAATTTAATTTTAAAAAAAAATTTATATTAAATTTTTATTTAAAATAGGATCAGATACCCTAGTATTAAAATTAAAATTTAAATTAATTATTAAATTAATTTTTAAAGTTAATTAATTTGGCAGTATTTAATAATTAAAGAAATTTGTTTATTAAATTATATAGAAATTACACTTTTAAAAAATTATTTTAAAAATTTATATATATATTTGTTAAAATTTAATTTTAAAATTAAATTAATTTTATTATTTATTGTTAATAATAGATCATTATGTTATACTTGAGGATTTTTAGTTGTGGCAGGTAAATTGACGAACAAATATTCTAAGGGCCGTATCCAAGAACGCCTCTTATTTCTTAAGTTCCACTTAAACGGATCCTAAGGAACCATTGGAATCCAGAAACACTACTTCACGGAGAAAGGGATGAAATGTGAGATTTTCGTTACTCATTTCTTAAGTAGTGGTTTCTTTGGTACTCAAGGAACACTTGATCAGTTTTCACTGTTGTGTTGCGTGTTATGATCATTTATTTTCCGTACGGGTTTCCTTAAGTACTGGGACGTAAGAATTGTACTGTATCAACAATCAATCTAATCGGTTCACGGAGTCTGAGAGATCGCACAAAACATATGAAGGCTTTTCTTCTTCCAAACAACTTTCGTTACCCGGTCATGCCCCATGTTTGATGATACCGTTACAAAATATCCGAATTCGCCGTTCTTTAAACGTTCGCAATTAACAAATTTGATGATTAATGTGTGTTGCAGAGAGACAACTGAAACAGGTACGGTCAAAAATTAGTATTTTCGATTTCGTGACACCACATGTGCGCTCCAAATGTAAGAATGGCTGAAAATTACACGCACCCCGTCAGCCGGCGGTACATTTACAACGACAAACAGCGCATTTCGTTTCGTCTGTCACTAAAAATGGAACACATTTGCCGTGCAGTAGATTTAATAATTTGTCAAACTTACCATACCTAATTACAGTTTATAAAAGGATGAACTACTTGTATGAGGAAGCGCATGATTTGGTCGCGGTTACACGACCCGACATTTCTAATCCGACACAGTATTCGCTTATATCTTCGCTCTGGCCACGGCTTATTTAATATTTTAATTCTGAAACGACGACCTAGTCTGAATGGTATAATATAAATTAATCGCGTGTAAGAATCGAAGAATTTTAGATTACTAGGGTTCGCAGCAAGCAAATTTGTTTCGCCATTTCAAATTGTAATTTATGTGATCAGCAGAGAGAGCGCGGGAACGACGAAGGAAGAGATAGAAAAGACTAAAATTTGGAAGGTCTTTTTCTCTTTAGATTCAAATGATTGGGAGCAAGTAAATAAGAAGGTATTCGGCTCGATTGAGTTTTTCGGATATCATTTCGTTGTCCTCAGTTCGTCTTTTCCGATCAGAACTTCGGAGCAAAGTCGGAAACTCACCCGGAAAACGTTCTGGAGTAAATTTCCGATTGAATGGATCTGTGGAATAGAGTAAACAAACCGATTTTTCCGCGTGATCTAGAGGCTCGTAAAAAAATCAACTTTTTCCGAAGGAATTTCCAGAAGATTTCGGGGGTATTCCCAAGGAATAATCCATCATAAAATTATAATATAACAGGCAGCCCCCATGAACCCACCACAGGCAGAAAACCCCGGGAAACGCAGACCGAGGAAGACCAGTGAGCGCAAAGTCAGGTGCCTCCCATCAACACCCTCAGCATCTCCACAGAACAGGAATAAAGAGGGACCCCAGGCAGAGTTGCGTGTAATTTTGAATTTAGAATTGACGATGACCAAAAAAGGTGGATACCATATTTCTAACGCCCCTGGATCCGCCAAAAGGGGCAGAGAGAAACAAAAATTTTATATATATTAGAGATTGAATATTTCTACCACTTAATAATTTCTGAAGGGAGGTAGTTACAGCTATCAAATTTCAACATAATGTGAAGAAGTTCAATATAAAACATTGCTGAAACGTCCAAGACGAAAGAAAAAGATTAGGGGATCCAGAAAAGGCAAAATTCTGTAGCACCCTTCTACTAAGGGTACCGAAATTTTTTACGGCCTACAACCTACCCAGAGCTCATACGAACACATCCAGACAGTACAAACTCCTCCCCCCAGCTCTTCGAACAAACTTCTCTGGATCTATTAGAGATGATAGGGATAGCTGAAGAAAAAATACCTACATAATTCGTGGAATTAAAATTATTTTACTCTTTGAATTCTGAATTGTTACTCCCGATGCGCAATCAGTTACCCGCTGGTTACCCAGTTACCCGCGGAAAAGTTACCCATTTGTTACCCTCGGACTACCCACAGATTACCCTTGTTCCCCTTTAGTTACCGGGGTAACCGGCGGGATACTACGCAATTAGTTACCCGTGGTGGAAAAGTTACCCATTTGTTACTCTCGGTTACCCTCAGATTACCCTTGTTTCCCTTTAGTTACTCGGGTAACTTGAAGGATTTTGCGCATCGGGCTGTTAGTTAACGTATTTATCTTACATAACTTTCTTTTTCCGAAAATCAGATATAAATACAAGAGAATATTTATAATTCTAAATTCCTACAAGAGTGAATCCTCACTCAAGTCTGAAGCATACTGAAAAGTGAGGCTACCGCTGAGGCTGCTTTCAACAGCAGCACTTTTTCACTTTAGCGCTCCCGGGTGGTGAAGTTTTGAACTATTATTCCGCGTTCCTTCGATACTTGGACAGCTTAGAGCAAAATAGTGCTAGCTACATCTTTGGAGTTATTGGGGTTATTCTTTGACTATATACATACCATGGATACCGAACAACGCCTCTTATCAGTGGTTTTTGTGAAGCCAGGAAAAGAGCCAAGAAGCCAAATAAAATTTTAAAAATAAAGATATAAAGGGCAAGTTTGCTGGAATTAATTTTGGAATAGTTTATTTTGCAATTATTTTATTAGTGTACAATCGAATCCAAATAATTCAGAACGGTTTTTTTTTAATAATGAAAAGTAAGAAATTTTCCGTTTACAATTCCACCGGATTACACCGAATAATACGAAGATGATTATAACTGATAAAAATAGTGATATAAAGGGCAATATTGGCTTCATCCTAAATCGCGTTGTTCTGTGTCCATGGTATGTATATAGTCAAAGGGATTATTGGTATCATTGGAAAGGAAATTTCACGCTCTATTATGTGCAACGGTGCATATTGATACTGGCAATGTGGCAAAACATCAATTTTACGTACGCATGACGTCACGATTTCATAACACAGGAGTGATAGGCTTCTGGAAACTTCTTCTCCCTTTTCTGCCAATTTCTTCGAGCATACATATTCGGGCCGTCCATCCAACAGAGAGCGCTGCAGTCGGACATAGTGATAAGTTATAAAAAGGTGAACCTTTTTGTACATGGTGCCAAAAACATTCACCTTTTCAGCGTTATAATTAATAACGATACTAGCGCTGATCCGCCCGAATACAGAAGTATGGAGAGCCAATATATACGTTACGGCAAATGATACATAGAGGGCGTTGTTCTGAGAGCGAAAGACCCCATCCATTTCATCGCGTGAATGCGTATTCTTAAAAAGGATTATTACCAGTAGGATTTCAGCCTTTCAAGTCAGGATTATTCTCATAAATAACTTTTTTTATTGTCGCTTGTTGAGGAATATCATTTTGTTCTTTATAATAAATACTTTGTTAAAAGACAGAAATAATAAATTAGAAAGGAATACGAATATTACTTAAAAAATTGTAATACAATGTGACCGAAGAGAATAATTAGAAATGATTAACGATCATTTCTAGTTTTCTGAGGCATGTATTTTTCGGCACGCAAAAAAAATCACGCAAAAAAATCGTACAAAAAGGAAAAAGGGAGCACAACTATAATAATTTTCTTTTAGGGGCCTGCGGGAAACGGAAATTTTGAACGCAAAAAAAAAGAAAGGTAAAAAAAGAAAGAAAACTTGATGCATTTCAATTTTAGTAAGTAGTAGAGATTCGCAAATTCAAATTTTGAGAACCTCCTGGCTAACTAACCCAGTAATATAAGGAAACCCATGAATTTTTGATAGTCCTGTTGTCCACTATCAACAATGGGAAATTTGTGTATAATTTGTTTCAGTTTTCATCCATCAGGTTTGAACAGGGTTGTAGTGAAATTACTTTTTATTGGCGTAGAGGGGGAGGGGGGAGTAAACATGATTTTGACAACTGAACATGAAGATTTTTCCCCCACTGAAAATACAATTTTACAGCTGAAGAACTTTTCTGAAATTGATAAGCAAAATAAGAAAAAAGAAAAATACCATTACTTTTGAAGTTTAGTACCACTAATTGCCGGTTTGGCTTTGCAAATTGAAGACTCGATTTTGCCAAGTGACTAACAATAATTTAAAATTAAACGAGCAAAAAAAGACCACGGGGGAAAACGGGAAAAACAGGGGGGAAAGTCAACGCTTTTGAAATCTTCCTAACAGGGCACTCGATGTTACCAATTGAAGGCCAATTTCACTAAATTTGTTTATCCTGGAATGAGCGTGGAGGAGGCTCCCTCTCTTCTATCGGTACATCCGTGGTCTTGAAGCTGGATATTCTCAAATATTGAGAACTCAGAATTTCAAAACTATCGTGAATTTGGATCATAATCATACATAAAACATGTTTCAGTGTCTTGATACACTCAGTCTTCTCAGAGACACCCTGTATACTAGTGGCGTGCGGTGATTTTTTCTAGGAGGTAAGCGATAAGCGTAGAAGTGACGTAACAATCAGAATAAAAGGATGAAACATGCTACTACAAGATGGCATTGATGAAATTATTCAAATTGTTGTATCCCTGTGTGGGTTCATTCCATAATACGCATTTCTTCTTTTCTGTGACGAATAATATACACAGGGGGGCATACCACAGAAGAGTTTCTCCTGGGAAGGGGGGCAAAAATTGTGAAAGTCCCAACTGACTCAACTTAAAATTTCCAAAGATCACAGGGGGAAAAAACCTTTGACTTATTGGGTGTTTTTTTCTACTTTGCAACTCAATTCCCAAGTATCAAAGCAAAGAAAAAAAAAACTTTTGACTTGTTGGATTTTCCCAACACTATCTGATTGAAATTGTAAATTTTCCCAACAGCTGGGTGAAAAATTCTTACAAGGGGAGTTGCCCTCCCCTTTTAATCGGTAGGTCCCTGAATAGACATGGCCAACAAAACAGCTTTCCACAATCTTCGCAACTAGTTAACCACAAAATGATTTCATATTGCGATATGTGGCCACGTCTCGTAACACTCGAACCGTCTCTCTTTTGCTCAGTTTTTAAAAATGGTAATTCTGGTTTAGGCTTCCCACTATTAATAATTTCTAATTGTTCATTACGAGTAAGTTGCGAAAACGGTTTTTCAATAAGATCTCAAATATGCATTTTGGAGGGAAAAAAACCAAACATAATGCATTCACTAGTAGAAGAACGTGATCACGTTTCCCGTTTGAAATAATTGACTGCAGTGTCTGAATGCCTAGATATGTCAGTATCATATGGACGCTGTTAAGTGAGACAGAACCAAGCAACAAATTCTGTTTTTCGAGAACATGTGATTGGAAGTTCAAGAGCCATGCAGAAACTATATGACATAGCGTTAACTGATAAGCTTTTTTCAACGTGAGTACACATGTTTTAAATCGGAAGCCCAATTTTGAAAAATTCTACTTTTTATGCTCTTTCCAACGATACTAATAACTCATTTTGTCAACAAATGTCATTTGACTCTGCCTCGCTTAACAGCATTCATAAAACTATTCTCTAGAAATTGAAAATATTTTGTTATCAGCAAATTTTGAACCCTAACTTTCGATTTTTTTATTTTCTTGTGAGGGGGTATTTTGGTTTACACAATAACATTCGCAACAACCAAACACGACGATTACCATCTTTATAGAATGGAAAAAGTATAGGGAGATGGCCATCGTCGTGGATGTTACCTACCATCTCGTCTCGATACCGTCTGTTATATTTTTTAAATTTTTGTTGCTAGTTTTTTTTTGTTTTTTTTTTCTTTAGTAAAATGGTATTATTAATCAAAAATATTGGAAGTATGTTAAGAAATTCAGTTTACTGTCAGGGACCCAAGAACCTCTATGTTGATAAGTTTTGCCACGTGTTCTCATGTTTAGAATTTAGAATATCCGTATGGATGGACCCCTTAGCTTTTATCAAAAATTGGGAGAAAGGAAATCAACATTGAACTCTGTAAACACGTGTTTTATACGTCCTGAGCGATTTAGAAATATGGACTACGTTTTGGAAAAGCATCTCTTAGATTCATGCAACACATGCGGAATACTCGTATGTACTTTGAAATTTGAGCTCAATTTACTCAAAATTCTAGTCATATTACTAGTACTGTTTGCCTCTCAAGTACCTCTATTATAATGGTAAAGTATGTTCAGAAAGTGAAACATTTCTCACGAGCTGGTTTGAAGGTATATTTGCTTTGTCGCGTACCATCTCGTATAAGCTAGCTCTCATTCTTACAATTTCCTTTGTTGACCTTTGCTAGGGGACAAAGTGATACTACTGTCCCTGTACCTTCACAAGTAAAGAAATAACTGCTTCCCCCTCTCTTGCCTCTGGCACCACTAATGACTATAAGTATTCATTAACAATATTGCCCTGCCTAATATTCTTCACTAGTTACGTCTATGAGGAGTCGAGCAAGATGACCAAATCTCTAACCTTAGATTTGATCTAGGATACCGTACATGCTTCTCATAAATCATGTAGATAAGTACTAAAAGTTTCGAACAATTTTTCACCAATCAACCTTCAGTATAAAATTGAAGGCTGAAATCTGAGCAATATTCGCATTTAAGTCGACAGCGTCTCTTGTCACTGTTATAAGTATTTGTTATAAAAATCTTTGATTCGAAATACGGTACTCGATCGAGACGTTCTGCGAAATGACATAAAATTATAAAAGAAAGTCATACACGTACTCGTATCTGTCAACCGGCCTCTATAAAACGCAATAAAGTAAAACGGCGCGGTTTGTCGCATTTATATTTCGTTTAATTATGACAATATTTAAATGTGACAGCGATGTTAGAAATATGTCGTAAATAGGTTGACGTTCGCCGGTCGTGGCGGTCGAGGGCGAGAACACGAAATTTTCGTTTCCGTTTTCGGTTATCGCATTTCTCTAAAGTCTTAACTAGCGTTGAGAGATCGTTTGGCATACTTACACCCCACGTACATGTAAGAAGCGTAGAAAAAATGAATTCCCTGGTCACGCTGCCAAATAATTAGTTCAACGTTTGAAAGAAAATTAATAAGGACGAATTTATTATGGCACTGAAAGTCGATGCTCTGTGAATTAAGATTCTATCGAGTCTAACGAAAAGAATTAAAAAATTATTTTTTCGCTTCTTATCGTTGGCAATGAGTACGGATTTCTCAGGTCTAGCATACTGAGCATGTCTAGGATTTCTTTTACTTTCGAGAGGCCGTTCTTGAACTAGATAGTCGCATTTGGCAGAGGAGGTTTCATATACGACAACTCATGATTGAGACTTTCTCGATCGATTTCATAATCAAATTAAATCGCATAAGGCAAAATGCCCCCCTCTGTGTGTGCTACATTGGGGTGGTAAGAGAGCTTACAGAAGAAATAACGATACATAGGAGAAGGAAAATTCCGACAGATATAAGTCCTGATGAAAGCAAACGGAAACTAAGGAAGTATTCTTCCCTCGAAATGCGTTTTCATCACAAAAATCATGCTGGCAACTCACGAAGGACCATCAACTGGGGTAATATCAGACACCAGTGGTAATATCGACCACTCAGTTTACTGATAACGACATTAGCGCTCTTATAACAAGTCATAAGCGGCCGACATTAGTATTTGGACTGTGAACAAAAAGATGATCAGGGTATTTTTACCATAAAAACATGTATAAGTAAAATGAGCTGTAGCATATTCAATACTGTTTTCTTTTTTTTAAATAGAAAACTGAAAAGAACTAAAGTGTCAGCCCTTATCATTTCTTTTCAAATGAGCCCAATTTCAGTTATCCCCCCCCCCCCCCAAGAACATTTTTGTCACTCATCTGATCGTGTTTTTGTCCAAAAAGACCAATCAGCGCGCCGCATTTCATTAGGCCACTGGAGAGCGACTCTTTAGCGTCGAAACGCGATTACCCCACCGGTGTGTCTGCTATTACCCCAGTTGACTTTATTGATAACGATACCAGCGCTCCTACAAGTCATAAGTGGCCAATATTACCCAAGTTGACGGTGAATAATAATTCCGGACGTAAAAAGTCTCCAATTCGGATGTCCGGGCAGAGACTATGTAGTGAGGAAGTTTCAGAATCGAGAATAGGAGCATAAAATGCAAGGACACTGATTGAGGTAGGCCAATGAGAAAATTTAACTTGGTCCCTCATGAACACGCAACTGACTAGAAATAGAAAATCCTGTTGAGTATCGAGAAACAAAATGAGATTGTCAATAATCAATTATCAGCCGATTTGTAATCACTGGCAACAAATTACAGATTTTACGCTATTATACTAGCTTAGCGGAAGCTTTACTGCTGGAAACCTGAAACAGAATATCAAAATTGCCAAAATTACCATTAATACTTTTTTAATTCACATCGCATTACCTATTCCCTGGAAAATTTATTGATAAGATACCTACCCACAGAAAGTTGTACTAGGTAGGTTCGATTCAAAAAAATTCTACATTAATTGAAAACTGAGAACCCATTTCATACATTAACAAACGAACACACTTACCTCTTCTCTAAATCCAGTTATACAAATTTTACGCAGTTTGAGCGTATCAATTTTTGCGTAGCAGGAATCCAGAATCAAGTCTTTATCTTTTCTGTTTATTTATCGAAAATGTATGGACGTATCACCATGCTAAGTATTTGATTTATGAATCCAGAATCAAGTCATCTTTTCTGATTATTTATCGAAAATGTCGCTCAAATCTAGTTGCGGTCAGATGCATCTGAAAAGTACTAGTTGCGGTTGTGAGCCTGAAGAGTAGGTACGAGTTGCGGTTACAGGCCGAAAATGAGATGTACGAGTTGCGGTCATGCAATAAATTTTTATTTACCAAAAAACAATGAGACACGTATTTACAAAAAAAAAAAAAAAAACTTTTCTTTTTTCATGCATTTGGCAAAAATTTGTAGGATAACCCTTTTACAAACTGTAATCGGTCAATTTTTCCGTTGCGGTATTCCGTCATTTTTTGGAGAATAAACGCCTCCTTCGTTATAGACTTCTGAGTACGCAGAATTCTTCGGTCGCTGGTACAGTTCATTTTGGCATACGTACTGGTTTGGATTTCTGTGAGAGCTTCAAGAAGTACATAAATATTCGGATGGGCGGCATAGAACATATTATGAAGTTTTGAATTGAAGCTCTCACATACGTTAGTTGTTCGTGTAATTGAGCAACTGAACTCAGCCCAGATGGATGGTGGAAATGTTGAGGAAGGCAGGATATAATTCTCCAACACATAATCAGTAAACTGCACTGCACGATTGTCTGTGGCTGGTTGCATTGCAATAATGTCGTCAGTGAAGCAGTCATCAACTTCGCCAGGTGGCAGAAATGGGAGACCAAAGAAAGTTTTCAAATACTCCGCTACTTCGCTATCATTTTTTTTGTACTCACCAGCCAGACCTAGTTTTTGAATTTTGCGGTACCAGCTTTGGCCCAGGGTGGAACCGGCATCCTTTCACATTTGCGGTGGGCCAAGCAGTTCTGATCGCTGAATGAATGCTCTCTTCAAAGTCTACATATACACGTTCTGGCGTGTACGTATCTGCTGCAAAATAACTAAGGAGATGGGAAAAGGACAGACATGCAGCTTATCGTGCCGACCGCAACTAGTTTCTACCTATGAACGCAATTAGTACATAGTTATTTTCTTCCTTTACCGTAATTGGTATGTAGCCGGCGTCAGTTTTTCTCCTCTGACCGCAACTAGAGTGCAGCCGAAAATGTATGGACGTATCACCATGCTAAGTATTTGATTTATGGTACATGGCATCCCTGGACCTTTTTTCTAAATTAATTTTCCCCTTGGTGGACCTCTTTTCATTCAGGGACATGAAGAGTGGGTTCCCAAGTACATACGTCCATTCTGATGGCTCAGGTCTTCAGCATTACTTCGGTAATGAAGTACACTGGGGGCAGGAGTCATCATGGACTCGCCCAGACTCCCGTGGGGCTTAGTGGTAGTCTGTGGTTAAACACCTATGAGTATGGTGATAGTAGAATGAACGTTCGTTATTACGAGTTATTAGCCCCCTTCGTCGGCAATCTACTATCGGCAAATTTCCCACAGGTGAGATCCTGGGAAGGAGTTCTTTATTCTTGGGATCTTATTCCAAAATTTGGGCGGGACATCTGGCTTTTCGGGAAATCTTGCTACGCAGTTAATTTCTTCACGTTCCTTGAGGAAATAGATAATAAATGAATAATGTTGCTTCTGTAGAGTAAAATCCAAAATAATAATACAACGCAAAAATAATCACATTTTTTAATTTAATTTGCTTGGCTCGGTTGGCTCATTGAAAATGACGGTCGCACAGTAATGAAGATCGAGGATTAATGAGCACTACTGAAGGAGAAAGAAAAAAACGAGAAGGGAAAAAAATGACTGCACAAGGCTCGTTGCCGACCCTAATAAAATCGAAATTGTAGCTTATAATTAGTTTAATTATTTTCAACTGATTGTTTTCCCGAATATAAAGCGCCACTGAACTGAACTGTAACTCCGATCAATGAACACTGCCGAAAACCACACATCTGAAATGACGCGTTACTGAACTGAACTGTGACTCTGAATTGAGAAGAAAATAAGAAAAACAGCGATTGCTTCGTAGCCGAGCTTAAAAATGTACAGTAATCCTTAATCTTACTTGAGTAATTAAAAAGTAGAAAACGTTTTCCAATTTTCTCGGGGGGAGGGGGGATGACTACTGCGTTTCTCCTGCCTCCCTGGCTACCTGCTTGCGGAGTAGAGTATAAAGGCGCAATGATTCCCACGATCCCACGAAGACTGAGTTGAAGTACCTCGGTGTGATATCGGATACTGAAAGAAACCGGCTGCCCCACTTGCGGTACATCCGCACCCAGTCTGAGAGGGTACTGTCTATGCTGACGCGGCTGTGCCAGAAAACCTTCGGGTACTGCAATAATGAGACCCGATGGGTTATGGTCAGCGGCTGCATTTTGAGTAGATATTGTTACTGTCAGTAAATTTGTATTTCGTGGGGTCTGGTTGGCCGAGTAGATAGCGCGCTAGTCTCGGAATCCGGAGGTCCCGGGTTCGAGCCCACGTAGCAACTCGCTACAATTTCGACCTAGGCCGGTTTTTTGGCAAGAAGAGAAGAGCGCTAAGACAGCCCTAACAGCCTCCCTGATGTCTCTGACGTAATGCTCGAAAGGGCGGATTCCAAAACTGGGGTGAGAGTAAAATTAGAAACGCGAGGTTCGTATTTTATAGCTCGCTGTTGACGCATTTGCTGGTTAAATCAATGGAAATGAAAAGACAGAAGAATTTATGGCTTTGATCCGAAGGTCTCGAAATTCCGCATCCCCCACCACCGCAATGCTAATTTTTGCCGACCGATGCGACCATTGGCGTTTTCCAGAATCCCCTTTCTTTTTTCGGTGACTCCATTCGCCAAGGAAAAGGGGTTATGGTAAATTAAATTAAAATTATGAAAACCCTTGCAGCGTTAATAACGGAGATAATAAAATAATGAATTAACGGTAAATGTAAACAATTTACTTTTAATGGGTAAAAACGACGCTCGGTTATTTTGTTATAAGGCAGAGGGAAGGAGCAGTGTATGTAAATAAATCCGGGTACGTTTAACTCTCAACGGGAGAGCGTAGGTTGCGATGAAATTAATAGAGTTATAATGGTGTATTAGTAGCAAAATGTTGTTTACTTAGTCTGGCATCCCTCAAGCTCAGTGATTATAAAAATGCGCGCCCTATCGTCGGTCGGTGGACCGCGGCGTAGTAATCGAAAAAAAATTTACCATTTATTCGCGCGGATATTACGCCCAGCAATATCGGAAAATGAATGATATGACTCGTTTTGTCGTGATACGAAAAATTAATCCGCGGCGTGATTATTAATGGACCGCAAATTGGGAAAATTTATTAGAGAATACGAGAGCCGTGCTAAATTTCAATTTTAGTGTTCTTGTTTCGAGTCGTTTAACATCTAGTGCAGTGGCACTTCATCTGCATTTTTTAAGGCGCGTATTTTGAAGTAAAACCCAGCAGCCGAAATTTTGAAAATATTCTCAAAGCCGATGGGCAAAGTGGTTCAAGCTTAACGCATGACTCTCTATAAGAAAAAAGTCAAAATGCCATACGAGGAGAGTTTTTTAATTGGAAAGTGATCGGATCCCAAAGAAATTTGTTTTCAACATAATAAGACCCGACAGGAATTTTTTCTTAAATTCTTATCGAGCCATGGAGCTATACACTCTCGGGCTATGGACTCGGAAAAAATTGTTGTCTATCGGGCTTTTCATCGTCGGGTTTGTTTCTTTGAGTATAAATCTTCTGGAGAGATAGAAATCGGATTATTTACATTATACGAGCCAGGAACAGTAGAGCGCGCTATACCATGTGACGCGTGTGTTCACGCGCGTTACTGTCATGCGAATGCCCCGTTGTAAACAAACTGATTGCCATAAGCTTTCATTAGCACCGGGGGCATCTGCATAACAGAAATGCGCGCTCTACAGGTAAGGCATAGGAAACATGGTTCCTATCCCTCCAGGAGATTTATATTCAAAGGTTTGTTTACATGATTTCTTATCTCGCTGTAGAATTATCACCAAGGAGCTGTATGAGGTGTTACAAGAAAAGGGCCTCAATGGTAATTAGACACTGAGGCCCTTTTCTGTGCCACATCACATTATGGTTCCTTTGGCACCTTCGACCATCCAGTATATGGACTAGCGAAGCGCCGTAAGCGCTGTGTAATAGAAATACGAAGTAACCAAAGCGTTGAGTAGGCAATTACTCGACATATTACAGATGAAAGCGACTGTAAGCACGCACCACTACATTCAATAAAAGCGCACACATATAAATATTCCGCTGAGATATGTTGTGTTGTTGCGTTTACGCAGCTTCGCTAATCCATATACTGGATGGTCGAAGTTTGGCACATTCTGTTACGAATTTTGTTTTTTTCTTTCAGTACTCTATTCAGGCGAAAAAAAAGCAATAAAATATCATAAGGAATCATGATGTGATCTGGCACATAAAATGGGCTTAATGGTAAGGGAACATTAGGGCTCTTTTCTATGTCACATCACATTGTGGTTCTTTTGGCACATTTTATTACAACTTTTCATCTTTTTCTTTCAGTGCTCTACTTAAAAAATCTGAAATTCGTAATGAAATGTGTCAAAAAAATCATAATACGACGTGGCACAGAAAAGAGCCTCAGTGTCTTATTACCATTGAGACCCTTTTCTTGTGTCAAGTCACATACCTCTTTGATGATAATTCTTTAATTCTACATCGAGATAAGAAATCATGTAAACAAACCCGCTGATGAGAAGCCCTATATGTGACAGAGGTATCCAGCAACAGAAAGGTAAGTGAGGGTGTTGTTTATGTGCTTGTGGGAGTTGGAGAGGGCCAAAATTCGACTATGGGGGATGTGGTGAGAGTTACAAAGGCAGGTGAGGAAGGGGCATGAGAAGAGGTGGTCCACGGTGAAAGGGTTTTTATCTTCCTAGTATTGGCAGTTGAGGGGATAAGGTTAGTGAGAAGATGCGTAAGTGTGATGCGTGTATGTCTAGTCCTTAGGCGGATGATGATAACTTCCTCGCGGCGGGAAGAACGTTCAGACATTGACTAGGGAACAGATGTAGGCTTGATTTATGCGAGCTTGTTCTGTCGAAAGGCTAAATACCGCCACTCCTTGAACCACTAACGCAAAATGGTCTGGAGAATGATGTATATATGGGAGCTGTGTAGCTTGCTGTGCTGCTTGATCAACTGCCTCATTTCCTGGGAAATCAATGTGGCTTGAAATCCAAATGAGTGAAATGCTCTTGGTGGTGAAGGAAATGAGATGGATGCGTTGGACGAGAGCGTGCGTTGAAAGGCGATCAGAAATAGACCTTACGGAGGAAAGTGAATCTGAGAGAACCAGATAGTGGGTAGGGTGGGTGGGTCTTCGAACGAGGAGATCGTGACTAGGCACTGTAGGGATAGCGTGGAGTTCGGTTGTGCAGATGGAAGCTGCGTTTTAAGTCGGAAGGAGTGTAGTAGACTATCTGTGGAGTAAGCGTAAGCGATGCGTCGGTTGTACTTTGAACCATCAGTGAAGCATAGGATACGGCCAGGAAAGCGGTCCAGAATTTCTTGCAAATGTGTCCGATAAACCTGGGGGAGTAGATTTTTTTTTATTTCTATAAAATTGGAGGGGGGAGGTTCAACAACCAGGGTGGGGGTAATGTATGGATTATTGGCTATAAATTCTAGGAAAAGGTACGGGACAGTGTCCCTTCGAAGTGTTACAGTTTCTTCGTCGTTTGTTTAAATTTCACTCGGATATGATGAAGGAAAATTTTGTGTATAAATTGACTGCAGGCAGCCGCAGCAGTGCGAAGAAATTAAATACGGAGCATGTTGGTACATTCTACGGTATTGGCTTCCTACAAATATGCGGTTATTCAATACTTGTGATAATTACTTCGCAGTTTATTAATGTAGTCTACGAAGGAAAATTATTTAGAGTACGGAATGTCGTCTTTCAGTAAAAAAGCATAATGCATAACCATATTAATTTCAGAATTTTTAGAAATTATTTTGTGGACGATACATAACATCCTTTTGACTAAGTATAAGGATTTAGGGTTTCTACTTTTTTCGGCAACAAAATGTCACCCACAATAAGCACTAGAGAAAACGTGCGAAGGAATAAAAGTATGGTTATACAACTACAACGTGGCCTGTAGACCCTCTTAAGGGAAAATTTTGTGTAGCGCCCTCAAATGACTTGCACAACATATCTCTTTGAGAAAAACATTCCGCATAAATTTCTTATTGGACATATCTGTGCGTGTGACGCATTTTTAAGAAAAATCAGTGAGTGGTTACATAGACGATGATGGAACTTTTGCCCATAATTTGGGGATATTAGATCAGGTATTTTGAACTCTTTGGTAGACTGATGCGATAGAAGAAATTTACACTTATATCTAACAACAACAAAATTATTGCTCCAACATTCTTAGTTTTTGAGATACCAAACAGTTACTTAAATATTGAATGAGAA
This sequence comes from Acanthococcus lagerstroemiae, assembly GCA_031841125.1. Lineage (NCBI taxonomy): Eukaryota > Metazoa > Arthropoda > Insecta > Hemiptera > Eriococcidae > Acanthococcus > Acanthococcus lagerstroemiae. The sequence goes on from CM063107.1 coordinate 17,213,420, forward strand.
TGACCCACAAACAACTTAAACCTACCCCAATCAGTATGTACCGATAATCCGCCAAACAGAAACCGAACACATCCACCTATCAGTCGAATCCAGACGTCTTCTCCGGATGCCACCAACAAGCCACCAACCATGGAGCCAAATACCAATCCAAGTACTTCGGGATATGAAGAGAGAGATAGACTAGTTAGATCCACCAAAAGTGATCTCTTTGAATCCATACTATTCCACCGCAAAGATTGAACAACATGCTTCACGGATGGCTCTAAATTTAAAACCAGAACTGGAGGAGCATATCTTATCAGAACCTCAAACCACAATTTCTCATTACCACCTACTACCAGTGCGATATCCGCAGAAAAAATAGCCATCTACCGGTGTTTACAATAAAAAAAAACCTCTTGCAAGTGTGAGAACAGCAATGGAACTCTAGGCCAAGCAAACTCTTGCAATGGAAAAAAGATACTACCGACTGGACAAATCATATTGAAAGAGTCCGCAGACAGAATCGAGTAATGGAGGCAGCAACCGATCGATTACTGCTCGGACACACACGTGCCTCCCACCAGCACATCTTCCTATACCAATCGCCACCTAATTGTCCAGCTTGCCCGCACTCAATATTTACTCAGTCAAACACATTCTTCAAAGTTGTATCCTGTAAGAACCAACTCGCCAACCCATCCCAGAAGCTCTAGACATTAAATTCGAAAACCTATACTATAAACTAATATAATTTATAGACATAACCGGCATTAGGAACCTATTGTAAAATGTATGTACGAGTGGATATGATTATAGCCTAATAAAGCAATACATAATATTATCATGATAATAAATAAAAAGGGGGAAAAAGTCCATGAGCAACATACTGAATTGGATCCACATAAAATGTGAATATGTTGCTTCCGGGAAGTCAGTGAATACCCCCATCAATATCCTAGCGAACACAGCGACTACAGTATCAATCGAAGGGGAAATATGGCGTGGGGGGAGCTGCCTTGTGTCCCTATGGCTATGACCCTGAACAGTAACAAGTAATAAGGTCACCTTTATTTGAAACCGAAAAAGAGGGTGAGAGT